>CP053158.1:4389689-5762380 GCA_014607495.2 Carposina sasakii | reverse complement strand
TAAAAATGTACAGACGTCTTTTCATTCGACCATAAGATTATTTTATAGGTATATTAGACCAAAATTCTTATTTCAAGAAAGTAGGCCTTAATTTACATGTTTTTTACATACTGTTAATTGATAACGGAAAATAATTCAATTAAATGATAATGGTAAGGTATTAATTTCATAGAGTGTCTAGTTAAATTTTATCAATATTGGGATCATAAATAACTATCATAATAAAAATAACAATAAAAAGTCATGTGCTTGATGGCAATTATGGAGAATTCACATAAAATAAATCAGTGTCATGCTCCTTCCATGGTGCATGTCACTGAGGAACTTGGCCATTCTCTCAGGCGATAAGCTACAACTTGTCACTAATAATTTCCATCTGCTTTCGCTATGCTAAACGCAGCTGCGGGATTATCTTTATGATTGTACACAGTTCTGGCTACCCCATTTCGGGATCACAGCCGTAGGTAAGTATGTAAATAATAAAAAAAAGTATCTCATGTAAAAATTATAATGATAGACATTAATTAGTCCCTATATAGCCCGTTTACCCACCATACGCAACATTCGACCTCCCCCTGATTACGTAAAATCAATAGCAAAGCCCGAAGCAAAGCGATAGCGAAAATTGTACAATATTCGCCTTGAAATGTCAAAGTTCCTTTGAAATTCATTTTACGTAATACGAAATTTGACAAGCAATCAGCGATTTTTTGTACAATTTTCGCTATCGCTTTGCTTTTGCTAGTAGGTAATAACTAATAAGGTGGCCTATCCTATAACCTTGTTTTCCATCGCATGACATAGTTCTACACTCCAATTGCACGTGGTGGGGCCGTCCTTGGTTGTATCATATTGTGTGTTCGGTGATAGTATCCGTCATCCGCCATTTCTCTTAAAAGGGACTTTTACATCTTGGCTACATTCCTATGGCCCTATGTACGCCCCTCACAGGATTGGGCCCGTGTATTTCACTTAATTTTTAAGTAAGTACCTATTATAATAATAAAATAAATGTAAAGTCGACATCCAGTTCATCTTTCTCCGCTGATAACCGACCGAAGTCCAATCGATGTTACGCTTTTACATTCCTCGACATGGTTTTCTGTGTGTTTCTAAACCCTATTTCCGTGGCAGTAAAATGAATTTGCGTCTAACGACCCGCAAGAGAACACGTACCGTGTCGACGGATGTCTCTCGACACCGACCAGCGCGGTATGTGTCGCAAAACAAAGCGATTAAGCGGCCACCTCTTTAGTTAGCCTTTATTACTGTTAGCGCTGAACTCTGTGCCAAGAGACGGGACGCATTAGTGCGTCGCTAATATGATTTTTATAAGTAACGGCAATATAGAAACTCTGTTTCAGCTTCAGCCTGAATTAAACTTAAAGGTACTTTCATCATGATCATCATTTCGGCTAATGGAAAAATTTATATTACTTATATCTTATCACAAGAGTTTCACATTTAGGATCTGATAACATTCATTGGGCAGAGAGTCGCTACTGTATGTAGAGAGCCAGAAAATAACAACTTTCGTCACATGCGCTGCGCTGGATCGAGATGTAGATAATTTGTCAATCTCCACAAATTACTTATCATCTTATCTGTATATAAGGTAGCTCGATGGTTATTTATCTGAGCATAATCCTAATTACTTTGTTCTCTATCGGCAATGTCAAGCGCGAAAGATACAGCGATTGTGGGATTATTCGTACATAGGTATTTGTAGTTTCTTGGCATATTTCTCCTCGAACATTATCTTGTATAAAAATAATTTTACCTAGGTACTTGATATTAGATAATGTTCCTAGGTGCATCCATCTAAACTTTCTGGAGAATTGTGAAATAATATTTGTTCAACAACATTAATGTTGAAACATTTACCTAAAAAATAATGATCCTAATGAGGGATTTTCTCACAAGTTAAAATAACCATCATAAATAGATGGCGTGAGCGCATCACCCTCCCTAGCTGCTCCCCTCTTCACCTCCCCCTCCTACGTGATCAATGACAAAACAGAATTTCGGGATGGTGATGCGCTCACGCCATCTATCCAGGTGATTTACACTATTTTTTTTTTTACTTTTTGATAATTGTCAGAAAATCCCTCATTGGGTCCATCTCAAATATTTTGGACACATGCCAATGTTATGCTGTCTTGAAAATGTTTTCATTTTAATTTAATTTTTCAATATCATTTTGAGCTGCAGCTGTCACACAAGTTCATGCATTTTATTCTAAACAATGATATTTAACATCCTATTGATTGATTCTGCATTCGAAGTCTCTACGGATACTTGGTTGACATATTGTTTGCACACTTAAAGTTAAATATGTAAACCCAAAAAGCGCGTAGAAGTTGACAAGTTGGGGTCATATTCAACTAAACAGCAAATCATAATACGATGACTCATTTGTAAAATTAACGAGTATTACAATGATGTCATAATGTTTCATAATAATAATGAACTGTTTTCTTTATTCCAGGTAAGACCAATCAGGATAAATTTTGTAGAAGAATCTTTGACAAACATAAAAAAATGTGGTAAGCCTGTTAGTATATGAAAAAACTAGAGTGAAATAGTAATCTAATAAGTAATCTATTTAGAGAATATATAAATGAATATCTATTAGATGCTCATCCAAATATACATTAGGTACTTGCTAACGAACCCTTCGTTCGCGAGTTTTTCTAACACCGGTTTAAATATTTGTTGCTATAGCGGCAACAGAAATACCTACATCATTATGTCTGTGAACATTTCAAGTTGAAATTTTCAACTGTCTAGCTTTCCCGTTTCATGTGATACAGTATTTTACCTTTTACCCTTTGGGTTCGAATTCCCTAAGCATGATTCAGTTTGCTGATTCCCATGAGATGAGATAAGTTATACTTAGGTACTTCAACAGATTATAGGTACTTTCATTTTGTTTGAAACTAAAGCAATAACTCCGTAATATTCCTGATCTTTGTATTCAACCTCTGATCTTAGGCGGGACATTTTATTGACATGAATTGCAGGGGTGGTATGCGTTGCGTGAGCAATACTTACTATATGCGTTATGAATGGGCATTGTTTTACTTGCAATATGAATGAAATTATTTATGAAGTATGAAAGTTTTTGAGACCATCTGGTTGTTTTGAACGTTCGTAATGTACCTAGGTCTTTAACTAGAATTTATTTGTATTTTTTATTTAAATAACTGTTGTTGATATCCAGTTGTGTCTGATATTTGTCTTCTAGCCAATCCCATTGACATAATCATAAGCCTTTTATACCGCTGAAGGATATAATTTAAAATGTCACACCTTTTTCATAAAGAATCTTGTCTTTCTTCAGGACATGACCACTTTGCCTTCTTACCGTCTTATATGAGTTAAAGAAAATTAAATCATATGCAAGCCTTTAAACGTTTGCTGAGACTAGAAAATAATTTAATTTAGTTCCTTATTATAACTTTATTGTTGACAATAGTATGCAAATCTGACGGCATTCTATTCTATATGGGTTAGGGCCACTAATTATAAATACTTGTTAAGTTGTTTACGTGTTGGGGAGGGACGCTTAATTGTGTTTTGTTGTAATTTAAGTAGGTTAAGTTTATTCTGTAATTTATTATTTTGTTTTGGTATGGATAATGTTTTTATGAATTTAAATGACAGCTTTTTCTCATGTTCTTCAGGTGACCACTATGATAGTGCTAGTGACGGTTCTTTCTCTGATTTGCCACTGTGTGTTCATCTAAAAAACATCTTCATTCCTTGGAGGAATAATCTTAACATCGTTCACATTAATGCGCAGAGTATTCCGGCTCATTATTCCGATCTTCTGGCGTCGTTTAGTGATCAGCGTATAGACTGTATACTCGTCTCAGAATCAGTTCTCAAACCTTCTCTTCCTTCTTCGATGTATAGTCTGCCTGGATTTATACTAATTCGCAATGACAGAACCGGAAAAGGGTGGGGTGGTGTGGCTATATATTTGCGGGCAGATATCCCGTATAATATTGTGTCCAAATCTCCTAATACCTTCTCTTCGTCTGCTGAACATCTTTTTGTTGAGATTAATCTTCATCACAATAAATTACTACTTGGTGTCATATACAGCCCGTCACTTCGCATCGACTACTTTTTCTTCCTCGAATCTCTGCTTGACACTCTCAGTCCTCAATATGATGATACAATCATTCTGGGTGATTTCAACACGTGTCTCATTAAGAACGACTCTCGTTCGAAAAAACTTCACTCTATTATTTCATCCTTCAACATGACTATCTTACCCCTTTCTTCTACTCACCACGCTCCTCATAGTATACCTTCTCTTCTTGACCTAATAATAGTTTCTAACGTAAATAAAGTTTCTACACATGGTCAACTTGATGCTCCCTTTTCCTACCATGACCTTATCTTCTTATCTTATAAAGTTAGGCCCCCTAAACGTAAGTCTAAATTTCTCCTTCTTCGTAGTTTTAAGAACATAGATCTGGAGGCGCTTAAGAGTGATGCTTGTCTTATTGACTGGTCCCCTGTCCTTGATTGTGTTACTGTAGATGATAAAATAGAGCAATTCAATAGAATGCTCATTAGCCTTTTCGATAAACATGCTCCTATTAAAAAGGGTTAAGGTTAAGCACTTTCCTTCACCTTGGCTAAATGACGATATCAAAAAGCTTATGTCAAAACGAGATCTCGCCAAGCGCAAAAATAAAATTTTTCCTTCTACAGAAAATTTTAATGTCTACAAGAACTTGCGGAATCGGTGTGCTCGTCTGTGTAGGGATGAAAAGAGGCGCCACATTCATGCATCAATTGAAAAGTATAGTCCAAGTCAAGTCTGGAAATTTCTTAAATCACTTGGGGTTGGCAAATGTTCAGATATTCCTAAAGGTACCGTAGATTTAAATGCACTAAATAAACATTTTTCTTTATCTCCTGTCACTCTTGATAATAATGTCAAACACACAACTCTTTCAAACTTACTAAATAAGCCTATGCCCCATTGCAATCCCTTTTCTTTCAAACCCATAACCACGAGTGACGTTAAGAAAGCTATCCTTGCCATCTCCTCTAAAGCTGTCGGCGATGATGAAATTAGCTCACATATGCTGCATCCTATCCTTGATGAGCTTGTTCCTATCCTTGAACACATCATGAGCTTTTCACTTCACACCAGCACCTTTCCTGTATCTTGGAAAAAAGCTCGTGTCATCCCCTTGCCCAAAACGTCCAATCATACTTCCTTTTCTCAATACCGTCCTATTTCTGTCCTTCCTATCCTTTCTAAAGCCCTGGAGTCATTAGTACACCAGCAGTTATCCGTGTTTTTTGTCTAATGGAAATCTGCTTAATCCGTTCCAATCTGGATTTCGTCCCGGTCATAGCACGGTAACTGCATTGCTTCAAGTTACTGAGGATATACGACGGGCCACGGATAACCAACAGCTGACAGTATTAACCTTATTGGACTTCAGCAGTGCGTTTAACTGTGTTGACTATGACATCCTACTTGCCATCCTACGCTCTCTTAACGTATCTCCTCTGGTTATTGAATGGTTCAATTCATACTTAAATGGTCGTCAGCAATGCGTGCGCGTTGACGATTTTACATCACACTGGTGTAGCATCACGGCGGGCGTACCCCAGGGCGCCGTACTGTCACCCCTGCTCTTTTCATTTTCATCAACTCTGTTTCGGAAATGTTAACCTCTTACTTTCATCTCTACGCTGATGACCTTCAGCTTTATAGACATTTTAACGTTAAAAATGTAAGGTTAGCTATGAAGGAGATGAACGAGGACTTGGTGCGCATTCGGGATTGGGCGAAATCATTTGGCCTGTTAGTCAACCCGGGTAAATCCCAAGCCATAATCATAGGTAGTAGACATAATCTGAACATCTTGCGGCAGTCGGATATTCCGCAATTGTTTTATGACCAGATCCCGATTCCCTTCACAGATACGGTCAAAAACCTAGGGGTCATATTTGACAGCACAATGTCGTGGACAGCTCAGGTTGGCGAAGTAAGTAGGAGGGTGCACTCATCCTTTCATTCGCTTAAGCGTCTTCAGAACTTTCTGCCTTTTAAAACTAAAATAAGTCTTGCCCAGACCCTTATTCTCCCTCTTATTGATTATGCGGATGTTTGCTATCTCGACGCCAATGAGGAGCTGCTAAATAAACTCGAACGTCTACAGAATTTAGGTATCCGATTTATATACGGACTACGTAAATTTGATCACGTATCTCACTTTCGTAAAGAGTTAAAATGGCTCCGATTCGTTTTCGCCGGAATACTCATCTATTAACACTCCTTTATAAAATTTTAAATTATCGTTTTTCTCCGTTATATCTCAGTGAGCGCTTTAAATATCTCTTTTCAAGAGATCGGCCTCTCCGATCCAATACGGCATCACTGCTACAAACTCCCCGATTTAATTCTGGGGCTTTTGGGTATTCTTTCTCGGTTCGGGCGGTTAAGCTCTGGAATGAATTACCCCACACGGTTAGAGATTGTCACACTGTTGGCACATTTAGGGAAAAGCTGAAGGATCACTACCTGTCATTATATGAATATGCTGTCATTTGTTTTTTCTCCTTTTTTTTTCTTAATGTAGTTTGTAGTTTCTTAGAATTTGTTTAATTGCACATGTTACCCTGTTGTTAACAATTTCTCTTTACTTGCTTGGCTTGCTGGAAGAGATCTCTGGTAGAGATAAGCTTGCCATTGTACATGCATCTCTTCTTTAATGTTGTATGCCATATTTCTTTTTGTGTATGTGCAATAAAGAATAAAGAAAGAATAAAGAAAATCTAACAATATTATGCCTTCTAAACGTCGTACACGGCTTAACGCAATATATATTTTCCCTTTAGTAAAATTTTACTTTAGTAAGCTCGAGTTTTGGGAGGAAGTCGGTTTTTCGTTTTAAAAAAATTATATTGTTTCAGTTTATGTCGTCAATTATTTCAAGACAATGTTCTGATTTGATATTAAGAGTAGACAATTTATTACACGACTTAAAACCTTAGGTGATGGGCAAAAACTATTGATTGGCACCTCATCTGAGGAACTTTGAACTCTGTCTAGTGGACAATGTGGCCTAAATCAATTAGTAGACGATGGTCCCTCCGCGGGTGGTCTGCGGTATTTCTCGGCTAATGTAATAAATTTTACGCACCTTTGGTGTACATGTCAGGTGTCATGACGTTTTGACGGCTGAGTTGAAGATGTGTTGTGTAATCTGAAGACAGAGGCGCCGCGCCATCAGCGCCTGCAACTTCTGGACTAGCCATAAAGTACCAAGAGACACACAATGCGCAAAACATGAATGAAAAGGCTCATCTTTTATGGACGTAGTAAAGTCAGACCTAATGGTAGGTAACCTTAAATCCTACTTTCTACTATCTATTATAATATTATAAACCCGAAAGTTTGTGAGTATGGATGGATAGATGGATGTTTGTTACTCTTTCACGTGAAAACAGCTGGAGCAATTTTAATAAAATTTGATATGGAGTTAGCTGACACCCTGGATTAACACATAGGCTACTTTTTATCCCGGGAAAATATTTTTATCCCGGATAATTTTGATATGTTGTTTTTTTCTGCAATCCACACGGATGAAGTACACGATAAAGCTCTTACTATCTAGTCAAATTTAAACAAACGCATTTTTATCACTCGACAAATCTTTGCTACTATTGTATTCCACCAATCACACATCATCAGCTCTCTAAGCTATAACAACGGCCAGTTTCATCAAAATCTTTTCAACAACATACAAGTACCTAAATAAATCACTTTCGCATGTTTAAAATGCTTTTACCTAATAGTAATGATTAGTAGAATAACATGATCCGGAGTTTGCCATGCTTTTGTTATGCTGGAATGGATACCTATAACCGGTTACAATACAACTCCATTTGTCAAAATTTACAATTATTAGCCATACAATTGACATCCGGGTAATGCACATTCTAACCAGCCATAACGTGAAAGTATAATATCCATGTCACATATTATGTAGAAATTGTCAAATCATATTGTGCATTAAATGTTTGTTATTGTAAAAGTATTTCTCCATAATAGGAGACGGAGGATATATTTTCATATAAGAAAAAAATATAAATTATCAGATTAGCTTTTAAAATTCTTATTTCAATCGAAAGTAGGAAAGTATCTATCTTAATTTACATGTTTTTATAAACATTCTAAATTGTGGAAGATATCTGAAATATATTATATTTCGCATAATTGCATTTTTTTAGCCACAATATTTATAGTTGCATTTAAAATGATAATTATAAACTCAGATTAATAAATGTGAAAGGTGCTAGGTTTCAATTTCATAGAAGTGTCTAGTTAAATTATCGTATATAACAAACTATTGGGATCGCGGCCAACGTAAACGCATAGCGTTCGTGCACCTTCGCTGCCACCGGCTGCCAATACAAATAAAAATGTATAACATCTTTTCATTCGACCATAAAGATTATTGTAAGGTCTATTAGACCAAACTTATGTGGCCAATCTATTACATACTGTTGAGATTGATAACTGAAATAATTCAATTAAATATAGGTATTAGAGCTTATTTTTCATAATCATAAATAATATCATAATAAATAACAATAAAGTCATGTGCTGATGCGAGGATTCACTAAAATAAATCAGGTGCATCTCCTTCCATGCATGTCAACTGAGGAACTTGGCCATTCTCTCAGGCGATAAGCTACAACTTGTCACTAATAATTTCCATCTGCTTTCGCTATGCTAAACGCAGCTGCGGGATTATCTTTATGATTGTACACAGTTCTGGCTACCCCATTTCGGGATCACAGCCGTAGGTAAGTATGTAAATAATAAAAAAAAGTATCTCATGTAAAAATTATAATGATAGACATTAATTAGTCTCCTATAATAGCCCGTTTACCCAACCATACGCAACATTCGACCTCCCCCTGATTACGTAAAATCAATAGCAAAGCCGAAGCAAAGCGATAGCGAAAATTGTACAATATTCGCCTTGAAATGTCAAAGTTCCTTTGAAATTCATTTTACGTAATACGAATTTGACAAGCAATCAGCGATTTTTGTACAATTTTCGCTATCGCTTTGCTTTTGCTAGTTAGGTAATAACTAATAAGGTGGCCTATCCTATAACCTTGTTTTCCATCGCATGACATAGTTCTACACTCCAATTGCACGTGGTGGGGCCGTCCTTGGTTGTATCATATTGTGTGTTCGGTGATAGTATCCGTCATCCGCCATTTCTCTTAAAAGGGACTTTTACATCTTGGCTACATTCCTATGGCCCTATGTACGCCCCTCACAGGATTGGGCCCGTGTATTTCACTTAATTTTTAAGTAAGTACCTATTATAATAATATAAATAAATGTAAAGTCGACATCCAGTTCATCTTTCTCCGCTGATAACCGACCGAAGTCCAATCGATGTTACGCTTTTACATTCCTCGACATGGTTTCTGTGTTTCTAAACCCTATTTCCGTGGCAGTAAAATGAATTTGCGTCTACGACCCGCAAGAGAACACGTACCGTGTCGACGGATGTCTCTCGACACCGACCAGCGCGGTATGTGTCGCAAAACAAAGCGATTAAGCGGCCACCTCTTTAGTTAGCCTTTATTACTGTTAGCGCTGAACTCTGTGCCAAGAGACGGGACGCATTAGCGCGTCGCTAATATGATTTTATAAGTAACGGCAATATAGAAACTCTGTTTCAGCTTCAGCCTGAATTAAACTTATAGGTACTTTCATCATGATCATCATTTCGGCTAATGGAAAAATTTATATTACTTATATCTTATCACAAGAGTTTCACATTTAGGATCTGATAACATTCATTGGGCAGAGTCGCTACTGTATGTAGAGAGCCAGAAAATAACAACTTTCGTCACATGCGCTGCGCTGGATCGAGATGTAGATAATTTGTCAATCTCCACAAATTACTTATCATCTTAATATTTCCTATCTGTATATAAGGTAGCTCGATGGTTATTTATCTGAGCATAATCCTAATTACGAGGAGTACTTTGTTCTCTATCGGCAATGTCAAGCGCGAAAGATACAGCGATTGTGGGATTATTCGTACATAGGTATTTGTAGTTTCTTGGCATATTTCTCCTCGAACATTATCTTGTATAAAAATAATTTTACCTAGGTACTTGATATTAGATAATGTTCCTAGGTGCATCCATCTAAACTTTCTGGAGAATTGTGAAATAATATTTGTTCAACAACATTAATGTTGAAACATTTACCTAAAAAATAATAATCCTAATGAGGGATTTTCTCACAAGTTAAAATAACCGTCATAAATAGATGGCGTGAGCGCATCACCCTCCCTAGCTGCTCCCCTCTTCACCTCCCCCTCCTACGTGATCAATGACAAAACAGAATTTCGGGATGGTGATGCGCTCACGCCATCTATCCAGGTGATTTATACTATTTTTTTTTACTTTTGATAGTTGTCAGAAAATCCCTCATTGGGTCCATCTCAAATATTTTGGACATATGCCAATGTTATGCTGTCATGAAAATGTTTTCATTTTAATTTAATTTTTCAATATCATTTTGAGCTGCAGCTGTCACACAAGTTCATGCATTTTATTCTAAACAATGATATTTAACATCCTATTGATTGATTCTGCATTCGAAGTCTCTACGGATACTTGGTTGACATATTGTTTGCACACTTAAAGTTAAATATGTAAACCCAAAAAGCGCGTAGAAGTTGACAAGTTGGGGTCATATTCAACTAAACAGCAAATCATAATACGATGACTCATTTGTAAAATTAACGAGCATTACAATGATGTCATAATGTCATAATAATAATGAACTGTTTTCTTTATTCCAGGTAAGACCAATCAGGATGAATTTTGTAGAAGAATCTTTGACAAACATAAAAAAATGTGGTAAGCCTGTTAGTATACGAAAAAACTGAGTGAAATAATAATCTAATAAGTAATCTTTTTAGAGAATATATAAATGAATATCTATTAGATGCTCATCCAAATATACATTAGGTACTTGCTAACGAACCCTTCGTTCGCGAGTCTTTCTAACACCGGTTTAAATATTTGTTGCTATAGCGACAACAGAAATACCTACATCATTATGTCTGTGAACATTTCAAGTTGAAATTTTCAACTGTCTAGCTTTCACGTTTCATGTGATACAGTATTTTACCTTTTATCCTTTGGGTTCGAATTCCCTAAGCATGATTCCGTTTGCTGATTCCCATGAGATGAGAAAAATTATACTTAGGTACTTCAACAGATTATAGGCACTTTCATTTTGTTTGAAACTAAAGCAATAACTCCGTAATATTCCTGATCTTTGTATTCAACCTCTGATCTTAGGCGGGACATTTTATTGACATGAATTGCAGGGGTGTTATGCGTTGCGTGAGCAATACTTACTATATGCGTTATGAATGGGCATTGTTTTACTTGCAATATGAATGAAATTATTTATGAAGTATGAAAGTTTTTGAGACCATCTGGTTGTTTTGAACGTTCGTAATGTACCTAGGTCTTTAACTAGAATTTATTTGTATTTTTAATTTAAATAACTGTTGTTGATATCCAGTTGTGTCCGATATTTGTCTTCTAGCCAATCCCATTGACATAATCATAAGCCTTTTATACCGCTGAAGGATATAATTTAAAATGTCACACCTTTTTCATAAAGAATCTTGTCTTTCTTCAGGACATGACCACTTTGCCTTCTTACCGTCTTATATGAGTTAAAGAAAATTAAATCATATGCAAGCCTTTAAACGTTTGCTGAGACTAGAAAATAATTTAATTTAGTTCCTTATTATAACTTTATTGTTGACAATAGTATGCAAATCTGACGGCATTCTATTCTATATGGGTTAGGGCCACTAATTATAAATACTTGTTAAGTTGGCGGTATGGTGACACAAACATGTATACGTTTAACATACTGCGTTTTATTGCGTCTTTTGCCCATTGGAATTGATTTTAACTGAACGCCTTGGCCGAATTAGTCGAATATTTTATGTGGAGACGATTAGTAGAATATATGGCATACCTTAAATGATCAGGACTATCAAATTTCCCATTTAACGGTGATATAGGATGGATGACATAGGTAAGTATTTCTTACGTGCATCGCCTGGGTTTCGGTTTTTCTCAGAATCTTTATATAGATAATACATAAATAGGCATAAGTTATTAATATACATTGATAACAATATTTAGAGATATAAATGATGTAATCTTAACAACTCGATTACTTATAGATATATATTTTTATATCTACTGTTACTGGCATAAAATAGTATCAGATACAAAATGTAGTTTATCTCCTAAATTGCCTATTTATGCGTTATCTTATCGCCTGAAGTGTACCAATGCCACGTTGTCGGATTGTTGTGATTTGACAATGATAGCGATTATTTTATTTCTCGCACTTGAACAGAAAGAGATTATGTGGGAAATAAAGATATGAAAATAAAGATATGACATATCAGTTAATAACTTATGTAAATTATATCAATCTAACAGCTGTATATACGAAATTATATACTTACATGATGTTCTGTTACTATTTATATGATTCATTATTATGTCATTGCATTGAGCATTACCTATTACCGCCATAAAAGTGTGAAGTAAGTATCTTTTTTACCGAAAAAATATCAATTGCCGTTTTACGCATTAACAATATATTGCCAACTTTAGTAGGATTTTTATTTATTAAACGCTTAATATTAAAAAATCTTAGAGGTTGATTTGTTTATGCCTAGTCCTACACACATAACCATTGCACCTCTAATTATACTCTGTAAAAAGACATCATTTAAATAAACGTATTAATTACGACATAACTATAGGTACAAGGCAACGATTCACTTAGCAGTAAAAATCCTGTTTCAAGTCTAATAGTTACTAGTCTGCTAAGTACTCAATTGTACCAAGAGTGCGTAGGTGGTGTTGCTTGATAAGCATCTGAATCGCCTTTGCATATATTAAGAAGTTTATTACAATGCATTCGTCTAAACTTTAAATTTGTATGACACGTGTCACTTATAGGCGTTGCTATAAAACCACACCGATGCTCAAGAGTCATTTGTTGAGTTGACATATAACAATAGCTTGGTAATAGATTGTTGCTAGCTTGTAGGGCCCGATACAGCCTGTTCACATCATCGCGTGTCGTCGCGACGACGTAGTCCGTTGTCGATAAGACTGCTAGTTCTCGGGTAGTCTCACCAGAAAGTAAAGAATCTACCTTAGTTACTGGTCGCAAGATACTTGCAGAAACAGAGGTCATGACGTTCCAAATTTGCAATGTCGTCGCGTCGTCGTCGTCGTCGTGACGTGATGATATGGACAGGCAACTTACCAGCTACCACTACTGGTATAAGTAAATATGTGGTAAATAGCAAATTGGCTTTAATATAATGTCCCTTGGTGATGACATGAAGAAGAATCATTTCTCGGTGAGCTTGTCTGTAAACACCTGTTTCATTTATTAAATTCCCAAATCAAATTACACTTTCATAAGTTCAGAATAACTACAGTGCTCTACAAAATATTGCTTATTTCAATTTAGCGATGATTATCTGTAATATCTGATCTTGATGCATGTCTAGCTTAGTATTTAATTTACAATTACAAGATCAATCTCCATTATTTTTGTAGACAAACTTCATCACTATTTCAGATTCTAATGTATTCTTTAGGTGACTTTTTATTTCTCTATTTTGTCTGAAATATTTTATGGGCCATAAAAGTCGCGGGCTAACATATTGCTGTGTGGCATCATCGACGTTGTTTTGAATAATGATCCTATATTAATCTGATACTAATATATTGCCCGGATCGCGTCACATCCGTCGTCGCCGGACTTGGCACCGAACGGCACACATTAAAGAAAACCTGACTTAACCCCACTATAAACCCGTCCTATATTTTCCGTACCGCGCGACTGCTAAGAAAACCGTGAAAAATAAATATTAGGTGATAAATCAGTGAAAATCGCCGGTTTACTCCATAGTTTTTATGGCTATAATAAAAGAACCGTCTGTCGTTAATAGTTCGAAGAATAAATAGTACAGAACGTGGCCTGCATACTGGATGCGCACCCGTTGGTTCGCCATCAGTTTCGACACATTTAGATGCTCTTGTCCTTATTTACTCGACTTGAACGAATAGACCGTAAATATTGTCCAGCTTCCACGAAAACATACAATTGGTAGGTACGCGGATATAGTTCGTAAACATTTATTTCATTCTAGAAGGGGACATGCAGGTCGATTTATTCCGTGAATCGTCCGTTTTGTGAAAGTATTACCAAAAAGTGATTTATAATGCCTTTATTTGCTCCATTGTTTCGTAATCCGTTGTCAGATACTAGATTACTAATATTAGCTACTAATAATAATAATCCGTTGTTCTACGGCAACGGTATATCAGAAGTAGGATAGTGGTTTACCGCATTCATCAAATACTTGCATATAGATTTTTCGCTATGTTATCTGTAAAGTATTTGATCAAATAGAAGTGCAACTTAACCGAAAAGTAGGGTGCACTAGAGAATGTCAAAGTAAACTTGCCACCGACAACCTTATTGGCATTTGCTTCCGTGAACTTTATTTGCTGTATGCCAATAGACAAGAGCAACTAAGCGTGTACCAGAACCGAGAACTTATGTTTGTTATTACATTATTTGTCGTTTATTACTATGCTATACTAAATATATAGGTGCTTTAAACTGTTATGAATAACATGCCTATAACTTTTCCACCCGCGCTGTCGTCCCACTTCTGTATTTATTTTTCCCGTGGTCGACCTGTTATTGTACTATCAACAGCGTTGTGTACTATGAATATACATATAATAAATCTTATCTACCATTTGGCTAAATTATTTTCCTCAATTTGTATTTATAAAATAATTTTTCTTATATTTATAGTTCATGTAATTTTATCTCTGATATAATCTGGAATTTATGGTATGTTAATAGAAGCCTAGTGCAATCTATGCCGTTTTTTTCTTTAGAAGCCAGAAACTAATTCGAAAATAGGTCTGAGAAATATTCGCTTATAAAACTAATTACCGTTACTAATCTCTTTTATACCGTTCTTCGATCTTAATCTATAAATGGATAGCCCTTTGACCATTAATAAAGATACTCGTATCATGATAAAGGCATTTCAATCACTGCGGCAAAGACAACCTGCGCTGACATATCTACCTAACTGGTTTCCATTTCGAGTGCGTTTTGCAATAACGAATATCCGCTATGAATCTGGTAGTGATATATTACCTATGTATTTTACATTTTGTAACTGCATCGCTTTGCATTAACATAACGTCTGAATTAGCTTCTATTCTCGTACCATCATGGTGACTCAGGCTTTATTTTGTCATACATATTCTTCTTCGAATATAATTTTTGTTGTTTTTATACTCCCTCCCACGTATCGTGTTAGATGAATGAAGACCAATGGTTTTAACAAAAGTTGTGTATTGTACACGACTCGTGTTCAGAATACCTACATAATTTTTCATTTCTGAGTTATATTTTCAGCCAAAAGATTATGCAACGGTTCACAGAGTAGAGTATATGAGTTGACTTAGATATTTTGTTGTTTACGTGCAAAATGTGACTCAGACGGTCAGACCTATGAAATTGTTACAGAAATATATAAAGATGTTTATTGGAATGAGACGCATTGTTTAAAAGATATCTTTCTCAAACCATTACATTATTCATGACCCCTATGTCAATCACTGGCACTGTTGGTTCTTGAAGTCAAACAATCGTTTAATATTCTTCGACTATAATGCATCTGTTAAGTGATATTCTGTTACACGTTCTAGGAAAAACGCTATAAATAACGAAAAAGTAGTTTTTTGTTATGCAATTCTAATTAAATTATAACTAATCTATAACACTGGTACTGGTGACGAGAAATAAGACTTCTCTAAATGCTTTTTTCATATATTATAATACCAAAAATTTGTTGTTTTATGCATTTCTAACCAGAGTCAAAAGTTAATTTATTCATAGGTTATGAATCAAGTTATCGGCTGTATCGTTATGCCGATTAGGCTCTATAGGTCTTATTTTATAATTAATCAAATAAGCATACGGCCACTGACCCCTGTTTACTTACGCTGAAAATTGTTGATAACAGCAGGTAATACTTAAAGTTATTTCTTATTTTTAATCTATGAAGCCGACTTGATAATATATTTAACTGCCGTCTGTGTTTCTATAGAAAATGTTATATCTTTCCAAATTTCAGCTTCTTACACCCATACCTAGTTTAAAGTTTTATCCTCATTATTTATGACTTTTGACAGCAAAAGACTAAACTATAATAGCTAAAACCTAGTTTAAAGCTTTTAATTGGTAAGGCGCTTTATGTAGGTATATTAATAGGACCTGTTGGTCTAACCTTATCTCAGGAAATATAATGTTTAACTGTACCTTTAAGTTATTTGCGACGTGCTTGTAAATCGAGTCTTTTGTGAAATATTTAGTTATATGCAATATATCTTTGGTTAGATACTCTATCACATTTACTTGAAGCCACAATATTTAATCCAGTGAAATGTGGCCTTACCTGAGCCTATGATCTTTCTGTGCCGTTCCGCGTTATTTGTAAATTTTACAACTGCGTACTTATTTCTTTACCTAGAATTAGGTGGGTTTTGACGACTCTGTTCACTATCTTTTGGTACAAATAATGATTTACGAATACTTGTGTTTTAATAGCATGTTTACGAGTTAGTTTCGGCGCATCAACGACAATGTTCTGGAACGGGGCATTCTGAACTATATGTTGTTTCATAGAATAATCTATTTTCTGTCTGTAAACAACAACCACCTGTTTACGCACTCTACAAGATTGTAAGATTGTATTTTATGTAGGAGCCTAACCTGTGTGTACAAATTTTAATTAATAAGTCATGCATCAACTTAATCAAATAACTGTTCAAGTTATAGAACTACAAAAAAGAATTACAAAAAAAGACTACCTTTTAAACACTTATACCATTTTTGTTGGCAAGATTATTAGTATCTCCGTACCATTCAGGATTCAGTAATAAGGTTCGGTTAGGATACGGAAGGACAGACATTGCAAAACTATAAATGTTGACTGCAGAACTCTCAAAAGGAGTTGTCAACTTTTGGTCTCTGGATATCATTACGTGATTTGTAGCGTGTCTCATCGCCGACGCAAGTCAGATAGAAACAGTCTGACCGTAGCGGTGCGTTCACGCGTCGCTTCACGTCGTGAGAAAATTCCCAACCAGTTCACATTGTTTTTCCTACCCTCATTTGTACCCGAGACACTAATGGAATTAGTCAATCTGACTGCTACAACATAACTTACCTTTAGGATACTGCGCTTACTTTCCATGTCATTGTTAGTCCAAATAGCCATTTGATGTTCGTAACTAATTACCGTTTCGAAAGGGGGATTATGAAATTGTTCTGATAAATAGTTAGTCACAAATATAAATGATCTTAGGCGTCTAAGTCGTTTACGCTCCAGTTGTCTTTGTCAGTGCAGTACTAATTAATGCACTACCTTGTAATTTCACCATCTAAACCAGACACTGTGGTAATGACGGCCGTTTCATTTTCATAGTCGTTAGAATGCAATATTGCATCTATCTTGTTTGATGGTTTAAGTTTTGCTGTTGTTTTCGCACTGTGGGTTTAATAATGAAAGTGATCGTTACTTTGTTTCTAGAAAAGTGTAAATTACGCAATGTTCTTTGAATAAATTCGTAGTACCCAAGGAAAACATTCAAATGGAAAATTAAAAGTTGTATCTTTCAATTTACTGTTTATAAATTGAATGTTCTAGCTTGATCCGTACATAAAATATTTACAAATTTATTCACTTAGTAGTAAAGAGGGTTGTTATTCCATTTTAAATGCTGATATAATCGGAACCGTGCGCTCTACTATGTTGTGTCGTATATAAAAACCCAATCACGTAACGATAGGATTTCAATTCCGCGTGGAGATGTTATCAAATAAGTAGTTAATACCATAATAGTAAGTGTATTCTTGAATAAGGTGTTAGGAATTAAACTTCCTAGGGATTTACATGCAAAGTGGCGACTCGCATACTGCATTGTGTTTCTATGACAATGGTTTACTTGTCTATGTTTCCAGTAATCTTGATCTGTCTCCTATATCTTAGTAATAGGGTATGAAATCGCATGGTCTATGGGCACTGAAAAAATCAAAGCTTAGTCAGTTTGCATGGAATTATCTAAATCCAATTAAACTCATCGCAAAATAAGAGGGTCCGTTTACCGCAGCGCTAGAATATTTGCAAACTGCATACTGTTTCATACATTTTTATTTAGTTCCTAATCCGCCGGGCTTCTTATACCGTGACGACTGTATGTGCTCTGGTTACTGTTGCATTCGTATATGTATAGAAAAAATTGTTTTTTCAGGCCAATTGTTGGAGTATTACCAAAATTCATACTTACCTTGTACATACATTTCTAAGATATAGATCTTTTGTAGCGGAATGGACATAATCATCAAACATTAAAGTTTCATTGTTGTTTTTTGCTAGATTTCATTCTCAACTTAGAATAGTCCCAATGAATATTTCAGTACATCAATGATGCTTACACATGTTATGTTTACTAGTATAACATGTAGCCTCTATGTAAATTGCTGTTTGATCGACGCGAACTATCGTTCCACGTCTATTGATCGAATGTCGTTGGGCTATTTATCAAACACGTCCTAAATGTTCAAGATCATATTTGATTTTCTTGTATCGGTTTGGCGGCTCATTCTTTGGCAACGATACTTGTAAATGGTTCATTTCTACAGTGTTTGACTTGTGGTTGGTAAAAACATTATTCGTATCTATATTCAAAGATATGGCATTTAGTTTCGTTTCTTCTTTCTTAAGGTCTACGCCGTGTTTTTCTATTGTGCCATGAAGGTATTAAATCATTATAATTGAAAGCGTATCTTAAATTTTTTATCTATTCTGATTAGCTATGAGTTTCCAATATGCTCATGCCTTGTGGCGGTTTAATCATAATATTTCATTTCTCACAGAACAAGTTTTCAAGCCCTTAATGTTACTTAAGATGAATGACATCGATTTTTTCTTAGACCTATTGTAATATGTGACACGCACTCAAACTAGTTATTGAAGGTAACACATAATCAATCAGTCTATTTTAAAATAGAGTGACAGATGCCGGTCTGCCCCTACCAAAGTCAAAACTGTCATTGCAGGCTTTGTTTTCATTCAGAATTTCCATCCCGGCAGCATTGTTTGATCGCATGTTACAAGTGTTTCGACACTCGTCAACTGTGACAAGTTTCAAAAGAATTTTTAACGGACGTTCGCGATGTGACCTTCTAATATTGACCATAGATATGTGAAATGTTAGTAGTATGCACTTAAATACAGTACCTATTCATTATTAAGTTGTTAATTATTTTGTCTCCCAACTTTGTTAGTAAAGTTTAGAATGGGGTAGTTTCCTATGCTTGAATCTTAATAACATCTTATTCTTATCAGGATAAATAATCAAAATCATACCTATCTGTAAAATTACAATTTGATTATGCCTTCAAAGTTAAGTAAGCAAGTCCATTTTTCAAATGTGAAATTAATTGAAAATTAAAACATCACAAACATGTCCACCTGCATCATTTACAGCAACTTTTGTTTTGTGACCATATTTATAAACGCAATATTTAATATAGCTGTAGAACAAAAGTTATTTTACGCGCATACAAGTTGCTTAAAGAGTGACGTCACGTCGTGGTAGCTGTTTCTATGGAGCGTTTTTTGGCAAGTCTAAAATTGTGATTTTGAAATCGTTATATCCCGGAAAGTTTTCACGCTAGCGAAGTTTTTCTTTCGCAAATGTTTCTTTATTTTTATGATCTTTCGATATCAATACAAATAAAAAAACTGTAAACGACCCTATTGTGGAAGTTTAGGTTGATAATATTAAAGTTTTACGTGTAATTTGAGATATCAATCACAACTTCATACTAACATTTTATAAAATGTGTTATGTAGTTTTATTAAGCATTCACGGTATGAAGCATTTAATTTAGTTCATACAATATCTGATGATTAACGGGATGTGTGGCCTCTTTCTTCGCGGTATATTTCCAACAAAACATCTTTGTACCAAAAAGGCTGTGCCACGTGAAGGTGGCAATTAAGCACATAATCCATCGGCTATCACATGGACCCGCGGGCTGGCATGTGTCTGCTACCCTTATATGGCGAGAAAGTTCCGCATTGTCGCCAGCCCCTCGTCGCGCCGCTACAACCGCTACGAAGTAAACATGTTTACCAGTTTTTTCCTGGGCTAGAGACCCAAATTTAAAAATGTGATTTTTTAAATAAATGTTTAAATAAAATTTCATTAATATATTTCAATGTTAGTTTTGACATGGTTCACCATAAAGCTCAATTTATGTGGGTACTGCAAGAAAGTATTACATAGATATATTTCTACGGTATTGGACTAAATAGGTACATATCAAAAGATGACATAATTATATGGATTTTATTACCGTTTCTTCTTAGATTTCCTGATCTAATTAGAGTTTTTTTTTTAGAAAACCATGACAAAGTTTAGTCTTACTCATTTTCTACCAAGACTGACACACTTTTTTGTGCATGGCATAAATATATGGTCGTCCAGTTACTTACGAAGACTCCGGATATTAGCCAATGAGTCACCAGCCTTTATCTGGTAGAGATAAAACCAGATCCTGTGTTTACACCAGTTGAGGCTTATAAGGAGAGAAATCTCAATGAGATCCAGAACTATAAAACCAAATTTTTTTGTACGTAAATATTACGCTATACTGCCTCAAGTTCTTATGAAGGTCGTTATGATTCTTTAATTTCTCAAGTGTATAGTTAGATTTAAGAAAAAATCAAATTAAACCTTAACCGCACTGACGATTTATCTACTTTACAAAATCTATTACATCAGCAGCAGCTTTGATGACATGCCTCATGTCATTAGAGGTCTGAGGTGCAGCATTGGATCTATCAATAACTATATCCGTCAAGTGATGTAATATCTTACTGGACATAGCCTTCAAAGTGATTAAAGTCCTCGCACTATACTTCCACACCTTCATTGCAATTTGCTTAGCACCTTATAATCTTTTGGTAATACGAGTAGGTACATTTATTTTTGTTAAAATTCCTAGTTATCCTTCACTTTGTTTTTATTTGGACATTTTAAGACATTTGGACACTTAATCTTCAATAACTTGTACGATGTATATTATCTTTAAAAAATAAACTGGTTTAATAAAGAAAAACTTTATCAATTCAATTTCTCAAATTATCCAAATTATCTGTCTAATATGTTAACTCATTATTAGCCTTGTTATATATTTTATATTTGAATTAAATATTTAATTTGTTGATTGTGTAACCGACCTACTCAAGATTGGCCCAAAAGGTCGAGATGTTACTTAATATTGGATCCATAAATTAATATTAGTACGGATCATTAAACCGACCAAAACAAATAATCTTTTGGCCTTATTTAATTCGATAATTTTGGTCTTTTCAGAAATTGCAAAAGTACGAGCAAGTTTATTCCAAATAAATGGAGTGAAGAAAGAACCTCTAGTCTTACCAGAAGCGGACGGCATGGTTACCACACTCACAGAAAAAGTATACGTGCCAGTCAAAGAACATCCAGATGTAAGTACCTATTTAATTTTACGTTTATGTTTTTTTTTTCACACACAACACATTGACCTAGTCCCACACTACGATCCCTAAGGTCTTGTGTCGTGGGTACTAAGCAATTATTAATTAAGTTATTAGAAGAACTTATATCATTAATTGTATTTAGGGTATACCTGCATTATTAGTAGTTGACTTTTCTATACATAATAAATATGTAACGGATCACTGTCTGTACATGGAAGATAAATAAGAAAAAATATTATAGAAGACCTATATCAACGCAATAGTACCCAAAACAATGATTTTTGGAATTTTTGTCTGTTTGTCTGTGCGTTTGTGCACGCTAATCTCAGAAACGGCTGAACCGATTTCAATGCAGTTTTCAGGAATATATTGTGATAGGTCCCACTTAACATATTTTTATCTACTTATATTTTTATATACTTTTTATCCCGACAAAATGTTTTTATTTCGGATAATTTCGACATTTTGTTTTTTACTGTAGTCCACGCGGACGGAGTCGCGGGCGTCCACTATTTCAATAATAAATTTGTAACTGATCCTTTACATCTGGCCCCGTTTCTTTGTGATCCTTCACTTCTGGCTACCCCATTTTGGGATCACAGTTATGTGTGTATGTATACATACAGTTAAATCAATCACGGTATAAGAAGTCCGGCGGATTATTCACGAACTAAATAAAAATGTATGAAACAGTGTGCAGATTGCAAAGATGCTAGCGCTGCGGTAAACGGACCTCTTATTTTGCAATGTGTTTAGGTACATATTTTTTTTAGCAAAAACGCAGCCCTACTAAATATTAGTATGTAAAGTTTTACTGGTGGTTGAGTGAGAACATTCTTAGGACTGACTGAGCTTGTTAGGTGCCATTCAACGGCACATCATTGGTCCACTTTGATCTTGTGAAAGGTCAATTAAAACTATGTTTAAAAATAACCCTTATCAGTGAATATGTAAAGTACTGTAAGATTCTATAACGGTGCCGTGTGCAGATCCTCTGTAACCAGCACTTGGCTGTTTGTGAAACACTTGTAAATCCTGAATAAATAATTTATTATTTTTATTATTTCTTATTTATATCGCACATCTACTAAAAATCTGTCACAAGACTAAAATCATTAATTTAGAAAATGAATTTTGCAGTTTTTATGAAATGTGATGTGTGTTTAATACATAGGTTTTATCGGTTATGACAGTTTTTAGGTGGGTGTGGAATATGTATATTTAGGTAAAGAATATGAAAATATTAATCAAAATATAAGTAACTCAGCTTTTACCGTTATGACCTGATTGTTGCGAAATATTTTTTATTTCTGTTGTTGCTGTGGATAAGGCGAATTGTATACTGTACCTATTGCTCATACAGATAGAAATACAAGGCTGGCAACTTACTCCATTTGGTGGCTTATGTCAGGGCTATCTCGCATTTGGAGTGGTTTGGTTGCTTTGATTTGATCTCGTTCGACCCTCGGTGATAACTCATTCACTGTTTGAAATTGCTTTAGGCAAATGATCATTTACAATCCCTTATTAGGCATAGAGTTCAATGAACTAAATGATTCACTTATCAAATCATTGAATAGCATACCATCTCAAAACGCTAGTGCCAAGTTCTCTGAATACCGCTGATGAAAATATTGTTTGTCTGCACGAATGTTTAACAGTGAATTTGCTTGGCATGGTACCATAAATCTATTGAGTTACTTTATTTAGATATAGGAGTAATCTATAAAGCTAATGTACAGTCTATTTGGATGCAAAGTCATTGACCCAGCGATATTTTCAATTCCTAAAATATTTCAACATAAAAAAACACCTAATATCCTGTCCTGCTAATATTATAAACGAAAATGATAACTATCAAAATATCTTTACGATTTTAAGATGTTTCGATTATATCTTCTCTCCACAAAGAATTAATACCTAGTAAATTGATTTATTCGTCTATAGGTATGTCTTATCTCTCTCTGATGAGCAAAGGCAAAAAATTAACTTATCTTTTTTATACCAAAATTAAATATAGGTACCATAGATTCTTTATCATACGATGTAAATTATAGGTTTTATTTTCTTTTTGTAATGCAAGTGTTTACATGCGAACTATTCTAACACTGGATATTTCTCGTTCTAAATTTACAAGTTTACGAAGCTAATGCATATTCATATCGGCTGCATTAGATTTAGCTCACATAGATCATGATAATTGTTATAAACTATGTAACCGTAAATCTTATGATAAATTGAATGCAGAATGATATTGATTGTTGATCAAAGAAGCCGTCTCTAGACATCAGTCACGTACTGAAATCATGATAGAAATATCCTCTAACAATGTGACTATCATTAGATTTCTTAGTAGCTACTTAATCAGAATACAATTGACGTAATTCTGAACTAAAATCCAAATAAAATTTACTTATCTGAATTTACATTCGTAATTCTTACATGCTTGCAATTATTCCATTTGGCTCGCAAAAAAGCTGTAAAGTAAACTTTAGCTATTCCAGAAATAGAGCTAACAAATTGTGATTCGTATGTTGAACATAATGTGGAAACAATTGTTACGGAACATTACTTGCTGGCAATGACTAATGCCTTCAAAATGTTTTAGTTCGAGAAGTTTAATGTTAAAACTGTAGTTTTCGTTATATGATACCGTCATTCAAGACATTTTTTGAAATACCGATAAATAATGTAAGTAATGTTGTAATGGACATGTGTTTTTCTCTCTTTACAATTTAATATTTTGTTTTAGAAATATATTTTTGTTATTTTAATCTGCTGCTGCCTCAGTAGCTGATAGTATAAGTCAAACATAAATAGGTTCCACGCATGTGCTCTGTCACGTACGATTTTAAAATTGTACCTGATGATATACCAAAAAGTTTTTGCGTTTCATACATAAGAATCTAAGGGACCCACATTTATGCCCTGGGGTATGTGGTATGAGTACCATTAGTAACTGACAATAATCAAATGCTATTTCATCGAAACTCGTGTATGGAATTTCAAAGTAAATGTCACGATCACGACAACCTATCGACATCCACAACTCAGAACCCTACCGCAGAATCTGCGTCAGTCAATCCATATACGGGCGCCAGTGTTATTAAATCTGACTATATCGGTATCGATAGATACCGTTACTTCAGCTTTTTGCTTGTCTTTGTGAAACATGTCTAATCCCTAGTTCAGTTATCCGCGCAATTAATTCATACGACTACTAATTTCAAACTATGCGCGTTGGACAAAAGTAAAAACGGAAATTTATTTTCGCAGGTGGTAGAAACATTTAGAATTGTTATAGTTAAAACATGTCTGGCGCAGTGTGTGGTATATCAATCGCAAGTGCAAATATCGGCAAAATATCTTAGCTGTTCAAAAATACTAAACATTTCGAAGATAACATTTTTTTCCATACTCTATTTTTGTATGTAAAACAATTTAGGCAGGGTTAGATTCAGGTGTCAGCTAATAGTTTATGGAAGGTTTGAGTGAAATCGATGGAAGGAAACAGACAAGCCCACAACTGCAAAATTTTAAGATTTGTTGAGTGCAACTTCTGTACGCAGTACCTACTATTATGTTTTACTCGTATATGCATGTGTCTCTCTCTTTAGTTTATACGAGTATGTTATTTCGTGGCAAAGCGTAGGCGCATCCTCTTGTTTATATCTGACATCGTTGCTTTGTATACTTTAATTAAATTTTCTTATAGCGCGTCGTATAATGAATCCATAACTTCGGCAGTAAACCTGTGTGTAGGTGTACCTTTAATTTCCGTTCTATTTATCTCGGACAACGTATAAATCTGGATATACCTATAGTACAGGGCAGATGTTTCAACATGGTAGGAAACTATTCATACTAGCTTGTTATATATGTCTTTTGGATATTATGCGTCCGTAACTTTTTTTGTAATAAACTATCGACCTATACAATTGTTGGCGTACCTACTTTAGTAGCAAGAACTGCGGCCTAAACGTCTCAGGAGGAAATACAGTGAAAGCTAACTCTCACGTGATGGTACCTACTATTGTGATTGCACCATTAGGCTTAGTCACTCACTAGTGAAACTGGAGTAGGTAACTACATACATATACAAACGGCTGTGTTCCCGAAATGGAGTAGCCAGAATGCAGGATCATAAAGGAGATCAGCCATGTTTAGCATAGCGGGTAAATAATCAGTAACAAGTTGCTAGCTATCGAGATGAGAACGCCCAAGTCCCTTAGTGGTCTTTTACAACATGCACGTAAGAAGATGCAGCTAATATAATCTAGTGAAGCCACGCATCAGCACAGAACTGTAACTAAGAACGAATAACCCAGTCTTTAAAATGAATATAATGCTGAGGAGGTGGTCAAATAAAAGAGATGGGATATGCATTCAGCAAGCGGTAATGAGCTTGATTAGATTGGTCGTGGCCTGGTGGTTGTCAGCCAGCGTCAGGTCAGAGATCACAGTATGCGACAGACTTCGTTTGCCGAATTAGCTCCTATATTCAACAGATTTATTGGCAATAGGTAGATATAAAATGCTCGATGAAGGCATAGGTCTTTTGAACAAAATTGCTTTGATGATTGCAACTATAATTCTAACGGCATGTTCAAGTATTTCTTTAAAAGCCTGTTAAAACTTTGTAATTTATTTTGTTATGATATTTTATGACAAGCCAAATATTATAAACCTAGCATGATTTTAAGGTTTTTCATAAAATTTCGTACTTACCCATAATGATTACAAGCGGAAATCGTAATGCCATGCATCTGCTTGCTATAAGTAATTAAACTAAATCATGTACCTAACATATGAAAACACGTCTAACTACAACGTCTTTACCATCTACAACAGTAATGAGGTCGGATTGGTTGCGCTCCGCCGACCGACCGACGGGTCACGGGTCACGAAGCGGGCTCTGCAGACTGATGCATCGCCTAGATCTAGATTCTGTGGTGTATGTAACTTAGAAACGTATTCCTCATATCGGTAAATGTGATACGAGAAGATTCTATCGATTTGCGTCATTTGATATTGTTGATATATGATCTGCGATGTTGTCTTTATTGAAATCGCCGGCTTGTCTCCTACTCGTAAATCCTCCACTACGTTGCTCAATACCATAAAAGTACCTACTTGCATGTTGATTTAATAAAACTTGCATCTATTCTTTTTATTATAGCATCATTCCTACTCTGAATTTAATGACTAACAAGTTGTTTGCCCTAAGTCGATTGCAATATTTTATTTTAAGTTGTTATGAAGACATTAAACATAAATTCGTGACTAATAATAATAACGTAAGTGCGGCTTATTATAAGTTTAATAAGCGATTGATTTATAGTGTTAGTGGTTAACAATCAATAATAATCCATTGTTTACTCTGTGAGCTATTTGTTACAAGTTTACAACAGCAGTTTATTAGTTTATCAACGAACCATCATTTTGTACAGTCTCCCTGAAAAATTTAATACTGAATTTTCCGTTTGAGCTATGCCTCCGTTTTGTCTAGCCCTGTGGTGGATATACACGATTTTCAATTAGGGGCCGAATTGTCTAATAGTTCAGATAGCCTATCTGAAGGATATATTTGATGTTGCTTTTCCCTATAACTTGATCAAGATTAAATTCGCGGATTGTCGAAGTAAATAAAATTGTTTTCAAAATTTGAATTTGTAATGGAATAGTCTGCTGACAAATAACATCTTATAGTAATCTAGACTCAACACAACAATGCTCTAAATTGTCGTTTCTTTACATTTTATACTTCGAGAACAAGTTTGTTAAACATGAATGTATAGCTAATACATAAGATTACCTATAGTATATTAATGTGTTTATTGGGTAACATTGTATACGCTATATGAATACCTACATATTTTTTGTTACCTTAACGGCATTTTGTGCATAATATTATTTACATCGACTGTACTTTAAGTTAAGCACTCAATTTTGTCCTTATTTGTAAAATGTAAATAGCTCGCTACATAGATTTATCTACCTGAGATTTACGCTACATTATAAAACTCTATAATAAACTAACGGAAAATCCTGATTTAATCACATTCCTGTATCCATAAACACAAATACATAGGTACCTGCATAGCCAGGACTGCAGATTTACGAATGAGATCCTGCTGCGCCGTTTAGCAACGCGGGGCCAGATGTAAAAGATCAGTGACAAGTCGCTAGCTCATCGTCTGATAGAACGCGACGCGCGGAGAGAGATACCTACATCTGATGTATTCCCGTGAAGCCCGAATCAGCGCAGAATTATCTAGTACTTATCTATGTATAATGTTTTAAAATTAATTCAAATCGAATTCTTTAGTAAATAAAATGGCAGATGCATTTGGCGACTCGCCCAATAACACAATAACTCTTTTAATCTCTCTTCTTGCATAAAAGCCATCCCAGTGTGTCTTACTATAAATCACTTAAATCGTCGGTATTGTTAAACAAATACGAGCTCTTCTTTATTGATTGCATAGTTTTAAATTTAAAATTCCTATAATACGAGTATGCTATAGTAATGACGCGGTAATAGCCCAATGGTTAAGACGTGCGCCTTTCAGTCGGGAGGCGTGAGTTCGATACCAGTCACAGGCCTGTACCACAGAATTTATTTCATGTACGGATTTTTCAAAAAAATTGTCACTTAGTTATAACCGAGAAGGAGTGGCGTCAGGCAGGCAGCCGGCAGTAAAAATAAATGGCGAAACTTTGGCAATGTGAGTTTCGAAAGAAACCATGTTGCGCCGACCCCATAAATAACGGGGTAAGGGCAGGAACATGATGATGCTATAGTAATAGGTTTTGCTCATGCTATTGCTAATCTATTTAGTTTGAAATTATTGTCATACTAAGTATTATAGGCTTCCTTTTGCTCTTGGTACATACACTGTGATAGTTAAATCAGCTGTTTGCTTCTTTTCATGTGACAGACTAGACCAGCTGTCCAAAGTTATGAAGTCATATACTTTGAAGTACTAATCCATTTCAGAAGATTCATTTTATGTCGGTTCATACGAGTATTAATCATTTATTTTGTAAATCCAAAGATCAAATGTTGAATTTATTGAAGTACTCAACTTAACCGCAAACTGAGTATATAATTTAAATAGGGCCTCAGGCGCACCATTATGGTCCTTCGTGACCAATACAAAGACAAATTAATGATTGACTCTATCATTATGGTATTCTGTGACATTAGTTGTAACCCACCTGCAATCTTATTACATCACGGCTATATAATCTTCAAAGTTTACCATGATTTAATAATTGAACTTAATTCGTTTATGTATCTATTACCTATTAGGTATCATGTACGTATTTATTTTGCTCTTTACAAAGAAAATGCTTGCTTAAACTGTATATATCTCTATCTAGATAGGTTATTCAAAGTTACTTAATGTTTACACGGGCTCCAAAGAATATTAAGTCCTTTGAGACTTTTTATTCTATGACGGGCTCATAGCTACATTACTAACGTAATTATTTTGATTATTACCTACATGATCAATGTAGCTATTTGAACATTAACTTAACCTATTACATGGAAGTAAACACTGTTACAATAGCTATGTTGTTCCCTTAATTGTAATATCATAGTAGGGTAAAGTACGCGGTTTGCGGTTCACTTGCTCTGTCATTAGAGTCCCGTGCCAATTACTGCTTGCATTTCTGTTGAATACAGTTGAAGTCCATTGTATTAGAGCTAGAGGGCAATGCCATATCAATTTCTATTAAGTACTTCCATGTACCAAATATACGGATGCATAATTGTACGTACATGGTGTTAAACCATACATTTGATTATTTCTAGCGTACCTAGATCGATTCGAATTGCCTATCGACTGTTTTCTATTACCTAATACGCAAATTCGATAACAAGCGCTTAGTATAATTGAATTTTAAATTGCTATGATATCACAAATTTTTATTGATCTTCATATTAAAAATTTTATGCGCTCCTAAGGTGAAAACACAGGTATAATCTACGGCTGAATCTTAACTACGTAATACAACATGGACTAGCACAATAAAATTGATTAGTCATTTTGGACATTCTAAAATCTGAAGCATTTGTGGGGCGTTACTATGCATGTATCCGCACCCCAGGGCATTACGCTATTGGTTAAAACATTTATCGATGTGATGTTTCGAGCGACTATTACTATACGGACACCGACTGATTTTCTTGTCTTGTACAGAATTAGTTTTCCTAACTAGCGCATACACTGCAAGTAGGTTTAAAGTTTTCTTACCTAACCTAACCCTAAGGTTTGTATTCATTTCTAGAAATTTGATGGCTATCTGATTGAATAGTTTAGGGACACCTGGTAGCATCTCCTTCTCTTCACTGTCAGATATTATAGCAGACAGCACATATGACGTCTCTTTAACTTTATGTGAAACAAATTTAAAATAAGGTATTTTATTGCAACTCAATTCATTTCAGTAGGGCTATTCGAAATATTACAGTGGGATATAAATTGTTTTTGTTGACAGAATTCTGGACTTGTACAAATTGCTCTTGTGGCTTGCTTGTCTCTGGCAGTCTACACGGATCTCCCTAATTCCACTGAATTACGGTCTAATGGTGTAACATTCTCCGAGCTAAATGCCAACGTTTATTTTTGACTTGAAAATAAACCTACTTTTACAATTTCTTTCAGTCTTTGAAATTTTATAGCGGGATGTCTTTTTTATTAGTTCTTTTTCATACTATCGATTTTATATGTGACTAGTTCCAAGAAATATTAATTTCGTCAAAAATGTTTATGTAAAAATGTAACGAACGATATACCTAATTAGAGTTTTTTGTGTAGAAGAAATGATACTCGGGGCTTGGGTAGATAAGAAATGACCTAAGTTGACCCTGGTGCTGAGTGTGTCATCGGGTTAGACTGGGGAAATATACTTTGATTAGGTAGTCTGATAGTAATTAGCTCATGATCAAGGTCGTCTTAGACCTTTTGCGAATATGCTGTTCTTAAAATCAGTTCACATTTTCGTTTAATTTTTTTGCGAGTCTCTTTTCATGTCCTTTGTCTAGGCACCTCAATTGAACTTAGGTAACAGCATTTCACAGAATTGCATGAATATTTTTCAATCTTCATAAAACAGTAAATGATGGAAAAATTTAAAAACCTGAACCTTTTATATTATGAAACAACACAGAAAACGTTTCAAGGGAGTAGGTATTTAATCAGCTTTGTCACAAACATTCCACTGAAGAAAAAGTGCATTGAAGTGAAACGGGCGCGCCGCCAACTAGCCGGTGATTTCGACACATCCCGCGTCCGGTGTCCGGCGTTGTCTACGATATTATCGGGAAAAAGAAAATTTTTCAGAAGCGCGTCTGCGAGTTTGTGTTCACATATTTTTTCTATTTCTATGTTACTTTTTGAGTTATGCAATTCAGTTTTGTAATATATTGGCTGCTCAGCGTAACTATGTCCACGTGATAGAAAAGTAAAACATTTTCCGAAAAATTGCTGTTTTAGCTGAACTTATATTTGCAGATATTTTTCTTCTGAGGTCTTTCTTGGACGTGAACTATATATTGCTGTGTTCCGATTTGCTTCTATTGGGTAATGTTTCTATCTTTAGACTAGGTACTTGCCAGTAGCCATAGTTACTATAATGTGGAAGCCTCGGTATCTTAATTAAAGATTTGCTCTATCTATACTAATATGTTTATTACTTTAGTTGCTTCATCCTTATGAAGTTCATATGCTTATCTGGTCTTTAATTCAAACGTCTATTTAAAAATTACTGGCTATGACTACAGAGGATGTTTTCTCACGCAAACCGTTTTGTGGCCTACCACTAAATAGCGGTGATACAGACAGGCCTCACTTATAAAATATGCATAATTCTTACTTGAAGTTATTACGGTTGGAAACCACAATCGTAACGTTTAAACAGGATGAGTGTAAATCACTTCCGTGAAATGGTCGCCAAGCTTAGGTTTCTGTAACAATTTTAAAACAGCGTTCATATATTTGTGAATCGTTTAACCACTCCTGTTGGGCGCTGCCGTACGATAGCTTGTATCACTCTCATCTCAAGTATCAAGATTTATTAGATCTGAAAGATATGAATCACCATGTGTACTCGTACTCGTTTGTCTTTCTGGTGATTTACATTTTGTCATCTATTATCGTCACAGTTCAACCGCTTGGATAACGACTGCGCTAGACCTGTCAGCACTAAACTTCCGTGTCTCGTATATCCTATTGAAATACTATGTTTGAATTTTCGATCACAATATTAAATTTATTGAATTTTAAAAGTTCTACGTAACATGATCGATATATAGGTATTGATTGATATTGTTAACTTTTTTCTATCTTATTAGGTGTCACTTATTCACTTTACGAGGAAATTAGGGTCGATTCCGGCAGTCACACATAAACCTAAACCTAATATTAGTCAGGTCTATCTCTCTCTGTTCTTAACATAAATGGCTGAGAGAGAAAAGGACAGGTAGGAACTAATTTTACGTTTATAGGTTTAAGTTGTGATTGCCGGAATCGGCCTTGATATATCCATAATACGGAACCCAGAAAAGAAATGGAGTTTCAAATAACGTAAGTGAGGTGACAGAAAATAACCGAGTTGGCTCTCTATTCCTCTATTAGTTATTCTCTTGTAAGAAATGATCGCACACCGTGTGCGTTGAGTCCGCGGATGGTCCGCGGTTGTCCGCGGTAAATCCTCGGCGTATTTTTCTCCCCCGCGGAGAAAACTCCGTCGTCTGCGTAGGCTATAAAGTAAATTTAACTCATACTGTTAAATTTATTAATTTAATTAATATAATTATATTTTTCTACAGATTCCAACGGCCTTGGTCTGGAAACATTTTACGTATACTCACCTCAACTCAATTTGTTATTCAGTAGACACTGTTTAGCCGTAATGTTTTCAGTCAGTAGTAATAATATCTTCTCGGCCAATTTACAAATTGCCACGCATCGTAATTTACCGTGACAACCGTGACAAATCCTTCCTCAAATTCTCTTCTACTTTTCGTTGTGTAATATTTCAAAATGTTTTTTTTTTATTTTAACGAAGTTCCCTCGAAGAAAGCCTATCTACCTTGATCTATTTTATGGGCCCAACTGAAGTTCTTGACGGTAGATTGATCTGAGCCCTAGTTCGGTTCATATACGATTTGCTTTGATGATGTGTGTATTTATCTTGTACACATGACTAGGAAATAAGGTGTATCTGAAATTGACCAAGTAATTAGTAATATTCTAAATGAGCACGCTTAAGAGTACGATTAGTAGGTACGGCAACGTAGAATAATTTTCTCATTAATTATATTTCGAAATCTAGGAAGTTATAGCAAATTTAATGAATGTAGATTTTCTAATTTAATGTGTTTTATTTCAGTTCAATTTCGTGGGAAGGATTCTAGGACCAAGAGGTATGACAGCCAAACAGCTAGAACAAGAGACTGGGTGCAAAATTATGGTCAGAGGCAAAGGCTCCATGAGAGATAAGAAAAAGGTATAACAATTTTTCATGTGCTAAATGTATATTTGACTAAACATTTTGTGTGTTTTATTACCCATTGTTATTACGAGTTTAATTGTTTTCCAATTAATTTCATGCAGCATTTTGTGGACTCACGTAAGAATACATTTGGGTACTTAGTTACTGGCACGGAATGCAGAGGTCGTGGGTTCGATTCCCACCCGGGTGAGGAATTTTTTCCATTTCTTTATTAATACTTAGTTACTAGTTTATATTTTTTTATATTTACAAATTATAATGCTTATGAGTTACAAGATCATAAGTTCAGTATTAATTTCGTTTATATTTCATTATCATCGGATATTTTCACATCCATGTTTTTTTTTTCTTTTTACCTATGTTACGGTATATCTCTACAATCTCACAACTTACTACAAAAAAATATTTATACTACAATAAATTCTCTCTTTGTTTCTTTTAAAATTTGATTTATTGTTTTTACGAGTATGTTGTGACCTAAACAGTCATATTTTAGAGACAAAATCATGATAAATATTTCAGTATCACTAGACGTAGACATCAATGGCCTTATTTCTGTATTACAGGAAGACGCGAATCGGGGTAAGCCGAATTGGGAGCACTTGGCAGACGACCTACACGTGCTGCTCACAGTCGAGGATACGGAGAACAGAGCTAAGATTAAGCTGGCCAGAGCAGTGGAAGAGGTTAAGCGTCTGTTGATACCTGTAAGTTTTAATGAACTTTATTACTTAAGTATTTAAAATATATTACATGCAATCTATTTAGACACTACACAAAAAAATAATTTTACCCAGCTAAATGTTAAACAGTCTAAAGATAATAAATAGGAAGTGTCACTTTAGCATTGTTATTCCTTTACAAGTGTATGATCCTTTATTATTGTAGCTTGCTTGACTTTCACTAGCATCTAGAGTGTACGCCAAAAATGCACGTACCTATTTTGAATGTTGAAAATTATTTTTTACATTCAATATATTAAGTGCTGATGGTAATTATTCCAGCAAGCTGATGGCGAAGATGAATTGAAGAAACGCCAGCTGATGGAGTTGGCTATAATAAACGGCACTTACCGTGACTCCAGCGCTAAAGCCGTTTTGCCCGTCAACGGTCAGTGCCTTATAAGTATGAACTTTTTTTGTTTGTCACTAACTTAGTTTACTTAAGCCGACTTCATACATAACGCTGTATTAATGAGGGGAAGTCTTTCGTACAATTTCACGTATCAATGCTGCTATTCGGAGGGATTTATCTTTGACCTTATCTGCAATGATGATGCTTCATTATTATTTCAATAATACAATAGATTGTTCTAAATCAGTAAATATTTTGTAAATCGAATATTGTAGCAAAAAATTAGTAATATTCATTAATTAATACTTTAACATCATCTATCATATGTATTTTGAACAAATTACTTCGATCTGAAATCATTGCAATTATAAATTGTATTTTACCTGACTTATGTTGTATTTAAGGTAAGAAACTTTTCGTTTTATGTCGGAACTTGCAAATCCGATTGTGTCGTTAGATATTAAAGGTCCCTTTCTCACTAAGATAAACAATACAAGGATGCAGGAGTCAGAATAATTTGCAGTGTGCGTGACGAGAATTCGTCTACAGTAGTTGACATTTGTATTGCACCGACAGTTTTGCAACAGCACTATTGTGTTGTGTCCTTCGTGCACTTTCTATTATCTGCGCCCCTATCTACCTTAGAACTTGTAATTTTATTCTTGTCAATTTTATCAATTCTACTATCTGCGATGCTTTCAACGTAGGTAGATACCTACTTATTTTGTTAGTGATATCGATATTGCAGTGAAATTAATCCTAAATTTTTTCATATGTAATAATCTATTGGAGTGTATATCAAAGTTTGAAGGTGTCAATGGTTATTTAGTAATTTTTACGGCATAGGTATACCTTCCACAATAGTGGCCCCTAGTTAAATATTATTACGACGAAAAATTAATTAAACCAGCAAATTAGTAGATACAATGTTGTGTGAAGTCGGCTCCAACTGTACAAATAAAGATGATAATGAAAGGAAATATGTTTTTAAAATTATTATTTTAGTAGGTCATTCGGGTTCGATGATTTTGTGAAATCAAAAAGGTCCTGCCCTATTACAGCTTGGGCTAAAATTCGTTTGAAGCTCATAGCCCAAACTGAGGTTCTTTCTGATTTTCTGTATTGTGCACACAAACATTGAACAATATAGTTCATTGTCTTATTTAGCTACTCAATTATAGAATATCACTTTTATGCAAATACATAACATTTATAAAACATATTTTCTCACACGAATTTTCTTTATTTGTACAAAATAACAATTTTACATGGGCGATGTAACATTTATAATATATCTAAATACAACATTTGATAAGTTTTGATTGTGCCTGCTACAACTGTCTAATAATAGTATTTATTATTAATATTAATAGAAATATATAAAATATTATATTTGCTTATTCGATCATATAAGTTTCAGCAGTTATATCCAAAAGTACATTGACGACACTGAATTATCATTATGTTTGGCTTCATCCGCTTCTAAGTTTCTAACTAAGTACGAGTATATAGATCAGTCATCAGTGACGTTTGTAAACGTGTTTAGTACTGACTTCAGTGTTTACACTTGAACTGCTGATTTTGATATTCTGCCGTGACCACTACATATTATAAAAAACAAAGTCGCTGCCGCGTCTGTCCGTCCCTATGTATGCTTAGATCTTTCAAACTAGGGAACGGATTTTGATGCGTTTTTGTTTAATAGATAGGAGTGATTCACGATGACGGTTTATAGTATATAACTAGGGACCCACCCCGGTTTCACACGGGAGTAATGCACTCTCACGCGGGCGAGGACGTGGGCGACCGCTAGTTTTAAAATAAATGTAAAGTAATGGACATAATTTTGGAACAAGTCTGTATTTGATCGAAGACTCATAACATCTCCTATACTCTTATTGACTACGTTTTAACTAAAACTAGTTTGGGCAAGAAGTTCAGAATATTTGACCTTTTATTGTAATGTTTACTTGTTCAAATCGCATGTACTATGTGTTGTCAACATCTAGCCTACATTTGCAATTTAAAACTCCATTTAGTACAGTTATTATTTCTCTCTGTGTTTGCCTCTGAGTCATCACAGGCTACAATGATGACTAACTTAATTGATTTCTTGGTATGTTACGGTTATTAACGATTATTAACATGGGTGATTTCACTGTATTGGCACAAATGGCTAAACCGTTTTCAAAAATAGGACGAGGGCATTCTGTGAGTTTATTCTTGACCCATATTTTTTTTACTAATATTATTTAAAGCTACCCTCTTTTGTATGCAACTCATCGAGTGTCCGAATCCAAACGTGCTAACGTACTTGCCAGCAAGTACATACGTGAAGTGATTAACAAACTAACAAATCCTAAAGCAACAGTATCTTACCGTTGATCAATAAAGGTGACCCAACAGCGGACGAAGAGTGGCGCCGTGTGGCCGCCGCCGCCGCTGAGACGCAGCGCTTGCTGGCTCCGGGAGGCGCCGGCGTCGGGGGCGTGGCTTTACGGACCCAGGCTCCCTTGGGGGCCCCGCTGATCCTGTCGCCGCGCATGTCGGCGGCCCAGGGGGCCCAGGCCGGGCTCCTCAACGGCACCGGCGGGGCCGCTGCCGGGCTCCTGTCCCCGGGCGAACCCGCCCACCAGCTGATCTACGCGTCGCCCTACACAGACTACGCGAACTACGCGGCGCTGACCGCGAATCCGCTGCTGACAGCGGAATATGCAGCCGCCGACCATACGGGTGGGTTATTCGCCCGTTGATTTTGTGGGACGAGATTTGGTAATCTATATTTTTTAAGGTGAATAATTTTATTGTCATGTACTTAGTTGGCATAATGATGTCAGTCTAGGATAAGGGAATAATTAAAGGAACGATTTATAGTCGGCTTATATTTTCAAAAAATCAGTTATTATAAATATTATTATCGTTTTCTACATATACTTAGGTATTTATTTCACAATAATTTATGTTACCAAATCTCGTTCTGAATACTAACGCTACACACGGTATCGGGATCGTCAGGAGACGAAAAAAGTCAGTATATTTTATAGAAGATAAAGAAGTATAGTTCAAATTAGACAGTAATGTTCGTAACGTGTATTCTTAAAGTATTACAACGAGTTCTTTTTTGCTATTGAATCAAATAACCGCATGCCTGTCAACATTAAATTACTTCACGTAATTTGTGCATGCTATTTTTAAAACATTGATTAGTGTTGATATTGACTTACCTTAGATTTCATGAAGATTTTTTATGAGGCGGTAAATCAAAAATATTTCTCATAATAGATATATTAAACAAATACCTACGCTGCAATTAAAAACTTAATATAAATAACAATAATAACTGTACGAACACAAAATTAACCGACTAATACGAATTAACACATGTCCAGCGTAAGTTGAACTGTGTGTGATATAAATTTTAATGGTGGATTTGCAGCGTCCAGATATCTACTTGCTGGTTTTTGACAATTGCCGATCATGCATCAGACCTCGATAAGATACGACAGAAACCAACACGCTCCGTATCGGCCCACGCATCATTATTACCGTCCTTAATAAGAAAAACTAAAATATACAATTAATACGAAAAGCCTCTAAATCCGTTCACAGGACGACCTCAAACAGTCTCTTAAAGCCATGATTTATAGCCTAAGGTCTATGTATTTAAGCTAGGTTATTTCTTAGAACATTTTTTTGTACCTATGTTATTTCGTTTTCTCATATGTTTTTATCTACAACTGTTTTGTACAGTAATATTCAAAGTATATTTTGTTTCGAATGATCAAAGATTATATTTATTATTATTTTATTTTACAGATTTTAATATAACGATTACAGAATAATATAATTATTATTTCATACATTTATTACAGATTCTTTATGACCGTTGTCTCATTTAGGTTTGATGGCAGTTTTGACGTTATTGTTTTAAATTAGAATATTTTTAGTTATAATTGAAACTGCCAATAGATCCTCTTTTAAGTTACCGTCGTTTCGTATGCAAAGACACAAATATTAATTAATATATTTTGCTAGTTCATTACAGAATGTCCGATATAAATCGTGATTATATAATTGATCCGTCGTCATGTAGTTCTTGTGTTAACCTTTGCTTGTAACATAACTAATATAATTAACATCTTGTCAAATTTAGACCCCGGATTATCATTGATTTCTAATTTAGCGTCACTAAATGATCAAAAGTCCATCCTAATGCACGTGTTTGACTTCATAGATTTTCAGTCAAATTCACTTCTTATTTTTTGTGATTAACTGTAAAACCGAGTCTTAAACTATTATTCTTTAAAATAAATAACTCGAGCATTACAAGCAAAAGGGACCAAATACGATTGATTTTTTTTTTAGATTCAAACATAGGTATTTTAACTTTTAACAACACTGACATAATTAATAAGTCAATAGTTATTTCATAACAATCAAAACAGTTGAACATTCTAGGCGGTTTATAAGTTTATACTATTATAGCAATAACTCTAGAAGCGCAGTTATATAGAGAAACGTTTTCCGTTATTGTTATAATAATTGTAATTTATTAGCCATTATTATATTTATAAACATACCATAGGATAAGTATTATTATTATTATTATCTTTTAAAGATTTTTTAGTTAGTTTAGAAAAGAGTGAGCTTTATGAAAGTATATTATAGACCAGTAAACTTCTTAGACTATGTTAAAATATATCGAGTCAGTAATAAAAAAAATGAAATTATGATGCCAGCCATTACCTGTATCTTGTCTGGGCATGATTTCTAGCCCAAGAGGAATATTAGATTTTGTTATTTCTTCCAAAGCAATAAAATAATAATTAATAAGTATAATCGTGTAGGTGTAAGTAAGAGCATAATAGTTTAGTGTTACTGCCAGAAGTAAATTTCGAAAACAATATCATGGTAGATTAATGCTACTCATAGATCTTAATGTTTGCCAGTGATGAGGAATTATTTATTAAATAGAACATGATTTTTTCTCCTTATTGGAATTTATATTCTTTTTCAGCATTTAAAATTTTATTATACTTATGACGTTCACCCAAATTAATTATTTCAAATCAAAACGACTGAAAATCTGTATTTCACTTGATGGCGTGATTGAGTATGGGATCTGATATCTTTTTAATGAGTTTAACTAAACATTTAAAGGAGCAAATTTTCATCTTTCATTTCATCACTGACTGAATCAGTATTAGATTTCACGTCCTATTCTTATTGAAAGCCTTTAGTTTTGGGTGAACAGACGACTCAAGGTTTATTTGTTTGTATGGAACAGATGATAATATGAATATGCCGTTAGGTGTGGTGCGGAGGGCAGGTCGGCTCGCGCAGGTCAGAGAACACCCTTACCAGCGCACTGCCTTACCGGCGCCCTAATTCCCGCCAAAAAGCTTTCACGCCGCCATTTTGTTCACAAGGTGAGAAGCGCGCGCACGCATTGACACTATCGAACATTTGCCTCAACGAATGTAATCATTTTAAAATTTTATATAAATCTCGCGATGTTTCTTCAATTCGTTAAGGCAATGTTGTCGTAAGGCATATGCGGACGTGTCTCTGCTTTATTGTGTCTCTTTTGTGTTCTATTTTTTTATGTACTTAGTAGAATTTTAGGACGTATTATGCCCATCACTACTTCATACCGGATCTGAAGTGACTCTGCATAATTTGAAACTGTGATTTTTATATTTCTTTTTTTTTAGATTTTTAGAGATGTTACATGTTGTGATTCATCGCGTTGTTTTTTAACAATTTCAGTCAAGAATTTCTCAAAATGCACACTTATTCAATTGGTTATTTTGTAGTCAGTGGTAATGCCTTTAAATCACAACATGTTCTTTCGAACAGTCAAGAGTAGCATCGGCCATGCGTCGATGTGTTTTTCGGGTATTAATAAATTACTATATATTTAGGGGAGAAGGATCGTGGTCCATAAATATCGTTTATCTTGACTTGGAGATGTCAATGGTTGTAACTGTGTTTGTTTGGACGAAATAGACCGTAAAGGTGCTACTTGTGGTTGTGACCCTGCTTGGTCCTTCTTCTCTTGGTAGCCCAGTATTAGTCAAAGTAACGGGCATTTTCGCAACTTGTGCCATCTATCCAGTATTAAAAAATAAAAAATGCCCTTCCTTTGACTTGTGAATATACTTTATACAAATCATCACAACTTTTTCTTAGTCATTTTAAGATTTTTTATATAATTTTTTTAAGCTAGTTGTTTCTTTTGCCTTAGTTAGATATTATTGTACTTTCGTATTTGAAAGTTGTTTATTTTTAAGATTTGCACTTGTGTCCTTGTGGATTAAAGAGGCAGCCAAATGCCGAATACGTATTTTCACGCTTTTATATGAAATGAATTTTAGATCAAAATGCTATTGATATTTTATAAAAATGAATATAATGAATAAGCAATGATGTTTTGTAAAATATTGTTTCCGTTGTTGATTGTAAATAAATGCATTTTCAGAAAATATACACGCAATAAATTCTCTGAAATAATATTAAGAGTTTTCTTTCTTAGTTGTGTTAGGTCCGCGGTAAAGTTAATTATGTTTTGTGTAAAAAGTAAATAAAGTTGATGACGTGCAGTCATTTGGACAAATTGTAGTCTCACACACTAACACCGCAACTCCACAAGGCCAAGTTCCCGTTTAATGACATAATATATTAAAAGTGCACTACCATAACTGCCTATCGTCACAAGTACAGACTATCTGTTATTATATATTTATATTATATGAGTCACTAACATGCAAATATGTAATGTCGTCAGATTAACATATATTATCAGAGAATGCTAATTTAATATTATTTTTATCGAAAAATTGTTCAGCAGTTTTTGTTAATAACTTACATACTTGCATCTGGGTGCCATGGTTATACATAAGTGATTAAATTTATTATTTGCTTGTTTGTCCGAGCAACGCTTGACGCAGCTGTATCTATTATCGTGGTCAATGTTTGCTTCAAGTGTTGCTCTGTTGGGAACTATTGGGCATTTAATCCTTATTTGTAGATTACCATTATCATACTAAATTAATTTAACATTTCAACCATTAACTACGTAAACTAATAAGAATAATAAGTTGTAAAATTGATTAACCGGGCCGAGAATACTTTGAATGCCGCGGCGCGAATGCCTGATAGCCCCCTCGATTATATATCGATTTTCTGATTATTGAAGTATCCCTACACCAGTCTCATCAATCCGAGTTCATTTATCGCTTTTGTTGGCTGGCTGCATGCGCCGATCCTATGAGAGATCCTCGAATTTATTCGACTCCTATCCAAGCCATTAGCATGTTAGCTGGTCAACACGGCGCAAATGCAGCGCTAAATCGTTCGACCTCGCGATTGGGGCTCGTGTAGCGGGACCGATACATTTCGATCGATACTAACATTCTGTTTTCTCTCTTCTTGTTAACCCGGCTAGGTGAGTGCTAATGGCGCAGAGGAACTAACAGGATTCGGGCCGCACCCGTCGGCCTCACCGCAGTAACCCTATCACCGGAACATCGACCACCATGTAGCTATTTTTGGGCCTTTCACGTTAACATATACTATGTATTATAATAGTCTAACTATTAACATTTATATGCCTGTTATGTTTATAACATAATGAACTTTATTAACATTTTTATTAGTTTTGAAATGGCACACGCCATCGACTATATTTTACTGTACTTTTATATCTGTTGTCGCTTCTTGTTGTTAAGCACGATGTTGTGTTGTTAGGCTACCCGAATCACCTTTTCGACGCTAAAATTATTATTTAACTTTGTCTTTTAATATTATCTATTAATTACCTGCAGGTAAGCTATATTTTATTTGTAGATGCTATTTTGATAATAATTTAGCGTCGCTACATTTCCTATTTCAGATTTAGAAACCGGTTTAAAATTTAATATTTATTGAACCTTGTTAAATATTACTTATTATTATTTAATAAATCCGATCCGAGATATCGATAGTAAGTATATCAATTTTAATGTAGGTAAGATTCATTATAAATTTTCACTTGAGTAACATTTATGTTGCTATAGTTTTTTAAACCGGTTTTGTGTAAGTTTTGAATATGAGAATATGAGGTATTTCTCCACATTCAACTGGTAGGTATAATGAGGAATCTAGTAATATACTATACTAGATATCAAAATATAGGCCGCGTCCACGGAGTTTACATAACCAGACGCGAGACAAGATGGCGGTAGTCATGACAATAGTCAAAACTAAGTAAGTATCAAGATCAAAAATAATTAAAAGTAATGCTTATTTGATGTTAAATTAGACTGAAATTGGAGTAATAGTCTAAATAAGTTATTATTCATATACCTATTGCCCGAAAAGTTTGTCGGCCGTTATTTATTTATTTTAAAACCAAAGACTAATATTATAGTGCTTTTGATGTATTTCCAGATCATACTAAAATCGATGTCTTCCTAAAGTTCATTTTGTATGGACAGTAGGTATATGAATTATATAAAATTAATCCTTTAGAGATATATTTATACATAGTATTGTATTTCTACATTATAGTGCTTATTATTTATAGATAACAAATTAAATATTTGCGCATCCCAAGTGCCTTATCTGATGTACAATGGTTTTACCTTTATGGTACTATAGCAATTGTTAATGCTTAGGTATAGGTATATAAGTTATGTTAGAAGAGATTAAATTATTGTTAACTTTGCTTAATGTTAATCTTTATTGTCATTTTTCATATTATCGTAGACCAGTAATTATTATGTTCAAATATTTAGAGTTAAATGTATTCGGTTATTCTTTATAATCATTAGCTGAGCATTTTGTTTAAATCTCCTTCGAGAATCTCTAAATACGTATAATATCTCATTGGAAATAGTGGTGTTTGTAGATTATTTTTTCTGCAACGTCACTTTAGAAATCTCCGTAAATTACTACACAAGTTAATATTTTTATAGTATAGATTAATAGCTTACTTAAAACCTACGTTCTATTTAAAGAAATAATATTATCAGTTATATTAAAATATGTAATATTTAGTGCAATAGAGGAAAAGTTATGGAATATTTAGAAATCTCGTGGAATATGCTTAAAGAATTTAGGTTAGAGATCTGATATAATGAGATTATAATAGTAAAAGAGAATATTGCAATCGTTACATATTGATGAATTGTTTATGTATGTCATTAATCTGAATCTTAAGTGTTTTTATTGCAACATAAAGTACCTATACATAAAAATTTAAAAATTGCTTTAGATGTTATTAATCAAAATTATGATATATGATGAAATTAATCATACTATGATTTTTTTTGTTAAACGCCCTTTTATTATTATATAATTTTCATATTTTTTTGTAGAAATTTAAAAAAAATAAAATTAGTTGGGATAATTTTTTAAAACTTGGCAAAATAGAATAAAATTAATTATATTATAGGTATGTAATCACGTGTATCGAAGCAATAATTTTTCAAACCGTTTGTTGTTTGATTTAAATATTTAGTTTATTCCTAATATAGAAATCTACGTTCATTAAATATTTGAAGGGCATTTTTCTTGTTGATTCTTATTAAATTTTTAATTATAAAATAAATGAACTTCGACATGGTTTAATGATTAAGGATTGCCAGACAACTTAATATCATCATATGCGGGTCCTATTTAAAAACAGAACGTTTGAAAACGTCATTGAGTTTGGTTTATATACGCAGACTGGAACAAATAATTAAAAATTTACAGATTATCAACAGTAAATCTGCATAATTATTACATATTACTACTGGCTACCAGGAAGTTGTTAACACTCCGTCCATAATTAACTTCATATAAAAGTACTTAATTTGATGGTCTCTGCCTCACATAGTTAAGAACATACAAAACAATTTTGGATGAAAATTAGTGTTAACAATTGATGAAGAGTATTCATTCATTGTAATCATAAAATATAATAAGCTGTACTAATAATACTTCTGTTTCACTTTAGTAAGACGGATGTATTTTAAAAAATGCTTCTATCAAGATGTTTAATGTAAAAAAATATGTTTTCGACTTTATTAAATTTTATACGTTGCATCTACACAGAGGTTGTGATGGCCAGATTTTAAATCCTAATTCTGGTATCTATTTATTTAGTGATCAGTAAAATTTTAGTTGCAAATACTGTGACGTTCATGAAATTCCAGAAACATTCAAGTATTTTCACATATCAAGATCATCTATTACAATAGTACAAATGACTAACAATACAAAAAAGAAGCATTTACGATGAAATCATAGAATGCAATGCCATAAAAAAATAGTGAAGCAACGAAAATATAATTAAAACCTATTGTGATGGAGTAGAAGTTTGTTTATCGTACAAAGTGTAGTATATTGTCTGTCCAATTAGATTATCGTGTGTTTCATGACAATAACATTAAAAGGTCGCTCATTTAAAAAAAAACATACAAGCTACTTAATAGGGTCGATTCCGGCAGTCACACTTAAACCTAATCTTAGTCAGGTCTATCTCACTCCGTTCTTCTAATATACTGTCTTCATATTGCATAATGAATGAGATATTTAAATTCCTGTTACGTATTGAGATTTTAAAATTTCTAATCGTAACTACTTACGTATGTACGTACAGATATTCGTATATTATTTTTCTTACACTTTACATGACAAATCCATGGAAATATACAAAGAGAAGTTTAGAGACTGTTTGTTGATAAAGTACGGACGCGGCTTGCAAAGTATTTCGCACAATGACCTTTCACTGAGGTCATTGTACAAAATTTTCCGCGTCAGTACTATTAATTAGGTACGTTCCTTGAGGAACTCATAGCGAAAATACTCGAAAATATTAACCAATGGGTGAACAAGAATTTTATTGTTGTCTCGTGCTAGGTTAGGGTAGAACATAATGACTGAAAAGTACCTTCTTCTTCAGCCTATTGTAGTCCACTGTTGGACGTAGGCCTCCCCCAGGGCACGCCACATGGCTACTGCCACAGGGGAGTTTTGCCCATAGTCATCACGCTGGGCAGGCGGGTTGGAGACCGCAGTTTGTGTTTTGGACTATGTTGTCTGTACGGGAGGCTCTGCAGCCCACCTCCCGGAAACCCTTAATCGCCTCGTACGATACCCACGGGCAGGCAGGGGCGGTACAAACTCTACTCTGCCGGCACCACGCGGCACATAGGTATTATTCTGGAACGCAGATGTTATCCAGTAGTTGTACATTGATCTTAACAAATTTCCCTTTGTGTATCTGCCTCATGGACCAAACATTTTTTTAATTAACACCAAGCTACAGTTACTTTAGAATTTATCTTTGTCGTTAACGCACAAATTATTATTTTGCTGTCGCAATCGCACATGATTTACTATTTATAAATTAAATGAGCTTCCTTAAATAACATTGTTCTATTTTGTTTCTTGAAACATGTTTGTAGTGCCATCAGGAGACGGACTTATACATACATACATGTCATTGTTTTTTTTTTATTGTACTTATTTTATCTACATTATGGCAAATCACTGATCAAGTGCCTTAAATGAACTTTGTACATACTTATACTAACATTATTATTATTTTCAAAGCAAAGTATTATAGTGGAGAAATCATAGAAATTGTTTTCGAAAAACAAAAATAAAATACTTTTATTACTTTATAGTTAAGTGAGATTGTGCATATTATGTCTGTTTTGATGTGTGTTTAAGATTTGGCATTAGTAAATATTTAGAAAATGTATTACTGTTTTTTTGTTAAACTTTTCTCCTTAATACTAAGTACCTACCTGATTACTAACCCGTTATTTAGTAAATCAATAATGTGCCTTGTCCCAAAGAGTCCTGAGAGGTAAGCACGAACCTCTCGATAGTCCGTAACGCTAGCGTCGAACTGTCATTTCCCATATATTTTGCTAGCGAGTCGCTACGCCGCGTAAAAAGGTTCGTGCTTACCCCACTGAAATGGTACTTAAAGTTTTTCTCATAGAAATCTGTCATTCTGTTACGTTGGCTTGGCATAACGAAAGTGGTGCCACCATTTTCACAACTACTTCTACAAACTAGCTTGCTTCAACCTGCAGCCACAGAAATCTAATAAACCTATGGATCTCATAAAAAAAACATATACTTAGTGACACTATCACATTATCTATAAACTGGCCCTAGTGCAATTTGGATATAGTGCCGGCGGCGTGGTGCATGGTGCCGGGACTTCTGTGAATATTTTTTCTAACAAAAATCCTTGATTCTAATATCAAGCTTGAATTGGACTAATAGAAAGTGTAGTAGCTTAAAATAGGTTTGGGAAGTTTTAGCACAGTCTAGATCTTCAATTCTGTCTGCCTGTTTGTTTCTTGTATTCTGTACTCGACTGTGGAAAATTTTGAGAACTGAAATCCGAAGAATACCTATGCCATCTGTAATTAATATTTTGTACTGAAGTTAAAACTTTACAACAATAGTTACGGGTTCACGGGAGCTTTAATAACTGGAACATCCGGTTCGCCTGCATCGTAACTTTCCACGCGACTCTATATTTACAAAGAAAACTTGTAGATGGCGCCACAGTATGTGTACTTTCCATAAGGCGTAACACAAGGTATTTGGTTCTATCTATGCATTATTATCATAGAAAGAGGTTAGATTTATGTAAAATTTATTTATTTAGGTTAATTACGTTTTTTTTAAACTTGTATTTTTTGTCATTTTTCATCCTTCGCCGATTTTGTTGATGAAACTTAGTAATGAGGACTTATTTCATGAAATTTAAACATAAACTTAAAATTTGTTCTGCTCTTGCTATTAGTCTCATTCTTTTATTGTGCACAGAAAACACTAAGATAATATTATGACAAAAAAGGTGAGCTTACCTATTTCTAACAAGATCCAGAGAGCCGGCATATTTAGAGTACGGCAGTTACGTCCCGTATACGTGCAGATTTTTAGAATTTTACTGTCGCCGATAACTTTTTTGCTTGTCGTTACTCTTCTGCGTCGTGAACGGTTATTTTTAGAACAAAACTAAAAGAGATTTAACTACACACAATTACAGTTTTACACCTAGGGTATGGGGCAGCGTGAATTTAGTTAGAACGAGCACGTGTAAATGGCGCGCATAAATGCAAAGCAACGACTTTGCAATAAGCCTACAGGTAGAAAATATTTGCAGTTACCTTTTTTAAATTGGATCAGGCCAAAAATTCAGTAAGATGGCCCGATGCAAGCGACGTCAATCGAAGCATCGTTAACTTCTGAGGTAACGATCTATCGAAGTCGTGAACCTTTGAGGTAAAGACATCGAAGAGGGATTTTTCGAAGTAACAAGATGGTACCTACCTCCAAAGATAAACTGTTCAACTGCTGGATACATATAGGGATTAAGTAGAGTGTTGGTGGGTTCGACTAATACCTTAAGGTCCGAATCACACCGGAATGGCAGAGGCCGGCAGCGGCTGGCAGCGACGCGACGAGGCCGACAGAGTCGGCCACGGCATGCTCGCGTCGCCGCCGGCGGCCGCGCACCAATTCCCGAGCCTACGCGCCTAGTCCTCTTCACCAGCTTGAAAACTTCGAAAAGGTCGCGCAGACTCGCGGCAACGTTCGCGGACTCGCGGCCTCGGGCAGCCGCGAGCGTATTCCGCCGACAGACTCGCGTGGTCGCGCAGCCGCTCGCGTCACCGCGGGCGACCGCGCGGCCGCGCCACTCGTCCGTTTCGAAGTTTTCAAGCGATACTAGTAGTTATAAGTATGTAAGTTTAAAATAATTTCACACTGAAAGTGCTTCCCGCCTCGCTGCCGGCCGCTGCCATTCCGGTGTGATTCGGCCCTAAAGATCCAAAGTGAACCTGCCCGTGCATCCTGCTATTACATAGCAGAGGCTCTGATGGTAACATCTCATACATAATACTCCGAAAACATTTAATTTTCCCATTGAATTCTTTAGCTGTCTTTAGATTGTTTTACCTATTTGCGCCCGAAACCCGGCGGTAGGCTCACCCTTTACAACGTCGAAATAAATAGGTTAACTGGTAAAAGCGGGTGTGTTATTTGCACATTTCTGCTCACTTTGAAGATAATGCTTGTTACAATAGATACGTCCTAAACCTATATGTGTATTCAGATGACCTACCCCATGAGCTTCCCTTTTGGTTGTGTTAAACTGTTTAGCAATATAGCAAGCCAAAAAGCATGAAAACGACAAATGCTCACAGGACGACCTCTAAACAATGTGAATCACGCAATTCTGTATGATATTCAAACCAATTAAAGTCCCATAACTGCATGCAGCCGAAGTATCCGAGCACAACTGTTTATTCCCAGTACCTAGAGTGTGTTTCACCAAATAGTTCATTTGAACTATGGCGCTAGTCTCTATGTGTAGGTAATACAACATTACCTGTGTAACTGCATTAAAAAAAATGATAAGTAGTTCCCATACCATGCACGATAGTTAGTCTAGGACATGGACTCTACCATGTTCATGTTCATGTGAACGAACATGGGCACGCAATGGTAAATTTAAAATTCCGTTTTCTAGAACAGGAAAACTTAAAATGGTCCCAATTGAACTATAACAAGGTTTTGTGCTTTATAATTTAATTGAATGACGCTAGTTTGGTATCATAAAAAGTACATATGCATTTGAACGAGCAGATTGAGCCTTTTCCGGTTAAGTTAGGTTTACGATACTTAAGTCTACTCATTCAAAACTATCATGGTAAATTAAGTATGTAGCAATGGTATTCACGTAATAAGCCCTAATTACGCAGTAGTACCTACTACCTTATTAAATAGGGTGTTTTTTGTCGAAGCACCGACGCATAGACTGCATTAACTTTAAAGTAAATGCCAAAAAAAATGTCTGGTCTTTCGTTTGGGAACGTCAAGTAATATCTTGATGGTTAGCGTGGAGTAATGCAACTTTAGACCGAACGAATAGGCATTAGTTTCTGGTACGAGGGTAGACTGACAGTTGGGTTGGCTAACCTGTAAAAAAAAAGAAAAGGATGGTCTATGCTACGTGGTAAGGAAAAATCAAGAGACTGGGTAGATTGCTTACTCCGCGCTAAACTGCCCACGTTCCTATTTTCTAAAATCCACCTAGATATTAGGCATCCTAAATTAGTTTGTGTCCTAAGTTTGTAAAACAGTGATTACATAAGTGAACCAAAGTTTTGCGAGTATTATTTCGTAACTACAAAATGTCATCACTACCTACTTGTGACCCTACCGGCGCCGAAACCCCGACAAATATAATATATAAGTACTGAACTTAGGCAATTGCTGGCATAGCGGGAAAGATATAGGTAAATGATAAGTAACAGTTCCTTGGTCAACTCTTACGACATGCACGGAAGGATATTCAGCTGATATATTCTAGTGAAACCCCGCATCAGCACGGGACCAGTGGGGTAAGCACGAACCTTTTTACGCGGCATAACGCTAGAGACTCGCTTGCAAAATCTATGTGATTTGACAGTTGGACCATAGCGTTACGGACTATTGAGAGGTTCGTGTTTACCCCTCTGATACCAATCTAGATAGATATCCATTAGGGAGGCAGCAAGTGTCACATTCGAACTTGTCGGCATTTTAGTCTGTTATTAACTGCACTGCTATGCCACTCGGTGATTATCTATATTTATATGCATGAGTTCTTATAAATGATGCATAATTGAGCTCAAGTTTTTTATCGTTATTCTGACGAAGCAATAAATCATCGCCATATGAAGCCCCGAGGTACCTACATCTTATTAAGAATTATTCAAATTTGAACGTTATTGTGTGAGTTTAGCGGAAATGTCGGTAGAAAGCTCGTCTTTCATCTTTTCTATAATTCTCATGTTAAAAAGACAGGTAATAGGTTATAAGTACCAGTACCTAAATAGGTATTTATCTAATATATAAAAAAAGGTACTTGGTTAGGTTACTTATGATGAAAAAACGTTCTAGGATCTATCATAAAAAAATCGTAAGCGTATCATCGATCCCCTTACTTGTAACAGGTATGCAGTACACAGTACGTACTACAATTGCATCGATGGCTATTGAAAAAAATTGTAAAGTAGGTAATATCTATATTACAGGTAAGCTACCTACATTTTATGTCGGATAATAGATTTCTCTAAGCACTGTAAAATCACAACAATGAAGACTTCACGATGACTCTACGAATAAATATTATAATGTAGGTACAGCGTACCGGCCCTTGATGCTCTGCCTACCCCGTACATAAGGGATAAGGGCGTGATTATATTTATGTATGCGGCTATAGGTACTTCCTCTGCTGATGCGGGGCTTCACTAGAATACATAAGCTCTTCTTCCGTGGTGCATGTCGTAACATTAAGAGTCGACTAAGAAACTCGGGCATTCTGCAGTACCTATGCGGCTATAGACGTGGCTATAGGATATCCTCCGCGATCCTGCAGTACCGGCTACGCCATTTTTGGCAATAAAGCCGTGTATGTAGGTATGTATGTATTGTAGGTAAACAGAATAAATTCATTATTTGTAAAATACAAATATTACCTACCACGAAATATAAATCTCGGACAACGAAATAAAAATAAAATAAGTACATAACAAAAATAAAACAGACTAAAATTACAATGTTAGTAGAGTGTCGGATTATCGGCTTTACCCCGTTGCGATGGAGATTTATGATTTCGTAGCATTGGCGTAGTAAAACGTAGCTCGTAGTAAAGCGTAGCAAACTACGAGTACCTACTTCACTACTACATAATTTTCTTTTTTTCTTCTTTACACACTACACAACACATTAACCTAGTCCCACACTAAGATCCCTAAGGTCTTGTGTCGTGGGTACTAAGCAACGGTATATAAATACATAGATAAGTATAGAAACATCCATGACTCAGAAACAAACATCGATATTCATCATATCAATGTTTGCACCTACCGGGATTCGAACCCAGGATCTATGGCGTCGCAAGCAGGGTCACTACCTACTAGACCAATCGGCCATCAAATAATATAAAACAAAAGTCTGTCCGTCCATATTTATGCTTAGATCTTTCAAACTAAGAAACGGATTTTGATAAGATTTTTTTTAATAGATAGAGTGATTCACGAGGAAAGTATATAATGTATAACTAGGGACCCGCCCCGGCTTCGCACGGGAGTAATGCATTCTCACCGTTTCACACGCAAGATTATAGTTCACGGGGAACAGGGATTCAGGCAGGGAGTTCCACAGCTTGGCCGTTCGCACTATGAATGTAGAAGCAAAGCGCTTAGTACGAGTTTTCGACTATGAACCGGTGTCGCGTTGACGTTTCCCTGGTCGTCCGGTGGTAGAAGGGTGCTGGGGGAATTAGATCGTGAAGTCCCAACGCACACTCCCCGAAATGTAACCTGTAGAATACCGAGAGACTTGCAACTTTAGGTCGATGGTCAAGGCTTTGCAATCTAGCTTTGCACAGTGAGTTATTGCCGATCAGCCTTTTGGCTCGGTCCTCGATAGCTTCCAACGCCTCAAGCTGGTATTTGGCCGATTCATCCCAAAGGTGCGAATAGTACTCCATACAGGACCGAACTTGCGTTTTATACAAGGCTAGTAGCTGTTCCGGTGTGAAGTACCTTCGCACCTTCGAGAGAATACTCAGCTTTTTGGTACCTAGCTGGGCCTTCGACTCAATGTAGGAGCCAAAGTTGAGTGTTGGAGACAAGCTCACGCCAAGCAAGTACAGGTGATCGGAGATTTCTATGGTTACATCCCGGAAAGTAGGAGCCAATTAAAATGGCCTTTTTTTGCAGAAAATAGACACGCCTGCGTTTTAGCTGCATTAAACTTTACCATTTTAACATTCTTTTCATTGTGGAAGCGAGATGCTGCTATAAGTATTGTAAAGCGATATCTTACACTATAGAAACATATAGTCGTCCAGGGGGCTTAGACAAAGAATCAATTCTTGATCGATCGAGACTCGTCATCGAAACGTTTGCCCCAAAAGGAAGCCAGTTCATAGGTACCAAATTATAGCAAATCAAATCATGTTTATTTGCTAACTAGGATACAGAACAACTCTTATAATTAATACTAAAGGTGTGTGTATTATTGTGTGCATGATTTTGTTTAATATAAGTATACATATAGGTCTCAATTTATTTTCTTTCTAGCTACTTTCTACAAAATTTATAAAAACATTGGTCAAGCCGAAGTAAACCGCATTTGTTTGCAAGTCGCAGACGGAGGGCTAGGGCAGCGGCTCGTAAAATCGCACCAACCTTGGGGTAGACGTCTCAAGACGCCCGTGCATTCTTATTGGTGTAGTATATGTGAAATGTTCAGATATTCTGAAGATGGTTATAAAATAATTAATAATGTGTAAAAAAAACTCTAATGTAATAAAATATGAAAGAATTCGTGAAATACCTGAGTAGGCAGATAACATACTTGTGTAATAATGTGTACCTATGGATACTATTGACATATTTAAATAAATAACTTTATAAATTAACCCGCCTTTACCCCAAAGGTCTGCCTTTGTCATTCGTATTTACAATATCAATAGTTAATTTTATACCATTACCTATTTGAGGAGTAATGATTTTTCTGTTATGTGTGATAACGCAGTTATCACAAATCTCTACTGTACATTATAAACATGAAAATAGAGCGTAGTGCGTAGCGCATAGATTACTAAATATTATACTTACAAACCTTTGAAAGGGTAGATAAATAAAATTCAATAATCTCTAAGCATTGAGCGTATACTACGGATCAAGAAATGAACGTAGACTAACAGTGGAGGGTGCGGGGCCGTAAACCTCCCCTCGGCACTGCATGGTGCTATTGCGCTCACTTTCTTTATACCTTTATAACTTTTCACTTACTTCCTGCAGTATTACCTAAAAGAAATATTGAATCTTTGCTTCAAGTGCAAGATTAAACATAGCTTTTTAAATAAGGTTCCGTTTTAAGAGGATCAGTTTAATTCTATTCGAGTTATAAGAATATGTTACTTTGTATAAAATGTAGAATATTAGCAGAGGTTACTTTATAGTATTTTACATCCAATCACAGGCCTAATAACTGCTGCATAACAATTTTACACGTTAAAAAGATTTGAGGAGCTTAAATTTTAATTTAGAATTTTCTTCGTCTTGATTAAAATGTCCGAGGTGGCAGCTCCAGTGAAAAATTTCCCTCGAGAACCACAGGCTCAAATATTCGGCGACTGAATTAAAATTAATAAGTTTGTGTTCATGGAGTTTTAAGGAGCATAATTAAAATGTTTAAAGCTGCTAAGAAAAAAAGGGAAATAATAAAATATGAAAAAAATATCCAGTTTTAATTTGGTAGTTCACATGCAATCTCATTTTACTCATAATGTGAGGTTGCCATTTCACACCGCCAATTTAAATGCGATCATTTTTGTAAGTTAGATTTACTACTAAGTTAGAATAGGAGTCATAACAAAACGATAGCTTTGGCCCTTATCGATGTATTCTTTTAATGCATGAAAGCACATTAGAGCATCATTAGTCATTAGGCACACTTAAACTTCTTATGCCATCACGATTTTCTGCAGGTTCTTTAAAACTAGTTGCCTCCTCATATTCCTAGGGAAATAAGCTGGATATCTTTGATAATCACCTATAAATAGCAAAACTGGGATCGCATTAACAGTGTCAAATAAATTGATAATTATGGTTATGTCATGTGTTTTTAATTAAACGGGTTGTAAAGATGTAATAAAATAGGCCGGTATCCTGTTTTTCTACTAGTATCATAAATGTAATGAACGAACGATGTGTAATTACTATGTATTATGCATAATTAACTGATTACAGCCATTTTTAATTGCAGTAGATATACGACATAACGGATCTGGGATAAAACTGGTTCCGTTTTAAGATACAACATTGTTAATATTTTTATTTTCAACTCTCTAGCGTTTCTTATTATAGAATGCATTATAATTTACGTTTCCGCATACCAAATTGTGGAAATAAATTTACTATTTTGTGACATTTGTTACCCATTGCGTTTTATTTCTATTTGTTACTTTAATAGGAGCGCTAATCGTTTTTTGATAGATATTTCAGGCTTATAAAATACCCGTACAATAGAAAGATCTAGAATATGCACCTACGAGGATAAATCGCTTTTCCGACAATTTGTAACACAATCACGAATCACTCCGAGCAACTTGACGAGCCTTCGGCAAATTGCGAAAAACGGACACACCCGCCCATACAGATGAGCGTAAATAGGCATGATGTAGTCACCGTCTACGATATTAAAAAATGTGAACCAAGACTGAAAAAAGCTTTAGATTTTATAGACAGCAGAAGGGGATTTTATATTTTAGGTATAATCAATTACACACACAAAAATTAACAATACCTGTATACAGCGTAATGTATGTTCACATTTAGTAGTTTTTATGTATATGTATGTTATAGGTATAGTATTAACTGTCCCACGAAACGGGCAGTGAAGTATCCTGTAGGATTTTTTAGCAATGAATTTTGTGGCCTTATGTGAATAACTTATGTGAATTCACAATAAGCTTCTAACTAAATACCTAGAACCTATATAGTAAAAAGAAATTAAGCTTTTACGTTTATTTTGGGTTTAAGCCAAGCTCAAAAGGTAAGTTGATACAGATAATCAAAAATTTTCAAAAACAATCATTGGGGTAAAAGTTGTCTCTCAAGCGAAACATAATTCATGATCTTCTAGATACTAAAAAAATGGCTATACCTACTATAACTACAGATACATAATGCTAAAACATTTCCCTGGCAGCGTCATAAGTAAATCTAAATAATCACACCAAACAATTTACATCTACCCGAAGTTTCCTAGCAACCAGCGCGCCTCGTACATACAGATGAGCGGGAATCGCCTGTGAGTTATACCGGTTTTCCCAAAGAATCCCTTGGCGACGACGTTTTGCCTACTACACTCAATGTGATGTGAAAGCTAATGTTATGTGAGTGCGCAAATCTTTATGTTCCCGCTGAATATTACTTGCGAGACATTTCTTGTGTATATAGGTAGGTAGGTGCCGTAATTTTGAGACAATATTCCATTATTCCACTTACAAGAATGGTCTGGAGTAGAAAGAACTGAAGGATGATAAAGGACCAGAGCCATGTTCAAGGAATCGGATACGGGTGTAATTATCAGTGATAAGTTGCTAGCTTATCACCCGAGAGTTCCATGGTCGACTCTTGCGATATACCTACATAGTAAGAGATGCAGCTGTTGTCTTCTAGTGAATATTCACTTTCTATATTACTATGGTAAAATAGAAAATCATAATGACGATGCGATAAGACGTGATTTCTACAAATAGAAAACACTAGACAAAAATTTGCATAATCATCGCTCGTAAGGTTTCTGAATCAGTTTTATTTTCTAAATGTAAAAGCATTTTTCTAAATAGGAAAGCTAATAGCATAATTTTGAGCTGTTTAACTGCTATAACATACGCTTATAGTTTTCTTCCGTGCAAATCGTAAGAGATGACTTAGGAACTCTGGCAATATCTCAGGCGATCAATAAGCTTGCAATTTGACACTTAATAGTTTACATCTGTTCCCGCTATAGTAAAAGTGACTATGGAATCTCCTTTATGATCTCTCAGTTCTGACAACCCTATTTACCGAACACGTATACACGATGTCTATGTAAGGATAATTCTAGCATTCTCTCACCATAAATGTTACCACATTTCAACTCAAAATCAATCATCAGTGACAAACTCTTCAACATAACGTGCCATATTTCTGACCACCTTCCTAAGTAGGGGCCATTTCGCGGCATCTTTTTTCATGGAGTGCCATAAATCATTCTAACGAGCTCTTCTTTCCTGTAACATTTTCAACACGTTTTCCTTGCGGCTCGTACAAGACGTACTTACGGTTGAGTTAGGTGAACGAGTGCGTATACAGCTTTATCCTTAAGTATTTTAGACGATGTTTAGGTAACATTAGACAGTTTTGTACTTAATATTATTTGAGTGTGCCTATAAAGACGCTGTGCACTGAGCACTAACTAAAAATGGGAACTAGACGTCTCAGTCTCAAGTTTAGCGAAAACTTTGTCATAATGCAAATTACAGTCATGTAATGCAAAAGGTACCTATACCATAAGTATATTACCTATGCAAAACCTCTTACAATGCTCAAATATGTATAATTACATAGATATTGATGCATGTAAGTAATTCCAACATGAACTTCACCGAACATATTTGCTAGAGAACCTGAATATCAACAAAACCTTATATTTCACCGTTGCAAGGGTTTACAACATGTCTAGTTTACTTCACAGCCATAAAACACCTTCTGTTTAAGTAGTAAAACTGGGATGGTTACAACCCCTGTTTTTACTATTACAATTCAGAGGATACTTACTTTATCCTTTGGCTAGACAAAGGAATAAATCTGTCTGTCGCTGAATTTACAAAATCAGCAGTCTTACTTAGTAACTAGTTGCATATTTGTTATAAATTATGAATATGAGTTTTTTATAGTACCACGATTATTTAAATGAATTCATTTAATTCTAATAACTTTTGACATTTATTTTCTCAAAGCATACGTTTTCTAAAAACATGAGCATATGATGTTAAACAGGAGATTATCTAAACAAATACGTAAAAAGCTGTTCGTTGGATACATTGTAGTATACTAAAAATTTGAAAAAAAGCCCTTCAAAAACGTTCTGAATAATATAGCTTATCTCTACCTCATTAGCTTCATTCAAGCTAACAAGAAAACTTTCATTACACAAAAACCTAACGGAAATTTAAATGCCAATCATAATAGAATCAAACAAACCTATTCAAGTGCCAAAAACGTTACCAGCTCCAATCATCTGATTCTTAATGTCTCGTGATTTGGTTTCAAAATCGTTTATTTTAGGGGCCTTCAAAGGTGTAATAGAACGTCTATCATGGATCCTAAAGCCGCGAGGGCTTTGTGGCAAAACAAACGAGCAAATTAGTCTCTTGGACAGATCCTGATTGATGGATGGCACCCGCAGTCTTATGCAATTAACCGACAACGTCGGCTCGACCTTAGCTTTGTAAGCCAGATTGTTTTGGGACAGCCATATCTGTATTGAGTTACCCTAATAGAGTTCTCAATTTAAAATTACAATATGGATATATTTTTTTGTTATATACTTAGAAGTAATTAAGTAATAAAATTAAACAGTCAATCGATTTCGTTTTAAACTACCTTTACAAACTAACACCAGAGTAAGTATTAAAAAAAATTAAAGACCCAGATACATCAGTGAAGATCAGTCATAACATAATAATAGAATAACGTAGATTTCTTCAAATAATTACTTTAACAATTTATTCCGCACCGAAACAAACGAGCGTAACTACAGTTATCATAATTAATTAAAGGAACAAACCTTTAATAGATCAATCCTTATTCAACCTAACTCCAAAATAATAAGCAGACTCATTTATCTTGGAGCATTAAAAACAGAGTAATCTTCATAAAATAGACATCAATCAACCAACTTAAACATTTTGTAATAGGGTTATCAGCTGATATTTCTAGTTTTGATGCGATGCAGAGGTCGTCGACCCGATATACCAGACCTGTGACTGGGCTAAAAATAACAAAGAAATGGGTTAATGACTGCCCTTTTTCAATACAATCAACCCTTCCCTACCGTCTTTATAGAATATACGCTTGCGAAGGCAAACTGATTACACCGGATTGTGCTAATGTAGATTATTTACTTGAGCATCTAAATTATTAGGTACCTTTTGAGTAAAATTATTATTTTCTATGACGTAAATTATTTTAATCTGTATTTTTATAGCTTCAGTTGTAAGTTCTTCATCTTTGGAGATAATGCACTACATGTATATATATATTACCTACTTACTTGTCATTCATGACATTTCAATGATTCTTGGTTTATTGCTCATTTTGGCTATAGTCGATTAGTCGATAATGTAATGTTTAGGAATTAGACCTACGTAATGATTTTAAACGATTTTTTTATACAAATAATAAAACCCCTATTCCAAGTTTATCAAAACCATTACACTGTTAACAACATGGCTCCCAAACTGGAAACTCTTTCGAATTTACCTTTTACAGTATCGTGAAATTCTTTCACCACGTTACCTTATTCATACCACAGGTGAGCTGCTACTGGAGTTAGAACTCTATTTTTATGTTGTTACGAGCCTGTGTGTAGGTGCATTGGTTTTTGGGATCGTGTATAATATGCAGGGGGGTATTATTGTGAATTCCAAAACGTCGGAGTATTCGATTGATATCGAACGTTGATAGCCGGAGCACCGATTGGAGGGAACTGCTCGGTGGACGTGCAGCACATGGAGAAAGGGTTACAAGGAGATGCAATTGTCAATGTAGACCAGGGTTCTTAGACATGTAGGAGTAACATGTATGTTGTCGCAACCAAAGGCCTTACATTACGGCAGTCGATACCTACACTCTCAACTATAGGGATTGGAGTTCAACACGTGACTTAACGAACGCGAAAATGAAGGCTTCCTATTGGAACAAAAGTGTCGGTGACGAACCTGTATCTACTCGATCACTAAATAATAAAACTTAATGTATGTATCTACTATTTACAAATCAACTACTGGTCAATATTTCTCTCTGGCTAAGGTTTAACCTTCTGTCGTTATCGACAAAATTTTCTATGAACATAACTTTGTTCGGACTCTTTTTGGTATTTGCTTCAAGGTGCAGAATTTCTGTGCATGACTTTTCGAATGCACCAGGTAGTTTAGGGAAATTGGATGTTTATGTAGAGATTTGTCTGGTTCAGTAGGTACCTACTGTTTAGGCTGACGTTTATAAACCCTTTCTAAATTTTTTAATAAATAATTTAAAATAAAGTAAAATCAAATAAATTGCATTATTGTATTTACTTGCATCAATATGAATACTATAGTAAAGATAGTAGGTACATACTCGTGAGTAAAAGCACAACGTGAATACTTAAATAAAAATAAATATACAATATGGAATATCATTTTTAGTGCAAAGGGATAAGGGATGAGGAAAATGGCGTCAAAATCACCAAGCAAACATAAACTAGTAAAGTAGAAACTCTCATAAAACAAAGTGTCAGTTATTACATTAATAACGAAGGGCTGGCAAAAACCCTACCCTTTTTGTTTATCCCCCGGGCCACCAACTTCCGCCTATCATAGAAACATGGATATATGTTAACATAAGTTCTCTTTGGATATGTCCAAAATGAAAATACTGGTGAGAGGAAATCCACACAACATTGTTTATGTTTGGAAGTTAATTAAAATCTATATCGAATGGACTTCAGCGCCAATATTGAAATCTTTGGATAAATTTTAACGTACGATTTATTTAATGACTTTTATAAATTGTCTAGGGATATACATTTAAATCAAAATATACTGTTGGAAATATACTGTTAAAACATAAAACTCTTTATTTGTTTTCAGTAAACTTAATTTTCTACTTTATCTGCAACTTCAGAGTGTTTACTATGTATGTGGTAGGTAAATAGCAATAAAATAAGGACTTTACATGTATCGTCTTTCATATTGGCAACGTCCATATTTCTGTACCTTAAGATAAGTAAATAATTTAATGAACGAACAAGAAGGATGGTACTAAAGATATTGATTTGTTAACCTGTCGTTAACTATGTATTTAAAACAAGTTTCGCTTGTAGTTTATGCATAAAACAATGGCTAATTTTCTAAGGTCAACCTGGTTAACCGTCAAGAAATAACTTGTATGGATATTTACCTATGTATTTTCAAAATAGTTTTTTTCATAGTAAACTGAATGTAGGTAGGCATATGTCGTGATTGTAGGTATTGTAGTATAATTATTACCTATGTGAAGAGACGACCGATCCCAAATCATTTATCTTTCTTTAAACTCATAGAATAACCATTTCAAATATGAACTTCTACTTTTTTGTTAATCTCCTGATCAGTCATAGACACTTCTGAGGGCTTAGTGCGAGTTTTCACTTCGCACTCGATTGCGTAAACGTAAACTATTCGACCAATCACGTCGTGCCGTTGTTCTCACTTTCATTACATCACGTCATCATGCCATAATGTGTAATGTGATTGATTGGCTGTTTTACGTATAAGCGATCGAGTTTGAATTGAAAATCTCGCACTACGCCCTCAGAACATACAGCTTATAAATAATATAAAAAATTCTCCACAAAAAATGCCAACACCGCCATATTTACTTTAAATTAATCATCAGTTTCCATAAATCACCGCATTTCCACTGCCTGTTCCAGTACAGCCTTATTTTCCTTACATCTTAGTGGCGTGACCAGCCCGGCCTGTACTGATTTATCTGTGGTCGGACCGGCAAAAACCGCACCCGTCATAAGCTCCTGACTCGTGTCCGACTGTTTCTGTATTCTCCTTTATGTCTACTTAGTTTTTGTTAAGACGATTTATGAGAAGTGTGAGTTCGTGATTATAAAAATCATACATAACATTAATATACAACACACATATTAAATATTTATGCTATATTTTATCATTTTAGATAGCTAAATGGTTTCGGCATAGATACTGGTAGGTAGGTATTATAAAACATTGTTTACCAAATTTTTCGGTCTATTCCACTTTGATCACCCAGGTGATTATAGGATACCATAAGACTTTTTTTATTTAGGTCGCCTCTGATCAGGTGTTTATATACGCAGGTGATCATTGGACACTAATCTATTGATATCACCTGGGTGATCAAAGTGGAATACGAGTAGACCGCTTTTTCACTATGGCGGGCCTTTTTAGGATACTCAGGATCAAAGAATTTTACAGCAATTGTACAAACAAAAAAATCATCAAATTTTCCGAAAATTTACTATTATTCGATCTAAAATCGAAATCACATTATTTTTTGATATTTTTTCTATTATCAAAAATAGGCTTATTTTATCTACCCTGAAATCTGGAGGTCCATTGTTCATAGGTTGACAGGCGTGAAATTAACTTGTACGGTATGTTTGTCACATACTGTCGACGGGAAAATATTACACTTTGCTCTTATACTCGTATTTCGTCTAGCTAATACCTATTTTTTTGTACTTACCTATACAGGGTGCTTTTCGCTTAACATACCCTTTTTGTTACACCCTGTAGTTATTGGCTTTCTTATCAAGACATTTAGGAGAGTCATCTACTAATTGCTTTCTTACTGAATTAGATACGCCAACTAATGTTTTCAGATAAAACTAATTTAAGGAGTTTTGAGGTTCTACTTCTTACATACAAAGTACTATTTGCATAAGTTAAAATTAAATTGTGTTCAGATGATAACTTGAAAGGATTGAAACTCTTATTTTTTTACTAATATTTCGATGTATCTTATTCGTTAGTTACATGTGTAGGGTACATATAGGTATGTACCTGAATTATGGCACTTTTGCGACAAAGTCGTAGGTATATTAATTTTACAATTGTAATAATTTAAGAAAATCAGTAATGTAATATGGACGACTAAAACGGAAAAATTGCATTGAAAATTAGATGAATGTATCTCTAACAAAAATAACAATATGTTACTTACTAAGTACTATTCATCTACTAATTTATAAATTATACGTACGATAAAACAATATTAATTCAACATGCAATCCATTTAATATATATCTAAAACTATTTAATAAATTACTGGAATTAAACATAGATTTCCACCTCAAAATTCAGTGGGTGATGCCTTTGGCTCTTCATACGGACGGTGACATGTGAAAAGCCCACTCCTCCCTTAGTGATGTTGGCACTTGCAAGAGAGAAGTCGTTGTCTATGGCTGCTACACCCTAGAAGCAAATAAACACCATTCAAAAAACTTTATAAATTATATTGTAAATGCTAGAAGGATAAACCAAAGTAGATGATGCCAAAAATCTATTTTTGGGTTTCACAATTTAGTGTGAACTACCAAAGATAAATACAAATGTAGTATGTAATATTTAATATGTAAGGTAATATCGATACCTTGAGTCTCAAATGGCGTAATCACAATTTTGGCTAAAATGACTTTTGAATGCTGTCTTACTCCATTTTTTTTCTCTATCGATCTGTCTGATCAGAGCTTTAAAATTAGAAAAAAAGTGGTGAGTACAGCCCACGTGTTTAGCATCGATAAACGAAGATTTTCCTATTTTGTAGACGTTACGACCTTTACGAAAAATAAATGCTCAAATTTTCGGTCGATACACCAATTAAAATTATAGTTATTTTTAAATGTGGCGTTTACAGCCAGTCAGTGACGTAAGTAGGTTTAATTCATATTCAAATCTAAAGACAAAAAAACACAAAAATTTTGGTATGAATTACCTAAAAAAATCTATTACACTTGCTATTGATTATAAAATTATTAACACTGTTTATTTGCCTCTTTTTCTAATGTTTTTAGTTATAAAAAATCTAAAATTGCTATTAATAATGCGTTTTTTATTAAGTCAACTAGGCTGTTACACCTTAAGTTTTTAGAAAACAGCCTTTTTTGGGTCTTAAACGCCAATTTATACAAAAAAATTTGGGTCGTAAACGCCAAGTTATCAACAGTTTTTTGGCATATTCACAAATCATTTCTGCAAATACTGTTTGAATCTTTAATTCCGTATAACCGTATAATAAAGTTCGCGACATCAGTATATTGCAACCAAGATTCATTTTATTTATTAAAAATTATATTATTTGTTAAAAAGATATCAAATTTTGTGTTATTTTTTTTTGTTTCAGCTCTCCTGCAAAGTGACGATTTGATGATTACGCCATTTGAGACTCAAGGTATCGATATTATTGTATTGCAAATAGATATTTATTTTACTTAAGTAGTAGTTCGATAACCAGCGACTTTGACCATGTAAATAAGTAGGTGTAGGTACTGAAGACGTATTTATCACGTCTCTCCAATAAAGCGAATTTTGCATTCACTTACGTACTCCGCAAGAGCATAAAATTTTAATACAGGTCGGTTAAGTTTAGATTTAATGCCCCTCTTGATCAGCAATAATCGTAAATATCATTTTAAATGCTCACTTAATATAATAACATACATTGTTGATTAAATTAGTTAGCACTAAAAACTGTTTTACAACATCAAACAGTGCACTAACTTACTTTTATTATGCGATTATCAGCATCTTGGTAGGAAAGACTTCTTATTCGTTTCTTAAAGGGTATTGCTATGTCCTTGATTCTCTGGTGGAATACCATCTTTCTGTGCACCGTATCTCCTATGAACATATCTGTGCACATATATGTACAAACACACACAAATAAAATTATTATTGTCAGAAAACGCATTCTGTTAGTTCCACTTCACACTATACAAAACATCATTTTGTAATTTGTTCGCGATCTGAACTGAGTGAGCAATACTCGATAACCTCGCGGACGGGGAATGAACTGTAGATATATTGACAAAGTTTGAACTGTTTCCGTCATTTAAATAATTGTTTATATTCTAAATACGTGTAAGTTTAACGATGCTCCTTTCAATAATGGTGTCTTGTGACTTTTCGATTTAGATAACGCGAAACTGGTTTGCCCTGCCTATTTATTTAGTACTGATATAGAATTGGAACAATAGACCTTTGATTGTCGATTGTTTGCCTTTAATGGCAAGTTTGACACTGGTTTAATATACTATGTACCTACATAATTGTAACGTTATTATTAATGTTTAATTTCCTCGTAATATGGTAGGTAAACAGTTTATTATCCTATCATCCAAATAAGCCTTTAACTAGATAGATAATAATTTCAGCAGAATTGTTATTCGAGTAAATTATGTTGATGGTAACGTTTCCGTAAACGCTTGTATATTTTTTTAAATTTTTTTATTAATTGCTCCTAAGTATTTGTACTTTACTTATGATGAGTCTCAGCAGTGGCTAAATCAAATGCAAGTGTCGTGAAAAAGAAATTAAAATGAATCAGTTTCCGGTTTTCTCGTAATCTACATAACCTATATAACTTTTCTTGTAGAGACTTTATTTTTCGTTTCTTTTTCGGTTCGAAAGGAATGATTAATCGTCTTGTCATTCAGAATTGGGAAACTTTTAACAGGCTTGGCGAAACATTTTTTTCTTTCTTTTTCTGCTACTTTTTGGGGATTGGAAAGTTTAATTGTAGGGAATTATCATCGTCGCCGCCTTTGCCAATTTACTTCCTTTAAACATTTTACAAATATATATACTTAATTTCAGACTTAAATACTCATGATAAGGTATAAATTTGATTGTGTTTCAGGTAAATATGTAGGCCAGTTTTATTAACTACCTATGGTTGAGTGAGTTCTAATTACGGATTCCGGGCTCCGGGTACTTTAATATTTCAAGTTATTTGCTAAACTGAAACCAAGCATTAAAATTTTTTGCGTAACGTGTCTTTAGATGACAACCCACTAAAATGTGAAGTTGAGTAGGTACGTATGCGACGTGTGTATTTTGTAAGATTCCAATTTCATATTAGGTAAATAATGAAGATGTCATTAAATTTAGATCAAATGGCTTATTCCTATGAACACGCGTGGGCAAAATATATAGCTCACTTAAGCTCATAAAATTGATATAAAAGACTTGTAATAACACCCGGTATTTTAAAAAGTCGATGTATATAAAGACATTATGACTTTACCTTGTCATGAACTGAATTTTCCAGAAAAATCGATCGCATTAAAATTTTATTTCACCAATCCAAGGCGAAAGTAAGTTTTATGGGCGGGATAAGTTTTATCGGTGCAGTAGGGGTGATCGGCAAGTCCCGGGACGTCGGGATTTACCGGGATTCCTGGACCCTACAACTGATTCCGCTCGTATACTGCCAATACACTTCTTGGCTTTACATTCTTATTTCATGACGACAAATTGTGTTACTTTCTGTTTCTCCTTTATTTTAAAAATGTTAGGCTACCTTTTCACCAGAGATATGCTATGCTTCGTTGCTTTGGAGGCATTTGATACGCCAATCAAATTCATTAAACATCATGGACCAATCAATATGATTGGTGGATATCACACACATCCATAGCAACGTAGGTCCCATCTTTAGAAATCTTTGGAAAGGTATCTTTTGGAGTAGCGTTCTTCCAATCTTCTTATTTGGAATGTCAATTTTCAGAAATAAAAACGTATACTTACCAACTGCGTGTGTGACAACGTTGCTTTTCCACCTTGAACTCCTTTTAGCATGTCTACTAGACTAATAGACTGATGTTTACGTCATGCATTACCTAAAGAGAGTTGAGATTCTTTGCTGGATTAATAATACCCTTATCTGTACCCAAACAAGTAATTATTTAAGTATTTGCTTATTGCTAAGTAAATACTTAATTAGGTTTTTGTTTCGCACTATAATAGCAAGATTTGGTAATGATGGCATGCTTTGGCTTTTTTCATAAACGTAATACTCGTACTATTGTATTTTGACTGCAATACACGGCACTGTTTCAATTATTGTTAATTGGTATTTTTAGTTCCCTCTATAAGTTTCTTATTATCATACTGATGACCGCGGCTAAGTTCGCCTATGATAATTATTCTGATTTATAAGCTACATAACGGATACATTCTTACGTACTTTCACATTTTTTATAGGTATTGTAGGATCTGAAAGTTCATGTCCTAAAAACTAAAATGTTCTTTTACATCACACCTCTCTCTCATGAAATTTTCTCTTACCTCAGTGAAAGTTGCAATAATTAGTACTTTTATTACTCCTTTCAAATAAGTTCACTGAAACAGATGGCATAATGTAGGTACCATTCCCTTCCCTTTCTTCGATAAAGGACCATTAAGGAAAGCATTTCAATGCACATTCGCAAGCGTTTCTAAGAACGATAATGGAAAACAAAGCACCTAGACAAAACGAAGAAATCGGTCTACCTACATGTAGCGTATGTTCAAAGTTAGGCAACTAATTTTAGATCAAGAAAGCATCCAAATTAAATTAATTCATGAGAAAGCTTGATGTAATAGCATATGCAATACTCCTATGTACCTACAATCACATGTACGACTATTATTTTAGCATTAATCAAAACAGAAAAATATTTTTTAAAATTAAAAAGATATTTTTATCAATATAGTAAGGTATTCAAATATTCGTAGGAACATTACAATTTGCTTTATTATAATCCTTCACTGAAGGCATGTCAAGGTATACCTCATACTCCTCTAAAATTTATAGTATATGCTATCAATGTCAAGGAATGCAAGCAAAATATTATCCAATAAAGGCTCAACTGTACAAAATCTTTAAAACGAATCTGGCAGAAACTTAAAAACTCTTTCTCCTGAAGTACCAAAACATACACAACTTCGTCTTATAAGATAGCAGTCTTCAGAAATACGCATACTTATCGGAAAATACTCGCTACGTATCGTGAGATAGTGCTGGAAAATCCCGACTAAAATCAGACAATCCCTACTGTAAATAAAGGGGGTGAATAAACGAAGCGACTGTTGTGTTACCGATTCTTTTTTCATTGCCCAGAGTGATATATACCAGTTATCTAGGGGTGCTGGATTTTTCATTTGAAAATACCAGTGTGTAAGTTTACCTTTTTTAGTTATTTCACGAAAAAAATATATAATTATATACAGGTGAGGTCATTTGGGATAATGGTACAGGTACTTTCAGATTTTGGCTTGTAGGCAATTTTCTCATATAAAGACCAGATTCCCTCGATCACAACGTACATACTTACGCTTTATATTCTCGACCAATCTTTGTGCAATTATGTAATCTCTGAATGCCGTGTTGTATACGGGATTAAAAACAATAACATTTTATTTTTCAAGTGTACAGGGTACTGGGTGCCAGGCAAATTGAAATGTTGACACTTTAATTGTACCATTCTGCTGAGTTATACGACAGTGTTATAAGCCGTAAGCGAAAAGCAATGTTTAAATACGCTGCCCACTATAGAGAACCTATTTCGAGCAAAATTTCAATTTTGAAATGTATGGACATAAGATTAATTTTTCAATGATGTCACAATATGCTCTGCTCTGCTCTGCTCTTGGTGTGCGCTGACGCATACTCCTCTAAAAATCACATTTTCAATTTTTCAATCTGGCAGATTAGGGCTTATACATCGGAAAATACTCGCTACGTCGTGAGATAGTGCTGGAAAATCCCGTGACAGAATAAACGAAGCGACTGTTGTGTTACCGATTCTTTTTTCATTGCCCAGGCAAATTTTTCATTTACAGTGTGTAAGTTTACCTTTTTTTGTTATTTCACGTATATACAGGTGAGGTCTGCAGGTACTTTCAGAAGGCAAATATACGTTCGATCTTTGTGCAATTATGCATAATATACAGGGTGTAACAGAAAATGTACCATTCTGCATTTTTTTTTTAAGATTAGGGCTTATACAGTTGTAGCCGACAGTGTTGAGTTGTACAGTGTTATAACTCGCAGGAAATGTATTTTTGATTTGATTATTAGTAATCTTTGCTCGCCGCGCCAATTGTATCGGGCGATCATGTGACTAATTCAATGGGCTTATTGGTTATTGTGTTACACATTGCTGTTTTTTTGATCACTTGTGACTCTCCATTAGGGTTGATCAGGTTTTTGAACTTTTTAGAGGGCAACTTTTTTTTTAGATTAAAATTTTATTTTGAAGTAATTATCTAAGGCCTAATTAAACGAACTAAACAATTTTTTCCTGAAAATATGAAAAAAATGACGGAAAATTTTGGAATTTTCCTGCGAAAATTTTCAATGTTTTCCACCTCAGAATCATGGTCTGAAGTCATGGTATCAATATTTGCCTGGCTGTCACAAACACCCTGTATGAACATTCCCGAGTTGTGTAGGAATTCTCCATACTATCTGGAAAAATAAACATGTGATTTCGAGTCTGAAATTTTGTGGGTAGGTTCCTTTTAGTAGGCTATTTACATAGCTTTTCGCTTAACATACCCCTTTTGTTACACCCTGTATATCGTTGCGAGTCCGGAAAAGTACATAGGCTACATTTAATAGTCCACGCAGAGAGTCGCGGACATCAGCTAGTACGCAATTAATGGAAGGGCTCTATAACTCGGCCTTTTTGTTATTTCATGGCAAAACGGCCAGACGAAACCTCTAGGAAAGATTAAGTATAACTAGTCGCTAGTTAGTAGTGTAATATCAAAAAAGTACACAGTAGGCTGCATTATATAATAGAATAATTACATTTTCTAAAAAAAACTCATAAAATATTAATAAGTAAATGAAAAATAAAATCACCCGAGTGATAAATCAATTATCTAAGTGGGTCAAGTGTATGGAATCGGTTTAGGAAAAAAGGTTTTACGTACTTAAGGTTTCCTATTTATTGAATCACTGACCCAACCTAATGTAATTCAAGTTAATGTTCTATGATAATATTATGTAACGAGAAAGGCTGCCTTCATTTGTTTTGGTAAATAGAAATAAAGGTTGGTATCTCATTTTGTAAGAGTATTTCTGTACATATATTAATTACCAACGGTTTTTCATACAATCTTACCTTTTTTATATTTACATGAGTAGGTCTTTATATTGGAAGAACTGACAAAGTATCTCTTTTAATTAAAATTGCTGCAAATCAAATATTCTAGAATATGTGTTGTTCCTAAAATTTGCAGTAGAGATTTCAGAATAATGTTGTAAAAAAAACATTTAATATTTTCTTACAGCCTATATAAGAGACGTTACATTAATAAACTTCCTCGCTTCACAGACAAGCCACTTGAGCCTCTTCGTTTGAAAATTATGATTTGATCCTATCATATCGGAACAATCCGAATTTTCCTCGCTCGGATCGGTTTGTTCGACTAATGGAATGCCGGAGCTTGATGCGATCAGCTAATGATATTCACCTTCTTGGAAAATCGCTTCCTTTATCCATACGCTGCGTGCGTTTACCGAATTTCGACGAGGATTCTGCCGAGGGCGTTGCCATGGCTACCAGACATCGGGCTCATATGGGCTCCAAAACTTTAAATTGTATTACAGTGCCGAACGCAAATATCTCCAAAGACCTCTTGTGCTCTATCAATCTTTCATAAAAGGAATCTGCTCGGAATTGGATTTCGATAGTTTGGGTCGGATGGTTTTAGTGTGTCATGGGTAAATTCTTGAAGTAATATCAACTAAAACCCTAAATTATACCAGCATAGTAATATTGTATGTCGTATAGGTAATAGCTGACTACCGAAGTGCTTAGGTAAATAAAATATTGCCTGTCTGATTACAATAAAAAATTTGCCAAAGCCATGATACTGTAGGTATATGGTCCAGAAAATCTGTTATGTCTGATACACACATCTCTTTTTAATTTAATTTAGACTATTTATTTCTAGGTACATCATCTACTAATTAATAGATTTTTAAATTTAGCTTTATTTTTAAAATATTCTATACATCAATGATAAAATGAAGCAGACAGCTAATAAAGAATATTCACAAAATCGAATATACCAAAAATTCTATCAGAAATTCCAATAGATAATTCGATCAATTTATCCGACGAGACCCTTTTTAATCCGTATGAAATGGAATTAGGGCTTCGCTTCCTCCGAAGAAAATCCAAAGTTACAGACGCAGTTATCGGTTATGAGGAAAATTGACGTTTCCCTTATAAGAATTACATATACTTAAATTGCTTGCTTCGGTATAAACAAGATCATTATTATCCGAGCTAAGGTCGTATATCGAAAAAATGGGAGTTTTAGCGATAACAATAACTATGGCGGCAAAAATAGTGACTAGGACACGGAAATTTATTGTCATTATGATAAAAATTCAAAATGATTGAGGAAATATGAATGGATTATTAAAATTTATAAATAAAAAATGAAAGATAATTATTACTAAATTGTTAGATAAAACTGCTCCTGTCTTTGCCTGCAAACAAGTGAAAACCGAGGAGAAAGACTTGGATGCTAAAGCACTGATGAACGTTATAAATTCATCCCAAATGCTACCTATGCTAAATCTACATATCCAAAACTTATGAGCACCAAAAGATATCACCCTAACGATCGCCTAAGTCGTAATCAATAGTCGGAACCCATCCAGCCACGCTTCATCACCGGCCGGCAATTAGTCCGTACGGAAATCCGTTCGTTCGGCTATTATCCGGACGTTATATCCGGCCTACGTTTAATACCAATGCTCTATCTATTGTGTATGAATATCTGACCGTTTTGCGTAGGTATGAGTGAGTATTGATCGATTTGGTTGTATCAAGTTATACGAATACTATGTTTGAATTTTGAGCAAGCAGATCTATGTTTTGGTTCTATATTATTACTCGTATGTAGAGCTTTATAACAAGAAAGTTTGTGAATGGAGCTAAAAGTCGATTCAGTTAAAACTTTATCCTCACTTTTTTAGAATACACCAATAATACTGGCCCCGTGGTGCCAGCAGAGTAGAATTCGTACCACCCCATGTCTGTCCGTGGGTATCGTACGAGGCGATTAAGGGTTCCCAGGAGGTGGGCAGCAGCGCCTCCCGTGTTGACAACATAGTCCAAAATACAAACTGCGGTCACCAATCCGTCTGCCCAGCGTGGTAACTATGGGCAAATACCCCTCATGGCAGTCTTGTGGCATGCCCTAGGGGAGGCCTACGTCCAGCAGTGGACTGCAATAGGCTGATGATGATGATGATGAATGTTTGAAGAAATCACAATTTCAATTATAGCACTTTACGAAATTTTACTTATTAGTGTCTCATGAAGAGTTTGTACCTATATAAGAAAATGTAAATCTTATTTTTACCTGAGTCATCTCATTATAAGCACTTGTTAAGCTCCTCTTTAATCCTGTGCCGATATATCATATAGCATAGTCGATATTATTATTAATAATAACAACAGCGAACTATCGTCTGGCAGATTGATTGGTTTGCTAATTGCTCCGCAGTTCCAAACCTAATTGGGCGGCTCTGTTCGCGTCAATAGCATCACATGACAAATGGAGAGTAGAATAACGTGGATTACAAACGATGGTTAGGTATTTTTCATTGAATAAATCGATAATTTGAAATCTACACATACCTACTTTTGTATAAAAAAAGTAGTTAATAAATGTTTTGGTTAGTTTGTTCGTTACGCACAATATTGAGTTTGTTCTATCCGATAGATTGTTATTTATATATAAATGCAGATACCAAATACAGTCCTTACTTAATGCAATTGGTGATTCCTAATTTTAACTAATTATTTATGTTTGTTCTTTAGGATAAGAAAGATAAATGAGTATTTAGCTTTAAGAATTTACTCAGTTTGTGATATAAGCCTAAAATACCGTAGGGTAACTGTTACTTACTCGTATAAGCAAACCAAGTAACCGCTACCTTACAGGACGATTAACACTAATACCTTATTTGCATATAGACTTAAGTAGATTAAGTGCGTTTACAGCTTTTAAAGTAGGTATTTTTAATTACTTGTTTACTTAGTGCATTATGTTTTGTTAATAAAGTGGTATCTAGGTAGAGCGGGGCTAGTTGAGCATAGGGGCAAGTTGGGCAATCGAAATATCTCGCAAACTATTCACCGTAGGCATAGGCATCGTATGACGAAAATAAGGGGTCTCGGGAGGGGTAATCACCACGCGATCGCTAGTGGCGGCATGACGAGCGAGTGAAAGTGTAGTATTTAGTCTTTAATCTGAATTTAATCTTCCAGATAATTATTGTACTTTTGATATGCCTGATATAACGCCGCCTAATGGTTGTTCAACTTACCCCACGACTCAAACTACCGTTAGACTTACAAGAAAAAGTACAAGATGTTCTTACAACTGATTTAAAAAATATTATAAATACTAACAGACACTGAAAATAAAAACGCTTTAGAAGAGCAGCAAAATAAAACAAAAAAGTTAAGAAATCAAAGAAGAAAGTAAGAAAAAGAAGAAGGGTGTCTGTAAAAAATACTTTAGTTAAGTGAGGAAAGTGATGATGATGATTATGCATACAAATGCTATGCTGAAAGTTTACCACGAGAAAGGATCCAGTGTCAAGCTTGCAGGGAATGGACACATACAAAATATGTTAGGTGCTGGTCTTACTTTCGTTTATGTCAATTGCAATAGTGACAACGACGATAAGTTGCAAAGCTTATTAATATATTTTTTAAAGATATTTACGTCTGATTTAAAACAGACTCTAAGTAAAGTTAATTAAAAACGTTAATATTTTTTTGTTCTAGTTTTGATAAATTATTCAAAGAAGATTACAGTTCTGTCACTGAAATACTATAAATAAAGAGTTGATTGTCAAACGCATATTTTACTTCATCTCTAATCACCATTAAACCTCTGGTTTGGTTAGACATTCTTAGTGCTCAACTTGCCCCATACCCTTGCTCAACTTACCTACCTTGGGGTACATTGAGCATATTACTTGTATTTAAACTTTAGCTCTTAGACTTGTTACATATACACTTTTGCTAAGGGATAAATTTTTCAAGCTACATAACAACTCATTAACTTATATTGAAGCTATATCCGCTCAAGTATTGCTCTAGTAACTCATAGTAAGTAGTTTGCTACTTAGTTGTTAACTTAGAGTTAAGTCTACAACACTTAAACCTAGATAGCCAATCACATTTAGTACTGTTTGATATTCTTTATTCGTTGTGTCCATCGTCTATAAATTAGCTTTTGTTTGGTTTTAATTTCCATTTAAAAATTTAAAAACTGAATTGTTCAGAATCGAATAGCAAATCGATTGTAACATAATTTCATCATAATTTTTTAATATATTTTTCTATTAGTATTGTATAAAATCCTTATCTTAACTCTTAATTGCATTATAAACCTATACATTAACTAACACTAATGAATTTTACAATACGTGTCAATCACTGCAAAAGAATTTTTATGTGGTTACTATGATTTGTGAAAAATGACATTGTAATTAATCATTATCAATAATGATAACGGATAGGGAACGCTTTGTAGAATTAAGATTGGGATTGGACTTGCCAGAATTTCATCTGCCATAATGGTCAACAGACATAATATTGTATCTTATAATTTCATATGTCATACTCATTTGTTTGCCATAATAGTCATATGCTAGAAACTTTGTTTTCCATAAAGTCAATTTTAATAACATTATTTGTCATAATCATTGTAAGTCATAATTATCATATGCCATCAAATCATTTGCCATAGAAATTTATTCTAGAAAAAAAAGCATAAAATCGGTTTAAACTAATCGATAAATAGGTTTAGCTTTGATTTGGGTAGGTTAGGTTAGGGTATGACAAACAACGCACAAGCTGAGCGAGTGAAGCGAGGTGCCGCGGCAGCGGCCGGCGAATTGCCAGAATGCTAATGGCTTTTTAGGATAAAATTTTTAGGATATATATAATCGCAGTGATGAGTAGGTAAGAATTAGAAATAAAAACAAAGTAGGTAAGTATTAGAAATAATCATACTGTCATATATTTATTAAAATTAACTTCTTACTTAGTGCAAATACAAATTTGATGCTAAACCACGCAAAAATTCTTGCTTTGTATAATTGCTTTTCTTAAATAATATGTCTTATTGATGTTTTTTATAATCTTCAATATTTTGTACTTGTACATCTCAACTATACCCTCAAAATTGGTCAGAAGTGGCACCATGTAGTTCTATCGGCCCTTGGTGCTCTGCCTACCCCGTTAGGGATAAAGGCGTGATTATATGTATGTATATACCTAATCAATTTTTTTTTCGTTTTTTGGTTCATACGTATGACATTCGTATATTATTATATTAATGTAACGTCTCTTATACAAAGAGTATGGTACAGAAATATTATGGCAAATAACAAATTCGGGCAAATTAAATTCGGGCAAGTAAAATTCTGGCACATAAATATTATGGTAAATAACAAATTCAGACATGTAAAATTCTGTCATATAGAGTATTCGTGCATATAATTTTCGGGAAAACATTAGACACCCATTAAGATCGCCTATGTTACAATATTTCTGCTATAAATATTGTACAATAATTTGCTATTATCTATCTATGACATCAAATTGCAAAAAATGGCAGTGTCTGCTTAAAATGTTTAACTTTACTTAGAATGCAGCAGTAATTAGAAAGACAACATAAATTAAATACTGCATTGTAAGTAAAGTTTAATGCTGTCTAGCCTAACTGCCTAAATGGCTGAGCCAACAAAAGCTATTAGTTTAAGGTACGGTATACATAACTCCATAATTACATTAGTTAAAGTTTGGTGGCAACTTCCAAGACACAATGTCTTATATAAATTATCATTTTATAGATACCACCAGACGCTACGTCTGTGTATGGTATAAGTTCAATTTAGATACATTTCTTTGTGGTATCATTTAAATTTAACTATTTTCTTCTCACTTTGCTACTAGAAATTACTAACTGGAATTTGTCCACTACCGAGCTCTTAACTCACTGTTGACCCTCGAAGCTGACAAAGGATTCGCGATCCAAACTTCCGAATACTAAAGCTTTATAAAAATAATAAATTTCAGGTGCCCAAAATTAGAGTTTTATTATTATTATTTTATTGACTTATCCATAGAGGAATAGTTCCTCTATGACTTATCTATGTATTTATATACCGTTGTTTAGTACCCACGACACAAGACCTTAGGGATATTAATGTGGGACTAGGTTAATGTGTTGTGTAGTGTGTGAATATAAAAAAAAAGAGTATGATTTGGAGCCTACACTTATTATCGGTACCAGTTGCTACGTAGAGCTTCCATTTCCCACACGGCTAGGCCCAATATGATAGATATTGCAAATGGTTACTGGATCACAGTGAAATTGCTATTTTTGGCATAACTAAACGCTAACCCCAACACTAATCTACCTTAAACCTGTTTTTTTTTACGGAGAATAGATAATTTTCAATAATCATTTTCTTTTACTTTCTAATTCAAGTTATTTGAAATGTTTGAAAAATTAATATAACATTTTTTGTCAGTAGGTAGAAATATTTTGCTAATAATAAGACGTTATACTCTAACTTAATTACCTAGCTTGGTTGAGAATCAACCAAGAAAAGGATTCGGTGACGACCAAATATGGCAAACAATTAATGTTAAGAGTTGATGAAAAATCGGCGTCGTCTTTCTAAGTAAAATACTATAAAACGTATTAGGGACATGTAATTGAGAGTCAGCTACTAGGAATCGACAGGTAGACCTACTCAAACATCGATCGTCACTTGGCGGTAAATTCTCCTTGAGAATCCATGGGCTGACGAGCACCCTCTATTCTAAGCTCTTTTATTGCTAATGAAAGTACAAGGGTAATAGTAATAGACATTTAGTCCAAAATTGTTATATTTGGGAATATGTATAATGAAATCACTGAGTGTTTTTAATAAACACATCTGCTTAAGGCGCTAATAACAGACAATCGTTATTTATACCAAAGATCGAACTTGCAAACATTTTATTGGAAAATCAAATTGGCACATAATCAAATAATAAATAATCTGCTAAATGATTTCGATTTTTAGTTATTCTTAAAGTAAGTAATTGATTCAATATTATTTCCTAACAATTTAAAAAAAAGTCCCTATAATTAAAAAAAATCCACAACCAACTCAATAGAAAAAAGTGTATAAACATTAGACATAATCTTATAACTTGAGCCAATTCCGAACTGTGATCCTATTGTACCACTATCCGCAAAGGGCTCCCCAACAAGATGCGCTAAAAGCATGTTGTCTACTCCAATTTGGCGCCACTGTCGTACCTCACTCTGGTTACTTTGAGCTGATACAATTTGCTTCATAGTGTTGTATGAAATATTAGAAAGGCTGGAGGCGATGTAAAAGGAACAGGCTACTTTATGCGGTATCTGGCGTCGTAAGTAGCTAGATTAAATGATTTGTTGCACAGAGGTTAATACGAGTATGCACTTAGCTGTATATGCGAAATGTTCATTAATACAGCGTTCGTTAATACATTTCGAATTTCACTTAGAGACCCTGGTTTTTACTGACCATGTTGGTACCTAATTACTTTAAATATAGTTTGGTATGCACTTAAAAAAATACTTTAAATATAGTTTGGTATTCACTTAAAAATATATAAAATAATTTAGAAAAAAATATAGTTACTTTTCAAAACCACGTTAAAATCCACAACAGGATTACAACGCACCACAAATGAGATTTTAAAACCGTTTCTCGATTTAATCTGGTTAAATCACACCATTGTCGAATAAGGTTTTCCTTACAAAGGGAAGGGTTGCACGCACCGAGGCAGACAATGGAAGTTGGACAGGAATCCCGTCCGTAAGGCATTTTCTATTTTATGGGAGGGCCCCGACAGCCCTCCCAAACGTGTATTAGTCCAAAGTCCGAAACAATTTGGAGTTTTCCGGTTCCATTTTGAAAATGCAGTTGTTGTCTGTGCCTTTGTATTTTTTTTAAATATCAGTCAAACTTCATTGTAATTTTTACTAATTAACTTTAACTTTGTTTTCAATCAATAAATCAAATGTAATGAACTAAGAATAAGGATAATAATAACGACAAGTCTACCATCTTGGCAGGCAGATCCAGGCACAGAGTAAATACAACGTTCTTTTTTATTTTGTTTTTATGGATTTATTATTCTATGTTGTGGTATCTGTGCATGGATTTTTTAAAATCAGATTGATAAAACCTATGAATCTTTCAGCTCAATTAAAATTTAAAATTATGACTATGTTATGTGTAAAATGAAAATTATAACATTATCTATACCTATCCAGATCTGGAATTTCCTCATTGTTATAACGACCGTACTCATATAAATAATGGGCACATATTATATCACAGCCGAATCTAATGTGCCTCATTTATTTTGCGGATCATATTAAAACTTTATGCATCGTACTTGCAAAGCATTTAGCAGAAATACAGGGTGTCGGTGGCATACTAACAAATTCCCTCTAAGGGCCAAATCAATCTATGATACTGAGTTCATGTCAAGTGGATATATGGTTTTGCTTCTTGAAATGCAAAAGCAGTAGATAGCAGAGAGTACCTCTCTATTTACGAATCAAAAATAGAAACAACCATTTTTAGAAGAATTTGAATTATTACAACTTACAAATCGCTTTTGTCAAAGAGAAATAATACACAAGAATTTTAAGAAAAATAATGTTTCGACCACGAAGTACACAATGAGACAGAGACATGCACGGAGCGAGGACCCCGCAAAGATAAGCTTTTGCCAACATCCTACTAACGTCTCTAAAATAAGCTAATATAGCTCTTTATTACAACGATACAAGGTACTCGTCGGGGACACTGCAGAGATGAGGTGAAGATAAGGGGACCCTACTGCAATTTGTTACTCATTGTGCCATGCTAGCGGCGCGATAAGTATTGTAACGAAGCACTCCGATAAGGGGCTTAGGATGGGTTTAAAAATATCATAATTATCGGTGAACACAAAAATACTTAATAAAATATGTTTTCTTGCAAAACTTGAAGAACATTTTTGGTTCAATCCAATTTTGACCAGCAAAGATGTGTCATACGCCTTATTCGATCATTTCTGAAAACATTTTTATAGCATGTTTTGGTTACCACCAAGTACCCCATAAACATCACACAGCAACGAATTGTGTTGTGGTCATATTGTTTAAAAAATTTACGAGCCCAAAAAGTGTTTTTAAAATTAGCACGAACGTTACGACGTCGCTGCATGCGTCATCTGGTTTTCGATAATTTGTCGTGAAAATTCATCGTGCATCTGACATCCCTTCGGCTCAATAGTGTCAACAGTGAACTGACAGGGCACGTGGCACGATTTACCGACTGCTAGTTTTAGCCCCGGCACCCGCTTTAAGAGATTTTTCACGATTAATTTCCTAGTGTACACTGTCAGTTCCATTTGCCGCCAGACACCCTTAACAGAAACAGGGATTAGTGTTTAAGCCCCTTTAGGTAGAGTCTTGTTTCCTGTTTGTTTTTAAGGAAGTTGTTGTATTTATACTTCATTTGGGATACTATTTGGTTGGTCGCCATTTACATACGTAAACGAACACCAGGGATTATAGAAGGAGGTTAAATGGAGTTTTAACAAAATATACAACACAGTTAATGTAGATCTAGCTGGTATCTACATTATGCTATTATACTGTTTCATTTACCGTAAATGTGTATACCAAACATAACAGAAAGAAAAGAAGAACAGACACATAGGCTAACAAAGTTTTGCATCTACATATATTAATATTTCACAAATCAGTGACATTATGTGTTTTATACTGACGGTTTCTCAATATAAATCACCTCTATTTGACCGTAAAGTGTTCTGAGTTGGAATCAATTTAATATCAATCCGTTCGATAAACAAGAGACACTAAGCATAAAACCGCACAAACAGGGTCCAGCATATCAGAAGGCATATTTATTTCGTCTCGGCTTTCATTATTAATGCATCCTTTTTATCTTGGCCGGGCTTAATTGATTTGTCGCTTCAAGCCGTTTGTATCCTTGCTTCTCAATTACGTGTGCGCTATCGCGAACTGTCCGCCATTTTATTTATGGCCAACCAATTGATTGAATTAGTGGCCCCTGAGGCGCTTGTCCGATACTGACTTGTTCCATACAGATGAGAATTTATACCCTTGCTCGGGTCTGGCTTACGGGTCTTATTATGCCGATCTAAATTCTCGTACGTAGGCATTATGAAGTAACAGGATTTGTTGATTGATTGTTGACTTGGCTTGCTCCAAAACTTTAGAAGAAAGAGGGAGTTTGAAGGTATTAAACACATCATAGCGTAAGATTAAATCTGAGGTTATTGTCTTTCCAAAAGAAGAGATATATCGTTTGGCAAAGAATTTGTAAGTAAAATTTTTTATACATTCCGAAGACAGATTACCAAAGCACACGTCACGATGCACGAACAATGCCTCTGCTGATTAAAAATATATTTTTTGTTATATTTGCACCAAATATTAGTCAAAGTTTACATTGAGTTTTTGCAGGGATTTGGTATCTCCTATTTTTTGCAGACAATATTTCAAATTAAAGGGACAAAAGAATTTGAATTTTCCGCCTTAGTAGATAGTCCAGTAGCTAAGAGCGCGCACGTGGCATCGTGATCTGTATCCATTGGCTTCACCTGACACCGCCCCGGGTAGCTACGTGTCTAGCATTTATTTACTCCTTTCAGATGTAGTAAGGATAATAGAGAGTATCTTGGTAAAACAGATTCCTGCTCATTATTTTATCAGTAAGGAATATTTTAACTCTCAAACAGTATTATCGGGGTCTAATATGATTTACTGATAGAGCATTGGTAGCTTTTCACGATTTTATCAAATAGGAGAAGAATATTTTCGGTTATCAGTTTATGGGTATTTGTGTGTTGAAAAATTTCCAATGGATCTAGGGTGCTTCTACATTGTAGAACCTATCTAAAATCTTTCTTTCTTTCCTTCTAAAATTGTACATTGTATTGTGCGTGTTGTGTTTTATTATTTTTTAACTAGTCAACTTAAACGTGGCTGTGGTATCTCCTTTTCGATCTTTTTCTGGCTACTCCATTTCGGAAATAAAACCATGTGTATGTATGCAATTAGTACCAATTAATCAATGGCCTAAGTACTCAGAGAAATACAAATATAATTTGTATTTCTGCGTCTTTAAAGTTAAGTCAAAATGGGCTGATTGTTATACCTATACTAATACCTATTCAAAGCTTCGCAAGGCATTAACCGAAATTAATCAGCTAAGCAGAGATGCAGTCCATGAATATTTTAGCAGAGCGTGGCTAATGAAGCAGCCTGCCTTTGTCCCAAACCAATAGCTTGATTACATAGTCTGCCAAGGAGACCGATACATAGAATAGATAGCTGGAATGGATACAGGATTTGCATGTTGTGTTTATCGTGGACCATAATGCCAACACTGTCTGTTTCTTGATTGGTGCAATCTTAAAATGTGTTGATATAACATGCATTTGACTATTCTTTAATTGAAACATGTTTATCCATATTAGTTAAACCAACTAATAATGTTAGTTACGTATGAAACGGTGTTACAAGTATATAACGTTGAATAAATTATTATTTAGATCTTCTGGTTTTATTGGATTTGATAGATAACAACAAATCCGAGGATATGGCAAAATAGGCTATTTCTTTTTTATCTCGGAAAAACATGTGGACACGTAAAAATAAACCAATTTATTCTATCTAGCTATAAGTTTAGCAATCAATCTCCAAATATGTGAACTAAACTCTTTCAAGAATCCTTTCAAGCGATCACTACGATTTGGCAACACTCCAGAATGAAAAACCACCTTTTTCATATCTAGCAAATCTTAGTCCAAATAATTTCTGCGGTACCGCAAAACAGTTAGGTAACTAGATACGTGACTGGCAAGACTACAGCGTCACAATTGACACGCTTCCACACGTGTGCTGAATAGTTACCGACGAAGTTAATCCAACCGTAGATCTAAGGGTTGCTGCTTAATTTGACGGCTTTCTTCCTTGTATCGCTGTACTAAATCATGTTTAATTTACACAAGGGATAATGAAGAAAAGATTGCAAAGACTGGTTTAGGAATTTGACGTTTTTTACGTTACTGCCGCATTAAAGTGAAATCAAAGTTAGAAAGGTAAAAAGGAACAAAAGTTTTTAAAGACTAATCCAAAATTGAACTCATTAAAAAGGTATTAATTCAAAGTTGCAAAGGCGTGTATCAAAAGCTCATCGTCAAACAATCCCTTCGAAAAGCTCCGAGCTACGGAGTCGGCGCGAAATGACAACTTTAGAGAGTGGGGGGCAGTAACCTCAGAGACATAGCAAGTAGAGGCCGCGCCGCTTTGCGCTGTGAATACATCGCGATGTTGTAAACACGATGTTTACGAATGTAAAACAATAATATTCGGCACCAAAATATGTGAAGAAAAGTAAAAAAATAGAGGAATGTGGTATGATACAGTGCCAAGTGAACAGAGTGTCCAGCATGGTCGCGGGTCCAATTAAAATAAAATGGAACCAGTTGAAGAGTATCGTATATTTGCATCTGTTGTTCACGTGTGGAGTGCAAGGTGAGTCAGATTTATTTAATACAATAAAGGTACCTGAAAGTGTAAGCGAGACAATATTTACGACGTGATTTTCAGCCCATATTTAATTGTTTATATCGAAATTATATTTATAATCAGAATATTTTACTTAATCACTGGTTTAATGTTATATTAACGTAAATGAACTAGTGCATTACAAAATTTATGCAAGCCAGATTGAATGAGCCGGAAAATATGATTTTTATGATTAAATAATGTAGATTTTTTCAATAATAATAATAAATCTAAAATAAAACATGTGAAATTTTTGACAGTTTTATATAAAACGTAGCCCAAGAAGTTTTGAATTCTTGCGGTTATCATTGCTATTTTCGTTTGCCATCACGACGTTGTTGTCTTATTATCTCGCCTAAGTCTCAGTCATCCATATAGCAATAATAACCCGTATGAGCACTTAAAACATTTTCTTCAAGCCCAAAGTCGAGCACCTCGTATCAAGGAACACCCTGCTGACACGGTCGTGGGCAGGAGTGAGCCGGCCACATTGCGCTGCGTGGCTGAAGGCAAGCCCAAGCCCACGATACAATGGTATAAGGATGGAGTACAGCTAGTCAATAGCGATCACCCACATAGAGTTCTGCTTGAAGACGGACTGCTCTTTCTTAGGTATAGTAATCATATACGAGTATCATCCATCCATCGTAATATATATATATATATAGAGTTTGATAAAATGAATGTATAGATTTTTGTTAGTCTTCCACGCTAGAACTACTGAACGGATTTTGATGAAACTTGGCCGTTGTGAACCTTATACATCAGAGTAACACATAGGCTAGTTCATGCGGACGAAGTAGAAGACTGCTAGTTGTAGCATAAATGCGAAAGTAGTCTGCCATTATGATTATTTTTTTCTTTCTACGTTTTTTGCCGATAAGCACTGATGTTTCCGGAATGCTTGTCATTGTCGTGACTTATTACTGTCATAGAATTTCTTTTTGTATTGACTAGTTCTCTGACGTCATCGTCGTATGACACATTTAGTTCCTAGAACCATTGTAGCGTGTATAGGGTACACTCCGTAAATATCATGATTTATAAAATGGATTAGCGGATTTTCCGTTTTAATTTTAGTTTGAAATTTTGTAGTAAAAGCTATTTTTTTAAGGTCGATTTTTACAAACTTTAGATAAGCCTCATTGAAGTAGTTGATGCTGTCTCTATCATGATCAAGTTTTAGATATAAACAGCATTAATTTTATACTTCAGATAGGCTATCTGCCGTTTGGAATTATATTATATTATAGTCGTATCTATGGATAGTGATATGATACAAATACAGTATGATTTCCCCCCACTTATTAATTTTTATTTCCTGCTTACCTATAAAAGTATGTTTGCAAAAGATAAAATTTGATATTCGCATCCGGATAGGGATTTGAAGGCCGTTTAAGTCCCCCTCATGCAAGATTTAAAGCTTTCCATTATATTTTAGGGTTATGCGGGGCAAGAAGGAGAGTGACGAGGGCGTTTATTGGTGTGTGGCAAGAAACCCGGTCGGTGAAGCCATGAGCAAAAATGCCACTCTTATCATAGCCGGTAAGGACATGAGATAGAATGATTTATTTTCATAATAACCACCTTATTTGTTATATGGAAGTGTTAAGCAAAATTTGGTGTGTGTGAGCATTGGTATTAAAGTTGTGTCTTTATCATCATAGGCAGGCTCCCATAAGAAGTAAACTACTCACATCATATAGGTACTATCTGAGCTGTAAAAAATCATTTCATTTCAATGTACAGTTCACACATCCTCATCTTGCAAAGTTGATAATCGATATAAAGTGATTATATTTACACGCATAAGGAGAAATTCTAAACAAGTAAGGAATGTTCATACAATGTAGAAAAATAAGCATTTCATCTCTAATATTTTGTATAGGATAGATACAGGATGCAGTGGGCTATTTTCATACTATTTGTGAACTTGTTTTAGTTCTCCGAGATGACTTTAGGACTGAACCAAGAGATGTTAAAGTGGCAAGTGGTGAGCCTGCACTTTTAGAATGCTTGCCCCCGAGGGGAGTCCCCGATCCATCCGTACACTGGACCAAAGATGGACAGACGCTTGATACAGAAGTCAATGGGAGGTATGAATAACTATTGATATTTATGTATTTTCTTTTCTAATATTGATTTCTATTATTAGGTGCCTATCTTATAGGATTACTAGGAAACATTAGGTACTTTTATAAGTAGGTACATTTAACTGAACGTATAGATAGCACTACAATTTATTGAACAATGTAAAATACAAATAATGACGCTTGATTTTTCATCTTCAAACTTAATTCCTCCAAAAAAACTTCCTGTACAGTCACAGCCAGCGGGCTCTACCCTACTCTACCTACCTACATAGACACTACCTACGTACGAGGTCTTACAACCCAAATGATTTATGAGTCATTTTATTGATTAGTTAACTTGCATTGGAACAGGCAAGAGGGTAAAAGTCGTAGGGAAAGGCTCATTTATTTAATGCAGCCTACAATAGACAGTCCTTATCATTGAGGTTGGAGAAATAACGGAGCTGATAAAAATATACAACTTTATTACACTAGACGTGACTGTGTTACCTACTAGTCGTGACCTGCAACTCTGACAAATTCAAATTAATTATGTCCCCGGCCCTGCTCATGTCTATAATTATATTATGTCAGCATTAAGCGATTTTATTATATAGCTTGCGGGTCATACTTTGGAGCTTTCACATTGACTCTTAATATGTGCTCATAAAAGCATGTAAGCAAGACAATGCTATTAGTTAGTTATGCTTTATTGTACACAGTAAAGTTTTCACAAATAAAGTTTTTTTAAAACTCTTACATTGCGACAGCTCTACTTTTATCTTGCCTTAATGTTCCTCATCGATTTAAATATCCTTGTCGTGAAAGGGTTTCCGGTCACGATTTTGTATTGGAGAGTATTAATATTAATACTTTTTACTTCCGAAAGATTTTAAAGTAATTTCTCACGTAGTATTTAATTACTCAGATAGAATTGTTGGGAACTTGATTCACTGCTTTTGTTTTGAGTAAGCGAGTACAAAAGACGCTTTCTGTAGGCTTAATTTTATATAGGGAATACCAGAGTATATAAACTATAACACGCTTATTAATTTTAAGAATATGATATTGGTTCACAATAAATATTGTTCATAAAGAGTGTGATGATTAACTGTTGTGTGCATTTAATAGTAATTTCACGGAATACTACTGCAATAATAACTATTTATTGTTTAACTATAAGTGTACTTAATTATATTTGTAATAAAAAAATTATGGATTTGAATTTAATTAAGCTATTGTTTAAGTTATTTTAGCTGCATGCAGGGGCTTAAATTAAAACCAATTTTTATTAATGTTTGTTTAGAAACATGTTTTTTCTACTCAAATACATAGTGGTGTATAACTAGATATATTGTTACAGATTAACGGTGGATGGAGGCAATTTAAAAATTCTGGAGAGTCTTCCATCAGACAGCGGCATGTACCGATGTGTGGCATCCAATGTCGCGGGCGAGAGGCAATCACGTCCAGCCACGGTCCTTGTACTCCGGCGACCACATTTTCTAGTGAAACCCAATAATATTACCGCCATTATTGGACAAAACATCGAGTTTCATTGCCAAGTAAGTTTCTGACTGTAATTGTTTTAAATTTGCATGTGAATTTTGTAAGTTAAGGGCCACATCTGCAGTATATGCGGTACGTTCTATAAATAAACTTTTTAATATAATTTGATTAAGAGTTTTGAAAAAGATAAATTGTCGAGTAGTAACTAGTTCTATAAATAAACTTTTTAATATAATTTGATTGACAGTTTGAAAAAGAAAAATTGTCTAGTAGTAATTAACTAATTATTGTTAAGTCAGTTTACATTTCAAAAGCTTACATCAAGCAAGCAATAAAATTATGGCATTTAATTTAACACGGCTGTGACAGTATGTAAGAAGTAGTTGATGATTGCTTATTTACCTACTCATATGACATCAACTGCATTTCTAAGTGAAACTTAATAACGTAACTCATTTATAGGCTGCATAAAATTCTAATGATCAGTAAGTTGAGTGGGTAGTTTCAGTTTTCTATTTACTTGTAACGAAATTGTCACACGAGAAGATATTATTATCATGAATACGATTAGGGCATACTGCCTGCATATATTAACATACCCATGGATATTTTTAGCAACTTCTATGGTTCGACCAATACAAATATTATGCTATCTGAAGTTACTTCATAGTTATTAGGTTTAAAGAATTTATTCACTTATAAGAACCAATAACAATTTCACTTCAAGTACAATCATAGCATAAAAAAAAATATTATGATTAATCTGTATGTTAAAGTTTAACCTGTGCATTAAATTTCAACAACAATAATATAAATCACAAACTACAGTTAGTCGATATGGTTGAATCACTCATTTCAGTTAATTTAGTGATCTCTGACTATAATTCTAACATATTTTCTCAGCATAGTCGACTACTAGGACATTTGAAATATTTATAACCATCCCCGTTGGCCTAAATCATCATACACCATTCTTTTAGGCATCACCAGAATCAGATGTCTCGGTAACTTGGTCCAGAGACAACGGTACATTGTCACCGTATGCCATAATTCGACGTGGTTCTCTGAGAATTGATCGAATCGTCACGTCTGATGCTGGCATTTACACGTGCAGGGCCGAAAGTCAAGCTGGAACTAGTATTGCAAGTGCCTCGCTTACTATACACTGTGAGTATCAAACTAACTTTTCAAATAAAATAAGATTAAGCTATCTATAAAATGCTTTACCCTGACTGATTGACAGACAAACGCACAGCCTAAACCGCTGATCGTAGAAACCTAAGACTTGAAGCGTCTGTTCTTTGTATGACGTAGGCATCCGATAAGAAATTGGTCCTGATATTTCCACGTATTCTAGAAAAGGTCAATCAAAACTTTAAAATATTTATAGTAACAGATGTGTAGAAAGTAAGTACATTTCATATTTCAGCTCTGCCTCATTTTACTAGGGTACCGGCAGATCAAACTGCCTGGGAGGGGGAAGCGTTATCATTTCCATGCGAAGCTGAAGGGAAACCCAAACCTGTTGTATTTTGGACAATGGAGGGTTCGCAAGTGAGTACATTAACACCTTCGATATTTCCTAATCAAGTGTCTATACAGGTTGTTTTTTCGTTGCCACCCTTAACGAAGGGTACATACTCTATACATCAAATAAAGTAAGTTTATGCCAAAAAAAAATGCTGGGAAACGATGTAAATTTTTTTTTTTTTTATTACTTGATCGAGCGAAATTTTAGTGTCCAGTGCTAGTTTTTTCATAGACAGATATGAATTATTTCTCGTGAAAAAATCTTGTTACACGCGTCAATGTGTATTTACGCAGAAAAACGCAATCTATTTACTCAACTTTGGTCCATAATATTTTGGAAACCAGACACTTCCAGGTATGCTTTCACAGAGAAAAATGATCGTGATGATGAGGAGATTCCGTAGTTTTCGGGAACGTTGACGACCAAAAAACATCCTGTATAAGTATATAAGTATTTTAATCTAAATCTGTTTACTTTTTGTATAATAAATAGTACTATAACAAAGAATTACAAAGATTTTGCAATGCATTATATCAATAGCTGAACAGACGTAATTTTTTAGGAATTGGTATTTCCAAAAGAAAATCATGGCACCAATTCTTTATATTTGGATCGAGTATCGACACAACATGCCGGAAGACTGACGTGTGTTGCAGTCAGCGCCGCTGGAAGTGCTTTACATACTGTCACTTTACAGGTTTGTTTCTTCATCTAACGAATATTAAGCATCATCGTATTTGTGTTTAATCATGATGGCTTTAATTTTTATTTGCTCACAATTTATTCCGTCGACTTTATCAGATTAAGATAGTAATTTTAAAGTTTTTTTTTTGATAACATAATTTTTTATTGTATTTTTAGGTTCTAAAAAGAGAAGCCAATTCATTCAACGGCGATTATGACTCTTCATCCCCACAACCAGAACTAAGTAAACCTCAAAACTACCCTCCGATGACGCAGTATGAATTAGTACAAGCTCGTAGATATTTACAACAAGATATTTTAGCTTTAAGAAGAGTTGAAGGAATATCTTCTACTACACTGAAAATTGTATGGGAAGTAAGTATTATACCAAAAACATAATGTCAAAATTGGGTTAACATTACCATTTTAAAAGATATCTATGAGTGGATCACAAAAATACATAATTATTGACTTTTTGTAGGTTCTGACCGACTACAATGAATATCTCGAAGGTGTCAAAATATGGTTCAATGGAACTTCTCTAAACCAACAAAACGCTTTGGTAATGCAATCAGTGCCACAATCGAACACATCTACTGATAGTTTAATAGAGATGGCTAAATATAGCAACTTCACAATGACAACTGTACACAACAGTGGATCGTCTAGTCATGTTCTAACTGGGTTAACTCCGTACGCCCAATACGATGTATTCTTGATGCCTTTCTACAAACTTCTGCTTGGAAAACCATCAAATATGAGGAATGGATTTACTGAAGAAGATGGTGAGAAAGCTATTGAAGTTTACAGAAACTTATTTATAAGAGGCCTTCAGACTATAAATTTTCTTGTTTTTAAAATAAACATAATTTTAGCGTTGACGTAATAATATGTATATGACGGTATATGATTTACCTTAAGCGTGATATTATGTCCCACTATTTTTATATTTGCTATAATAATCTTTCGCATATTGTGTTTATACTCGTAACATTTTAACTTCCTTATTTAACAAACATGTTTATCTAAGATGAAATCCGAGTATGAAAGCGCTCTTACCACCTCTAGAACTTTAAGAATAGTTTAAATAACTTTATGTATTACAGTTCCATCAGCCCCGCCGCAAAGCGTTTCGGCTGGAGTGATAAATGTGACGTCAGCGTGGATTCGGTGGGACCCGCCGGCAGTACACACTTGGAACGGTGAACTTTCAGGCTATTTGGTTAGTACTTTTCGTTGCATGAGTGCATTAATCTTCAATACTGTAGTGCCATTGAGATTTATGGTTTGTACTGGCTATAGTTATAAATAAATTTAACTTTTTCACTTAAATCTGTTTTGCTTAAGTGACGTTTATTACTTTTGTGCTTGTCTAAAAATACTTTACTCAAGATAGTTATACATACCGATCTTACATACCCGTCGATTGTCACCGTCACGATTAAAGTTTTTAGAATAACAGCATTGTAATTTATTAGTCCAGACAGGCGTCAAGCTAGAGTTTGGTAATAAACATAAGAAAATTCGCCCTTAATCATAATTGGGGTCACATGATGGCATTTTCCCTACACTTTTTTTTAATCAAATGAAACAGAAGAGGTTATTGATAATTATTTTTCACATAGATTGAAGTAAGAGTGGGAAGTGGAAATGGGGGTCGGGTGGTTGGTCAGATGTCTCTAGGCGCCCGTACTAGAGCAGCAGCCGCCAGTTCCCTGCGCGCTGGAGGTCGTTACAGCGCGCGGGCCGCTGCGGTCACACGCCGTGGACATGGACCGTTTTCTGCTCCAGCCCACTTTCACATGGTCCCAACGCATACTCAACGACATTATGTCCAGTAAGTCTATATGTCCTTTTATATGTCTTATAGCGGTGATAGCCCAGTGGTTAAGATGTGCACCTTCCAAGCGGGAGGCGTAAGTTCGATCCCAGTCACGGGCCTGTACCAATAAATTTATTTCATGTATAGATTTTAAAGTTGCAGAATTGTCACTTAGCTCGTGCCTCGGAAAGCACGTAAAACATTTGGTCCTGCGGTCGCGTTGGCTTTCCGTCCCATCGGACTATGAGAGTAACGGAATAGAGTGCATCTGTGTTTGCGCGCACACTTGTGCACTATAATATCTCCTGCGTACCTGGCCAATCTCCGTAGAGATTGGTCGCCTTGACCGAAATACGGTCGGAGATCATCATCATCATGTCCTTTTAATGTAAATTATCTCATTATAAATAATAATGTGTTTACAATCTCTTTTAAACTTTTCAATACTTGGCTAACCTGAATAGAATCTGATGGATGTATCTTCATAGGCGAATACCACGGAGAACAAACACAAAACTTAACTCGCCCATTTATTCGATTTTTTTTTATAGATGTACAAACTTAATTAAATCTGTTTTTACCTTTCCTATTATGTCAATGGTACCTACTTCTATAAATAACTGCCTCAACTGAAAACTGCAACTTTTTTCTATTTTACCATAGTTTATCAAGAAATGTTACGGTTTCGACTCAACTGCACTTCAAGATAGTATCAGTATTCAAGCATTTTATATTTTAACAACCACTGCACTTTTTATTGGGCGCTGTTAACATGGTGTCAGTGTACCATAAAGATTAGTTTTAGTACTTTTAAGCCATTATTTTGTAGTAGGAGTTTATTATCATAATTTTATATGATTCCACCAACACATTATACAACGAAAAAGTAACATTGTAATAACCATTGAAATGCTTGGCATTATCACAAGCGAAGTTTACTAAGCCCGTTCATTTCAGGACTGAACCCGCAAAAGATAAGGCAACAATAGGAACAATCTTCCATGAAACTTGGCTGTTGGTACTTTGTGCAACATTATTAGCTCTCGTAGTTATAGGAGCTGGTATATTAGTCTATCTGAGAAAACGTCAAAACAAACTAAGGAAGACTCAGATTACTACAGGTTTGTTTCACCTTATAAAGTTTTAAAAAATCCGAAATATTTGATACTTTTTTTAATGGCAAAGCATATTTTTCAGCAACGGCAATGGCAAATGCTCAACAATGTCTTTTGAGTAAAGAGGCTGTATGGATGAGGGAAAGGCCCCTATATGATGGATCCGATGATCATCGTATAGAAGTTTTGAATTGCCATCAGAACCAGTCATGTCATGGTAATACACTTATCAAACTTCTTCATTTTCTATTATTTTGCTATTAGCCATTATATGATAAATTAAATTACAGGTGCCCATTCCATAGGTACAATGGCTTTAGAGGCTGAATATAGTCTTCCACAACATTCTAATTTAACGCAAGAAGAGCAACGAAGGTTGGCAACAGAGCCTTATGCTACAAGTGCTATTTACACGGAATTAAATTATCAGGTGCGATAAATGTCCTCTTCATCAATATTCGTTTACTATGTAGCACTTGACCTGTAAACATTTATCATTCAATTTAATTTTATAGGATCACACAGATGCAGAGGATTCGTGCATGAAATGTGCAGTCAGTCCAGGATCTTATGACAATAGTATGGTTAGATCCTACGGAGAAAGCATTCCTTTTTCCAATGAGGAATGTTCAACTTGCTGCCGCAGTAGTAGTTCGACATTAACTAAAGATTATAGTGAAATGACTAAATGTGGTAACGAGAACGATGATAATGAGATACAGGACATGTCTATAGAAGAATGTCCATCTTGCAAAACCAATCGTTCTAGGTCATCTAGTAACCATGAGGCCAATAAGGAATGGGCAATGGCAGAGGTAGACTATGATTATCCCCAGTGGCAATGGCTGGCCAGAGAAAATACTTTTAAGGCCCAAGATGTCAGATATTCAACAGAAAGAAGCACTGATAATAACTATAGAATGAATTTGTGTGACATTCTACCTCCACCACCTTATGAAAGGTAAATTATTACGAAGTTGTTTTAAAATAATTTTAACTATGGCATCTTAAACATTTCTTCATAAACGTTTATTGTCCACAGAGAGTCACCATACAGAGAAATGCATGCATTTACAAACCACTCCAGTACATCAGGGTGCTCGGGCCATACCTATAGAAGTTAATTTTATTTATTAAACGAAGTTATATTGAAACAAAATATCACTAGATTGTAATCAAAGCAATACTAATTTTAGAGTTATGTAAATAGTGTACATTTGAAGTGAAGTCTTTTTTATCGGTTAACAGCATCGTTGTTTTTTCTTATTTTTTTAAATTTGTTTGAATAAGGCTTGCCAACAACGTAAATATCATACATTACTAAAAACATTATTTGAACAAATTTTCTGATATACTCGTATATATATCACTTACAGGCTACATTACTAAATTAATTCAATAATACAGTAAAATTTCAATACAAATAAAGAAAACATGCTTAATAAATCAAATTATTAAAATTTTTCTTAAAATGATCGTCAGATATTTTTGTTACATCTTTAACAACTACGTCAAATTCTGTACACTCTACTTCCTCACGTAGGAAGATACCCATTTGTTGCAAATTTTTATACCTTGATTTTAGTTAATCGGGTACACACGATAGCTTTTTCTGTTTATATCAAAAAGGCAAGACAGCATGTGCGTAAGTGGGTCAAAAGTCTCAAAAACTTTAGTTTATTCCATATTTTGATCTGAATGATGAAGCTGAAAGTTTGAAAATGTAAATACGTAGTAATGGTCGTAGTTGTGTGAACGTGTTTTAAAATAGACTGCTATGTGATGTGACGTAGTCGTAAGGGTTTCCAATTTTCTCTAGAGACTGTGATATAGTATAATTTCGTTTTGTGTTTTTTTGTAAATAATTTATAATATTTGATACCTTTATACAACTATTTCTAACTAATTTAATATGTATTTTCTATTCGATTAAAACATAATGATGCAGTAGGTAGCTGCGTAGTTCACGCGGTTTTTTATTTAGGGTCAACTGTTTTCATATCTGGAGATATAGTGGTAAAAATGCAAAAAAAAATGTCCTGAAAACAATTCCTACAGACTTACAGTTACTGTTTTTAATATTTCATAATAAATAAGTACCTACGACTTTTACGAGTAGTATAGGCAATAAACAATTGTATAAAATTATTACTTTTAATTTTATTTCATATCATTAAAATTATTCCTCATTCGTACTTTGCTTGTACCTGATAATAATATAAATATATAGGTTAAAATAGCTTTTTTGAAAGAAATAAAAATACACATAAGTAGTTAACACGCCTAGAAAGTAAAAAACTGTTACGTACTTCTATAAAGTATTCAAAGCATTTCATTTGAGGCGATTTACAAGCAATTCGCAGTTTAGTGCAGCGTAAAGTATTTTTAATTGGTCGGAAATAGCCCGGAGCTTTGGGCAATTAATTCTTTATGGAGAACTTTAGCTTCAAACAAGCCAATGATTTTATCGTAAAGAACCGTGAAATACTCCACCTGTTTCAATAATGTAGATCTTTTGTTTATATATAAGTTGAATGTCTGTTTGACTGTTATAATGAACGATGTTTTTATCCTAAAAGAAGACCTAAGACGATATTTCCTCTAGGATTAGGAAATGAATATGTTGATTTCGTTTATATAATATGTCTCACTAAGTAATATACCTACTCGTATCCGCACTAGAGTAAAGCCTCGAGCACACCGGATGCGTGTGCGTGCACGTAAGCGTAGACGTATACGTACCTCTGAGTTGTAATGTATGGAACTGTATAGGCACGGGCAGACTGGATGCGTATGCGTAGACGTAAGCATAGACGTCAAGCGGTGACAGTTCTATACATCTGAGAGATACATGTACGTCTACGCTTACGTGCACACATACGCATCCCGTGTGCTCGAGCCTTTATCATTGACGGGGGTTCATCCTAAGCGTTTATTTATTCGCCTCTCACTGCCTTATCTGGCGCCTCAGTTTCCCGAAAGCAATTTAACACAACTTCACCAGTCATGCCATAATCAAAGATGATCCCAACAAGTTGCGGTATCATAACAATTACAGACTTAATCAGCTCGCCTCGTAAATAACTAACACGTATTTATACACGTAGGCAGCACTTGCAGGCTTTATTCTGTGGGGTGTTGCCATGGCAACGGGAACCCCGAGTGCACCCTTGTTATTAATACCGGTAATTATTAAACTTGATTGCAATTCGCTCCAGGTGTTGGATGATGCTTGTTGCGCTGACACTGCTTTTGGATGTTAAGAAGTTATTAGATATTTTTTTTTAAAACGAAAAACCGACTTCCTCCCAAAACTCGAGCTTAGTAAAGTAAAATTTTAGTAGAGGGCAGATTTATATGCCAGCAAATGATTAAATAGGCCACATGACAAAAGAGAGAAATGAGTAGGCTTTGAAACTTTACGTCTGACAATATAAGCAACATATAATTACACTCCTTCTTCCTGCCCTGTTCCCAATCATTTGGTCGGTGCAATGTGTAGGTACTCTTCTTTCATTAATCCCTATTATCCGTCATCTCGTTATTCTCATGTCTACCTCTTCCTCTATAACCATCTTACTTCGGACACGGCTTAACGCAACATATTATTTCACCACTTAATACAATTATCTTCATCTTCATAAGCCTATTGCAGTCCACTGCTGAACGTAGGCCTCCCCCTGCCATAGGGGGATTTTCTTACTAAAAAGTTCCACTATCTGTTTTTCGGCGGCTCCATCATCAGACAGATTATATTATGTGTAGCTGACCAAAATTCTCTATAAAAATCTAAAAACGGACTACTCGTGCCTTTTATATTTGAGAATATCCCTAGATTCCTTAGAGATTCCATCATCAGATGTTATGTTTTATATGTAGGTGATCAAAACGCTCAGTAAAAGTACAAAAACAGACTATATGTGCCTACAATATTTGAGGATTGCCCTCGATTTCTCCAAGATCCCATCATCAGATCCTGACATGGTGAATATGGGACCAACTTGGAAGCATACCATGACAAACTAAAAAAAAATTGAAACCGGTTCATAAATGACGGAGTTCTGAGGTAACACACATAAAAAAAAACATACAGACGAATTGATAAAACCTCTCTTTTTTGAATTCGGTTAAAAAGAAGAAAAATCATGTGTCAAATGCAGTTTTTGAAGAAGCGAAGATGAAGTTAGATTTTTTTTCTTATTAAGTACTGATGATTCCTGTAATCTCGAAAAAAATATGTAGTATGTAATGACAACTGTGCGGTACCAAACGTATTAAAATTGTCACCCAATAATTTTCCAAATTTTCCAAACTCATGAAATGTGGGTGTGAAATTTGCACACTTCTGCTCCTCTACAACCGCTTCATGTATGTATGACATTCTCTCACTCTATTTGATAGTGTTTGATTCCAGCTACCAGCTACCCCATTTACGCCAGAACAATAGTAGGTATATTTTATTCAACAGAATCCACGCATTTTTCCTTGTTATTCGTACAATTGTTTTCACCACCCCTAACCGAGCGGGACGTGACTTCCTTTAATCATTCTCCAGTTCCATGCTCGATTTTTTTACTTCTTTATTAATCAACGCTTCCCTGCGGTGCAATTTTTAAGAGTCCTCTGTCGTTCAAATTGTCAAGTGTTATGTGAGAGGCATATCTACTGTTTTGATTATCGTTGTTGAAGAATTATAAGGATCTAATGAACTTTGTAAATAATTATGTAACGTACACGAGTATGTAGATACGAATCTAGGTACAGTATGTGAGTAATATTTAAATAAACATATATTTTCTAAATTTATTCGCTGCGAACACAGATTAATCAGCTAACATTGTGTATTTCAAAAATAATCATAAAAAGTTAAGCAATTTGCTAAACCTTTCTATATTAATAAGCCAATATTTTTCCACGTAAACTTTAATTAGAAGCCCTGCAAAATTATCGGATATAATAATAAAAGTTATATGACCTCATTACGTCATAACGGAACCCTTATAATATCGAGTACGGAAAACAAATGAATGCCGACAAAATTGTTTGGCGTAAATGGTACTTGATAAGTTGGAGTACATCGCGCAATGATTGTTTGAAAGGACTTGTGCGGGATGAGTGGGAGTGGAATTGATGCAGACAGAGCTTTATCGATGAATCACCTTGTGTAACGGGCCTTTATGGTGCCTTTCTTACTTAGCAATATCATTGTAAGTAAAAATGGGTAGCGATCTTATCTTGTCAATCGTATCTTCTGTAAGGGCGTCAGCAAAGCAAGTATACCTAAGTTTTATCCCTGGATCGAGCAATTTTTAAGGCCAATAGACTGGCCGATAGACTTTCACATTTATGATTTATATCCACTGTGTCGATGGAAATTATTACGACAAGGTATCCTAAACTGCAGTTGTGAATATTGTTGGTGGCTTCAGGAATATAGTATGTAGGTACACTTATAAGTTTACATACTTCAAAAGTCGACGTAATAGATAAGTTTGACGATAACAACAAAAATGAAACTTCGTGCCTCGAATTTCGACTTCGAACAAAGGAGTCGTAACTTGTGAGGATATCATAATATTTCACGATACATTAAAATTCGGCGAGGAAAGTCACGAATTTTGGAAAATAATTACGAAAAACGTTCGTAAAATTACAAAACACAGCGGCGAGGGTGCATGAATTATCCATTAGGTTGTAGGACCGAAGGTACCATCGGAACCATAATTCGTACCGTTCTGTTTTGAACATAGAGTAAGTAGCGAAATAGAGTACTACATATATCAAATGTTAAATCCGACTCGCCCTGCTTGAACGACGTAAATGGCATATGTTTGTATAGATTAAGCTTTCGAGCATTAAGTTATAGAACAACTACATGTGTAATACCTAAATACACCAAATAATTTTGTCAATTGAAGATGAAAGTCAATGTTTTAATAAAAGTTTGTTTTTCTTCGATCAGATTTATCGTCATCATCTTTATTTTAGCTATTAGTTATATCCACAACAATCCAAAAACTTCCACTGTGCGACCCGATCCAGAAGGTACCCGCGAACCTGACTAGGCCTATACTCAGCAATTGATATAATAAGTAACCATTCTACTCCAATGGTAACTCTATTGCCAATCCAACTCTATGTCCGAAGCAGCGCAACGTACCGGCATATTTATAGGTACAGATAAGGCCTACAGATGGCGCGGAGGAGTTTTCCTTCCCCTAATACTTGTTGAGTTACGGTTTCCAATTTCCAGTTCTACACTTCAGGTGTAGGGTGTCCCCACTGAATTATACGTGAGACATTGATAGGTGCTTTGGGTATAGTTCCGATACGGAAGTTTTTGTTTGCAATACGGGTATTGTGTGGGGAAATCTTAATCTTGAACTCATGTTCAAATGTGTTAACAAAACAATGGTAAGTCAATACCTAGGTTGTTATGATGACCACAATTTTACAACATTTTCATATAGTCTAGTGTTTGCTGCAGTTTGTGACTTCAAAGCCAATTATACTCGTACTTCAGAAGCCTGTTTTTACTTCACTTCGGTATTGTGTCATATTAAATTTTATCCTTATCACCTCGTTACCGTTTACTATGATTAAAATAACAACCCAAGTATTGTTAAATAGTAATTTTCAAATTTGAATATACTCGCACCTAGCGTAGATATTAATTACTTTAAATTATAAATCGATTATGTTTACCCCTAAGCATTAGTCACGGCTGAACGAATAAACACAAAATTATGACATCCCTTAGTAGACACAGTATAATGAAACGCACTAGTCACGCGACTCTAAAACTTGTTAGAAACTCGATCGCATGTCGCTACTATCTATACGAGGTTCAGGCGTTTTTAGGAGCTTTACTTTAGTTCTGATTTACCACACGCGAAGGTATAAATATGTTAAGCTCCTAAGGTGCCGGTTTTTTGGTGATTTATAGTACAAAAAAGGGCATGACTAATACTCAGTTTAGTAAGGGATTTGTCTTTGTTGAATAAACGTTTGTTTGTGTATTTTTTAGACTACATATACGAAGGATAAATATGAAGGAATTATTTTAGGATTGTAAAAAGTTATTAAAATTACGTTAGTACCTATATTACATTCAAAGAAAGGATAGATTAAATTTTGTTATTCTTATTTATACACTGCAACAATCATAGCAACTTTAGGTAGAAAAAATACGCTGTGTAACGTATGTATCTTACCATTATCTTAACTTATCAACCTTAATCAAGCTTTTATAATTTATGGTTAACCTACTGATCATCTCGTCGTGTCATCGTTACCATTGTCTTTAGAATAATTCTTTAGATCAAAAACACAGAATCTTCAAGATTTTTTTGCTATTCCATTATTTACGCAATTATTCAGAATTCGTTAGAATTTAAATAATATAAGTGAGTGTTATTCGTATCGTACTCGTAATAGACTTATTTCTTGCCTACTAATGGCCGATTTTTCCAACGATAATTATGTAAGTAGGTATTTAAAGAATAAAATTTGATGCTGGCTGTCTCTATCTTGTTCAAGTTTTAGGGAAAAACAGCATTATATTTATTCATCGCTTAGAACCTATTGAATAATCTGCCGTACGTGATAAAAATTCGGACGATAGTCAAAGTAAAATTAAGTATGTAGTTCATATTTTTAGTTTGATTATGCAAATACCTATAGTAGTTATGGGCTATACCTTCACACGGTATGATGTTTCTATCATTGATGTGATCCAATGCTTTTCGTATGTTTAAAAATAATCATTATTTTCCATCATCAACTATCTATATCTACGTATTTATATCAACTATAGGTATATAAGTAGATAGCTAACTATTTTCTTGGATATTGTTATTATACGTGGCAAGTGATTATCATATACAAACATAGATTTATAGTTTCTATAATTTCTGACCGGTATTTCAATCACCTACTGAGTATAACTAAACATTCTAGAAAACCCATAAGTCCATGTAGATATGCACTTAAAAGTATAAACGGTTTCTTCATTCCTTCACATAAAACTATATAAGTAAAGTAAATACATTGCTGCACCTTTATAACACCATTTTGGTTAAGCTAAGCCGACAGTTTTTCACTGTTAGTAAGTAAAAAAGTCTTATCCTGAGATCTAAGACTGGATAAACTGAACTTTCCGAACTAGCAAACTGCCTACACGTACCTACCTAGTTTGAAGTTATGTACCCACTTTATAAGGCGGTATTTATGTATATACAAACATATAATCACGCCTTTTCCCTTACGAGGTAGGCAGAGGTATTATGATATTTATGTACCTACACAATATGCTACAAAATAACGCTGGATATAAGACAATACGTAAATATATCGTTTTACGTGATGGTTACGTGCCTATTTGTAAAATATTTATTATGGTGATAATGATGGAGGTGGATGGTACGTACGTATCGTTTAGTTAAATGGAATATCGCATACCGCCCCCTGATTACGTAAAAGCAATAGCAAAGCCGAAGCAAAGCGATAGCGAAAATTTTACAATATTCGCCTTAAAATGTCAAAGTTTCTTTGAAATTAATTTTACGTATCAACGATTTTTGTACAATTTTCGCTTTCGCTTTGCTTTTCGGCTGGTTACTTGCTCGCCTTGCTTTACTAACTCATCGTGCAGTTATGTAAGTCCTTTATAAATTGGAATACAAATTGCTTTTCCAGTTGCTAAGCCCAATTAATTCCTCGCTCTACCATTGATAATCTAGCTCTAATGAGTGAGTTATCGTAGAGTACCTACGTAACGTGCAGTAAGTATAGAAATCACAGATGTCTTTAAATCACTCCTCTTTCCCGGAGGGGTAGGCAGCAGAGATCATGGATTTAACAATCAAATAAAATAAAAAATTAAGTAACGTAAAATTGCTATATAGGAGAACTTGCCACTGACTGACATGGACATATAGCATAGCCCTTACACATAAATAAAAAAGCACCGTAACGTGCAAATATACTAAGAAAGTTTTTTTTGTGCAAACTTTAGAATTGCCGTCTTTACCTGAAATTTCCACGGATACGGCAAAAAACGGTAATTCTAGAGTATAATGAAAAAGATATGTTTTTTCCTAAAGAGTAAATAAATAATCGGCATTCTAAACTGCTGAATTTACCATTTGTAACAACAGTAATTTCAATAAAGTTTTGTTCAAAACTAGATTGCTTTGTAATGGTTGACCCAAAAGTTTTCACATTTCAGTTTCAACATTTACCGTGTTATTTTACTAACATAACATACTATAATAAATCTATTAACCTACGAGTATTGTAATCCAACCAAGAGTTTTCGAATTTATTTTGTCGCTTTCGCAATGATTTTTTTTAAAATTATTTGTAGGTATATCATACTGTGTATCAATTTGTGTTTTCTATCACGAAATAATATAACTTTTTTAGATAAATTTTCTTAAAGGTCTTTGTTACCTTACAAGTATGTATAGGACTGAAGACATATCATAGACTCCTAATCCTACACTGTGCACATTAGGGAATACGATCTATAAATTCATTACGTATTCCACAGAATTTATATAATATTTTGTATTCAGAATATTTTGTATTCCACCAACGTGATACTATATTTAACACTGATCTATATTTGTCAGTCATGGCTTACAGTAAACAATACCATTTTACTCTCTCCCGAAAGGAATAAAGCTGACATTAGCACATTATCTACTTAATAGGTATATTGGAGCCGACGCCGCTGGTGCCATCGGCTGCCGTGCATGCTATCTCGACGGGGGATCGTGAATACGAATCGACTTACATAGTGCTATTACTTTTTGGGCACAGAGTAAATTTAATTTCAGTGCCTACACCTAACGGAAAGATCAAGGTGCAAAGCGATGGCACATCAGTTTATAGTTCAAACTGTTCAAGTAGACAAAGCTGAACAGAAGTAAAAATTTTTGTTGTTGCAAGGCATACAAAACTATTATCTTTGCATTGATTTATTTCATTATTAGGTACTCGCATATAAGGATTACAATTTTGATAACTCAAATATTAGGTATTTTTACATTTTGAGTCATAATGGGGGTGTTTACTATGAATTTTATTTACATTTTATGCTTATCAGAATACTGTAAAATTACAATTTGATTAAGTTTGCAAATGAGGTAGCAATAAGTTTCAAAGTTAAGTGGGCAAGTCAATTTTTCAAATGTGAAATTAATTGAAAATTACATCACATGTCCACATGCCTCATTTACAGCAACTTTTGTTTTGTGACCATATTTATAAACGCAGCATTTAATATAGCTGTAGAACAAAAGTTCTTTTACACGCATACAAGTCACTGAAAGAGTAACGTCGTATCGTGGCAGCCGTTTGTATAGAACGTTTTTTGGCAAGTCTAAAATTGAGATTTTGAAATTGTTGTATATCGGAAAGATTTCACGCTAGCGAAGTTTTTCTTTCGCAAATGTATCTTTTATTTTATGATCTTTTGATATAAATACAAATACAAAAATTGAAAACATCCCTATTATTATAAACGAATGATTAATTTGTAGGTGACGTCTTGTGGATCACAAAAAAACATTTTATAAATATAAGTTCATTTAGTAAATTGATTTAAAACATGGTACATATATACTAAATATTTATTACACTGTGGCACAAAGTAAAAAATACTTTATTAGCCGTCTAGTCTGTACGTTAGTAGACGGAAACAATTTTTTGGGGCCTCTTCAAGTCGGCACATTTCCAGTCTTCCCTTCGTGGCTTCCCTTCTCGGTTTTTGCTCTTAGATAAGGTCGTTAAGGGTCGTATTTCTTGTGATAATATGGTACTAATAGTAAATCTAAAACGGTTAGGTAAAGGTATTGTTTTAAGTTCTTCTAGAAATCCTCTAGCAGTAGAAATACATAGGTACTAGTCAAACCCTAGTGATAGAGCTAGTGAACGATTTTTTAAGTAAAAAGTGAGACAATCTGACATTAATATTATGCCTATTATTTACAGGAGTGATTATCTACCTCTTTGTCCAGCAATGTTGTCTTGCGTCTGTGCTAGTAAAAAATATTGCATCTGCGAGTATCATCGTTGTTGCAACGCTTGGTGTGACGCTTGGAGAATATAGGTACTAGTCTATCGATTAATGTACCTATAGAACCCTAGTCAAAATGTCACAAGTTCAATTTCTGACTTTAAGAATAAAAAATAAGTTTGTCTGATTGACTTGAAATGACCGCAGAGGTAAGATATTTCATTTAATAAAATCTGAACAATAACATAAGCGCATTGAATTGCGAGGTTTAAATTATTTCCAACATGGCCAATGACAGAGCTGTTTTACATAACCTCCACCATTAAAACGGCTGTAATACCTCAATTATAAATAGCTTAATACATCATACGTTAATGGCATTTAGTCGAGCTTGTAAGACACAGCGGGGGATAAATTCGCGGTACATTTGTGCTAATTTTAACCATGTATAGATAATGTATGGTTACTTCGACACGGCTTTCAGCTTAGCGAGGGAAATTATTGACTCCTCATATATTTATGAATGTGCTGGAACCTATCAAAATGTTTGTATTTTATAGCGCTGATTGTATATAAAAATAGAGCCTTAGTAAGTTTACTACCTAACCTAGCTTTCTTCTAAAGCTTAAAAAATATTGGACGAAGAGAGGATTTTTCTTTGTTGGTCTATAATATCATAAAACAAGTAAAATAAAGAATGTAGACGAAAATCCTGACACACTATTTAAAAATGAATTTCATAGTAGACAGGTACCTACTTACCTACTATGGTAATACCGTTGGCAGGTTGGCAGTCTACTAAAATATTTATACGCATATTTTAGATGTCATTTACCAACATTCTACTCACGATGACCATCTACCGCTATATAAATACTTAAGCATTTGCTTTACAATTGTGTATGTTTGTATACAGGCTTTGAAATTACTGCGTGCGCATCTTTCGTTCGAGTTTAAGTGTTGGTTACTTATGTTGTTTCTAAGCAACTAAGTACTGAAAAAATGCTAGTTTTAGAGATATGTTTTAATTTTCTAAAACAGACGCGGGCTTTACTTGAACACATCAGCTGTATCTTGTTCGTTCTCTCGGCCTATAAACTAGCAAGTTATCATTATTATATTTTCCATCTGACTCCGCTTTGTTAAACGTGGATACCGGATCACATTCGTGATCTATCAGTTCTGGCTACCCCATTTTTGAACTCCGTATGTATGAATTTGTATGTAAAAGAACACTTAACATTCATGTTCTTTTGGGGTATTAGTTATTATCTTAGAATTAAAAGGCATATTGAAAACATCTTACAATGAAATTAACTAAAACCAGTTAAAGTACTAAATCAGGAGATAAGATAATACAAATTCTTAGTACCTCAGATAAAGTAACCCATAGAGTTCTCATTGTACCGTGAACCAGCAAATACGTCGAATGCACCATTACATGTCGAGTATTTGATAAATAAATCATGTACTTGCTCATAAATGTTTACATTAAAAGTCAGCAATTTATTTGACGAAACGCATTTGAATTTGTACACGCTTCGTTTGTGGTCGCTTCCTAAACCACTTGCGTTGTTTGGACATGGTATGGGCCATGAAGCCAGTACGAAAGGGAGGTACGACAATATACGTAGATATGCGACCCTCAAAATGTAGCCTATGCTACGTAGCATAAGGCTGCCTTTTCACCACAGACGTGTTATGCTACGTTGCTACAGTTACCTATGATATCTAACAATCATATTCATTGGTCCATGATGTCAATGAAATTGATTGGTGGATACTATGATATCCACCAGGATAGACAGCCTTAACCAATCACTGGCAAACATTCGTTTGGTCATGGTTTGGACCTAGGTGCTATAATAAACTTACACCTGCGATCGCTACTGTATCCAAAACGTAGCTCAGCATCAACCAATTTTTAGCTAACATTTTACTACCTGCATTACATCATTATCATCTCCTCGTTGTCTTGCATTCATTCTTTGAATGCAGCGGTTGTGAAAACGGATGGCCCGTCTTGACATCGTTTTCACGGATATTGGGATCTTGAGTCTTGGATTTTAATGAATCAAGATAAACTTCTCAGGAAACCTTCTTAATTGAAGTGTTATTTTCTAGCTTTCTGTTGCTGTAAACTATTTGGTACTAAAGGCGATATGTCACTAATTCTATGCAACACCAAAAAAATCACTGATACCCCGAGTGATGATTCGTATTAGGTATACTTAGTAAACAACAGAAAACAAATTCATAACTTTGTATCACGTCCCAAAACATAAATAATAGGTTCTGTGATTTAGATGCTAAACATGTTTGTGGGTATGAGACAGCTTATTTTAAAATTGCTATTAAAAATAAAGACAAATGCCATGCCACGGGTTTAATATTAAACAGATGCCTTTTGGTATACCAATGCAGTGGCGTGAACCCAAAAATCACGTAGACGACTGTTACTTCTGTTTAACAACTTTGAAAGGTTTTTCAAAAAAATCAAAACATTCGGTGAAATATGCTAATGTGTCATCAGTGTCAATGCCGCTTCCACATTCTCCAGATATTCCAGTACCGGAAAGATTTTCTAGTTCATCAAGATTTTCTAGTTCATCAAGTTTATCTAGTTTTATGAAGAAAAAGACGAAGCCATCCCTTCTAATAGTGGAGAGGTATTTGTAGATGAAAAAAGTGCAGAACCACATTTGATTAACCAATCAGAATTAAATAACCTTGTCAGAGATTTAGATTTGACCAAAGAAAAATCTGAAATATTAGGTTCGAGATTAAAACAATGGAATCTATTGCAAACTGGAGTTAAGATTACAACATATCGAAAACGTCACATTTCTTTAGCTACCTTTTATTCAAAAGAAGATGAATTAGTGTTTTGCAATAATATTGATGGATTAATGTCAGCATTAGGTCACAAACATATATCAGAAGAGTGGAGATTGTTTATTGACGGATCAAAGCGAAGTTTAAAGGCAGTTTTACTCCATAATGGCAATATACTTCCATCTTTGCCTGTAGCGTACGGCGCTCACTTAAAAGAAACTTACGATATTTTAAAACAAATTCTGGAAAAGATCAATTACGTAGACCACAAATGGCATGTATGTGCAGATTTAAAGGTAGTGGCTTTAATTTTAGGGTTGCAAACTGGCTATACAAAATATTGTTGTTTTCTCTGTGAATGGGATAGCAGAGCGCGTTCGGAACACTTTATTAAACAAAATTGGCCTTTAAGATCTGGTTTAGTGATTGGTCAGAAAAATGTAAAAAACGAACCATTAGTACCATCTGAGAAAATCATTTTACCGCCGTTACACATCAAACTTGGTTTGATAAAGAATTTTGTAAAAGCACTTCCCAAAGACAAACCTGGATTTTTGTTTCTTCAAACAAAATTTCCTACGCTAAGTGAAGCGAAAATTAAAGAAGGAATTTTTATCGGTCCTGACATAAAAAAATTAATCAATGATCCTGCTTTTTTATCGAGCCTTAGTCCTACTGAAAAAAATGCATGGGTGGCTTTTGTCGACGTTACAAGAAATTTCCTCGGCAATCATAAATCACCAGATTTTCATGAAAAAATTAACAGGATGCTGGATGCGTATCACAAACTAGGATGCAATATGTCATTGAAAATTCATTTCTTACACTCCCATTTAAGTTTCTTTCCGGATAACATGGGTTCAGTAAGTGATGAACACGGTGAAAGATTTCATCAAGAAATAGCAGAGTATGAGAAGCGTTACCAAGGTAGATGGGAGCCAGCGATGCTTGGAGATTACTGTTGGAGCCTTCAGAGGGATACTGACACTACTGACTATAAGAGGAAAGCCAATCGTTCAAAAAAAAAATTTTTTTTTAATGTAGAATAACAATCTATGTCCATATTTCGTACAATTATAAATAAAATCAATAAATGCGTTTCACTAATAAACTTGATGTGATACAACAATTTTATTTCAATATTTCAAACAGTATTAAGGTGGTGAATCATAATTACATACAGTGAACCCAGTGAATTTTTTTTTTTTCAATTTGTTGCATAGTGATATTTACTATAGCGGGGCATAATTGCTTAGCGTGGCTATAGCATTTTCTTTACGATCCTGCAGTTCATGCACCCAATTAACGTACACACAGTCGTTATGCGTAAAGCATTAAAGGTAGATCAATTCTAAACAAATATTGACATTAATAATTTCAATCTAAACACAATACGAGTATTGGACATCGGAAACGTAAATTACATTACACAATCTATGCAACTTGTCCCTTAAATTTACAAGACAGTCCATAAATGCCAATAAAATATAGTTTTAAAAGTAATTTTTGCGCAATACAAACGCTCTGCGGCCAGTCGGCTACGACACCCACTCTCAACGAAATGTTGGTTTTAGATTTACTATTATAATAAAGTGCCTTGTTTACCTTTTCCGTTTACATTAATATGATAAGGACCACCCGGCACGCTTTTGTATGAGCATAGAACAGTTGGTTCGTCTCAGAGCAAACTTTGGAAAACAAACATCTAGAATCGGGGACAATGGCTGCTATTGATTATCAATGTTTTAAAGAAATGTTTGTGTTTTATGATGTGTTTTACATTAAATGTCTTGAGAAGGCGCGTGATCTACGTAAATGGGTATATATTTTTTTAAACTTGTTGGGAATATTCGATGTCATATCCGTGCACACGCCAGGAACTGACAAGGTGTCGCCGTCGACGGATACGTCGTGGAGGACATCATCATCATCATCATGTAAGACTGCTCTTGTACATACTTTGTGTTGATTTCTCTTTATAAATGAACAAGTTAAAGAAAAGTTAGAATAAAACAATTCACAAAGAAATAAAAAAAAAACATACTTGGATTTTGTACTGTGCCATACGTTAATATCCTGCACATGACATTATCTTAGTTATCATTCTGTAACTAAGGTATTTTTTGAGTTCCTATCGTAGCTTTCTAAGCATGGCAATTGAACTAAAACTCATTACCGGATACGCAGATCCACCAGTAAGCCATACTCGTTATAAGTTATTTAAAGAATCATCAATCTTATTTCTAGTCAGACACATGTGGCTAACCATTCCGCAAAAGTTTAAACTCATTAGTAGAATATACCTAAACCTATATTTATACATATACATACATACATATACACAGGGCTGTGTTCAAATATGGGACAGCTAGAACTGTAGGATCTTAAAGGAGATCCCACAGCCACATTTACCATAACGGAGATTTATTTTTATTTTTTTTTATTCGGGATATTTACAACGTTATAAATAGATAGATACAGAGATAACTTACAAAAGAATGCTCAATTAAAAATTTCCACGAATTTACACAAATCAATAAGTTCAGTCGACATATCGTTTTTAAAAGTTACAAATAGTAAAACAATTAACAGCGCAAGGTACATAAAACCATGTATAACAATATCAGCGTGTTACTAGATTCCTACATAATATAACACAACATTTGTAGCAGGTAGATACTCAGTAGGTACAAGTTCAAAATCCTAAAACAATATTTAATTGTTCACTGTGCACCCACATAAATTAAACTAAAACTAATAGAACAAACTTAATCTAAATCGAAATATCCCCCCTCAAGATCTCTATAACTGCTTGCTTGAATGTGTGCTTCGAACCGTGAAATGGGTCAGCCCCAGAAAAACATTTGTTGTACTGTTGTGCAATACGTGTCATAACAGAATTTTGGGTATAGTCAGAATTATGCAAGGGAACATGAAAGAGTCCCGTGTGGCGAGTACGACGGGAAGGCGCTTGCAGTGCAATTTGACTCACCAACGCTGGACAGTCAAGGCGTCCATTCACCAGGTCAAAGAGAAACATCATATCTGACACTTTCCGGCGATCGTTGAGGGTTAGAATGTTTTGTGTTTGGCAGCTAGATTCATATGAGTCCGACCACTGACGAGCCCTGTAATTAAGATGCTTCAAAAATTTCTTTTGTATCGATTCAATCTGTTCTGAGTATGTCGAGTACTGTGGACACCAGACGCAACTAGCGAATTCAAGTGTGCTACGTACTTAAGCATTATATACTATTTTTATACAACCAAGGTCCGACATAGGCTGGCACACTCTCATCACAAAACCCAGATTTTTGTACGCTGTAATGTAAATAATAAGTAACAAGTTGCAAGCTTATCGCCTGAGAGAACTCCCGAGTTATTTAATCGACTCTTACGACTCCGTAACCCAAAGTCTTTATGATTATTTTTCTCAATTTAATTTGTTCATCGCCTACGAATTTATTATAGTATAGACTTGTTTCGTATATTATCGTCTTATGCGCTCATTTATTACTTTGACAAAAAATGTATGTTCTTCTCAAAGTTTTGTCCCATATTTTGCGATCAATTATCCATAAAAGCTCGCAAACAAGTCTATTAACGCGACAACAGCGTCGCCTCAGGCGTTAGACGCTGTTTATGTCCTTCGTGTCAGTGTTTCACAAAGTTTTAATGCGTGTCCTCATGTTATTTGATAGTATTTTGAAGTCGTGCCTGTTTTACTAGTTACTAGTTTTCGTTGTTGCCATTGGAACAAATAGTGATAATTTGTGACTTTTCTATGATGACACCTGTCATTCGTTTTGGCAGAGTTATGAAATTTAGGGTATATGTATTTTTAGACTGCCTGATACCTGGCTGTAACAAATCTTTTCCCTTATTTCGCAATAAAAAGTAAGAAGGATATAAACATTTCTATTTTACCTAAGTTTGAAGTTTTTAATGAGCAACATTTTATAAGTTTGAGCACCAGTGATTCCCAAACTGATAAACAAACCCCATGAGGGTTCTATACAGCACCTTCAGAGGATGAGGGAATGTCACTGTGTCACTATTTTATTAGCTCGCTACGAGGAAAAGTGTGATAATTTACTTTTTATGGTGCAGTCGTGGAGTTGGAAAGTAGGTTACCTATCTTGAATATCAATGAATTTTACTCTTGATCATTGTTGTGTTGCTGAATTTCCTTTCCGATGAACGAAATAGTGAGCTCTTCGCACTGGAGCAGAATCCGAATTCGATACAATCGCAGTAACTATAAATATGATTGCCCTAAGATATACCCATATGAGATGGATTTCCGTATAAAATAGGATAAGAAATACCACCAAAATATCTAGTATCGAATATAAGTACTTTTACGAATCGACAACTTTGGAAAACTCGTAGAGTCATGCCATTACATTTTGACGGTTTAAAATATAATATTATTATAATATTACTAAGAGATTAATTAATGTTTCGAATATCATCAAATCTACTTCAAAATAGATTACAAGATATTTTCAGTGAAAATTAAACCGTCTAGAAAATTTCCATTCCATTTCCAAGGGACATAATATCAATAATTCATCCTGAAACTAAAAAAGCTCTCGAGCTGGAGTTAATTAAAATGTCCCGGAAAGGATGGCCATTACCGGGGATGAAAAAGCTATTTCCCAGGGAGGAGGTTTTAAAGGAATCGACAAGACTGCGTTCGTTTTAGAAGTTGCGTAGACGAGCCACTGCGTAAATCGCTGATGCCTTAATGTCTTATCCCATCGAGTGGCACTAAAGAGTTCAGTCATATGTTTTAAACCATGCAGACACCTGAATTTTCTTTATTGTTATAAAGGGAGAATTTAATTTTTTATAATATATATTAAAATTTAAACCTTTTAATACGAGGATAGGGTCATAAAGAGACTATCTGTCAGGCGTTGTGCGAAGAAAATAAAAAAATGATAGTTTTAATACGTATAGGAGTACCTAATCTTGTAATAATATTATTATGTTATATTTTTTTCTCATTTTGTTTTTTCAGGGTTCCGTATCCAAACATAGGTGTCGTATACTCGTAGTTTCGTCTTTTCTGTCTGTCTGTTTGTCCCTCCGTACGTCACAGCCAGTTTTTTCCTTAACTATAAGAACTATACTGTTGAAACTTGGTAAGTAAATGTATTTTGTGAACCGCATAAAGATTTTACCACAAAAATAGAAAGAAAAAAACAATACATTATGGGGGTTCTTTTTGGGGGTACTTTGAACTGAAACTCAAAATTTTTTTTTTCATTAAACCCATAAGTGTGAGGTATCTGAATAGGTCTTTAAAAATGATATTGAGGTTTTGAATATCATTTTTTTTAACTGAATAGTTTGCGCGAGAGACACTTCCAAAGTGGTAAAATGTGTGTCCCCTTTATAACTTCTAAAATAAGAGAATGATAAAACTAAAAAACATATGATAACCATGCAAAGTTCCACCAAAAATTGGTTTGAACGAGATCCAGTAATAGGTTTTTTAATACGTCACAAATCGTAAACTGCAATTTAGCTTTCATACGGAACTCTTCATGGGCGAGTCCGACTCGCACTTGGCCGCTTTTTAATGCTGGGAGAAATCTCTAGCAGATATTAGCTTGCCTCTGTATGCATTTCCTTTTTAAATTTATGTGTAACTTGTGTTAAATACAGATTAAGAGTACAGATACAGATGCTACAGTAAAATAAAAATCCCCAAGGAAAAATAAAGTAACTTGTTACCGACTTACACTACCAGTTCGACTGCGCGGACTCTAAGAGAAAGGAGTCTATCCTAGTGACTTATGAAAGGTTTTGTTATGGATTACTTCACTGATTCCTATTCTTCGTCTTGATTTGTGAAACTTTTAAAGCCTTTTAAGCTGGGTTTGTCTGACTCTGAATAGTTGGGGCGGTATAAAGAACAATCATTACTTTAAACATCAATAGGTCTCCTTCTTTATTGGTTTTAAAAGACTTTTACTTATTTGATTTGATCAAACATTTGTCAAGTAATCTTTGAGTCAATTTTATAATAAGTATGTATTAGTTCTAAATAAATTACATCATGTACCTAGCTACCTACATACTTTATACTCTTTCATTTTCATAATCAAATACAATTTTAATCATCATGAAAATACAAGTTGTTTTATTGAGAGGGTCATAACATCAAATTTAAAAGTAACATAACGCATTTTATTTTTATTTATCCTTTACCTATTTGAAGTTACTACCGAAAATGCTGGGAATGGTACTGAATCCTTTCAATTAGAAAGGAAAAACTTTGCTTATCTGAATCCAAAAGGTCTGAGTTAGACCATGTGGGGTAACGATATCGGCCCAGGGCCGGAATTAGGGAGGTCCGGGACGTCCACTAATGGGACTTGTCCGCAGTTTGCGAAAGGTCGACGATTAACATCTGTAGTATTACGTGTTATTGCTACTATCTAGTAGTAGTTATAGTAGATGGGTATATACTCGTACCCATCTGTATTATATGTATAAGACAACATTATGTTTTTACTCTATTTCATTTCCACTTCTGAAATGGAAATATAACATCTGCTATTAGTGGATGTTTCAAAATCACCGGTACATAGGTAGGTACTTTAACTGTGAAAAGTCACAAAATTGGGGAAAAATTCGAATCCAACCCACTATTTATTAGAAAAATCAATGCATTTCACCAAGTCTCTTTGCAGTGAAAAATCGGGCCATTATAGGGGAAGGCCGGGCTCGTATATCAAAACGGCACATTATTGTTTTCTTTTCGTTTTACATCGCGGTTAAAAAGGTTATAAATTTCGAGGAATTGCCTTATGTTTTACTTTTCGTTTTCAATACGTACCTGGTTATCGATGAGAGGGTCGTAAGGCTGGATTTTGCTGTTCAATTTTGTCGGAAGCTACGAATTTGTATGTTTTTATTTATGAATGCACCCCAGTGCCTACAAGTTTAGAAATACGATATAGTAGTGAGTTTCATTTAATAATAATTGTCTTAAAATTATAGGGTCGTCGCAATATGGATGACACAGGTGGCATACGTACTCTTAGAAGCGTAGATAAATATGTCCAACACCTAAGGTATCATCTTCATCAGCCTATTACAGTCCACTGCTGGACGTAGGCCTCCCCCGGGGTACGCCACAAGACTGCCATAGGGGGTATTTGCCCATAGTCACCACGCTGGGCAGGCGGGTACCTAAGTAAAATATATAATAAAAATGTCGTAATAAAAACATATTTCTTATTCAAGGTATCTTAATGGATTAGCACTTTATTAATTAATCCGGAGTGATATTCTATCCACCCGAAACTGGGACAAAGTTTTTTAATCCAGCAACTATATCTGCGAGGAATGATAGCGCTACTTCCTACACCTTCTAAGCCAGGCTTTTACTCTTACAGTCTAGTTTTTAATTTGGGCACTTCCACGATAAAATTGCACCTTCAGATTCGAACTTTGCCGGACAGAAACGGACGTTGGACGCAAAAATTAAACTCCTCTGGGAAATTTTCCATTAGCGGCCAACCTTGTTGTCTCTTCAGGGACAGTGTTTTACAGCGAAATGGATTAATTCTCAAACTTACAAGAAAAGCTTAAGTTAAGGGAGCACTTAGTAAAATTATTAACATTGTTTTAGTAAATAAAATTAAAGTAGCTAGGTACTTACTCAGTCATCTTATAAAACTTGAAACATAATTTCCTCAAAAAATTATAATAAAAATGGAAGCAATTTCTAATTTTATCATAACTTGTATGTATGTAGGTACACATATACAATTCAAACTATACGGACTGAATAAGTTCACTAAGTTTTATTTACAGTCATACGAGTACACTGGCCAGCAGCTGGTGTTAACATAAAAACAAAAAAAAAACATTTAATTAAAGATTCGGTTATAAAACCAGTATAAAATACGACGGGCTGTCGCATAATCGACTTCGATGGACGAGAAGAACGAAGCTGAAACTACTCTTAGTACAAATGAGGCGAGTAAAATTATTTTTACGATTCTCACTCTCTCAATTAGGGCGTGCACAGACGTAAACTGTCAGTGTTATTTAAATTTACTGTCCCAATTAGGCTCGCCATCATTGCTGTGATGAAACGTATCATGTGGAGGCGCCTTTATTAGGTTCTATAATTAAAATATACAGCGTCCGATGCGAGTAAAGAAGGGAATATACTAATGTCTCCATTAATAAGCTGATTTGTGACAGTCATGCCCTGTTTTTTTATTTTTAGATGTTTAATAATGTTTTTATGTACGAGGGAATTTTATTTTCTTAATTCCAGTGGTTTTGTGAGATTCTAGTTCCACAACAGATTATTATTTCTCTTTGGAATATTCATTAACCCACACTAGGGAGACAATCATTCAGACGGTAAATTTAAGAATATGATATAATATTATATTATGTAGTTATATTATAGATATGTACTTCTACGTGAATTGCAATCCATCATAAAGAGTACCAAAACGGTAAAAATTACTTAATATCTACCAAATAGAAACTTTACGAAAATAAATATCTCCCACCAAGATACAAGGCAAACATAAAAGGATTGTAACAAACACATATCTCATAAACTTAGTTGGCAAAACATCGTCGACGTCTACAAAGTAGCACGTTTTGGCATCCGAGGCGAGAACTATTCGGATAATAGAAAAATCGTCCTTTTTCTGTCTTCTCATAAAATCGTCTCATCAACATGCCAACTAGGCGATGAGTTTAACTGAAATAAATGCTTAAGGCGTGTAAAATGCATCAATTTTTATTGTAATAAACCTACCTATTGCTAGCTACCCTAACCGACAGTTCGGTCATTGTTGTAGTAGTAGTAGGTAGTCAATGAAAATTAATCTAATTTGTCGTAAAAATTCAATGTCATGAAAATGATAGGTCACCGGCCAAATCTGGCTCAATGCCAGAAGACGCATTGCGTATAGCATATTTTCTTCCCTATCACTTAGTTTTACAGCTTTTATTACCGAAATTGTCCTGGACCTTGATATCTTTGCCAAATATTTAAGTGGACTTAGTACCACACGGCTTCCAGGCAATGAAAAATAGACAATGTCATTATTTTTTTAAATGTTACTTAGTGAGACGATATCTTGAACAATGTTCCGTCGAACAACAAAGGCTTTGGCAGCATTGCGAAATAAACAACAGAAAACTCAAGCGTCTCCAAACATAACGTCTCTAACGAAAACTCCGTTCTCCATGGAATGCAATTTTCCATATTTTTCTCTTTGTCAATGTATAGACGTTTCTGTTAGTCGTAGCTGAGCTTTTAAATCAAGTTAACATAGTTGTTGATAGAGCACTTTATTGTTTATCTTTGGTTATATTGTTTATATTATTTATATTTATTTCTAAATACAAGCAATTCCTATACTTTACTCGATATATTGGTTACTTGAGTCATTTGTATATTCAAATATCATTCGCGATGAAAATGAAAAAAAAATGCCTCACATCATTAGTGTAATGAATGACAAAAGAGTAAACCAGTAACAGAAAAATAATAACCTAGACCTAAATTTCATATTCAATGAAAAAGGAATGATGAATTCCATTTCTCTCTCTGGCAAGTACTCGCGATGTAGAGAAAGAGTAAGCTAGTTAATCGCGGAGTAGCTGGACTCGTAATTAACTTTGTGCCCAGTACTGAGATTTACGCGGACCCCGGGTACAATTAAATTTGCATAGGAAATTGCACGGAATGAGCTAAGAATAAGTTGCCTGCTATGAAAGTAAATTTTATGATCCTAGTAAGTAGGGGATACAATGTTGTTTGTTTTAAATATGATGTGGCATGGTGTTGATTAAAATTATGGAGTAGTGATAACCGTATGCAAAACATATGCCGTGAACGTGGATAAAATGCGACAATAGTTCATGAATAGACTGGAAAGGATATTATCATTAATTACTACAGTTAAATCAGTTAAATTATGTGTTCATCATAAATCAGTTAAATTAGGCATCGGTACATACTAAGTTTACTCAATGAGTAGAAGTTCTATTGGTTCCTATTTTAATTTGTTTTAATATGTTCAATGTGGATAATTAAAAAACTTGGTAATTATCAGATTATATTATTAAAATATACTATAAACATATTACAAATCATATCCAAGAATAAAAGGTCTTTTTAAAATTAGTGATTATCTTTTGACACGAAACTAAGTAGTTAAAAAGAAACAACTTTCACTATGGGACCTACTCCGAAAAAGTTTCGTAACTAGTTTCGTGTCAAAAGATAATCATTAATTTTTGAAAATATGTATTAACCATTCTTCTTCAGAACATATCACTTATTTACAAGACAAGTGATTTTGTTCAAGCCATTTTGTAATTGACTTTTAAATTGTTTACTTTGGTAGACGGAAAGGTAATCTATTACCTTGTTATGACTAATGTTTGGGTTGGTTTTAAATTTGGTTATTCTTATTACGTTTGAATAACTGAGATAAAACATAGTACAAAGAAACTCTTCTTTGAAACTCTTCTGGGTTTGAGTTTGATTAGATCAGATAGTTCTAGATTTTCCCAAATTCGAATATTTTCCTCACCAATAGTAAGAATCGATTCAATAGTAAGTATATGGGTGTGCGGGAACCGCGCGCTACTCCAATGACTATGTCCAAACGATCACATACAAACACACATAATACCTACGAGTACATACAGTTGTGTTCTCGAAATGGGAACAATTAGATTAGATTGTTTTAGATTTTGCCAAATTTGAATATTTTCCTTACGATTCACGTTTAGGAATATACGGTCAACCTACTCTAGTATGCACCTCATATTACTTTACTTGTAACACCTAGTATACTAGCTTCTAGTTTAGAACACAAACGGTTGTGAATTACATTCCTGAAACTCTTTATTTGCAATACAAACTTTTTCTGCAGCCCGCTTCTCGGGAACACTATGAATAAATATCAAAGTAAACATAACTTTATTGTGTGCACAGTATGTTTGAAGTATTCCCTCAATTTGTTGTTTGCGGCGAATTTTATTACAGCCTTCTCTGTGAGGCGCAGTTTGATATTTTTCATATTTTACGATGTTTTGAATTTACGCTCTTTTACACAGGAACTACTGGGTGAACTTGACGTTTCGGCTTTTAACATATTGTTTTTAGGTTTAACAATTCTATTGGTATATTTTATGGTGCATATTTTTTGTTTGTATTTCCGACAATTACCTACATAGCTATCCAGCACTGAAACGCCGCGCTGTAACTAAAATATTACGGGAATCTATAAAATTATCATCCAGGTTCTAAACAATATTAGCAACTAGTGGACGCCCGCGACTCCGTCCGCGTGGACTGCAGAAAAAACAAAATGTCGGAATTATCTAGGATAAAAACATTTTCCCGGCAAAAAGTAGCCTATAGGTATGTTAAGAGGGACTTGTCATAATATATTCCTGAAAACTGCATCGAAATCGGTTCAGCCGTTTCTGAGATTAGCGTGCATAAACATCGATCCGTTACAATTTTATTATATGTATGATGATGATGATGATGATCTCCGACCGTATTTCGGTCAAGGCGACCAATCTCTACGGAGATTGGCTAGGTACGCAGGAGATATTATAGTGCACAAGTGTGTGCGCAAACACAGATGCACTCTCTATTCCGTTACCCTCATAGTCCGATGGGGCGGAAAACCGATACGACCGGAGAAATATCAGGCGCAGGACCAACGGTTTTACGTGCTTTCCGAGGTACACGAGCTAACTGACAATTTTGCAACATTAAAATCTGTACTTCATGAAATAAATTCATTGGTACAGGCCCGTGACTGGGATCGAACTTACGCCTCCCACTTGGAAGGTGCACGTCTTAACCACTGGGCTATCACCGTTATAATATATATATTTATATATAGAAGATATAGATAAAATATATAGATATAGAGTATGTAGATAGATAGATATAGAATAGACATAGATAGATAATCTGGGGTTTTAATTGTTACATTATAATGCCTTTATAGGCATAAGATCTTTAAAATTAAATTAAAACTAAATTCATTTAATACAAAAAAAGAATGATAACGGTTCTTTAAATCAACTAGAGTTACTGCAGCAGACTTAAAAAGGTCTTTTTGTAGTACTGTCTTCCATTACGTATTCCTTACTGATGTGTCAGGTAGGTCAGGTCTGATGTAAGGGCCGTACCGCACTCCATCTGAACCCGAATTATTGCGGTGTTTACACAGGATCAGTAAAGCAGTGTAGTAATCTAGTCCAGCACTGACTTACTACTAGCCACCCAGTTAAGTGATAATTTTACACTCACAAGCCAGTTTCGCTGACTAGCCATCCGTTATTTTCAGACCCAATAAGTCATTTATTATAGAGCGATTGGCATTATATTGACTACGTTTTGAGATTCCGCGCTACATGCTACAGTTTTTATATGTAATACACATTCAAAGTATTTCAGCGCCGATCCTGTTTTCTATCAGTTTTTTGCCCAAAGTCGCCACGCTGGGCACGCACGTTGGAGACCGCAGTGTGATTTTCGAACTATGTCGTCATCACGGAGAAGCTGTTGCCTACCTCTTGGAAACCCTACCGGAAATAAATAAATAAAATAAATAAATAATATGACGAGATAAAAGTTACAAAAACTGCTTGCAAGTGCAGTGCGCGAAGACTCTTAGGCAGGTCAGATGGAAAGCAGGAAACGTCTGACGTACAGCCAACGTCCATTCGGGTGAAATGTGACGCGAATTTGTAAAAATGCACCTGAAATATTGTTCTGTGCACTTTAGAGAATAAATTTTTCGAGTAAAGTATTTTCATTTTTAATAAAAGGAGCAATGGGTGCTTGAGAAATGTTGCTTTTAAAGTTTTAATACAATATAATAAACAGTCAGTTTTACATGGCACTTTGAAACAACTACATAAATAGCTAACTGGCAATGAAAACTAAATTATTGTCATAAAAATGATGCCAAGTTGTAATACATTGCTCGATTTTTTTGTAGCATCTCAGTTAACCTGTTAATTAGCAAACACGATATCAAACGAAGATCAAATTACTAACTGTTAATCAACAAGACCTCATGTCCGACCACTAAATAAAAAAGAATTCGTCCTGGATATAGAGTATCTATTACCTACTCCGGTAACCAGTTAACATAAAAAAAAAACATAAATGAATTACTTTAATTAGCCGATGTATTCAAAACCGTAAACCCGGCCATTAATGAGTTTTACCTAAACAAATACAATGGGCATTGGGCACGGCCATAATCAACTTTAGGTCAAAGTATGCAATCACTGGAATTGAATACCTATTTTATAGACGTACTTAAAAAAGGCTCGTTCAAGGAAATGTTCCTTTTAAAGCCTTAAGAAAGCTGTTAACGCAAACATGGAATTTTCATACAGTTAGGTTTTAATTTCCTACGGATACAGTTTTAAAAATAAAAACGAAGGATATAGGCTAAAATAAAACTTTTTAAGTTAGCAATATGATTAATTCACTTGGTTATTCTACATCTATAACAATGTACCAAGAAAAACTATTCTTAGATAAGATACCAACTAGAGGTAATTTAAACCAGTAGGTAGGCATGTTCCATCAAAATGAAGCTTCTAGCTATCTGTGGCACCAAAGTTAGTAGGTATTCTATTTTATAGCTCATACATAAAACAATGAAGGACTATACACAGAGGTTATTTTCTATATCACATTTCAAAGTCCACCCTCAAATTGCTGCATTAACCGACAAAGTGAAGATGTCATTTCACTCCAACCAGCACGTCCAAATTGGTGGTCATTAAATTTGCATATAAAGTCGACTGCAAAAGGGGTCTATATGGAAGCGATAGCAGACGCTCGGAATGACCATAGACACAGATAGCCGGATAAATGGACATAGATAGGGTTTTTAAATTTTAGATAAAGAACGAGACTGTCGGCACGAAAATGCACTTAAACTATTTCATTCGTTTGGTTTATTGTTTTTTTGTAAAATCGATAATTTTTAGTATCTATTTTGTGGCTCGACTATCGCAGTGAATAAATTATGGCTTATACGTACAAAATTCCGAAATTATTATTATTCAAGCAAAAAAGCAAAAGAAAATAATTTCATTACTTGGAAATAAAGATTTTCCTAATACTGCTTCAAAACCAGGAGTCATCATCGCCATCAATCAGCCTACGCTTAGATTCAATGCTGAGTAACCTATGCTGTGTATACCTACCTATATCTACTCTACTGCGCCACATTCTATACTATTAAATTATCATAAAAAGAAACTTAAATAGTGAAAAATAGTGCCTACTTCACACTTTAATGCCGAAGAAAACCTAAATACCCTCACGTAACCATATCGATCTCGATCAAAAATGACAGATCGTGTTAAAAGAAACTCCAGAAAAAACGATTCTATCAATGGGCATTAAAGTCCAAAAGCAATATTGTAGTAAACATTGAAGGAATGTCGAATAGGGGACATTATTATGCATTTAAAATAGTAGATAGTCATAAATCCATCAGTCGTAAACTAGACAGCGACACGTGACCCCAAACCGAGTCATGTAAATATTTACAGCACATACTACGTTTTAGTACCGATTTTAGTCGTACCTATAAAATATTTTACGATTTCTGCCAATATTTTATTTATTACTATCTAATTTTATTCGAAACATCACGGAGATATATGTGGATTAGTTGAAACTCGCGGCTGTGTGAACTACAGAAAACTCTATAACAAGTTAGTTTACCGGAAAAAACTGAAGTATTTTTAGGTAGCCATTTCGTGTCCTACTGCTGTATCCACATCTTTCAAAGCTAATATGCATAATGTAAAACTAATACGAAATAAGAGCATTTTAAATAGAATCTATCAAAAACACATTTTAAATTTCAACAGCATTACGTGAATATGAAAGAAAATACTCTATTGCATATTGGTAACGGTGTGGCTAAACTAAAACTAGAAAATAATTAGCTTTTTAAGTTTTCTACACAATGTTTTACATTAACATTTCAACTACCTATAAATAAAAATCATTATAAGGTGAAAAGCTTAAAGAGGTAAATCACACAAATTAAAGTAGAAAACTAACGAGAAAGCTTAACGGTAAAATAAATTTCATTCAGTAGGCAATGAATTATAATGTTTGGAATTAATTTTACAGCAAAAATGTTGCATGTACGTTTACTTAACTATGTTTTCTACGAGGACAAGAAGTGCTAAATTTATGGAGCTTTCTTATTCATTGGTTTAAGGAGGTTTTATTATTTTAAACAATGTAAGTTAGCACCATGTCGGTGTCCGACAGTAATGAAAAGGTCTACTAAAACTCGTTGTGGAACAACAAATTGGTGATGGGTTAGATATCAAAGTGTAGAGATATTCTATAAACTACGACCTACTTGCACTCACTATTGGCTCAACCATAAATGAGGAGTATGCTTTATAAATCTCTATTGAGGGATCGCCCGCCACCGGGCCCTATACCCTCCGCTGACCCTCGGATCTGCCTACTCATGATCACGAACACAAGACACTACAGTCGCAACGAGAAGCCAGATCCAAGCACCTAGCATGCAACCATAAATACATAGCTGCTAATCCGAAAACCAATTAAAATTTTAATCGACATATGTTTCGCCAACACCCGTGGCATCATCATTACCTTTGTCCGATCCTATTGACTTTGACATTGACAGATTGCAGCCAAAACTGGTCTCGTGTTTACAAAATCTATTTGATTATTTACCAAATTAATACCTGAAATAGATTTTGTAAACACGAGCCCAGTTTTGGCTGCAATCTGTCAATGTCAAAGTCAATAGGATCGGACAAAGGTAATGACTTTGTCGTACAGCCTTGATATGGTCTTTTTTATATATATTTAATATTTTTATAAATTTATTTTTCTTCTAATAATTTAACAATTAATAACTAATGTATATTTTTAATATTTATTTATCTATAATAATTTTACATTTCTAAACTAATATGTAGGTATTAACATTTTTTATTTTATATTTTGATTGAGGGTATAAAAATGATTTGCAATACATTGGTTTTAGTTGTTAGTTAGTTGGTTCGGTAGATAGAACTAACATGGAAAACTAATCCTGATGATGCCACGGGTGTTGGCGAAACATATGTCGATTAAAATTTTAATTGGTTTTCGGATTAGCAGCTATGTATTTATGGTTGCATGCTAGGTGCTTGGATCTGGCTTCTCGTTGCGACTGTAGTGTCTTGTGTTCGTGATCATGAGTAGGCAGATCCGAGGGTCAGCGGATGGTATAGGGCCCGGTGGCGGGCGATCCCTCAATAGAGATTTGAACTTCCGAATAGTGACGCCTGATACAATTCAATATGCTTTATAAAGCCTATTTCCGGTATTGACGGTGCTATTCGCTTTAAATCTTGGACCCCTCGTTGTGCATCATGTCTTGTTTGTGACTTACACTATAGGATATATTAATATGGTAGGTACCAAGCAATAATTAAACTAGAATTATTATACAAAGTTGCAAGATTAATTTATTCGCCTTCAAAATTAGGTAATAATGTCATAACTAAAAAGGTGTTGCTGACATGAAAGACAGTATAAAAAATACATATTTATAATCATTGCAGTTCAACAGACTATAATATGTATGCAATTTTTAACGAAACTACACACGCCAGGCCTAACACAGTGCGTGTCACATGCACTAAGCAGGCACCATTTATTATTGTGTTTCACAAAAATGAATACGGAATAGACCCCCGTTCGAGAACTCGAGAACATTTATTCAGGAAAGGAAATCGCGTGGAAAATTTGCAATTTAGAAGTAAAGGGGAATGCCAATAAGCCATCGATTATGTAGATGCACCTTTTGTGCATTCCGGGTTATCTTTGCAGTCGTTCCCGTATTCGAAAACGATTTGTCAAGGTATTCGAATAGTCTATTCGAGACGTTTTATTGCGAATATCGCTGTAAGGTGTTTTTGAAATTTATTGGCGTTGTAATATTTTTGATTTTAGTGGACGTACAAGAATATATATCGTATTGTGATTAGTTTTATTTTCAATCCAGAACACCCAAAAATAAATCAAGTCTTGCATCCGAATGTATGTTCTCTTAACTTATACAAAGATAAAGACAAATTTGTATAATAGTATATACGACCATACGACCAACCTGAAGTAGAAGAGATCAAAACAGATCTCGAATGGAGACTATGCCAGAGTAGTGTTGGATATCCTCCGGCCAGCTAACTTGAAGCGCCCTCTCTGGTAGTGACTGGATAGCGAAAACGGGAGATCGAACCTTGTGGCGTGCTCTGAAGGATGCCTACGTCAATATACTTATTGTATGTGTATAAACCATATCTTCATATCACATATTTAATTAAATAATAAACAAAACAACAGGACCCATAAACCCGTTTTGTTCATCAGCACATAATTTTCACAAGACAAATAATAGACAGTACAATTTCACAGCGAAGGCTTTCTAGGATAGCAAACGAAAGCACTTCCGGTCACCCACTTCCTGTAGGCACTGATACTGGCGTCACGCGATCTGATATTTCGGCAAACGGGAAAATGGGTACAAATAAAAAGGGAATGAAATTTCACGCCTTAGAAATAACAGGAAATAACGCTGTTTTTAATGGAATTGGTTATATGAAACTTACTTTGGTGCAAACTAATAATACAAGAGATATGTGAGTAAATTATCGGAGATGCAACACAGAGATTTTTACAAGTAGAGAATTAATAATATCATCATTCTATAAGAAGGATAACAAATCATTCGAGATATATAGATAAGCAGTTGCTGAAAATGGGCCTTTGAGAGCCTATATTCCGAAAATGAAAAATAATCTATGAGCTCAACTTTACCCACATATTTTCACTCGTTTTATCGAAGACAAATCAAATCACATTCGCATAATACCAGAGACTTCTTAATTCGTCTTTATTACTATGAATTTCAACCAATATCGCCATGAAAAATTTAGATCAAACTTGCTAAATAGTATTAAACCCAACCACAATATTTTCTCTCTCTATTTGTTTAGACGCGCTATCTATTCACGACCTTTGGCATATGTTTCTGTAACGTGAGACTAGGACGCGCTGGGTGTCTGTCTGTTTATCCAGGAACCTAATATGGCGCATTAGACGGGCTTGTTTTGCTTCCATTACCTTTGATGCCCCTCTAAGGATTGTGACATGTGGTTTGAGATATTAAAAGATTTTTGATGGTTTTAACGCTGTTAAAGCATATTATTAGCTTTATATACGACTATATTTATGCAGTTCCATTGAAAAATATCTAGATTAAGGAGAGAGTCTAGGCTTTGCATAATAAATATACAATTATGTATTGCATACATATGTAGTTAAAGATCATATTTTATTTTTATTTTATATACATTTTTATTCATTATGATAAAATTATATATTATAAATATTGCGAAGATTGAGAAGGGTATGTTAGGTGGTTTGGGCATATGTAGTAGACTGACAAAGAAAGTGTACAACGGAAGAGAGGAAGGGTTGGAAGGGGAAGACCTCGCCGGATCACCGATCAAATTTGAAATTTATTTACCCTAAACCGACGAGCGTGCATTTTGAAATAGATGAAGCGAAAGAGGTGTGTCAGGATTCAAATGGAGATCCGTGATCTCTGCCTACCCCTCCGGGAAAGAGGCGTGATTATTATGTATGTATGTATGTATTATAGATAAAATATTACTCTGTTCTAGGTAATATTATTTTACCTTCTTTTTACAATTTGATACTCTACGAACGTTGAGAGAGAGGTCTCATTTTCGTAAGATTTTAGAAGTTAGTAGATTTATGCTTGCCCCACTCTATTCTGCCAGCTCCGCCTCAGTGGAACTCATCCGATTTTTTATTTAAACCTTGTACAAAATAGTTAGGTAAAAAACTATTTTTATTTGCATAAGTTTGGTTAATGTTTTCGGAATACGATGACAAATTCTAAGAAACTTCAATCGATTTTTAAAAAATGATCTTTTTTATTAAAAGTCTGTCCATCCATCAATACCTGCGTTTTCTCTTATCATAAGGCCACCATTTTCCCTTAGAAAATTGCTTTGTGCATCATTAATCAGTCCCACAATGCATGTCAACCGACGACGACGCGTGGCTTAAGGGGCGTCCAAATTTCCTGTGTAAAGAGGAAATGAATGGAAAACCTTTTCCGCTGTCTGTGCGTGGGGACTTTTTAAATTAATTACATCTTAAAAGCTTAGGCTTTTTAGATTTTATTTGAAACTGTGAAGACCTAGGTATAACAAAGTGGGTATGTATAATAGGTTAAAGAATTAAGGGTAAGGCGTGTTCGATAAATAAGTTTAACATTTTTTTCTGGTAACGAACATATACAATACTATGATCTATGGCAGAATGTTACCAACCTACAAAATCAAATTACTGAAACCAACTTTATGGTTATTTTAGCTAAAATGGACCGTTTTGCGCGATAGAAGGGCTCGAAAGCTCCGATAATAAAAATAAACTACCAATACTGTCGAAAATGCACTCAACTGTGGGTAGAACTCAGGTTCAGGTAACAAAATAGTAGACTATTAGATTATGTTAGACGCTAGTAAAAAAGCTTTTATATGGTTATCTATATTTATAAAATGTTATTCTTGCACGTAATTGAGCTTTTGTCAAAGCCGCAGTAGGTAGATACAATTTTTAGATGGGTTTAAGTAGCCAGTATTTTGCGTGAAATACTTACTAAAAAAGTCTTGCATTCACTCACATCACAACTCTTCTATCTTCTTTTAATCACATGAAACAGTAAACTTAAAAATGTTTTAAGAATTAGTTATTCATTGGCAAAATTAAATAGTAATTGCCCTAGCTTTGTGAGGAGAAGTACGAACCACACCCAGGACAGTTGCCAATAAAATTGACCAAACTCCCCAATATATGTGAACTCCCCATAATTCTATAGAGCTCCCCAATATAACCAAATGACCAATATCGCCGAATATGAGCCCGGTAATTGATATTTACGCCGCATTACCCTCTCCAATGTTACTGCAGAGGGATTTATTTTATCACTTAATTAATTGAACCCAATTTAATTATGTATAAAGTACAAATTACCTGATATAAGTTAAAATTTAAAATAAAGGTAGGCAGGCAGTATAAGAGATTAAATATGTAATTTTATAACTGTAATAATACAAAATTAGGCTCGCTAGATTGAAATGGGTCATAAATTTTCGTGACTATATGTAGGTACTTAATAGGGAATATGCGTCTGACACGAAAACAGATTTTTTATTCGAAAGATATTACAAATACAAACCGAATAGTGCAAAAATAATATCAATCGGTTAGTAAATACCAAAGTTACTGGAGTTTAAAAGTTTCAAAAATTTAACGAAAAAAAATTACAACATAAAAGGAGTCAAAACATACAATTTTACCCATATTTTGAATTATCTCATTGATTTAATAAATACTTTATTAATATCTGCACCTATTAATAAACAATTTTTATTGACAACAATACACAAGATATAAAATATTACGTTTATAAAATAAGATTGCATATTTTCCCCATACTAATTTGAGACGGTTGTCTAATATAACGTCAAAGTCTTTGCCATTTTAGTATGGAGCAAACAGAGTGTTTCAAAAACATTTTGCCGGCTCGTATTTTTGAATTGCTGTAAATCTAAAACGGTTAAAGTTACATATGCCATTCCAAGGGCAAACTTTGTTCATTTTTTACGTAGAATATAAAAATGAAATAATAAAAAATCATGGATACCATACATATCTAGGGCAACAATTTAAACAATAAATAACTTGTTTGTAATAAAAGTTGCTCATATTTCTAGGGCTGATATTTCCAATCGTCGTAGGTATAGCCTATCTGAAGGATACACTTGATGTTGTCTCTCTAAAACTTTATCGAGATAGAGACAGCATAACTTTATCCTTTATATAGGCTAACTGACCATTGTAAAATCTGGCCCTTGCTATTTTTTACGTATAAGAAAACAAAAATCAATAGTAAATAAAAAACATTGGAGCTCCAAACAAAATCTTCATCAAAAGCCTTTCATTTAGTTGCCAATAGCAGTTAAACACGACAATTTATCAGTCAACCAACTATGTTTAGCCTGGGCCTTGACAAATCTGTGGTACGAACATTCTTGCATAGTTCAAGACGAGTTAGACTCCAATTATTCAGCAACCAGTTCCCCATTTAACATTGTCAACCGCACATTTGTAGCGTAACGTTTGAGGATATTTGTTTTCGGTTCAGCGGAAACAATATTGGAATAGCTGTGAGGGCTTTAGAATCCACTTAAAATTGAATTTGAGTAGGTAATAATTATTTACTCCTAATATTGATGATATCGTAAAGAGAAGTTTTGGAAAGAAAAAGAAAACTCAATATGTTACCGAATGGCTGTCAGATTCTTATACGTGTGATAAGAATATTAAAAAAAGATATTTTTTTAAAATATTCTTTATTGCGTGCTACATTGGGTACAAAGTATCTTTGCTACGTAATAGTAGGTATACATAGGTCTTAGCATAGACAATGTAGCGCCCTGCAAGGGCATTGCAATATTTATTACTATCTATACAGCGTAATTTTTTGTCGTCAACATTCCCGAAAACTACGGAATCTTCTCATCATCACGATGATTTTTCTCCATGGAAACATACCTGAGAAGTGTCTGGTTTCCAAAATATTAGGGTCCAAAGTTAAGTACATAGACTGCGTTTTTCTGCATAAATGCTCATTGACGCGTGTAGCAAGATTATTTCACGAGAAATAATTAATATCTGTCTATGAAAAAACTAGCATAAACACTGGACACTATAAATTTCGCCCGAACAAATAATTTAAAAAAAAAATATTACATCGTTTCCAGCATTTTTTTTTTGGACATAAACTTACTTTATTTGATGTATAGAGTACGTGCCCTTCGTTAAGGGTGGCAACTAAAAAACATCCTGTATACATATTCTATTCACCTAATACAGTTAATAACTAATTATTATATTAGCCTTATAATTATCTATATTTATTAACATTTATTTTAATATGGAATATTGCACTATGTGTGTATTATCTATAAATAACTTTCAATTAAAGATTAACAAACAATGCAATTATAAATTAAATATTAGTATTATCGTTAAAAAATTCTTAAATGGTATAATAACTTTTTGAGTTAAGAAATTGCATTCGTTGTTTCTTAAAACTAGTTGATTTTTCAATATTTTTCAATATTTTTTAATTTATTTGGTATATCTCTACCATACCTAGAAACAAGTTTGAAAAAATTCACTAAAATTAGAAGAAATAATATTGGGGGAGGCCTATGTCCAGCAGTGGACTTCCCAGGGCTGAAATGATGATGATGAGGAGAAATATGCCTATAAGTATATGTTTCAATATGGTTAGTACCATACAAAGGGATTATAAAATAAACGAAAATACTAGAAAGTCGAGAGTAAACCGACCTACCTACTCATCGTTTTGTAATAAACGTTAACTAAACAAATTTTAATCTAACGTTCACTAAGCGAGCGCAGTAAACAGCTGCCTCTGACACTATTTACTTATTAGCTCAGCACAGTTTAATAATGAAATTCTAAGGACATGAAGCCATTAGCCGTTACAAATAAAGGTTCTGTAGACAATTAAGGCTTTGCCGGAGAATAAGGCTTTATAGTAGAAAAGACAAATTGAGTAGTTGTTAGAAGAAAATTAATGGACTTCCCACACAGTTCTGTTCGATTTGCGCCATTGAATCAGTTCTTAATGGAAGAAACTAATGTTGTGTTAATGGAGTTCCGTATGTTGATTTTTTTTATTATTAATGTATGCAAATGTAAAAGAAAACAAAATAGCCCGTTTAGTTAATAATGAAATGATTTACTTAGGATGAAATACAAAACAATCAAAAAATATTAAGTCCATTCAATTTATGCCATAAAATATAGCTCTGAAATGAATAACTTCAGAACAGAAGAATAACAAAGTGATCTTTGTAGGTCAATTTTGATTTGAAATCTGAATTATTGTAAAGCACCCGTAACTAAGGCATCAACGGCTGCAGCATGAAGTTGGAAATCCATAGTTGCAACATGCAAACTAAGAGCACACGATAAAATCTAACTGTAAAGAATCAAAAGTTTCTCGTTGTTCCTACTATCGAACTTTTCAAAAACTTCCCGTGGTAAACGGAACTCTGATAAAAATACTTCTAATTGAACAAAAAATGCATCGAGTCTTCGATACAAAGGAAGAGATGTTTAATCAATGGACGGCGGAAGGCAGTCTATTGTCGTAGCAGCACGTGGCTATCTTTCCGGCACACCTGTCCATAATCTAATAGCGTACGGGAAAGAAACGCCTTTTTGGTTTAATTTATATAAAGAGATTTGGGTTACTAAAATCACAGAATATGTGTTACAGATTATAACGAATTATTTTCTCTTAAAATTAGGTAGTAAATAATTAGATATTTTAAATCATCTGGAAACCACAGTTTCTCTTTTCTTATATTTATGTTAATGCATACATATATTATAAATAGTTCTATAATGTAAAATAATAATTTTATATACAAATTACGTTTCACCTGTCAACCTATTTCAAACGCGTGGCAAGTGGTAAGCTCACTGCCGCTTTTCGGGAACAAAGATAATCGTGATAAATAAATATCTCTATGAATTCAATCCGTCTACGAAAAAGCTATTAACGCTAAAGGTTGGGCAGTTAACCAAAACTCATATTACACTAAGCAAACATAATAAATATACATTAGAAGAGAAAACACAAAAGGCTGATATTAGTGTAACAAAGTGTAATTACGCATCCATTTCCCATTAGGCCCGCCCTGGGTGAAGCCTATACGCGGCCCTTAATTAATTCACGACCGACCAACTTTATTTCTATTAAGAAGATAATTATAATTATGATGGAAATAATATAGTTTGTTGAACTTACACCACTAATATGCTTCGAAATATATCACAAAAAATCCTACAGCCATGCTTAGCATAGCTGGGTCAAGATCAAGTAGCTAGCTTATCACATGAGAGAAAGCCACTGAGTTTCTTAATGGACTCTTACATGCACGGAAGGAGATACAGCTGATGTATATATCTATGAAAAATTATCACACTTTATTATTTTTACCTGCCAGTGTCTGAAGTCGGTTAGTGTATAAACTAACAAGTGTAAAGAACATGCAAAACCATCTATTCAATATTGATGGTGTGACAGTTTTACAAGATATTAACGGCCAATAAAAAATGATACATATTCATGCGCATACTAAGAGCCGGCTCTTCGGCGACATCAAACGCTACAAGAAAAAGGTGCGAAACAACAACCTCACAACGACCGCGATCCCAGCGTTCCTATAAATCATGGCGGCCATGCATCAAGCGGAATTATGCTTACACTGCAAGGCGTAATACACAATCTTTACGTCTTTCTTAGTCAACGGTATCTTTGGCGTTTTTTTACTACAAGAACTAATGTATAACAGAAAAATAATAGTGAACAAGTACCTTATGCCTAACATTCATCATTTACAGCCCTGAGAAGTCCACTGTTGGACATAGGCCTCCCCCAACAACCTCCACTCCGACCGGTCGGAAGCAGCCTGCATCAACCTTGACCAGGTCATCCGTCCACCTCGCGGGTGGCCTTCCCACGCTGCGCGATACGTGGTATCCACTCTTTTCCGACTCCACATCAGTTCTTCGAGCTATGTGCCCTGCCCATTGCCACTTCAAATTCAGCTATGTCGGTGATCTTTGTACGTCTATCAATTCGATATCCCAAGCAATCCAATAGCTTTTTTATGAGGCACATAGTTAGAGACCACGTCTCGGCACCGTAGGTCATCATGCCTAAGGTAAATGTAGCGAAATGGCCAAGCCACGTATTTTGACTAAAGTGTAGAGTTTCTGAGTTAGGCCTTGTAGAGTTAGAAGCTTGGCTCTACATGAGATCTAATCACTTTTTGACAGTGCGTATTTTGGAAACATTTTACATGGAAATAAATTTGGTGGGATTATGCTTAACACTATTTACAAGGGCATTTATTTAACCTCATTAAGTCATTGCAAATTGAAAAGTTTGTCGCACTTGATAATCTTATCGCGCTTTTGACGGCTGGTGACGACAACGCCGCATCCATTTGCTCCTCAGAATGTTCAGGCCCCAAGTCCATTAGGTAAAGAGGATCTCGGGCCAGCTTAATTAAGAATTCTCTACGAAATCCCACCCTCGGACGGAAAGGCCGCGATTGATTTTAAATGAGCGCCTACAAAGAAAAGCTGAAGTAGCCGTGCTTTGTAGTTGACTATAAAAAATTGCGGGGAACGTGTGCCACCTAAAAAGCATCTAAAAACCTAATCCAACATTAAAATCCTTTTAAAGTTTGTGAGAATAACAAATATTTTGGATATTCGTCAGTTTATTACGCAAAAAACTGTATAGATCACGGATTTTAGGTGAAACTTGGTAGAAGATAGGCACGTAACTTATAAGTACATTTGAATTTAAATTACGCGGACGAAGGGATGGGCATCAACAAGATCATATTAAATACTTAAATACATACAGTATAGAGACGGGTGTAAATGAGGTTAGCTAGAGAAATATCATAGACCAGATCCCACAACCACGTTTATCACAGCGGGGATAGTATAAATGATCAGGGATAAGTTGCTAGCAGCTTATCGCCTGAGGAAATGCTACTCCTTAATCGATTCTTATGACATGCACGGAAAGAGATGCAGCTGAAATATTTTAGTGAAGCCTCGCAGCGTTGGAATATAGAAAAATATTAAAATTTCTTCTAACAGCACTTTCAGGTCTCAGATCTGACAGGCAGCAACAGTAAAGGAACTAAACTAGGCAGACCAGTCTGTAGCTTTCAGACTTTCAGTGCTATTTTTTGTACAAATAATTCTTGAAGCACACCTTTCCTGAGCCGGTGCTCAAGGAAACTCGTCGAGAAATAAAGAACAGGACAGAATTTTTTTGTCGTAAGTGAGAAAATATTACAGGGGCTTAATGTTCCGAGGGTGCACCTCATGAAGGAATGATGAAGTGGAGGTGTCCTAATATTGTCACTGCTGTACAAGCTAAAGGCTTACTGCGGAAGGAAAATGTTTGCTAGCGGCTGATCCACACTGCACTTCGTAAGCTTCATTGGCCAAATATATACACTGATATACAGGGTGTAACAGAAAGGGTATGTTAAGCGAAAAGCTATTTAAATAGCCCACTATAGAGAACCTATTTCCAAAATTTGAGACTCCAAATCACATGTTTATTTTTTAAGAGTGTATCAACATTTCTAAGTTGTGTAGGAATTCTCCATACTCTCTGGAAAAACAAACATGTGATTTCGAGGCTTAAATTTTGGAAATAGGTACTCTATAGTCGGCTGTTCACATAGCTTTTCGCTTAACATACCCCTTTTGTTACACCCTGTATATATAGCATCTCCTTTTAGGTCTTGCTTCGTGATGCACCTTACGGAAGGTTGCCTCGTTATGCTGATTTACGGCTGCACCTCTGAAAACAGGATTTTAAAGTAAAATCCTACCTGCCACCGAAATAAGGGGGTGTAAAGAAAATTGGGTATTGTAGAAGTCTGATCTGTCTGAGGGTCTGATCTTATAAAAACCGTTTTATTAAGGTGCCAGAAATATTTAAAAATAATTAAAATTATACGTATACTTAATGTAACTTTGTTATGAAAAGCGCAGATGGTTCTTGAATTACTTGAATGTATCCCTCTGTCAACTTCAAATACTAGATTCTCATTAAAAATAACAATTTGCAATCCATTATATCCTTTAATTGCTTATAGCCTCTAGTTTAATAACATAATACCATTAAAGTAATTAATCTAACCTAATAAAAAGACCGACTCCCACAATTAACCATGACTAATACCGTACAAGTAAATTAAAGATGAGACGATAGTTAAAAATGGTTAAATTGAATTAAAATCGAGGTATTAATTAAATCAACAGTGCAAATGAGCGTTATGTACTGAGGGCTACCGCAAAGTCGGTGATACGTGACTCCCTGTAAGGACCGCCTGCGGACTGGACATGGATCTATGAATTTAAATAGATACGGTACTTTCTCTACTACGAGGATTGTATTTTAGTTCCAAATGCAAATTTATAGGTAGGTAGAGCTTATATTTTTAACTTTTGTCATTATTGAAATTGGCTGAAAGATCTGTATAAAAAGTAATCGTCAACTGTTGTGCTGAAACATAAGGAAGGCTTAATCAAAGACCTTAATCAATCAAATACATCAAAGACATCTTATTAACATTTTAAATTGTTTTTACACAAAACAAATTTGGATTGAAAAGATCTGAGATTGTTTTTGATCTCTAGTATAGAAAATGATCATTTGTCTATGTGATCACTAATATATCATATATTTTAGCAGATTCCTCTAGAAAAGGATCCAATTTCATAAAATAGATTGATATATATCGGTGTTTTGAACAATAAGTGAGCAGTAAAGATAAACAAATAAATTAAAAAATAACATCCCATCCCGCGCATCCGTTTTTCGTATATTAGTGGCACAACAAACTAAATTAATGTTGATCACGTTTAATGCTGATTTGTACATCCTAACTATAAGCATTAAGAAAATAATAGACGTCTAATAATAGACTTGTCCTAAAATATTTGTTAATTAATACTACTCTCAATTTCATTTTAAAAGGGATAAAGAGTAATATGTGATACATCGGTAAATACTTATAATTACCGTTAGCTCAGCATTAAAAAAGGCAAATTCCTACGTGTAATATAATGTTAAATGTTATTACAATTAATTTTAATAACATTTTATATCGCTCTGAATAAAATGTAAAATACTCGTATTGAAATTAGTTGCTAGAATTGCCCGCTGTTTATTACTTTATTTTAAAGGCCGTACATACTTACGAAAATAAATAATTAATTTGAAATTTCAGAAGCTTTTAACATGCGTCTTTACATACAATAAACATTTTATGACGATATAAAAGTGCATTATAAAGTAAAAAATGATAATTTAAAACTTTTATTTGGCATAATACTCGTATCGAGAGAATTTGTTGTAAGGTCAACGATTAATAAATTACACATTTTAGGAGTCATTGGTGCCACATAAACTTTTTAATATTCGAAAAAAGCTTCATTGATTTTAAAAACTTAGGTAAGTACTACACTAGTCATTGTGCCTATTCGGCGTTACTTGAAATATTAGGCTTTAGAAAATAATAATAACGGATTTTTAACAGCACTTATTTGGCAATAAAATTGTTAGTTCCTACGTAGGTATATCTCCTTACATTATGATATTAGGTCGCCTGAACGCTAGTGAGATACTATGCATTTCTTAATTGTCACTTTATTATTTTTTATGTGAAATCTTATAAGAAAAAAATATTTATTCGTTTAAAGTAATGGGATGTACCTACAGTAGTAAACTGTAAAGTAACACACAATCCACATTCATAACCAAAACACAACATAAAGAATAATAATGGAAAAACGGCATAAAGAGTCATAATCATAGAAATTGCCGACGTAATAATTCGTCCGAATGTCATGACGTTTTGCGCATGAGTGCAGTCACCAAATGGTTTTTCCGATAGATTGGTTCGGCAATGCTCGGAATGTATTGATATTGGAGTCGGGGTAAAACAATGATACTTTTTTACCCCAATTTAATCCTATTCGCATTTTATTTATTGGGTTGTAATTTAGGCTGGGAGATAATTGAGAGTAAGGTCAAATTTAAATTATAAAAGTTACGAGATACCAGTAACTAGTACCTACTTACTTAGACAGAGATACATAAGGTAAGAAAGTTCTTTATTGCACTATAAAACGTTAATGCAAATGCGAACTTAATGCTACTTAGCATTCTACACACAAACAATGCATGTACTAAAGAAAGTTTTTTTATATAAAATAATCAAACCCCCGTAAATGAGATAGACGTGTTAAAATTGCGAAAGTCATGTTCTTGGGAATATTTTTAGAATTGAAATGAATTAATAAAGATAGGTGCGGGGAGTATTACAGGCGAATCTTTTGTCGTGACGGCCTCGGTGGGGGAAATGGGGGAAGTGGGGGGAATACTTAATTAAGTGTTGGTGAAGCCCTCTCAGCTTAATGCAATGACTTCACGCCTCGTTTAACTTTCATAAAATTCTCTTAAAGTCAGCAATTTTTCTCCTAAGTAGTGGAATAAAATTCCCTCTTTGTTTTGTTTGCGTCTGAGGACTTGCTTTAAATACGTTATTTCGATAGGGTGTTTTATAAATCGGAACGTCTAACATCTAGATGCAGTGACCTAGTTTCAAATAAAATGTAGTTTGAAACTACCTATTAGGTACTTTTGCATATTTTAGCCATAGATACTGTAGTCCTCATTAGAATGAATAGATAGAAACAAAAAGCCTATTTCCTTTTTATGGCATCAATTAGCAAATTTTCATTACATATTTTAAAATATTATTTTTATTTATTGCTGCTATTATTAAAAAAAATGTTGCTTGAAAAATCGGTAAAACCCACCGGACGAGCCATCAATCAAAATTATTTACCGATTAACGGAGCAAAGGCTTTTAATAACAGGAAATTAACGCAAGCCACGTGCATGTGAGTTATAACTATAATTATAACTGGACATTATACCGAAAATATTGTTTAAACTGTTATTATACTCCCCGAAATTTTTTTCTAATTTAATTCATGGCAGTTTATGTTCTTGTACTTTTTAACTTCGGTAATGTAGGTAACTATTATAGCGACATATAAAATTATTTTAAAAGGACCGAGAATAGTAATACAAAGAAAATATATTCGAATCTTAATCTTACGTAAATAAGAAAAGTTATGTATAAAAAATACTTGAGAAGATAATAGAAAGGATATTCTAGCATTTTTATCCGATCATCAATATTACCAATTAACTTCCAAAAAACCTATTAAGCTTAATATAAGCTTAGGGTTTTTCTTTGCTCAATCATATCATGCCATTACCATCCCTCGTTGTATCAAAAGTGGTATTTAGAAAAAAAAATCTCCTACAGCCTATTTAAAAAATGAAGACCCTTGGATTTATATGGACTTTTAAAAAATACATAGAAGAGTGTTAGAATCATAGAGACTTAGCGCCTTTATCGGAGGACTTCATAAATGTAACGAAGATTAAGAGGGTGGTCACCCCTGATTGAGATCGATTATTATGATCACCCTCTGTAATTTTATAAAATCCCATAATTGATATAATAAAAGCGTTGGCTTAGCCATAAGTCGCTTCCCCTTGGAGATAATTAGAAATCTACGGATCTGAATGATGGATAGTGTACGGATATAATAAAAGTTTACTTTTTAAATAGGTACGTGACTAAAAGTTTTAAAAAAGCTTCAGTTTAAAAAACCTTTTTTTAAAACATGCTTTTATTATTTGTTAATAAAAGAAACAGATCAAACAAACGAACCCAAACATGATAGGATTGCGTCGTTTAATTTCTGAGTTCCTATGGCCACCTTCCAGTCCCATAATCAGATCAGCTCTATGTCATAATGACATTGCATTGTCCTCCGATTTATATATGCATGCCAAATTTCGGCCTAATCGAAAACCGGGAAGTGGATCAAATTTGACTTGCAAGATTTGGTTATAGACAACGGGACAGGTTAAACTAAATAGAAGCTTATAATAAGCTCACCTTTGTGCAAGATCTGTCAATCCATTTCGCAGGGTTTATTTATTGTTTGGGCGTACATTAAAAAATAAAAAAGTTTTATAAAACAATATTTTTATAGGGTTATGACATTTATAGTCTTCTTTGTCAACGTCTATAAGAAATCTGATTAACTTTTGAAATTTTTGTCATACTGTTGTGATAAAATAACATAAACTTACACCATATTGCAGTGGTGGTAAAAATAGAAGACTCAAGTCAGCGATTATACTCGGTCCAGTGTCCATACAAAAGACGGTTGTCTCAAGGGTAGACCGGGTCAAATTGTCAAGTAAAATCTTCGAATGATCATACATAGAAGGAGTATGCTGCCTTCTTCATTGATATTCAATGTGAAGGTACAATAGAAAAATTTAAACTTGGGTTATCTATGTTTTGATCGGTACTTAAATAAAACTAGTTATTTAAAAAACTAGTAGATAAGTATGTCGTTTATGATCGTCCTCGTTTATTTTATGAAAGGCGTGAATCATGTTAGGTACGCTAAGACTTAAAACATTATAATGTTAAAATCGCTAAATCTGTGGTTTTCTGGGGTAGCATTGCACAGTTGGCCGCCGTACAAACTTAAAAAAAAACGGCCGATGTCGACATGCAAAAGTTGTTTTACGGTGGCTATATGACGGCACTGGAATGTTAGGAAATCAAAGCCATTGTCAAACCTTTGGTACAATACGTTACTTCACAATCAAAATGAATTAAGATATAGTATACCGTACCTAGTAAAATGAAATTCACTGCTAATTTTTTATCATCTATTCGTTTCCACTCTTGTCACACTACTTTTAATTTTGACACAAAGTCAAACCATCCTTCTATGCTTTGGCAGTTTGAAGCGCTAAACACTGTCACGCACTCAACGTTTAGCCACGCATTGTAATGAAAACGGTTGCGTGGGGTTATGAATGCGAACCCTTGCACGGGTAAAAATAGACTCGATTTCTTAGTAAGGATAGTTTCAAGTGCTAGGAGATAAGCTAATTCGTTCACTTTCGGCGATTGTAATAATGATTTTATGGGTTGAAGTCAACTTTACCTGTTTGTTGTGCTCTTAACAGTATTATAACTATGCATATTGTGTTATATATCTACTTGTGACATAAATGAGCTGAGAGCTGATGCTGCCAAGACTGTATTTTGCATGTTACTTATGACTTCATCTTATGAAAATTGTATATCCATGTTCTTAGATCCTTTATAAACTTAAGGTAAAATGTAGAGCGTTGAAGAGAGAATAGGTTAGAGTATTACTAGTACATAGGTATATATAATTTTATTCATGCATTTTTAAATGTACTTACATTAACCTATTCAAAACAATTAATTAACTATTACCAAAAACAATTTATTCTTCACCTGGAATTTCTCCCTGTATCCAAACCATGTTCAAAGGTGATAATTTCGCACGCCATATTTTATTGCTTGTCAAACTAAATAAAGAGATAGTAGCCACGTGACCCGCGGGCGGGACGGGACCATAACCTTAAATCAGGGATGAGGCACTAATTGCTTAGAGAACATTAACGCAGTTTTACTTTGAGCTGGTCTAAGTTACAAGCGATCAACTTACAGAGAATTCATCAATTGTGTTCTTTTTAATCCCCGCAAAAACGACGTTATAAGTTTGACGTGTGTGTGTGTAAATGTGTATGTATCTGTCTGTGGCATCGTAGCTCCCAAACGGATGATCCGATTTTAATGCGGTTTTTTTTGTTTGAAAGGTATATCAGTCGAGAGTGTTCTTAGCTGTTTGGTGGAAATCGGTTCAGGTCTTCAAGGTCATCAGGTCGTTTGTTAGGTGTGATAAGAATGTTATACGCTCAGTTTGCTTGCAAGCATATGCGGGATATGACATTTGAAACACTAATGTCTTCTGGAACCACTGAGCTGGTCCGCTGTTAGGGCTCGAAGATAGGAGACGTAACCCTGGACTGCCTTTTAGTAAACCCATCGAGTTTGGGCTCGTTGGATTTATCTTAACCAGTTCTCTTTATTTTTCTAATTGACAAGGATCTGATGCTGGAAATCTGGAACCTCTTAGCTGGTCTGATGATAGGGCTTGAAGGTAGGAAACGTAACCCTGGTCTACCTTTTAGTAAACCCATCGAGTTTGGGCTCGTTGAATTTGTCTTGACTGGTTCTCTTCATGTTTCTAATTGACGAGATCCTGATGCTGGAACTGGGATGGGCGGATGAAACCCTGGAATGCTGGAATGAAACAGATAAACCGATTTATATTTTTGCTGAAAATCTAGAATGACCAAAGTTTAATCTTTAATGTTTCTTAATCTCTGCAATTCTCCCAGAGCCAGTTTGTCATGAGGATTGTTAAACAGCTTCCTTTGGTCGAGATCGCATATAGCGACCCCATCTAAACTTTTTACGCGTCGAAAAATAAAAGAAATTTAATGAAAGAATGAAAAATTAAGGAGCTCCTTCAAAAAGCATGAAATAAAAAATTAAATTAAAAATAAAAAAAAAACCCGACTCAAAAAAAGTACGCAATTATTATGACAAAAGGTTTAAAATCCTTAACCCTATAAAAAGCAAAAAATAACTTTTAACACTACGTAAGTACCAACTAAAGCATGGCAGACTATCTACTCGGGACTTTGTGCCACCTTTATGTCGGAGGCATAACCGCTAATTTTGAACTGCAAATGGTTATCTTGGCCTGCTGTTGACCGTACGTATGAAATTTTTGATTAAATTTTGTCGCGTCGGGGGACCGCTTTTTACCTTCAAAAATACTTACCTAAATCAAATGATTCATACCTAATTACAACATTCGTATTAAAAAATCACCTATCTAAACAAAATTATATTTATAATTACTGATATAATATTTTAAAGTAAGTAGGTATTCAGAATTAAAGTGAAGTAAGCTATTACAATTATATTTGTATAACAATGGGATTGAGGACTTCTTGATGTGTGCTTCTAACGTTAGGCTAATAAATTAGAGCGGTCCCCCGACGCGACAAAATTGAATCAAAAATTTCATACGTACGGTACGGGTAAGGTATGAGTATAATAAAGAACAGATATAGTTCATATAAAAAAATACAAACACAAAGACACGGCTATGTTCCCGAAATGGGGCAGCTGCAGGATCATAAAGGAGACCGCATAGCTTATCGCCTCGAATTTTCTCAAGAATGCCTGAGTTCATTAGAGGATTCTTACGAAATGCATGGAAGGAGATGTATTCTAGTGAAAACCCGCATCAGCACAGGATATAAAAATATCCATCAGTTTATGGCTTGAACCACAAAAAGCTTGAACTTGCATCGTGTCTGCTCTGTTGCAAGGAACAGATAATTCCATTCCCCTCTGCAAAACGACTATAGTGGGGTCCATACTTTAGGGTCCTGTTTACGTAAATATTTTCTATTCTGGACGATTTAGTCGCTTTAGTTCGAAAATCACATTTATATCCATTTAGTCGTCAATTGCGTTTCGTAAATTGCGTGTGAAGTGTAACAGAGACAGTTTAACTTTATAGGGCATTGATAGTTATATTTTTGTTAAACGTTAAATATTGTATTATTACAAAAATAATGTTTAAGCTGAACATTATCTAAATTTAACATAATATTTCATACGTTTTGCTGTCAAATGTTATTTTTAACAGTTGAGAGAATATTATTGGTATCTGATGATTTGTTTCGCTCAGGTGAAGAGAATGATGATTAAGCACTTCTTTGTGGTCACTGAATATTGAAATGTGATGATATTTGTATAAACAGTAGCGACGCAACCACTTTGACACAAATTGACTCAAAGTTCGCTGTTTCCTTGATTAATTATTTTCCAGAGACTCGTAACCTCGCGTGTAGCCCACGCACTAAGCGCATTTCTAGGCAATTATCGACTACATTTATAATACTCCGGCACATTTCTGGGAGACTGGAATTCCGTACTTGTGTTCAGTGACGTAATAATTATTTTATAGTTACAATGACATAAAAGCTAGTACCGACCTTATGCGTCAACAAGTGATTGTTAAACTCTCTAGACTCTATCACTGCCATAAAACAATTTCATTGCCATGTTAACACTAAAACAACGCGAACGTGCTGGTTAAAACCGAATTTATCTAAATAATTAGTAGGAAAACCGGGTAAGTCGCGGTTGATTTGATAAGTATTTGTGTATACTACAAAATATTATTTTATGACCTTATATCAAGAACCTTCTTACCTATGTGGAAAGTTTCAAAATGATTTGCCGTGGACGCACGTGAAAATGTGTCGTGCAACAACTATGGCCGCCTGGCTATCGCGTGACGCTCTATGGCGTATATAAATTAAAATATAATTGTGTTATCGTGACCTCATGCTTTAATACATTTAGCTGTGACATCGACACTATAACGAACTATACAGGATAAGAACGCGATATTATAATAACAATGCTAAAATATACTGAAACAATTAAATAAGTAGTAAGTTCTAGTAAAGTAGGTATTACAGATACCAGATAGGATAAAGATGTATATCACAAAATTAAAGATTGAATGATGGTAATCTATAAGTATAATCTATAAGTCTAAGTTGAGCCGCGTGGTGCCGGCAGAGTAGAGTTTGTACCACCCCATGTGGGTATCGTACGAGGCGATTAAGGGTTCCGGAAGGTGGGCAGCAGCGCCTCCCGTCTAGACAACATAGTCCGAAAAGCATACTGCGGTCACCAACCCGCCTGCCCAGCGTGGTGACTATGGGCAAAAACCCCCCAATGACGGCAACTAAAAAAAGCCCCCAGTTCCCGGCCGCCATACTACCCCGGACTACGACTACGAGAGGACGGCTGGTAGTGACTGGATGGCAAAAACGGGAGATCGAGCCATGTGGCGTACACTGGGGGAGGCCTACGTCCAGCAGTGGACTGTGATAGGCTGACGATGATGAATCTATAATGCACAAGATAGTCAACGCAATGTTTTTTATAACATCCCAAATAATCTGATAACAGATCCAGCCAGACACGTCTCGAATATTATAATCAATATGCAAACAGGCGAGGATTGCTAACCCGTGCCTTCCTCAGGCGTACATAAACTTTAACCAAACTTAAACTGCTGGAACTGGTTGCCACAAAATTTGTGGCTTTTGCATGCTATTGAAATTTACAAGGCAAACTTGTGCCGCCAGCCACATTATGCTTGTCTACGCTTGCTTAGTTCTACAATGGAATATTTGTGGGAAGTAAGGAAAGGTGGTGAAATGCAAAAGAGAGAAATTTGTAAGGAATTTTAGAGCAATGTAGAGACAGAAGGGAAACGGTACAGGAATAGAGATAGTGTCAAGCAAGATGTTACCGGTGCGATAAAAATTTTAAGGTTAAAAATAAGGTCACTTGTTTTGTAGAAATCTTTATTAAATAGGTATTAAATATGCTGTCTTATGTAAACTAAGGTAATGAACCAATTTCGACTAGTATTTTTTGTACAAAAAAAAATAACTATAATCTAATCAATAGATGGGTTCAGTTGTCATTATAAACTGAATTTTATTCGAGAAGTTTACTTTTTTTATTGGCGAAACTTTTTACCACTTGTATATATTATTAATTTATGTTATTTTTTACTATCGCCTATCTAAAAATAGTTACCCAGTAACCGTATCAAATACCAATTATAGGGTGCGCCACTTTTTTGGAACAAAAACATCCACCCTCATAATATTTGTCTATTTCTGATACTTCCCGAAAATATTTAAAACTAGTTAAAGTGCGGATGTCTCCATTATCGGCCCCTCAGGGCAGTTGTCAATCGTTTTTGATTAGTAACATGTTTGTTTTTAGATTTTTTGTTACATACGTGTTTTAATAGTGCATGAGACGATTAGTAACTTTCTGTTATAAATTAAACAGCTTCCCTGTCACGATCTCTGTAAGCTTTTTTTGCAAGCTGCCTTTTTCGTTTTATATAACTTTTTTGACATATTCTTATTCTACAGCAGTTTGTTATTTTTTGACACTATTGCCAGTGTTAATAATTGTCAGTTTTTTCCAACTGGGGCGGTAATATCGCTAAGTTTAATCCCTTAAGGATTGATTAGTGCAAATATTTTCCCACAGTACCCTTTCCTAATTAGGTATCACATTATAAAGGTAATATAATTTAGAAGTGCTTATTTATATTCAAAATGACAGCTAACCTTCGCCCACGTTGCCATAAAATGAACTGCTGGCAATAAAAACCAAACATCTTAAGATTTTACTAGTTAGCAAACGAGAGATAAATCTGTGTTACGTGTAAATTTATTAGAACCTCATTGACTGACCTGTTGAAGCTAGCATCCATGCTTTGTGTACCTTCCTAAAAACGAACGACCACGATTTCTTTAAGAAGCTCCTTCTTAATTTAATTTTATATTTTATTTCAAAGTTGAAATCTCTTTTAGAGATAAGCTCGCCATTTCAGATTGTATTTTATTGTCATTGTTAGTAATATTTTAGTAATACTTTGTATGACCAAAAATGAATAAAAACTATTCTAACCAAATTTATTAATTTTTAGCCATACCTACTCAAATGTGTTTTGATAAAAATATATTTACTAATAAAAAGCTTTAAACTAGATATAAGCTATACACGGTTTAATTTAAGAGATATTATATCTATTTTCCTGTCAAAAGTGATATAATTATGTATAACAAGGATATCTCTTTACGCGCTGATTAGTAACACCGTTAATATTCTTTCAATGTTTCAATGTTATGGCAAAGTTGGAGTATCAAAAAATAGAATCTCAACTTTTTAATACGCAAAGAGGCTCAAGAAAAGGAGTCGGCGCCTTTTCAAAGCTGAGACGAGTTTTACGACTCTCAGCGCAAATTACTTCTGCTCTTCGTTTTAAATATATTTTGCCCAAACTTTTTCTTGTAAATTCGACCTACTTTTTAAAAGATTTCACTTCTTTTCTATGAACAAAATTATCTACTTGATGTTCATTATGTAAATAATCCAAGAATTTTATTAAAAAGTGGTGACAAGAAGTTAAAAGCTATGGGCAAATTAATTCTGTAACTTTCGTTCTCATCCATCGAACCTTTTAAGTGTTTCGGCACCTGTAAATAATCTATTTTCTTAATTTACCTAACCGTAGTAATGAAATGAGCCCGCAATAATAATATACCACAATTATTAAAGTTCTCTTAAAGGGGCCTCTACATCTTGGCTACGGCCCAATGCACGTCTCTTAAATGACCAGGACCATGTAGTCCCATAAATTTCAAAATAAGCTATATATTATCATCTTACAGTTAGCTCCTCATATCCCCCAGGACCTAATATTAAACTCCAGGCTTAAACTATCAGACAGCCTTAAATTCCGCCAACTAACCAATATCTAAGCACAACTCAGCTAACTTACAAACCTAACGAGTATCAGCAGAGCACAGACCCCGAATGACATAGTAATATCGTTAAACTTGCACCGCGAGTTAACGGCTAAGTTAAACTTCGTCACAAAATCGAATGCTTATAAACCAAGCTATTTTTAACCTTAGAAGTATCGCATAGGATCTATTTGAGGTACTGAGATATGTTCTGAAATAAGAATTATGCCGTTTCAATCGCACAGGGTGCCGGTGAACAGTAGATCTTGGGTCTCACACTAACTATAGAATACAACATTTTGGGGAACTGAGTTTGGAAGTTAATCTGGGCAAAATTCCCGCATCGACGTCTGTGGAATCTTTAAACTTTGGTTTGGGAGATTGGGTTATTATCCCAATCTCCAAAACCAAAGTTTAAAGATTCTACAGACGTCGATGTGGGAATTAATTAAATTGGTAATATCTAACCTAACTAGGTACCTATAAAGTTTTGTGTGACTGGAAAGGTAAATCATGTGAATAAAAGGGTAGATAAATCAGGAATTCGTTTTTAACATTAACGTACTAGCTTGTTCTGAAAATTAATTTATCATTGTGATAAAAATAACAAAAAATACACCATCATTAGGTACACAATTAATATTAGAAATATTAGTAAGCTTATAATAAAGTTACTTCAATATAATTTTTGATGCAGCAACAAAAATATCTAATGAATTTTGCCTGAAGTTTCATTGTGATGCCTTTTAATTAGTCCATTAAAGCCTTTCAACGAAAGGTTCATCTTTCATCTACTTAATATAAAGGTACTATTACACCAGCGTACTAAATAACTTGAACATAAATAAGAGACGCGAACTATAATTAAAAGAAACTCTTTTTAAATGAAAAAGCACCTCGTTGATTGAATTTTCTTATTGTCGACTCATTTATATCGAAATATACTCGAAGAAAGACACGGGCATATATATACCTACTTAAATACTGCATTTTAATTGATTATCCTAACTCCAAAAGGGATATAGCCGTAAATTATAGAAACACGTCATGTTTTCATCTCCGGTGTAGAATCCTCTTAAATGTTCGGAGAGTCGCGACGGTAAGTGAATTAGAATTTCCGATTTATTGATTCGGAAAGATAAATGGAGGATTAAAAGGTAGTGGCAACATATTTAAAGCCTCATTAGGGGGATTATTTAAATTACAATATTTATGACCAAATCTTTAAAATATTTAGGCAGTAATACGTTTTGAAATGATTAACGAGATGGTTTGTTATTATAAGCAGTGTGTACAAAAACTATTCAACTACATACTACTTCAGATCATCATAATCAGCCTATTGCAGTCCACTGCTGGACGTAGGCCTCCCTCTGGGCACGCCACAAGACTCCCATGGTGGGTATTTGCCCATAGTCACTACGCTGGGCAGGTGGGTTGGTGACCGCAGCTTGTATTTCGGACTATGTTGTCATGTTGACTACTTCAGATAGACATAGGTTTAATTAGAAAAACTTTAACATCTATTTTGGTCATTGCGAATGTTATCAAGGGAGTTCCCTCAGGCAATGAACTAGCAACTTATCACTGATTTCTGGCCCTAATATGCTAAACATGGCTCTCTTTCGTCATTCTGCAGTTCAGGATCTACCCCATTTTTTATTAAAGATCAAGCCCCACAAAATTCTGCAAGATATTACTTGGAAGGACATGAAATGGTTGGTAATAAAGTGCAATAGTCCTAGGTTTCATCCCAGTACTAAATATATCATTCTGTATAGGTATAGAGAACAATAATGTTCTACAGCTCAATAAGAAACCGTAAGTTGAACTCTAGCGGGTAATATGACCCTGCTCATTAATAGATTTTATGTTCGCTACATGACAGCGACTGTAATAACATAATTATCCATGAATGAATACTAAATTACACGCCATAATATTCTTTTGAAACAGAAAATCAATATGTAGGAACAAACCTTTATTTAGTCAGTTAAAGGTAGGTACCTGCTCTCACTGAGACGCTGCCACTAAGAAAGGAAATATAATTTAAAAAATTGTAAAAATAATCTCAACCATAGATTCGATTCTATTATTCAATATTATTGGTCTCAATATTATCATCTCTACGTACCCTAAACTTGTCATTAAATAGTAAACGTTTACAAAAATACCTGCTTACCATTAACGTCATAAGATAACACGTACCGTATTTCAATACTTAAACCTGAAAATAAAAGGATCTCACTTATAAGTAAGAAAAAGGATCTCACTTGTAAGTATAACATTCTAGTATAAACTAATGTAATATTGTAAGACCCTGCACTTACGTTTCATACCCCAAGAAATTTCCAGAGCTCTATAATATCGAATTAAGTTGTAAGCAAAATGCGACTGTCGTACGTATCAGGTGGTACTTACAAACTTCTTACATTACCCTCCTTCCATTGTCTTGTAAAACGAAGCTCACGTTACAATATGTAAATTGTACATTCGTGGAACTTGTAAGTTGTTACCTAAAACTGGTTTTGTAAATTTTAGACGAGAGACGTTAAGCCGTATTGTTTTCGCTCGGCTACTGCTTTCCGTTTAGTTTGCATTTGGAATGACTTGTCGTGCGACTAATGTTTCAATGTTTCACGACTATTTTGTATCGATAGTACACATATTTATATCCTTAAAATCATGTCTTTGACTCGGAGGAATATGCAGAGATTACCTTGTAAACCTAGGGCGAAAGAAAAAAATGTGAATATTTTCCCTGACCAATTCGTATTATACGAGCTACCGCTCTGTTATCATTTACAGCCCTGAGAAGTCCACTGTTGGACATAGGCCTCCCCCAAGCTCTGTTATATAGCTATATTTAGCAAGAGTATACATTTTGCATGCTTTACAATAGGTATGTATAGGTATTATCCGTAGGGACAGATATGAACCAGCCGGCAATCCTATGGCTGTGTCACTGTCAAACAGTAGAAAAACAATAAAACTTTACTTATACCCTGCGCAGAATCGGACGTAGCTATACTGGCGCTCTATAGCTCAAGCATATGACGGTACCTAAAGCCTAGTTTACACGAGGCCATCGCTGTCTTGGTATTTTCCTTGTACAAACAGTTTTTCAAGCCAAGCCAGCGCTGGCTACCAACGCTGGCGAGAATAGAGCGCCCATCTATTAGTCTCCAGTGAGACTGACAGCCACCGATGGCCTCGTGTAGACTAGGCTTAATTCTTCACTAGACTTTTTTAAAATACTCTATGTATCATACCCATACCGCGACGTTCTAAACACATCAACATCGAATCATCGAGCAAAATGGTAGGTAGGTTACGCCTTGAGTTGTATTTACTATGCACATAATAATGAAATTCAGATCCACCCCTTCCCAACTTCACCACCCAAAGTACTATAGAGTTTCAGAAACTGCATGCTACCAGTATTAATTTACCAAAACCAAGATATACCGCCGTCTTCAGCAGTTATAGTCTGTTCACGTAACAAATATAATTTAGATGTCATTAACATGCGTCTGTCTCCCTTTCTCTACCTATATTTGTTTCAGTCTAACAAAGCTTTACATATAACGCTCGCTTAGTTTAATTACTTCGTTTAAAATACGGAACTTCCTGTAGGTATACTTGCTTGGTAAAGGGTTTTAAGCCTTGTATTAAAAGGTTCCGCGAGGTGGACGGACGACCTGGCCAAGGTCGCGGGCGTCGGTTGGATGCAGGCTGCTTCCGACCGGTCGGAGTGGAGGTTGTTGGGGGAGGCCTATGTCCAACAGTGGACTTCTCAGGGCTGTAAAAAAAAAGATTTAAATACATTTTTGGTACGTCGAAAATAAAAGTTCTGAGCACATAATTTCCACGTGGTGTCAACAAATGTTATGTTATTCCATATTAATATAAGGAAGTATGTTACTTATGAAAATTTTAATAAAGTACATATATGTATAGAAGAAAGAAGAGTTTTTAACAAACATCTCTTATCTTCACATTCTCACTTTTCACGTTTGTAATCATTTTAGTTGAATGTATCAAAGGAATCCGATAAATCAATCTAGATTTTGATACGCCTGACCTAATATTGTCAAAATAATCTCAAGTATACTCGTATGATAGGTGCGTAGGGATAATAAAATTAGCATGGGTATCTTGATCTATGTGTAGAAATTTATCATCAGATATAATGTTGGTCCGGAAAATCGGGTTCGTATAAACAGCCCACGTTCAGAATCAGGATCCCAGCGGGTTATTCTGAAAGGTTGCAGCAAGTTTTTCAAGCAAAGATATGGCTTGGCTAGGCCTAATCTTTCTATCAAATCTATTAACCTACTTATTTTTGTTGGGGTGAAAAAAAATCTTATTTTTTCACAGGACTCTGTTAATAAAAGGTATTTCTAGGCAATTTTCCGCAGGTTTCAGGTCCGGTATTAAAAATGGCGAAACTGCCAATTCTTAATTGTAAACAAGATATCTTAGAATAATGACTCGGCGACGACTCAATCATTAATCTAAACAAGATATTAATAATCATATGTTCATATTTCCTTAATAAGCTAACTGGTGGATCGTGTAGAGATAATGGGCGTGACTATCATATGGTATGTTATTTTACTTAACTTAAACATACTGTAGAAACATAATAGGTATACGCAATGTACGACACACGTGTAGTGTTATAAGATGGATCGCAACGCAACTGGCAGTTTCATTAGTCTAGTCTAGGCAATAGGAACAAACTTCTCAGAACACGGAACAAATATCATTAAATATTACTCTTGCTTGCGCAGTAAAATTATTTATAAGACGACAGATATAATTCTAATAAACAACATAGAGACAGAGATATTGATGGCCACACTACTAGTAGTCGTGGTATAGTAGTAAACAAACTCAAAACGTGCTAATAAATAATTAGTAAGTTACTACAGAATAACCAAAGGGGTTGGGTACTAGAACCTCAGGTGCCGCCTACTGGAGATTCGACTCATTGCAAATCAGTGCGTGGGTTCAAATCCCGGACACTTGTACTGAAGATTGTGTCAGCAACTTGTGAAATTTATTAATGGTCAAATGCAAATCTGACAAGTTACTGTGTGCTGTAAATTAATATAAATAGTAGCGAATTTGTCTGCGTATACCGGTTGAACGACTTTACGAATTACGTTGACCAAATAGTGCATTGATATAACAGATTTGGTTTTAATATGTGAACCAGCAAAAGTCAAATACATCATCAAGGCACTATTTAAACTCATTGACTTTAATAGGTGACCTATCCTATAGCTGCCACTCTCACATTAAATAATCCATAATCACACCTTAGTGTTATATTTACCAATAAAAGATTCAAAATCCCACCGTAATCCCCTAAACAATAAACATCCCTCCATCAATCAGTATTCAAATCACTTGACTCCTCAAGACTACAGGAAGCCCTTATTAACTTGACATCCCCAAACTTGGTTAATTACACATGTGCCCGTGAGAACTTATTGTCTAAAGTTAAATACGAAATGGCCGATGAACCAGAGCTCGAAGTTAGTTACCTAAACAAACAGGGGTCCCTGGTAAACAGACCGTTTTGGGTCGTACCTCTCGTTACTGCGACTATAATAGTCATTCTAAGAACTACAGTAATATAAGTTGGGTATGCTTTATGCAAAAAATACAAATTATAGAATAATTTTTGCGGCCATGAAGCCCCCAAAACTTAACTTTGCCACACCACTATAGTAGCAAATAAACTTAGAAAGATATAAAAATAATAATTGACAAATAAATAATTAATATTAAATAGACACACATACGTAAAATTGTAATGTATTTACTTATACCGATACGATATATTCTATAGCACATGATTTTAATTTCAAAACATAAACATAGCATTTCATTCAAGCTAAATGCAAACGCTCGAAAAACACCTCAACATAAATTACTCACTGAATTATCTCTTATAACATTTTCATTTTACGCTAAAAGCTGCGGCTAAGACTTAACCCTTCAATTTGGATCAAACAGCCCGACCTCAACGTGAGTGCTGTAATCCAGCAGGCGGCAGGCTAACATCAAATTTTATCATCGCTATTGACAACGTTTTGGCGAACGCCGTCAGTCGATGTCGACAAGTGCCAATAAACCTTCAATAACCCCTCGACAAACAAAGCACTTGCCTGTTTTCAAAGTTTGGTCTCGTAATTCTAATCGATCAAACTTGTTAGACAAGTTTTGTCTACAAAGTTAATAATATTTCATTTAATTCTCAAGTGGCATTAGAACTTTTGACATCTTAATCTTAGACTTGAGAAATTAAATCTAAGAAAATGTCGGTAAAAACAAATGACAATTAGTGTGCAAACATAATATGTTTGCATAATATTGTGGATATTATCTACTTTGTACCATATCTACTTGTATTAGATTGAAGGGCCTTAGGTACTTTTTTTTTTTTTTTTGTCAATTTGGGACAAAACAGCTATAAAAAGATGTCTAGGTAAAATAAAACATATGTACAAATAATGTCAAACTGTAAGTAGGCTAATATGTTTGCTTTGTACTCAAACTTCACTTCGCATAACTTGTTTGATTTAGTACGTGTGTGTAGATTTTCACAAGATTCTGAATTTACTATAATATTTAGACAACTAGTAACATAGATTGTAAATGTATTTCATCCATAAAAGGCTACAATTTCATTTGCTGCATTACCTACCTATTTTAACTTACTCTACTCATGCAATTTTGTTAACTACATGGATATAGAATTTATCTTTTCCCTGGTGTCTATCTTTCCTACTTGTTACTATCTATTGATTGTGCTCATCTCGGTCTATAAAATAATACGGCATTTCGATCAAATATAATATTATAATATTAGTTTATGGACGGAGATGAGTAACTGCTGTGTAGATGCACCGATGTTCTCAATTTGTTTTTGCTTGCCTAATGCACATTGAACAATGCAAACTACATTCAGTATGGAGAAGATACCGACTACTTACTACTGCTTGCTTAGATAATCATACAGTTTCATTGCACTTAGTGAGACGGTATTTACTTCTAACAACAAACAATTTCTACTACCTGAATTTCCTAGACGCTTTTGGTTAAATGTTTGGGTTTCGATATAATACTTACCTTGTGTATAGACATTAAAGTTTTCTTTGCCTTGTAGTTTTCTTAAAAGAGTCTCCTTATCGTGGATAATGCAAGTAATATTATTTGAATTTCGTAGGACACTCATTTAGGGACCTCTACGTATTAACGTTCACGATGGTGACTATAAAGTTACCTATTGGTATATGGTACATGGTAATAGGTAAATGGTTTATTTTAATTCTTAGAAACTACTGTCCAACAATCTAGGAAATATGTAGTATACATAAAATTTTTTTTAAAACTACAAGGAATAACCATCGCTTAAGAATTTAACAAGTTCCCATTTTGAACTCTAACCTTATGAAGATTATGATAAAATTTAATTATCTCCGAAATTTCTGAGAATAATTTATTACGTGGTATCACAAATACTAAATGTAATAAAATGTCTCATAACATACCTAAGCTGAATATTGCACCTTCTACCTAATAAACTAACTTAACACGAAGCTCCTGCCAAAGATAAACAAAAACAGAAGAGAAGCGACAGTCAAAAGAAAGTTATCAAATATTGTCTAATCAAATGATAAATTAAACGGCATTATCAAACGGTAAATCTACCATTTAGTTAGAGAGCTTAAATTACTATTGACAATAATACTACTACTACATTATATAAAACTAAAAACTAAATTAATCTACACGAAATCTACATTAAATATATTTACAAAGTTGCCTTCTACCGGGAGGGTGCCCAGAATGCTGGCAGCATTGCCACGTTGTATGGCAATGCTAATTTTTTGCGCAAAAAAGAGACCAGCATTCTGGTCACGGGAGCTTTCGCGTAATTTATTTGAAATTTCCCGGTAGAGGCGATGAGCGTCTGGTCCCCACGGTCCCAGTGTCTCGACGCCAAACGGCAGAAACATGTAGTCTCCTGGGAGCCCTGCATATCTGCGGCGCTTGGCGTTTTCAGCTGAACATGCGGCAGCACCGGCCTTAACTGATGATGATGAAAATCTTTTAAAAAATATTTGCCGCTTATTCCTAATTTAACAGTAACTAGCACCCTGTAAAATAAATAAATAAAATTAAAATTAAAATTATTTATTCACAGACAAATGAGTCCATAGTTCCATAGTAAAGAGTACCCTAATCAAAGCACTGACCTCTCTATTCCTATCTGGCATAACCTAAGCTATGCCACCTTCCATAATCCTATGTGAATAACGTTGGCGGGTGTGCTCCGGCTGGAACTCATTAATTTGCCCCTTGCCAGCTCTTGCCCGGGATTTACGGAATTACAATTGTTTATGCCTTTGCCGACTTAAATAATGATTGTTCTACATTTGTAAGCCATAGTCTATTTACTTTGGGTTAAGGTCTGTTCTATATTCTCTGTAATAGGCGTGGCTTGGTGACTCTCTTGAATGAATGCATTGTTTATATGTCAATTGAATCTAAAAGGCAGTAGCAGGTTGCTATTACCTGTATCATACCATATCACAGACGTAGGGACACATACATACATTCACGCCTTTATCTCTTACGGGGTAGGCAGAGCACCAAGGGCCGATAGGACCAGAATGTGTCTTTAGAGTCACCGTTCATATTTTTATCTGTTTTTATTGAACAAATAATAAGTGTATCAAAAACACCACACTGCGCTCCATAACCCGCGTTACCGACGTAGGAGTATATAGCGCCAAGCCCAAGTGGAACTGGGCAGGACATGTCTGTCGAATGCACCGGCAGGCAGATTACCTACTGGTACATATCTTGCAAAAGCATAGCAGTAGCAATTGGACAGCAAAAATTGTACAATATTCGCGTTGAAATTTTAAATTCCTTTAAGTTTTCCGTTCCTTCCGAAATGTCAGAAAAAGGCGAAGGATCGCTAAATTGGGGAAACCCTTTCCTGGAAGTGAGAAACATTACAGTAATAAGTACTACACTACACTAATATTATAAAAACACCAGAGGGCCCAAGCAGCTGCTAAAAGTAATCACTATCTAGATTTCAACTCATGTCGTGCGCTGTTACAATATTCTATTACCATATAATAGTTAAATTATCTCTAGCATGTACTAAAATTACTTCATGTTTAACTTAATTTCACTAAATTGCTTCACTTAAAATTGTTTTATTACTCAGTGGCATGTAACTAATCCCGTATATTCGGTAGAACGTGTTATGTAATTTACTTCAATAGTAAAAACTAAGTAAATAGGTATGAAAATTAATATTTTTTGGCTCGTTGGTGTCGCAGAGGAAAAATTATAATTTAGGTACTTAGGTTGACTGTATTTTGCTATTTTGGTATACTGTGATAAAGTTATATCAATAAAATTATTTTATGAATGTTAAAATCTCACCCAAATAAAATGCAAGTTTTAAGAACCAGGTTACGAGATTTCAGTTTAAAGACGACCGTTTAGCGTGGTTGGTATAGTGACCCTGACAGCCGCGCAGGCTCGAATCCCGATAGGTGCAAAAATTAATATGATGAATATCGATGTTCCAAATCTTCGATGTTTCTTTTGTATAATTTATCTATGTATTTATAAAATACCATTGTTTATTTATTACCTGCGACACAAGACCTTAGGGATCTCAGTGTGGGACTAGGTTAATGGATTGAAAGTATTTATATTTAAAGTATGTGTGTCGTAAACGAACCACTTTTCAATTTTCAGGGCATAAGTAAAGAGACGCTATATTGTCTTTATTTGGCGAATATGAATCTCAAGTATGTTATATGATAATTCATTCAATTTGAGTGGAACGCATTTGGCATGGCGAGGCGTCAACAATCCGCCGTAATGTGCTCTCTGAATGTATTCGTATGTTTGTGACGCCTTGGGGAGCGGGATAAAGTGTTATGCTTTTATTTTACATGATCTATGGCGGATCCAGTTTTAATGAAAAAATGTACGTATACATCGTGATTTGGAGGTAGATAGGGCTCATAAGATTTCATTTCGGCTACTGAATTAAGTTAAGGTTACGCATCATCGTATTCTGCCGTATTTTAAGCATTTCCACATGCACCCACTGTTGAGTAAATTGCCTCCTCTTCACTATGCCACTGTCTTCTAACCTGGGCCAAACTTATCCACAAAATAGATAATATGAGAGTTTTTTTAACAAGTCGCTGGCAGTATTTAGACCTTAGAAAGTAGACTAGCAACTTCTCAAAAATAATCACATCTGTCCTCGATATGCTAAAAGTGGCTGCGGGAACTCGCAGTTCTAGCTACCCCATTGCAGGAACACTGCCGTGTGTATATATGTAACAATCAGATGCAGGGAGCGACTTGTTAGACAAAACCACAGACTACTTAATATAGACACTAACATAACATACTTTGTGTCAACGAAGCCCAGTATGACAACACAGTGGAGTCGATACACAACCTCCAGGGAAATTACCGCCGCTAGACGTAACCTGGTTACCGGGACTTTGTACGACACTTATTAAACGCAATTTGCGGGTTTTACTACGAACAAGTTTAATGAAACAGAGAAGAGACATTGGTCTAGTCAAGGGAATTCGGTTCAGAACTGAACAGGAATATTACAAGTTATTTCGTAAAATATCCATTGAATTATATGTATGGAAAAAAATTCCATTGCTGGAGTTAAACTTATTTATGTTAAAGATACTTTAAGTTTGGAAAGAAAATTGATTCGGTTCAATATAAAACAAAAGTATCTATCTAAAGGGATAAAGGATTTATCCTCAAATTCAGTGTAAGGGAGAAAAAGGGCTGGCTAAAATATTACATTTTAAGTGAAATTAAAGTTAGGCCCTGCGAGCGAGCGTATTGTAAAAAACGCAGTCCGTATTTATTCACGCAAATAAATCTGTCAATTTCACTCAGCCTCCCGTTGCCTATTCAGTACCTACTGCTTCGTACCCTATTTTCATGTTAGCTGATACAGAAAAACGAGTTTTGAATCGTAAGTCTTATGTTAGCGAAACTCGCTTTTAAGCGAGTTGGAGTTTAGATTTCATCTGGTGGTAGAGCACTATTTATGATTATTGTTTCCTATAGATTAAAAATAATTGTTTAATCAACGGGTTAGTTAATAGATTTACTTTATGTTTGTGTTAGTAACTAAATTTACATTTGATCATGCAGTCTCTTAGCGATAAGTCGTAAATCCTAATGTAAACTAATCAACATTATCGAAAACGAATTCATTACGAAAAAAAATGCAAATCCATCGTCAGAGCATTACCGAAACTAAATCCTCGAGCTATCGATCGTTCAATAATTTGTTTGCAGAATAAGCCCCTTTTCCCCCTATTTGCGATCGAGATCGAGTTCATCCAGACGTATCGAGTATCGTAGAGGCTTCTGTCTGCCTCCAAACGAACCGATTAAATGAACCTAAATGAACTCGCGTTTGTTTGTACGTCTGATTTCTGGAATGCCAGACTGCTGAATTGTGTTGTGGTGGCCAATTAAAATCCGCAATAAAGTGCCAATATATTTTTTTTTCATAAAAAGATTTCTGCACATTTTTTTTGTTTATTATGTTTTTGCCAAATAGATTTACTAGTATGGATTTGGTAGACTCATTAACCTATATTTATTACTTTATTTTGTAACATCACTTTCCTGTGTAAGGCGGGCCGATGTAACAACTAAAATAAAAATATTTGTGTACTACAAAAAGTATTTTATAGATTCTCAGATAAAGGTAAATCCACGAAGCTTTACATCCCCTAACCCAATAAAATCATTACGCAAAAAACGAGAAAACTTTGTATCTCCACTTTCCTTATTTGTATATTTATTGCTGTTTCCATATCGTATGATATTCATAACGGATTGCTCTTCCATTTCTTGTATCGATATTTTATTACATACCATATTTTGGGAAAATAACTCCGGTGAATTCGATTAGATATCGAGATATCGGCTCTAGATTGTCGAGAGCTGTGCCTCTCGTATTGGCCTGTGATTGCTTTTATGTATGAGCTAGTATCGGTAGGTATATTTTTATTTGGATTGGAATTGCAGATTGGTCTGTCGAGATAGCGAAGGTATTGTTTTTGGAGTCGAGTGTAAACAATAGAGAATTCTAAACGGTGGTGGGTCGTATCTAGATTTTTTTTTAAATCTTACATAGAAAAAACATTTTACTTTCAGAGGAAAATAAAGGTCCCAAAACTGTCCTAAATTGAGGATAAATGAATGTTTTAAACGTCTTTATATTTACACACATTATGGCAGTGTTCCCGAAATGAGGGAAGCCCAAATAGCATGGTCATACAGAAAATCCTACAGCCACGTTTAGAAAAGTTTACTTTTAATACGAAGATACGAGTTAAATAATTTCAGACATAAAATGTCCACTGCTGGACATATGCCTCACCTGTTAACTTAAATATAGAAGATAATATTATGTAAGATAAACCTATATACCTAGTACATATTACGTATAGTTCGAATACCATCGTGACCCGGATTATCCAACATTGTTTGTTTCCTTGCAAACACAGTAAAAGTTGCTTCGCAAAAAAACTCTTTCACCATAATTTATCGCCTATAAAACACTGTCTACGCTATGGAGGAGTAATAAAAACTAGCCGAGGGGCTCCTAGTGTCAACTTTATGGACTCAACTGCCGAACGTTTCTGTACATTAATTGTATGAACGGCCAGAAACTATTTTATAGACCTTTTATGAGAAAACTTTCTATACGGCCCAAATACGGGTGAACTATTTCGCTAAGAGGAGTTTAATAGGCTTGTTTACGGAAGTATTTAAATGGAAATGTTTGAATAATTATTCGGGTTATTTTTTGTCAAATTCAGTAAATCCAAGCTAGATAAAATATTATTAAAGTAATAACAAGTTCTACAAAACAGTCTTAAAAACAACAAGGTCTTTAAAATTTAAATTTTTCGTAAAATTATTTTTAGGGATAAAAAGTAGCCTATTTCCTTTTTCAGGCTCTAGACTACCTTTAAAGTACTTTTGACGTGAAGAGGTAACAAACAAACTATCGCATTTTTTACATTAGTTGGTATTACCACTATAGGTATTACCAACCTAAAATTAATAGCAGTCAGCATTTAATTACACATTAACACCAAAAAGGACAAAATAATAACATACCTAAACGCAACACAATAGAATACGTAGAACAACAGAGAAATTAATAAGAATGACCCACTTTAATCTCGCTCATTACAGTAAACACAGGCGCGATTTAATTACACCACTATTTATTACGACATTATCAGAGAACACGCTATATACTATAATAATTAAGATATTTTTTATTTCTACAAAGCACGCCAAGGGCCAGGTGAACTGAAAAATTGTTGCATGATTGTGTTTGCTTCGGCGATTACAGAATGAAGTAACATTTATTTCAGTTAACCAGGTGACGATGAAAACCGATTTGTTTAGATTTAAGAAGGTATTTTTACATAATAAAAACTTTAATAAAGCTTAACAACGGCGATTAAATATTTAAGTTTTATACAAAAAAGTTGCACAGTACGACGCGTAGACCTTCATCGAGCAGAGCAATTAAGTCACATCATACAATATAAATTGCGTCTGTCAATAATAAAATTTACCCTTATCTTCTTTTGGTATCTCAAAGATTTACACTACTTACTACTCAATAAGGATTTATTTAAATCATATACAAAATGAAATAAAACTACTAAACTTATTTTGAACAACTTCTCGATCATCATCTGTACAAATGGCGCCTCATTTCTCTCTAAATCGATGCTTCAACAGTTTGTTGAGCTTGTAAATCGGCCAGCAAAAACAATCAATAAAGCTGACTAGGAATCCCATTATTACATTTAATAGCATACATGCCAGAAAAGTGATTCGTTTTCATAATATTCTGTTTTTGTGGCTGAGGATGAAGGCAATGATAATTTGTAGAGCTACGAAATGAGCGATTTGACAAACTAGCGACTTTTCTTTAGTTTTATAAATGAAATTGTATTAGGCGTTACAATTCGGAAGTTCAAACATTCACTATGGGTGCGCCCACCACCGGGCCCTACACCCTCCACTGACCCTCGGATCTGATAACTCATAACTGCGAAAAACCGGTTTTAAAGTTTCATAATAATTAGTGGTTTACTAATTTACTAATTTCTATAATCCTGAGAATGCCACGGTTGTTGGCGAAACATATGTAGATTATTTATCTAGTTTTTGATTTCGGAATAGTGCAATGTATTGTCTTGCATGCTAGGTACTCGTGTCTGGTTTCTCGAGGCGATTGTAGTTAGTGCAAGTGCCCGTTTTCTCAGTTATGAGTTATCAGATCCGAGGGTCAGTGGAGGGTGTAGGGCCCGGTGGTGGGCGCACCCATAGTGAATTTTCTTTAGTTATAAAGCTTCTTGCTAATAAAAAAGCTTTTTTCGTTATTTGGTTATAATATCGTTTTTTACGAACATAATATTAAGTAATCCACCTCATTTATTTATTGTTCGTCAAATCACGTGATAAAGTCTAACCGCTAATTAGTGGAATTGTTACGCCAACAAACATCATCATCATCTTCCTGCCCTTATCGCATTATTAATGGAGTCGGCGCAAAATGGTTTCGAAAGTCATATTACCAAAGCTTTGGCGTTTATTTGACGCCAACCGTCCTTGGGCTAAGTGACTATTTTACAAAATCCGTACTTGATATTATACATAAATTCAATAGTAGGTACAGGCCCGTGACTGGGATAGAATCTAGGCCTTCCAACTGGGAGGTGCACGTCCTAATCATTGACGACAACAAACGTCAATTCGAAACGTCACATTGTCCATAGAGGAGAATACTCGTAACTATAGGGACATTGTCACAGCAGCCTGAGCGACATAATTTTACAGAATCGCAAAATTTTTCGAACCCTCGAATCATCTTACACGTTTAAAAGCATTTCGTCTTGCGACTTCATGGCCCGATCGCAAATGGGACTATGTGAGACGGGTAAGCGCTGCGTCTGCGAAACGTCACGACATGATTGACGCAGGCCATGAATACCAGATTAATGGCCGACGAGCGTGTTCCTATTAAATTATAATGCCTTTTGCTTTTCATTATGTCGCCGACATTGCTATTGAGAGACCTGCTACGGATTGCTCTTGATTAATTGTTAGCAAATCTCAAGGATGGTTAATATATGTTTATTAACCTGTATTGACGACGTCATGGGTTCGAGTTCCGGTAAGAGCAATCATTATCATCATCATCATCATCAGCCTATTGCAATCCACTGCTGGACGTAGGCCTCCCCCAGGGCACGCCACGCCATGGGGGTATTTGCCCATAGTCACCACGCTGGGCAGGCGGGTTGGTGACCGCAGCTTGTATTTTGGACTATGTTGTCAACACGGGAGGCGCTGCTGCAAATTGAGCAAACATTGATGAATATCGATGTTTGTTTCCGAGTCATGCATATTTCTATAATTATGTATGTATTTATATACTAAGTACTTATTATTTATTACCCAATACAACCAGGGGTTAAAACACAGGTACTTCCTCGTGTTGCAATAAACATAACACATTACGGGTAACAGGTAGGAAACTTTTCTTAGCGGTTAAGCCTCCCCTGAGTTTTCACAATTTCAATGGTAAAAAGGGCAGGTGGATGCGAATTATTATTCATATTTACGAGTTCCGTGTCCTCACGCAGTCTGATCACGACTGGAACTTTTTCAATAAAACACCCCTAATAGCAGCCCTGGAGGCCAATTCTGCTAATATATTTGGTACTAGTGGACGCCCGCGACTCCGTCCGCGTGGACTACAGAAAAAAAAATATATATCGAAATTATCCGGGATAAAAACATTTTGCCGAGATAAAAAGTATGTTAAGTGGGACCTGTCACAATATATTCCTATTCGAAATGGTCACTGAGATTAGCGTGGACAAACAGTCAAAAAAATAAAAAAAATTGTTTTGGGTACTATTGCGTTGATAAAGGTATTCTATAAATTTTTTTCTTATATATCTTCCATGTACAGACAGCTTCCAGCGATCCGTTACATTTTTATTATATGTGTAGATGTAAATGATAGGTTGGGAGATACATACCAAATAAAGTTATTTACAGTGTAATGGAAAAGTACAGGTACTTAAATATATTTTTTTATCATATTATATTTCATACTATCTGCTATAAGCTTTATGGTCCGCCCATAAAACAAAGATTTGGAAAATCTGTTTGGCTACCTTGGCGTTGCAATTCGTGTGACATAAATGATTTTGCTTTTTTCCTTTCGAAACAAAAATTTATAAATATTTAATTGATTTAACCAAGCCAATACATCTGTCAATAAGTTAGCAAAATCGTGTCCCAATAGCAATCGCTTCGCAGTGCGGTCACGCAGTAGCGGAGCGATTTTATAACTTTATCACAGTAGGGTTGCCACGTGAAATTGCAGATCAAACGTAAAGGCCCAAAAGTTTGCTCGTTAAAACAGAATTCAGGATTTTATGCGCGTTGCAGGTGGAAAAGTATGTGTCTAGATGAAATTCATGATTTGTTTTATTATCGTGTAAAAGTATACGACAGGGGTCGTAGAATTGAAGAATTAGAACTTAGAATTTGCTGTTGTGTTATTGTAAAAAAGAAATATTTTATTTTGTAAAAGAATATTTGGATACGATATAAAAATATCATTAGACTTACTATTCAACCTTAACCATAAAAATATAATACAACAATCATAATATAATAAGATTATTATAAGAATCGTATACCCCTTACCATCAACCGGTCACTCCGACATCCATACAAAACGCTCATTAAAGTAAAATTACAACTATCATTCATCACTGCTTCCTAGAAGCAGACTAAAGCATTCCCGCTGTCGGCACTTGACAAGAGAATCATCGTTAAATACGCTGACGCCCCTCCTACTCGCTCTCGAGATTAACCGTAAATATTTATAAGTGCAATAACGCCTTAATACCTATTCATAAGTGAAAATTATTATGCAAATAGTGGCGACGGGGCGGGCAGTAAATCCGAGCGAGTCTGCAAGCACCTTAATTGCCGGGCAACTGTGATGTAGTGCAATCCAGTTTGTGTACTTGACGCTGATGTGTTGAATACAGGTCTTTTCATAATTCGAAGTCTAGTTATGAGGGTAGCGCCAGTAATTGTGGAATCCTACTAATATTATAACACGCGAAAGTTTATGAGTATGGATGGATGGATGGATGTTTGTTACTGTTTCACGTAAAAACGGCTAGATTTTAATAAAAATTTGGTATGGAGTTAGCCGACACCCTGGATTAACACATAGGCTACTTTTTATCCCGGGAAAATATTTTTATCCGGATAATTTCGACATTTTGTTTTTTCTGCAGTCCACGCGGACGAAGTCGCGGGCGCCTACTAGTATTGATATAAATAAATAAAAAATATTCACACACCACACTACAGATTAACTTAGTCCCACATTAAGATCCCTCGGGTCTTGTGTCGTGATATTGAGAGAGTGTGGGGAAATTGGCTTTTCCAAAAGATGATGCGCGAAAATGAAGACCTATTGGAGCAAACATGTAAGTGACGAGAGGCTACGAGGTAGTCGTATACCTATGAAACTATTTGTGGTCGCTGTACTGACAATATTTCTCTTCTACGATGGATACCTACCCGAACCTCTCAACACACACAATATAGATACATGAGGATAAACACAACTCTTCAAACAAATACATAAATAAAAAAATTTGGGACAGCGGACCCTCGTCTCTACGCCTATTAAAAACATATCCCATGCTTTCAAAATCCTATTTACATACAACCATTTAGTATTCCGAACCGATCAAGCGTTTGGTGTGACGATTGATGGACCTATAATATGTGTTGTGACCCCAAATCGTAATGCCCGTAAATAAAATATAATATTGTCAATATAATAAATGGATACATACTCCGTAACCGAAATTTTTGGTAGGTATGTCTAATAGGGTACTTAGTCAATATACAATTACCTAATTTTTCGATAGAGTTATAATAGAATCTATGGAAATTGATGGAACTCCTGTACTGACTACACTTGTTATCTTTTTTTTTGTTTTAACACAACACATTAACCTAGTCCCACATTAAGATCCCTAAGGTCTTGTGTCGTGGGTACTAAGCAACGGTATATAAATACATAGATAAGTATAGAAACATCCATGACTCGGAAACAAACATCGATATTCATCATATCAATGTATGCACCTACCGGGATTCGAACCCAGGACCTATGGCGTCGCAGGCAGGGTCACTACCTACTAGACCAATCGGCCGTCTTGCTGTGCAAGTTAATGGAACTCCTGTGCTGATGAGGACTATACTAGAATACATCAGCTGCATCTCCTTCCGTGCATGTCGTAAGAGTCGACTAAGGAAATCAGGCAGTTTCTCAGGTAATAAGCACTGACAAATACACTTTAGTATTTTGCAGTTATGTCTGCGCCATTTCAGGACCACAGCAGTGTGTACAGGATGTAACAAAAAGGGTATGTCAAGCGAAACGCTACGTAAATAGCCCAATGTAGAGAACCTATCCACAAAATTTGAGACTCGATATCACATGTTTATTTTTCGATATTGTATGAAAATTCCTGAGATATTTAAAAATTTATTTATTTATTTATTGTTATTTTAGGACTAATAGCGAAAGTTTATAGAACATATAAATAATAGCTATGACTTAGAACTATGCTATTAATAAGTTACACAGATAGCTTTAATAACATTAGTTGGTTCAGGAGAATACATATATATAATTGCAAACAATATACGAAAAGAACTAAATGTGGACTAATTTGTCAGGATACACAGAAAAGAAAGACACTCGAGCGCAAAAGGTTAGGTATTAGACCTATCACATCCCCGGTGAAGAGAACAAAATAAAATTTAAAGAATTTATACTTATTTAATGCCACCAAATTTATCATCTGAATATAATTATATGTATATATATATATTGATTTTATATAGATTTACGATTTAAAGTAGTCTGCATTCATTAAATGACGTATCGATGTCGGACTGGTACAGAATAATTCCACATCAACAGTGAGTTTGTTGAACTCTCGGCAAGCTCCATACTATCAAATTTTGTGAATAGGTTCTCTACAGTGGGCTATTTACGTAGCTTTTCGTTTAACATACCCTTTTTGTTACACCCTGTATATGTCTGTATCGATGAAAGTTCGTCATCGTAATATTTGCTCCAATAAAAAAGCTGCATTTAGCTTTCGTTACGTTCCTTACGATAACGAATGTCAATCTGAAATTCATATACATTGGCTTAGCCACCAGGACTTGTTAACTAAAGCTCGAAGCTTAATATCGAGAGGGATAGTTGTACACTGTGGAATACTACCCCATCCAGGAAAGACACAGGACCTTAGGTCAATTCAGTTAAGGAAACAATTCTTAGAGAATTAATGTACATGCCTGTACATATATAGGTACTTCAACTTTTTTGGTAAATACATAGCTCCATTTATAACGAGTACATGTAACGCTACCTACGGTTACAGTACCTACTATGATTTGAATAAGTAACGCAAACATGAGAGGAAAGTGGGACATGTATTTGCAATTCTAAAATCTACCATTCATTTGTTGTAATGCATAAATCAGCATCAAAAGTCAGCAGATGCGTTATTAAATTAAATACCAAAATTGATAAACGTCAGAGTAAGCCCAATGAGACCCGCCGACAGGTAGGACGTTTAAAATAATTCCGGTGATTCGTTACGCTCAGTCGGACTTTTATTAACTCATATTCATTTTCACACATAATAAAATGATAATATTAAGAATTTGGGATACCGAATAGGATTATTAAAGATGGATACAATAATTTGTCATGCTTTTTTTTAGTTTTATAGTAACTTTCTAATAAGATTTCTAATTTCGATAGTTAAATATCTAGTAGGTTTGCCTATTGTTTTAGTTTAGACTGTTAGTTACTCAAACGATACACCAATACCTACGTGAAGGCAGGAAATGTCACTAAACTTGACAATAAAGTTTACTGTGCATTGTGATTGACATATCAATTCGTATAAAAGTATTCTACAACGACATGTATGTGTGTTGTTATACATACACACAACCCTATAAATAATTATATCGTATTTTAGTAGAATTTTACACGAAAGATAACAAGTAGCAAACAGCAACCTTAAGATCGCTTTAAGACACTATAGCAGTAGATACACCAACGAACGATTTAGTTACTACAAGCTCAACACGATTTTCTCTGTCTATAATTATTGAGAAGTCACTAATCATATTCCTAAGTTATCTAGTTTTATGTTAAACTAACCTGGTAATGGTACATGCCGGCGCCAACGCCCACCCGCGTCTGTTGTCAGTGCTGGCCTATTACAGTCCAACCACTTGTATACAACCTCTTACATAGAAACATTAAGACACTAAGAAAATACGATAATATGGTCGATTCTGACCATCACACTTGAACCTAAACTTAAATTTAGTCCTACCTGTCCCTTTCTGTCTCAGCCAATTGGCCGTAGTTCTGCAGAAAGAGACCAACAATAAAAAATGAGTTTCGAGATATTGACGTTTAAAGTTTCTTTATTTTTTAAAAAGGTCCCTTACGTTTTTCCTGAAAATTATTTATGTCATTTGGTAGAAACAAACTTCGTGCAGAATATTAAATAGGTTTTACAGATATTACAGTTATTTTTCATGTAATAATCTTGGTTTAAAAACAAGTAGTCGTTTCCTGCAGAATATAACATACTTATAATGCCATGACCAAATGAAAACGACCAAAACTGTAGTCGTTTTCTGCTAAATGTGATATCACAAATTTTATTTTTATTGAAACGGTTATGAACGGGGCGTCCGATAAAAAATATATTTAGTAATTAACAAACCTGTCAGCTTAAAAAACTTACCAAAATACTTAGCTAAAAAGGAAAAAAACAAGACATTACTATTTATTTACCTACTTATTGGAATTTGACAATCTTAAATTGTCGTAGAGTTCTAGTATAGTACGAGCCGAACATGGAATGACAACAAAGTTCTATGTTCATTACCAAATATTAAAAGCAAAATACGACCAAATTACGGGACGAACGGAATACCTAAATCGAAGAAAGCGACCATCTACGTAGTCTTTTTATGCAGAATAAAATATTGATAACATTAGTACTATAGGTTATTACCAAAACCGATTCTATATATTCTGCAGATTTAAAGATACATATTTTAGTTGAAGAATAGTTCTTCAATCAGACCAACTGGACCAAGGTGGCTGCTTTTAACTTATTTAATACTTGTTTTTCTTGTTGATCGTTTTCAGCAATTTATCAAATAATTGTGCTAAAAAACAGTCGATTTTACCAGAATATAGAGCAAAAAATCTAGTTTGTGATGGCATAGCTAACTCATTTTGACCAAAAATGGCTTTGGTCGCTTTTGCAGAACTACGGCCAATTTATGTTAAGGGTGGACCTGATAAATTTTAAGTTTACCTACGTCTTGGTGTGACGGTCAGAATCGACCAAAAAAATTACCTACGACCACCAATGTGGACTATGCAGCATAGTCCAATCGCTGCCTTCCAACCGGACAATGGTAGCACTGTTTGCTTAGCACTGTTAGACGACCTCCTATTTTGTACTTCCTCCATGGATAGAAACCAACTAACTTAGTAGGTATTACATAATTTCCTATAAAACAAGCCATTTTCCTCCTTAATATTTTTCACATAGGAATCATTGCATGAGCTGACAAAGAATGTGTTAGAGCTTATATCTTGATGCATCTAGTACATAATACCGTTCCTAGGAACAGCGCGTTGTATCACGCGTGGGACTTACATTTAATAGCCTTTTAATTTCCTACAAGCGCTATTATCGTTATGGAGGGCGACGTCCATGTACCAATGTAACCTGATATGTGTCCAGTAATAGCAAATAGATAGCATTAATTTAATCTGAATGCCTCATTACGTGATATTCCCACATAATTTGCATTACGTTTATCATAATTTAATTCAGCCATAATCTTACCAGTAATCAAGGGAACTATGATTTGGCTTGAATTAATTGGCTCATGTAAGATGCATAGCAGGTTAATACTCTGACTATAGGCCCACTTCCTTGCATCAACTGTCTTCGATACCTAACCGTTGATACACATAAGCGGTCTTGCTCTCTTTTTCATTGAGATACGGTATATAGATATTTGGAGATAACATACAGACCATTGATCTAGTTTAAGAAAATATTATTCTGGACAAATTTTTATTTACGAGAAATTTATTGCAGAGGATTGAGTATATTTATGGCAAAATTGCTTATGTACAAGATAGATAATGTTCTCACAAAGGCCCATCGAGTCAAAGTACGCCTGAAGAAATTATAATAATTATTCTCTTTTAAGTTTATTACCGGCGCGTATAATGAGTTATTGACTTGAAGATTGGACACTTAACCGCCCAGCATCGTCTATATATAAAGAAAAGATCGTATCCTATCTAAATAGCGCACATTAAATATCGGTTACTCTGCTAAATCACGTTGACAGGAGTGATTAATCTTTCAAGTAGAATGGCTGTCGTTAGTCGGGCAATAAAGAGATAACGAAATAAATCAACGTGCTATAAATATGGGCCAGATGAGCGATCAGTCCCAGAACTGTCCAGTCAAATAGAAATTTACAGATCTTTTTCTGGAACTAACATGCATTAAAATGGTATAAATAAATATCAAAACAGCGGGGCGTTGTAAAACTGTGTTAATTGTTCTCATAGTGATCCGTTAACGTCGGGCGTCAGAAGAAGTTTCCAAAACGACGTTTCTTTGTTTTTGGAACGGTACTTGAACTTTATAACAACTATCTTGAGTTACGACTCTTCAAACCAAAACACACAATTGTGAATCATCTCGTTAAAAGTGAGAACATCATTAATCACAACTAGCAAACACTCGTAGAACTACCGCAAGGAACTTGCTCCTCGTAACCCCGAAACTGCTGAACTTGGGACATTAAAACTTGAAGCTTCCGTATTCAATGTAACCTGACCATGTCTTCGGTTATTATAACACATAATTCAGTAGTGGGAATGCGGTGCAAAAGTGCAATATCCGAGACCGGAGCAATAACTGTCAGCATTGGAATGAATCAGTGGCATATAAATCGTAGGTAGGACAGCATCGTGCTCAGTTCTCGTGCAATCGCCGCTGATTTTATTTTATTACTAGCCCTGTAAGAAAGGCAAGTGTCGATTTGTATAGTTAAATTATTTTACGATACCATATAGAAGGATGCTCGCTTTCCTATATTATTTTTTAACTTTCAGCAAGCCTAAGGTGATACTCCCCAATCACTATCTGTAGTATTTCTGATAATTTCACATAACTACTTTTTTCTCTCAAAAATATATTTTACGATTGGCGATCCTGTCAAGTAGAATCCATGCGAAGCAACCTTTATCGTAATAAATGTTAAAACGTTTACATTGTATATGTCGTTAATTACATGTATTTATTATATCTATATATTTTCTGTACGAACTGATTTAATACTAATTAGTGACAGCGCGATTTGTCTACTTGGTAAAGGGTTATTACTTTAATAATAATCATCTGATCCTATCAGTAGGTAGGAAGTAGGCAACAAATAGCAATTTTTTAAATTTCTAGGTGAGATGGCTAGAGCTACATCTGATCCTTAATCAGTCAGTAAGGCCGTTGAGAGAAATACTTTATAATATTTTTTGCATTATAAATAGACGTTAGCATGATTCAGTTAAATAAAATCGAAATTCCACTAGCCCAAGATAAACATAGAAATCCGAATAAAGAAATCATGTTCATCGTGACTTGCTTTCGTACAGTTTAACATTTGCTATTGGTCAACTTAAAGCACGTTAAAAAACACCAAGTAACCTTAATTGTTAACAAAATAGAGATTATTTTACAGCTGCTAACGTTAAAGACAGGGTTGAATAAGAAGAGTTTGCTGAACGTAAAGTACTAAATAAATATTCGGAAATTAGATAAACAGTAGATAGAGCGGAAGCTCATCTCAACTAGTATGACGTTGTCAACTCTCGTGGTGACAAAAAGATGGATGGAGCTAAAATTACTCTTACGAATGATTAGTTTGTTCTGCAAATGGTTACGATAAGGATTTATGGTTGTATGCTTTTTGTAAAGCTTGTGTATCTAACGGTAAATTGATTTATTAGTTATGGTAAAAGTAGGATAGTGATCATGGTGATGGTACTCGTATTAGATTAAAGCTTTTTCTATTCTATATCGCCAATAAGGTGCATTAAGATGTATATTTTGAGACATGTTTTCATTTTATAGATAATTTATTAAAAGAAAATAAAAATTGTATGTTAAAGGTATGAAGGAGATACTTTCACAGACAGTAGAGGAAGCAATTTGTCTTTTTTTTCCTAGAAAACGAACTATTAGCAATATACTTATATAAATCATAATATCCACATTATCAACGTTAGGAAGTGTGCTTATTGCTTTTAAGTACTATTGTGGACAAAAACGTTATTTCAGTTCAGTTTAATTACAGTACATAAACTTTTGTTGGATATAGAATCGATTATTACAGAGAAGAGATAGGTTAAAGTTTTATTTAGTTCAGTGATAAAGAAAAAGTAATATTTTGTAAATGGACATTACAAAAAACTTGCCTCAAACCAGGCCCCAATTGCACAAAAAAGCTAAAAATTTAGGGTCAACATTATTTAAAGACCCATCGTTTTCTATTGTATAAACGGTCTCCAAAACATACACATTAAACAAAATCATTGGCAATCTTTATATTTATCTAAGTTTGTTCTTGAAGTTTTTTCACCGCACTCCAATACTACGGCGTGGTGGGACCACCCACATTATGTTATTTTAGGCGCTTGCGCATAATTGAGTTGTAGCGAGAAAGCCGGCCTGGGGGACAAGTAATGTGCTGTTTTACATGTGTAGGTACCTTTATTACCTGGGTATTGTTGCTGGCTTAGGTGGGCTTTGGTGCGGTGCTAATGATTTGCATTGCCAGTGTTCAGGTTTTAAATATTCCATTGATGCACAAATTATGATGTCTTCATCGCGGCTGTCGATGGCGACAGATAGACTCACCTTACAGCCGTATCTATGGAGAAGAATACGCAATAAAAATATAATGACGACCGATTGGTGTAGTTGGTAGAGACCCTGCCTGCGACGCCATAGCTCTTGGGTTCGAATCCCGGTAGGTGCAAACATTGATATCATGAATATTGATGTCTGTTTCCGAGTCATGGATGTTTCTATACTTATCTATGTATTTTACCGTTACTTAGTACCCACGACACAAGACCTTATGTATCCTAATGTGGGACTAAGTTAATGTACACACATTTGTGTGTGTGAATATTTATTTATTTATTAATGATCAGTTAGTTTTACTTAAGTAATTACCTATGTGAATAAGTTTTAATAGTTAAGAAATTTTGTCAACCACTATCGAATAATATGAACTTTAGAAAATATTCTAGGGTCCAAATTGAGAATTACTCGGCAATAACTATTTCTACCAATTAAATATTTCTTCACTAGAATATTTCAGCCTGCATCTCTTTTCATGCGTGTCGTAGGAGTCGATCGACTAATGAAATCGAGCATTCTATCAGACTATAAGCTAGCAATTCGGATTCGGCGGAAAAAGCTGGAAGGGAGCGGGTGTAATTTTCTTGTGAAAATCATTTGTAAATGGCTTGCAGGTGTCCGTAAAGTGATGTTTTCTGGTAGATAAGTTATATTTTGATTACTTGTGATGTGAATCTAGTGCGTGTGCATGGTTTTATACGCAGGTAAGCTGAGTAAAACTTTAGCCGGAATACGATCTCTTCACGGGCCCATATAAGTTGTTTCTGCAATTATTTTTCATTATGACTAACTTTCCACTTGTTCTTGAGGATTTTCCCGACGTTTCCATTCATCATCATCATTATCATCCATCATATGTTCAGAAATCATTTACTAAAGATAATGGCTGTATGGGCTTAGTTCCCCTTGCCTTTCCTTCGGGATAAACTAAACAAAAAAAAGCTAGCAATTCGTTACTGATCATTTACTCGTACATCTAGGTATTGTCACTGTGGCTGTGGGATCTTCTTCATGATTCGGCAGTTCTAGCTACCCCAAGATGGAAACACACCTGTGTAGGTATATGTATGTAATTTTATTTAATATTTACGTGACAGTTAATCATGATGACATTATCAACGTGTACCTTGACGTAACGTGACTAGATTATAAGGTTAGAGACGTTAGTGCGGATGCGTAACAATCCGTTAAAAATCGGATACGAATGTAGACCATCTCATGAATCCTCCAAATTCGAATGAAGTAAACGTAGTGCTCTTTAAAGGTTAACTTTAATTCTTATCCGAGTTATTTTCAAAAAATATTCCAATATTTAGCTGACTGCGCAAGAAGGAACTGGTTGCATTTCAGCTTGAGACGCATCATTAGATTCGTCTTAGTCGTGAAAGTGACACAGGATTTTTACGCAATCGGGTTTTTTTAGATTAATGAGGTTCATTTCAAGGGTTCATTTCACTCTGAATAACAGCTCTTAAAGTGATTTTGATAGTGACATAAATTCATAGAACAACATAGCCCATGTTACACAAAATGCTGACTTATCGTTTCCGTAAGCCATCGACTAACACGAGGCTTATCCTTTACTAAAACGCTATAAACATTTTTCTACGGAATAATGGCTCAAACTCTTTTGTACCCTCCCCCACACGGCTGACGTGCATTGTATTAATATGATTAATAGTACCGCTTGTGTGATACGCAACTTTTTTCAGCGGCTATAGATGACGACTTTGTGACATTTCTTTTATTTAGGTCAGTGATGGAAATGTTACGGCCTTTGAAACACTGAACCCTTTGCGTTTGTCATGCTTGGTTTATTAATCGAGTTATAATGATATAAAAGTTATATCTTTTACTTTAGATTTCATAAACCTAAGACGTTGTATACCTAGGTCCTAGGTACTGAGTAGAGGTTTTGGGTTAACTGATTCAACCAATCTGCCGCTGTTTGCCAGGACGAGCATACTTAATACTAAATTGTTCTCAATTTGGCTACTAGATTTTTATGTAGCTTTTTGGTGTGGGTCTTTGTTACGAGTACCAAATCTCACTATTTATTTTTATAGTATTTTGCCTTTTTTGACTTGTCCCAAATCAATTAAAACAACAAACCTAGATAAATTGAATGACCAAATTCAGCTTAAAACTGCACTACATAAGGTATCTATAAATATGATGAACACATCCACAACTCAATGTCTTTCTACAAAATGACAGCCTATTTTCGTCCATATAGGTACATAGTAGTGTTTGTAATGAACACACATTTGCACTGCGTTTCCCAGTACTGCATGCTTGTATAAAACATTTCCGTACAATGTATGCTATCTTTTATTAGAACCGTTAATAGGACTCAAATGGGTTTGATTTCATTGCGTTGTTTGTTAAGGTGAGGCTTTTCATTGCGTGTGCGTGAATTTTGATGGAAAGTATGAAATGTCACAGTCCCAGCTTACAAATATAGTATTTCGACATTATCATTTCTGTGCAAGTAGAAGAATAGATTTTATCGTTGTGCAATAATTGTTGATGTATTATTGAAAAAACCTATCACATGTTATAAAATATTTTATTTATATCGGTAAGAATATACTTAAAATCTAGGATTTAATTATAACTGTTAGTGGAACTCTAATCGATATCAACCGCAATTCATATATCTAGTAAAAGATGCCTTAACTCCTTCTTTATTTTTAAAAGAAGTTGCAAGACACGTTCCAACACATGTTAAATACTTATTACATTACCGGAATACAACAAACCTCCTAAAAGGATTATATTTTTATCGCTCAAACACATGCTCTAAAATTCTACGGTTATGTGAAAAGAGTTTTCGTAGCGGGAAAAATGCTGAATTTTGCATTTTTCCAATTTGTCTGCAATGTATCAACTCTTTAGAACCTCTGTCTGCATATATGCATACAAACGTTCACTTGTCTCAGCTCTATATTCTCCTTAATAGAATTTAGCAACAAGTTTTATAATTTTAAAAAGTATTCTTAAAATATAACTCAACCTTATATTTTACCCTAGTTGCTTTATACTTGTTTAGCATGATTTCTGTATCTTTAAGGTTTTAATCCAGCCATTTGCAAAGACTTTCGATATTTTAACTTTCCTACCGCAGTACAAACTGCTTTGTTAAGAACCTCGTTCGATTTTCATTGGCCTCGTAGCCTCCACGTATTTTATGGTCTCAATTATTACTGGTCTCTACTCTGCGGTATTGAAAATGGCTGTTGCCTGTAAAATGCTTATTAGAAATATTTTCACACCGTAAAAGGAAGCTAAATTTGAAATATTTTTCTGACCATATGTGAGGTGTATTAAAGCAAAATACACATTGCAGTTGCAGTTTTTCAAATTACATATCTATATAATTATATTAGTCATGCCCACTATTTACAAGTTGGGCATAAGTGTGTAAATTACCAACGTTTGTTACTTATATCTTATATTAACCTATCTATCGATTATAAGGCCCACATGCAAAGGGTAGCACCGCGCTTCGCTAAAAATTCCATGTAGATTAATAATATCGGTACAAATCAGATCGTATAATATTACCAGTGAAACATGAAAATAATAATTTCCCTTGGATCACAATATCTTAAATATAATATTAAGTTAATTAAGCCGTAAGCAAGACAATAATAGCTCGCATCTTGTTTTGTTTACAATCAGAGTATTATGTTTCCCGACTAATTGGACTGGCAAAGTTGATATTAAAGTTTATGTACCTACAAAGCCGGGCAATGATAAAACGCCATTTCACCGTCCGTGAGTCTGTTTGTCGACAGATTCTGCGAACGACTGTAATTAATTATGACCGATGTCGCTCTCGCCGAGAGTGGAACCATCTTTTGTTTTTACCCGCCATTTGTAGAACAATGCCGTCCACGCAATGTTATCTCAAAACAAATGACCACGTCCACTTTTTCTCCCTTTATCGCGTTCAAAGTTCTTCGATTTAAAGTTTCATTTATAGAACCTATTCCGAAACGTTTCCCGCCGGACTTAATAGCATTTTACAAGCGAAATCCGAAGGCAAATGCCAAACTAACAAAGTGCGATGGAACAAAGTCGGGCTCGAAGTTACGACATTCGGCGTCCGATTCTTATTGAACTTCGAGTTTTATATCTTTTATTTAAACGTCTACGTGAATAAAAAAACATTGTGAACTTTGTTTCAATCAATTCAAGTTTATTATTTCTTGTGATCTACCTAACACAGCTCAGGATATCATTCATATAACTAGCTCCTGTGCTGATCCAGGACTAGAATACATCAGCTGTATCTCCGTCCGTTCATGTCGTTAAAGTCGACTAAGGAACTCGGGCATTCTCTCTAGCGATGAGCTAGCAACTGTCACTAATCTATATCTATCCCCACTATTCTAAACGTGGCTGTGGGATCTCGTTTATGATTCTGGAGTTCTAACTGTTTCAGGAACACTATCGTGTGTATAGGTATATATGTACCTATGTTTATTTTATTAATTACTACCCATTTCCATAATTAATTTTGATTGTACAAACAAATTGTTTCCTAAAGTAGTCTAGACTGCACAAATATCATTTGATCTTACTTAACTGTATTTAAATTGAAATAGAGATCTATGTTCTTCTTTTATTTTCCTATTACAGATTTAGATAAAATGTTAATCAAAGATTCAAAAAACACTGTTTGTTGGTACGCCATAGATTATCTTTTAATAATGCGGCGATTGACTCATTCTTGTGTTGTCTTTTTACTTTTTAAGCCTGTATTTATAGTAGTGGCCTAATGGAAAGATCAAACGTTGGTGGTAGTTAATTTTAATGTGTCGGTGCAAACGCTAGTGAGCTTCGCTATAATTAGACGCATTGGTAATGCATCTCTGTGCCCTACTCGACTATTTGATGTGGTGACATTTATTATTGCAGTTACAGAGGAGTTACCTGGCTTGTTAGCTAATTCTGTTTAGCTTATTTTGAAAATAAACATATCTGTGAGGAAATGATTTACTTTTAAGCTTGATAGCAAATTCAAGAAATCCAATTACCTAAGTTCTTATTCTCTCGTATTTATGAGTTAGTAATTTTAGCTCTACTTAGCTTCTCTGACTCTAACAACGTATTTTATCTGCATTTTAATATTTTGCCCTGATTAAACTGCATGAATTCTCCTAACTAAGTTCCACCGAAAGCATTCCAAAACCCGCTCATTATCTTCACCAAACACACAGTTTCCACAATGTCTTTAGTTTAGAAGTTTAATTCGTATGTCAGTGACGTGGCGGAGGCGTTGTTTCTGTACGCCAAACTTGTTTTATGTGGCAGGAAGGAAGCAGTCCTGTCGGTAAGGGCGCTCTCATCAACTTTAACGACCCATTACCGTTATACAGGGGGACTGTAATTTCGGAACTCGCATAACCTGTAATTATTTCAGAGGGCGTCAAAAACGCAGCCGCAACACATTTGGTTTCGATGACATAGGCATTAAATAAAATATGAAATAATTTTTTTAAAACGAAAAACCGACTTCCTCCCAAAACTCGAGCTTACTAAAGTAAAATTTTACTAAAGGGAAAATATATATTGCGTTAAGCCGTGTACGACGTTTAGAAGGCATAATATTGTCAGATTTATATGCCAGTAAATGATTAAATAGGCCACATGACAAAAGAGAGAAATGACTAGGCTTCGAAACTTTACGTCTGACAATATATAAGCAACATATAATTACACTCCTACTTCCCGCCCTGTTCCCAATCATTTGGGGTCGGTGCAATATGTAGGTACTCTTCTTTCATTCATCCCTATTATCCGTCATCTCGTTATTCTCATGTCTACCTCTTCCTCTATAACCATCTTACTTCGGACACGGCTTAACGCAACATATAATTACACGACTTAACACAATTATCTTAATCTTCATAAGCCTATTGCAGTCTACTACTGGACGTAGGCTTCCCCTGCCATAGGGGGATTTTGTTACTAAAAAGTTCCACTATCTATTTTTCGGCGGCTCCATCATCAGACCCTCGTTTCCTTTATATTATGTGTAGCTGACCAAAATTCTCTATAATAATCTAAAAACGGACTACTCGTGCCTATTATATTTGAGGATATCCCTAGATTCCTTAGAGATTCCATCATCAGATGTTATGTTTTATATGTAGGTGACCAAAACGCTCAGCAAAAGTGTAAAAACAGACTACATGTGCCTACAATATTCGAGGATTGCCCTCGATTTCTCCAAGATCCTATCATCAGACCCTGATGTGGTGAATATGGGACCAACCTGGAAGTATACCATGACCAACTATAAAAAAAAATTGAAATCGGTTCATAAATGACGGAGTTCTGAGGTAACACACATAAAAAAAACATACAGACGAATTGATAACCTCTCTTTTTGAAGTCGGTTAAAAAAAGCTTTTTTTTAGGTTTTGGCCTTAAGAGTATTTTCGAAGTGGACTAATTTAAATCCGCATCTCGGATATCTACCCAACCTAAAACTACGAACTTAAAAGTAAAATACTAAACGGTGTTTACCTTTGCACTGCTTTACTAAGTATTGTTTTACTTGTTACTTAATTAATATTAGATTAGACATACCTACTTATACAATGAAGAAATCTGAATCTATTTAATTTTAAGCTTTAAAAAAAACTTATATTAAATAACATCGCAAAAAGATGCACATTATGGCGAAAGAATATCAATATCCAATCTGTGGATAAAATAAAAATACATACGTCATCATTACGAGAGAGAGTGGGTAATGAACGAATTTATGTAGGCAACTGCGCGATGTCAGTGAATTATTATTGGCACAAAAGAGCAGACAGGGTAAATGCTTGCTGAAATGGAACGTAACATGTCTCTTGAAACAAGGATGGTTCAGCAATGTTATTTAAAAATTTTGCTTGGTTAACGACTGGAATTTTTATAATAAAATTGTATGATCGAGGTAAGTACCTAAGTATCAAGGAAATTTGAGTATGTACCTAAGCTTGTTCATAGACAGATCTACGTAACAAAACAGTAACAGATTTTAAGGAACGAACCGAGGAAGGATTCATATTTCATGCAGAAGAAAATGTATCCTTCGTATCAGCTCATTAATCAAAACGGTCTACAAACACTTTAAATCTTAAAATCGAACTTCTTGCATCCCTACACTGAAATAATTCACAGTCAATTCGACATGGACAACGCGCGGCGCCGTGGGCGACTCCTGTCTTGACGACAGCGCTTGTACCGACTACCGCGGTTATTTCTAACCCATATCACGTCGCTTGCCAACCGGATCGCCTGAACGCTTTGATGTCGCATTCTCTTTTTGCAAACCGCATTTCAGCTGCCGAGATAGGCGCGTGTTTTCGGTAACGTCTAACGGCATTCTTTGATTGCGTTTTGCTTTTAGCTCGAAGACATGTCCATCCTTTTTGTATGATTACTGACTAGTTACTATTGTCTACGACTTACTAGTCTTTATTATGTTGTGTAGTAAAGGTTAATTTGTTAAGGCATACGTATAATGTTATGTTTTGCGCAGACAGTTTGCACTTAAGAATCCGGTTTTATATTAGTAAGATCATTAACACTATTGTTCTTTGTGCTTCGCCTGAAGATAATTTATACATTTTTGCATATCTATACTGGTAATTATAGGTAACTAGCATAATTTATTTTGCATTCAAGCGTCAAGATAAAGATGTTGTTCGATAATATAGTGCAGAATTTTTAATGATATTTTGTTTATGATCATACAGTATATGAATGTGCATCTTTTTAGATAACTGTCATTATTATATAATCTACCAAAAATGATTCTTACTGTTTTGGAATTAAATGAACGATGCTTTTTATTTCTATTTATTTAACTGAACGGTTCTTCGACAAATTCTTTCATTAAATATATTTAGTCAGCTACCTCTAAATCAGTTTAAGCTGCAGCTTACCAAAGTATTTCCAAAGTTTATCTTCCAGCAATTACTTGAACCTTTCCGACGAATTTATTCGAAAAATGTAAAGTGTCAATATCGTAAGGGCTTGAAGCGGTTTATTTTCAGCTTGGCCATTCCGGTAAGAGATAGGTAATAGAATGTAAATCTTGTTCTCTGTGGGAGGATATGTGGTTATCTTTAAACTGTCGCATTACATTTTATTTATCGGTATTGTTTATATTGCTGCATCTTAATTTTTTAAATGTATCACACTTAAGCATATACCTACTTCTTACTTATTATTTGGCAATTTTATTTTGGTAGAATTGAAAATCATTTTTTTACATTGAGCCTCTTTATTTTATTATTATAAAATTGAATAATTTGTAACAAGGAATCATCATTTCAGTCAAAAGAAGTCCACTGCTAAACCTAGGCCTCCCACAAATATTGTAAGAAATATTTGCATTTTACTAGATTCTACACAACTTATTTCAAGTGGATATTGAAATATCGTAATTTAATAGAATACTTAGACACACACATCAATATACGAGTAAACCTCGTGTGGGAGTAACGATAAATGTAGAACAAAGAGGAGGTTCGACATTCAATGTACTACGTTAGCGACCGGCACTGTAGACTTCACAGTGCAATATGAACCAATCACCGGCTATGATTCCTCTATCCTAGGAACACTACTGCCAGTAACACGCGCGATGCCGACAACACCAATCTACCTCTAATATATATAATGCAGACAAACGTTTTAGTCATCTTTCCTTTGAATTATTTCATTGATCATAGTATTGTAATAAAACATAATTTTATTGACGAACCATTTAGTTATATTCACTCCAAATTCAATTCAAAAACAGTGTATACCGATAAGTAAATTAGATCTTATGTTGATAACTTAATCTTTTTGTATATTAATTTTATTTCCTAACGATTGTTGTTAGTTTACATCTCCCCGATTTTCTATTAAATCAAGGCATCCTTGAACATATTGAACAAATGTACTTGAGCCACCACCTTTATGTCTTTCCCAGTTGAATGTGACGAAGATAAGGGACAAGATAGTTTATTCTAAAGTAGTGATTTGTTAGAAAAGTTAAGTTAAGGCGCTCTGATAAAAACCGAGAAAAACTTCGAGCGGGCATAAAGATTTCTCACAACTTCTTATGATATAGATTAGGTAAGAAGATTGCTTCATTTATTGATAGTTTTCTTGATAACTTGTTATGGTGGGACCTTTTATATTTTATTCTCTAAATTTATTTGACTTCGGTACTCTCATGACAATAGATTTTATAAAATTCATTTGCATTATTTCGTTACCTATCATACTAATTAATAGAACTTTTCCAACGTTAACCCTTTCAACTTTTAAAAACATCACTCATTTATATCAAAGTTATGTTTAAAAGCTTACAAAAAAATAACTGTAACCGAATGGTATAAATTGTTATTAAACTATTCACAATTTTCAACCATCAAAAGCTTTGGAAAACATTACATTGCACTCTATTTATATTCCATCACATTGCGAACAGGGCAGAGCATGCTCAGAGGGAAAAAAGCATTCCTAAAAAAGAACACTCAACACATCAGCTAAATGCAAGCGAGCTGACAGCTATGCGCGACGACGTCACGGCCTATGTTTTATGACGTCGAGAGGGCAACGAAAATAAAAGGGAAGCCCTTGGAATGATTACGCTTGGAAGTTAAGAAATATGGGGTAAAGATCTTTATCCCATCTTTAGGTTTGTCATCGCGGCTGTAGTTGTCTGGTCGTAATCATGAGCTGTTAGATTCGAGGGTCAGCGAAGAGTGTTTGGCGGTTTAGTGGTAGGCGAGTACTAGTCCGAAAAATCTAGATTTTCTATCGTTAGAATAGTTTACAACAGAAAAAAATTATTGAATTCTAGAAAATACGACAGAGTTTTGCATCACCATATGTGAGCCATATGTCACTATATTTATCTCATATCTCATTGTTTGCTACTGAAAGACACCTAAACGGTAGAGACACTGTATGCAAAATTGACTTTGACAATTACCACAAAATGAATGAAGCACAAAATAAAATTTTGTCTCTCACGGCTTTTCATGCTATATTATTCGAAGAGAAAGCCGTTCTGTTAGTTTAAATGTACAGCCATAGGCGTCTTCGAAATTAAAAGCAATGATTTATTGCGAGCATTCATTCTGCGACATACTTCCCCAGGAGCCCACAACGGAGTCTTCAAACGTCAGATTTATAAAAAACATTTTCAGTATTACGTTCATTTTTTTTCATCTTTCTATTTTTTCCTACAGCTATCCACATAATAACAGCTTACGAGAACAACACTTGAAGCGTTTATTAAAAAGTAATCTCGTGTGTAATCTATCATTATTTTGTTAAAGCTGCACCGCCCGATCGGAGTTTTGATCAAGTAAATTACTCTATTAAATCACTAATTTTAATACCATGTTTAGGAGGTCCGTATCAGACAAATTAACATAATTAGATGTTGGTAATTTATGTTCGATGTGTCGAAATACTGTCACTTTGGAATGCTTAGTAAAAAACCGATGATATAAAGTTTGTCCTCTCGAACACCGGAAAACAGAAATGGTTTTGTATGTTTCTCTTACCTGCTTGTTAAAATAATGGAAGGTTTCAAGCGACTCTTTTTAGTAAAAAGTGTAATTCAGAACTATTCTTATACAGGAGGTAATTTATTAATATTAGGATTATTTATTAGGATTTTTTATATTTTCACAAAAAAATAAGATTATACTGATAAATAAATAATTGTCACAGAAAATTGAATCATGCCTACCTAATAAATGCAGCCAGAACTGAAGAATCTATCCAAACATATTACAAAGGTCTACCCTATAACGATCGACGTACACGATAACATTACAAAGTATCTAACTAAGGTATTCTATTTCAGTGTAAGTTACCCCATTTATACAGGATGGATGATTTTGATTATGAGCTTAAATAAACAATTTTTAATTGAAATTACAGAGTTAATGCAACTTAGATTTTAATAACACAGAGGTTAGTTTGATCTTATACTCGTACATAAGCTGATACAAAGCTGATTCTCCAAGAAACCACCGTCCATTTATATGGCACGAGACACAAATTGTTATCGATCTCCAGCGCTGCAGGTACTGACTTAATATGATGCTATCTGAAGTGTTGTCTATCAAGTAGATGGACGTATGTATACTGTATAATAATACGTCTTCAGCCTATTGCAGTCCACTGCTGGACGTAGGCCTCCCCCAGGGCACGCCACAAGGCCATTGCCATAGGGAGGTTTCACCCATGCTCACCACGCCGGCTGGCGGGTTGGTGACCGCAGTCTAATTTTTTGACTATGTTGTCAGCATGGGAGGCGCTGCTGCCCACCTCCCGGAAACCCTTATTCGCCTCGTAAGCTACCCAAAATATATACAAACTCTGGATCTCATTATTATTGAACATCCCATATAGCCCAATACTTTATAGTGCTTAACCTTTGTTACTAGACGCGAAGCTCCTTCACGTTACAATTTAGTTTGATGATATTACTTATATCGGGTTACAGTAACCCTTACTCTTGGGTGTAATGACGGCTTTAGACTAGATTAATTTTATAAAGCATTGTTTAAAGTTTAATTTAAGGTGATTGAACTAGAGCGGACGGGTCGTAGGTTTTATACATTTGTGATATTACTTGTTAGCTGCTGCTATATCTATATTGAGAATAATATCAAATACTTTATCGTGAATAACTGATGAACCAAAGTACTTGCTATAAGCCATGATATTAGAGACCTAAAGCTGGACGGAGTGTTCTTTGTATGAAGTACGCATCCGATAATCATTTAAACCTTACAGAAATAAACATGAGCATATCACTCAACACAAGTTCTTATCTACACTTAGTATAAAGAACTTTATCTCAAACTCGTTGTTAAGATTTTCGCAAACACGTGAAAAAGATTATCTGCAGTTGATACAAGGCCAAGTAATAAACGCAAGAGCGACAGACTTTTCAATGAATGTTAATTTCTACAAATATAAGCCCAGGAATCAAAAACCAGAAAAAAACTCTAATACGTCACATTTCTAGAATTCAATTTATTATTTATCAAGTTATGTTAATATTGGCTTGTTTTTAGCCAAGAAAATGAAGAATGCCCTTTATATCAAAGTGAATACATAATTTCAGAATTTGGATTAGTAAGGTCAACGAAGAAGATATCCCAAACATTCACTAGTACTTTTAACATCAATAACAAGTAGGTAGGTATAACGGTAGACCATTAAAATATAATATACACGCTTCAGTCGCTGCTCCTTGAGTGTCGAGACCCCGGCCTTAACGGAGAATCCTGTGAAAGTAAAGGGGGAGGTGAAGCCTCATTGTTACCGTGAATTTCGTAATTAAACGCCTGTCTAATTGCAGCCGCGGCTAAATCGGTTCACAGTCTGTTTCACTTACTTTACACAGACTTAACATTTTGTAGATCACCAATACAGAGCATAGCTTGTGAGAGTACCTTTTAGACGTTAGTGACGTATAATTACAATTTCAGTTAACATAATGTCATCGAGCATGAAGGCATACTCGTATGAATGGCTGTCGCAGAGTTCTTGTATAGAACGAGACCCCGGCCTTAACGAAGAATCCTGTGAAGCCTCATTGTTACAATGAATTTCTAATTGCGGCCGCGGCCAAATCGGTTCACAGTCTGTTTCACTTACTTTACACAGACTTAACATTTTGTAGATCACCAATACAGAGCATAGCTAATGAGAGTATTTTGAGAGTAAACTTGAACTTTATAGACGTTAGTCTATGACGTATAATTACACGTAAGTAGAGTTTACGTCTTACCTGAGATTTCGTCTTACCAGTTAACATAATGTCATCGAGCATGAAGGCATACTCGTATGAATGGCTGTCGCAGAGTGGAGTTGTTTTCTTGTGGGAAACAATAAAGAAAACAATATCGCTAAATAAAATACATTTTACGAAAGATACTAATTTCATCTTAATCTTTATTATTTCATCATAATAATAATGACATATTCGTTATACATTTATGCTCCTGCCTCTTATCTATCGCAGGTTTTGTTCATACAATGTCTATGGTTCCACTCCAATACAACAGCAGTTATGCAATATTGGGCACTTTGACTTCTCGTCTTTAGACTCTATGTTTTGGAAAATTATGAAAGCTTTGAGTTTTTACGATTTTAGGGAAGGAAGAGGACTTTGTCAAGTCTGGCATGATATTTCATGCCTCTATAAATACATTTCATTTTCTCAGATTGATATCTAAGAACGAGCATCATGTCAAAATTATGGATGCGTAGGTAGATTTTTAGTGAATCAACATATAACAGAAAAAAATACGTTAATCGTATTCTTAATAAAAAGTTAGTATCTAATAGCGTATTCAGCTTATAGATACTTTCAATAAATAAATTAGTATTTAACAAATTTACAAACACAACTCTCTAATAAAACACCTTACACCTCATTAACATAGAATAAATTACATAATATCATGATTCCAATTTAGCACATTAGCAGACTAGAATGGCGGAATTTATGTAAATGGCTTCCGCTTGGATTTCTCCGAGATTTATGTCTTAGCGTCTGCAACAATTAAATTTGGCCCGCGATTCCTTGTTTCGAATAAATTTTACTTCATCATGATAAGTCCCGACGCGCTTAATTACAAGGTATGGAGATAGCGTACCTTGTAAATTGCGGGTATAACGGGCAACATTGCTCTACATACTGCTAGACTGCGTCAAACCAAATAGTTCCTTTGAATGATGGCGCTAGCTACTATGACATGACTACAATATCTGTGTCACTACATACAAAACATGTTTAATTCCGAAATCAGACGTAGGAGTCTATGAAACGAAGTCTAGTTCACCTTGTGGTTGTAATTCGGTTTTATTAAGGTATTTCTGATAAGTATATTAATTTAGTCCTGTGCTGATGCGGAGCTTCATTAGAATACATCAGCTGCATCTTCTTCAGTGCATGTCGTCAGGGTCGACTATGGAGTTCGGGCATTCTCTTATACGACAAGCTAGCAACTTATCACTGATCATTTACATCGGTTCCCTATATGCAAATCGTGATCGATCCTACAGTTCTAACTGTTCCGTTTCGGGAACGCAGCCGTGTCTAATAATTAGATTAATGTATGTCTATCGTTATGCTCTTTTTCTCCACGTTAATTTTAAACATAGACTGGAATAGAATTATAACCATAAAAAGGAGCACAAACTTTTTGCTTCACGTATACTATTTCAGATGCCGGATTTAATACTGAAAGAGTTCCATCTACAGCACTAAACATAATCCAGGATGTTTGCAATAAAAATGGCTAAAAGATTGAAGTAAATTTCATAGGTGCATTAAAGCGCGCTCCCTCATGTGGGGTCTTTACCTGTCCAACTGTTTTTATTGAAGCATTATTAACTTTTCATGTACCTCCTAATGGATTAATGCAGTTAGGGTTCTCGGTGCATCTGTCCCTCGAATGCGAATTAATAAATAATAATTAGTGGTTGTTTTCACTAGATAAGACTAGGTATACATTAGGTACTAGGTAGACTACATTCATTTGCCATTTTTTAGGTAAGACCATTAGGACGAGGACTTAGGTAGTTATACTTTCGATGTCAAATTAATTTTTTTTTTTAGATAATACTACAACCGCTTTTCTCCTGCTTCCTACGCCAAATCGATCTTTCTATTAACCATTTGTATTACATATCTTTTCTATCTACTTTTGTGTTACTTCAGTGCAAATATAAAACTTTATCTAACATTCTAAACGAAAGTAGGCGAGATACAACCTCGGATGATAAACGATCCCCTTATGGAGATGGAGTACCAAAATATTTACATAAATTATAATTACTAATGTACTTGTCATTTGCATTCTCAGCTATTTGTAAACAATAGAATATTTACCTATAGAACATAATTTACTTACTGGCAAATTATCGCGTTTAACAGGTTTTGCATTTTAAAGTAAAAAAGAAAATAATACTTGCATGTTTCTATGTTAGTGTTAGACAGATAACAAACCAAACAATTTGGAGTCTTGCGAATCCTTTTTTGTACCTTTATGGCGGGCTATTTTTATGATAGTAGGTATATATTATATACTCTGTGTACCCATTGGGAAAGCTAATGATTTCATATTACCCACGTGCCACATGTACAAACAGAAAATAATTTAAAAATCCAAAAACCCGACTGCTTGAAAAATAACCAAATAATGTACATAATAAAAAAAAACTGAAAAGAAAAAAAACAAGCGCTTAGATGACCAGTGGTCTAGAATTCTATAATATTATTATGGAATGAAATACTAAGAACATAAAATATTTTCTAATGATCGTAACATAGCAACTGAACAGCCAGAATCCATTGAAATATTAGCTTGGCTGTCGTATAATGGATCCCGAATCATAAAAATTGGCCGAGGCGTTTGGTCTGTGTAGTGCTTCAAAGGAACATGCAAACATACATAGGCTGTTAAACACAATACTACTCCTTTGCGTCGCGCAGTCGGGTAAAAAGGTATAAAGACTGTTCTTTTCCTTCGGGTTGATAGTACAAAAGTTAGACACTCAATCGACGTCCGGATATACATACGAAGATGACACTCGTAAACCATTGTGACAGTCAAGTACATCCGATAGAGGGGTATTTCTATAAACTTCTTTGGGTATGATAATAAATCCAGCCGGTTTACGATATTTTCATGGCAATTGTCAAATTTAACGTACACGCTTTAAAGTTTGTAAAATTTTACATTGTTGTTTTATGTCATTTACACCAATAATACATACTGTTGACTTTCGAAAAGATTTTATTGAATTATGCAAATTTTTATAGAGCTACTAGCATTGACTTAGGAAATCTGTAGAACCGATACAAATATTTTCGTCTTTTACCAAAATGTACCGAAAAAAATTTTTTTTGGGTATCAGATTTAATACTTTGTCCGAGTAAGTAGTATATACACAAGAAATCCTAAAGATAATGTTGAATTAAATCTAATTTTTTTGTCCTTTATTACCTGTCATTTCAATTAATCAAGATCACAGCTAGATTTGGTAAAACACGCGGAGATATTTCTATGAAAATAATAAACTTATTTCCGCATGAACATAAAGATGCGTTTACTTAATTAAAATTACAATTAAAGTTGCATGTCAGATTAAATTAGCTATTAAAAATCTACACTATAATAAGAGACGTGTATTGTTGATAAAACTGTATCGTTTTATTGAATGCAATGCTAGTTTACTATTGTAACTAGCCAATTCCACTTGGGACATGACGTATGTATTAATTAGTTGATTGGAGACTACGCTATAGTTCACCCTCATATATCTTTTTCATTTTATTATTTTGCTTGTAAAATACATAAAGCTCTAAAAATGTTAGTGAAATGACTTAAAACGTAAGTCTCATATGCCTATATCTAAATACGGGCATTGTGTCTGGACCATCATAAAACCTTTGCTTACGATAAATTTTTCATTTATGCCATCATCAATGTGCCCTATTGTGGATTCATATTATCAAATTAATTGGTGTATCAATTTTATACTCCATCAGTCTTTGTTTGTATTCCTGCCAATAATGGACTGTTGTTTGGACGTTTGGATGAATTAATCCAATAAACATTGATGTCTTTTTCTGAGCATAGCAAAAATAATAAATCGCATGTGGGCTGACCCGGGTAATCTTAAATAAATAACTATGTCAAGAGTTACAAGTGTATTGTGGAGTTTTAATATAGATGCAGTGATAAACATAAAAGGTCATTATCTGGAGAAAAGATATTCAAATCTCTCAATAAGATACTCTGGAGAAGAACGATTATTAAAGCTGTAACAAACCGTATGTATTCGTTACTAAGTAACGGGTACTCCATCCAGTACCGAGTAACGAAACGTTACACAGGAATTCGTCTCGTTACTCGCATTTTTCGTATCATGGGTATTTTTCGTGTACTGTTTCGGATCGCAAATGATGTATTGATACGTTTGTTTTTGATCGTATATTCTACCCATGCGCGTAATACGTTTAATTTAAATCCCAAATTTCAAAGAACGACTTTAGGTTTAAAAAAAATTCGTCAAAGTTTTTTACTGTTTTGTACTATTTTTTAGTAATATAGGTAATTTAAGTTTATGGTTAAAATTTTCCAAATAGTAAATCCATTGCGAATTTGGTAGATAATGTCGACAGTTCACGTCGATTCGACTCGTTCGTTCTATACCATGTGCGGTATCAGAAGTAACGAGTACTAATGGTCAAAGTAACGAATACATATGGATACGCTTTATTTCGTTACTTTTATACATCTAACGATTATCTACTGAATCTTATAAAGTAGAGTCTACAAGTTAAGACGGATAGAGAGCCATTTTAAGTGCAATCTAATTTAATATAGGTAAATAAAAATACATCTAGCCTAAATCTTTTCTAACAATTCCTACAATCTTGTTTCAAAATAAGTAACTGATTTTCATTTTGTCGAAAATTAAGGGAAATACGGTCCCTACCAAAAAGCACCTATAAACGTGGGCAATAACTAAGCAAGACAGGAATAAATTGGCTATCAAGATTTATGGCCAAATGCTCTTAACCCGTAGCCTTTCCGAGTATAAGTCAAGATTTTCATTTTCCAAGGCAGAAGACCGTAATAAAACAGATTAACTTGAATTACTGGTTCCAATATAATTTGTATGTCTGAATTTTGGAAATTTTCGTTTGTTTAATTAGCAGACATTGTTATTTTGCGAAAATGGGAAGCTATTTTTACATTTAGGAATTGCGTGCTTATACTTGCTTCACATATATATATTTATTCGTTACCTAAGTGCCTACTTAAGCATAGTAGCTTGATTAAAGTCTAAAACGTTTGACTGAGACTAAAGTCTGAAACAATATAACAATGCAACACCATTTCTTATGTTAGGTATTTATAAGTATATCTACTTTGCTTGAACAGGAAAACAAACATTTATTTTTCGTTTCAGATAGTGATTTTATACTTAGTAAAATTGCCTAATACTTGTTCGAGTTATAATTAGACACTCAAACATAAAATATGTACTTACCCGCCAGTATTTGGTTTACAGCTGGTTTACGAGTTACAAGAAGTAGTAAGACACCTGTTCCATTGCGAAGCGAGTGCACAAATATAACTCTACTAGCATTCAAAAAGTCTGTAAATCTTTATAAAGCTGCCATTCCACCAGAGATATGATATTATAATTAGAATACCGAAAAAAATGCACAGATATACCACGTCTTAGTGGAAAGGCACCCAAAAGATTGTGTTAAGGTTCTCAAGCTATGTTTAGTTTACAACTCCAATATCAATCGCTCATATAGTTCGTGTGACATTTAATTGTAATTTACATACACACACACACGTTTATACAGACATTTCATTATTAGGTTAATAGTTAAGTTAAAATTATCAAAACTAACATGTCCAAGCATTTTATCACTAGCTACATTATTTTAAAGAAATAAAGTGACTATATAATTATATGGGTGGGTAATCTAACGTTATAGAGACTTATATAGAGATTCATATAGTACATCGCTGAGACTGCTACACCTTCCTAACTCGTAATAGCACCCGTTCATTACTTAGTAACATAGTTACATTGGCCTTAACATTGACTTATGCTTTGGTTAGTAAAACCTTTATATTAGTTATAAATTATAACCAGCCGCAGTAAAGTAGTCCGTAGTTATTTATTTAACTACCATTTTTAGCTACAAGTACGAGCATATTGTACTTTATCGCTTCTATGACTTGAGTTAGCAATAAAATCAAATGAAAAAGCACTAAATAATTACGACATTCGAATAATCTCTATAATGAATAAATAATAATGGTTAAATCTCTCGCGTTTGGATGCGTTCTCTCACCTATCTCTTGCCACAAATTTTTACATAATGCCCCGCTAAGCTTGACAAATGGATCTCATTCGCGATCCTGTAGTTCCATAAGGGGAACACAATCTTGTATATATGTATGTATGTAGGTACTATCAATGTTAAGTTCATCGGATTGTCCTTGTCACCTGCCTGAAGACAAAGTCTTTGGGAATTCTACTCGTATGCTTGGAGTTTTACTCTTGACAGTTGCCAAGACAAATGACCACTAAAATATAGCACTTTAAGGACCGTAGGCTTCTACGAGTTCCTCTAGTAGAGGTTGCGGTGTTAGTAGGTATCTCTTGCAAGATAACATCAGCTAATTTTATGCAATGTCTATGTCTAAGGAAGGAGTTAAGATAGTGTAGGTAGATAAGGAAGAAATAAAGTTATACTGCATTTTCTTTATAAACTTGTTTATAATTGAATTCAAATATTACATGGGGTCGGAAAATATTTTAGTTACAAAATTTTGTTAAAAAGTTTGGAAAAGGCGTAGGCTTCTGCGTGTTGAACATTATGGATAGTAACTGCAAAATGGGTCATAAATTACTCTAGGGTTACAATATCTAATACACGAATTTAATATAAATATCACAGTCAAAGATCATACAACTAAATAATCTATACTAACTTATATGGCAGTGAAATGCAGGGCTAAAAATGTCTAGAGTTTACAATTAAAATTGCAACAACCACAAGTTCGATAGTACGTACAAAACTTTACATCTACAGGAGAAAACCTCACAAAATGTGTTTACCAAATGTGGACTAGTCCTATATACTGTGACTAGAATATATTTAGGAATAAATTACGAATACGTTTAGTGTCAAAATTGGTATATACGTTCCATCTACAATATGTATTGTTTACTACAATATTTTTACTTATCTGGAAATTTTAATTAATCATTACTTGAATACATTTTTTTTTTCAATCTACAGAAATGTCAATATTGGTTATTGCTTTGAGTTACACTATAAATTACTTCTACGAATAATTTACACGTTCATTTTCTACTTAGAAATATGTTCGTCAATCCTTGTTCTCGGGACTCTGAAAAAGAATATAAAACTTTTGAAACATGAATATAATTAACCATTATCATAAAGAGAAATTAGTAGTAATATATATGTGATAACCCAGTGGTTAAGACGTGCACCTTCACCGGGAGGCGTAAGTTCGATCCCTGTCACGGGTCACCAATGAATTTATTTCATGTACAGATTTTAATGTTGCAAAATTGTCACTTAGCTCGTGCCTCGGAAATTACGTAAAGCCGTTGGTCCTGCACCTGATCTCTCTTCGGTCGTGTCGGCTTTCCGTCCCATCGGACTATGAAAGTGAGGGAATAGAGAGTGCACCTGTGTTTGCGCACACACTTGTGCACTATAATATCTCCTGCGTACCTGGCCTATCTCCGTAGAGATTGGTCGCCTTGGCCGAAATACGGTCGGAGATCTATATATCCATCTTTTAAAGTTTGCTCATATTGTATTCTAGCAAATTATTGTCAAAAAACTTGTTAACTCGTTCAGAGCACTTGACTGATTTGAGTTCTTCAAACAAATTCAGGGTTCGAAGACATGTCAACAAAAATAAAATATAGCTCTTTGAAAATAACGTACGTGCTGAAAACATTGCGTATAACTTCAATTTACCTCATACGGCGGCGGTGGCAATATATCACACAGATTTATTTGACAGGCCTGTTCTGACCTCGCTACATTCGAATGTCTGCTCGAATGAATTGGAATTTTGAAGCTGTTCTCCCTGCCCAACCAATGCCACTGAGGGTAGTCGTAGTCCAAATCACTTGCTGGACACACTTTACTCTTATCTTGTCTACTCCTGGACCCAGATCTATTAGTGTGGCACGACATGCAATCATCTTCAGCGATATTGATCTCATTATGTAAGTTCTCAACTCTTGGATCTCTATAATCTTTTGTAGATCTACTCGAAGTGCTATGACAACACGTGGAACAGTCACCATTGGAATATTGTATACTTCCATTACACGACCTAACAATGCTGTTGTTATGAGATCGTCTTTCCGGGCAACCTCTCAGATCTCCCATATCGTTATTGTCCTGCAAATTTTGACATTGTTAAACCATTACGCTACTTGGAATTTTAATGTGTATATTATCAGATTGGATTTAATCTAAAGTAAACAGTTTGGTTCCCATAATGCTTATCTGGAGTACCTTGAAATTGAGCTCTGTGTAGATAGCACTTGAAGCGTAAGGCTCGGGTGGGAGACGACGGATTCGGTCAACACTCGTCGTGTCTAAACATTGGATTGAATTCTGCGGCAGACTGTACTCCGGCTCCACGCTGAGAATGCTGGTTGATTGTCCATGTCCACCTATGTGATAAAAAAAACATCTTAGAAATAGTAAAATACAAGACCTGGTTTGCTGATTTATTGTTAAAGATTTGTCGAGAGTAAAATAATAATTATCGAAGAATAATAATGAATTGACCATTGCAATAGGATGTAATGAATGTCCTTTATTAAAATGAAGGCCGCTAATTTATAATAAATTACAGATTTTTTAGCGTTTGCATTTTAAAATTGGACAATTTAAAATACCAACAAGATAGCTAAAATTGCTTACTGGCAGTAACGCAACATAGCGTATGTTTATAAATCGAGTAAAGCTATATTTCACAGACATGCAAAGTTAGAGGTGACAATGATGTCACTGTTCGTCGTTCCCCAAATGATATGTCATTATTTGGTATTTTCCCACCAGTAAATATAGTGCAAACACGGCGTGTTATCTCTAAAAACACTCGTACCAAGCCCCCATACTACTCTTAACCCAATTCCAGGTGATGCATTTGGTTAACCATAGGATTGTGTAGCTTATAGATAACTAGCTATATATAGATACCATTGATATGGTATTTCCGTGTTGCATTATAAGCAAGCAATTTATCGGTCGATATCTTTTGAAAACTTATTTCAACTATGTAGTACAACTGGCACAAAATTAGCTAAATCAGTTCTTGTGGTATTCTAAAGAATACTTTGTTACTTTTTTTATAAAATACTTGTATTTAGGCACAAGGCTAGATTTGGGTTCAGATACATTTGTCTCTCGTACTTAAATTTTTATAGTATTATGAAAAAATATGGGTACAACATACTTTACAACACATTAGTTCCACACTAAGATCCCTAAGGTATTGTATGACAGGTACTAAGCAACGGTATATAAACACAGGTAATTATAGAAACATCCATGACTCGGAAATATAGATATTTATCATATAAATGTTTGCACCTACAGGGATTCAATCCCAGGACCTATGGAGCAATCGGTCAATTGCTACACCTAAATCTGCCTATATCAATGACTATCATCTAATCTACAATCGCTATTACCTAAACACTTACGAGTACACCGACATAACATATAAGATATGACAGGCAGTCAACTAATGATACATCACTCACCATGCAAAAGACTCTGATGACAACTGCCCACATCCAGCGTCGGCTCATTAGGAAACGGCCGCTCTCTCAGCCATATTGTGTCTTTATTCAATAAACATTGCTGGGCCGTGACAATCGATTGACCTACAATTTAGAAATTACATAATACAAGATGTCGCTGATGCATGCTGGTAATTTAATGAGGATATCAAGTTTGATAAGTTTGTTTGGTATAAATCAATTTAATTTGTAGAGATAAATGCGGGGTCTAATGATCGCTTTAAGAATTTTATGGCACATGGATTATAAATAAAGACTAACTTGATGTAGCTTATGACAAAGGAGAAACCTTATTATCATATGTATAGGTAGTCGTTCTAAAAGGTCTTAACCTTAAGCTCCAGTTTCATAAAATGCGTATATCCTAGGTACTAGGTACATGCTTGCTTTTTTTGATAAAAATAGAAAGAGACATCGTGTGTGCTACACGTTATTTAAATTTAATCCAATGGTCATCGTAGTAAGTAAATGTAGCTATATTGTGGTCTTCACAAGTTGGGAATTTGCAACTAACAAATATGGAATATGAACCGCATCGATACCAATTTCAAGCATACCTACTTCGTTCTTTGGAGTTATCAATATTGTGCTTTACATTGGTCAGATATACGCGTATCAGTCAACGACACATGTGAAATAAACTTTTGTCAGACATATTGACGCCATTTATTACAAAACGGGATAGATTTTTTAATTATATTAGAAAATTATTAATAAAGAAATGGAAAAAATTCCTCACCCGAGTGGGAATCGAACCCACGACCTCTGCATACCATGCTAGCGCTCTAAACTGAGCTACAGGATCAATTATATTAGAATAAGGGTAATTGCACATTATTCTAAGAGTCAGGAGAACTGTGCGCGTAAGTGAACTTTCTTTAAGGTTTTTCGTACTGACGATAAAAGTAGTTTGTTTATGTTAGCTGACGATACGAAAGTATCTATACTTAAAAGCCACAAAAGTCGTAAGTATCACTTAAACTCACTCGGTTACGAACTCTAACCCGCTGTAAAACACGTAGAACTACTCGTGAAGTATAGACGTGACTGGACGGCTTAAAAACTGTACCGAAGACAGAGAAACATTACTTTAGGGTTTACCGCAATAGTTTTATTACTATGTAGGTAGTGCCTATAAGATAGTGTCTATAAGATAGTGTCTGTAAGAATTATCTTAGGTTTATTTAGGGGAAAATACTTTATTATACTTATTCACAAATTGATTTATATTTTGTTTTCTAAACTAATATATTTCAGTTTTCCCGACGAAACATTTCTGCAAGTCCTAAACTTCCATTAATTTATTACTTTAGTCAGTACCAGAAACAATTTACTTTCCCTTTCCGTGTACATGAAGCTAACCAGTATGATAATAAATTGAACTCAAAATAAACAGACGGACAGACAAAAGTAACTCACCAGCCGACTTCTTCCTTTGCATACCGTTGCGACGTCTGATATAGTAAACACTGAACACTCCGATGACTATAATGGAGAACAACGTCAGTCCAAGCGCCAAAAGCCATGTTTCTTGTAAAATATGGGGTATACTCGAGTCCTTCGGTGGTTCCGTTCTAAAATACAGATGGTGAATTAGCTTACTCGCATCGGAAATGACTGTCTGAGACTTAAGTCACTATATTGGCTGTTGGTGAGTCATAATTGCGCATGCAGATAATCTGGCTGTGTCTCATACCCATACCAATATCTAGCAGGTTAAAAGTGAAGTTATCTTGAAACAGTTGACATTACATGTTAAATCAGCAGCGGCATCAATTTGGGAACAAAAGAAATTGATTGATTATGCACAGCTGCGTTATCGTACATCAACCTTACCAGCCCTATCTATGAACACATAAATCTATACCAAAAACACTCACTGGACGTAATGCCGTTGCGTATGCGTCGGTTGCATGTGTATTTGCGCTGGCGCACTGAATGGGCCGTGACCGCGGCGGGTGACCGCGGCGGCCCGCACACTGTACCGCCCACCAGTGCGGAGGGAGCTGGCGGCTGCGGCTCGTGTGCGCGGGCCTAACGACATCTGACCGACCACGCGACCGCCAGTGTTGCTTACACGAATTTCGATCTACAAGAGATGATACAATTTAGTATTGCCAGAGATTAAGGCTTAGTGATAGACTATACACTGTTTAAAAAATATACTTAACAGCAAAATGTAAAGAGTATCTGTCAAATTAAGATAATGTTTAGCTCAAACAAGGTTTTTTTAGTAATAACATGTTGAGAGATCTAGTACGCGTTGGGTAACATATGAAGTAGATAGAGAGAAGCATTGCACAAAATTCTCCACATAGGTACTATTAAGGCTCGAGCACACCGGATGCGTATGCGTGCACGTACGCGTAGACGTACACGTACCTCTGAGTTTAATGTATAGAACTGTTACCGCTTGACGTCTATGCTTACGTCTACGCATACGCATCCGGTCTGCCCGTGCCTATACAATTCCATAAATTACAACTCAAGTATACGTATACGCTTACGTGCACGCACACGCATCCGGTGTGCTCGAGGCTTTAAATTGGTACCAAAATTGCAGACCCTCTATTTTTTTATATTCTTGTTCCAGAAATGACGATTATTTTCTTTACCCCAGTATTTTAATTTATCTCACCATTGCGTTGTTTATAAGTATTACCTTAAAACTAGTGCAGTGTGTGCGCATTTTTCACACCATCTTTTATTTCTGTTGTCAGAAAGCTTTTAGCTTCAAGTCGGCCATGTTTGTGCAATAATGTGTGAATGAATAAATTACATTACTGCAGTGTAGGCAGCAAAACCACGTCCTACGCATTAATTTATACCAATTTCGAAATGATGAAGACGGTTAGCTAAAGTTAGCTTAACCGATAGGTTTAAAAGTGCTAAAATGATTGCATGTTGGCTTGTTTGTACGATGTATTATTGTTTAATCAGTGTCGAATACGCCTACCTTTTGAAAACCCATTAGTTTACCTACTAATATAACACAAATTCGAAAAGATCAAATAAATGTAGTAAAGTAACTTCATGAATTAAAAATATAAAGACGAAAATGTTAAAGTTCATAAGAACAAGAAAAGCAGCTGTCAAATTCACATGAACAAAAAATAATTACAGACAATAAAATAACTAATAACTTGAATTATAAATCAATAATGAGCGTTCAGTTTCTTTGTAGTTTACCCAAAAATAATCAATGGCTTACCAAATAGCCGGTGAGCTCTCCATTCCAGGTTCCCGCAGGTGGTGGTTCCCATCGGATCCATGCTGAAGTGGCGTTAATTACCCCTGCTGTGACACTTTGTGGCGGGACCGATGGTGCTAGAATAAGTTTTAACTGTTCACTATAATTTCCAAACTTTATTTGGTTATATGAGAAATGTGTATGTTTAATGAAAACTTTTGACTTTTAACACTTTCTAATTTACAGGTCGTGTTAATCAGTTGACTTGTTCACAGAATAAAATCTTATGAATAATTTTGATGTTCTAGTAGTTAAACAAACTTACAGTCTTCATCCGTAAATCCAGTCATCAAATTTGAAGGCTTCCCCAACAACATTTTATAGTAAGGCATAAGGAATATGTCGTACTGTGTATACGCCATAAGCCCTGATAGTATATAACTCGATGATCCACTGTTATCGACATTTGTCAGTGACCCATTGGAGCACAGTATGGCCTCTGAGTTTGAGGAGTTCAGTATAGGTATTTCTTCGTCAGTGAAATTACGCCAATTTATAGAGGTTCCATTATACCATATTTTGACTCCTTCTAGATATTCGTTGTAGTCTGTTAATACCTAAAAACAGAATATGATTCTATACAAATTTCCATGATAAGTAATTAAATCATTATGTTAATGGACACGTGCTAGTAATTTAATATTATACTATTAATACAATGTCAAACATGCAGTAACTAATTACTTACATCCCAAACAACTTTCAACGACGTCGATGACAAAGTTTCCACCCTCCGTAATACTAAAACATTCTGTTGCAAATACTTCCGCGCTTGAACAAGTTCGTACTGCGTCATGTGAGCTACGCGTTCCGAAAGATAAACATCGTCATCTAAAGTCGGCTCTTTTAGTTCGTTTCCTTTCTTGAGCACATTCAGATATGCCTCTTGCATGATACTTCCGGCCGCGTTCACAGCTGTGCAAATTACTCGACCACTATGGTCGGTTTTTGCCCCATCAAGATATAACAGGCTAGTGTTACTTTTCGTGCATTCCGGGAATAGTAATGAATCCTCTTTGCCTTCTAGTATCCAGAATGTAGTCGGTGTGGGCAAGCCTTTAGCCTCACATGGAATGGACACAACATCACCCTCCCATGCGGTCAGATTAGATGGTATCTGTGTGAAGTGCGGTAATGCTGGAACAGATGGCTGGATTAAAATAGATCGTAGAGTAAAAGTTATTGATGCAATAAAAATCTGTCTAAACATGGAAGCTTTTTTTTAGGATCAAAGACGGAAATTTATATTAAGACTTTGGAAGTTACATAAAGTTAGACGAGTCATTTTGTGATGTCACCTGTTAAACACATAATCCATACAAACACGGCATTTACTTGTCGCAATATGTCTTCTTAGCAAATTGAAGACAATATTTCTCCACACAGGAACAAACGTCATTTCAACGAAAAGTGTATAGTACTTACAATAGACAGTTAAAGACGCAGTAGCAACACTAGTTCCAGCATGGCTATCAGCTTTGCATGAGTAAACTCCAGCGTCGACTGCAGACACGTGCTCCAATCTCAGCATGCCCCGCAAAATTGTAGCGTGTGAGGGTAACGAGCCGTCCTCTTTCACCCATGTGATTTTAACTTTTGCATCGTAACTCTAAAAGATACAAATAAATACTTACTCATATTGAATTATCAATCCTAAATGGGCTTGAAAAGTACAGAAATTAATATTTTATTAGGTAACTAGGTTTTAATATTGAATTTTATCAATTCCAAATGAAAAACATGCAAATGACGAGATATATTTTACAAAAGCCTAATGAAAGTAAAATGATTCGAAAACTATAATAATTTTTTTTGGGCATAAAATGGAACTCTATCTCAGAATATGAAATATAATAGCTTATGGTACATGCATTATATTTTCTTACACGTTTAGATTTCAAAGACGTTAATTAATAATATTGCGACTGTCCCTGTCAGCATTAGATAGGATTCATGAATATAATTAATTAGGCTAATTCTGTGAATGACGGAAGGCCAATATGTAGGCGTGATCAAATTTCATGATATACATTATATTACAAAACGTACACCACTATATGTACTTAATTTCATTAGTCGCTCTTTTGCACACTCTGCTAAGATTTTTATGTTGCTCGTCACTTGATACTTCATCTCATCATGCATCTTAATATATAGGTAGATATAACTATGTGCTTCATGATAAACTAGAGAGTTATTAACAATAGCAGCCGTAAATACTAATATATTTACCTGACAATTAAACTCCACAGTTTGACCAATAAGGGCGGTCACATTACTTGGTTTCACCACAAAATGTGGCCGTCGCAATACAATTAGAGATGCTGCTCTAGACTGTCTCTCCCCTGCTATATTGGATGCTATGCATCTATATATACCACTATCTGTTGGTAGTGTCTCTAAAATCTTTAAACTTCCAGTATCTGTTACAGTTACCCTGAAATAGAAAAGGTGAATTATAATATACATAGACAATACAACTAATCGATTCAAGATGTACAATTATAATGGATAAAATATTCGTATCTTACCTGCCATTTACATCAATATCATAAACCTGGCCATCTTTTACCCAATGCACTGTAGGTTCTGGCACTCCTTTAGGAGGTAGACATTCCAGTAGTGCAGGCTCTCCTCCTGCCACTTGGGTATCTCTTGGTTCTATTCTAAAATCATCGCGAATTACTGGAAATGAAATGTTACTTAAAACATAAATATATAAATAAATATATTTACATAATTGAGTTTTCAAATGACAATACTTAATGAAACCGGATTAAACATAAACATCGTTACTATTTATAAAGTTTATTTCCCTAACTTCGCAATTTAACAAAACTATCTCAGTTTTATCCAAGACATTTTCTAGCACATGTTATTTTAGCCAGCGAATATTTCTTAAATTATATCCATGAATCTGACACCCCATGTAGGTAGTTTGTTCAAGAAAATTTCTACCGTAAAACTTTTACACGAGAACATGCGAGGAACAGCACACTTAATACAAACAGCTTGTTTTCATAAAAGTTTAGAATATGGATATAGTGAAAAAGGGCGGTAACATTCGCAGGAGTGAAAAACACTATTTTTATTGCCCGTAGATAATGATGAAGGATCATTTTATATCTATTATAGCCTTGCTTACTTTTCTATTCCTTTTAAAAAGACGCTGAAAACTGGTACTCACTAGCGACGTTGAGAGTGGCATTTTGACTTATTGCCTCTCCGGCTATGTTCCTTGCCACGCACCAGTACACGCCTTCATCATTCTCCTTCTTACCACGATTAACTCTGTAGAAAACACCATGCGTTAATATTCCACCTGCCATAGAATCCTTGATGCCTTGTGTGATAACAGCTAATTTCTCCTGTTGGATTTGTTGAAAATTTCTTTTTTTTTACTGTATAGCCAACGAAAAGCATCAAATTCAAGATATCAGCAGACATATCGAGGGGTAAAAGGCTATTTGGGATAAGCGCCATTTATATATATATAGCGCTTATCCCAAATAGCCTTTCACCCCTCGATATAATCACGCCTTTATCCCTTACGGGGAGAGCAGCATAGAAGACTGTACTTAGGCCAAAAATTCAACCCTTAACTGCAGGTATCGCTGCACTAACTTTAAAATTTACTGGAGTTGGTATACAAGTTTGACGCTTTATTTGAACACCTTGCAGAGCGACTCTATTCAAAATATAAAATCTTTTGCATACGAAGAGTATATCAAAATATATTGTGGATACTTGGTGGTACAGAAACTAGGTACAATAAAGTTCTCGTACGGTACAAGTATTCGAGTTTTCCGCAAATAAACCGCATGCAATGTAAGCACTTCTGTAAATGCACTGTACATTTGAAATAAAATAAACGTACAAGGATTTGGTCTGAAATAATATATAGATTGTTTGTCAGAATCCTATTTTTTTAAATTAAGCATTAAAATTTTCAATGAAGTAAGTAAGCAAGCAATAAATAGTTTAGTGAAAAGCTTACGCTGATATTAACAATCGCTTTTCGCTTAAAGGGGGCCTTACTCAAGGAGGAATAACAGTGCCTTCTTCAGATATGTTCATTAATATATTAGAAGGTCCTACGAATACCACAGGAAGATGCAGAGAGCACAGAAATTACTGACGTCTCTTGGACAAAAACCCACAAAATATTTTGTTGAAATAATTTAGCTTCATAGTCAAGCTCACCTTAAAAATAACAGTCCATCTTCAAGCAGCACCCTATGCCCATCCTCAGCAGAGGACAAGGGTGCTCCATCCTTGTACCACAAGACTTGCGGCTTCGGCCTCCCTTCCACCAAACACCGTAGAGTGGCCGGCTCACTGCGGCCAGACACGGTGTTTGATGGGTGTTCTTTGATGCGAGGTGCACGGTTTTGAGCTGAATAGGACAAAATATATTTTCAAGGTTTTGTGTCTTAGAAATAATATTTAGTTAGATGATAGAGTAGAGGGAGACTAAAGTCGCTGGATTGTGTAAAATCTGGAAGTATTATGAGATGAAAAGAATAATTGGAGCACCAAGCGCAAAAAATGACTTCAAGTCAGGTCGGGTTTCTGAAGATTGTGGCAAATATCCATTTTGAGATGGTAAAAACTCGTCATCCGAGTAATTGACCCGGTAGCTCAGTGGTTAGAGCACTTGCACGGAATGCAAAGGTCGTAGGTTCGAGTCCCACTCGGGTGAAGAATTTTTTTCCATTTCTTTATTAATAATTTTAAAATATCCATTTGACTCAAACCGAGAATATCTATCCATCACTTATGCTCCCGGTGATCCTGGATCAGCCTGAACTTAAAAGATCGAAAAAAAATCCAAAGAAATAAGTATTGTAGAAATTACAAGTTCGATTTATTAATTACGTACAAAGTCCAAATTAAGTAGTCACCTGTCTGATTAAACCAGCAGGAATTCGAATGTGTTTAAACTGTTTAACGTTTAATTTGTCTCGGCAGCGGCATTCCACCTGTCGCTAGGTGAAATTAATCTTTTAATTAAACTCCTTGAGATAATTTGTACACAGCTTACAACAGTTTAAAACATGTTTGCTTTGTTATTAAAACTTTGAGCTTCGAATTTGACATTCTATCGCGGGCACGTTGTGCTGGCATATTACATACTAGTGGACGCCCGCGATTCCGTCCGCGTGGACTACAGAACAAAAACAAAATGTCGAAATCTTTCGGGATAAAAACATTTTCCCGGGATAAAAAAGTAGCCTATATGTTAAGTGGGACCTGTCACAATAGATTTCTGAAAACTGCACCGAAATCGGTTCAGCCGTTTCCGAGATTAGCGTGCACAAACGCACAGACAAACAGACAAACCGACAAATAGACAAAAACTCCAAAAATCATTCTTTTGGGTAGGTACTATTGCGTTGATAAAGGTCTTCTATAATATTTTTTCTCATATATCTTTCATGTATAGACAGTGATCCGTTACATTTTTATTATATGTATAGATATAGATTGTCTAGGCAATTTGAACAGTATGTGACAATAAATGCACTTAACAGTGATAACGTAACCTAATTAATTAATTATGCGGGCGAAGTGCGAGATGCCAAATATCTTACAATATTCGTACTCTTCGAAATATTAATGCGACATAAAACCCACTGGTTGTTTCACAATGGAACTCTAAATATTAATGTTAGTAATTTAATTACTCGTTTACCCATAACTAACGCCATATGAGTTTAGTTTAGTTTATGTGCAAGTTTACCGACGATACCTATATACAGTTTGGCTGAATTTCAAAGGTGTACACAAAATAATAAAAAACCTACGTACAATATAGTGTTTGATGATAGATAACACAAGTCAATAAGTTTCGAGGACATAGTAATTTGTTCAAGTAGGCATTTGTGAACAATCGATAGATAGTAGGTAGGTACAGTTTGCTAAATATTTCTTACTTTTACAATTTTCTCTACAAGAAGTAGTTTTTAGCACTAACTTATGTTTGTAGAATAAAAAGTAAGGTTTTCATCTCACATTTACAAAATGGACCAATTAGGATTTTTTTAAACTGGGGGTTCGATTGGTGAAAATTCTAACAATAGACCCCCTATTTTATTTATATATATTATATTACTACCTGTTGCCAGCGGGTCCGCTCGCTTGGATGTCGCTTATTGCGTAGAAAGGGCATAAAAAATAGATAGTAGCCGATTCCCAGACCTACTGAATATGCATATAAAATTTCATAAGAATCGGTCAAGCCTTTTCGGAGGAGTATGGTAACTAACACTGTGACACGAGAATTTTATATATAAGATATTATCACGAAATACTTTGTATAATATTTACCTCAAAATAATTTTTTTGTTTCAATTGAAGTGCTTATTCAATATACTTATATCTTTATATATCTTTTCAGTATATTTATTTTTATTATTTTTCCACAAACGACAAATATTCAACTAATCTTACTTTTCTTATGTTGGCACCATTGTTTATACCTCTGTATGTTATAAATAAAATATCCGTTTCCTTTATTTTTAAAGTAGGCCAGAACCAGCTAAGTATGCAAAGTAGGTACAGAACATTGACGCTTCGTCTGGGCTCCCAGCCTCAGTCCTTTGAAATTCAAATGTGTTCGTTACATTTATTTTATAAAGAAATGTTGCGAGTAAAACTTGAACTAGACTTGCCCTTAGTATATGAAGCTTTTACGAATAAGAACTAGAGAACGAGGTACATCGAATTCCTCGACCTATCCGCAGAACATAGTTACCTACATGTTACCGAAGACATTTGATGTCACTTTGAATCCAAATCACTTTTTTGTATATTTGTGTCTGTAATTGCCTATATTTTTTACCAGTACCTAAAACAAAAAATTTTTCATTCCGAAGATACTAGTCTAACAAAGTGACATGTTGTTTATTCCTCCGACAAACAAAGATACGACATCAGTAAGATCTTTGTACTTTGTCAAGAAACAGCGTGCAAGAACCGCGCGCGCCTGTTATATAAGGTCTATCCAAACATACAATCTCGAATAATTACTGCGCTGAAATGTATGGAACAGCTGATTTTTTTTTCAATATGTATTTCGGAGTTGGTTCCATAGTGAAGGTTGTTTCTTTTTACCTACCAAGTATCGTGTCAAAAGATAATCACTAATTTTGAATAGACCTTATATAGTCAGTCGTCGCCTTGTCGAGCGGAAACGTGGCTGAGCGCGCGTTCTCTGTTTATTCCATATTTTATTAGTGTATGGCGGCACGTGGTTCTGTCGGCCCTTGGTGCTCTGCCTACCCCGTGGGGGATGAAGGCGTGATTATATGTATGTCTTTATTAGGATTAGATTACATTCGATTTAGATTTACTCTTAGGATTCAAGGTCGACAAAATATTTCTTAAGTATGTCGCGAATTTCTATTACATATTACTCGACTCTTATGAAATACACGGAAGGAGACGCACCCGATGTGTTCTGTAGGTAGTGATATTTCTTCGATTACCACTAAACTGAAGTCTGAGACTAAACACTACCTGCAGCCATATAAACCTTATCTCCCGGGCATAAGTTTCTATGCACATATTATTTTAATTAACTAGGCCGCTTGGCAGTAAACACTTCCGTCTATAACACAAATCGATCACTGTAACCTATACCCAATGCGTTCTAATTTTGTGCTCACTACCAAACTCTACGAGGACGATCAAACCTACATACTGAAGTGACTTCTATATCTACCTATAAGTATGCAGGTAGATTGAATTTTATGAGACATTACTATTCGGAATTAATTTATTTAAAGTTTGTCTCTTTAAAATTTATGTGTTAAAATTTCAACCTAGTGTCAGTCCCACGGCTGAGTCTAATGAGTCTAATGACCTCTTACGCTCAATCGACTACATAACATAACCCTCCTCCTGGCGCAGTCGGGTAAAACTGATGTTCACCCACTACCATTTTTGAAGTTTAAACCAGTTAAATAGTCACAATCTATTATAGAATAGCAACTATGTAGGTTACATTTATTAAATGCTAAGTGCTGGGACCTGCAAGCCTATTGGCTCTCTTTTTGGCAGTGACACGGTGATGATCACTCATTAAAATTTAATGAAATGAAAGTAGCATATATGTAATTGTTGCTAAACTAAAATCAAACAAGGCATTATGCCACTTCCATTTGTTAAGTTTTAATAAGTGATAATCACTATGAATTATCAAAAAGGATAGCAGATCCCAGCACCTAGCATTTAAATCATAGGACCTACATAACGGCTATTCTATCCCATAGGTATAGATTGTGACTATGTCACTAATTCAACCCTCGAAAAATTAGTAGTGGGTGGTAACAGTCCTCAACTTCCGTGTCATAAATTGCCGATATGGGGGCTGGTTGCCCATGGTCACAAACATGAGTCGCAAGTGTCAAAGGTTCAAGCGTTTAAGGATCATATTTGTTTTCTAGTAAACAATCGACACATTTAGCATAGAGGGGACAGATATGGACGAACAGTAACAAGTTACCTAACTTATTGCATGAGAGATACTTATGTCCGAGTTCCTTAGTCGACTGTTACGGAAGGAGATTCAGCTGATTTGACGGATGTAATTAATAAACACCATCTCTAATATAATTTAGCCTGGAGCCCAATTTCCAAATAATAATTGTTGGTTAACAAAAAAAAATCTTGCACTTCAATTCATAGATTGAATCAATTATAGATGTTCCACATGGACAGGCCCTAATAAATACATACATTACCGCTCTCAGATAAACTGTCAGATATAACCAGGGCGTATTGTATTAATTTTGATTTATTTTTACCCGGGGCAGGCGGTAGTTCTTTATTAATACTTGTCAATGTCACTGATAGTCCAATGTGTGTTGCTGTACACGATAAGTACGAGGTAATAACTATACTGTGGCTTTCGTTATAAGGTTGGATTTTGGTATGTGGTTCTTCTGAATAATGTTGTGTTGTTTAGCGTGTTCTGCATTATCTTGACGTGTTTGTCTTTTTGTATTGTCATGTGAGTGCATTGGTCCCTGGATTTTAATAATTGAATGTTTTTTGACAGTAATAAGTATAAACGAAATATATATAAACATTTCCATGGTGTAAAAAATGACATCTGTTGTGGCATTTTCAGATTCTATTTTTGATTTAAAAGTCGTACGCTGGGTAGCTTTTAAGTTATAGCTTATTTTGTTGTAATAACATTGTTTATCATAGATCAGATTTTAAAAAGACATTTCAAATAAATTCATACACAACTAATAATTTTTTGCATTAAGTCTCAAATTCCACAATAAGTGTGTGAAAATGCTGATGTCTTCAAGTACGTTACTAACGAAGACTTTGAACAATCTTACACAAACATTCGTGGAAATCAAACCATTGTTTGAGATCGCTAGAAAATTAAATATCAAGTTTACAAATTATGAGAACAATCGTTCAAGCACAAATATGGAATAGTAGTATGCTTATTTACCTAGTGAAGGACCACAATCATTAAAAACTCTACCTGTTTGTATTATCAAAATATATTCTCTATACTTTGTCTATGAAGTTTATTCACGTTCAAATTATTGTATTCCCTAATAATTATTAAAAGAAAAGAACCTTCATACTGAATTATCTTCATTAAAAATGGCTGCAAAAAGATGTCGAAAAATTTTGCGGTACCTATTTTAGAGGGTCCACTGAATATCCATTGAAACTGTAATCGAATCGAGCAATAACTTCGTATTCTATTATTACAATAAGTTGAGAAATAAAAATTTATAGAAAACTAATTTATTTAGTACATAAATACACTATAAAGTCCTCTATAAATAAATAAACTAGCTGTACTTACAGAAGGAAATGAAAACTACTTAAAATCGTAAAGTAGGAATAGTGCAAACTTTTATTGCCCCGTTTAATTAAAAGAAACTTTGTAGGCAACATCTGCAGCAAATTAATTAAGATAACATAGTATTCACATGTTTAATAAACAAGCCACTCGTTTAATAAGTATCATTTAGTGTATTTGGGGCACCAGATGGTATAAATATGAAGAAAGACGGTGAAAAGATATTATAATTATGTGTTTAGTAATAAGTAAATACTTATTATTTGGTCGATAACTTCAGATGATTCATAATATTAGATAGTAGTCTAACAATCTAGTCTAACAATACGTAGATACGTGAGTTTTTTAAGTAATCGATTAAAGTTGTGAAAATAAAAACTAAATCTATACACATGATGTGTCCCGAAGTTTGCCATCCAGGAACTGCAGGCTCATAAAGGAGCTATCACAGTCAAGCTTAGGATATCAAGGGTATTTATATGATCACCAGTGGTCGGAGTAGGTATATTGATTTTACATACTTGCGTCATGATATCATAACATGGACATGCATTTTTTCCGGAATGTACCGTAGTTTCCAAAAACTAGCAGCATAGCGTTGAGAGTATTGATACATTTTTAATTAGTTTCATGTAATAATTTCGAAGTTTCGGTATTTTTTAAATATTTTTATCATAATAATCCGGAAACTCGGAGGCGTATCCATATTAACATATACGTTTGATGTCAATGACCTTAATTCAATATACCTACTCCGACCACTGATGATCAGTGACAAGTTACTAGCTTACGAGAGAATGCCAGAGATTTTTAGTGGACTCTTACGACATGCACGAAAGGAAATGCAGCTGATGTATTTCTAAGGCATCACCCCGCATCAGCATATGATAAGCCTAAACTGCGTTTTAAATTGTTTATTACTACAAGCTACACCGAGATTTAGTACTTCTAAAATGCAGTTACGAGTATCATGGCTATTATATGTGTAAATAAGAAATGTAAATCTTTGAATTTAACGCACAGAGTTGTAAGAGTAGTTTTGTGTATTTAGAAAGTCAAAAGTTCTGCATTACGTATTCAAAACGAAGTCACAATAAACCTAGCTAAATTTAAAATTGAATCGTAATGATTTTTATTATTGCCTATTGTATCTAGCACAAAGGATTACTTTCCCAAAAAAAAGTATACCTAGCTATTCATCAAAGACCCGCCATTGTGCCTTTGGGTATTATAATATTGAATGTGTAGATGTTGAAATAGATCAATAAAATGTCGTGATCATTTTATAGATATCACTTAATCAAAGGAGAACGTCCAACGCGTACATAAAAATGCTCTAAAGTGAAATGCACTCAAATTGCCAGGCATAGGTCGTAAACTTTAGCAAATAGGTAGGTTGACGTTTAATATAACGCCGAAGCCGGATTGTCACATCAGATATGTTACGTAACAACTAGCTTTTTACTACTTATAATGACTTGGAAAAATATTAATTAAAGGCGTAGACAGAACAGTCTTTTTATCCTATATTTTAATCTGCGCTAGAAGGAGGGTTATGTTTCTCGAGTGAATGTATGTACTCGTATGTATATTTCTTTGGCACGCTCTAGAGCCTTAATGAGCTTATCTCATTTGAGCTTGAGAGTTATCATTAGATTCAAGTGACACTGAGTCATTAAATAAAATTATTACTTCAATAAGTAACTACTATTCAAAAGTCGGTTGGATGCAGGCTGCTTCCGACCGGTCGGAGTGGAGGTTGTTGGGGGAGGCCTATGTCCAACAGTGGACTTCTCAGGGCTGTAAATGATGATGATGATTCAAAAGTCACCCCAAAAGATCAGGAATCTATCATATACAGGGTGTACTAAACAGTCCTAAATTGCTCAATTCTGTTCATACAGGGTTCGTTAGTAGGCTACACTTATTGCATTGCTCATGCCCTTTACCTTTAACTTCACAGTTTCTAATTTCGCAGTTATCAGTAATTTAACGCCATCGTCAAACTTTAATTAAGGCTAAGTTGAAAAAGCTCCATTGTTTCGTAAAAACGAGCTCGCCACGGAGCGTTTTGTTAATTGACTCGGCTACACTTTAATTACGAATACCGATAAAAAACGTAGCTCTATCCACACCGGTAGTGTACTTAAATGACCAGATTTCGAATTTTCACAGTTTCTTTCTGGATGTCTAAAATGAATAGGTACCTTTTATTTTGCTTTACAATATAGTACTATATACCTACCAAAGGTCTTCGGAAGCATATATTAAGAGATCTGAAAAACTCTTAGTTGATGCAAAGTTTTTTTTTACCTATGTGTAAAAAAATGCTGTACCTCATTTTTGTTCTCTAGTTAAAATAATGTATTTCGCCAAAAAAAATTACATTACATTGTGTTACATAACATGAATAAGCCGACAATAAATTCCCATAGATCATTATTATTAAATAAAAACTAAATAAAAAGACTTCTAAATAAAAAATAAATATTTACCACTCGTCCCATTCAGCCCAATAAGGAGTAAATGCACAAGCACAAGAAACACAAATTGGTTCCTCCCATTTATGGTGTTATCGCACTCATTAACACCAACATACACCATACTGCCACTGAGTTACACAAAATTTTCACACCACTGACAATTTTACATTGTTCACCATTCCGAATGCACTGGCATTCCTATGCCTTTCGGTTAAATAAAAATTGGAAATGTCATTTCAGTTTAAATTTCGAAAGTTGAATTTCGATTCGCGGCATCGCGGTATAGTCGGCTAGAAGCGAAGTGGCCTTCCGCGCGACCGTTCCGTACCGTAACTTGGATCGTACTACTGCTCCCTCCCTCATCTGATTCTGTTTACTCTCGCCCAAATAGAGGAAAGAAGTGCTTTTGACCACTTTTTGGGTTTATCATACAAGAAATTTATCTTTTTTAAAGTAGATATTGTAATTTTATTTGACTTTTAATGTACAGGACCGATAGAGTAATAACTTACATCTTTGATGGGTAAACAGATTAACAAATACAAGATAGATTAGAACTTATTTTTCTGTTTATCATGTAGATTGGAGATAGGCACTCTACTTTTCTGGCGTGATCCTTTTTTTAAATACCTTTAACTGTTTATTTTTATAAAATACTGCCATGTTACATGAAGAAATTCATGTGCTAGAAATTGACTCTACGGATTATCTGATAATAATAAAAATACGACTCCACTAATATTAACTGTAGAGTTTCAGACAATTCATATTTAAATCTTTATAAAAAAAATAAAGACTATATAAGTTTAGATATTTATTTTTATACATAAAACTGGATAATTGTCTACATATATCCACGTAGCAACATTGCGGCTGTATCGATCTTCATAAATAAAAATACATTGGTGAATTAAAAGTAAACATCTGCAGTGGACTTACTGTTTGCTTAATTACCATGGCAGCTTAATAAAATTTACTTTCACCATTTATTTAAGAAAAAATAATGAAAACCCCATCTGAATAAACAAATACGTACTTACACGATTCATTAGTTTTGGAGATCTTGAACGTACAAATGATTCTTTGTGAACTACGACTCTACATTTATCGATAAATAGTGAACTTCCCCTAACTTAAAACTCAATGGGGCATTGAAAAAAAAGTCAGTAAAAGCTGTAGTTAAGACAATCAGCTGTTCTGATCGTGGTTCTGTATTCTGTATCTGCATAGGTGCAGGATCACGAAGTAGTAATAAGAAGACAAATCATATTTTTTTAAAGTACTTATAATCTTGGATCAAATTTTAACTAATGCTCAACTTAGCTGTATTGAATTAGTGTCACTACTTTAATATTTTATTACTTTTTAAAGGTCCCTAATCAACACGATTTATATGTGAAAAACAAAGAACAAAACGCACTAACTAGTTATTAAATACCAAAACTAAACGGAACCCTAAAAAAATCTGAAATAAAACGCAGCTTATTTCATTCGGCGCATTTGTCGAGTTAGCGCTCGCGCACCAGGCGGCCGCCGACAAAGGGGCGAAAAAGTTTTAAATAAAAAACGGTCTAATTCCAAACCGGTCGCCCCTCTCGCACGCGCTTGCGCATCCCTTCGACCATTATTATGCTGAAGAGGTCGTTCCTTGCACCCTTACAACAAGTTTCGATTTTAACGCATCGACAAAAACGTTTCGAACGTTCATGGGACTCTTCTGCTAAGACGATAGAGCTGCTTTTTAATTTTAAGACGTCGATATTTCAGTTTGGTTGTAACTTAAACTGATGGTATTGTGCGCATAATTACAGTACCTACTCGCGACTAAATAGGTGAGGTTGGTCCCCTTTGAAGTTTTTAATGGCACGTGTTTAAAGATGGAGGTAAATTGCGTTGTTGGTATGTTACTATAATATGCGCGCTAATATTTAAATATCCTTAATACGGGACGCCTAAATATCAAATCCCAAATATCAGTACCTGATATTGAAATAGCAAACTTTGTGTTACGATCTTCTTTTACGTCACCTTCACTTTTTTTTTAAATATAATTATCACAAACAAGTCACCTACGTATCATGATAGTGGAACCATGGAACTTTTTTATTTTTATTTATTTTATTTACAAAATCCACAGCACTTAGAAAGTTACAGAGTTTAGCATTCTATTATCATGACATACCTACTGCCATTTATGGATTTTAATTTTATACAGTAACGATAAAAAGAGAGCATAAATATTAGATTACTTAATTAACATCCATATTCCATACACAACTTCCAAATCTCACATAAACAACAAACATGGTTGGTTCATCAACAATATGGGTTTACTTTGGAATCGAACTGTTCAATGAACAGTTCCTGGTTATCACATGTACTCTTTAAGCAATATTGTTTCCATTGTGGAAGCGAGGCACCGCTATAAATGAGCAGATAAAAATAAAAATAACACTACTTTCAGAATTCACAGTAGGTAAGAAACAGTATCTTAGTATATAACCTGTCTATCTTGTCTATTCATACATAGAGAACAATATTCTTCATCAGGATGAAAGCAAAATTAAAACCGATAAAGGATAATGAAATGGACGCAATAAATAGTTAAATGTATCCGTTCTCTTTATTCAGGACTTTTCATAATTTACATATTAAAAGGATTTCGAACACGGATTAAAAATATACTTCCATCAGCTCGCAGTGGGCTGTATTAAAATTTTAATCGCGGGTTAATGGAACCGTTTCGATGTGTTTTCTCTTTAATTAAAGCATTTGAATTAATTATATTAACTGGTTTTAGTAAACGATATTAATATTTGGCAGTATTACCGATATATTTTAGGCACATTTAAATTGGAATGAGTGTCGAATCAAGTTAAGTTTGATTTTTAAAATGTTTTTCTGTATTCAATCATGTAAATCGTAAGTACCTACTTTCCCCATAGGCACAAAAGCCTCAATAGGATCATTACGAGTTTGCACAGTGTATTTTCTGCTTAAAATATTCTGCGGAATATTTTAAATGGGTATACCATCCGATAAGCTGATATAAAACGCATTCACGTTTTCAACTTCAGCAAACATTCCACGTAGTGTGAATAATAGAAATCGTAAAAACACAAAGTCAATTTTATGACCTCGACGTTTGCTCCTAGACCATCACCATACTACATTGTTATATCGAAATGAGACAAAACAATTCTATTTTATTTGAACATTGGTTCAGACCAAGGGATACTACTATGATCTTGTAAAGCAGGTTTTCCTCTATCGTGAATTCGCTATACCTATACAATGGAAACAATCCTGCTAGAAGTTTGTTATACCCCCCTAAAGTCAAATTCATTGTAATCACAGAAAAACAGTGGAACAGTAGCGACACGGATGTCGTCGACGACCTACGTGCTTATACTTGCAATGGATAGAGTACCAGTGGATGTTGGTCTCTTAAGTTTGTACAAACCTACTCAAATTCTGACCAATAAGCATAAGTTCATGGGCCATTTTACGTTGGTACAATATTTTTATTGTCGACTTCCAGCTTTTAGTCTATAAACTGAGCCGAAGTTTGCATTAGTAAATAGAATTACCTACGTATGACAAAAATAGTAAGAATTTTCAACTACTTATTGAGAAAGTTGAAGATTTGAATCTCATATAAGTAATATAAGAGAAAAGTTGTAGATGGCATTAAAATATTCGTCTATAGAACCAGCTTATGTGAACAGTTATTTTTTATTTGAGTAATAATAGGAACTAAAAGACGTTGACCTAGTTAGCAGTAGATACTTATTCTAAAGATCTTATTTTATTCCTACATAAAAAAAAATTTCACACACTTCACAATACATTGACCTAATTCCACACTAAGATCCTTAAGGTCTTGTGTCGTGGGTACTAAGCAACGGTATAGAAATACATAGATAAATATAGAAACATCCATGACTCAGAAACAAACATCGATATTCATCATATAAATGTTTGCACCTACCGGGATTCGAACCCAGGACCTATGGCGTCGCAGGCAGGGCCACTACCAACTACACCAATCGGTCGTCGAATTTGGATGTTATTATTGCTTATAGCCAGTAGTTAGCTAAAACATTATTAAATCCATTTTTATATAACTTAATTTATTCCAATACCTGATTATAAGTTAAAAAATTATGACGAAAACATCAACCCCGAGACTAATCACTGTCGTAAAAGTATGTGAGCTTTATCTTAACAGCAATCGATTCTCATCTGCATTATTCATATCCTCAATCTGGTATATAAAATACCAAGTATGGCTTGAAGCAGAACTCTATCAAATCAATTCAAGTCATCGACAGTTAACTGGAGTCCTCGAGATTCAGTCATAAACTCGCTGCAAATATAAAGTCTCACACTAAAAAGCTTACAGCGAAGTCTCGATGTTCTCGGAAAATCTTCGAGTCGTATGTCAAGCGTATCGAGAGTGTCGACTCAACATGTCTTACTAATCGAGCGTGGTGTCGAGTTGTGGACACCGACTAGGGCGTCGCATATTATGGACGTCAGCTTTTATTCTTTTTAGAGGGTAAATGTTGGGTAAAACGTAGGTATACTATTACTTTGTGGGTAAACTGTTATACATATTTCACAAGATAATTCCTTGTTTGTGTATGTATAGATAGTTTTGTTTTTTTTTTTCATTTTGGCAATTTCGGAAAATCCTTTCTTACCTCACGACATAAGACCTTCGAGATCTTAATGTAGGCGATAACGCCCCCTTATGGGTGCTGCGTGTAGAGGCTTAGGCGTTGTAGTAGTTTTTAAGTAGGTGAAAAAATGGGGGCGCTGAAAAATAATTTATTCTCAAAGTGGGCAGTATACAAAATAAGTTTGGGAACCCCTGGACTAGGTTAATGTGTTATAAAGTTTGTAAATATTTCTTAGTGTTTCCCTAAACTCCTCAAGAGCAGCTTTGCCATTAGTTTCGGGTCTGCTTTATCCGTCAGTCACTAATGGAAAAGATTTTAACCTATTTTTATTTATTTTGATGATGTAATCGATGAAGTTGTAAATTCTGTAAAATTCAAGGTGGCATAATTCAGATCTAATAAACACAATGCAGAATCTAGCACACAGCACAATCCATAAACACATACTCTCTTTAAAATACAACTGCTTCACATAGTTTAGCTCACTTTGAAACACGCAAAGCCACTGTAAGAATTCAGCATGAAATATTTATAGTGTAGCTAACTAACCTCATGCGTATAGTGAGTGTTCCTAACATGTTTTAACACGGCCCCTGTCAGGCAGATCTGTCCATTTGATACAGAGAAAGATAAATGGCTTCGGTGAATTTTTTTCTCAACTTGACAACAGGATTCTGGGGATTTTAGTTGAGTGTGAAATTTGTTGGTTTAGTTTTTTTGGCTGATGTAGAGATTAGTTTTATGTTTTAACGGGGCGGAAAGATGATGATGATTAATGATCAAAAATGGTGTTCTTGGTAGCTCTACATAAATACCAATTGCTAGTAGTCTAATAGTGCAGTATTAATATGATAATAAAAAGTAATGAAATCTTAATTATAAAGTTATTGACAATAAATTGACACCACATTTAAATACCATAAAATTTGAACCTGTTATACACTATAGTGGAAATCAAATGTTAGTCAATATACCTATATACAGAATAAAGACGATCGCTTGACTCACTCACTACTCCCCTTTGCACCTATCCTTTTCATGCTCCAAACACTGATTGATGGCATGACAACTGCTATGTTTTGCATTTGCCTGTTTACGGGCATTTCCTCTACCTAGCCCGGAGAGGTCATTAATTTTGTGTGCCATTGACGGAAGATCCCGGGAGATAGGATTAAAGGATTCGAATTGTTTGTGCCATGGGATTTTGATTTAAAATTATCTTTGACGTTTCACGGCTTAACTTTACACTGATAAATAATTGTGGGCAACTTGACATAATGATGGATATAAATATAACGACACGCCCGTTACATCCCAAGACTTTTAAGCGATGAAACATCTATTAATATTTGTGGGATTTTCACTACAAATTATGAGTTTCAACTAGACAAAGCAGGAATCTAATGATTGCTGATAGTTATTAAACTCAATTAGTAGCAAAACATTATCCTACATGCATCTATTCTGAGGGATTAATATAGCGAGCTCATGATAAAAGCGTGAGCTTATGAATTTAATCATAGTTAAAGAGTCATAAAACTTTTTACTCAGAGCATAAATAGAGCTGCCTCATTTGCAATGAAATGTGGATTTAGCAAGTCGGATTGTTGACGAAGTCGTATTTACGAAGGGGAAAACAAAATGCCAAGAAAAAGTGCTGTTTTCCGAAGCTTTCTTTGTTACTGAAACTTTTGTGTTAAGATTAGTAGGATTATTTGGTCAAGGGAAAGTTTTGTTTGCTATTCTATAAACTAGATATTTCCGGCAAACGCAAAAGTGAAACAAAGGTAGAAGGTAAAGCACTTCATTTCTTTTGTATTCTGAAGGAACACATAAAATATTTATATGCCCAATTATACATACACATCAGCCTATTGCAGTCCACTGCTGGACGTAGGCCTCTCCCAGAGCCACAAGGCTACTGCCATTATGGCAGTAGCCTATGATAGGTGTTTGCCCATAGTCAGTCACCACGACTGGGCAGGCGGGTTGGTGACCCTATAGTGTAATAAATAAAGCGAAGGTGATTTTTGGAATTCCCGATTACCCACGTTGTTAATAGGTCGTTTTTTATTCAATGAATCAATTGATTCATTATGTTTTGCAGCCTACATTCAAATTGCGTTTATAAACCTACTTAAAATTTTATGGCCTATAATTCAAGAATCGCAGTGCTAATTGGTAAGCTATAAATCAAGGTGGTTATTAAAAAGCGTCTTTTGAGTCGTTCTATAATTAACCAATTACCTATGATACGTACTGAAAAGCCTTGAGAATAACCCTTTTCACGTTATAGTCGTAACAATAAAATATGCGTTTAAAAGTCAAAAATCAACTTTAATGTATAATGTATAAAGCACAAGTGATTGTTTAATACGCAACATTTTACGTTTGGTTGGTGTAATAACTCGTTTGTGTATACAGCGGGTCGGCGCCTGCGCCCACGCACTGCAGGTTTCTCCACGGGAATAATTTGCAACCTGCTAATAGCTATCGTGAAATTGCACGCTTTGGATTGTGGTGTAATTGATAAGAGCGATATTTAAGTTTATGAAAAATACATTCGTATTGAAATTGATTAAGAGATGTCCATAACCGCAGACATATAAAAGATTAACCTAAAGTGCATTACTCAATCTGTCTAGATGATGTTACTTATTCTTAGCTTAGCAGAATAACTTTATACAACCATTTTACATAATACATCGTAAAAGTATGTCATTCACTTAAAACTAGTATATTTTTCAATTCAATTATTAGGTATCTTTTCATCTACTTTTCTAAAATGTTCTCAAAGTCTAGTGTCATTTCATGTCAGGTGTTTTTATTATTAGTCAGAAGTGGTATCATGTGATTCTATCAGCCCTTGGTACTCTGCCTACCCCGTAAGGGATAAAGGCGTCATTATATGTATGTTTTTATTATTTTTGCTCGAACTCTCAACGAAAGTAGCAATTTTTAACGAATAAGCCCAAAGTTCTCATAAATACTGAACCTGAACAACCTAGAACAACCTAGTACAGAATGAAACTTTTTTGTCTGCTTATCTTTTTTCCCTCCCCACTTTAATGCTAATTCCTTTTCCTTCGTTCGCTAATTCGTTTATCTTAGACCATACACCAAAGTGCGTGGGATTAGCGGCGCTTAGTGTCGGCTCTTCGTATCCTAGGCTCTCCATCAAAACATAGATTTACCAAAGCATTACGAAAATAAACAGCGCAAACAAAGGGTAAGCTTCTAAACACTATCATTATTTCATCAAGTTTAAATTAAAAACATTAAAGTTACGAGGGAGTATGTGGATAATATGTATCAATTTCATTAGATTTGACATTTTAGAGTGATTCCATCATTTCTACTATTTTCTTTATCTCCTCTAGTAGATTTTCGAAGCCTTGCTCTGCGACCCTCAGTTAAAATAATAAAAAAATCTCCAACATTGTATCTCACGTATCTACTTTGTAACAATTAAAAAAGAAAAAACTAAAAAGTTTCGCTGTCGGAGATTTTTAAACTGTGAAATAAAACCGTCTGGCGATACGACGGGTGTCGGTCGTACTTTTTATAGGTCTCAAGCACTAACTCAACCCCAACTTACAAATGCTTTTATCCTAAACCCTATTCCTCCGCGTTAAAGGATAAAATAACTTGTTTTGTGCGTAATTAAAATACGTTTTGCAGTATACGTAGTAAAAAATGTTCACAAGTTTAATGCTTTATTTTAATTTTCGGTGCACACGCTCTCGAGTTCTCGGGATAAAAAATGTTTCTCTACTTAGCACGTACCAGAGACTTTATAGTGCCCGTTTTTCAAAGGAAAATGATTAAAACTTAGTTTTGCTTCCTGCATACTAGAATAAAATGAGCTTCTTAAATACGTTTTTCTTTTCTTTATTATATGGTTAAACCTGACGAACATATTTAACGGTAGTAATTTGACTAATAAGATAAGAAGAATAAAATAAAATGAGAAGAATAAAACTAGTAACTACTCTAAATAGCTAGTCAATATGTAGAATGGCTAATTCATTTTTTTACTTACTGGTATACCCAGCTTAGATCATAGACTCCACTTCCTACATTCTATTTAAGACGGTAATGATCAGTTTGTACACTGTCGTGGTTTCACGTCTATTTGGGGCTAAACACTGACATTACTAGAACGTCTAATTCACTATTATTTTAGTGTCTAGGTACAACTTACTGTACACTATTATTAGTGGACGGCGACTCCGAATAATCACCGTGGTAAAATGACAGATAATTTTAGGGATAAACTTTACTTTCAACGGAATAGGAAATCTTTTAATGGTATGGAATTATATTTTTGTTTTTGGGTACTCAATTATCACTGTAAATTGAAATAGTATTCGTTAAAATGACCCATGTTATTACAAAAGAATTTAAATATCGTTTAAGCTAAACATTATCTAAATTTGACAGATACAATTCATCCTGTCAATTAATGTCATTTTTAAACAGTGTCTTCAGAAACCTTCAAATTTCAAAAATCGTAAGTGTTTGATTTGGTATATTTACTATGTTATAAAATGTGTGTAGGTAATGTACCAGAGTCTGCAACATTTTTATTGCAAACTAGAATTTTCACCTTTAAGAAGTTTTTAGCTAGTATTTCAACTAACCACTGAATATAAAAATGGACGCTATTACAGATGATTAATGTAAAAATTCACTTTAAATTATTATTCACACCGTCAGGAAATTATCCAGTCTTTCATGTACTTCCCTAATTAGGCGTCTCCAGGACAACAATAGAACACGGCAGTTGTTCATCCTCCACACACTATATCATGTAGCCAAGTGGTTCTAAATCTTTATTAAAAACCCCACCCCTGGTATACTCACAGTACACATAAGTTACAGGTAGAGCTAGAAGATTTCATATACCTAGGTTAGGTCTCATTATCACTCATCACAATTAGACAATGTTAATACCCGGATAAACCTGGGTTTTCTTTATTTTTAGCATTAGGTTTAGCCCACAGTAGTATAATGCCTTTGTCATCGTCATCGACAGTAATGTTCCCAAGTCAGTTAGATACTCGTACTTATTACAAAATCTTACCTAAACACAGATTTCTCCTTACATATTATTACACCTCGAAGTAAAGGTACGTATCATTAGGAAAGAGTACTGCATTATGCCTTCCATTTCTACTAAAACATGATTGGCATAATATTTATTAATCTGTAGCTACCATTAAGATTTGTATCGACAATTCCCATTCTTGTGTTTGGTGGAAAACGTAACAAAATTTACACAGGTTGCAGTAGTTGGTAGGTATTCGCACTTTGAGAAGCTCTGATGCCGTGAGTCTAGTCTATAGTTAGAGAACAATGGCGACGGAGGAACAACGTAAGTTCGCATAAGGATCTCAATGCGGTAACAGGATACTTTTAGAAGCAAATGCATTGTTTCATGAGGCGTTTGAGCAGAATTGCGGTAAGGAATCTTTCATTACGTAGGTTTATTACTAGCAGCTAGCTAGTCAGTAAACGATGGCAACCAAGAAACAACTAATAGATGTAGGTTTACAGGGTGTGTGTGACAGCCAGGCAAATACTAAAAAACTAAACAAATACCATTGTTTTAAGTTATACGATAGTGTTATTACTCGCAGGAAATGCATTTTTAATTTGATTATCCGCAAAGTTTGCTTTCCGCGCCAATTGTATCGGGTAGTGACTAGTTAAATGGGCTTATTGGTTATTGTGTGATACATTACTGTTTTTTGGACCACCTGCGACTGTCCATTGACCAACCGGTCAGTATTTTGAACTTTTGAGACCAACTTCTTTTTTTAATTACCTATACAAGGTTAAAATTTTGTTTTTAAGTCTTTATCTAAGGCCTACGTAATTTTTTTCCTGAAAAAAATGAAAAAATGTCGGAACATTTTGGAATTTTCCTGCGAAAATTTTCAGTGTTTTTCAGCTCAGAATCATGGTCCGAAGTTGCCATATAAATATTTGCCTGGCTGTCGTTTCCACCCTGTGTAGGTATAACATCGAAATCAGTTAAGTGAAAAGTTTATAAACAGAACTATTTAACTAATCTACCAGCTACATACGCTGAATGTCGAGCTATCTATATAAGTGGGTCCTTAATAGATATATTTTCCTATGTATTTTATTCAACACCATATCTTCGTCCAAAATAACACGTCAAAACTTTTTTATTTACCGGCCATTGCTCAAGAATTTCAGCAAAACAGCTCATCTAAATGGTTCATACAGTAAATGTATCAAAACAAAATGGCCAAGTTCAAGAAGTTGAAACTCCGTGACTAGCGAGTTTCACGTGAAAAATGTTTCCCGTAGAAAAATGGCCGCTCTTCCGCAATATAGCGGCGAAGCTAATCCGGATTTGCAACTCACTCCGCTGAGATTATCTTTTTTAATTAAAACCGTAAGTAGGGTAATATGTTTATAAGTTCATTAACATCCAATAATGCGGTGTGAAGCTGGATCAAAATTTAGATTAGGCGCTAGGTTATAGTATCGGGTAAAGATGGGTCCGGCTGGCGTCTAAATATGGAGCCAGGATTTGTTTAGACTGGCTGATGAATATGTATGTCTATAGCCTATTACTTCATTCTATAGTAACACAAATCGGTTAATTAAAAAACAATGATTGCATATCCAACTAAATGCACCACATAGATGTTTTTCTTGAATTTCAAACAAGTTAGGTACTGAAATTATAACGTTTTCAATTCATTTAATCTTTACCTTATTTCATTGGATTTAATCGATAACAATATACCATATCGAATTCCGGTATCGTAATTTAAATCTATTCATACAACAAAATCATATTGCGTTCACAAAAATAAATTCAATCGTCCTTTGTTATTTCTATGGATTTGATTCGTTTTCATTCGATTGTTGGGATTCTTATCACATAACGTTGGTAATAATCGAGATATCCATGCTATGAAACTATTCAATACCGTTGTTGTTAAGTAAAAGGAAACGCAATTATACCCTCTCTATTGCTCTCCCTGAGATTGAAAGGGACCAACAGCTGTATTTCGATGTGGTTTTGTGGGATCGGTGATATAACGAGGGTGAATTAGACCCTCGGTTGGACAATGGAATGGTTGGGGATGGTCATAACTTGGACAAGATAGTCGACACAATGAGTGGCCTCACATTGAGAGAAACGATATTAACGACTATAAATGGGTACACGTCCTCGTGTGTTGTCGTAAATGTGACACGTTTTGGGTTAGAAGAGAAAATATTGCTTTGACGCAGTTTTATGAAGCGAATTATGTGTACCTTTGTATCTAAAAGGTTTATAAATGGAATGTTATAATTGTTAAGATTAATGAATCTTTATAAGATTTTAAGGGATGAAAATTAAATCTATTAACAGACAAACAAATAAGTTCCAATTATAGTAATGCTTAAATATCTTTAACACCTATCTCTCCTATTGGTAGGTAGGCATTCATCTAGCAGTGTTTATAATCTATCTGTACCTAGTTAAATATTTGGTATGAATCTTCTTCCCTAATAAAAAGATATAAAATAATTTATTATAGTAATCCCAACTAGGTAACGGGTATAATTGATCATTAGGTACTATTTTCTTACATCTGATCTGTACCCTCTGCCTAATGTGGTTATGTACTATTTACATACAGTTCATTATACTAAGAATAAAACAAAATTCCAAATAATTTTGGGAGTTATTTATGAAATAAAGTCCGAACTCGCACACAATTTCCAAATAGCTCTGAAACTAAAATACTTTACCGACCTTAGTATATATGTATTTGATAAATCTCTCGTTCTACGGCATTAACTTCTAAGAATAAGGATTTCTCGCACGTACATGAGTTAGGTAGAGGTAACAAATGAGACGTAGAAAAATCGACGAAATATGTGAGCAGAGTTGATTTTTCCCGTGGGGCTATTTTATCGTGGCAATATCCACGCGAGATTAATGCATGTTATAACTTACTTCTTTTGATCTAAGTTGATCTTACAAATTGGTCAATATTTTTACTTTTCTTTGCAAACTCAAATAAAGGCGCCTGAAACTCTCTCGGAAAAATCGCACCGAAATAAGAGCCAGTTCCTACCTATCCTATTTATAGATTAAAGACAATTTAAAAAACCTATCATAAAAATTTGTTCGACGTTGTTTAGTCGACTCTTCCTATAGTATTCCTATAGTAAATCATCAGAAATTTCTGTGAAACACATGTCTGTGAAATACACGTCTATCAACAAAATCGGTACGAAAATAAACCACCTCCCTCTCCAAATAACCCGAATCAAACTACACAAACAAATAAAGGGAGAAAAAACCTCTTCGTAATCCTGTAGGTAGGTACACTAGTGGATCAATATGTAGCCCCTTGAACTGTCAGTTCTCATTATGGGTATAAAAATAAATGGTAAAAGTCATTGGGAAAGTCAAGAAGTTAGGTTGGTGGAAAATTTCCCCTTGCACATTCACTAATTGGTTTATTACTTTTAATAACCATTCTGGCAAGGAAGCGCGCGAATGAAAGTTTTCTAGCTAATTTTCTGAATAATTTTGATAAATGGCAAGAAAAACTGAGGTAATTTGTTAAAGGTTTTTCCAATGTTCCTGGACAGGTGAATCAGAGGAAAATGTTCAAAATAAAAACGCTTCACGTTTAAAGCGGAAAAGGGATCAAAATTATAATTTAATCACAAAAATATTACTGAGGAACAGATATGAATAACATTGCTTTGCAATTGCATTGCAAAAGTTTAGACATACTCATATTTCAATCTAAACTTACATACCCATCTGAAAATCAAACTTATGTATCACAATACTATTGTATTTAGAAACGCAATAATATTGGTATTTGTTGGGCTGGCAAAGGTATATATTTGGCCAATCTATTATGGTTATAATTTATGGGACCCGCATGATTGTACCCAAACCGCTATCAAGGCAATATGTCAAACGCATCCGCCCCGGGGACAAACCGCGTCGCGTCACCTGCAGATATTTGTCAAAACTCAAGTTTACCAACTTACTTATGCATATATTCCAAGAATTAGACATAAATTGTGTACCTTACCACGTTTACTTAGAGTAAAATTGCCATTTTATCCATTGCATGTAGGTTGGTGGTAAATATCGCACGTTAGATACACAATATGCGCAAGTTACGCCGTATGCTTTGGAGTTTAAGATGATAATATTTTGTGTAGTTTCTCAGTAGCAAGCATATTCTTTTTGCAGTTTTATAAAGCGGCCACGGTTTGTTTTGTTATTTTTGTTGTTTCTTATATTGGTGCGAAAATTATGCCACAGGATATTTAGTTTTCTACTTCGTTAAATTTTGATATTAATTTATATTGGGTCGGTTTAAGATTGATATAAGTACTTACATACTTTACTAATTTTTTTTACATCTGAATGTTTGAAAACGCTATATCTATTCACTATATCATTCCCTTCTAGTCCTTAATAATCATTTTCATATAAAGTCAGTGGCCATACCTAGTACCTACTACAGTATGTTAGATACATACAAAGGGCTGACAAATACGCTGGCAGGAAGTCAGAACTGTTTGGATTTATCGTCCAACTTCAATACATAAACAATTTATACAAACCACGTATTAAGAAATACAGCGGAAACGTCACAGACCATACTGTAGTGATCTTGTACTTATAAATGGCTGTATTCCCGAAGAAATATGGTAGCCAAATCTGCAGGATCATAAAACAGATCCCTATACTAGTTCCTATGAGTTCCTTAGTCAACTCTTGCGCTAAAACCTTTATGAAATATAAAACATTTACCTACTTTTGTTATAATATGTCTACTGTAAAACTATTATTTATAGATCCAAAAAACATGTTCGCCAAAAATGTGGCAGACATTTTATTCATTCAAGTTAAGGGAAAGTTTTGATAATGTCTTGAAAACCAGATTATCCCCATTTGTGTTTTTTTCCAGTCACCATGCTAACATTTCCTAAAACAACTCCTCAAGACATTTGTCCTTTCTGACACAAACTCATATCTTGTTTGAGAACAGTGAGATATTGAAGCGCTTTGGTTATAAAAAGCTTCCAATGAACTCCACTCAATCATTGACATTGTTTTGGCTGATAAGGAAACTTTTCCCAGAGTGGTATTTTTTATGTTGAGTAACATTTTGTCTGGTCTATCTATAGGTATATTATTTAAAGGTACATATTATGAATGAGCAGGTTTTAATCCAGTTGAACTTAAACCTATGTTCTGTAAGTTTAAAAATGAAATTACTGGAAAATAACATAAATAATTTAAAGCTACTTAATTTTAGACATATTTTAGTTTTCTTTTGTTTACTGCAAGTGGAGAAAAACTTAGTATTGTGAAATAGATTACCTGTGACATTCTCCTCTGTGTAGAAGGTGGATACCTTTAAAGGGAATTAAAAAATCCAAAAACCCGACTGCTTAAAAAAGAACCAATCTATGTGATAATAAAAAAAACTGAAGAGATAAAAACAAGCACTTAGATGTCCGGTGGTCTAGAATTCTATAAGTAATATTATTATGGAAAGAATACTATTGAAAAAATTAAAATATTTTCTAATCATGTAACATAACAACTGAACAGCCAGGATCCATTGAAATATTAGCTTGGCTGTCGGATAATGGATCCCGACTGTTCAGTTTTAAGAGGAACGAAAAATCCAAAAACCAGACTGCTTAAAAAAGAACCAATCTATGTGATAATAAAAAAAACTGAAGAGATAAAAACAAGCACTTAGATGTCCGGTGGTCTAGAATTCTATAAGTAATATTATTATGGAAAGAATACTATTGAAAAAATTAAAATATTTTCTAATCATGTAACATAACAACTGAACAGCCAAGATCCATTGAAATATTAGCTTGGCTGTCGGATAATGGATCCCGACTGTTCAGTTTTAAGAGGAACGATTGACGTGTGAATCACAAATGAGGCGTTTAGTCTGTATAGTGTTTAAAAGGAACATACAAGCATACATACATTGCATACATACCTACATAGGCTGTTAAACACATTACCACTCTTTTGCGTCGCGCAGTCGAGTAAAAAAGGCTCCCATAGATCATATTAAAAAAAACAATCCAATGGATAAAAACATCTACCCGTTTTCCCGAAGACGAAGATATAGACTGCCGGTACTGAAGTCATAAAATTGAAACGAAAGCTTCGTGCGTTAAACTTAATAACGTAGTTTTCATTCCAACTGAACTACTCTAGTGCCAGAAGCCAAACGTTACCAACGTCGTCGAGCTCGTAAAAGAAGCAACGCCAAAACAAATCGAACTAGCTAAATTTCGCGTGACTGAACCCCTTGTTATAGTTATATATATATTCCTCTAACACACCGTTACATCACCGCTGTAAATAATGAAGCAGCATACTCTTTAATATCACTCATATTTTACTCAGAAGCTACAAACACAACACAATATAAAATATGTTTCAGTCCATAGATTGTTTCTCAACGCTGTAATTATCACGCATGAAGTGCCCAAATTTAACATCCTACTTCCTAGATCCACAACCTTGCTACTCAAAAACGACAACGACTAGTATCGTTCTAACCCTCTTTCTTCCTCTTTATATCACCTACCCACAATAAAATTCAAACAAATATGTCTCCTATACACGGCTCATCAAACTCCACTACCTAAACAACGGTGTGACTAGGACTAGAAATTCCTGCGCTACCAATGCACCTTAAATCGCAATTGGATCACGTACCAGTCTATTTTCCTCATCCCCATAACGGTTCCGTTCCGAGTCCCTGCTACCTGGCCCGGGGGTGCTTGAGTAATTTATGGCTCCTGATAACGAGGACCCACGGTGGCCTTATCACCTTCCTCTTTCATGTCAATCTTACGGATTTTTTGTAACAGTAATTCCAGTGTAGGGTATTAAAAATTATTTTCTATTAATATAAATTAGATGATCCATTGAGTTAAATATCAGTCCGAAGAATTGACTTTTTGTCATTTCATAACGCTTACATTTCCAAATTCGTAATAAACCATTCCAATGTGTTCATAGCTTACAATAGCAATTTTCCCGAAATAAAGTTTACGATTTGAATTAAGATTTCATATTTCTACGTGACACGGGAGGCTGACTATTCATTGCACCTGCTACGTCAGCGTACCTACTGTTTTATGACTCTTTCTTGCTACGGTATTTATAGTCTAAAGAGTCGTGAAAAGTGGCGCTACTGTCGTGGCGTGATAGAATGTCAGTTTCATACGAGTATCTCAGTATGAGCGAATTTTTAGTCCATTTCAAGACTTTATGGACACTCTAAACGGATACTATAAAAAGACGTCAAATAAAGAATAGGTAAAGAAATAACACGTAAACCGACGGAATACAGTATGGTCACAGATATGATAATACTATAGTGTATGGTTACCGATTATAACTATGCATTGCAAACGGTAACCTTCTGGAATTGTAGGATTTAGGGTCGGTTCATATCTGACGGAAAATCCGTAGCGAGATACGCTCGACTAACTCGAAGCTGCAAACCGTACTTAAAATCTTTAAATATACTCACATTGCCGTCACTGTACATTCTGGAGGTTTGTATTTTCGTTCGACAGAATCCAAATCTGTTTAGCTGGCCAATCACATAACCGATTCAGAGATCGGTTGTGTATGGTTGCGGCACATATCAAGCGGAAAAGTCTATATCGCACCCAACTTATATAATAAATTGCCTAAGGTCATAAGAGAGAGTGACCAAGAATTTTTTAAACGTAGGGTTGAAGCATTTTTAATAGGAAAATGTTATTATACGATTCATGGATATTTAAACGACATTCTTTGACGCCGTATAAGTAACAATTATCCATTTATCTTGATGTGACTATTGTGATATTTTTATCTAATTCTCAATTTTTTTTATTATGTAGGTATTTAAATAATGACATTTTTGCATGACGGACATTCTCAAAAAATTTGTATGCCAAATAGGCGGATCACAGAAGAGCTATGTATTTATTTAACAACTGTAATAACCTGTGCATCACAAATAAACTATTTGATTTGATTTGATTTGATTCGACGCATCTTCCGTCATATATGAACCGACCCTTAGATGTATAATACGAAAGTGTCATCAAATTCCTCATATTTATTAAGAAAGACCGCACTAGGCGGATAAACTCGAAAGGTTTAGCTATCTAGTGTTTTAGTATTTTAAAAATTAAATTTAACATACTTTACTTAAATAAATAAAAATAAAATCAACGATAATGAGCTTTTATTAGATAAGGAAGATTTTATTTATCGATGTTTAATCCGATACATACATACTCGTACATACTATATATAATTACACCTTTATCCCTTAAGGGGTAGGCAGAGCACCAATGGCCGATAGAACCACATGGTGCCACTTCTGACCAATTTTGAGGGTATAGTTGAAGGTGTACAATGTTTAATCCGATAGACATAATAATTATAAAATATTATCTAGGACCTACTTATAAACTCAACTAATGAGTACAATAATGTATTTAAACAGGGCCGTTTTGTAGAGGTTGCTTTAGTGGCCTCATTTCTTTCGATTCTTGAGGTGGAATCAATTAAAATAGTAAAAAAGAACAATGCGAACTCCTTACAGACCAGTTTTTTTCTTTTCTTTTCTAGTTAATAAAGAAAAGGAAGTCGAAGGCGCCAATCAGAGAGCCGGAACGCTTGAAGTATGGCGTCCATTTCCGGAAAAGATGCGGCGCTTCCGCACAATTCTTTCTGTAGCTCATTATTTACTTTAATAACGATGAAGAATGATTTCTTGTAGTTCTTCATACCATAAAAATGTGTTTCTAAAGTGAATCGTCACGCCTTGCAATTAGGCTTTAATACAGTAGGTAAAGCTAACAAAATCCCTTGGTTATCTGATATTATCAACAGCAGTAGTAATTTTGCATAGGAGATTATTATATAGCTATATGTAGTTGTATTTAAAGTTTAATGCACCTGCAGCCAGTTTGGTAATAACAAACACCAGTTTGTAATAACATAAGGTTACCTAATACTCGTTGCACATAATAGTTGGTATTGTTATTAAATTGTTCATTAAAGTATATCCCTTTTTAGTGGGTGAGTAAGCAGGCTACATGTGGAAGAGACAACAAAAGAGGTTTTTACATACAACTCTGAGTGACGAAGGAAATAAACTTGTGCTGTAAAATTAAAATAATAATGATGCAGGAACTCAGTTCAAGATCACCAATAGAGGAAGGAGGGGAGGCTTTTGCCCAGCAGTGGTGGGGTGGGACGAAAAGAGCTATTATTGTGATGCAATGTGATATAAAGAACTGTTCTTTGTACACATAGAAAGCCTCGAGCACACCGGATGCGTATGCGTACACGTACCTCTGAGTTGTAATGTATGGAACTGTATAAGACAGGACACACCACTTCACGTCTACGCTTACGTCTACGCATACGCATCCGGTCTGCCAATGCCTATACAGTTTCATACATTACAATTCAGAGGTACGTGTACGTCTACGCTTACGTGTACGCATACGCATCCTGTTTGCTCGAGGTATAAGTATGTACTCGTAAGAGTTTTACTATAAGCAATATTTCCAACATTACGAAACTTCTTTCACCTTTGGTAAAACCTTATTGAAATTCGCGAGATCGCATTTGATATTCGGCCCTTGGGATACAATTTAGATATTTTCACAACAGCAGCTGGTACCTGTATATATTAAGCAGATCTCCAAAATGATTACGCAGAAAGATTTTTGATAATACGCCATTTATCATTTCCCCGAGGGTTAGGCGTTAACATAATTTTATATTAGCCAGAACATCGAAAGATCTGTGCAGTGAGTCTAACTTAGTTTTACACAGTCGAAACTATAGAAGTTACGTTACTGAGGTCTTGGTAGACCCTATAGTTTAGGTGTTAAAGGATAGTTTGTGTTGAGTTATAATGAAAAACAACGTTGTTAACTTAAACGTTTATGCAGCAGCACAGATTCAGGACAAGCTGCTAAGTAAAACACCTTCGTACTAAATTGATCAGAATGAGGATAAGATATGGAAATAAGGTAGTTAGGTAGTTTTTAGTTATTATTCTTATTAAGGTACTTAATAGAATATTTATCACAATGCTTTAGTTACTTTATACGTATATTACTTAAATAAAAATCCAACTGCGTAAAAAATTTCATTCAGTGTCACTCTCACAACTAAGACGAATCTAACGATACCTCTCAAGTTCAAATCTGTTTAGGCTCTAGATAGAGCAGAGGTTTGCAAACTTATTTTGTCTAATGCCCCCTTTGAAAGTCAATAGCATAGTTGCGCTATTTTTTTCTGGGGCGTTATCGCCCACTTTGGGAAAGACTGCTCTAGAGCGATTCAAAGGAATATACCTATACATACAAACATACATACACTTGACCCTCATTCCTACCGCAGTCGAGTAAAAATGAGATTGGCACAGTCTTCTTCCGATATTAGGGTTGATACCCAAGAAATGCGTTATATATACCTACTTCAAAACTAACTTACAAACATATTAAAAATACATAGTTAGTTATTTTTACATCGTCAATATGTAAACGAGTAATCTACTTAAAAATCGATTAACAGTATAAACAAACACAGAAGTAATCAATTCTCACAAATTCAACGAGAACAAAATAATAACACGAAATAATGTTTATCCAATAATTTGGAATGCAATTCCAGTTCGATTTCGTTGAAAATAATAAATCAGAAATCCCATTTGTTACGCTATGACAATAATTATGATATTCATTTGTGTTGAATTTCGGTTACAGGCAATTTTCCGGCGATCTATGACAAAAGATAAACCGTATCAATGCTGTTTGGATCGCTTTCGAAATGTTTACAAGATACATAAATTTTGGAATTAATGTCTATAACAAGTTTAGTGGTTATGAAAATCAAGTTGCTAGACTTGAAAATATTTATGGTAAGTATTTGATATTAGTATTTTAGACATTCAAAAGGTTTATAACTGTAGGTACGTAATAGTACGAATCTAATAAGATCTTTTACTGGTCCATTTCATTTCTTTTGTCAATAATATCGAAACACCAAATATACAAACTATGTCAACGAAACGATACCGCAGAGGGAAACGAAATAAATCTAAATGTGCTTAATTGGAATACGTACACAGAGTACTAAAAATAAATTAACACCAAAAATATAGACGAAATACCATTAATAAAACTTGATGATAAAACACTCGTCCGAAAAAGAAGCTAATTCTGGAAACTTTTAAAATTAGCCCAACATTGCAACCTTAATAAGGGCTCCGCCATTTATCACGGGAGTTTTCCGCGAAAATGCTTTATAAGAAAAAAGCTTTTTACATCGTCATGCCTTCGCCAACTATGTAATAATTTCCGTCGTAAAAATTGGATTGGTGTTCAATTTTTTTACGGCGATATTTTTATTTAGATCCTCGCGCTATTTGAGCACGTATCGTTTTTGTCAACGGAAGGAATATTTATTAATCAAGAAATTGTAAAGCATTTAATGAATGTAAGGAAAATCAGTTTAATTAAGATAACTAGATTACGTTTCAGCAGATATATTTTTCAAGCTCAATATTACCAAAATTCATAGTTCTCTGGTATGACATTTCAAATCCACAGTACATCATTTCCTCAAAGAAGAAAGGTCATCAATGCCTAACTTACCGAGTCCCTATCGGTAATGGAATGTAGAGCTTATGATACGAGTATAGAACTCATTAGCCATATTTCACAGTTGTGCCAACAACTTGAACATTTTCTCATCTATATCTATACTAATATTATAAAGAGGTAAACTTCGATTGTTTGTTTGTTTGCTTCAATATATTCGTTACATATCTTCCACTCAGCAAAGAGATTATTTACTAGTTTCTATACCACCTCTTTAAGGAAACGAGATTCTAAATTGAAATCTCCCTAGGCCCATAAATACAGTTTCGAAGCCCCAGGACACAGGTTCCGTCCTAGCTTCTGCTTAATTAATTTGTCCTCGGGGTATGTCCGCTACGATTATATTAATACTGGTATTGACAAATTGTAGTTGCCGTGTTGCTCGAAGTATTCCCAGCAGGGCTTCCGACGGATGGCAAATGTGGTTTTTTATTTAATTAGTTAAAAATTCTGACGGCTATAATTATTAAATTACTTCTTCTATTACATCTGAAAAACCTGATTTTAAATTAGTCTTATTTTATGTTAATTTAGTGTCTTCTGGGCCTAAGTTGACTATAAAACTATGTGGTATTTCAAAGATAGGAAAGTCAATTAGAGCCATAAATATTTAACAATCAAGGTAAATATTAATGTTGCAGAAACATTTTTTAGTGAAACCATTAAGTAGTGGTTAGCAGTAAACACCAGAGCTCCTAAAACTATCCACTTATGTTTGTTTCGCGCAATAAACCCTACACTAATTTACGACCTCAAACTCTTATCATACTTTAAACAAGCGAACTCTGGTGCATGAAATAGTATAGTAAACCCCTATTATAAAGACTTCTCTAGTCTAATTTATGGGAAGGACCGAGCCTCGCCTTAATCCACACTTATTAAGGATAATGGAGAACCAATGAGCAAGTTCTGGGCTTTTATCTTTGGTCATAAATTTCGGCTATCTATGTAGCTCTGCCACGCTAGTAGCCCGCGGTACCGAAATTGCGATAAAAGGCTGCCTACAGTTTTATTATGTTGCGTGTAAGTGAATATAATCGTTTTTATGTTCTCAGTTTATGAAGCTATTCAAATTAATACACTTTGTATGTTTATTTAATTAGTGTTAAGACCCACTTGCTTTAAACCCTTATCCTGGATAGATAAGTGACAACGATTAGACATCGCTGGCTCTTTCAGATTATAACGAAACGTACAAAACGGCACTTTTGATCGTGGATAAAAGAATATCCGAAACTTGTGCCTAGCAATGTTATCTCACTTTATACATGCTTAAGTTTAAGCCATTATTTAAACAATTTCGACGTCGGTTAAGTTTCAAAAGATTATAAAAATTATGATGAAGTTTAATGGAGTTAACACGTAAATAAAAAATTACATAGAACATAATAGAGTCGTTTTCAGCCGGCTGTAGTAAAAAATCCAATATATCCAGTTGTAAAAAATGTTTTACCGTGCATTCATATCGGGTACAGTGATCCACATTTTATTTGTATCACTTCGAACAACATGTGCATGTCCTGTTCCGAAAGCGTTCGATTCCGACTACAAAGCTCTCGCATCACAGACGTATCGATTGTCCTATACTCCCGTATACGATAGTTCACAGGTTACAGAGACACGTCATCTACTCGCTACCTATCGTCACTGATGATCAAAATAAGTATGGTACAGAAGGTAAAGGTGTGTCTGTTGTTGTACATGGCATAGCTAGGTTTATTTGTAAAAATATATTAAATAAAACAATAACTTTCAATACAACAATTAATAATTAACTATAATATAAAAATATAATTTCAATTAAGATTAATTTCGATTCACCTAGCTATTACTGACATAGTATAAATACACAGTACGAGTACACAAAAACCAGGCAGGCAAAAATAAATGAACTGAAAGTGAATCTTGAATTTAAAAAATTCCTTTCCCTAATCTGATAAAATTTATCAATTAATGTTTCAGTGTATTGATCTAAATTGTAGAGATATCCTTTCCTCAGATAAGGATCTATTATGATTTATCTTATATACAAATGTTGTCGCTAAACAATGAACTAGTTTAGCTTAGTTTACTAGACTTAATTATTAGTTCCTTCCAATTACCTATTATCCTACGTTTATTATGTGACCTTTACTTACCAAAAACTTGGTTTTGTACAGTGTGTACATTCTGCATGGCTATGCACTCTTTGCCCTTGCCTCAGGAGAGTTGTATGCAGTAATAGCAAAACACTGTCGACTGAGAGATTGTCAATTTTCATTTGTAGTCCTGAAATATTTATAGGTGAAATACTAACGGGCACGTAGGCGTGGGGTAGCACGTTGTTTTCTCGCACAGCATGATTTGGCACTCCTCCAAGAAAAAACAAAAACATCAGATTTTGTTTTCGTTTTATCCATCGGTAGCAAGTGATTTTATTATTTCGTTTGCAAAGATAACCCCATAGTGTCATGAAAAAAGCTTTGGCAGACCCTAAACTTGTTTTACATTTACTTGGTGGTATGTACCGTACTACTATCGCTTAAGATATATATATATTCTATTACTTATAATAACAGAAATACCTACTGTCACACACACGAGTATCAACTCGGCAAGGGATCGTCACCGTATCGTCTAGCCGTCAACCTAACGTAAGCGCATGACCAAGGGATCAGAAGCTCGGCCCCCTTATTACCTAACTAGCAAAAGCAAAGCGATGGCGAAAATTGTACAAAAATCGCTGATCGCTTGTTAATTCGTATTACGTAAAATGAATTTCAAAGGAACTTTTGACATTTCAAGGCGAATATTGTACAATTTTCGCTATCGCTTTGTTTCGGCTTTGCTATTGCAAATTAGGTAATCAGGTAGCTTGGCTAGATCTTTAGCTAAAAAATTGCCATACTTTATAACTTATCGACTTCTTCTTTATAGTTTTCTTATTCTTCATATCAACTTAACTTCCCACTGGACTTTCGGCTGGGGACGCTTTCGATATAAAGGTTTTATATAAAATTTTGTCAACGATCTTATAGAAATACAAAATCTATAAATGCAATCAGCTATGTAGGTAGATAATCAGTCACTGGTGTATAGCTTACCCATACAAAACATAATTATGATTTATATTTATGCCATACCTCTGAATTTCCAACGCTATCTTCCATCTGACGCCTAAACCCTATTTCACATGCAATTTCCCGCTGAAAACTAATATAATTGCGGCTTCTGCTCCAATAAATTGCAGTGGGAGTAGAATTTTGTTGTTTATTCTGTGGTGCCTAAGGGTACAATTGGGTTGATTTATCACCAGGTCACCGGTACCGCAGGTGGTGGCTCAACAACGTTTGTTTTGTTTATGTCTAATTTTATTAATCTGGATAAAGTATGAGTATTACGGGACTATACGGGGTAGCACCACAACGTGAACAATATAATAGATACCTATACACCTATCCCTCTGTATGGTATCAGTTTGGGAGTAGTCGTTTGGCATAGGTGCCTATGTTTGCTTTTTTTTTCATTTCTCTTTCGTGCTTTGTAGGTATGTATGTATACAGCATAAAGCCTCCACAATTCTCCATAATTCCGCTCAATCTTGAGCTTTGCGCTTTAATGTACAGAGGGTATGTATATTATGCGAATTACTATGAAAATACAGTCTATATATCAGTATGGAGGTAGGTACCTATTACAATATTGGTTCAGTTTTCTTTCGTTCGTTCATTGTAACTTAAGTTGCTGTGCCAATATTCTCTACGTTCTTCGTCTATCTATGCGATGGTCGTCCGCCGTCAGGTCTGCTTAGAGCTTGACAATGACAGTGTACCCAGTAGCAGAGAAAATAGACAGTAACGTGAATGGTGTTATCACTCATGTGTATTAAACCTCAGCAGATTTAATTTAGTACATAAAAAGAATGATATCCAATTGGATAATTATATCCCGAAAAACACTTCTCTAAAACAAAATACTCGAGGACGAAGTGGCCAGGATCAGCTCGTTAGTAATTAATAAAAGAAGTTCATCACTTCACAAAAACTTTTCCTACTTAAATAATATTACCTAACCCATACAAAGTAAATTATCATCTAGGTACCTATCTGTTTACCTCAACCTTATTGTTACTATGTAGGTAGCAATATCAGGTAATACCATGAGGTAATGAAACTAAATCCCTACTATTTATCAAAGGACCTTAGAGGAAAAGGGAGAAGTTTTTGCTGACAATAACATTGTATACGTACAGCCCAAACATATCAAAAGATGTGAACCGAGCAAACCATGTCGCTACTGTCTATGCAGACTATAAGAAAAATGACTTGCTGACAAAAGTTTCCGCTTACTTCCACCACACTCCATAGAATTGTGTATAAAAGTTTTCTTGTAAGAAGATGTAGGTTAATCGTCATGAAAATGATCATGTGTATTATTGTTATAGGGTTCTGTGGTTCAAGTTATTCTCCAAGTCTATCTATACTTATTGAGAGTATGTACAGTGTACAGACCTACATTCTTTGGTCAAAAATGACAAATTAGAAGATAAAATATTGTTGAGAGTTGAGAGTTTGATGGTCTCATGATCATTATAACCTTGTTAATGTATTCACATTTTTCTAAAAAAAAAAAAAATTTTTGCGAGAATAGGATCATAACATTTTAGTTTTAATAAACGCACGTATATTAACTTCTCGAATACGGTTTCGGCATTATTGCTAGAGCAATAAAGGGGAGAACTCCGGCTGGTTATTAAGAAAAACATAGGTAGATATAGTTATGATTATTGTGTGGTTTAACCAAAATTACGAGTACAGTTTTAAAATTATTATTTTTCTCAAGAAGAGTTTGGTAACTGCTGTGTTTTAGAATTGTACGTCACATATTTTCAAACTATTGCAGATGAGTTGCATAGGTCTTGCAAAAGTCTACCTATACAGTACCTAAACGTTATTACAATTATATACTGCCCATTTCGAGATTCATTCGTATTCATAACCGCATAACTAATATACCTAATATACTAATGCCTAAATACCTACCTTTTTAAATATTTTATTTCTTTGCAAAGATTCCTGAGGTTCCGACTGAACAAATAGGAGAGTTCCCTGATAACGTGAAGGATGCCCGAGGGAAAAGTATACACAGTGCAATTTATTAAGGCGATTCTGGTAAACAAATGTTCTAAGATAAATTCACGAATAAATCTGGTAGATTTTAGACATCTGTTTGTTACAATGTTCTATTGCTCTGTTTGATAAATATCGTAATTTTGTATTTCATTTTTTTTTTACATCAGAATATCTTTGTTACCTTTGTACAAAAATTTATACAATCTTTTTCTTAAAATTTACACAACGATTAAGATAGGCTTATAATGCCGGCATATATAATATATAAATTGAAATAAATTGCTGATTTTTTTAGGTCAACCTATACGTAACCATTTGTGAACTGTACCCAATGCCACCAAATGCAACAAAAGAAAAGACTTTCTCCCTAGAGACCTTATGTATTGTAAACAACCTTTTGGAAGTCTACAGCCTGAAACATACATAATCTTTCAGATTTCTCGCAACAGCTCTATGTCGAGTGGTAAGTGCCAGCTGTCAAATAAATGAGGCTCTTTCGTCATATCCCACGCCCGGCCATTATGGCTGGATGAGAGTGAATTGGAACGGCTCGTAACAGAAAAATTGAGGTATAGTATTAAGGAAGTATAACGAAGAGGGTCTAGCAACTTTTATTAGCCTCTAGTGTTTCCTACTGCTGGCCAAAGGTGTCCACACCCTGAAGTTATACCTCGCGATTGTATTATACTTCGCATGAGCTTTGGTTAACAGGAAGACCGCCAACAGGTGAGGCTGGCTCTCCAAAAGATGTTGTGAGCTCAACAACGTTTATGAAAGAAAACCATGCTGTCACGAGACAGGCCTCAGAGTATTGTATCATACTGCGCTGCGTATACCTATACATTGACAGTCACAGTTCAACATTGACTATTGATAGCATCTCTTTCGTTCTTCCTTCATGAGGTGTTACCAATTTTTTTCTATTCGCCCGGGAGTAGTATATCTTGCAATGCTAGCCGTGGACGGTATAATTGAATGCGTTTGCATAATTTTGCTGAATTACAGAATGGTTGGGCGTACTGAATTATAAATTTTATACAATCCAAAGGAGTTTGAGAGCAAAGTGTAGTCGGTTTACTAACTTATAGCAAGCAAAAGCGTGGTGATGGTGAATTCTATGGCATTAGCCTTGTGGCGTGCCCTGGGGGAGGCCTACGTCAAGCAGTGGACTTCAATAGGCTGAAAGAGGACTTCTTTAGGGCCAGTTAGAATTTATTTGATATTTTAGTCCATCAATTGTTTTTAAAACATTTACCTACATTACATACACAAACCTTATATTGGCAACACCGTCATGGCACATGGTGTTGCCAATATAAGGTAGCCAGAACTGCAGGAGCACGGTGTAGATCCTACAGCCACGTTTAAAAAAGCAGAAAAAAAATATTTTTTAAGTGTATTAATTAATTATTAACTTAACTACTCTTCAACCAACTGACTCTTAATAATTGTAAATCCTAAATTGTAATACTAAGTTTGAAATCATTTTTATTTTTTATTGCCTAGATAGAATAGCATTTTTTTCTTCTAATCTACCTACCTATACATATATCGTACTAAATAGTATTCAAAATACTATATCGCCTAACTATAATATGAAATTTGTCATCATAATAATCTTGATACTTTAGATATTATTAGAAAGAGGAATATTTAAAAATATTGGCTCTTTTAAAGTGTTGTTCTTTGAACTTTAATTTAACGAATATGCTCGGGTCAGATGTGGAATATTGCATGATATTATGTGAGGACACACCTTTGTGGGGAAGTATTAAAATTTATCCACTAACGTTGTATCATGAAGCCGAGACAAATAAAGAAAAATTTAATCTTTAGACAACCATGGTGACCATGGTTTTCCGAAAAGTAGGTATATTTCTTCTTCCTTATTAAAATTATACCTGTATTGTTTCTAGCATTTTAAGGATTTGTAGTCATAATTTATTGGAAAATTCATACCAAAATGGAATATAGGTTATGTTATAATTAATAGTCGTCAAATAGATTATACCTAATGAGAATGTAGCAAAATCCATGAAAATAAAGTGAAGAGATGAACCATTTCAAATTAGTCTAAGTACCTATATAAAGTAAGTTTTAATTAAGTTAATTATTTAGTCTCGGATTTCCACTAAAACATATACACTATATCGCCTTAATACGCGCCTGCCCCGTGGCACGTCATAAAGAGGAAATTGCCTTCCTAGTTGAATTCATCCTGCGAAAAATACACGAAACTCTCAAATGTCCCAGATACATCGAATTTTTAACCCTACGGAAAAGATATAAGGCACAACCCAAGCGCCATCGTGACATGAAAAACGGCAACAAAGCCTTCAAAAATTTTCACGCAGTGTGAAACAACGACGGTAATAAAGGATGCTTGTTTTCAGGATGTTTTCAGTGGCCTAGACAATGGTTAAATAAAGAATTTATTTTAAGACTATTCTATGTAGAATTAGATAGACAACCAAAAATATTTTTTTAAATATTTATTTCTAACAAACAAGTTTTTTGTTAAATAAAATAATTAAATAAAAAAAATAGTATAATTTATTGACACAGCTAGAAAAAATCTATTTTAGACATAATCTCAACTTTATACTTATACTATCATCAGTTAGTTCACACTTCACTCACTACTGACTGGGTACAAAGCCTCTTACTTCTTATGCCATTCATGCCTTCCCTATGTAACTGTTTTGATAGATTTGCGTTTACCGTGTAAAACAAAATAAACTAAAATAAACGCGTTTGGTCAAGTACAGTAAAAGTGATTAAGTTTAAAGATATAAACATTCATCTTTAAACATTGTGCTGAGGGATTCAGCTTTGTTTGCCGAGATTTGGCTAGTGTATAGCTATCGGGATGAAGAATAACGTTGCCAATATGTAATTTAGAAAAGAGATGGTAAAATTCGTCATCCGAGTAATTGACCCGGTGGCTTAGTGGTTAGCAGCGGTCGTGGATTCGATTCCCACTCGGGTGAAGAATTTTTTCCATTTTCTTTATTAATAATTTTTAAGGATATAAAAAAAATGGAATCAATGCCTACTTTTAACCTAACAAAACGGTAAAAACATAAAGGATTATCATATGGAAACATAATATTTAACTGGCCATAAAAAAATAAACACCTTATAATTTTAACATAAACATATCACTTTACATAAAAAATTGTCAACTCGCGTATACCTCGCCGCGGTGTCACTCGTAAAGTTATTAAAATTATATTTTTTAAGACAATTTAATTATTCGAAACGGCCTACTCACAGTTAATATGTTGAAAGATTCGTTTGAAAATATATGTGTTTATTATGATGAAGTTATTTATAAGTGAGTTGTAGTTTTAAGTTTGAACGTGTGGCCGCAGCGGGGCGCCACCGGCAACATGACAAAGGACCCCTGTGGTCAGCTGAAATTAACGACATTTTACTCATATATTAATTATGTGGCTACTCATGCTTATTTTTCGTGTTAGACATGAATGCTACAAAATCATATTTTATGAAAATATTTCTACATTAATAGCCATAGCTAAAATTTAAAGAGCGATATTTTTATTTCTGTAGATACCTTTATGTTAATTATATTATAAATAAAGTATGTATCAAAATTAAGATAATATTTTTGTTAATACGCTAGTAAGTCCACTACGAAACCTCTCATCGCACATGGCCAGACATGCACTTGGCAATTCCTTTAATTTACTCCTTCCTTTAATAATTAATATTTTATGTCAATAGAAAAGTTGTATGTATTTTATCTGATTCTTGTTTAAAAACGACTTTCACTTCGGACAAATTAATTTTGGGTGGCATTTTGTATAAACAAACATCACAAATTCGAAAGTAAGTAATGAGCAACTTTGTTGTCGGTGGGTGGACGTAGATATGTAAAATAACGCGAAAGGAATAAGTTAACATAATAAAAAATAAAGAAATCATCATCATCATGACGACCGATTGGTATAGTAAGTGACCCTGCCTCCCAAGTCCTGGGTTCGACTGTAAACATTATATATGATATGTTAGTTTTCGAAAATATTTGTTTTGGAGTCATGGGTGTTTCTATAATTATCTGTATATTGATATATTGTTACCCACGACACGACCTTAGGGATCTTAGTGTGGGGCGAGGTAAATACGTGTTAATATTTATTTATATATTTTATCATCATTTCAACCATGAGAAGTCTACTATCGAACCCATGTTCGTATATATGTTAATAATACTCTATACTCGTAATAGGCAGTTCCCAATATTTTTTCTTAGGTTCGGAAAATATTATTTTTTATACACCCCTGGTATTCGTATGTATCTTTTTTCACCGATAGAAAAATCGTGTCGCTGTCGATGTAAACACATAAACAATGAAAATCGAGACCTGTCAAGTAATACCTACATAAAACCATTTCACCGAAAATATTTTTGAATCTTTTTGATTTACGTTTAACGTTTTTATTACAGTGTAGGATGCTACTAACACTACAAAACCCGTATCATTGGAGCTAAATTGAATAAAAATACGTTTTTTGGTTTACATAAATAGAATCGGACGGACAACTCGGACGGTTTTTGGTTTTTACAATGATATAATTCAGTTACCCAATGAACCACATGCGGTGCATACGAATATACGCCCATTTTCTATATACGACTTTCTACGGCATTCGTACACTAAAGATCACTAAAGGTCTCTATCATTATGAGCTTTTTTACAATGTTGGTTCATACAAAATTTTAAGACATTTAAAGCTATCAAAACCGAATCAGACAACCCATATCCTATACAGGATGATTTTTGGTCGTCAACGTTCCCGAAAACTACGGAATCTCCTCATCATCACGATCATTTTTCTCCATGGAAGCATACCTGGGAAGTGTGTGGTTTCCAAAATATTAGGGTCCAAAGTTGAGTAAATAGACTGCGTTTTTCTGCATAAATGCACATAGACGCACGTAGCAAGATTTTTTCACGAGAAATAATTAATATCTGTCTATAAATAAACTAGCATAAACACTAGACACTATAAATTTCGCCAGATCAAGTAATTAATTTTTTTTTTTTTCCCAGCATTTTTTTTGGCATAAACTTACTTTATTTTATGTATAGAGTACGCACCCTTCGTTAAAGGTGGCCACAAAATAACACCCTGTATACCTTTACACATTATATTATTACTAACCTAACCTAACCAATGGAATATACGTCTCAATCAATACATGCTTCGAATATACGATACTGTTTTCTGGAATTTACATATCAGAAGTCAATATCTAAGTGGTACTTTAGAAAAGCTGTAATTGTATACCACACCAATATCCAGACGAGTACAAGAGATAACATAACTTAGATAATAACGGTATCATTAACGTCAATCGTCATCAAAACAGAGGTGGCCCAATTTCTAGATCATCATAAACTCTATAGATCGTGCACACTAAATACAATAACGTCATAAAAAAAATTGAAATATGAATACCAAAAAACACAGTAAATATATTATCCTAAATAGCAGTAGGTTCTTCGGGAAAATCCACTATGATAGCCAAAAATTTCATCAACTTGTAGTCAGTTCGCAAACATTTATCACTGAGCAGCTAGTATAGTAAGTGACACTTGACTGACAATGAGCTCTAATATAACTAAAATATACATAGTTAGACACATACATATATAGACATGCATAAACAATTTGTGTATCAAAAATAGTCGCAAATCGGTAAAGAAAATCGGACAGTGTAAACAGCACCACACAGATTGAATTGGGCTGGGATTCAGGAAACATATTATATGTCCGATTGTCCGTATGTCCGCCGAACTCCCGCCGAGTATACCTGATTTGAAGAGAAATGTTTTCCACTACAATATGAATACTCATAGTGTTTGTTAACTTGGAAAAAGCAGCAATATTCTTTCGCCACCTTTTAAGTACATACTCGTATCTTACTATTCATGGGTGGTTGGTAAAAATATGGAATATATTGTTTTAAAACCACTGATGTTGCTACCGAGGGGTATATACGAGTATCTAATCTCCTCTGCCCATGTCTGTATTGTATACCTAAGCTTAATTTCTCAAACGAAGACTTTATTAAGATCATCATCTGCGCCATGAGAAGTCCACTGCTGAAAATAGGCCTCCTCCTCCACTCTGACCGGAATCATTTACATACACACATATAAATCTCTATATACACACACGGCTGTGTTCCCGAACGGAGTAGTCAGAACTTCAGGGCCATGAGCAAATATAAAGTTTCCTAACATTATTTTTGTAAGTTAGATAAAAATACGTACATAGCTAGATAAAAAACTTTATCCATAAAAGAATAAGAAACATTACAGCTGTAAGAACTGTAAACTACTTTAAAATCCAATTAATGATCGGCATAGGAAATTACCACTAGTAATCACAAGTTACGAAGTTTTAAACTTGTAATTTTTTGTAATTACCGAAACGTCCGTCCCATCTCATTTTATATGCATGTTCAACAACATAAACTGCCATAATGATCTTGTCGAATTAAAATTCAAATCGAATCTCTTGTACACGTCTTTATAAACATGAATGGGAAACAAGATTGGAGCCGGCACAGTCATACCTTTCTATATTTTACAACATAGACATTGTTTCGGTACTAGACTCGAGGAGCTAGGCGAAGAGCCTGCAGACTTGTAAAAAGTTCAACTCGAATAACAAAAGGAAGCATCACAGACGCCGTGTTGCACTACAAAACATCCCGGCAGTCGTTTTATGTTTCATTCCTAACGTTGCGATGTATACACACGACTTTACGCCTGGAATCAGCGGATTTCCCCCGAGGACACTAAACCTCCTGTCAGACGACATTTTGTCGACAATTCGATTCACAGTTGATGCTTCGGACATTTCCAACTTCTGAACAAATATACACAAATCCGACGCTCAAATAACCTTTGCTTTTTACGCGAAGGGCCCACTGTTGTATGAGGCACGTAAAGCCAATAGAAAATATAACGTCTATTATCAATATCAGGATTACCCAACCCGGGTTTTCTTTTAGCCGGTAAAGGGATTCGCAGGGAAATGGTCTCATTTCGAAATATTCTCATTATGGCTGGAATCTTTTTTACGTTACAGCCCCCGCCTCCATAGCCAGTCAAGTACACGAAGTTTTCCCGCTTTTTCATCGGGCAGTGGAGAAAATGACTAATAAGAAACTCGCAATGATAGCAATCTACATTGAATGAAGTGCCTGTTTTAATTAAAACTTGGAAATGACAGTCGACCTAGTTCCATACATTACTGTTGTGAAACAATGAAAACCTATTTTTAGATATCACTAAAACCCAGAAACAATAATAAACTAAATACAGTGACATTATCGCATCGCTTATCAAAAGCGATGGGTGTTAAAACATTAAAGTTAAAAAATGTATTGAACTTTACCACTATTACGACTTTCGTAAAAGCGTTAAAAAAGCTAGTCACACATTTGTTTTCTTTTTATCTTCAGTGGCAATAAATATGTCCGCCGCCCTCGCGCACGTTTCTCCGGTAATTCCTTACGAAATGACCGATAAATCCCGAAGATTAACGATAGATACGAAATTTACCTGCTATGTGAAATGTAATCTGTGGCAACACATATTAATCTCACGAGCATGAGCGATTAACTTCAATTTTGTTGTTCCAACAGACGGTTGACTATTCGCCAAGCTCTTTGCTATTTAATTTGTCATTGACATTTCAAAACAATTGAAGTTTTAGAGACTGATAACATTAATAACTGTAGGCTTTTAAAATGGCAGGTATTGTTTTAAATTAAAAAAAAATGTAAATTAAATAATAGAGTTTTATCTAATCGATGTTCAAGATTCTATCAAGTTAAAGAATATTTCAAAGAGAAGAAAATTTCATACACATACATACTGCATCCAAGACTCTACGTATATGGGTACCCACATACCTAACTGCACATAAATAAATAATGTCAATAATTATTACAAATATTTATATACTTATATACCTAAAGATAAAATCTATTATCATCTTCACTATTCGGCAGATGACTTTGAAGTCATACGTCCACAATTAACAGATAAAATATACCGCAAAACCATGAATAATATATAATCACGGATCCTCAGCAAAAATTGCAATAGAGTGCTTTTTCGTTTCGCTTATTGATTTAACAAGCATTCCATATGCAACTAAAACTTTTCACCCTCTGAGCAAAGAAACACCATTAGAGTCCACGTGGGACCCCAGGACCCTAAGTCCGTGGGGACTGCTAACGTGTGGTTCCGCTGCACATTTTTACTTACCCACTAATTGGTGCATTTCTGGGGTAAGACACCCCTGCTGGTCCCGAGGGAAAATACGATACAAACACAAGTTTTTCAATGTCAATTTATTTGCTTGAAATGAATTTGTTGCACGGTCTAATAGGAGTTTGTTTGGCGGTTATTTAGATCTAATGCTGAAGTGTAGAGACGTGATTGTGGAAATCATGCAAGGTTGCATTAAGTTTGAGTTTGGTTATTTAAATAATGAAATAACAAAAGAAAGTAGATAACATTTTGATAGAGAAATAGAAAATATTGCTGATTGAGTAAAATTTTTCACTGCTACGGTCAATTTTGTTTATCTAACAATAACTGCTAATCAATTAGGATTTTACAACTTCAGCGAACGTGACACTGGCCAGACATATTAAGAGAGACATAGACAGCTAAAGTTGAATGGAAAATCCATAAAAAGAATATTCAGCAGGATGCAGGAGCCGTATTTTATATAGTGCATAAGCATACGTGAAGATAGTTTATTACATTTAATGATAATAAAATAAAATTTAAAAACCTAGTCTGTCTGTCAGAGTAACTTTATCATGATAAACTATAAAAATCTTGATTTTAAAGCAAGTTAATTTGGGAAAATAGTTGATATAAAAAAAATTTCATTCCTAAAAAACAGTTTTAAGTCAGTACAAACGCCATTAGATAAAATAGTCAAATATCTTGCGCATGTATCATTAAATTAAGTATCACTTTTTGGTTTAAGTAGGCATAGGACCGTATTTTCATCTTTATATCTAACATTCATAACAGCGCAACTCACTCTATAAGCCGCATCTCGGGGGGAATTTATTAAAAAACTTCAGACTCAACAAATCGCAGAACCAACAAAGGAGGCCTAATATTATCGGATGATCCCTTACCCATTCCAACCGGCTATCTGCAAAATTTCACGCAGCCTTTGTAACAATATGAGAATGTGGAGGGCCCTTATCTACTATCGGACCAGGAACTCGATAAAAGGGTCTCACTATATCATATTGGCACTTTCGAGTGAGGATCCAGTAATATTTGGCACTTCTTATGGGATAACGATGGTGGAGAGGTCGATTTGTTGTTCGGTACAGTGCATCGATAATGGAATGTGCAAAAAAATGAAGAAGGGGAGATATTGATGTTTTGATAGTTTCGCGGAGTATTTTCTAGCACATAGTACACTATAGCTAGCTATGTAGCTAGTTATAGTGAACTGGATACAACAAGTTTCAGTTCTTAAATTAGATTATACCTATATCTGCATCTGATCAATATTTATTTGTAAAATAAAAAATCTATTTCACGTGATATCACGTTTTACGTTTATTGTGTAGAACCACTTAAATCCCAAAAACATCTGGACCTATAAGACACGTCATCGCCAAGACCGCCTCCGCAAACCTCTCGAAATTTGCATTGCCTTTGTCTCTGGTATATTTGCAGCTAATTTCCATAAGCTCATTAGAATCCGTGTCAGCACTGCCAATAACTGCTGACGTGTAAAGTAAACAATGAGTCGCTAATTCCCCGCCCAGTGAGGTCACTGAGGTGTGGCCGGGCTTGGACGCCTGTGGGAATGGATCCCGCGTAATAAAAGTAGCTTCATTACTATGTTCCTCTAAATGTAATGTTACACTAGTTTTAAAGTGGGTTATTTGGGCAACCAGTTGCTACAGTTTATAAATAAGGCGTCTATTTCTTCATAATTTATGAACCTAATTTAATTGGCATTGAATCCTGGGAAATAGTTTATATGCAAAGAACTCGAGTGTACTTTTTTAACTAGGAATTGATATCCATATTATCAAATCAAAATTGACTGTTAGTCGTCGTTAATATACCAATAATAAATAACCAACCCCAAGGTTCTAGAGTTAAATATTACAGTTAACTATCGGTAAGATGCCAAACATGAAAAAGGAATTATGCAGTAGTTATTTTAAAAATAAACTGCAATTCTATAATTTTAAAATAACATTATTCCCTCTACACTTGCGAATACGTCCGACAATCACGCAACGTCTTGTTGGATAGTATTATGCCAATACAAATAGACAAACTTACTTGCAGCATACGCCGAAAGTAATTTTTCATTAAAACTTTGAAAATTTTCATACTTTTCATTGTTTTCTGCGCTGCCTGTAGTAGCAAACGTAAAGTTGCCAGACTTGCGTGTTCCTTCACCGTTATGTGATTTTATAACAAAGCCATAGGCTACAAAGGAAAGCTTAAATATAAATGAAATGTAAACGGGAACGATTCAGATTTAAAGGAAAGTCGTGTAATCCTTTCATAAGTCCCTTTCCTGTTTACACTGAATAATTTTGTGTAAAGGTATTCTCTTGGGTTTGATATAACAGACTAGTAGTGAAAATATTTAACTATAGATTATTCTTACATTCATTAACGATGGTCAATATTTATTATAACAAGCTTCCGACTACGTTAGATATAAGACAATCCAAATGGAGTTGTATCAGAAGTAAGTACTGTATAGTTACATACTTACTGTACGTACATACCTTTATAACTAAAAGAGTTATGAATTGAGCTGATGACCTATTGATTTTTATAGCTGGCCGAGTTTATTGTACTGAATAAAGTAAAACACCGATGTGATATGACCAAGTAAACTTACTTCTATCAAAAACATCGTGCTATTCTCAAAATATAATTATGCGAGTTGGTTATGTTATAAAATGTCACGCAATCGTATAAATACCGAATGTTTATGGTTATGCCTTGTTTGCAAGTTTTATGGCATATTTTGACGGAGGGAAAATTGTTATGTCTCTGGTGAATACAGAATTTTATAATATCGTTTAATATAAAAAACATTTAACATTAATAGAAAATAGCAAATGTAAGCACCTAGCTGAAATGACGCTACCGAGAATATGAGTTCACAGCAAATAGCACAATAAACATATACATCGTATTAGCTGCACATTTGCATAGCTTTTAGCGTTTCAATAAAAATGACCATATAATAACAAAATCCGAAAATAAAGCTGTGGACAATATAATACTCAGAATGGATATTCTCTATCGCACTGATTTAAACATAATATAGTCCATGTCAGAACAATCACGCATTTTAAAATCGCTTGCACCAAAACTGAAATTACACCCTTTCCAATGATCGATGGTCTCACTATTAGCTTCATAAATACCTGTCAAATTTCGAACCGTTTGATACCGACCCACTACAAGTACTTAATGATAGCCAATTACCGATCGTCTCTTCAAATTTATTGACCGTAACATAATTATGAACCCTCATAACCGTTTTGGTTAACAATACAGCGAGATTTTATTATTGATGTATTTTCAGTGTTATAAAGCTCTATTAAAAGCTCAATCTGTTTTTAATCTGCAATGTTAACTGCAGCCTAGAATTACATATTACACAGAGCTGAAGGCCTTCCCTTTAAATATCACTATACCTATATATAAACAGTGATGTGATCATCTTTCTTTCCTACACAAAACAATCGGGCGCTTGGAGTAAACATCATCACAGAATATCTAACTGACAGTAGGTACCATCTGCACAAATGTAAAATTTATACGATTAAAGATGTTTAACGTTCCATTAAACATGAACAAAACAGAAATCACAGCTAAAAAGGTAAACTAACTGAATTAAAATCCAACGCGCCCAAAGTAACGTCCACTCCAGATGTCATTTAGTGCATCACATTCACAAATGGACTCACAAACAATGACTGACGTCCGGAAACGCAATTAACTATGTATTCGTTGGAAAGAGGAAATATCAATTCGCCTACATGGGGTCCAACTGATGCGTTTAGCTCGCCTGACTCAATTATGCTCATTTGTTCATAGTGATACGTACAACTTGTTGGGAAAGTCTACTGATATTTGTTGGGATGATGCAGCTGATTTGCTTTTGGGTGGTCCTTGGATTTTATGTTTTTATTACCAACTGTGCCAGAGGAGGTTTCGTATGTATTCGTATACATATTTCTTTGGCACGATCTAGTTTTTTTTATTTCTCTCGATTGTTGTTTTCTAACTTTTCACAATATTACAGTACATAGTTATTGGTCTTATTATATTATTGTTCACTCTATTATACTTAGTTCTATTAGTAGACGCTCATGCCTACGCTTAATAAAGATTTGGACAGTTTCATGAAGAGAAATGAGCTTAAATTGTGTATAAATATAAGATGGGCAATAAATATAAATTTACAGAAATTACCAGTCATTCTATTAAAGACTCTTGAGCTTAGTAACGAAACACAAGAGTTTCTTATATTAACCAAAAGAGCTAGAACATGCAAAACATCAAATAGGTAGAATAAATACCAAAGATAAGATTTACTTATTAAATTTCTCTGAACTTGTATGTGTTTGTACAACCAGAAATGCTGAGTATGTATCCTTACATATAAATATCCTACTATAACGCAAATGCTATCCGACTCAATCAACGCAAATGGAAGTCTCGTATGCATTTTACTTGATTTTACATTCCGAAGCCAGTTTGAATGAGATATACGGAAAGAGCAGAAATAGGATTTTGAGTTCTTATGGTTAAGATGCACTCTTTGTTTAGTAATATTCTTCACAAATGTTTTAGTTTCAATAAAATTTAGTATCTCTTTACTAATAAAATATACCTACATACACGTGGTGCCACTTCTGACCAATTTTGAAGGTATAGTTCAGATGTACAAGTTTGGTTAGTAGTGACAGGTGGTCAGCCCATCGCCTACAAAACACCAAGACCCTCTTGTACCTCTACTGACTTGTACAGTATGCCCGGGAAGAGAAGCAGCTGTAGTATTATACGTTTTTTTTTACTTCCAGAGCAGCATAAGACATTTTATACAAATATTTTTTTTGAAAAGCCTTTTGTTCGTGTGGAAGTTCACCAAGACATCACCGCAATTCATAAAAGCTAACAAGATTGTTTAAGAGACCATCAATTTCAGCAGAAACTTTTTCATATACTTACCACACATATTTTTTTGCAGAATTTCAGGGAATATATGCGAGCGGACTTATTATATAGGTATGTGCATAGGTATTCAATCTGTGAAGTACGGTCGGTTGCTAGATTTATGGCTGAAAGGTTGGATGCTTCAATATAGAACGGCAACGTAGACAGATTCAGCGATATTGGATTTGCATTCGCCGATTTATGGTCAGGTATTTCAAAGGAAAATTAAATTACGAGTGTTTACGAGAAGAGAACTAATGCTATTAGTACGTGTATTGTATAGATTAAACTTTTCTCCTATCCTGTACTGATGCAGGGTTTCACTAGAATACATTCACATCTACATCTCCTGCATGTCGTAAGAGTCGGCTAAGAAACTCAAGTCATTCTCTCAGGCGACATACTAGCATCATTTCACTGATCATTTGCATCTGTTTCCGCTGTCCTGAATGTGGCTGTGAGACATCTTTTATAATCCTACAGATCTAACTACCCTATTTCGCTAACAAGCCATGAGTATACTATCTCTGCCTTGTTTGTATATTGCAATAAAACTTTTCCTAGTCTAAAGACTGAATTTTGGTAAATCTACAACTGTACAATGGACAACTATAGATACGTATTAGCATCAGATATTTTGATGTGCTTAGACAATGTGCCGTTTGGCATCGACATCTGTATCTGTTAGATTATTTTTGGGTTGTGTTTTTAATTTGATTTCTCATATAAATCAATGTTTTCTGTTTCCTGATCTTCGATAGCCGAGTATTGATATAGGGTCGAGGTGTTTTGGAGATCAGATCCGTCACGGCGTGTTTTCTGTTTAATGAAATGTTGTGGCTTTTAATTTTATATGTAACTTTTTAATGTTAATTGATGGCTTGAGTTCAAGTGCAATTTTAATATGATGCAACCATGGTGTAATCAATTGGGTTAGGTTGCTTTTTTACAATTTGTTTCTTTTAATCTTCTAGTACTCGTATTCCGATTTTCGTGGCCACCCTTAACGAAGGGTACGTATTCTATACATCAAATAAAGTAAGTTTATGCCAAAAAAATGCTGGGTTTTTTTTATTACTTGATCGGATGAAATTTATAGTATGCCTAGTGTTTATGTTAGTTTTTTTATAGACTAATATTAATTATTCCTCGTGAGAAAAAACTTGCTACGCGCGTCTATGTGCATTTATAGGTATATACACAGTATATTTACTCAACTTTGGACCTAATATTTTGGAAACCAGACACTTCGCAGGTGTGCTTCCATGGAGAAAAATGATCGTGATGATGAGGAGATTCCGTAGTTTTCGGGAACTTTGACGACCAAAAATCATCCTGTATACTTTTTGTATACTTTTACAAGCATCTGTACAATATTTTTCAAGAAAACAGTGTTTACCTAGCTCAAGTGTATTGTTCTTCTACTTAGTTTGGTCAAACAGAAGTAGTACTAACCGTAAAATATGCAAATGTTCAAGCAATCATTCAAAGTAAATATCGCAATGTTTTAACATCACAAACACTTCTCCGGATGATGTCACTAATGAAGTACGCATTTAAAATGCAAAAACAAGTTGTACCCTGATAAAACTAAAAAGAGCTCCGCGTTCCTGTTTGAGTTATTTGTCGTCACATTATACGAGTGCTCGCAAAAAGTCGAGACGAGATCAAAGGCATGACGTGGCGTAGAGTCCGGAATAACATCCAGATTACGTACTCATAAACAGACGACTTGAAGACATGTTGCTAAAACCGGGCATGCTCTACAACGCTGCACAAAAACTATTCAAAATAACGTTGAGCTTAGCACTTGCAGTAATGGATTGATACATTTCAAAAGAGTTGCTAACAAAAAATTTGAAATACATAATTAAGAAGTGCTAGAGATAGTAATGATGGAGGTTACCATCTAGGCAAATATTTTAACGACAATGCAATAGTTAAAGCGTCTGTCACGAAAGTACCGAGTCACGTCGCGCGTCGCATCGTCACTGAGCCGTGATTGCGCATTTTTATTCAAATTCTCTACAATCCCAGTTGATGGTTCATTAAACTCGAACAAATACACGCTTAATTATTGGAAATACATTTATCGTATCTCAGATTTAATAACTCATCGGTAGATTATTTTAATGAACTTTCTCTTGGTTCGGTGAAATAGAAAACATTTTACGGAAATATCATTGTTTTAATGTATACGATTGGATGGACAGCTATGAATAATGAGTATATTAAGTATATTAGGTCAGGCCGCGTGGTGCTGGCAGAGTAGAATTCGTACCACCCCATGTCTGCCCGTGGGGTGGGTATCGTACGAGGTGATTAAGGGTTACCGGAGGTGGGCAGCAGCGCCTCCCATGTTGACAACATAGTCCAAAATACAAACTGCGGTCACCAACCCGCCTGCCCAGCGTGGTGACTATGGGCAAATACCCTCCATGGCAGTCTTGTGGCGTGCCCTGGGGGAGGCTTACGTCCAGCAGTGGACAATAGGCTGATGATGATGATAAAGTTGATAATTATTATTATTATTCGCCACATTTTAAATTGAAATAAATTAATAACACATTCAAACTATAAAGCTTTGCTTCTTCCTAATCTGAATCTTTTACTACTTCAAACTTAGATTTTTCTTCGCTGCACTCACATCAATCACTAAAATCTTACGCATATATGTTATTAAGACATATTATGCCTCGTAGATGAAAAGATAGAACACCTCGGTTGAACGTTAATAAACCTTAGATAGCGATCGCACGAGGCCCGGTAGCGTCCATCTATCAGGCGCTTCGGGGCGTATATTATTTATGTACTAGGCTGGCCATGGAATAATCTTCTAAATTGAATTTCATATTACTAACTTCAGATGTGACTAATGTTTTACAGTTTTGAGTTCCGTATGTTTTAGATGTGTCGGTTTTTTTTATTATGTGAGATGTCCTTTTTTGTTCTTTCAGTTTTAGCTATCCCATTTCGGGTAGACAGCCGTGTGTATATGTATACTTGATGGACTGTGAGACATCATTCGTATGACTTATTTATTTAGAAAGTAATACCTACAAAAGTTACTCTTCTGCATCTCCAATAAAGATTTCTTAAATTAATTAATATACAACACTTTTGTATAGTGTCTGTTTATTTTTTGGATATAAGAAAGACTGTCAAAAAAGGCTGGTATTAAATTAATTTATTTAATTAAAATCTATATCAGCTGTAACTACTTAAGTACCAATATACCTAACTCTGCATTGCATCGTAAAAGAAGTTCTTTAGATGTAACTATCCACTCATAGTAATTATTTTAGAATACACTCCGAGGAAATCCGGATGTGTAGGTAGTTAATCTTGCTGTCATAGCGTAGTGAAAAAGGAATTTATGTCAGAATATAAGCATGCGTTTGGAATATACTAGAAAACTGAACATGTTCCTTATTTTTAATCACTACACAGTTCAAAATAGCCTGGTTGGTTTAATATAGATACCCTGAAAGGATGTGTTGGTAAGCTAGCCTTTCACTTCATAGAGTGTTTCTAATGAGATTAACTACCATATTAATAGTACTATTTTCGTAACAGGTGTTGTGTGTTTTTTGCTTTTACACAAATCAATTTTAGTAAACAGTTTCTTTCTTTATAATAATATCTGAACCATTGAATTTTTGAGTGAAGTCGTAACGATCCTGTTAATTTGGGTAAATTGACAAAGGACTCTGCTACTTAGAAAGGTACATGGCTACATTGGCTACTAATATCTACTAATCTCTTTCATATTAATCAATCATAAACACCTACCTATATAATAATATTTATAGACAGATGCAAATTCTGTGACAATAGGGCGATTCCGACAGTCACACTTATACCTAATCTTAGTCAGGTCTATCTCTCTCTGTTCTGGCTGAGAGAGAAAGGGACAGGTAGGACTAATTTTACGTTTAGGTTTAAGTGTGACTACCGGAGACGACCATAATACTTACTATGTAAGATTACATTTATTTTACTTTACGCAAGCATCAAGGTCAAAACGTGTTTAGCATTGATAAACTTATTTTATTTTCCTCACAGAAGCGCAGTATGTGCGCGCTTGAGTCAACAACGTAACCTTAAAATAAACTAAATTAAAAGCCAAAATGAAACTAAAATCTACTTCGTTGTTAATCCTAGTGCTATTTGTGTCGGTGTATGAAACAAAAGATTTGATATTGGGTGACAGATTGAATAATGTTCTAGTGTCCACGCAGAAGGTTGTGGTTAGTAGTATTCCATTTATACGGAGAGAAAAGGATTACGTATATCAAGATCCAAGGCAAAATGTTATAAGTGTAAGTATCATTACAAACCTAAATAAGAAAAAGTGTACATCTAAGTGTAAGTCTAGGTACTTGTTATGTGTTATAAATGTAAAGACAAAAAGGCTGCGTAAAAAATTTCGAATTGAAATTATTTTGGATGATGTCAAAATAGACAGCAAAACAAAACAAAAAGTGAAAATTAATAGTAACAAACATAATTATATTTACATGGCTATGCAAATATCACTTAAATTCTACTTCGTAATATATTCCTACGACTTCGAGATAAATCCTAAGGCCAAAGATACATTATTTATGGAGTTGTTACTTCCAGGGCATCATAGTTCGAGATCTTTCGAGAACAAAAGGCGAGGTGACGGTGACTGACGGAGGTTTAGGGAAGACACACGTGACTCTACATCTGAAGGGCGAGAGGGGAGAGGGACTCAACTACCTCATTTTAATATTTGGTAAAAACAGATAAGAATTCACATATTTTTATGGAATCTTGTTTTGGTTGTAAGAATATTTTAAAAGACTACCTGTAGATAAAGAAACTTAATAGGTACTTATTCTAAATATTTTTGATTTTTGCAAGTAATTCACAATGCACTATGTTAATCGGAGTTGTAATGAATAAATCAAGGAACAAAAATTGTGTTAATGATTTTTAAAATCTACTACGGAAGTTCGGGATGAAACAAGACACATAATTGACACAGATTGACAGATTATTAAGATAATATACCATGTTTTTATATAAACTCACTAACAACTACGTCAGCCGCCATAAAATCTAAAAGTACTTCACAAAAACTGTCGTCTATTAGTTGTCAAAACGCTTCATCAAGGTATACCATGCCCCAGACCCTCGCAAACAGCAATAGCACAAATCAATTTTAGCGAATTGTCAGTACACAGGGTGTGTTTAAACTGAGGGTCGGTAATGGAGACACATGCATTAAAACGGGCCGCGTGCTGCGACAACATTGACACAGTGCAGGGGGCTCTAATTAGTTTAAGCTCGAGGTTGGGATGGGATGACCAGGGAAAGGATCTAAAGATACTAGATAGATTGGTATTAAATAAGACTACAATAAACACAGTACTCACATGAGTAAACTCGCTCTAATAATATACTTGGAGCATAGTCGTGACAAGTGTATTCCGTGATGTAAAGTTACATTATGTGATAAAATGACAGTGTAGGAAGTTAACAGAGTGACGTCTTGTCGTTACAACTACCATGATGATAATAATGTAGTCCATGGCTACCAAAGTTCATATTTTGGATACCTTTTATTGCTTGTACTTCACCGCCTTGGTGGATATTTGCTCTGTTCTTTTATTATTTGGTAAAACTTAGCTGAGAAATATTATTTTTGATACCAGGAAAAAAAGACATTGTTTACAAGTACTAAGGTGTCAGATATTTTTCTTTTACAATTTTAGCATTTTTAATAACAAATTACCTAACAAGTTCATGTTACTGACGTCAGCGTAATCTTGTCTATATCTTTATATCTGCGTCGCGACTCTACTCCATGTGGGATGCTTTCATTATAATTTCATAGAGGATCAAAACTCAAAGCTTAATACATTTACATTTTATAAGCCTAATACACTTTATTATTTATACTTCCTTTTAGTTTAAATTGTATTATGGTAGTTCGAGATTTAGATTATTATTTTCATTGTGTTATATTTGTTACATTTAATGAAGTAAGCGTTAAATAATACTCAAACTTTTAATTAAGTACATATCTGTTTATATTTTCATTATGACATCGTTTTTCGATATTTTCATAGCGATAGGTATTTGATAGAACCTAATAACAGAATGACCCGCTTGCCTTAATAGGTATTTTACACGAAACTATTTTGGCAACCACAGTACCTACATTGTAATAAACTAGTTTCAAATCTTTCATGCAAGTGCATTCCTGCTAAACACACAAAAAAATAGTTTAAAAATTAAGTACTACTTAGCAACTATCACATTAATGATTCCACAAAATAATCCTTTACTTTTGACCACTGACTTAGATCCACGGTACAAGCTACAAGTCTAAAAATATAACATTCCTACTATATGATTTCCTTTGGGAGCAGAAATATTAAAACCTAGCTCGAAATGGAATCCTGAATTCGGCACTAATACCACGAAACCACTTACCGTCAGACGCGAATGTATAAATAAAACATGGCCGGTTTAAGTAATGCACACCCTCTACTGTCTGGACTGAAAAGCCTATGCAAAAATTCGCTTAGTTATCAGGTCTACAATCAACATCAGGTAAATTACTATCATGAAGATTTTTTCTTACTACTTCACTAAGAAAACTTTTATTTGTTGACCAGCCAAAATACGAACTATCTACTTTCATTCATTATTTTTCTTATTTCTTTGGCGCAAATAAATACTGATAGAAACTTAGAGGCTCTACCTACGTATATAAGCGATCTGGAATACGTCAAAGATAACCAAATTTCTTGCGAAATAATGGCCGTCGTAGCGTTTACTAATTTACGAGTACAGAGTCGTAAAGCACATCTAGTTATATACCTACCTACATACATAATCCCTTACTTATATCCTTCTACGTAAGAGCCCCGCAAAGTACATTTTCACAGGCAATTGCATTATCTTATGAGGTTTTCATAACATCCTTTGAGCTCGCGTTACTTGTGGGACTAAATATAAATAAAACATGAATTCATCCCTTACCCGGAGTTACCAACATATTCTCTTTATACCTTTCTGCCCACTTTTACCTGTTTACCTTAAAATAAATGTTTGTACTTCGAGTGTAGGATTAAGTAAATAGACATTTGCAATATTTCTAACATTTTAGTATAACTAAGTATCCCTCAGACTTTTGAAAATACCTACTAATGTTTTCAGAAGAGTTCAAGGTGTTAAAGCACCTTTACCAGATATCTCAGTATTTTTCAATAATCCAAAATTTAATCCTAATAAATATGCGAAGCTAACAATAACAACAGAATGGAATTTGCTAATAATTCTCTGCTTCTTGGCTAACTTTCCTCCGCATAATTATACATTACGCGTTCTTTAAGCGCTAAAACTACTTTATGACCTGTAGATTAAACCGACCGTATTCAAAAAGACAACCTGGAATAAAATGTGAAATATTGTATGTTAATTTTATTCACAATAGGTACATACATCACAACAATAACTCTAACAATGTGTAATGAATTACCAAAAACAATATAAACGTTACACAATTCTATGTAAACAAAACGCTCATTAAATGCTTAATGTAGATTAAGCACCATCATTAACCTTAAAAGCCCTGTATCACCCTTTTTGTGCGGTCTCATCGCGGTGTTTTGTCAAAATTTCGTAAGCCCTTTAACAGGCACATTCAAAACAAAACAATTATTTTCCAAACGTGTTAAAACAAAAGAAAAGCTCTTTTTTCTGACATTTTCGTCTATCATGGTAAAGGAATCGGTAAACTTTCGGCATACCACCCAAATCGGATTTTGATAGGTCGTATCAAAACCTCATTTCGAAAGAAAACAATGCCCAAGAAAATTTCTAATTCGATCCAATCTAAATCCAATTACTTCCACCCTATGTAGTCGCACGTAAGGCAGCTACGAGTACTACAGCGATCTTATAAGCTACCAAGTAGAGCAGACTTATCACGATCATGGGTTTACATTGCAAGTCAAGGTGCCTTCAACTTGTCGGGTTACCATTGGCAGTCACGCTAGCTCCTGTACATGTCAAAGTTATGAGAGCTACTCAAAAATAGCAGGTATTAAACCATAAATTATCCCTTAAGGGCATTTCAACAAGTTTTAAAACTGTAATTTTATTTTCATCGTCAGCTCATCAAATAAAGCGGTGTTTGAGCGGCTTATCCGACTCAGCGGGGATTTGTGTAATTTCATTTTGGAATCATGTTTCATGGACAGAGCATTGATTTGGAAATTTTATTTATTTATTGTCTATGGTTTAAAACACGATGATGTGGCTATAGCTGAACGAAAATCTATTAAACTTTAATCAACAAAACTAATAAACAATCAGTAAATATTAATCATAGACAAATAAACTTCATTAGGAATAGACAGTGACTTCGGCAGTAATCATATCATCATCATTTCATAGTCCATTAGACATCCAAATACTTCAACTTCATTAGGAACTTGTTCTGACCAAGCAATTCCTAAATCACCATTGAAGTGACTCCGGCAGTATATATGACCACAGTAATAACTAAGCAATAGCAAATCTAGATTCGAGTCTAGACCTAGTCTGTAATTAAAGCTTTGCTACTTGTCTACTACTTTTGTGTCGACATAAATTTGCGTGTCCTGTAATTGCACGTTAATTATACAGCTTTAGACCGAGTTATACAGTTTATACTTATGTGATGTAAACCTAGTTTTAATCTTTAAGTCTACTTGGATCAAAATCTTTGAAATTGTTTATACCCTATTAACACATTTTATACCATCACGGTTTTAATTGAGGATAGCTTTACAGTCGATCATGTCTGGGTTTAATAGGTTTAAAATTAAATGATCTGAAGTAAAATAATACGTTTTATTTCTTCCATGACCCAGAACAAAATAAACAATGCCGCATTCTATTAGTTTCTATTAAAATTTATCACTATCACGTAAGAACTGTCGCATAATTCATTAACAATCTAACCGTTAATGGATTTCTTAAAATAAATACTTGGAAACCTTGATTTATTAGTGTTATCGCTAGGGTTGCCCCCAGCTTTTTACGTCGATAAGAAAATCGTGGGACTAATGATTTATCGCATAAACTCATTAAATTTTTCAATGAACCTCTGTTCATGTCAGTGATACTATCTCCAAAGTTATTAATAAAACGATGCATAAATTAATTTTATTGTAGTTATAATAAAGACCTTTCACGATAATAATTTCATTGCCCTTGACGTAATTTACGGGATATATTTTATAATACTACTATTAGACGCCCGCGACTCCGCCCGCGTGGGTTGCTAAATAAAATATCGACATTTTCCCGGGATAAAAACTAGCTTATGTCCTTTCTCAGGCTTTAGACTACCCGTGTACCAAATTTTATTTAAATCGGTTAAGAAGTTTTGGCGTGAAAGCAATACAGACAGACAGACAGAGTTACTACCTATATATTAGTAAGAATTTTATAATATCAATTTATCAGTAATTACAAAGGTTTTGTTTTATGCCCTTTTTGACTGCGGTTAAAGATATTATCGAGGTTAGAAGGTGAACTTTTATTTGAATTTGTTAGTGTAGCTGTAGATAACTGAATTTTTGTAATAGGGGGAATATTCTATTGTTCTTTAAAAATTAAATTAAAATTGAGACTTTAAAATAAGCAAAGTATAATATTGCATTCCATCAAATGTTAAAAGTAAATGTTATTTCAAAAATTTAAAGTAAGTATAATGATATATTCAACCCTATGGACATACAAAAAAAATCTGTATTAAGAGCAATTAAAGCCAGAGACAAAATCACAGATGTCTGAAAGATGTGTTTTATTTTAGTCGATAAAACACGAGAGTGAACACGCCTTAGTGACGCACCGACAGTTTTATGTGATTCCATTTTTGATGTAGATACTCTTAACACTAATAATAACATTATTAATCCTCATTTCAATATCAGCTCAGGTAATATACAAATGAATTGATTAACCGATTGACAAGTAGCAAAATATATACGGCTGTGTTTTTAAAATGAGGTAGCCATAACTACAGGATCATGAGAGAAATCCTACAGCTATGTTCACCAGATGTAAAAGATCAGTAACAAGTTTAAAGCTCACCACCTGTGAGAATGCCCCTGAATTCCTTAGTCGACTCTTACAACATGCACAGAATAAGATGCAGCTGATGTATTTTAATGAAGCACTGCATCAACACGGGAAAACTTTTTAGAATAAAAATTGTAAATGTTTCGAAAAAGTAAAGGATTTTATTACTTGCCTTTTTTAATATAATCATAAAGAAATGTCGTATAAATAGAACTGAATCCGAGGATTAAAAACTTTGTTCAAGTACGGCTAAAGCGTCAAGTGATAACCCTTGACAATTGAGTGTAGTTTTTCAATCTTTGTGCGTAATTGTAGTTTGATTCTATGGTTAATGATAAATGGGTATATTAGGGTAGATTAGGTAGGTAGGTATTTATTCTAATGCCAATTTTGGACGATAGGTAGCCTATCCGACCATGGAAAGAATCGGCCCTTAGTAAGATAAAGGTAGGATAAGATGTAGCGCAATGAAACGTGTCAATCTTATAATAGAATGCCACCTGCCTAGTCGCCCAGGGGCTAAACCTTTAACTGGTTTATACAAATGCTAACGCCAATGCAACTTTGAAGATTATCAACAGTAACTTACCAACAATCCACAAGTAAATGCCAGATTCCCAATTTAAAATGGCGGCTTAGCTCTACTGTAGGTATTATCAAAGTGCGTTAGAAGTGTCCGTAGGCGTACCGTTCGCGTGACACATCAAAAACGATTACAAACCGAACGTTTCCTACTTAGCGCAAACCTCCTACTGTATTTTAATTTTTATTTCAATATTGGTAAGTTTTTCACATTTACCTTTCGGCCAACTTTTATGAAATATCTAAATTGTTTGAATCTGCGCCTGATCTCGTCCTATCGGCTAATGAGAATGAGTGAGTAGAGAGAGTGCTACATACTTGCGCACTACAATATCTTCTGCGTGTTAGCTTATGCCATCCATTGAGATTCAGGTCTGGACGATAATATTTAAAGATTAAAATATAACAATAATTTTGCACTCGCTACCAGTATTGATTGTTAATTTTACTTCCATGATGCCTCAAAGAGTGAGCACTTGATTAAATTTTAACTTTATCCTTTTCAGACCACTAAAGAAAAACCAAGAAACTTTGAGAGAGTTTTTCTACAGTGCAATTAGTAATTATTGTATCCTCTAGCAACTCCAGACTAGTTTACCTATTAACCTCAAAATAATGCAGTGGATGCAGAATTGAAAAATCTACTTTTTATACGTTTCATAATAAAACGCGCGTATTGAATAAGTTATTAATGAATTATGTATGAACTTCGTGAGTAGATATGCGATAATGAAAAGCCTCGGATCGCTTATTTATATCTTTGAATAGGTACTGCTAAAATATAGCTTAGAGGAAGTGGAGCTTGGTCACCATGTACGTATTTGTAATTTCGGGTAAAACAAAACAATTATATGGTGCCCAACTGATCCCGATAGACTGCGGTTAGCGAAATACCTACCACAACCGATTTAAGCGCATCGAATCCGTTCTATCTAAATGAGTTTTATAAAAATAATTAGCAGAATATGACAACACATTTTTTCTGGTGCGATAATCTTCTGTGATAAACAATATAGTGCACTTGATAGGTAACATCAGGATCATCTTTCTGCCCTCACCCCATTATAAATGACCCCATTAATAAATGGGGTAGGCGCAATATGATTTCATTTGAAACTCATATTGCCAAAGATTTGGTGTTTGTTTTACGGCTGGCTGCCTGCCTGACGCCAAGCCTTCTCGGGTATAGCTAAGTGACAATTTTAGAAAATCGGCAAATCAAACAAATAAAGTGGTAGGTAGGTATAATACTACAGCTGATTCTCTTCCCGGGCATACTGTACAAGTCAGTAGAGGGACAAGAGGGTCTTGGTGTTTTGTAGGCGATGAGCTGACCACCTTTCATTACTAACCGAACTTGTACATCTCAACTCTATACCCACAAAATTGGTCAGAAGTGGCACCATGTGGTTCTTTCGGCCGTTGGTGCTCTGCCTACCCCGTAAGGGATAAAGGCGTGATCATATGGATATGGAAGTGGTAGGTACAGGCCCGTGACGGGAATCGAACTTACGCCCCTCGCTTGGAAGGTGCACTGGGCTATCACCGTACATGATAGGCAATATAACCTAGGTACATATTAACGCCCAGTTTGTAAAAGCCCTTACCACTTATCCAAATACCACGCAACATTTGCGCAACGTGTGAAAGTCTCACTGATAACCGTACTTAAGGTAGGTACTTTTTAGTAGTACTGATAAATTTATGTGCCCATTTACGACAAGTTAGTGATAAGCTGAGATTTGAGGCATTAAGAATGTTTTCACTTCTTTCTAGGCAGAATTCCTTGAATAAAGAATACTTTACGATCCAAATTAAAACAGCCGCTTACCTATATCATATTATTTTATAATAAGCTGAGGAAATACAAGTTTATCGTACCGAATTAAAGATATACGGTTTTTCAATAGACAGTTAAACTAATCAAACAGTTTTCGTACAGATACTTAAAAAATATTAAGAGATTCGCCAATTCGACTTCGTATCATCTTTGATTGATTGCTAATCAAATTGTACTTACTACCTAAAACGGGTGTCGTATAGTTTTGTTACACAAGTTTATATGAAATCTGGAATTTTTCTTTTCTTTGTTTTATATCGATACATGTTATCCCAAGAGAATACAGAACAGGGATAAAGTTCAAAAATACCTAGTACTCGTATGAATATAACAATAGGGTCATTCACAAAAAAAAAAACAAAGTTATTGGTGCGAGACCACAACGCAACGTGACAAGAACAGAAAAGGTGTCTCAAATCGTTTTGTCTTACAAACAAATACAATGCTTAATTACCATAAACACCCAACTTAATCGTGGGAAAACATATACATTTTGTTACGGTGCGTTATTGGTGAACTCATCCTTTAAGGTTCAAGAATTAGACCCTATAACAATGGAATAAGACTCCTAACAAAATCGGTGAGGTTTTCAAACTTTTCGTTTTAACCCCCATAGACATAGCCCATTAGTGAGCATAATGCAAGTTCATGCTAAGGTATTGTCTGTGCCAAAGGTGGGGTCTCATCTAGGGAACTATTACCAACCCATTGTTAGCTAGGTGGTAAATTAAAATGGGGAACGCAAAGCAGACTCACGCTTCGCCTTTTGTTTTAGGTATCATTTGGATAGATTGGTTTTGTAATTGATATTTTAATCTATAGCGTGGGGGTGTGAGATTATTGAAAGTGTATTAAGTTGCTACAAATCTTATAATAAATGATTGTGTTCGCATGAGAAAATCAAGCTGTTACCTGTATTTTACTATGACTGTCATGATCAAAAACCTGCATCGCGCCTTTGAGTATAATATGCTTGTACAGCTTCTTGATTTTTTAATTATATAAAATATAACAAGCAAGTAAGAAAGTATATATATAATTTGAAAATTTTATCCAATCAAATTCTACAAGTTTTTACTTTTTTCAAAGTTTGAAAACGAAAAATCACCCATAACAGGGGAGAGAATTTTTAAATTGCCGTAACAATATCGGCTTGCCCAACTTTATAAAATGCGGAGTTCCCACCGTTCGGAAAGTTTAAATTGCTCGCTCCTTTTTTCACTATCTCCCTCGTTGCACTCACTTTTTCCTATTTAAAGTTTGTTCTCGTTTTATTTGAGCCCCTGCGGTCTCTAGACAAGTTTCTTATTTCACTGTAAAATAAATTACAGGGTACACTTTAAAGATATTAAAGTTTGTAACTTATATACACGGCTGTTTTCTTGAAATGGCATAGCCAAAACTAAAGGAGATCTCACAGCCACGTAAGAAGTAAGAAGTCGCGGGCGGCCGTAGTAAAATATATGGAAAGAATGGAAAGAAAATATAAGGAAGCTATTCTCGTAGCTGTTCAAATAATACGACAATCTCATTTAATTTCGTTCTAAAAAGCTAGCTTTACCTTCCAGGTATCCCAAATCCATGCCATCAATTTTATTCTAGCCTCAGCTTAACTTCAATATAGAACTTCGACTTGGCTCGCCTTTCGATTGCACTCACTTTGCCGAAGAGCTCTCGAATTAAGCGGTTTGAATTCAACACATTACTGTACCTAGGCAGACGTATTTGGTACATATGCTAATTGTTTCAGTAATGCAACTTATATTGGATTTTTGGGGGTTACCATAAACTCAGCAGATTTGTATCCATTGTGTGGAATGGAAACAATCCTTCTTCGCTATTGCCTGTGTACGTGGTAACCTCCCTGACTTCAGGAGTATACCTACTTACGTAATACATAACACATACGGCTGTATTTTCTAAATGGGCTAGCCAGAACTAATCATAAAGAAGATCCCATAGCCTCGTTTACCATAGCGGGGACAGTTCTGTTAATGATCGACGAGTGATAAGTTGCCAGTTCAACGCCTGACAGAAAGCCAATTCATTACACGACTCTGCGTGTATTAATACTAAAACATAGGAATACAAAAATTCCGAAAAGCATAAAGCATGAGAATTTGGTACTCGTATTTAAAAATTCTATGACACATGACAGTGGGTACCTGTTTTCTAGTTGACATGCTGAATTTTTGCAACTAATTTACGCTGTAACAATGCATAGCTGCAGCAAATCTGTCCCGTTAATCTCTTTGTGGTAGCACCGTGGAACACTCCGGGAATAACCCGCATTAATCCGGAAAATATACGGACCGGACAATACTAGCCCGGAAACGCTGAACACTTAATTAACTTTTTTTTCGTAGATAAAATTTTAATGGGTATTCTTCTTTTTTATAAAATAAATAAAAAAGGTTTAATTTAAACTTAAATGAGTATATAAACAGTTCGTTAGTTTAGGTAGGTATAAGTAAGTTATTTTCTCATTTATATAATCAAGTTGGGTAGAGTTATCCTTAAACTCTAAACCTTATATTTGAAGCCTAAAAACTGCACACATTATCGTGCACCTTGTTATTTAACTCAAAGGATTGTCTGCCGTCCATCACGTGTATCACTATAATTTTCACTTCGTCAAACAAAGATGCTTGCAATTTGTACGGGTCGGCGGCTAAAAGACCTAAAACGGGCACTGCTCGGGGCACGCATATATTTCAAAAGAGAATAAAATTCAAAATAAACCTTCATAATTTAACCCCACTGACCCCATGTTGGATGCATGGAGGCTCGTAAAGTACAACTGGTTTCAATACAAGTATCTCCCAAATATACCTTAACCCTAACAATGAATGCGAGGAAAGTAAAATTGTATACTGTACAGAGTAGCCAAGCAATTTGTAACACCTTTCACAGCTGGTTCAGTAACTAATGTAAATAATATTAAGTTATATTGGGCAATCGCGATATTGTTAAACGTATTTACCAAAACTAAATCACAACCAAAAATCTTATGTAATTCACTATCCGTAAATATGATGATGATGATCTCCGACCGTATTTCGGCTATCACCGCTTTCGTATCCGTATAATAATTTAGCTATCCGTAAATATAAATATATTATAAATGTAGCGATTAGGTAAAATAAAATTATTTCGTCTAAGATATATACATAGTTTGTGAAGTTACGCTTTATAGAGTGAGGGCGTGTTGGCTCTACATGAGATGTGACAACTTTTTAACAGTGGGAGACATATGGACTCATCTTGCCAATATTTTTTGGTGGAATCTATTCGTCAGCATTATAAAAAAGTTTGTTAAAAGTTGTTTAACCCTGGTTTTACCACAAGTTACCGGGCGAGATATACATCAGTTGTCGGTAACCATGGCAACTCCCTCTGCGGTAGGCCCTGCATTCAGCATTGTTTTGAAAATTTCCACCGACCGAGGCGTTGTTTAATACGGATTAAAACAATAAAATTGCTCAATACGAGTTGTTTCTCCAGCCATTATGGCCTTTGGCCGAACAATTTTTCGACGAAAATAAATGGAAAACATTCCGTACATGTTAAATTGGTTTTCATTTCATGCATCGCGGGCGAATATAAAATTGATGGAATTTTTAACCATGTTAAAATGGAATGACCGGTCATTTTCTATGCGCTCTATTATTTTAAGTTCCACTTTTTAATAACGTCGTAAGGATAACTGACTTTTTTATGTTGAGAAAATAAGCAGCTAGCGTCGTTGTGAACTTTTAGTTCTGTGAAAACTGCAGCAGGAAAATTGTTATGGAAAATTCTTACCTTTAAAAAATTGCGACTGGCGACATTTGCTTTACATTGTGAATAAATATAAATAATTGCCATCATCGGGTATTTAACTTGTGTCTCAACAATCACTTATTTTTACCTTCTTTCCTACTCTGGATTATAGATATCATAAAAATACTACTAAAAGTAGATAAGTAGGTACTTAATTTAAGACCTGTATATGACTTTATACTATTTCATCCCCCTCTGGTCTTCAGATTCTACACATGATACAAGATATTTATGGTTTTTTTTTAAGTAACAAAAAATAAATAAGATCAACGCTCGGTCATATTATTCTAATACATTTTTCGTGTTGATCATCACAGGATCTATAGCGACTGGATATGTCGCGACTGGATTAATATTAATCTCCATACTAGCGGAGCTAACCACTGGTAATACCAGGATACCAGGAACATTAAGTGGTGGCAGGGAACTAGGGACTGTAATTGCTCGTTAAAGTTCATGGACCGTGGCGCCCGCAGTAAGAGGGTTAGGACACAGAGTAGTGTGATAAAGGTGCGTCAAGCAGGCATGCTAATGTCACGGAAAATGTAACACGGTTGAGTGCCTACAATATGTGAAGAACATTAATCAAATGCTTTTAAGAAATAATTTCCAAAGACGGAAGTTATAAAAGAAGGTATTCACCGCCCTATGACATTAGGAGATTAATGAGCTCACCAAGCAAGCTAGTCAACGGACTACTTTGGTCTAGTCGGAACGGGATTCCCATTTATGAATATAACTGAAAGATCGCGGATTAGATTTGCTTTAAGTATATGTATGTATGCAAATTGTAGATATTATTTACTGCTGTCTCAATTTTATTACGAGTATTTTTGGTCACAGTGTTTGAAATTAAATTTAAGATAGGAACAACGAGTGTGTTTGTTTCAGAAAATATAGCTATGAATGGCCTAAGACAAAATAAAATTCCCTAACCTCTCACGGCAGAATTAGATACATTATTTCTGCCTCTTTTTATTGCATTACTCAACAAAAAATTTTACACTGTGGTCGATGTGAAAACTACACTTGAAAATGTTCACGGTGTGGTAGGAAAAGCTTTCGCATAGTAATACGATATGCATCAACCTAACCCTATTGTTATCGATATGTCCTATATGTCTAAAGTGCCTGATATTTGCCGTCAATATTAAATGAATATGGACGAGTGGTCGATCTGATTGTTGTTTGTGATTTTGAATATCGAATGGCAGGTTTATGGTGTTTATTTTCGGGATTAAACTTTCAGTTGGGATTTTAGCGTTGTCTCTGGGATTTACTTGCATTTTTTGTAAATAATTATTTCATTATTCAGTTATATAAAAGCTGTATACGTAATACACACGGCTGTGTTTCCCAAATGGGGTAACCAGGAAGAGAGTAGACAGGAAAATAGAAGAGAATGCGAATAATGCCAGAGCTCCTTAGTGGACTTTTACCATATGCACGTAAGGAGATGCAGGAGATAAAAAGAAATACAGAGCTCAAAGATTAGGCAATCGTCCTAGCTAATAGATTTCAAATGGAGTTTCTATGTCATCTAAACTACCGCATTTGTATATGTCACTCAATCGACATGACAGCAAGCCAATAGCTCATTACAGTCCCCCAATCTTTTATTACTGCGTAAAAGACTAAAACACTAGTCGTTTCTAAATTAACATTGTTCTTCTACGTAGAAACTAGCGACACTGTTAATGCGATAAATTATGTTTGTAGCAGACGAGACGTAAGGAAGCATGCGCTTGATTGTTTTCTAAATTAAAATTACACTCACGCCGCTCTTTTGATTGGTTAGTTGAGACTTGACGGAAATAAGCCAAGACGTGTGATGTTAATAGCTAAAAGACTGCGCGGGAGGAATTAATCATTATGAAAAAAAATTACGTGTTTTTCAAAAATTCCGTTGTTTAAGCTAGATACAGTCTAACTTTTACAGATATTTCATACATTTTTATGTTTGCTGTCATCTAATGGTTACTCACTCACTCAGATGTGAAACAATCTTTATTCATTTATTTCTTAGAGCAACACAAGCTAAATTTTGCCATTTTCTCAATATAATTATCATAAAGCTAGACCCGTAAGTTTAGGATTATAAGGTAAGGAATAGTTTCTATAAAACTGAACAATTTGTTACAGTTAATACGAAGTAAAGGTACACATATGGCCACTTATATAGCTGACCAAACGGCTCCTGGAATTCCAGCGATTACATTGTGTATTTAGGACCTAATTTTATATCATACCTAGGCTTTACTCAAGAGCAAGATAGTAGCACTGGACTTTATATTAAGGTAAGGTATCGAAACGACTTTGCTTGCATAATTTAAATAATTTAGTAGTAAATAATGTTCCTATAGTTCATTAAAGAAACAAGAAGAGAAAATCAACATCGTAAAGTAATATGTGCTACAAATAACTTGAAATTTTAACTTAGTAGAAATTCATGTTAAAAGTAAGTACATAAAAGTAATTCTAATGTTTGGCATAGGATTGAAGATGTAAAAACTGTTATTAAATTAAAGATTTTTGTGCAACAGGTTTTAAAAGAAGTAATAACAATAAAAGTATTATCCGGTAGCTCAGTGGTTAGAGCATCACGGTATGCAGAGGTCGTGGGTTCGATTCCCACTCGGGTGAAGAATTTTTTCCATTTCTTTATTAATAATTTTATAATAAAAGTATTGTTAATACCTATATGCTTATATTGTAAGTAAGAACCCTGTAAACTTCATCTTATTTGGCTTAGAATAGAAGAATAGAATATTGGTAATTCTAGTATCTAGTATGTATTAATACTTACCTATCTATGATTTCTGACATATTAACATACTGAATAATTTAAATGCATATTTACTTAGAAATCCTCAAGGTACATTTAACTTAGAAATCCAACCCATCCACTGCAAATACGCTCTTCTTCAGACCTTGAAGCTTGCATTAGCGAGAGACGCTTTAGGTATAGCCAACCTGCCTATTAAATATACCTCTTAAAATCTCACTGCAAGACCCTGCACTTTACATGTCGATATTTTGAACGTCGTCACCAGTTTGCTTAACTTTTCAGAACTATGACATGTTTTGTTCAAAGCCTTTATGAGTGATAAAAGGTTAAAGAAAAGCCATGGTTTTTACAAACATGAGATCTTGGAATGAGAACTTTTGGTAAATCACCGTAGATTTATTACCATGCAGCACATCATAATTATCTTTCCGGTCCTGTATCATTCGAATCTAGGTCATTTCAGCTATTCCTCGTGATGCTGGTGACCATAAGATGTTTATCATTATCATATCTACTCCTTATAATTATTTGTTTTTACATTAAAAAAAAACTTCGAACTGACGACGTTTGAACTTCCAAATAGTAACGCCTGATACAATTCAATATAAAAAAAAACTTATTTCGCATTTCTATAGTCACAAAAGGTATATAATAGGGGTAATAGAGGTATACCGTTTCAGATTGAGCCCTGTACCCACTTGACTCGAGAGTTCTTGAGACTCTACTGTCTAGTGGCACAGCTGTTGCATCCAGTTGGGGTACGTCCCAGGATCACAGATTACACAACCACACCCTAACAAATAAACACGAATATTGTTTGAACTAAGAAAGAATAACTAATATTATGCGTAGGGGATATGTAATGTTTTCTTAAATCATTTGTTTTGGCTACAAAAATTTTGGGTGGTTTTGGTAGTACAGGTGGTCAAATATTGACTTAAATTAATTGTTATTTAAATGATAATTATATCAGAATGAAAGACAAACAAAACATATGTAGCGGAGCCATCTATCGGATGCAGGAGAGAACCACAATCGAATGAAAAAATCCTAGTTTCTCACAATGATTGGAATATATACATGGGCCAAACAACTACTAGTGGCCCGGTGGGGCCGGAAGCGCTTCCCTTTTCAACAACCGCATACACATAAAATAAATGTTATCTCCAAAATAATAATTTGAAGATCAATTTAATAGAATACAAGTTAACTACGTCCAAATTCAAAATCTGGTATATATAGGTAAGGTGTATAAACGTCCTAGCTAGCTTGTATTAAACCTACGAATAGAGTAATACAAGTTTCACTATGGGTGCGCCCACCACAGGGTCCTACACCCTCCACTGAGGGTCTCACTAACTTCCGAATTGTAACGCCTAATACAATTTCATTTATAATACAAGTTTACAAATAACAAACGGCTACTGTCAGCCGAGAAATGTTACCACACTGACGTCTGTTTAAAATGTCAACTACAAGCTAATAATGTGCGTATAGTAGACTACCGTGAAATACCTATTTAATTTGTACCAATTTCATCACATTTAGTATATTACCTAATAAACAGCCACCACGTATTAAGTAATATACTGTTTTTATTACAAACTTTTCTTCTTAATAGCAGGCAGGTTTTAAATTTTCAATCAAGCTCCATATCTACAATACAAAGTCCATATCTACAGATATTAGACTCTATTAGCTATTCAAATTTACCCGATGATATTTGGGTGAAATACAGAAACTAATTGGAATCTATTGCAATGCTATCAATATCAATCTTCAACTGTTATTCGTTTTCTTTACACTGAATACCTAGTTGTAATCCAAGTTCTATACTGGACACATTTAGGTACACAAAATTCTATACATAGACACTCTACCCGCCGCCATATTGTCACACTGTTAAAGTTTTTCCCCAGATCAAGCTAACTAAAGTGAACTAACATTTACCAAAAATAACACCATCATCATCATTAGCCTATTGCAGTCCACTGCTGGACGTAGGCCTCCCCCATATTTACAGCATATTGAACTGAAATTTCGTTCGAGTATCGAGAGTAGGTATGGGGGAGGCCTGCAATAGCTTACCTAACCTATCTATGTGTTTTAAAATAGCATTAGTCTATTTTTCGGCTAAATCCACGTTTCTTTTTAACTTATAATTTGGAAAATGTATGTAGGTAAGGTAATTAAAGATAGAACCATGGACTGTTTCAAATGTCGTTTCTTGGACATTGTCAATTAGTACAAGTTCGCTTTGCATAGATATTCTGGTCCGGCATTAGAATGACAGTGCCACCTGTTCTACTCAGAAGTCCGTACTTAGCCCTACTGATAATGTTAAAGTAGATAAATAAACTTAAAGCGCTCATGAAGAGATCATGTGCGATGTCACAGCAATTGTTATGCATGACTGACTGACGACACATTGCATGAAATTCTACAATTTTACGCCTGTTTGTCAATCGATACTCAACAAAATAGAAATGAAGTACGTTATTCTTAGGCAAAAATTGTGTCGCAACCAATAAATACTCATTGGTCTCAACTGAACAAGGTAAAATGAGTGCTTCGGTCTGCAGTCAAATTGCACCTAATGTAAATGAATACATAGGTACATATGTGTACATGGTAATGTATAGTCTTCTACAACGATGCATTGTTCCTATCTGTGCATGAATTTATATTACTGTGTTACTTTGTTAGGCCATATCTGAACGTCTCTTATTATTTCCTTTTGTTTATCTATGACGATACTGAGTAGTCAATTTGTATAATAATTTGTTATACTTAAGGCCGATTTTTTCCAATGGTCAGATAGTTTATATGAAGGATAAAGATACTGGTTTCCTACTGTAGGTACCTAATTTAAAACTTTGTCACTTACTTCTATCTTCCTATATTCAATAACTACTAAATATAACTTCCCTGTCTATAGGTAGGTGCACACATTCCCAGTGTTGGTTCAACAAAATTATTACGCAATAAACACCTCAAAAATAGAACACTGAAAGCCGTTCCTATAACTCGCCGTTACCTAAGACCAAAACTGTTCTTCGGCTAACCGATCATCTGCATCTCATAAAACGGGACGAATTACACGGGATTAAAACTGAAGTTATAGTTCTGCGGTAGGTCTTACAATCCGAACTGTTCCGTGAAGTGCTAATCCGAAACACATGCGACAAAAAAACTGAGATAAGGGCATGCACATATGGTTAATATACGATGTTTTATGAAAAAAGATACTGAAGATACATCAAGCCTGTATATTTTGTGTTCATTTTAGAATATAGGTAGCATACGAGTACCTTCTACTTAAATTAGCATTGCTAGGTAATTGTAGATTCACATTGATTAACAAAGTACCCATGAACACAATGACTAGATTTATGCCAACAAAGACAGTAAATACAAAGCAAATCATCTTTAAATACCTATTTAATCATCTTCACCAGTAAGCAACGCACAAAATGGCGCATATTTCATGGGTGGCCTTTCGATTTGCAGCGCGAGTTCAACAACGCAGCCTGTCATATAAACTGTAGGATTTAATGCTACATAGCTTCTAAAGCTACATCGGTGCGTACTGACCTTAAGGCACCCATGGATATTACATATTTGAGTCACGTGACTGAAAACGGTATAAAGTGAGTACACTCAATACATAGATACTTATATTATTAGTGACTCGTTTAGATAGACTAGAACCTTAAATAAGAATATAAGAATTAAGAAATTGGTCGAAGCATCCCATGACCAGAGGGCTGGTGCCTATTTTGGCCAACACGTAAGTTATACAGTGGGGCAACACGGTCAGCCTTTTGGGTACGCTGCCATCGGTGGAGGATTTGCAGGCCGTCTTTTATTTGTGAATATTTTCAGTTAATATTTAGTTTTAATTTTAGGTTTACTTCATATATAAAAGAAATATAATAAACCTTTGGTTAAATTCCTTTAAAAAAATAGAATTAAGAAAATAAGAATTTTTATGGTCTTTTTGGTATTTTTATGGAATTTTATGAGTAAATTTAACGTCATTATTCATCAGGCTGATTATAATACCAAACAAATCCCAACGAAAAACAAAGTGAGGAAAACTACGCCTCAATCGTGTTTATACACCGAAAACTACGCCTCTCGCATGAAAACATTTCCAGGCATTTCTTAGTTTATCAATCCTAAGGAACTGGAACATACCTAAACCTATATACATAGTACAGCTGCGCTCCCGAAATGAGGGAACCAGCAGGATCATAAAGTTGATCCCACAGCCACCAGATTGCCCGAATTCCTTAGTCGACTCTTACTGTACGACATACACGGAAGGAGATGCAGCTGATGTATTCTAGTGAAGTCCCGCATCCTATCAGCAGTCAGCATAGGACAGGACAGGAACAACAATCGATTTATAAATATTTAAAAAGGAGAAGGAAAGTCTGTACGAACCCTAAGTTAAGGGTCAATTTCGAGAACACATCATGCGGTGTGTTCGTCCAGCTATAAAAAGACGATCAGATCAACGCCGGGATCGACAATGACAAGCGTGTAAACGCTGTTTATTTATTTCAACAAGCATTCCCTTTTAGCCCGACAACGTGAAACAAAAGGAACTTTTAGATAACTCCGCTACGTCGTCGTCAGTACGAGACAAGATAGTATATTGTGGTAATAACTTAGGCAAGGACAACAGGATGTATTAAATTAGAGGATCCTGGATGGTGAGTGCGTTTTCTTTAAAGTTTACTGCTTTAGTAGAAGTCCCGAATATAATTCATAGTTCAGAAAAAATACAATACGGTCGGCACTGTAGACATCGTCATTAACGCTCGTAGTCTTGTAACTCTACTAATAACTTTTCCTTTGAGGGTCCGAAAGATGATGACATTATAATCAAAGTAAGTAGAATATCTATTGAGGGATTATCTTGACCCTCGGATCGTACTCATGATCACGAACACAAGACACTACAGTCGCAACGAGAAGCCAGATCCAAGCACCTAGCATGCAACCATAAATACATAGCTACTAATCCGAAAACAATTAAAATTTTAGAATCGACATATGTCGCCAACACCCGTGAAAAAGCTTCATCAGGATAGTTTTCCATGTTAGTTCTATCTACCGAACCAACTAACTCACAACTCAAATCAAATCGGTGGCGGGCGATCCCTCAATAGAGATTTGAACTTCCGAATAGTGACGCCTGATACAATTCATAAGTCTATGTTTTCTTTGACGTAGTCTATCTTTTTATGTTTCTCGATGCGTCAATGCTTCAATCAGATAAAGTCACTGAGCTTGAATATAATGTATCAAAGGAACCGAAAGATCGTACTTAAAAATTATACACTTCACTGTAATTAGTATACCTATACATATAGACAGAAATGGGTGATGTAGTAGTCGTTAGTTTACCTACTCGTACTTTATTATTTTCCATCAAGTGTCTTGGTTATCCAATCAATGCCAATCCAAGCAGTAACTTGTCACTGATCTTTTATATGTGGTCCTGTTATGATGAACGTGGTTATATTTAGAAAACTACTGATCAAAATTTTAGTCAAAAATATATTTGGCAATTTTTTTTTTCCTGCAAATGTAAGGTATCATTCAAATGTACAAAGTTGCCTACTTGAAAATGTCGCTGGATACAATACTTCAACAAAATCGCTTAGTCAGCAACTTAAGCACCTACTACTACACCACGAAAGCTTTTACACCAACTGGTACTATTCAGTGTACTATTAAATTGTCACCACGAAGTCAGCTCTATAGAGGAGTGGATTTTTTTATTGTTCAGAGTCCATTTAAGATTAGAATGACAAAATAGTTACCTATGGGTTACACTACACATGGCAAATATGTTATGCAAGGTGATGGAACTGGAAAAAAAATTCAGCAGAAAATTAAATTGCTTTGGTGTGGTTGTAGAGAACATGAAGAGAAGTTAAGTACGTGAGAATTTATTCGGAGATATTACAGCAATCGAGGTCTCTATTTTCTTCTAAAAGTAAAGAGAATCAATTAAAACATTTCACTATTACAAATGCACAATCCCCTACCAAGTACTTATCGAGTTCAACGTCCTTGTAAAACGGAATGGTTTTCAAATCGACACGGGGCACAAAACTATCGAATGTGTAATAGAGTCGTCTCATGAGTCACTTGGGGCTCACATCTGCTGCGTAACGTGGATGCAGAATGGTAAGTTAGGAGCAGAGGGGTGAGCACGAACCTCTCGATAGTCCGTAACGCTATCGCCCAACTGTCATATCACATAGATTTTGCTAACGAGTCGCTAAAGTTAAAAGAGAGACGTTAAAAATTTGGCTTACTACGCTGTCAAAATATAGCGCTATACCATAATGTGCATAACATAACGTTTTTAATTGTAGTCGAATTTTGATAAAAGCGTTCAACAATAGCGCGATTGCCCTCCTGATATTTTCAATAAGGCATCAAAAATTATTAGTAGGTATCAGTGTTGGCTTACAAAATACTATGTGTTGAAAACCGGTCGAGGATTTTTACCAAAGTGGCAAACCTCTGCACATACGCTACCAACGAATCTCATTTACCTCAATTCTTTGGTAATACTTAGTAAGCGTTTTATTATTTTTAGTTCTAAGTTATGATTCATCGCATTTAGGCATTATTTATACGCAAGATATGGTCGGAAATTAAAGATTTTGTTTCCATTTAAATTAGATTTTTAAAATAACTTACTGTCACTTACCACAACGCGTCCCGATTCCCCACGGCACGGTACCGCGGTTAGTTCCGGCGCAGCATTGTTTTGGTCCCCACTAATAGTTGCTGTGTATTATTTAGCAAAACCAGGGCCTTTTTAATGGACTCCACTCCGAGGGGCTCGGAAAGATTAGGTTTCTTATCAAACAAAATCTCTGGTCACGGAAATACTTACTGCTTTAATATGGAATTGCTGACTAATTGAATGAAAATAGTACCTAATTATAATTTGTAACTAAAATAGCGATAGTAAATAGTGAGCTATTTGGGATTTATGGCATAGTCTCCTCCGGGGCATGGCATACTCCAAAGCATTGTACGGAGAAAAGTATTCTATAAGAACTAATATGTGTACGCTGCCATAACGCCAGCTCCGAATGTAATTGAAAAATTTTGTTCAATATCTCTGTTCCTACAAGAGCAATCGTCATGAAATATTGCATAGCAGGAGAAGTATTAGAGCACTATTTTTTTGTGTAAACTCTGTTGCTTTACAATTAGCCATTTTCGAGTACGGCCATGTGTACGCTAGCTTGATTGTGACGCCAGCGTACACAATGAAAATGGTGTTTATTTCCTAGACTAAAGAGGAAGATTTTTTTTAATTTTTACACTAATTAGGCAGTATTTACACAGAGTTTAATGGCATAGTAACCAACTCGATATAGCTCTTGTGTACGCTACCATAACAGACATCCTAAATTTTCCTTAATAGGAAATTAGTAGGTCTAAAAGACTATGATGCCAAATAAGCAACAAAGCACCTATACTAAGAGTACCTTCTTAAACTTACACTTACCTAGTTCAATATGACATTTCAATTATATTTTAAACCCGTACCAATTTTAATTACTTTTGTCAATTCAAGTATCCAGTAAAGGCGGGCAAGTATGAAATAAATCATGTCACCCAACCCGCATTGCCTGACCACAAAATGATGGAATTTTCGAATTCGAAAAACACCGCAAAAATGTCACTCTCAATTCCTATTCTACATTCGTTATTGGATGCGGGTGATAATTTTATTAATTGTATTATGTAACGCCCCAAAAATTATATTAATTAGGTACATAACTATTAAGTCTTAATATTATCAAATCAAAAGAGCTTCAGAGGACTTGACTTAGACAAAGTAATATTATTTCTCGAATGGATAGAGATTCGTCATCGAAACTTTTGCTGTATTAAAATCATTTTTGACATGTTCGCTAAATCACGTGATTAGGTATAACCGTTATTGAGTGGGAATATAACGAACGACGTCGACAGCGATGTAACATTAAGCCAGCCAGGAAATCAAAGAATATTTGCAATGATTTGATTTTCACGAATGCACATTTGTTGTGATGTAGGTACCTACTTGTATCTATGGAAGAATTATATTATAACCATATTTCGTAAGAAATCTATACATATAATAAAATTGTAACGGATCGATGTTTGTGCTCGCTAATCTCAGAAACGGCTGAACCGATTTCGATGGAGTTTTCAGGAATATGTTGTGACAGATCCCACTTAACATATAGGCTACTTTTTATCCCGGGAAAATGTTTTTATCCCGGATAATATCGACATTTTATTTTTTCTGGAGTCCACGCGGACGGAGTCGCGGGCGTCAACTAGTATAATATAAAACCGTATATAACACACCTTATGTCCTATATCTTATCCTTCCATCAAACTACACACAGGGGATTATGGATCCCAAAACACACGTCAGAAACCGATACACCGATCCTTTTTCAATAACAAACGAGATAAAAACGTCCCAGAGGAATAAATTAACGCGAATGATAAACATCTTGCTACCTACCCGCAGAATTCACCCTAATTTCAGGGTGACAAACTAACGACTGACAGTTCCAGCCAAATTCAATTAGACTTGGTGACCAGAATAGTTAATTTTTTATACTTAATTAAGAAATTTAATTGTTGAAAGTAGACATTTCCTTTTTAAATTCTTTTTTTAACAATGCTTAATCCGTACCAGCTTGTTAAAGTCTTCTTTATGACTCCTACAGTCATATTTTTTAAAACAGTACAATTGTATACTCTCTCTCTCTCCGTTATGACATCTTACAAAAATAACTTTGCATTTAACTCATCAGAATCACGATATGATATTCCAAAAACATGTTTGTTACGACTTAAACAAAACACCGACGATGACCCAAAAAGACCGTAGCCTTTACAAGACTCCCTTTCTTGATATAAAAATGACACTTAATAAAATGTTAAGCGGCAAACATTTCGGTCAAACAGCCTATAAAGAAGTTGACGGCGAGCACAATAACTAAGGCCGTCCCTGGCCATTTGACTGGACTTTATTTTACTGGAACCACTAAACCTCACAGTAACCCGCCCACGCTATAATATAATACTCATGATATTCCTGGTGACCTTTGCCCTCGAATAAAGAAACGTTCCAGTCACAATATCCTGGTATTTAAGTATTAGAAAGATTCGAGCTTTTGCGGCTTTGACGTGAATAAAGAATACTGTAATAAAATATTGATCGTAGAATGCTTCATTACCTATACCTATATAAACATTATCCACTGGTACAAACATTTTTATATCTTCAAACCATAGATTTATTACTAGCAAATCTATGCTTCAAACACAGGTACGGACGGAACACTGTAGCCTATAAAACTAACAGAGTACAACTACATACTCGTACGTACTTAAACTATGGCATGAGTCGGAAACCAAATACCCTAACTTTAGATTTTTATGCTTTTCTAAAGACAATAGGCTATTCCTAACTTGTACAATTTTATTATCGCAGGTATAGGCAGGGTGATTTTTATATAGCGTACGTATTCTATTAGTTTTTAAGTCAATGTTTCGCGGTCTCGACCTATCGCCCGCCACCCATAGATTGCAAAAAAATAAAAAAAGTGATCTTTGTTAACACAGCTGCCTTGCTAAATACATCTGCTAGTATAGTATCAGATTTCCATTTATGTTTCTTAGTTTGTTGTAGTCTTTTGTTAAAACATAAAATGAAATCAGTAAAAATGTTTAGTAAAATGGTTTACAGTTTATTATTTGTAGAATTCAGTATGAAAGCGAAGTAGAATAGTTATAAATGGATAAGATTAATACGTTACAGGTGCCAAAATCGTAGACAATACTTCAAGTTCTACTTAGTTTTTATCAAGTGAAATAGAAGAGCATAGAAAACCACTGTGACGTAGGTATTTGGTTTTCGATTCGCCCCAATATAAGTTGAAGAACTTTTATAAAGGAAATTAAACTACGGGAACATTTCTGTAACATAGGTACCTAAACATTTCCTATCCAAAAACTTTTAAGATGACAGTCTCAATAATAGCCGTGTACCAATAGACGGATATCATAAAATATGAGACAAGATTAAATAAAAATAGCGGTCCGCTATGCAGCAAGTGCTGGCCTGGATCCAGCTTTCAGATTGTGGTCGAAAATTATTCCGGCATCTCACGAAAGCTTACAAGATGACATTCTAAGGCCGTATTTACACATAGGTCCATGCGATGTGTCGTGTCGTGTCGTGACGTCAACGTTTCAAATTTACTGTAGGTAAGATATAGGTAGATACACCTTTTCATAACGGCATACATATAGATTTAATTACCGGTATACTAACTGTGTAATTTGTTTTTTTTTTCCAAGTGATGAAAATTAATACTATGTGTTGGCCGAGACTACAAAGCGACTGGGCGTCTCTTACCTCCTCAAGTAGGTACTAATATTCGCTAAGTTGAAGAACTCTACATCTATGTATTAAATATTATGTATTAACAGCTGTTTAAGCTTAACTCTACTCTCACTTTTTCCTTATGACTAGCCTGAAATCGCTCTCTCGCGTTACGAGACGTCATAGGACACATCAAACAAATACCATGTGAAACTGCCTTAAAAATATGCGGCGGTAACATTCAAGAAAGATTTAACAAAAATACGCCAGCGAAATGTTACCATCTTAAAGTTTTCAATTACTATAAACAAGAAAACCATATTTGTTACCATCCGCCACACGAACATTACTAGGTAAGTACATCGCCTCACTCAAGATCAGATAAAGTTAGCAGAAAATAAATGGATACTCAAATTGACAATAACTCAGAGTGCGTATGATAAGAGTAATATATTGCTTACTTATATTTACGTCAATTACTCAGGATGCATTTGCCATTGGTATTATTCATCCTTACAAGGCATACTTTGTTCCTTTGCAATAACAATGAGTTAAGTCCTAGTATAAGAAGAATATAGGGCGGCTGGTAGTGATATATTTTTATAAGTATTTATTGGCAATGGTACAAGTCCTTTCACCATAACAATATTTTTTACAATTACATAACATAAATACAAAGAATAATATGAAAAAGAAATAATAATAAAAGGTCTAACTAATTCTTTCTAACACTCACCACAGTACACTGTGACTGGATCAGGATGGCAAAAGCGGGAGATCGAGCCTTGTGGCGTGCTCTGGGTGAGGACTACGTCCAGCAGTGGACCGCAATAGGCTGATGTGTGATAGAATATTAGCACAGCAACAATCGAACTGATTGAAGACGTCTTGATAACGGAAACAGATGTCAGTGACATCACAAGTTCCTAGCTCATCGTCTGAGAGAACGAGAGTTTCTTAATCTACTCTTACGGCATGCAATTTAACGTTATACACACATACATAGACATGGCCAGAACTGCATGATCATCAAAGGGATACAGCCGCGTTATGTATCATCATCATCAGCCTATTGCAGTCCACTGCTAGACGTAGCCTTGTATTGTGGCGTGCCTCCCCCAGGGCACGCCACAAGACTGCCATGGGGGTATTTGCCCATAGTCACCACGCTGGGCCATCGGGTTGGTGAACGCAGTTTATATTTTGGACTATGTTGTCAAAACGGGAGGCGCTGCTGCTCACCTCCGCCACGAGACTCTACGCCACGTTATGTATAGCAGAGTCAAAGTTTTATCGCCCGAGAGAATTCCGTTCCTCAGCCGACTCTTACGACCATATTATACGGAAGGAGATGCACCTGATGTATTCTAGTGAAGCCCCGCATCAGTACAGGACACGTTAACAAAAGAATATTCTACTACTGGCCTTGTATAATGTTTTAAGTCAAATATTATTGGCGTCTTATCTCGGCAGGCGGTGGTTTATTGGCCGGGACGTTTAAGTTGTTTAGTTTTATTGGCCTCAACTCGTTTATCGTATTAAGACAGTTCATTTTGTTACGTTATCCAACTTACCGGAGGGTGTTTTGATAAGCCGCTCAATTTACAAGTGGATTATTTTATTTTTAAATCCAATTATGGACTTAAAGAAAATGGAAATCTGACTATAGTATGCATACACAAATAAAATAATTGATCCACACTAATAATTAGTAGGTACATTGGTATGTCGGAATTTTTTACGACAAGCTTCAGCAATGTATTTAGAAATAATAACATCAAGCTAAGTATAAGTATTTTGAGACTTTCCACATTCTACCGATGATTTTTCATAGATTTCAGAGAACAATTTCCGATCAAAGTCAAGATGTGCAATTGATCTCGACAAAGGGTGACGTACCTACTAGTCCTTTTTTCCACGTTAACACATTTACCTAATCGACAGACTATAAATAGAAGAACACATTCTAACATTCTTAATGCAAAACTATTTTTAAAAAACACCTTGCTGGAAAGAAGACTATCTGCTTCAACTTCTTAAATCATACAATTTTGATGGAGATATAGTATACCTTCCAAATCCAATATACCTATATAGAATTGATTACACAAGGGAACATAATTTTTGTTGAATGAAATATTACGACTAATATTATGTATTTTCGGGGTGCTGATTTCAGATCTGAAATCAGATTTTTTGTATCAGCTTTAGTTTTTGAGATTAAAAAAAAAAACGTGTTTTTGAAAAAAATATATTTTATTTAAAAAAGAACTTTAGAAAAATAACCACTACACATCGAAAAATTTTATTTTATAAGATTTTCTTGTTTGACTTGGTTCACAAGGGCTGTTTTTAATGCTCCAGCAGTAGTCCGCCATCATGTTGGCATTCCAATGACCCTGGTACCGCTCTTCCATAGTCCGAATATCTTGATGGAAACGTTCCCCTTGTTCTTCACTCAGATCACCTAGATTATCAGGGAAACGATCCAAATGGCTGTGGAGGAAGTGTACCTTAATGCTCATATTGCATCCAAGCTGCTGGAAGTGCGACAACATCTCCTCAATGTGCTTCGCATAGCATTTATCTTTCTTGTTTCCCAGAAAATTTTGTGCAATCCAAACGAATTTATTCCAGGCATTTTTTTCAATATCGGTCATGTAATTATGAAAGTTTTCATCCTTCATCAACCTTCTTATTTGGGGACCATCGAAAATTCCGGCTTTCAGTTTCTCGGTACTCAAATTATGGAACTTTTTAGAGATATATTGAAAACAATCACCATTCTTGTTCAGAGCTTTGACAAATTGTTTCATGAGCCCAAGTTTGATGTGCAAAGGTGGCAGTATTATGCGATCTCTAGGCACTAGTGGTTCATTTATCACATTCTGTTTTCCCGGAACCATAGCTTGCCTGGGGGGCCATTCTTTTCTAACCCAGTGCTGAGACTTAGCTCTGCTGTCCCACAGACAAATAAAACAAGGATATTTTGTATAGCCTCCTTGTTGTCCTAGAAGAAAATTCACCATTTTTAAATCTACACATATCAGCCACTTGTGTTCATTGTACTTGATTCTATTCATAACAGAAGCTACAGTATCATATTCTTCTTTGACTTTAGTTGAATGTGCAATCGGTATCGACCCCAGCTTATTGCCGTTATGCATAAGTACACATTTTAGGCTACGCTTACAGGAATCAATAAATAAACGCCATTCTTTTGGATCATATTCTTGTAATCCCATTGATTTCAATAAACCAGGAATATCTGAACAATAAACAAAGTTATCATCTTCAGAAAAAAATGAAAGCAATTCTGTCTCTCTTTTACGATAGTACGAAATTCTTGTTTCTCGAGTTAAAAGATTTCTTTGCTTTAATCGAGAAGCTAGAATCTCTGATGCTTTTTTAGAAAGCCCAAGGTCTCTGACTAATGCGCTAAGCTCTTCCTGATTAAAGGGCCGGGGCTCAGAAGAAATATCTGGATTAAAATCAGCTGTCCCACTTTCGTCACTTGAAGACGAGTTTTCTTCTTCCAAGACGTGATCATTTTGTGTAGATGATGAAGCTTGTGGTGCTGACGCATCGCAGGAGTACAGGACTGGTCGGGTAACAGATAACAAGTTAGGGTAAAACCATTTGGCCCGGTTTCTTTTGTTAATCCCGTTTATATCAACAACGCAAAAATAACAATCGTCCTGATGATTTGAAGGTTCTCGCCAGATCATTGGTGCTTGGTACTTGAAATGGGGTCTTTTCCGATTCACCCATAATCTCAAAGACTCGACGCATGTTTTACATACCATTTTAGGCACCCAATACTTGTCGCGGGTGTCCAAAGGAAATCCAAAGTAATCAAAGTACACCCGTTTTACGAACTCCGACACACTTAGTCTATACTCTTGGAATGTATATTCACCACATATGTTACAGAAATAGTTGGGATCGTTTTTACAGATATTTCGTGACGACGACATTGTAAAAAAAAAATTTTTTTTTAATTGTACAACTCGGAATTATGAAAATTAAGTGCAACTAGTACAAAAACCCGTCAAATAGCTGTATCTCATAAACGGGAGCTGTTAGAAACCAAATGCGGGTAGATTTGAAATTAGCGACCTCGTATTAGTAAACAACATTCACAAAATGCCATGCAACAAAAAAAAAGTCTCATTTTGTTCCCTTGTGTTATCGCACAAATGCCAGTAATGCTAGCCTTTTACCAACAACTGAAAACGTGCATGTGCACATTATTATTTATGAACGATTCGCTCAAACCCAGCTAATTGATAACGGACGGCTCACCAGTGGACCTGACATAAAATCAATAAGCCAACATGATGGATGGAGCTAAATTTTAATTAAGTCCGCATCAGTTTGCTAGTTGACAAAATGAACTTGGCCGTGAGCGACTCTGGAATGATAAACTTCGCAAACGTCCCTCCTAAGTGCACCCTAATGACGTCACTTCAAAATTTGACAGCTTGTCTTGCTTTTGTTTTGGATTAATTTTGAACAACGCAACCGTAGAGTAGGTAACTAATACTTATGTACTAATACTACTCGTATACTGTTTGACATTGAACTCTGAGATACATTCTTTATTCTTTGTTCTTTATTGCACATACACAAAAAGAAATATAGCATACAACATTAAAGAAGAGATACATGGTTTCACTTGCAAAATGTTAACTTAAGTTTAAAGTTTGTAGGTAGGCTACATTGTTTACTAAGTCTGTAATGTAAGAAAAATAGACAATTACATGTGCCATTATACTGGCCCTCTCCATAGAACGAATAACCGTGAAATTACTCATAAAACTTGCATTAGTGAGTTAATAAAGGCATGACCCACGTGGTCGGTCCATTAAACCGAATAAGAAAAGACACTCTTGATAATAAAATCTAAATTGGGTTTATTAATTCTTTTCGTTTATTATTGTCATTATATTTTTACGGTCGTGAATAAAACTCATTGGGATAGCTGGCCACTATTTTTAAGGTGTTATAGCGTGATGAAACTTAATTGATGAGTGCTTTAGTTACAAATTTTATTACATACATATATATACATATAAACACGGCTGTGTTCATGAAATGGGGAAGAACTGTAGGTTTGTAAGAGAGATTGCAAACCACGTTTAACACAGCGGAGACAGATGTTAATGATCGATCAGTGAACTGATAAGTTGTTAGCTTTTTATCGCCAAGAGAATTCCCGAGTTACTTAGTCGACTCGTACGACATGCACATGATGTATTCCAGTGATTCCCAGTGATCATAGGTCGTCAGTATTTCCAAAAAGTTTCCATACCCAGAAACTCTGACCAAAATCAATCGCATCATGCATTGGCTAGGTTCCATAACATCTATTTTACGGCTCAGTGGTTCCACAAAGGCGCTTGTGCATCGACATGATGAAGTGTCAACTGCGACACGTGATATCGTATCTCAGGCGGTAAATGAGAAATATAATTCCCTTCCGCGCCACGCTTTTGGGTTACTTCCGGAGCGCATGTCGAAATTGTCGATTTCGTAGAAGACTAATGTGTTTGTACCCGCGACTCTCCATGAGAAGTTTCCATCATTTCGGCTATATTTACATAAGATATGGACTGGGTATGGATATACAGGATGTTTTTTTGTGGCCACCTTTAACGAAGGGTACGTATTCTATACATGAAATAAAGTAAGTTTATGCCAAAAAAAATGCTGGAATTTTTTTTTTTTTTTTTTTAATGTTTAAATTCCTTGATCGTGCGAAATTTATAGTGTCTAGTGTTTATGTTAGTTTTTTTATAGACAGATATTAATTATTTTTCGTGAAAAATCCTGCTACGCGCGTCTATGTGCATTTATGCAGAAAAACGCAGTCTATTTACTCAACTTTGGACCCTAATATTTTGGAAACCAGACACTTCCCAGGTATGCTTCCATGGAGAAAAATGATCGTGATGATGAGGAGATTCCGTAGTTTTCGGGAACGTTGACGACCAAAAATCATTCTGTATAATGGGCATGTTTTAGGGCAAACGTCTATTTTGCTAACCTAAAACTAATTAGATACCTGCCTGCATTGCGGCGAGTTAAGTTACTGCCTATAGGACTAGGTACTTACAGATAAACCTGGAGATGCATTGGCATCTTTTGACTTACTCGTAAGTATACAAAAACTCATTCCAAAGGTCTCATTATAACATTGTCATGTACCTAAAAAACCAACAATACAAACATTAAAGCCAACGGATTGTTGCCAATTCTCCATATTACAGCATAGGGGAAGGAACACGAGCTATGTACTCACACTTCCGTCGACCACAAAAGCCCGTAACCAGCATTGTTCCAAAAGCGATTAAAATAATAGTATTTTATGACCACATCAGCTGAGGAATGTAAGCAACGGATCGCTGGAAGTAAACGTAACATAATCTTTTATACTGTTACTGACGTGAATTTATTAATGTTCGGAATTGAAACATACCTGATACATACAGCTGTGTTCCCGAAATGGAGTATCCAGAACTGCAGCATCATTCCACATCCACGTTCAGCCAGATCAGTGACAAGTTGCTAGCTTATCGCCTGAGAAAATGCTCGAGTTCCGTAGCCGGCTCTAACGACATGCACGGAAACCTCCTAAAGATTCCGTTTCCAAAGATTTTAGTATGAACTCTAGTTCACTGAATTTGGCGGTATGCAAAGAAGTGCGGGACGTAACACTGCACTGTGACTGGCTATTTCAAGGTCGCATTGAAAATGGCGAGGGAAATAGTGATGCGACAAAGTAGAACGAAACTATCTAAGTATCGATATTTATGCACTTTAAGCGATTTTTATTTTATCGAAATCATTTTATTTTACATACATACATATTCACACTTCTGTTCAATTCAGATTAATTCAGAAGGTCTCTGCGATTAAATTCATGTTTGCTTGAGTTGACAGAATTTTATTCCAATAACATTATATAAGAAAACAACTACAAACTTCAATAAAATTCACAATGAAATTTGATATTATACCAATTCGCCCCGTTTTACAGTACACAATATTTGCTATTATTTTTACCCAGTTGCGGCAAGGCCAAAAAGGTATAATAATTTTAGCAGACTATGTATGTATCTAAATTTATAGGTGTGTACTACAGCGGCTAAACTACTCAATTAATTTTTGTAAATGAGGTGTAAATCGATTTTTTACTATGGTCCGGGTGACAGACTACATTTTCTAGTCAAAATATATATACGTATATACAAATGTATATTAGGGAATTTACAGCCAAAAAAGTAGGATGTTAAATGAAAGCAAATCCTGAGTTTAAAAATATAATAATAACACAATCAATATTAATGCGTAAAGCGAAAACGTTGTGCACTAGAAATACTTTTAATTAAATAATATATCGAAATACTCTAATATGGCCAAACGACCATGAGGTGACCACTTGAATCCGTTTCATAAAATAGCTCGTATGCATGGTTTGGGAATTAACATTTTTTGTATGCAGTTACACAGTTAATGTATTCGGAAGTCCAAATCTCTGCAAACGGTGTTCGCCCACCACCGGTCCCTATACCCTCCACTGACCCTCGAATCTGACGACTAATGATTGTGATTACAGGCAACTATAGTCGCGATAAGAAATCACATCCCAGCACCTCGCATACGAATACGTAGGTACATAGCTGATACTCCGAAAAAAACTAGGATATAGTTATAGATTAGTTTTTTTTAACTATTTTCTGCACTGTTTCGCCAGCACCTACGTTGCTTCGGATTCGGAACATTTCTTTGTTATTCGGTTATCCTCGGTAAATATTGTGCTGCGCTTGCTTGATAGAAAACATGATATAGAAAATCTAATCTGAAGCAATAGCCTATTACGCTCGATAACTAGTTACTATAGCTGTTGATATTGTATTAAGATTATTGCCCTAATAATTGGTTACTGTAACTGATTACAATTTGCAAATACCTAGAACTACGTCAATGCAACGTACATTCGGATATGTAGACTTTGGTGGTGAAATTAAAACAGATTTCACTGATGAATGCACCGGACCTGGAAAAGAACAATTTTTATTATGACAACTATACACATAAACGAAGTTTATAAAATTTATTTAAAAAAAAATAGGTAATCAATATTTTCTCATACTATTTTGAGACTAATGTAGACTATTACGTCACATGTCACGTCGTTTTAGTATGGAGAGCCGGTTACTCCATAACTGCTTTGTCATCGAAACTACTAAATTACTATAAAATAAAATATTTTATTCTATTGTTATCGATACAAAGTCGATTACGTTATACATTCACTTCACTAGATCACGACCAACTATTACTGTTGACAGTGACAGTGACGTTGACATATGTAAGACAGTGACAACAATAGTAATTAATGTGTTGAGAAAAAGAGACGACATATTGTAGTGCGATTAATGACCAGTATAAACTGATCTCCGCGTCCATTGAAAAAACATAAATAAGAAAATTTAATTTACTTACCGGTGAAATGTTATGCCATCTTTTTTGTAACTTGACGTCTTAGCGTTCTTTCCACACCATTTCAAGGAACAATATGATGACACGGTTATTTAATGAAAAGTAATAAGTTTTAAAATAAAAACAATGCAATTTACATGCACGTGCGCATGGGTCATTAACTTGGTAACTTACTGGGGCTAGCTTTCCGAGCGCGGAATTGTATACACCCCAGAAACAGTATGAATGGCGTGCGTAACTTATCCAGTATGAGGTATCTTTAGGAAGTAATCTATGACGGAAAAATATGCAGCTGACGTAGGTATTCTAGTGAAGCCCTGCGTCAGTACAGATTGTTATTAATTGTAATTTATTTATTAAATGCAAGTCGGTAGATAAAATGTTAATTTCATCATGTTCCGAACTATTCAAATTCCAGTGCCTTTAGGTACCATGACTTCTCACAACAGGAATGTTTTCATTGTGGAAGGGAAACATCGTCGCTGTAAGTACATAGTGTAGAGCGACAGGTTCGTTTCTATTGAAGTAATATTTGAACCTCGGACCTTTAGCTCAGTAGGCTGGATCACCACTACCCACTGCCCCAATCCCTTCATGCCACAAACATTTCCTAATGTAAAATTTACAACCATACATATATACCTACATAACACGCACGGCTGGGGTAAAAGGGGTATCCAGAACTGTAGGATCTTATAGAAGATCCCACCATCACGTTTCAAATAGCGGCTGCTTATCGCCTGAGATGCAAAATGTAAGTAATTATTCGGATAAAGCTTTTCTATTAAAGCTTCCATTAATATTTTAACGAGTAATTTATTGGCAATTACTCACATGTTTGTTATTTAATTAATCTCATACACTTGCCCCACCCGCACCCATCAAAACGAGAAAGACCCATAAACTGTGTCAAATTAAAAAACTCCTTTGAACTTAGCCGTAAACATAATCGAGTATACTCAGTCACTGGTTAAAAGTATACTCGTCACTAGTTAAAAGTATACCAACTCACCATCCCTTCATGATAGAGTGACTAGTTCAATCTATTCTTATTCTTTATTGTACCTGTGTGGGTAAAGTTTTCATAAATAATGTTTATGACAAGGAAGATGTAAGCAAGCAAACCAGTCGTTCTATATCTAATCTATCCTATCAATTTGACTAGCCACCAACAAAATTCTCAGGTCCCATAACCAGAGTAAAGAGCAGAAGAAACAGTAGAAGAGTAGAGAAAAGCCTGTCCTAGGATACCGAAACCGACTAGAAATACTTAGACACACTAGTCTAAATAGACCGCCTAGTAACATTAGGTACCTACGATAGATAAAAGAAATAGGAAGATAAGTAGGTACAACCTAGGATAGGTGGATGATCTCTATTTTACTGACTTCTTATTAATTATTTAATTATGTACAAACATAGGCAACTCTGGCCTAACTGGAATTCAGTGTAGTTCACGACGTTGCCAACGTTACAGTATAAAAAGAATGTCCCAAATGCAAGACATGTGTCCACATGTTCTAAAAGACAACCCGAGTATAATGTGATAAAGTGTGTCCCATAAGGACCGCTTCGATGACGGCCGGTTTAATTATCTTGAAAGTAAAAGTTTTATTTTAAGCATTTTAAGCCACCGTGCTGGGAAGTGTGTTTCGAATTTGAAACGGTCGTGATTGTGTTCTTTAATTAGTGATTTTTATACATAATGATTCTACTTGTTATAAAACTACTTATGTAAGTTCTTTGTGTCTCCCTATCTAGGTACCTCTTACATCTGCTTAATTTAGTTAGTTACTAATAGATTGTCAGTGTTTCTTTCTATTAGGTATGTAGGTATCCTTCCTAGTGGGCTTTTTAAACATGCATAATAGAAGAGTCAAAGCAAGACTACTAGCTAGGAATATGATCACAGAACATCTAGGTACTTACTTTATCTAGATACTTTGACGATCCTCATCAGTCATCTTGTAGGTACCTAAATAGTGTAGGCAATAGGCGATGAGCTAGGTCACTAATCATTAACATCTGTCCCCGCTGTGTTAAACGTGGCTGTAGGATCTCCCTTAAGGCCTACAGTTCTGGCTACCCCGAAATGCGGTAGCCAGATTTTGATTATTAAATTTCTTTTTTTTCCAATTGACGGCTGGAACGGTTCGGATGTAATTTTCTTGTGAAAATCAAAATATATTTGTAAATGGCTTGCATGTGTCCGTAAAGTGATGTGTTTTGTATTTTCTGGTAGATAAGTTATATTTTGTTTACTTGTGATGTGAATCTAGTGCATGATTATATATGCGGGTAAGCTAAGTAAAACTTTAGTCGGAATGCGATCTCTTCATGGGCCCATGTAAGTTGTTTCTGCAATTATTTTTCATTTTGACTAACTTTACACTTGTTCGTGAGGATTTTCCTGACGTTTCCATTCATCATCATCATTATCATCCCTAAAGACAATGGCTGTATGGGATTAATTCCCCTTGCCTTTCCTTCGGGATAAACTATTTAAAATAAAAAAAATTGACAGTGACAGCCAGCAATAACCTATAAATAGCCTATAATTTTATTTAGCGTTTATTATTGAACAAAAATTATAAAATAAACTATGAGTTTTATGTGGAGACGAATAGCAAATCCGGCATTCAATGTTCTGAGACGTGAATTTAACCCAATTGAACAGCATACTTTGAGTAAAAACTATGTTAATACGACCGCCACAAATAGTATAATTTATTATCTAAAACCTCTCTATGTGCCTGTTCGCAGTAAATCGAAGAAGGTTTGTTGTATTAAATAATGGGTAATATGTCCTTAAAGCTTTGGGATATGTGTGTAAATGATTCCTCTTTTTGTATTCCCAATGTAACTTATGCATGCCTACCTGGTACCTTTACAAGGTTTACCTTAGTTAGATGATACATGTTAATTTAATAACTCTTTTCTAGGCTAAACTGTACATTAGCGACCCATGAGTTGGAGGTTCACAATTTTTCCTTATTATAAAGGTTAATTAATAAGAAGTAATTCCGCAATGGCACAACGTGAGGAAACTTAGTTTTCAAGAAAAAAAATTCTCAAAATTTTATATTTTTCGTAAAATCTTACAAGGATCTGACATTATTTTGACAGCTTTCAGTTTTTTTCCTTCAAGTCTATAAGACACAGGCAGGCAGGAATTATGTCATACAACCACAGACGATACTTAACATTTAATTCAAATTAGTGTTGATTAGGTTGAAATTGGTAACAGGACTGAATTAGTCAACCCCGACTCCACTTGGTACTAGTACGCCCTAGTGTATATAAAAGGCCGGAGGCGCGGAGGGAGAGTAGCCCCCGCCCGCTGTTTAAGGCTATAGAATGCATTTCTCATTTAAACCCTATTTTTAATACATATGAGGTTGGAGGGTTGATTTAGGGGGAGGGAGGGGTAATTTGAAGGAGAGGGAATAAGATTTAAAATAATTTTAAAATCTTACCCTACCAGGGGGTAGGGTTAACCCTTAACTTTAAAAATGCATAAAATGTTACTTTTTGATGTCTCTGAACCCAAATTTCAATCTCAAATATCCCATGAACTATGCATTTCCTAAAGTTGGGAGTTGGTGGGGGAGGTAGGGGGACCCCCTCTCCCCCCTCCCCCTCCCTAAATTCGTGGGTCGCTAATGTACTGTTTTACCCTTTTCTATTACAGAGCAGCTCTGATTCAGATGATGAAAACATTATTTTTGATGATGATGCATCATTATCTAAGGACTCAAAAGTGGTCAAATTTAATACAACCTCCATGCGGACTGACATCATATTAAAATCCGCTTTGAGTGTTGCTAGAAAGTAAGTACCTATTTTCTTATATACAATTACATATACATGGTTATGTTCGTAAAATGGGATAGCGAGAATTGCAGGATCATGAGGGGGAACCTACAGCCACATTTAGTATAGCTGGTCAGGTGTAAAAGATACATAACTGGTGCTAACACCACAGTGGGATAAAGAATGCAAATCTTTGTGTATTACAAAAATGTAGCTTCTCACTTACATACATACACAAAAGTCACACCTCTTTCCTGAAGGGGTAGGCAGAGATCACGGAACTCAATTTGCTACGATCCTGACACACCTCTTTCGCTTCATCTACTTTCATGATATTCTTCATTCTTCTCGCTTATTGTAATGAAAATGAATAAACAAATTTTCTCTTAACACAGCTAGCACAAATTTAATTTCCCAGCACAATAGGTAGCAAGCAAGATTTCTTATCTATAGGTATTTATAAAGAAGTAAAATAAACTTACATGTTTTCTGTTGCAGCAAAATTGAGACACTTTTCTATGAAAGCAAAATTAGAATAAATGGAAAGAAAATTCTAAAGAAAAGTGCTTCTGTAAGTATTACAAACTTTTTTCTGCTATTCATCAATGTCTTAAAAGCATACTAACTTAGCCAGGTCTGATGATTCATGAATACTTATTAAACTATTTTTATAGGTTAGAATTGGTGATGAAATAGATGTAATTAAAATGGTAAGTCCTAAGAATTCAGACCATATATATGTAGCTCGTGTTGAAGTATTATCTGCAGCAGCTAAAGAAGAATCAATCTTAGTAACTGTAAGAAGATTTAAAAATCTCCTAATAGAAAATTATGAAATTGATCCATATAAAGGTGGAAGTGAGTCATAAATAACTTAAATTAGTTAAGTAGTAATAAATTTGTAGATAAATAAGCAAAACTTGTTAAATATTATCATTATGTTTCAAATAAAACTATTGTAAATATCCTTTCTTAATAGTATCTTTGCTTTTTTAAATAAGTACACCATAATTTAAGGTTAAATCACTTGATTACTAAATATCAAAATCTATCTCACAATCAGAACTTTCAAACATAGAGATTTGTGAACTTGATATTGATGATCTTGGTCTAGAAGAATTGTCTGATATTTGTTTCTCTTCTAATTTACTAACTGTAGATTTGCTTTCTTCCATTTTTTTATTATTTCCCTTATCTTTACTTAAGTCATGTTTTTCTATAAACTGAAACTGCTGTAATTTGTTCAGTGTTTTGGATGAACAATTTTTTTCCTTTTCTTCAAAAGTATTTTTGGTACAACTGGTTCCTAGTCTATTATCATCACTCGGAATACTTTTTACACTATTTCTTTCCACATTTTTATAATTTAACTCCATATTATCATGATTTAAATAATTGTTGAATGTATTTGTATCTTCTACATTTGACTTAGTTTCATTACTTTCATTTGTGCAATTAAATTTTAACTCTATGCCTAACTCAGAGAAAACATCATTGACACTGGGAACAGCCTTTATCATTATGTTTTCATCGAAAACTTCTCCATCACTATCGTCTATCATGTCTTCATTATTCTGAACATTGATTTTTGTCTTTTTAGATTTATTAATCTTTAACTTGATTGAATCACTATCAATCGTAATTTGTTTACGTTTTCTTTTAGCAGATTTCTTAGTACGCATGGGTGGTTGTTTTTCTTCCTTATTCATTGCTGCGTGCTTCTTCAGCGTTGCAGCTAATTTCTTTCTTACTTCGTCGTTTTCTTCTTCAGCTATATTTTCTTTACCTATGTCTTCAGTATTGGTTTTATTATCTTTTTTGTTATTGAAATACGAGCTGGTTACTAAAGAAGCTGACAGTGTGATATTATCATCACTAATGTCTTCATATTTAGCGAATATTTTGGGGTTTCTAGTATTGACATCATAATCTAATGTTTTATGATCAACTTGTAACAACTTTCCATAGTATAATAGTTCTTCTTGCCATATGTCCATTAAGTTAAGCTTTGTTAGAAGTTTTTTGGCTGTACATAGGTATTCGAAGTCTGGGTATTTTGCGAAGGTGGAATGTAAAGCATCAACTGTGTCATCTAAAGTGCAGTCTTGCATTGAGAGATCAACGAGTGATACCGCCACTATAGCGTCCATTGGTAGTATTATTGTTCGATACATCAATCGACAATGTGCTTGTGATAACCTAAAAAGAAACAGATATTCATTACTAAGATTTTTTAAGTTTTAGCCAATAAGGGTAATGTGTTAAGTAACTTAGGTACTGCAGACTGCAAGAAGTTAGTCATAAAATTAATACAATATATGTATATAGATGGACAATGAGGTGACATCTCTACAAAAAAGTTTCATAAAAAGACAAAGAAGTCTCAATCGGTTACAGTCAGCGTTGCCAGATTTTTTTGCCAAGTCTGGATTTAGGAACTTTTTGAGTGAAAAAAAGCGGGATTCTTTCGTCCAAAGCGGGACATAGCAAAAGTTTTTGATTATATACGATACGATCTTTTTATTTCAGTTCAAATTATGTTTACGTGACAAAAGATAGCAAAAATATCCAGACAGGCCAGTCCACACTTGTCTGTGCCGAGCTGTCGAGTTATTCGGAGCCAGGGGACTGAGCCTGTCCCGCGCAGGACATTTAATTTTGATAAAAAAATCGGAACTGTCCCACCAAAATCGGTCCGTCTGGCAACGCTGGTTACAGTACAGTTGCACGCGATTGCTAGAGCCCCATAATTTACCATTTATTTATCATTTACCTTACTAGACTGTCGAGCATTCTGACAGTAGTTCGAGAGGGATCCCGATGTTCAGACTTCCTCTGCAGCATGTAGTACGCACGTAGTATCACGTTCGCCGATTTCGTCATTTCCATATGCCGGGGTCCGACCAAGCCAATGTACATCTACAAAGTATTGTTATACTTAAGCATAAAATACTAATACAGAAGATGCACAGCAAGCGTGCTGATCTCTCAGGCTTGTAATTCATACATTTCTTTCTTATTCCTTAATATACAGATTGGTTATATTCGTACGACACGCCCCATTTAGTTTTAGTAAGTACCAGCGGCCGCCCACGACATCGTCCGCGTGAAGGGGGCATTGCACCCGTGTGAAGCCGTATATAGCCTATAACCTTCCTCGATAAATGACCTATCTAACACTGAAATAATTTTTCTAATCGGACCAGTAGTTTCCGAGATTAGCGCGTTCAAACAAACTCTTCAGCTTTATAATATTAGTAAGTATAGATAACAGCAAGTGATGCACAATATACATAGTTGGGTAGATTTGACAGTCCGTATTGTTTGTCTGTTAAGTAATATGTAACTTAAAACTGCTTACTTGTAGTTTTTCAATGGTCCATCGAGATTTTGATGGTCCACCATTGGGATCTCCGAACAACAAAAACGCTGTTACTAATTTGTCCCAATTTTTGTTCTTCGAATCCAATAATATAAATATCAGATCAAACCTGGAAAAATAGATAGATTTGTGTTAAATTTCATAGTTTTGTAACTTCTATAAACAAATAAAAAATATGTAGCTTTAAATTACATTTATACAAATGACATCTCTCAAAAAAAGTTACATGTTACATGTAGGTATTTTTTTTCTACTAAAACTAACTAAATAAAGACATTGCGTCGCACAACGGTTAAAAAAAGAACTGTAGGCTCATCCCCTACAGGTGTGTAATTTACACACTTCTGCACAGCCTCTTTATTGTTAATAATCTAGCACAAGTAATATGTAGGTATCTAAATGATGTTAAATCATTACCTACTTAACAAGGGCGTTCCTAAAGACACGTTCGCACTGAGCGGTTGGTCGGTAACATAGTGCCCTTTAGGGTTGCAAGCCGCTATGATGGCGCAGCGAGTGTTCAACTTGCACACTATACCTGCCTGAAATGTAAGTCATTTTTTTTATATTAGGCTGGTTTCGTAGCCGACTCGTAGACTGAAAACGTAGGTAACTTGTAAAAGCAAAGCCAAAATGCGATCACGAAAATTGTGCGTGGGTGACGTAAGTATGGCGTCTCCCACTCGTCGCCCCGCGTACTCACGCACTCACAATTTTCGCAATCGCATTACATGGGTTTTGCTTTTGCAATATATGCATATAATAAATAAATTTGCATATAAGTGAAAGCCTTAGTAAAAAATAGTTTTAGTCTCCCAAGCAAAACCCGATCCTCAAGGTTCTGTGACTGTAATTTTTCACGTCTTCATCGTGTAAGTATACACTATAAGTATTTTTAGGAGTATGTACTAAGAAAGAGCTTCCAGAAATTCTCACGGGATTGGTAAAAAAAAATATTTTCCACCCACAAATGGGATTCGCGACCGCGTATTGATACGTAAGCCTTTAAAACAAATAACCTTGGCAATAGATATGGTCTGCTGCTCCATCGCCTCGTGTATGGCCGTGCGGTCGTGTTCCCGCAGCTGCGAGATCTCGTCTATACAACACACGCCGCCGTCCGACAAGACCAGCGCGCCCGCTTCTAGCTGCCATTCACCTTCTTCCTGCAACACAATAAACGGGGGGTTTTTCGGTTGCCACCGTTTGCGACGAGTAGGTACACACTCTACATATACATGAAATAAAGTTAGTTTGTGCCAAAAAAAATGCTGGGAAACTTTTTTTTTACTGACTTGGTCGCGGGCAATATTAGTCTCTAGTCTGCGTTGGTTTTTCGATAATGATCGTTTTTTGCAGAAATGCAGAATAACTCAACTTTCAGACACTTCCCAGGTATGCTTCCATAGAGAAAAATGTATGTGATGACGAGAAGAATGCGTAGTATTCGGAAACGTTGACGACATAAAAAAACATCCTGTATGAAAGTAGGTACAGTATCGCGACCTTTGAAGTAGGGACGTTAGTTAGAAGCACTATATAGTATTAGGTTTTTAATGTTTGGTTCGCGCGTGTGTGAATAAGGTAGACTATGCATCAAGGCTATTGCCTCTCTCTTGATAGATGATAACTGATTAACCTACGAGTTACTTTTACAGATTACATATTACTTAGCTTACTCTAAGAGCAGCGCAAGTAAGCCCCGCCCGCGTACTACCGGAGCCCGAAGTGAAAACGGAGCGCGGAGTCAACTCTACACTCGCTCGGAGAAGCTGGGACTTTCCGGTACCTGAAACAAAGAACAAGGCAACATTATGGTCGATTCTGACCGTCAAACTTAAACCTAAACGTAAAATTAGTCCTTTCTCTCTCAGCCATTTATGTTAAGACAGAGGAGGGACAGACCAGAGCCGACTAAGGCTAAGTTTACGTTTAACAGTCAATTTCTACAACTGATCTTGAGAGATTTTTTTGCATATCTCAGATTTAATCTTCAGTTTTCATACAAAATTTCAAATTAGGAATAAAAAGAATCCAAAGTTTTTATGATCTCTCGTCTTGAAATTGGCGGTTAGTGTGACGGTCAGAATCGACCATATTAGGGCAAGGAGACAGGGTGCTTATAGCCAACTAGCGGCCGCCCGCGATTTCGTCCGCATGATCATAGCCTATGTGTTATTCTGACGTACCTATAAGCTCATCAAAATCCGTTCAGTAACTTTTGCATGAAAGATCGATAGAATTTGTCATCGATATAAATTATGGTCCAAGTTTTCCTTAATTTGGCGCGTTCGTGAAGAAATCTAACCGGTGGGTTTTAGTGAAAATGCCATGACAACGAACGACAATGCGAAACGAAGTTTTTTTTTTTTTTTTTTTATTCTTTTTTTTTTTTAAAGGGGTTTTTACCCACTAGGGTATGTCAACCCCATTGTATCACCTTATTTTATAAACAGGATAAACATACTATTATTAACCTACTGATGCAGGACTGTGATTAGCTTGCATAACATAATAGCACAAGTAGAAATCGGCTCAGAGAGAATAGTTTGCATGATTCCTACATCGAACAAATTTATCTTAAACTCCCTCATCAATAATTCTCTCTCACTTTGGTTTTTGATACATTCAACCAACAAATGTTGCACATCCTCTATTTTATCACATGTATCACAATTAGGTGTATCCGATTTTTTCATGAGATATGCAAATTTATTTGATGGAATGTGTCCAGAACGGAGCCTCATTATCAATTTTACATATTTTCTACTTAATTTAACGTTATTGAACCAAGGAATACGAGGTGGTTGTGGTTGTATTGTCCTATACCATATACCTTTATCTCGGGATCTTGCATTATAAAAATGTTTCCAATTGTGATAGTTATTTTTTTTGAATTTAGTGAGCACTTCCGAGAAATCGGGTTCATAGGTAATTACATTACCTTGTGATATGCCAGATTTAGCTAACCTATCAGCCACCTCGTTGCCACTCAAGCCTATATGTGCTGGAACCCATTGAAACCTCACAGAAATACCCTTATTCTGTAGCATGATGATTTCCTCTAAAATTCTATAGACTATCGGTACACCTCTATGACCAGAGGCGCACCGAGCCACGTGATCGATAGCACTTTTGCAATCTGAAAAAATAACTACATTAGGCCAATTATTACTGGAAATATAGGATAGAGCCTGTGACATTGCAATGAGTTCCGCAGACAACTGAAACATCAGCACTAACACTGAAACAACCTCCAGGCGCTCATGTGGATCAAAGTAAGCTGCCCCTATACCGACCGTATTTTTTGAACCATCTGTATATATCTTATGGTATGCATAGTACTTGGTGTGCAGTTCCTCAATTACATCAGATTTAAGTGAATTTGTTTTATAAATATTTTTAGTACCCTTTATACACTCTAACTTAGTTTGGATAATATTTTTAATATTAATGTATGAGACCCAAACATCTAATGTAAACATTTGTAAACTATGTGACGAGTGAAGCTTATAATTTTTGGTCTCATTGAATGTCTTAACTAACAGGGGTTTATTTTTATTGTTCCAATATCTAGTTAAGAAACGAAGTTACATTGTCGATCCTCCATTAACGGTTAGATGGATATCACTTGAAGTTAATACGTAGACTAAAGAGTACATGTAAGTGGGGTTTAAAAAATATGTTTTAATGCTGACCTGGGTCCCCAACTAAGAGCAAATGGCACTGGCCACGTACTCTAGTCAAGTGTTTGTCATCGGCCGTTGTTTTGTTATCATCTTCGTTTTCCAAAACGTGGTTAGATCCAGTGATTACTGTTAACAATACCGCCAGTTTGACTAGATGAAGGCCGTACACCTAAATAAGTAAATATAAAAATTAGGTCAACAATCTGTAGTCTAGAATCGAGAAAAAATTAAAGGCAATCAAACACCAGACCACAAAATATTTATAGAACAGTCACAGAAGACGCTCTGTAAGCGTGTGACCAATGACATAAGTACTTGCTTGTTAAAAAGAGTTGTAGGTATATTGGATTGCATGAGAAGAGCTGCCTCATGGTTCCGGCAGAGTAGAATTTGTATCACCCCATGCCTACCCGTGGATATCGTACGAGGCGATTAAGGTTTTCTGGGAGGTGGGCAGCAGCGCCTCCCGTGCTGCCAACATAGTCCGAAAATCAGACTGCGGTCACCAACCCGCCTGACCAGCGTGGTGACTATGCGCAAAAACCCCCTTATGGCAGTAGCCTTGTGGCGTGCCCTGGGGAAGGCCTACATCCAGCAGTGGACTGCAATAGGCTGAAGACGAAGACTTGAACAAAAGATGCTATACTTATTTTAAGTTTCTTTACACTACGCCTAACTCGACTAGACAGACATAAAACCTTATTGAAACATACTTGCGGACAAACCGATGCTAGAATTTTGTCTCTACCCTTTAATGGGCAAGCTTCATACTTCAACCAGAACTCGTTAAAGCAGTCCTTTATATCAGGTGCTGATGCAATAACCGACGATGCCTGTGCGTTGCACACTTCTATGTAGTTTGCTTGTAGGACTAGCTCTACTTCAGACATCCTGTTTTGAGCGCACGGTCGCCATCGACGACGGACTATTCCACTGAAATAGATAATTATGTCATAGTAGATTAGATACATACAATATCTTTAAGCACATACAGGGTGTAAAAAGACAACAATGTTTTTTTAATACCTCGTATTCTTTGTAAGGTTACGATCATTTTCTTCTATGGAACCAACCCTGGGAAACGACAAAAAATTATGAAAAAATACTGACATTTTTTTGCAAGCAATGTATTTGTTTGATGCGCAAAGTACAAATGTACCTACAAAACTAACATTATAACATTTTTACATGGTATCTTTGAAAAAAATATTTGTTAACCGATTTCAGATGGATTTATGTAGAAAAAATTATAATATTGATGTAACTTTGGACCTCAATATCTTGGAAACCCTTGGTTTTCCAGGGGTCCTTCCATAGAAAAAAATGATCGTGATGTTACAAAGAGTATGAGGTATTACAAGAACAAAGTTGTCTTTTTACACCCAGTATAATAAAAATGTTGCGGATCGCTGTCTGTACATGGAAGATATATGAGAAAAAATGTTATAGGAGACCTTTATCAATGCAATAGTACCCAAAAGAATGATTTTTGTCTGTTTGTTGGTTTGTCTGTGCGTTTGTGCACGCTACTCTCAGAAACGGCTGAACCGATTTCGATGCAGTTTTCAGAAATATATGTATTGTGATAGGTTCCACTTAACATAATTATAGGCTACTTTTTATCCCGGGGAAATGTTTTTTTTTTCCAGATAATTTCTATATTTTGTTTTTTCTGTAGTCCACGACGGACGGAGTCGCGGGCGTCCACTAGTATACTAATCAGTGTCGTAGTGGAGGGAATTGGAGGAAGCAATGTTTAGAAGTGGACTTCTTTTGGCTGAAATGATGATGATGACTAAGCATCCATAAATAAATCAGTGCAATCCATTCACCTGACTCTATTCATCTATAGTTATATCAACGAAAATATAAATAACTATCTTTATCACTTACTTAAAATTACTTACTGTGCTTTACTTTATTACTTTCATGTATTTTCTTAGATATAGAAATCAACAGCTATACACAGAGTAAGGCCTATGAGTAATATTATAGGCCTCATATTGTGGGTCTACAAAAAAAAGGCCAAATGCGATTCAGACTTGCCCATGAAAGGTTCCATATGAAAGGTAAATTGCAGTTTACAATTTACGACATATTAAAAAACGATTTACTGGAGCTTGTTCAAACCAATTTTCGGTCGAAGTTTGCATGGTAATGTACATCATATATTTTTTTCAAGTTTATCATTCTCTTACTTTAAAAGTTACAGGGGGGGGGGACACAATTTTACCACTTTGGAAGTGCCTTTCGGGAAAACTATGTCATTTAGAAAAAAACATATATTAGAAACCTCAATATCATTTTTAAAAACCTATCCATAGATACTCCACACATATGGGTCTGATGAAAAATTTTTTTTAGACTAGCCCTCATTTTATACAAACTTAATAAGTAATTAAACAAGCTTGCTTACCAGATATTAACATCATCACCAGGTTTACACTTATCCACCAAGTCATCCTCAAGCACCACCCACATTGACCCAGGTATTGTGCCTATACTTAGCCTATTTACCTGCTCCTGAAATATTAATTTTTGACAGAGATACAGTTATAGGAAAAATCAAGGAAAGAGATCTTCATAGGCATGTTTAGCATAATGCAAAGGATCACGACCTTGATATTAACTGATCAATATATCACATTAGCTAGCACACTAGCATTTTTTTGGTTTCCTTTAAGTATTGCTGATACTTATTTGCATCCTGGCAGTAAATGTTGAACTGATGTTGGCATGCTAAGTACATTGTTCTTTCATACATTGGTGCTATCATTACCAGTGATAAACCAAAAATTACATACTGTACCTGTATTTTGATTTCCTGATAATCTTTACAATGCTCTCTGGAAACTAGATGCACTTGGCTAAAGGTTGCACATTTGCATCTTGACTCCTGATTGCCACATTTACTTGGAGGTTTCAAAATGTACCTCTTCTCAAATTCCGCTTCCACTGTGTTCTCGTATTTACATTTGGCACAGACATAGTTTCTTTGATACTCCAACATTTTTGTTTGTGTCACCCTTACCACTGTTCCTGTTTAAATAAAGAGAAACAAAGAATAACATTTACAGCAGCAAAGCTACTAGTAATCTATGTATACATAGATAATTATTTACAACAAACAATAGTATGTACAAAAACATTTAATTGAATAAAAATGTGCCTACTTACCAGTAACTTTAAGGAAACACCCCAAATCCACATTCTTTGGAAAGGTTATTCTGTGAAGTTCTGGGCAAACTGGTAGACCGTAAAACCTTGCATGAACATTTCTTTTTAGATTACAAAATTCTAATTTCGAAACCAATATCTTGTATTCTTCCTGCTCTAGGATGAGCTGTTGAGCCTTTATTATATCTCTGTGGCATTTTGGTAAACTCTCAACAGGGTTACATAGCACATTATCACCAACGTCAGGACAAGTTTCAAAGAGTTTTAGAAAACTAGAACATACAATTTATTTAGTTTTACCATGAAACATAAATTTAAAAAATTATAAAAGGTAATGTACTTACTCTATTCTAATACTAAAAAACCCTAAAATATCTTTTTCCGATAATATATCTAGGCAATCGTTAATGTGAAATTTCATAATATATTCTAAAATCATTTTTATGTTGGTAATTTACCATGAAATAAAATAAATTTATTTTGTTTGTTTACAACACAATTTTTTTTTATTTTTTTTTTTATCCCGAAGGAAAGGCATGGGGAACTAAGCCCATACAGCCTAATCATTGTTAAGTAAAATGTATTCTGAATTTATGATGGATGGTAATGATGATGATGAATGGAAACGTCGGGAAAATCCTCAAGAACAAGTGTAAACTAACTTTACAAAATGAAAAATTATTGCAGAAACAACTTACATGCGCCCATGAAGAGATCGTAATCCGGCTAAAGTTTCACTCGGCTTACCTGCGTATAAAACCATGCACACGCACTAGGTTCACAGCACAAGTAATCAAAATATAACTTATATACCAGAAAACATCACTTTACGGACACATGCAAGCCATTTACAAATAATTTTTGATTTTCACAAGAAAATTACACCTGCACCCTTCCAGCTTTTCCCGCCGAATCCTTTACAACACAAAATATAACCTAGTCTTTGACGTTGACAGTACCTTCTTAGAGCACAAAGAGCCTACAGCGTGCTTACTTTATTGATAGTTTATCTATCAAGGCAAACTAAATTAATGATGGATGATAAACAACGAAATGTATAGAAGCTACTTAGAGTTTGAAAAACTAGACGGGAAAAAAAGTAGAGTGTACTCACAATTCAATTTTGATGGACATTTTTTCATTCAATGACATTTCTACCATTCTGTAACTGTCAAATTTGAGGTAGGGCAGTATTGATTACAGGTAGGGCGGAAGTAAAAAATTATCATAATTCATCTGTTTTCGAAGCAAGAGTTTCTTTTAAGTCCTTCCTCCGAGTTAGAACGAGGTCAAGCTGGTGCCAATGTTTCGAACGAGGAGCGTAAGCTACCTTTGAAATGCGGTAACGCACAGCTGGTATTTAGAGCAAAACTCCAACAATAGTTGTCCGTTGTAGTTTTGCATTCCCACGCCGTGGTCACCTATGCAATCAGGCCAAGAAGACGCGTCCTTCATTGAAGTTCATGAGAAACAATCGGTCGCCCGGCTGCACCGCACTTACAACCACATTTCAAAAAACTGCTCCTTGGCTACGGCTAACGAAGGAAGCCCTTGGAGTGTAGCCGAAATGGTGACGTACCCACTTGAGATGTTAAGTCGTAGGGGCTTCGAGACACCCGCAGGAGTCTCAACCGAAGAAAGAAGATGTTCCCGAATCATACTCCGTGCTTGCGATTATCAGCAGCACCTTTACCCTTCCAGAAGAACGTAGCTTCCCCATTGTCTTTAGCTATGTAAATGATGATGGCCGTTTTCTGATCTGAGCTTGATATGATCAGAATGTCGCAAAGCGCATTCTATATACAGGGTGATTTTTGGTCGTCAACGTTCCCGACTACGGAATCTCCTCATCATCACGATCATTTTTCTCCATGGAAAGTGTCTGGTTTCCAAAATATTAGGGTCCACGTTGGTAAAAATCCATAAATGCACAAGACGCGCGTACAGGATTTTTTCACTAAAAATAATTAAATCTGTCTATAAAAAACTAACATAAACACTAGATACTATAAATTTCGCACGATCAAGGAATTTAAAATTAAAAAAAAAAAAAAAAAAAAAATCCCAGTGCAAACTAGTGTTGAGTGGCCACAAAAAAACAGTATTTATTATTCTGACAACTAAGACCAAAAAGTTTTATTTTTTCCCTTGTTGGCAGGTGTATAGAGCGTCGTAGTTTTGCCTCTTTTCGAGCGAAAGAAACCGACGCCGAGGTTGTCCTAGCATTGTGATTTCAAGGTATATTGCCCCACGATGCCCCCTCTTACTACGGCCCTGTGAACAATAATATGTCCCACTTCAAATGAGGCGAGAGCAAGTACTGACAGTACCCCAGGTAATTAAATGAGGAACCTTGAAATTATGTAAACCTTTTATATACAAGTTATTATAGTACGAAATAAACTTGCAGCCGCGATAAAAATCACGAACCCCGGATGCCTCCAAGACACCTGAGTCCGCACCCTAGCACCACGCATGTTTTCTATTCTCTAAAAATAAATAAATTGTTAGTTAATATCACTATAGGTATATTAAGCAAGTTAATTATAGATACATAATAATTACGTGCTAACCAATTATTACTTGATACAGTGTAGGCGCCACCAAGCTAGACATGGGCCCACCCAAAGGCGAAAATCATCAATAAAATTAATCGCCTGGCGCAGGCGTGAAAGCGAGGACAAGACTTTCAATTTATATGTTTCTACCACTCTCGTATAACATTTTAAAATAAATTCATTGTAGGATTCTTTTGTTATGGAAAAGTATGTGCACCCTACTCAAAAATACACAATACACAGAAAATATTTAAAAAGACGCAAATATTGGGATTATGAGGATAAGCAACTAACGACAAATATTTAAAAAAGCAAGAGTGTGCCTAAAATTTGCCGTTTGAGTTTTTGCCTACATAGTTTGGTGACGAGTGATATATTAAGTGCTTGTCGTTTGTACCACCAAAATATGTTATTTGTCCACCAAAAATACAAACAAATCGCTGACGACAAAATTGTCATGTTTTTTTTTATTAAGTATTTATGGTGGTCAAGTCCTTTCGACATAACAATATTTGAACAATCACCTAACTAAATATACAAAGAATAAAGTAAAAAATTGAAGTACCCAGTACAGAAATTTAAAATACGGAATTGTTAGCTACCGCGAGGTTTGTTTTACTATATTCTATGCACTTTATATTACAAATTACATTTCACTATATTAAATATGTTCTCAAAACGAATAGTTTTTCATGATAATATTATATTTATTTTCAACGTCTTCACTTACATTATAGGGTCATTTTTTTGCCGTGTGTCCTTGTGGGACAAGGGGGGGAATTTTTTCATGTTTCAAGTGCCTCAGAGCTTGGAATCCATATAAGAGGAGATACCAAATCTGATGATAAATGATGATGATGAATGGAAACGTCGGGAAAATCCTCAAGAACGAATGGAAAATTAGTGCAAACCAAAAACAATTGCAGAAACAACTTACATGGGCCCATGAAGAGATTGTATTCCGGCAAAAGTTTTACTCAGCTTACCTGCGTATAAAACCATGCACACGCACTAGATTGTAGTAGAAGTAATCAAAATATAACTTATCTACCAGAAAACATCACTTTACGGACACATGCAAGCCATTTACAAATAATTTTTGATTTTCACAAGAAAATTACACCCGCTCTCATCCAGCTTTTCCCGCCGAATCTTATTGAGCTTCTCTCTATTCTTATCATTTTATTTTTTTCAGAATCATTTTTTGTCTATAGGGTAGGGTTTATGTAGCATGTGGTGACGCATCTACACGGGGCGGCCAGGCCGGCGTCGGCGGCGGTGGCGCACGCGCTGCTTTATGGCAGATATCTCAAAGTAAGTAACGCCCAGAACCCCACAGTTTTCAGTCCAAAAAATGCTGCGCAAGTGACCGTCAACTTACGGATTTTTAAACAAAACTGATTGAAGTCTGAAAAACTTAGGTAGGTACATAGACACTAGCGCCAATCATTCGCTCATTTTGTCGTGTATTTCAAAATAAAACCATCTTGAAAGTGCATTATTCTATTTTACTATATTCCACACATCTTGAAGGATCCGTAGGAAAATACTCCTGACATTTCGTCATAAGCCTTTTCAACGCTTGAATGTATTTCCTTTGAGTTTCATCATTCATGACATGAGCCACATTCTTGGAAAAAATCTTTTCTCGGCCAGTACGGGCGTGGATACCGACCATAGTCACACCGATTGGCCAAGGGGCATTGCCTATAGCCATTTGGAGATACGAGTCACTAGCCTGCAAAGAAAGAAATTGGTTGGTGAACACCAGTGCGATATTTATTTTATTCTATCTATATTTGTCTCATGGCATGGCTGAGTTCTACAGCCCTACTTCTGAGACCCTACAGCCATGTATAACTTAGTAGGGTCAGATGTAAGTGATCAGTGTGAAGTTGTTAGCTTATATCCTGAGACTCCTACAACATGCAGGGAAGTAGATGCAGCTGATGTATTCTAGTTTAAATTTTATGTAATCTAAATTTGATTTCAAATTCAAATCCAAAATCATTTATTCATGAAAGCATTAACACTTGTTTGTCATTGTCTGAAAACATTAACACTTGTTTGTCGATTGTCTAATTATATGTTACTTTCTATGTTCGCACCCCAAAAATGAAACCGCTACCAAACAAAAAAGGAGGTGAATTTAAACAACCCAAAAATAAATAAATCGCAAAGCTTTTGCTTTGGCAACGGTCACCACCCCAAGGTGCGATTTGATAGGGTAAGCCCACCAACTTCTTTCATTTTCTTTTTTTTTTTGGAAAATACATTCTAAATTCTAAGGCCTGATCTGTGGTGCAATATCAACTTACCATAATATAATTCCTTTCTAGTAAATGCTTTGTTATCTCCGTAAGACTGTCACAAATATCTTCCGGAAGATTCTTTTTCTTCAGTTTCCTTGTCAATGGCTTCAGATAAACCTGTGTTTGCGTGAAGGTTGCGCGTGTGATTTTGTGTTTAACAGTCTGTTTTTCAGCAGCTGTCGCCGAATTCAGTTGTTGGCCCCACATTTTCAATAGAAACTGGAGAATAAAAATAATAATTAAATGCAAAGGTGAAGGGCCTCAGACAAAGTATCTTAATTTTTCAAATCGATATCGGATCGTCACCGACACATTTGCTCGAAGCCTTCATAATCGCGTCGCGTGTCAGGTCACATGAAGAACCGTGAACCAAAACTGCTATTGGTGGAGAGCAGCGACAACAAGCATCAATGCCAGACATGTTTAATAATGATGTGATGTGATGGGATAAAACAGGGATGAGCCTTGGAAAAGCCAAGTTTCACCATGATAGTGCTGTGAGGTGGAAAATATATTTGATGCAATAGATAGGTAATGCAACAAGTTATCACCAAGCCCACTGACCCTTGAATTTGTACAATAGTAGCAACAGTTACCTGTAAAAGAATCATGATGACATTCATATCATGATTTCTGTCACCTTGTCCCATGGTTTTTGCCATTTCTTGAATAAATTCATATGTAATAGAATCATTCAGTGCATCCTCTTTTAATGTTTTGTCTGTATGTTCACTCTGAAAATAATATGATAAGTTTAAATGCAAACTGAAAACATTACAAATGAATTATGGATAAAAATTCAAAACTCTTATTTACCTGTGTACCTAATTCTAATATTTCATTTAGATATGCTTGATCCACTTTCTCCATAGCTTCTTGAAAGTCATTTCTGAAACCCTGCAAAATTAGAAACACAATTTACAATAGAAAATAACAATAATAATATGACCCTCTACTCTCTATTATTATTGAAGTTGATGCCAGATGAAATTAATTATTTATCTGCTCAAAACAATTTACAATAAAGTTATTATTACATTATCTTATATTATTGTTATATTTCATCAAAAATGAGGCATGCAAATATTTTATTTATTCAACATGACATTGCAACAAGCTGATTTGTTTCAAAAGGTATACAATGTATTGCTCAGGTATTTATTTTAAGGCTGCCTGCATGATTCTAACCTTCCTGGGCTCATAATAGCTAGGTGAAAAGCTTTAAAATCAGATAAGACATTCAGTGTGGACTACTTTCTATTTCTACTATTTGCAATAAATAAGCATCACTTACTCTATTAGCTTCCGGCTCCTGAATCTCTATTCTTCTCAATCTTCTAAAAGCTTGTAATTCACTTTCACCAAAAAGCAGAATAGGATGAGTTCTTTCCCTCAACCTTTTGATTACTTCTGCTCTGGGAAGACCTGCACTCTCCATTTGGTTATCTATATTTTCCTTTGAATTTGAACCTGGAATAATTAGAATTTATAAAATAATGGTAGTCATTTTAAAAAGAAATTAAGACATCTGGATTTTTTATTGCAACAAATTTATTTCGGCCAGAAGCTTCTGAGGTAGCAATACCTTAAAATACATATAACCATACTATAAAAATAACAACAAGCTGTTCTCGAGAGTCGTCACAAATCATCTGGCATTGAGATTTGATGCCTTCCAGCCACCGGAACAGGCCGGGTTTTGCGAAGGCTACAACACCGTGGACCACATTCATACTGTACGGCAGGTTATATAGAAGTCGGAGGAGTATAACCAACCGCTGTGTATGGCTTTTGTGAACGAGAAAGCCTTCGACTCAATCGAAACCTGGGCCGATTTGGAATCCTTGCAGTGATGCCAAATCGACTGGCGATATGTGGAGGTGCTGAGAAATATCTACCAAATGGCAACCATGTCCGTTCAAGTCCAAACCCACCAAACAGGACCGATCCAATTACTTCAAGGTGTAAGACAGGGTGACGTAATATTCCCGAAACTCTTCACCAACGCGATGGAGGACGTCTTCAAGACGCTACAGAGGGATGGACTAGGCATCAACGTCAATGGTGAATGTCTCACGCATCTCCGCTTTGCAGACTATATAGTTTTGATGGCTGAATCGCTGCAGGACCTACAAAAAAAGCTGTCTAGTCTCAATGCTGCCAGATGGACCAATGACTTAAAGAGGACGGCTGATAGTGACTGGATGGCAAAAATGGGAGATCGAGCCATGTGGCGTACACTGGGGGAGGCCTACGTCCAGCGGTGGACTGCAATAGGCTGACGATGATGTTGCATTGTCAGTTTTACCATCTATCAGAAATCATTCTACTAAATACAATGGCTGCAAGGACATAGTTTCCCTTGCTTTTCCTTAGAGATAACTTATTTAAAAAAACCTTACACTCCACCAGCACCTCTGGTGAAAAATTCACTCACAACAGTCCCCAATGGGTGATAAAATGTAAATCAATACTAACTTGTGTCATCTTTTTGTGGAGTTTCCTTGCTTTCTTCTTTAACTTTGCTTTGCGGCCCATATTTACTTAAGTATTCTTCTTGTTCCTTAGCTAATAGAACTCCTCTTTTAAAGTATTTCTTATTAGGATCCTGGAAATAAATTTAAGTTGTCTAGGCACTAATTTCTGTAAATGCTAACTCTTAATAAAAGTTAGCTTAATAATAGAAGAAATAAAGATACCAAAACAAAAGCATCCTTAGAATGTTACAAGTTCAAGCTAGACTACAACTAATTTGTTTTGTTTACAGTTAGCTATCAAATATGTAGGTACAACATTTATTACTATGGTGACGGCCAATAGTAAAGTATGTAACTATATGGGTGAGGTTTATTTTTAGTTCAGGTTTAGTTGTTTTGGGCCTCAGTCCTTGCAGTGTAATAAATAGATTATATATACAAAGCTTTTAACTGTATAACTCCAAAATAACATATTACGTACCAGTACATTTTTCTCCTCCAATAATTTTCGTTTCTTTGCGATTTCTGCCTTCAAAATATCCATCTTTTCGTCTCAGATAAACTTTTTAAAGTAAATTTGAGATTTGGTTTTGTCAAGAAGCAGCCACAAACTTAAGACTCCTCAATACGAACGCAGGTTTTATGTTTCGCTTCCTTGTTATAAGTCCGTGAATTTTTTATCAATAAATTTTTCCAAGTTTAAGATATAGTGCGAGTATAAATATTATATAAATTTCACTTTAAATTTCCTATATTATTTTATATGAAATCCCCAGCGAAAAGTGAGTTAATTTTTAACTTTTTATTTTGATTGAACAAAACAAGTTGACATTTATATTACACAAATAAATATGACGTGATTTGACAGCTGTCATGAGTCCAGTTGCCAGACCATTTTTCAGTTTACCCCATAAAGTGGCCCGGTAGACGGTGTAAGGTAAATTAGTTTAGCTTCAATGAGTATGTACACTATTGGGTGTGTGCACCACAGTAGCGAGTCAAATAATAAATAACAAGAGCTTGTTTATTTTGATAAATTTGAGTAAATAAAATGTATTTAGAAAGACAATAAATGGTATTTTTAGATGTATAAGGGTATTTAAGGGCGTTTGAGGTTAAGAAACTGAAACACGTGTTTAACCTGATTACTATGGACCTGGATGTTGCTGCAAAGTCCTTTGGATTGAAAGAGAGGCCGGATGTTGATGTTCGTGAGTAACTTGTTTTAATTTGGTAAAATTTATTACTACGTATCTACTATTTTCATATAGGTAATTTGTTAAAACCTGTTTATGGAAAAATAGACTTCATTATAAAAACTGGTTTAGAGTGTAAAACACACAAAGTTTTCAGCCCTAAACTATGCTAAAAGGAAATAAATTGGTACCTTTTAGCTTGGTGTTAGCACCATTATTCGTCAAACATCAGTGACCTCAACACCCTATAATGCAAGTTTAAACTGTAAGTACTCTCCTAACCTAATAAAAAATTGAGTAAACATTTAGATAAAATAGTTACAAATTTTTTATCCGTTTTTTACAGATCGATAATGCGGGTTGTCACTGGATTAAAATGTAGCAGCGTTTATCAACCAGGTCACCACAGAAGCGAGTTCAGAGGGCCACTTTGCCAACTTTGGCCCTCGACTCTTAGCTTGCCTTCATTGGCCGGCTAAGAGGGAACAGCGCAAGAGCAGAACCTTTGCTCCTTCGGGTGGAAGTGTAAAATCTCATAAAGCCGGGAGTAACTGACGTTCACGCCCCGCAGTCTAACCTCTCTGCAGCTTAGCTTAGCTGCCTGCGCCGGTGTTCCGCCACATATAGAAAGCCCACCTCTTGGCCTTAAATTACGGGCGGCAAGTCACCGCCTGCCACCTCTAAATTTCGGGACTAAGTTGTAATGGCAGGCGTCCGAATAGCCTTTATCTAGCCATCAACCCTATAGCCCATGATCTTAGTTTCCATCGCATGAAGTAGATCAGCACTCCAATAGTCTTTTCACATGGCGGAGCCCATCACCAGGTGTATCTTTTTATGCACTTGGCGACGGTATCCGCCACGTATAGCCCACTCCATATTAAAGTTCTCTTAAAAGAGCCTATCTACATCTTGGCTACGGCCCGATACGCGCCTCTCAAAGGACCAGGACTCTGTAGTCCCATGAATTTCGGAAGAGATATATAATAATAATAACGTAAGTTTTTAAACTAAGTGTAAAGTAAGTGGCTAAACTTTATAAAATAAATTGTTTGTTTACTGATTGATCCCCTTTTTAGGCGGGTATCCGCCACGTATAGGCCACTCCATATTAAAGTTCTCTTAAAAGAGCCTATCTACATCTTGGCTACGGCCCGATACGCGCCTCTCAAAGGACTAGGACTCTGTAGTCCCATGAATTTCGGAAGAGATATATAATAATAATAACGTAAGTTTTTAAACTAAGTGTAAAGTAAGTGCTAAACTTTATAAAATAAATTGTTTGTTTACTGATTGATCCCCTTTTTTCCATCAAGGGTACGCCCACCACCGGGCCCTACACCCTACGCTGACCCTCGGATCTGCCGACTCATGATCACGAACACAAAACTACTACACTACACTACAGGATCCATTGAAATATTTGCTTGTTTGTCGGATAATGGATCCGACTGTTCAGTTATTATGTTACGATCATTAGAAAATATTTTATGTTCTTCAATAGTATTCATTCCATAATAATATTATAGAATTATAGACCACCGGACATTTAAGAGCTTGTTTTTTCTTTTCAGATTTTTTATTATGTACATTATTCTTTTCTTTCTTTCTTAAACCGTCGGGTTTTTGTATTTTTTAAATTATGTTTTTTTATTTTATAGTTTCTGTTATGAGTACCTAGCTACTAATAGATACGCTTCAAAAAACATGCTCAACATGCTCGGCAGTAAGAAGTTTTCGTCTTGCTGCTGTCTAAAAACTTATATGTGAGAATGGTTGTTACGCAACTTTCAATCGATATAGATCCTAAACGGTTAGTCGAATCTAAAAATGTTTAGAGAAACCTGAAAATGATTTTTAAATACCTATTCAACGATACCCCACTCGATATAGTTTGTCGGCTTTAATTTTTTTATTTCACAAAATGGCGTCCAGTAGTCGCCATATTAGATTTAATTAACGTCATGTCTTTAGTGACACTCGCCGGACTAAGAGGAATCGATTGACGTATGAAAAATCGGCCGAGGCGTTTGGTCTGTGTAATGCATCAAAGGAACATACAAACATACATACACAGGCTGTTAAACACAGTACCACTCCTTTGCGTCGCGCAGTCGGGTATACATACATACATAGGCTGTTAAACACAATACCACTCCTTTGCGTCACGCAAAGTTGTACGTTAAATACAGGGTGATTTTTGGTCGTCAACGTTCCCGAAAACTACGGAATCTCCTCATCATCACGATCATTTTTCTCCATGGAAGCATACCTGGGAAGTGTGTGGTTTCCAAAATATTAGGGTCCAAAGTTGAGTAAATAGACTGCGTTTTTCTGCATAAATGCACATAGACGCACGTAGCAAGATTTTTTCACGAGAAATAATTAATATCTGTCTATAAATAAACTAGCATAAACACTAGACACTATAAATTTCGCCAGATCAAGTAATTAAAAAATATTTTTTTTCAAAAAAAAAATTTTTTTCCCAGCATTTTTTTGGCATAAACTTACTTTATTTTATGTATAGAGTACACACCCTTCGTTAAAGGTGGTCACAAAAAAACACCCTGTATATAATACTTGCAATTTTTCTTTATTTCGTTATCTATACGTACACAATACATACCATTTAACAAATCACAACAAGATTAGGTGATAAAACTAATACGATATCTACCTAATAAGATAAGCATGATTTGATTTTAAATTAGTAGATTCCTACATAATCGTACGTAATGTTGTTTAAGATAGCCAAATTGTTTTTTTAGTGATACAGTTAAATCTACTTATTTAGATAGCAATATGTACCTGCGTAATTAAGTTTAATAATGGTTGTCATTAAAACAAATAAATTGTTATTAGTTATAGTCACTATAGCTATAATACAATGCACAGGTGAGATATAAGCATATAATTATATGTATAGAAGGTATTAGTAAGTTAGCCAGTGACGTCATTATAGTTAGACGCCCACAGGTTTTTTCAAAGTGGCACGATTCGGAACCAGTGAATCTTTAAATATTAATATATTTAGTTATTCATACAGGGTGTAAAGACAACGTTGTTTTTTATCACCCCGTATTCTTTGTAACGTTACGATCATTATTTTCTATGGAACCAACTCTGGAAAACGACAAATAATTATTTAATAAAATGTAATTTTATTGCAACAAATGTATTCATTTGATGTGCAAAGTACAAAATAATGTACTTAAAAAACAAATGTTTGATTACCGATTCCAGATGGATTTATGTAAAAAAACTTAATGTAACTTTGATATATTGGAAACCCGTGGTTTCCCAGGGGTGCTTCTATAGAAAAAATGATCTGTTACAAAGAATACGAGGTATTTAAAGAACAACGTTGTCTTTTTACACCCAGTATAGTGCATTTATGAGTTGAACTCGTGTACGAGGGGTTCTCTACGATTATCAAAAAAGACACATTATATAGGGTATGTGTGACAGCCAGGCAAATACTGACATACTGAATAAGTACCATTGTTTTGAGCTATACCTACGCCTACTCCAGGCCACTAATTAAATGGGCTTATTGATTATTGTGTGATACATTGCTGTTTTTAGATTGATCAGTTTTTTAAAACTTTTTTCAAGAGCAACAGCAAAAATTTTTTGACGTGAAACGTCTTTAAAATCGCGCCGACACATACGGGTAAGGTTTAAAAACTGGACCGTAACGAAAAGGTCTATATCATCGTTTTTTAGAAACAAAAATGTGGTGTAAATATTTTATTATACGCAATGAGTTTTCTTTCCGTGCGAAACCGGCGCTCGCGCTTGTTTCTATTCGCCAGTAGCGTGTATCGGTTTGCAAGATCGATTGATTTATACAAAAATAAGTGTGGACAGTATTTATATCTATACTAATATTATAAACTGAAGAGTTTGTTTGTTTGTTTGTTTGAACGCGCTAATTCAGGAACTATGGTCTGATTTGCTTATTACCAAGGAAGGCTACAGTTATACAACAACCTGCCCGGTGTGATACGAATTGCTGCTATTTAAAATAACCAGAAAGTGTTTTGCTAGATATGATCAGTTTTTTTTAACTTTTTTGTTTTCATTTCAATCTTTTACTTTAAAAGAGCAACATAGACGTTTCACGTTTTTTTTTAAAAAAAATTATCCGTAGGTTAAAATTTAGTTTTTAAGTCATTATTTAAGGCCTACTTAAACGAACCATACAATTTTTTCCCAAAAAAATGAAAAATAAGGCGGAAAATTTCGGAATTTTCCTGCGAAAATTTTCACTGGTTTTCATCTCAGAATCATGGTCTTAAGTCACCATATAAATATTTTCCTGGCTGTCACAAACACCTGTATATTAACATTTTATTTCAAGCATTTGTGGGGGGTGATGAAAAGGGAAGCGCTTCCGGCCCCACCGAGCCACTAGATATCACGTTCTAGGATTTTGCATTCGATTGTAGTTATCTCCTCCATTCGATAGATGGCTCCGCTACATCATCTTCATGGATACCGATGTAAAGGGGCTGTGAAGCTGTTAAAAATTTAAATTGTCTAGCGATCACTGTTAATGAGATAGGCTGACAGACGGACGGATATACGGAATCCCTCGGGTAAAGAACCCTAAGCAGTCTGCGGTTTTTCTGCCTGATTTGATGAAATATTTTAGGTCAATACAGTAGAGTAATCGGAGGGTATGAAGCCCCTGTCGAATATGGAATATTTCAAGCTTCTCTGCAAAATCTATCGGGAGCTCATGTCTGTGGTGGTGCAATAATTTCCAACATGCACATCATTACTGCAGCACATTGTGTTTATGGGTAAGTTGAGATTCATACTACGTCGTTCTTTCTCAAAATAATCCTTAAAACTAAATAAATAGAGTTCAATAAACAAATTGTTTTCGAAAAATTGCACACCGCGGTAGATGGACGTAAGTGACCATGACTGACATTCTCGTGTGATAATTTCATTAAATCAGTCCAGGTACGTAAGTAACTTTTTGCTAGGTAGGTTGGTGCGTACTACCTACATATTATAGGTAGTTATATTTTTATCGTTATGGACATGTGTAAAAGTTGACTGAGGAACTCGGGCATTTTCTCAGGCGCTGAGCTAGCAAATTTTTACTGATAATATAATTTACAACTGTCCTTGCCATAGATTACAGAACCAGTAGTTTATGGACCCCCTATACTAAACGCGGCTATAAAATTTTCTTTATGATCCTGCAGTTCTGGCTACCCCATTTCGGGGACACAGCTATTTATGTATTATACCTATATGTAGGTATATTGGGATGACTAATCCGATTCTTTTAATTCCAGAGCAGAGCCTAAATATATTCAAATAGCGATTGGTACTAATAACTTAGATGAAGTAGAAAAGTCGTACAATGTGGAGAGTATTATAATTCATGAACAATTCAATTACACATCAAGAGAAAATGATCTAGCTATTGTAAAAGCAAACACACTGTTTGACTTACAAAAAACAAATATTTTGAAATTACGCACTGCTGACGTAGCTGAAGGTGATATTGTAACTTTAACTGGTTTTGGAGCTGTTCAGGTAAAGTTATTTGTTTGTTCTTCATTAAATTGAATGACACTACACTACACCAATGAATTAAACCGATGTCACATATTTTCTCAAAATTATGACGTAAATCGTATGTTTTCATACATTTGTATTAAATTTAAAAAAGTGTCCTTTTAATAGGTAAACGGAGACAGCAGCCGTATCTTGCAAGTATTAAATTTAACAGTGTTCAGCCAAGAGACTTGTCGATTTGCCATGAGATATTCAAGAGAAGTTACTGATCATATGTTCTGTACCTTCACACAGATTGGTGAAGGAACGTGCCACGTAAGTTCAGAACTTTAATCCATAAAAATAATAATTATTAAAAAATACTGAGATCAGTCGAGATTCCAAATTTAAACATGATTTTAGTTTTACATTATTATTTTAATTTATACAAAAACGAATGATCAAAGACAACCTGTACCTACATTTACAATAATTTGAAAAGATTTAAGAGTTGTGTTAACATCAAGGTCTTGAACGAACTCCTAGGTATTATAATAAAATATTTTAGATAATATTTACATTTACTATATTAATTATTAAACTAAGGAATTTTAAAGATGTTGCACATCCAGTTTTATTTAAACAATCTACAACGCATGTTGTTGAATAAAAGACGAAAAGTAGGTGTTTTTTATATAATGGCAACATAGTGTTTTTTTTTAATTTAATATTTTCACAAAGGTACAAGAGATAGTTTGTCATAGAGCCAATTCAAGATTTTCTTTTCGTACATAACATGGTAACATGAGATTATCGTCTTCCTGCTCATATCCCATTATTTTTTGGTCGGCATAATATGGTTTCTTTCGAAACTCATACTTCCAAAGATTTGGCATCTATTTACGGCCGGCTGCCTGCTTGACGCCAACCCTCTTGGGATCTAGCTGAGTGACTCCTCTTGACTGTCGAACCGACACCTTCCGACTGAAAGGCGCACGTCTTAACTATTAGGTTATTACCGCTTACTATTATAATAATTATTATATTCTAATATGGAGTGTAGTGTATGTGTCGTGGCCATATTGAAAATTTCCGAATTCTCGCATTTCAAAGTAAATTTGACCAGATCGGTACGTCATCGTTTGGCTGGGTGACGGTCTGATATTTTCACAATATAATAAAACGCTCGCTCCGCTCGCTCGGCTCGTGCGTCATTTGTCGACCTATCGTAATCTAAGGTTTTTGTTTAACAATATTATTATAAACCACCATTAAGATCCGTGAACTTCTTCTGCATAGCGCTAAAAAGAAAAATCCGTCTTCAACTATCTAGGTAACCGATATGACCGCTTACTAGTTGCCCATATATAATAATCTGCCCAAACCATTATATGTTCAGTTGAAATGAAATGGAAAGCTCGTAGCTACTATGTATGCATGAAATATACTTATGATAGGTAGACATTTATCATTATTTTACCATTTGCAGGGAGATTCAGGTGGTCCTTTAATAAAAGACCAGCAACTTGTTGGATTAGTGTCATGGGGAATACCCTGTGCAGTCGGTTTTCCCGATGTCCACACCAGAATTCATCTATACATAAACTGGATACAAGAAGTTATAAGTAAATAAATTAATATAAGAATATTAAAATAGTTGACCGTTTGTGCATCTGTTGATGTGGTCCCAAAGAAAAAGTAGAAATTAGAAATAAAACAGGTTATAAAAGAGACATGTTTATTCTTTCCTACTGAGTAAATAGGTATCGAAACAAAATGCATTAAAGTAGGTATATATTTATATATTATGTATATACCTACATGTTTCTTACACCCATGCAACAACTATGTACTTATATTCATGCACAAAACTTTTTCTACTTTTGTAGATCTCTGAAACGGCGCAGCTTTTCTTGGGTTACCTGCAATGTCAATAAAATGTTAGACCTACATTAAATTTAATTTAATAGGGAAATACCAAGCTTTAGAAAATGATAAAAAAGGGAACCGTGCGAAGCCGGGGCGGGTCCCTAGTTATAGGTACATATTCAAACCTTCCTCTTGAATCAGTCTATCTATTAAAAAATTCGCATCAAAATTCGTTGCGTAGTTTTTAAGATCTAAGCATACATAGGGGCAGACAGCGGAAAGCGAGTTTGTATAATTGATAAATAATACGAGTATGTATGTAGTGATCTCACCTTAAAGTCACGCGTTTCGTTAACTATATGGAACATGACAGCCATTACAGGCCGACCGTGTGCGCACTGAAATGGTGTCTTACACTCCGACAGCTGATTCAACAGGTCAACACATTCGTTCTTCGTGAGACTATCGCCAAACTTTATCGCATATCTGCATGCCTGAAAAGTGACACGGAGCTAAATCAGTGGTTTGATTTTCATGCTTTTTGTCCAGCAATTTGAGATAAAACTTTTATTTGGACAGGACAGGCGCATTCTTTGGACCATCCAAGTATTTCAAAAATTAGACATGCTAGAACCTGACGAGTAGGATGCTAGGCAACCGGCAACTAAGCAAAGGAGTTGAGACCGGCAGGCAAGTGCCCTTTATACCTCAGAGTCGGCGCGCCACGCGTTTCGGAGTAATTTGTTCGAACGTGTATACGAGGACGCCAATATAATAAACACGCCACGAATAATTCGATTTAAGTGTTGTAATATTTTGTCACTAATTATATTCCAAAACTACTGAACTTTGAATTGAAATAAGTACCTACAGTATCGTATTTATATCAAGGAAGGACTAAATATCAGTTATTAGTTTTATTCTATCACCTTTATTTAATTAGATATGACGCCTCAAAGTTATGTGGTCAGGTCGAGAGTACCTACCCTAAACTGACGAGCGTGCAAGAAAACTATCATGAAAATAGATATAGCGAATGAGGTGTATCAGACAGGACCGTAGCAAATGGAGGTCCGCGATCTTTACCTAACGAAAGAAGCGTGAACGTGAAGCGTTTTATGTATTTATGAATGTAGGTAAGTACCTATATGTCAAAATAAATCTTACTTCACTAAAAACAAGGTCCATGATTGATCTTGGATAAAGGGACACACACCCACTTTGAACTGTTATCGCTTCAATTTGTTCTGATATCAGTCGTTTTACAGCTGCCATAACTTTTTCAACCTGAAAAGGAAAAAAAAACCTTTTTGTAGTAAACATATAGAAATCATAACTATAAGTATATGGTCTGTAGAGTTCTCGAGGGTTGAGATCAATTTCCAAAAGTCTTTCTTTACTTATCTTTTTTTTTTGCCTTCGAAACTTTTATTAAAATTGCGAGAGGTTCAATTGAATTTCATCTTTCGGCGCTTCTTTACTGAGACCGTATATTCGGTCAAATTAAACTTTCGAAATAAAAATAGTAGGTACCTAAGTAGTAAACTTTAGTACAAATATTTTTAATTACCGGCCTCGGATTTTTTCCTAAAACAGCATGTGGTATACAAGTTATTGAAACATAACAATTGTTTAGAATATCCCAGTGCAGTCCAAATTGAGAAAATTTGTTTCCATGATTATGAAGGTAAACGATTTCTTCTTTAGACAATTTTAATTCCACATTATCTACTGGAACGCTGTGCCATTGATCTTCTAGTAAATAATCTGATAAATATGTTAATATTAGGGTTAAACTAAATAGTTTATGGTGTTCCACTAGGCACAACACTAGGCTCACTCTGCGCCTTTGGTTGACCTCTAATATTAAATTAAGAAAATATTACATTTTCGGCAAGAACTATCTATTAAATAGGGGTATTTCCTTCTTTTAGGCAATATAATCTACCTTTCATATTAGCTTCTAGACGGATCCTCTCATGTACTGCGTGCTGGTCAAATAAAACTATAAACTCTAAAGGATTTTTTGTTCCATGTGACATTCCTTTGATTTTAGCTGCTATAAATTTTTCATCAATTTGTCCTAGTACCTGAACAACAGAAAATAAATCAATTTATGTTACCTATTTGTATTAATAATACAATGTTTACTGTTATAGTTTACCAAAGCATATTTGAGGGATTCTCCGTTAAACATAAGAGAAGCATTATCTTTATCCAACTTGTCAGTCACTTTAACAATATTTTTAGAAACAAATTCTTTGCAATTGCGAACTCCAGTCTCGAAAATTTTGAATTGTTTTTTAACGTTATTTGCAAAGTTATCATACAAGTCCTGAAATTAAAATTAATTTTTACCTATTGTTTATCATAAGTAATAATATTTCTGAAACTCTATTTAATAGGAACTAACTAACATACAAATAAACTATCAAAGATTACCAATATACTACATAGTAGGTAGTGGATTGTTTAAGTAGGTAATTAATTAATTCTTACGGTATTGTAATAATCGTTATCATCAATATTAAAATTATGATTATCTAATTTCGTGCCACTTGGATATTTGTATATTTGCGACATGCCTAGAACGAAAAACTATGAATTTTAGCTATATTTATTTCGCTAAGAATCCAACATCCATAGTACATAAATAAATTTAAAAGAAAACAACTGCACCTTTTGGAATAAATCTCTTTCTATCTTTCAAAAAGAAGTTATTAACATTAGTTATGTTTTCTTTCTTGGTAATTGGTAATATTGGACTTTCAGATAGAGTATTCAAGATCTCATCACGATTCGTTACATGTATGTTCTTAACAACATTATTTTCAGTATTAGTGAAACTAAAAAAGTGATGAGATACTTTATTCTCCTTATTGATATTTATATTGTCATTATTTTCCGGAAGATCAGTATTCAATGTATGTATGTTCGTGTTATTAAACTCTTTTTGAATATCACTTCCTAGAACATCTTCACTTATTACTGTTTCACATACTTCTCTAGGATCTACAATTTTGTTTTGAGATATTATCTCAACTTCTTTTTGTTGAGACTTGGATATGAATAAATAGTTCACATCATTTCTTTTCCAATTTATTTGTCCGTTGATATTTTCATCACGTAGAAATTCAATACGTTGCTCATTTGAATCATAACTTGAAATTGTATAAGTTTTAGCAATATTGTCCTCTGAATCTTGATAAGAATTATAAATATTCTGCGTTAGCACCGAAGGCGAAAACACAGAATATGTACTTCCGAAACATTGTGTATCTTTAATATCATTAGTTAATCCATCTCTTGTAAATTGCATTGTGTATTTAACATTTATATCATTACTTTCAGTTGTGAACACATTAGATTCAAATGTCTGTCTATAATAATTGTTATTTTCACAACTTTCAGAGAATTCAATTGTGTAGGAGTGCTCAATTTGGTAATCAGAATTATGGTACATAGCTAGTAGATTCTTTTTACCAGCAAATGGTTGTACTGGTTTACATTGTTGATACTTATTTGGCTTCCTGATACTTATTGGAGCTCTAAAATTGTCGGCTGATTGCTTGGTTATAAAATGATAATTTGCGTTCAGTTTATTACGTTCACCTTGTTGATTGGGATTGAGGATACTTTCATTTCTATATTGGTAATTAGCATGACTGTCATATGTTAATTTAAGTAAAGAAGGTTTGAGTGAATTGATGTTCTTGAAATTCGTTCCAGGTTCTGGTTGTACAGCACATGTTTTACTTAATTTCGAATTTGTCTCTTGTTGTTGACTTATTAAAATTAACTTTAAGAGATCTGCAGTCTTTTTATATTCTTCTCGTTTATTTAAATTTTTCTTAGCATAATTTTTTTCACATTTTAAATTTGATTGTATTTTCTCATGAATAATAATTTCGTGGTAGTTTTTTCTTACTGATATAGTTTTATTACCCGTTTTTACAGTGCTATATTCTACTTTTTCCTTTTCATAAACACCAGGAATAAGATTTTTTCTTTGCTGTAAAAAATCATTAACTTTTTTAGATATTATTTCACGTCTTTTATTTTTTAAGACTTTAGAAGTTATTGACCTTTTTACATTTTTTTGATCTTTTTTGTAGTTTTTATGACATTTCTTATTCTTCAGTTTGTGCTTTTTGGAAGGTACGTTTTTGGGGACTTGCTGTAATTGTGTTTTATTGGGACCTCTTTCTATAACTATTTGTTGATCGTCTTTATCATTTCCTTTTGTAGTTTCATAATTATTTACTGTAGATTTATTGGGTTCCAGATGATGATGAGTACCATCATTATGAATCACTTTTAAACACTTGTTTTGTTTTAACATATTATTCTTTGGCGTGTTTTTGTTTTTCCGTTTAATGACTCTACCTGCAGAAATAAACAAAATAGTTAACAAACAAATCAGTCAGTATAATTTACATTGTAAATAATGTTATTTTTACCTTTTACACCATTCTGCATTTGAAGTTTGTTGGAACCATTTTTAAGTATTTTTTCCATGAGCTGTTTAACTTGAAATCTTGTATCCTCTTTCTCCTTGCTTATTTCATGTTTTTTGTTACTATTACTTTCTAATTTAGTTTCACCAACATAAAATCTAATTACCTTTTCTATCAAGGTTTTTATGGAATTGTATTCTTTAAACTTTAAAACAGTTTCTTTTTCTTTATCAAGTATGTCGTAATCCAAATATGGACATGTTATAAACAGAAAGTACGACGGAATTAATTTATTGACCATACAGACTTCTTCGTCATAACTTTTCTGTAAAAACAGGAATTAATTAGTGTGCTGAAATATGTAGTATAATAGTACTTACCTAACAAAATATGAATATCTTTTCATGAAAAGCTTGAACCTTTGTACATTGCTAGTATTGCCTGTAAAACCTGCTTTTCTTTTAAATATAATATTTGTGGTAGTATTGAAGTGAAAATTAGGTACAGTGTAAATTTATTTGTAGCTGTAATGTTAATAAATATTTTAGATAAGAAACTTACTTTAGACTTATGATTTGAATTTCTTTTAGGTTTGATTGATATAAACTTTTTCAGATTGTCATTAACTATCTTATGCATATCAGTGTTTATTACAATTTTTCCATTTAAATAGATCCAATGATGATTACTCAGGTGATTATCTCTTTTTGCTATAAATGCTTTAATTTTGTATTCTTTTTTTTCTACTTGCAACTCTTCTAACTGTGGCATGGTAATACCAAAAAGGGATTTCAAGCTCTGATATATATCTCTGGATTTATGGAGTTGATATACTATTTCATTAGTGGAATCATCTCTTACACTAAAAGATATATTAAAATGTACTAAAGATATTTGTTCCAAAAAACTTATAATGCTATTAAGTTCATAGATTGGATTAATAGATGTTTTTTGAATTTTGAGATTGTAAAGGAAGCCTTTGATTTCCACCTGAAATAAGAAACATAACCTGTTCCATTACTTACAAAATAACTGATAGTCAATAAAGGTTAATATTTGTTATTCAAATGCTCACTACATGTCCTTCTCTAAGCACATTACAAAAAAACTTACAGTTGTTCCTTTGGATGGCCTGGCTGACAATTCAGTGATGTTCACTTTCTTACCATTTTTAAATGTTTTCTTCCATGTCTTGTCATGGTCTTTATGCCTGGATATGATGTTTACTTTTTGTGACACATCAATTAAACTTGCAAGAGCTTGTCCTCTGTATCCATAGTTATTAGGAGCTGATTTCAAGGTATCAAGATCAACACATTTACTTGTAGCATATCTCTGACCGAGTAAATTAAAATCTGACAAAGACACACCACATCCGTTGTCAACAATTTGGATGCTTGCATCTTCTATATTTAAACGAATAGCTATTGATGTTGATGAAGCATCTAAAGAGTTATACACCTGAAAACATATTTCCTCCTGTTACTTACTTAATTTTTATAAAAGAAATACAAGAAATGTTGATGTTTTTCACATGAATAAGCCAATGAATAGGTTACATAAGTTAGACCCCCACATGGGGGTGTTTTTATCCATAAAATGAAGTGTACAAAACACCCATAAAATATTGCTTACTCTATCACAGACATACTGTATATACCTACCTATCTACCACATATTATGTACCTATCTACCACATATTATGTACCTACTTACCAATTGTTCTACAGCATGTTTAAAACTATGTATTTGTATTGAAGCACAAAATAGTGACTGCATATCAATGGGAAGTTTTTTCATGACAACTTTTTTTTAGATAATCTTTACATAGTTTAATTTTCCAAAAGATACAAGTCCCTACTCATGTACTATATCTTGCTATTTAGGTATGTATATATTTTTACATGCATGCAATACAAGTGATGCACTTATATAATTTAAGTAAACTTTTGTTATTTTACTTTCGTACATATGTACAATGTAAATATGTATGTATGTACTCACATAATTTTATTCTTTTGTTTTATTTTCAAACCAAGATTGTATAGTGGAAGATTTGTCTATTGGAGTTCTAAATTTAATTTTTTTAGGCACAGTGCAGACTTCTAATTATGTGAATATTACTAATATTTAAATAACAAAAAACTTACTACTAAATACAACTAACAAGCAGAAACAATAATTTAGGTTTCCAGGGTTTTCATAACATTATAATTAAATAATTCCAACCGGCAGTTTCACTCACAAACTTTATACGTTCATAACGCAAAGAATATACTACTCTCTACGTATATAACTAAGCCCATACAATTGTCCAACTATCCTCAAGCGGCAGTTACATGAGCCCATGAAGAGATCGTAATAAAGTTTTAAAAAATTGAAAATTAATTGGCTATCCTTATTTTTTTTTTAGTTTATCCCGAAGGAAAGGCAAGGGGAACTAAGCCCATACAGCCATTGTCTTTAGTAAATGATTTCTGAATTTATGACGGATGATAATGATGATGATGAATGGAAACGTCGGGAAAATCCTCAAGAACAAGTGTAAAGTTAGTCAAAATGAAAAATTATTGCAGAAACAACTTACATGCGCCCATGAAGAGATCGTAATCCGGCTAAAGTTTTACTCGGCTTACCTGCGTATAAAACCATGCACACGCACTAGATTCACACCACAAGTAATCAAAATATAACTTATCTACCAGAAAAACATAACTTTAACGGACACATGCAAGCCATTTACAAATAATTTTAGATTTTCACAATAAAATTACACCTGCACCTTCCAGCTTTCCTCGTCGAATCCGCTATCCTTAAAGGTATGTTTTTTTTTTATCCGGAAGGAAAGGCAAGGGGTAACTAAGCCCATACAGCCCATTGTTTAGTAAATGTATTCTGAATTTATGATGGATGACAAATGATGATGGAAACGTCGGGAAAATCCTCAAGTACAAGTTTAAAATTAGTAAAAATCAAAAATTAATTGCAGAAACAACTTACATGAGCCCATGAAGAGATCGTATTCCGACTAAAGTTTTACTCAGCTTACCTGCATATAAAACCATGCATACGCACTAGATTCACATAACAAGTAAACAAAATATTACTTATCTACCAGAAAACATCACTTTACGGACACATGCAAGCCATTTACAAATAAATTTTGATTTTCACAAGAAATTACACCCGCACCCTTCCAGCTTTTCCCGCCGAATCATGAACTCTCCAAATAAGAGTAAATGTTTGGGATTCGGCAGCTGGAAGGGTGCCTTCTGGTAGATAAGTTATATTTTGATTACTTGTGCTTTGAATCTAGTGCGTGTGCATGGTTTTTAAGCCCATGTAAGTTGTTTCTGCAATAATTTTTCATTTTGACTAACTTTACATCATCCCGACGAGTGATTAGGCTGTAAGTTCCCCAGATAAACAGTAAGTTTGTTTGTAAACAAAGTTTTTTTTTATTTCTCCCTAACGAAAGACAAGGGAAATTATGTACATACAGCCATTCACTTTCGTAGAATGATTTCTGAATTTATGGTGGAATGGAAACGTCGGAGAAATAAAAAAAAAATCGAAAATAAATGTAATAATAATTAAAGAGAATTAAAAAAAAACAACTTACAGGAGCCCATAAAGAAATCATATTTCGACTCAAGTTTTACAGAAGTTACATTAACTTTGCGAGATTTACTCAGTTTACCTGCATACAAAAACGAACATGCATTATAATCACATCACAAGTACATATGTAAAACAAAATATAACTTATTTACCAGAAAACATCACTTTAAGAACATACAAGCCATAACAAGCCATCTACAAATTAATTTTAAATTTAACAATTTTAAACCTTCTTATTACCAATAGCATACTATACCTAACCAAATTTTTTTTGTTTATCCGAGTTCCAACGGCCAAAGAAAACCACAAGGAAACCTCATAGAAATTTATTAGGTATCGTTCGCACTGCACTTGCATACATATAGGTAATATCTATAATTTAAATATTTTATAACTTACAGACACCTAGTTGTACCTTCCCACTCAATTATGTAATAAATCTGTCTATCAACTAGATCTTGAGACTGTGAGCTTATAATAAGTATTTTAGGTACTAGATATGTCTATATATTTACTTAGGTACCTACCTATGTAGGTAAGAGAAAACTACATTAATTCTTTGGCTTATACAGGGTGTAACAAAAAGGGTATGTTAAGCGGAAAGCTATGTGAAGAGCCCACTGTAGAGAACCTCTCCTGAAAATTTGAGGCTCGAAATCGCATGTTTATTTTTCCCAATAATATGGAGAATTTTTAAATATCGCAGAAATTTTCATACAATCTTGAAAAATAAAAATGTGATTTCGAGTCTCAAATTTTGTGGATAGGTTCACTACAGTGGGCTACTCACATAGCTTTTCGCTTAACATACCCTTTTTGTTACACTCTGTATACTTATGCAGAATGTAACAAAAGGGGTACCTAATTAAATGTTAGGAGAAATGCTATGAAAAGTAGAACCTGAGTATATAGATCCTAAGTAGAACCTGAGACTAAAAATCACATGTTTATTTTCGAGATTTTTTGAAAATTCCTGAATTGTTTAGGAATTCTCCATAACTACTTATCTAGAAAAATAAACACCTGTGATTTCAAGTTTCAAATGTTGTGCATAGGTTCTCTACATTAGTTTAACTTACATTATGTGGGCTAATTTCATCGCATTTCGCTTAACATACTCCTTCTGTTACACCCTGTAAGGTCTTATAGAGTAGTTAGGTGCCTACTTACCTATGTATGAAAAAATAGGCCGAGTTAGGTACCTAAGTAATTGTACCTAATTGTGAAAAGACGCGAAAATCACGGATATATTATTATAGGTAGGTAAGATCTCTGCGACCGTATTTCGGTCAAGGCGGCCAATCTCTACGGAGATTAGATTACGCAGGAGATATTATAGTGCACAAGTGTGTGCGCAAACACAGATGCACTGTCTATTCCGTCACTCTCATAGTCCGATGGGACGGAAGCCGACACGACCGGAGAGAGATCAGGCGCAGGACCAACAGTTTTACGTGCTTTCCGAGGCACGAGCTAAGTGACAATTTCACATTTAAAAGCTGTGTAACCTATCAAGGTACCTACTTACACAATTTCATACTCAATATAATAATATCATCTATACTACATTTACATGCTTTGTTTACATGTATAGATAGTCAGTCTCCTTTTAAATCTATATTTCGTTAGAGAGTAAGTAGTACCTACTGTATTTGATCCATACAGACTGTAATTTGCTAGGATTAGTATTAGCACCTCATATTATGCTTCGTTCTACCTGACGAACCTCAAATACCTGACCTGACGAAATTCAAATAATTCTAAAAAGAAAAACTATCGATGCCCTTCGATAACCAAATAGGTAAATCTATGTTAAATTAACTAAAACTAGGTTATTGATACATTAGAATCGATTCCATTAGCCGTGAACTTCACGTGTTTGTATGTGGTGTTGAACGGAATGTGGGGTAGTAAGCATACGGGCTCCAATTTGTTTGATCGTGTGTGACGGGCTTAATATAAATTCGCGCGCTTTTGATAACCAAACTTTTTTGTTCGTATATTTTTATAAAAGTTTTTTATTATATTTTTAATTAACTCTATGGTTGTTGCTGTTGCTAATGTTTGAGATAATGGGCGAGCGATTGGAGGAGGAGATTAAACTATTTTGGGAGTATGTAAAGCGGTAAGTAAGTACAAGTAGGTACCTAAGATCTGCAAGTTACCTGGGTATAGTAGCTAGTCCATTCACATTATCAGCTAGCATGATAAAGTTATATTTACAGACAGTTACAGACAAATATTTAGTGAAAAAAAAATTGTTGTTGTTAGGCATTCGGTATGTACCTATCCAAACTTATGTCAAGGTATACATAATATGGTCGATTCCGGCAGTCACACTTAAACTTAAACGTAAAATTAGTCCTACTTGTCCTTTTCTCTGAGATAGACCTGACTAAGATTAGGTTTAAGTGTGACTGCCGGAATCGACCCTAATAACTAAGTATGACAGCTAAATAAAATATTATGAAACGAAAGCGTTATAAAATACGAGTATCATGTTTTATTTTAATGCTGCTGCGTTACCTGCTCATGTGATTCAGGGGAAGTGATTATCTTGGTTATGTATGTTCACCTACCTATTATCTAGTTACATATTCAGTGCCAAGACAATTTTAGGGTAGCACAACTTTACTGACAACTTTGCTTTACTGCACTAGGAAAATAATTTAAGACTACTTGCCCAAAATTGTTGTAAATATGATTCACGTGCAGATACGTAGCGAGGCGAGGCTTTTCGCAGAAACAATAAAACTTGTACAAAAAATAAATGTAATTAATTACTTAAGTAGGTGCTTTTAGATAATGTATCTACAGCAGATACCTTACAGGGTGTAACAGAAAGGGTATGGTACGCGAAAAGCTATGTAAATAGCCCACTGTACCTACCTAGTTCCAAAATTTTAGACTTGAAAATACATGTTTATTTTTCAAGATTATATGAACATTCCTGAGTCGTGTAGGAATTCTCCATACTATCTGGAAAAATAAACATGTGATTTCGAGTCTGAAATTTTGTACATAGGTTCCTTTTAGTGGACTATTTACATCGTTTTCGCTTAACGTACCCCTTTTGTTACACCTGTATATATTCCATTATTCTATGAGATACCTAAAAAAACGCAAAAAAAATGTTTTCCAACAAAAAGTCGAAATATCGTACCTACCTACAATAAAGAGACTTCTATAAGTTTGGTAAGGACTGGCTGGATAGAGCTGGGTGGAGAAGTTGTATGGATTACCTAAAATCTGCCTAAAATGGATTAGCCAAAAGTATTCCCTGAACGGGCATCGGTTGGATGCAGGCTGCTTCCGACCGGTCGGAATGAAGGTGGTTGGGGGACGCCCATGTTTAGCAGTGGACTTCTCATGGCCGAGAATGGTGAATAGCCTATGTCATGGCTGAGAATGATGATGATTCCCTAAACTACAAGATTTAGATCCATAGCCCTAAATTCCTTAGTCGACTACTACATGCACGGAAGGAGATACAGCTAATGTAGTCTATCCAGTGAAATAATAGTGAAGTCTCACATCAGCACAGGCTTACTTAATAAGCCTACGATCAATATTATCGCAAATTGTGTTGTATATTACCAAATCTCATTAGAAATTGCTTTAAGTAAAGAGAATAAAAGGTAAAATAGCTTTGTGGAAAGTAATACATAAAGTGGGCGAAGGACGAACGATTGACTGCTATGACACTATTTAATAATTCATGTGTTTCCTTTGACTTCCGACTACAGGTCAGGTAGTGACTGTATAGCTGTGTTGACTTTATAAAATATTTACTGATCGTTATCGAACGATAGCATGAACTAACTTTTAGGTTACAGATAATATTATATACATAGGCCTGAGTTAAGCCTAAAGGCTTTTAAGCTCTATATTGTTAGGGATGAAAACGTGTCTATATTTAAGTAAAAGTTAAAATGACCGAGAAACATTAATTAGGTAGATAGGTTACTTTTTGGGATTGCCTCTTGCAAATTCACATTATCATGATCTCATCAGCCATGCTGCAGTCCACTGCGGGACATAGGGCTCACTGAGAGCACGCCACAAGGCTATAGGGGGGTTTTTGCCCATGTCACCACGCTGAGCAGGTGAGGTGGTGACAGCAGATTTACATAAGGGAGGTGCTGCTACTCAGCTTTCGGAAACACTTTGTCGGATCTTACGATACCCACGGGCAAATAGGGGGTGGTGCTCTATTTTAATCTTCCGACACTACACGGCATCTATCATTTTTTGTAAAACAAAACATCGTAATTACCATCTTAATTAGGTTCCTATAGGTTTCTTTGATCGTTGGTATAGGTTTTTAGTACCTATATATTTATATCTCCCAATATTTTTATTGTTATCGTATGAACTGTGAAAAATGCGTCCCGACATCGCAAATACTTTCATTTCATGGGAAACATTGTCCCTTTGTCCCACATTCCTAGACCCTGACAAATCTTTATCATGCAGCTCTTTAAAAACAATATCCCGTAAACAATACATAAGATAAGTTTTGACGACATCGGGGTGCAAAAAGGAATTATGGAGTTACCTTTAAATAGTCGAAGTGCAGGCGAAATTTGCACATTTCATCTCTGGACTTTAAGGAGAGAACATTTAAAGAATAATGGTAAGTTATTGTCATCACATATTTTTAATTATATAAAAATTTGGTGTACTCGTACCTACCTATTTACTTACCTACATTTTGAGTATATGTAGGTAATGTACTGGAATAACTAGAAACTTATAGTGCTTATACTCGTAGTAGGTACTAAAGTTATGAGGCACGTCTATCTTCGTTACAAAGTATTTCTGAAATTTTCAGATGGTTGTAAAAGTAATATTACTTTTGGCCCTGGGAGTTGCCGCATACTCAGCCGAAATATCATCGTCATACTCACTCCTAGAAAAACATACTGCATTCAAACCAGATTTGAAAACTGAACCAGTAGACCAAGGAGTAAATAACAAGGATTTGAAAGAGGAACATCACCCTATATACAGGGCTGAGGAACATGGCCGGGCCAGGATAGAACCAGTGAAACCTTTGGGAAGTATTGTCAAACATCACGATATGCTCTCTGACCAGCCTTCGGGAGCTACTGAAGTAAATAGAATTGTAAGTAATTGTATTTTAAATGTCCTAGCTAAAGTAACTAACAGGTTGTCTTTACATACATACATAAACTGCTGTGTTCCCAAAACGGGGTAGCCAGATTGCAGGATCACAAAGGAGATCCCACACCCACGCTTAGCCTAGCGGGGACAGATTTAAACGATCAGTCATAAATTGCTTATGGCCTGAGAGAATGCTCAAGTTTCTTAGTCGACTCATACATGCACGAAAGGAGACGCAGCTGATGTTTTCTAGTAAAGTCACGCATCAGCACAGGCATATTTTCATATCTTTAATTTATATTTTCAGGATAATCTTGCCATTCCTGGATATGGGTTTGTAGCTGGTCCGGCAGAAGTGGCTTATCCAGATATCCCTTACGCCCCTGGATACGGTTACGACAGCACCTATGGAGCATCTAATAGGTTAGTACCGTACCTGACATGCTATCCAGTGGCTATTCTCTGCACAAAAATTTTAAAGATCAAGCAATAATATCTGTTACTGGAGATAAGGATTTATTAAGTGTATTTGCTATTTTTTCCTTACTATACTATACACACATAGGTTACATTCAACATTTCAAAATGAATATTTACAAGTCCTTTGAAATCTTGTCTGTGATAATTAGCATTGTAACTTTGATAGTTATGTGAGTAACCACAACGCTGAAAAATACCGTGTTAATATAAAAGTAGAAATAAACTGAACTATTTATTTTTCACATTGTTACAGTTACGATAACTACAACAGTAACCCTATGGGAAATTATATATTGGAGCCAGATACTACAGCGTTTGGACTGCTGTGGAGCCAAGTTCCCGATGCAAGGGTAAGATAAGATAATGATTTCAAAAATGTGCATAATACTACCACGAGTACTGTTAATTTATCCGCGTAGTTATAATTTTGTAAAGTAGAGTAAAACAGTGTGTAAAACAAAGTGTTTGGTTCATTATAAATTAATTATGACGACGATAAATAAAATATATAATTCATTTTAAATCTAATGATTTACTAATGTAACCTTTTTTCAATTTCAGACTATGGTCAGCATCGTCGGAAGGACTATCTCCTGGATTTTCAGCAGCATTTTTGTCATCATGCTTGGATCCTTTCTCACTGTCGGTGTCTGCTCCTACACCAATCTCTGCAGTATTACCTTCAACGGTGTTGGTCCCATTCACGAGGAAATGAGATCACTGGTTACTCCCGAACGGTTGGAGAAAATCAGTAACGCTGCCGATTTCGTCAAAAATGCTATTGACAAATACCAGAAAATTCAACATGTGTCCGATGTCACAGGGGCTAGGCGACGCAGATCACTTTAACTTAAATAATACAGTAAACTTGTAGAACGTTTGTAATAATTTATAAAAAATATTTTATTTGAAAACTTTTTTATTTTATTAAATAACGCATGACGAAGAACAAGGTAGATAATTTCATGAAGTAGTATGTTGTATCAGGCGATGTATTATTGACGAAAGACAAGAGAGATAAAAAGGTGCAATACCTTGCGTGTTAGCCTTCGGTCCTTGAAAGGTGGTAAACTTCAATTAAAAATAATGTTGGATAGCAGACCGAAAAGTAACGCATGAGGATTGGGACTCTCGGGATTGGGATCATTATTTATAGTAGAGTTATTTAATTTGTCCAAGAAAATTGTTGATTACCTGAACAGGGAATTTTCCGACAATTTAATAAAAACTAAGTCTGCAATGATATTTCTTATCAGTAGGTAAATGCTTACGCTTATTGGTGGATTCTGTCGTACTCTTGGTACGAGTATATTCATTTTGACTTCAATTTGTGGCTTTTGGAATAAGTTGACTAATATTCAAACTCAGATAGATGCTAACAGAGAAATAAATTGGCGTCATCATCGCTACCCCATAATGAATTGAATTGCCAGTTTTTGTAAAATTTTAACTGAACTGACCTTTGAAATGTTACGATTATAATAAAATTAATACCCAAATTTTGACCGTACTTAAACGAAAGGTAATTTTTTGTTTAAAAAATAAAATAACTTTATTTCAGAGAACGTAATTTGCATCAAATATGTCATGTTAATTATTTATTAGGTAAGTACATATCAATTACCTAAAGAAACTGTAAAATTATCAAACGACTTATACGAATAAAATAATGATTCTCCATTACTTAATTAACTTGAGTATACCCTATTTATAACGTGGAGTATGAAAACTTATTCAATTATTTACGATATCAGTGTTATGAGACAAACTTGTTGCATCTTAATTTATTATTTTATGTAGTTACCTAGTCACTTCTTATATTAAACTTTATAATCCAAGTGATATATATATATATAAGTGAATTTTTTTTGAGGTAAGAATATTATATATATTATTATGAGTACATTTAATCAAGTAACCAAGCTATCTTTGCCTAAATATTCACGATAGAACCACTGAGTAGATCTTGAAAAAAATTTATATAAAAAAATGAAAGGATACTTTTATCCGAAATGAAACCGCTCTTTTATAAGGCCACAGATATGTTTTTATGTTTCCTACATATGTATTTTCCCTTTCTATAATAAGGATTGTGTTTTACAGATGTCCCTACTCCGACTATTGGTAGCTTTAGGCATTACTTTTGGTTCAGCAGTTGCTAAGCCTAGTATTATAATAAGTAAGGACGTCGCACCGTATAATAATGTAAGTATACATACATACATTACACATGGCTGCGATTCCGAAATGGGGTAGCCAAAACTGCATGATCATAAAGGAGATCACACAGCCACGTTTAGCATAGCTAGGATAGATCAGTGACAAGTTGCTAGCTTATCGCCTGAGAGGAATTCCTTAGTCGATTCTTACGAAATGCACGGAAAGAGATGCAGCTGACGTATTTTAGTGAAGCTACGCGCATGAGTAAAGGATAGGTTGTAAAATTAGGTGTGTCATGGCGGATGTCATGCCAGAACATGGGTATCTAAGTGTATCACCATTTCTAAAAATAAAGATGTTATTAACACGCCCTGTCATGGCCTGAGACTGCCGAAATTATTAATAAAGAAATGGAAAAAATTCCTCACCCGGGTGGGAATCGAACCCACGACCTCTGCATTGCGTGCCAGCGCTCTTACCACTGAGCATCTGGTCAAATATGCCGTTAAATAATTGTAAGATGAGTCATATTGCTAACAATAAGCTTCCTGTTATCTAAACATCTCCTTAGTAATGAAGGTTACTTTCAGCCAAGGTTATAGCTAGATGATAGTAACTCGTCTTTTTCTTGTTTACATGCATGTACCTACTTACCTCTTAGATACTTGTTTGATCAGTAGTAGTCAAACTTTACCACCAAACAAACTGGCCCTGTACTTGTTGAGCATTAGCGCCCATGTCGCTGGCGTACAAACTTTTATGACAATTACGATGTTTTTGATAAAAAATATATGTATTTTTTTTCTTTCAGGACGTCTTCACAAATTTTATAAATGACGACGTAGCGATACATCAGTTGGCTATGCGTATGGAGTCTATAGCGCCTTTATTTGAAATTGCTATGGATACAATGACAACTCTAATTGGATATAAGGCTGTAAGTAACTACACAGGCACTAACTAACTATAAGTAGGTACTTAAGTAAATGGGGGTATGTTAAGCAAAATGCTATGAAAATAGCCCACTATTAGACCTACAAAAAAATACTCATATTTTCTCATATTTTTAGATTCTCAACTCGAAATCACATGTTTGTTTTGCATGTTCACACAATCTTGGAAAATAAACAATATGTGATTTCGAGTCTCCAGTTTTGTGGATAGTTTCTCTATAGTGAGCAATTTTCATAGCATTTGGCTTAGAAAGCCCCTTTTGTTACATGCTGTATAATCATAATCTAACTTACTTATGTCCAATTGCAATACAAGAGATGGAGATAAATTGATAATAACCACAGGTGTTAGATAACTTACTAACCAATCGAAAATAATATTTAAAAATATTGTAGTAGTAATAGGTAATGAAAAATTATGTCACACTTACAAGACTGGGTGTTCGGATAAGTTAGTTCTCCTTTGGGACAAAACAATCGAATTGGTTTGATAAAACTTGACAGTTATACACTCACTACACAGACTAAGTTTTTGATTGAAAAAAAAAATACAAAATGTAAATCTAATGTTCTTTTCCAGGCTGGAACGTCAATAGCAAAATCAGTAGTCGAATGGCTGACAACCAACACATTCATGATTGCTATTGGGGCATTCTTGGCTTTAGCCTTCTGCAAAGTCACCGGGAAATGCACCCTGGATACAGTGAACTACTTGCCACCAGTACTTATTGGTCAACTGCTCAACCAAGAAAATATAAATGCAGCCGAGAAGTTTCTTTACTCAGCCCTAAAGAAATACAGTCAGAAGAAGCGAGAGATATCTGGAAAATCGTATGGAAAGTAATGTTTGGGGAATTGAGACAGTTGGTGATGCTGGCAATAAAATTATCTATGTTAACATCATTATATTTTTTTATTTAGAAACAGCTTCTAATCAATCATAAGACAAGCTTAAAGGATGTTGATATGTGTGATATCTTACCTAACTAACCTGTGGCTACTGAAATAGTAAGGCCAGGGTTTTCAATATATAGGTAGAGTTGACTTCAGAATTTTTTTCATATACTTAGTTGATCTTATCATATATAAAAGTGAAGAAAGCGATTATATGATTATTGGGCGAAATGGGTAATTTAATTACATTTATATTTTAAAGCATTCAGTGTAAATTTAGACAAAATCGTAAAAAATGAATTGTTAGTTGTATGTAACCTTGATATTATTTATATCACGCGATGCTTTTGTTAGGACTAATAGTGACTACTCGCAAACTGCTAACATGATTGAGTGGAAAGGAAAGTAATTTTATTTATTTACTAGTGGACGCCCGCGACTCAATCCGCGTGGACTGTAGAAAAAACAAAATATCGAAATTATCCAAGGATAAAAACATTTTCCCGGGATAAAAAGTAGCCTATATGTTAAGTGGGACCTGTCACAATATAATACTGAAAACTACATCGAAATCGGTTCAGCCGTTTCTGAGATTAGCGTGCACAAACGCACAGACAAACAGACAAAAATTAAAAAAAAAAACATTATTTTGGGTACTATTGCGTTGATAAAGGTCTCCTATAATATTTTTTCTCATATATCTTCCATGTACAGACAGCGATTCGTTACATTTTTATTATATGTACATATAGATTTAGATAAATAATATATGCCAGCGTAATGAATAGAGTTAATGCGTAGAGCATAAAATGTAGACCAATTAAATAAAGTTTTTTTAAACATAATGCACTTAAAATTATATAAAATGTCAGAAATACCCTTATATGACCAAAAAACAACGATTACTGGTTTAAAATATTCTGTAATAGGTAAACATAGAGCTCAGTCTTGTTTTGGCACATCTTGTAAATCAAGACATATGCGTATCAAATGTTGAATATTAAGTACTTTGTTTTTCATGCATATTATGCGTCACCCACAATATCCACGAGCAATGTGTCATTGCCACTTTATCTTGTAGTCTATTTATGTTTTTTGTACGATATCTTTATTTGAACCTCAGTTTTGTTTTCAATTTATCTGTCAAAGGACGTTTCATCAACAATGTTAACAGATAAAGTGAGAGTTTTTGTATGCATTTCTTTGTAATTAGTGTCGTAAAAGCCGTGCTGTTAAGTTAACGTGACTTCAGAGTGACTAATTGTGCTCATGAGAATATGTATTAGGTATATGTGAATCTCTTAGTGCTAAAGTAGCGGCCAGAACAGTACGTTGAATATTATTTTATGTGAATCTCTTATTATGGGTAATTCAAAAAGCAGAAAACTGAAGATAAACGAATTAAACGCTTCTGATTCAAAAGATAAAACTGAAGGAAGAATTAATGCTGTAAGGACTGACGTTGATGATGCTGGACCAGTTGTTACTATAAAAGATGTGCAAGATGAATCATATCTTAAACCAGATGATCTCAAAGATGACAATGCGAGTAGCGCGTCAACAGCGGAAATATTGGATGATAAGTAAACAAAATGTGCAGTAGTCTGTTGTAAAATGTTTTAATAAATTTTTTTACGCTTTTTTATCTGTTTCTATTTTTATCTGTACGAACCCACGTCTTCCGGCTGAAAGGCGCACGTCTTAACTATTGGGCCATAACTGCTTTGAAATTACAGACCCATCTACATATACTATTATAATGTGAAAGTGTGTGTGTGTATGTTTGTCCGTCTTTCACGGCAAAACTACTGTACCGATTTGAATGAAATTTGGTACAAAAATAGTTTAAAGTCCGAGATAGGCTACTTTTTATTGCGGTAGGTGGCACCACCGCGCGGACGAAGTCGCGGGCAACAGCTAGTTATACATAAAATCGCGCCTCTTTCCCGGAGGGGTAGGCAGAGATTACGGACCTATTATTGCACAATACTATGAAATTATATTTTATTACACTTGCGCAACAATATCGCCCTGTGATTCTGCATCATAATATGAATATAAGACAAATTATATATGTAATTGAAATATGGAATAATATATACTTACGATATACGATGATACCACCACATTATTTATAATATGGCATGTCACGCAATTTAAAAGTGCTACAATTTTTCCTGTCACTTAAAAAATGGAAACTAAACATCACTTATACTAAAGCTTATAATATCCCATATAGTGATAGATGATTCATTTATTTACTGGTTTCCCTGAATAGACTCTAGCGAGTCAGCTAAGTTTTTTAAGTCAATTTCGTATGTTTTAGGTATAGCAATAAAGTTTGGGAAAGAATAGGCTCACCTATTATTGTTGATAATGATCTTCAACCATAATTCAACCCGGTAACTTTCTGAACGAGCTAATCTATATGCTTTTTTATATCAGTAGGATATTGAAAATTGGTAAGTTCGAATAAAATTTTAATGAACAACCAATATATGTATATTTTTTCATATCTATAGGGTGCTTAGACTACTCGTGTGTAACATAGTTTGGCATCGCCGTTTGTTGTCGCACGCAACAGTCCACCAGCGTTTGGAATTTTACACGAAACTCGACGAACGCGCGAAAACATAGGCTTTCAATTGGAGCAAACGTGTCGGTGACGCACCTCTATCGATTCGATCGAGAAATAATGTAACTTTGTCCAAGGTATTTAAATGATTGACTTCCGATGACCACTAAAAATAGTGATCATTAGCGACACAAGGCGTGAAATGCATAAATCAACTCATCTTACAACATGATCGGAAGGTGATGCAGCTGATGTTCATTCTAGTAAAGTCTCGCATCAGCACAGGCACAGGAATAAGGAACTCAGGCATTCTCTCAGGTGATAAGCTAGCAACATGTCACTGATAATTTACTTCTGGCCCGTTATGCTAGACGGGTTGTAGGATCTCTTTTAGGATACTGCAGTTCTAGCTACCCCAATTCGGGAACACAGCCGTTCATATTATACATATATGTATGTAGATTAAAGGTTCCAAGTGGTTGATAGTTCAAAATTGTTGATAGTACCAAGTTATAGTTCATTATAGCGTAGTTATGTCACTAGATGCTGCCTTAATAGCAGTGACTGTGCCATTTGAAAATTACCGCCCATCGTTACTATGGCCACCGTACTCATAACAAATCTCGTCAACGGTGTCCTACAATATAAACTGATTGTCGTACTATTTATTCCCAGTGTTATTCTGAAAATAGAGGTAGATTCTATTTTCAGGTTTTCTGAATTTTTTATGTTTCAAGGTGAATTTCTTATAATAAGTTTCGCTTAGTCGTTTAGTTCTACTTATTGGTTTTATGCGATTTGTGTAATAAACTGTTAGTTAAATCCAAAGTTTTGTAATTTGTCGTGTGTTGATTTTTTGTTAAAACTGGGGCAATGTATGGACAAAAGCGTCGTAGAAAAAATAAAGTCAGCTAAGTGAGTCTGTGTCAAAGTATTTCTCTATTTTCCTTACTTTTTATCACGAATTTATAAAATAAAAATCAAATTCTTACATAAATAGTATGGCTATATAATAAAATTAAATCTTAATATAATTGAGTTACTTAGCTAGATCTAAACGACTAAGCTTAGGTATTAATTTATACCAAGGGGTTTAATGATGTTTAATCTCATGTTTATAAAACACAATGAAACTTTTTTACACCTCTTTTCAAACTACGTACTTATGTATTACAAATTGAGAATGCACAAAGAAAGTAATACAAAATCTTGAAACTACAATCTGAAATGAAAATAACCCTTGTATCCTAATTTTTATAACCACACTTGAAAAACACTCATCCTTGAAAAATTACACACTTAAGATGTTTACGAATACAAAGAACTACATCCTTCTTATTCGGCCTCAACGGTCTTCTTCTCTCCTATGATACGGTCTCAAGGGAAAAGTTAGTCTATCAGACATTATACTTCTATTTTGACTGATATGTGCAATAATAAATTTTTATCCATACAGGTAGTTGTAAGTAGAGACTGTTCGTGACAATGGTAAAGTTGGTATTGTTAGCGTTTCTTATAGTATGTTGTGTTTGGTAAGTTTTATACAATGGTTTTAAATGATTAACTGGTGGAGGATTTCTTATGGTAAATTATTGACAAATGAATCATGAATTCTAACTCTTATAGACAGCTAAAATAAATTAACATATTGTTTTAAAAACAAAACTAAAAACCTCTTACAGGCGATGTACCCATATGCCTATGTGTTATTCTATACCCAATAAATGGGAAGGTTTAATCATAATTTGTTTAATCGTTTTGGGTGAAGGAATAACAAACACATTCACATTCTCATAAACTTTCACGTACTCTATACAGATTAATAAAACAGCTTTTTACTAAATGCATCGATGTTACAGTGTACCTGTGTCTGTCTGTTTATCAGTCTGTTCCGGCTAATTTCGGAAACGACTGGACCGATTTTAAAGGGACTTCTCTGAAAGATATCTGATGTAATAACAAGATATACAAAGTATATCTCTATATTTTTCAGCAACGCTGCAGCTAGATCAAAAAGCAGCAAAATGCCAGCAGAGACCATCAAACTGTACTATGTACCGCCGTCACCGCCTTGCCGTGCCGTCATGTTGGCAGCCAAGGTCATCGGAGTGGAGCTTGAGCTAGTATTGACGAACCTCATGGAAGGGCAGCATATGACGCCAGAGTATCTAAAGGTACGAAGAAGAAATTTGGTCTGGTAATAGGTAGTTATGTGCTGACATCATAGTCCAAAAATCAGACTGCGGTCACTAACCCGCCTGCCTAGCGTGGTGACTATGGGCAAAAACCCCAGTAGCCTTGTGGCGTGCCCTGGGGAGGACTACGTCCAGCAGTGGACTACAATAGGCCGAAGACAATAGGTTATTAAACTACATATACAAACGGGGTAGTCAGATCTGTAGGACGAAGAAGATCCTCAATCACATTTAGCATAGCAGAGCCAGAGGTAAGAGATCAGTGACAAGTTCTAGTTTATCGCCTGAGAGAACGCTCCAAAAATTCCTTAGTCGACTCTTATGACAACCACGGAAAAAGAAGCTAGTGCATCAGTACTGATACAGTTAACTCGTGGGCCTATTATGCTGAAATATGCGTGTTTGGGCTTCAGATATTATGGGCGGACAGTGTAATTAGTTTTTTTGTTAGCTAAACCCGCTCGCGGATAGACAGATTTCGGCGCGATAAGAAAATTGTTTACAACGGCACACATGGCACTTGCACCTATAGGTGTAAACTACATTAAGAGAAACCTATGTTTTGTATTTTTGCTTCCCATTTATAGTTCAAATTAATTAAGTCAGAGATGTTCTACGCTGAAGACTGGGGCGGTTAAAACCCAACAAGTTATTTTAATTGGCTAGTTTCAATCAAGCTCAGCTGCTCTGTTATTTTTAGGTTAATGATTATAACTAATCTGACTTTTACTTTGTTACAGATGAACCCACAACACACCGTCCCAACGATGGATGACAATGGATTTATATTATGGGAAAGGTACGTACCTGTAATTAAATTCTTGAGAGTATTTAACTAACCGGAAAAGATCCGTAGGCTAATAAAATAACTTGCACACTCACCCCGTGCAGTCACATATTCACAATTTTTGCCATCGCATTGCTAATGTTTTGCTTTTGCAAGTTACGTAATTAGACTACCAACATGCAGGCAATTTTTGTAAATAGCTGGTCAGTCACCGGCCGCTAGATCTCAAAAGACGACTACGTGATCAATTTAAAGAAACTTTACCTATAGCCACGAATCTCTCGACAAAATCTATGAAAATTGACAATGTGACGGATAACGTTAAGAACTTAGGGTAGGTTAACTAATTCTAGGAAAGCTTAGCTACTGATCAAATAGACGTAGAGACGAAACTTTCTAGACTAGTTGGATAATACAAATAAACGAATTTTATATCTGTTAAGACGTAATATTTTTCAAAATATCACCGGTCATTAGTTCTAGCATAACCTGCCGGTAACACATTTAACTCTGGATCGTCTATAATATGTCGTCGGCCTTTTAGTGCTGGATATTGTTGTTGAGGAACTAATCACAACCAATCCTTTTATGGGCATGGAAGAGAGTGTAAAAGGAATGGCTGGCTATGGGCTTTATATTCCAATGGCGATAAGAGTTATGTAGGTAACTTTGGTACAAAATTGTAACTACATGTAGTAGGTACATTTCCACCAGTACGAACGTATTATGCAAGGAAGGTGTTCTGGACAATGCAGTAATGACTACTTTAGTTTCATTGAACATAATCACCACCCTTGCGAGTATGATTTCATGTGATTGTACAAAATGACCGCATATATACATACTGACCTTTCTCATAAGGTTTGATAAACACTCATCGTAATAAACAATTACACGTTGTTGTCATTATATAGTATTTATTAGATGCGGATACATTATCTCTAGTCCTACGTCAATAATTTATTACGTGTCTTTATGATGCAAGTCCTCTTCTTCCTGCCCTATCCCCATTCTACTTGGGTCTTTATGCAAATCAATGTTAAGGAAATATTTCTTGTCTTATGATCGATAATGTAGTGATTAGTTCCTTTCTAATGCGCATCTTAATATTAGTGTCACTCTATAAAAAGGCATATAGGCTAATGGTTTTAGTTTTCAGCAATGTCATTCATAAAACTTTCACACACAAAATTAAAATTTAATAGGCAGGGCAAATTTTCTCGTTTTTAGGATATTACCATCATAGCATAGTAGCCTCAGAGTTCGTAGCATCTAATGCCGCAGTAGCAATTACCAACTTTTATATTTGAATTTTACGCTACAGCTTGAGTTATTCAAGATTGAGTTATAAAGAGTTTTATGTAGTCTACATAACATATCGATAAAATATAAGCAAACCTGAAGAATTGTTGACTTATTTTGTGTTTATGCTAAGCTATGTCAAAAAATAACTACACTGTGCGGACACTACATCAAAAGAAGAGAAAACAATCCTATATCGATCTAGGCATTTACATATTTAGAAAATTCATTTCAATAACACACGCAGATTTGTTGGAACCAAATGAAATATATATGAAAGTGTGTCAGAATCACAAGACACCAGCGCCTCTATGCAGGCAGGAGTCTTGATAGTTTACTACCTCGGTCACCAGTTGACATCAGCAAAGTAGGCCGCAATGAAATATTTATGATATGAATTCATAGAACAGAAATAGGAATAGTATTTTTTCTTGTTTAACAGTACTCAAATCTAAATAGGTTAGGATTAGGGAATGCAATCCCGCAACAAAATTTTAATCCAGGTATTTGCGAGACTGAGAGGTCTAAGTCCCGCGGGATCCTGCTATTTGCAGGATCCCGCATGTTTCTGAAAGTCATTGAGAAAAGAGAGAAATCCTGTAGGTATCATAAATGCATCTAAAACTAAAAATGAAACAAAAAAATATTATTCAAAATTATGTATTGAGAGATTAATAAAGATATAATAAAAGAATAAAAAAAATTACAAAGAGACAATAGGTAGTTTAGGCATTATTTTGAATGTAACTGCACATAAAACATAGCATGTTAATAGTCTTGTCTGCCAAACGACTCCTAACTTTACATGCCAGATAACCAGCAGCAGAAAACACTCGTTCTGTTTCCACGCTTGTGGGTACAACTTTTAATAAAGCGTTGTAGGCAAATTGAATATATTCGCCTTTTAATCCACCAGACTGAAACAAATTCATTTCCTTCTTAATCAAAACTTCGAGAGAATGAACTCCATAATGAGTGCGACAAGCAGTTTTAAAACTCGATAGAGTTTGTTCAAGTTCATCTCGAAGAGACATCGGTTCAGGCTTCGTAGTTTTAGCTTGCATCATTGCGGCCACTGTATCAAGAGGTAAATCATCATGATCTTGAGTGGAGATAGAAGACGTTTATAGTACAAGAAAAGTCAAATCGTCCTGATTAAATCACTAAAACAAATAAAACTAAGCACGTTATTAGGTTACGTCATAATTACAAATTATAACTGACTGACAAAAAAAGATTTATGTGCGGGACTGGTCCCGCAAAAATAGTGCAGGATCTTGGTATTTCGGAATCTTGGTATCCCGGTATTGCATTTTCTAGTTAGGATCTTATATTTGGCATAGACGCGCCATTCTTTCTGGAATGTATAGACGAGGTATAGACAGATATTGCTCTTACTAAATCATAGAATACCCTTCACCGACGAGCTTGAAAGAAGATTATGATAATGAAAGTAGATGAGGCGAAAGAGGTGTGTTAGGACAAATTAAGGGCTATCTCTCCGGGAAATAGGCAAACCCATGTATGATATTGTTCAAGGCGGGATTTTTCTCACATTTTCTGACATCTTTTTTCAGTCGGGCGATAATCACATACTTGGCTAATGCATATAGTCGAGACGACAGCTTGTATCCGAAAAACCCACGAGCTCGCGCATTAGTAGATCAGAGGCTGAACTTCGACCTCGGCACACTGTACAATAGATATATCACCTTGTATGTAAGTATCTGTAGAAAGTATATAATGTACCCAATGTATAATATAGAGATTTTCAAAAGGTACATTTAAATCTACCAGTAATTGTGTTCATCTTCTTAGGTTTATGTAATTATTTTGGATACGACATTTAGGGTTACTTCCAAAAGTCGGCTATTGATTTCGCATAATCATGGCCGTATGAAGAAAAAAGTCACCAATCACTAAGACCAATCAAGGTAAGGCTTCCTTTCCGCCATGGGGTGGGCTATGCTACGCTACATTGCTATGGGAAGGCAGCTTAATAATAGATTAAGTAAGTTATAGTTAACTTAGTTAACAACTAACTTAGTAACGTTAGTTTGTTTGTCACCTCTTCACGCTTCATTTACTCCACTTACTTCTTGAAATTGCATATATGTAGTTGGGAGTACGGAGAAGAACCTACGCTACATTCGTCCACGCGGACAAAGTCACGGGCAACAGCTACTGACAGCTAAATCTATGGTCCACATTTAATTTTAGCTTCAGGGAAATCGGTAGTCAATAAAATTATCAACAAGAGTAATTTGCTGTATTCCAGGGCCCAGTATTATTTCAAGGTGCAGAAATGGATGACGAAAAGGTAGCTAAATTAAAGGAAGCAATCGAATGGCTGGACAAAGCGTTGGAAGGGAGAGTGTTCGTCGCTGGCGATGACATGACCGTCGCTGACATTTCTATTGTGGTCACATTTACTAACTTGCATGTAAGTTAATATTATGCCTATGGAATTAAATTAAATATTTATGAATCACAAAGATATTAGGCTGAAACGTATTAAAAGAAAGAGCATGCCTACAGCAAGGAGTCACAGAACGAGAAGCTGTGCGGCCAGGTGCTAAAAGTTATCTGTGTAAAGTCTAGTCTAGATCGAGATAAGAGTAAGATTATTATTATTAAGATTATTTGCTGTAAATTATTATTTTTGTATGAAAATAAATGAAGGTTTGATCAGAAAATTCCAAATTCTTGTGTGAAAACAAAAGAACGAATTTGATCTTGATCTTAATTGGTTGTAAGAGAACCTTATACTGGGATATTCGCGGATTATAAAATAAATTATGCTCTGTCAGAAATTTGCCATGATCTCATTGCACTTTATTCACTTAATCATTTTTGCGCAAGAATAAGCTTTCTCCGGAGTTCAAGACCCAAAACACACAAGTAATCAGGCAAGGCAGGCTTTGATTTGCCATGCCATTTGTTACGAACTCGACGAGTAAAAAGCGAAGAGTAACGATAACGATGTAATTCGTCGTATTTCACTCTAATGTTATTCTGCAATGAACCAATGAATTAAATTGTTTTGATGACACGAAATGTAAGAATCTAGTTAGACTACGAGTATAAAGGCTCGAGCACACCGGATGCGTGTGCGTGCACGTAAGCGTACCTCTGAGTTGTAATGTATGGAACTGTATAGGCACAGGCAGACCGGATGCGTATGCGTAGACGTAAGCATAGACGTCAAGCGGTGACAGTTCTATACATTAAACTCAGAGGTACGTGTACGTCTACGCTTACGTGCACGCATACGCTTCCGGTGTGCTCGAGCCTTAATAGCAATAAGATAATATAAGTCATGTGTCGGGCACCGTGACGGATGTGCCAAAACCACTTTGTACTACGAACGACACACTAACTGCAGAGAAGCAATCGTCTTCATCCTACTAATATTATAAACGCGAAAGTTTGTGAGGATGGTATGTAAGAATGTTTGTTGTTCTTTCACGCGAAAACGGCTAAATAGATTTCACTTCACAATAATATAACTTAAATATCAGAATAACACATAGGCCACAATTTATCCCGGATAATTTCGATATTTTTCGCGGGTGTCCACTAGTGAATTATAAAGCTTCACGAATTTAGCGCGATTTACGTAACAGACCCCTTCGCGATGTGCTAGATGTTATACAGCTAGACTGCTTAGCTGTAATTGTAAATAATTACAAATTTAAAATATAAGTTTAGTTTAGCGGATTGTCTCTTGCTATCTCTTATTACCATCAAGGGTACGCCCACCACCGGGCCCTACACCCTCCACTGACCTTCAGATCTGCCGACTCAGGCCCGTACGTTGGCGTACCCTTGATGGTGAACTTCCGAATAGTAACGCCCGATACAATTAAAGATCTCTTATTACGCCTGAAGCATCAAAATTCAACGTGACGGACATATATACATAACCACAAAAAATCTACCTCCACCTCACAAGACATTTGTTCTTTACTACGAAGTAAAAGCTACTCCTTACTCCGTAGTAATTGTTCTAAATGCGGCATAAAGTATTTTATTTTAATTTCAGACATTCGGGTTCGACTTTAGCGAATACGAAAGAGTGACGCAATGGTTCGGGAGGATGACCAAATTACTGAAACCCCACGGATATGAAGAGATAGATGAAACAGGAGCGAAGATACTGCTGTCATTCCTAAAGAAAGATTAGAAATAAATGTTAATTCAATTTGTTATGGACATGTAGATGAAGATAAAGTTACAACAATAAATCGTTTCAATCATACGCTAGCTCTTATTTCCTTATCAGAAAACCATGTTACTATCGCGGCTGCATTTTGTTCTTACTATAAACATGATTTTATGTACGGTGTAAAAGTAGGTTTATTCATTTGGTTTCTTTATTCAGGTTAATCTAGTGGAACTAATAAATGGCGCATTGGGTCAATAGGGATGTTTACGGTTTTTTTATTTGTATTTATATCGAAAGATCATAAAATAAAAAAAAAACATTTGCGAAAGAAAAACTTCGCTAGTGTGAAAACTTTCTGGGATATAACGATTTTAAAACCACAATTTTAGATTTGCCAAAAAGCGCTCCATACAAACGGCTACACAATTATGACGTCACTCTTTCGTAACTTGTATGCGCGTAAAAGAACTTTTGTTCTGCAGCTATTTTAAATATTGCGTTTATAAATATTGTCACAAAGCAAAAGTTGCTGTAAATGATGCAGGTGGATATGTGATGTTGTAATTTTAAATTAATTTTACATTTGAAAAATGGACTTGCCCACTTAACTTTGAAGGCTTATTATAACCTCATTTGGACACTTAATCAAATTATAATTTTACAGATAGGTATGATTTTGATGATTTATTCTGATAAGCATAAAATGTCATTAAAATTCAACCATAGTAAACATCCCTATTGTATTTAAAATTTTGAATTTCAATATTATGTATGCATAAAATTCATAAATTAGTATGATATGATAACATACTTCATTATAGCGAATTGCAATCCAGAATATAATGTAGCTAAAGCTATTACAAAAAGTTATTACAAAAAGTTTATTACAAAAAGTTTAATAAATTCCTAAAATGAAATATATTTAGGTATAAGTACAGGAAAATGTTGAAACTTTAATATTTGAAGCTGGTCCTAATAAAATATTACAAATTTACCTTTTATTTGCATGCAAGAACTAGTCTGTAGTGACCCTAATTTTAAGAGATGAAATCTAATATGGAAACACGTGGGTGGGTCAACTATACTTCACTTCAACTCTGCATAATCGTATAGGTGTAATAAAAAATATGTTCTCAATTTGGGTCAAAATTAAGCGATATAACGTAGTACAGTCTCTGACTAAGTTGCAGCAGTAGAATCTGTTGTTTTGGAAGAGTTAGGAACTACTTAGTAACAGATTGTTTAAACTAGTATATTACCTAAATAGTCCAATTTCTGCTCATTAAGGGCCCTAACAATCTAGCTAGGTACGTACATACTGCAATAACAAAGGACGATAATAAGGTGTTAAACGTCCGGTCGCACGAGACTGTCCTGCTATTGAATACAGCAAATACATAGAGGTGGGCCTTTCGATATACCACAACAATGCGCTGGGGCTCGCAGGCAGGTCGCGTCAACGTACCACGTACCTCGTTTTCAAAACAAAATAGCTATTCAATTGTTCCAATTTGAAAAACGAACAAACAGTACGTGTGTATATAAACAATACTTGGGCGCTTGGACATCGCGGCTCTGACACGCGATAGTGTTTCGGAGGAAAGCCGTGCTAAAAATGTCGTGGATGCTGTGCCAGAGTGTTGGTGTTTGATTTTTAAACAAACTGTGTAGCATGATGGTGTATAATGTGGGTATATTTTGAGTTTCTATGATAACGATAAGTATATTTTTGATAAACATACCTTTTGTATCATGAATTGCACGTTTACTCTACATGTATGTTATTTGTATCACCATGAATGGAAGAATGTACGATGAAGAAATATTTTTTTCATTCAATTTGATATTGAATTAAATTAAGCACAAATCTGGATTTTAGCAAATTTTTCAAGTACCTACATCTATTATTGTGTAGTTCTAGAAATTTATAGGTTAATATACTGAAAGTGAGTTTTACTTACTCGTATCTCTTCCGGTAGTTACAGTACACAGTTGCAGTTTACATTATCTATCATTCATTTTCCCACATATCCAAGGTCGAAATAATAAACATAGGTAAGTAAGTACCTAAGTATCAGGTACATCAAAATATTGTTAACTTATTAAGTCCTTAATTATACATATTTGATAAAAATTCCTAGTCTTCTTTAATAAATATTTTACCTGTTCTGAATGAATCAATGAAAGTTGAATTGAAATGTTTTCTACGTTTAAACAATTAGGTAGGTAATTTGCTGTTCTGAGTGGTTAAATCTAATACCATAAAAATTGTTTAAGCCTTTTTCGAATTAGAAATACCTAATGTTAACTATTACAACTTGTTTTACATACCTAAGTTAGAAGCAAAGTTACATAGTCAGTTTATTACGGATCTCTCTTCTTTTAAAAAGGGAGTCATTAACAGGTAGACTATTTCTAGCTGCATATTCATTGTCATTAAATGAGTCCAAGGTCAAACTACGGCTCAAAATTGAAAATGTTATTGGAGCTCTGAAATTTAAAGGATGTGATCATTTATTGTATACCTTGACTCGGTCAGCGCAGCTATTGTTAAATTGTTCTCATGTGATATTAGATCTAACGGATGCATCATTGTCCTTCTTACAGTCATTCAAACTGTTGAGAACATAATAAATGGTGGCGTCACGTCCTATTTCTAATATTAAATAGTATGGATTTGCTACTTAGTCTCTTTTTACAGTTGTAATAAAATACGTATGTATGCCTTGATAAATTTCCAATTGGTTTTTTATGATCCTTATTTTTGACATAAGGTATCGTTAGTATCTCCTTAAAGGCGAATAAAGGCATAAACGTAATTTGACGATATGTAGTTGCTACAATCATCTTATTGCGTTAGCCATCTTACTCTTGTAAATTATAATTTTATAGGAAGATCATATTGAAAAACTCTTGTTGACTGACATGCAGTGGCTACTTATCAGTACCTAGTCAGTGTACTGTATCCTTACATATAGGGAAAAATAGTTCAATCTATTCTTCGGCAAACAACAACAATGTCTTTATGCCAGGTCATTAGAAAAATAAAGTGAATTATTTAGTAAAGTAGTCCTATATTTACTTATAGTGCTTTTTTGTTTCAGTATCTGATTTGTCTTGCAGCCGTAGGATTACCTCTATCATTATGCGTCCAATATCCAGTTAATCCGACTTCAGAAATGTCAAATGATGACGTAAAAATCCGGAAAGAAAATAAAACCTTCGACGTATCAGAAAGTGATGAGTTGGAGGTAGTAGACCCTGATGATGCAAAGGAGAAGAAGTTTTTGTCCGATGCCATGCAAACTGTACTTGACCCACATTCAGTAATAAAAAGTACGGATGAAGTTGAAATTATTAAAACACAATTAAGAGAACTTGAACAAGAAAATTCTACATTAGAGTCTTTTATGGATGAAATGGATAGATTAAGTTTAGAAGTATGCAAAACATCCCAAGAAGCTCTCTGGTCTTACGTTACTGATATCAATAATGAGGTGAAGAAAAATAAAATGGTAAGACTAGCTTTTGATTGAATTGATAATCACTTTAATTATATGGAAAGAAGTGTATAAAGTACCACAAGCGGTAATATAGTATGATGGTTTACGTTGCCATACTCACTCAATCAATATTTGCAACTGCAAGTTTAATTTGTTATTAGCATACCTACTTTAGCATAAGTCAATATCGATATGTAAATGTAAATATAATAATCATTTCCTCAAAACAGATACGTATAGCAGCCGAAGAAGACGAAACTAAAAAACAATATTGGAATATACTGAAAAGAAAATTTTTAAGCGAAGATAAACAATATTCTTCCGATCCACAATTCTGGAGAAAAGTCAGGATAATAAAAGAGAGGGGCACTAATGTTCAAATGCCGCAAAGTAAGGTACGTTTTTAACTATATTTGAACATAATAATGTATACGGATATAAAGAAGGCTAAGCTTTCGCCTTGTTTCAGCAACGGGAAGAAATTGATACTATGCAAAGAATTTGGAGTAGAGTTACCGTTTGTGTTTATAACTCAAGTAGTTGTTATTTAGAGGAATCCATACGTAGTATGAGTGGTAAGTCAATTTTATTAGCTCATATTATTGTTTTTGATACTCATACACATAAAATACAGTAGGTGCCTATTTCGAAATACATACGTCTTTGGATAAGAAACTAAACAACTTAAGGCCAGTTGTTTAATCAGTACAACGCTTACTTTTACTATTCATTAGTCAGCATATTTTTGACATAAACTAGTTTAACCTAATTTTTATCATGAATGTGTTATGGCCCTTAATAATAAAAGTGTTGTCAAATAAATGAGACTATGTGAAACGTTTCAGATGTAATAAACATTTTCAAAACAAGCAACAACAGTAAGGAATTATCATATTATTGGAAATCATATCGTGATGGAACTGGAAAGAAAATTAGGCCTATATTTAAAGATTACGTTTTAAGGATGAATAAGGTCGCGGAATCAGAGAATTTCACTGATGCTGGAGATATGTGGCGATATGCCTTTGAGGACGATAATTTTGTGGAGACCGTTGACAGGATATGGAAGGAAGTAAAACCATTTTACGACTTACTACATCAATATGTTCGAGTAAAACTAGCTCTTATTTATAAAGAGGATTTTCAGGTTAAAGACAAACTTATACCAGCTCATCTTTTAGGTAAGCCATTTTGTTATTTTGGTAACATTATAAAACAAAGAAAATTAAATGTATAGGCTATAATTACCATCATAAATTTTACCTAGGTATTTATAAATTGGAACAATTATGGTAAGCGCCTGCTGTCTTATATATCGCAACGTGGTCTAAAACAATATTTGTTGACTTTACCATTAACTGTCTATGATAAAACTTTTCATTATGGGTGCGCACACCACTGGGCCCTACACCCTCCACCGAGCCTCGGATCTGATAACTCATAACTGCGAAAAGAAGCACTTGCACTACCTACAATCGCCACGAGAAACCAAATCCGAGCACCTAGCATGCAATGTTAGAATGAATGTTTGAATTTCCGAATTGTAATGCCTAATACCATTTAATTTAATAAAACTTTTGTTAGAAAACTAGACATTAACATACATAATGTTCCATTGCAGGTAATCTTTGGGCTCAAGAATGGCAATCCATATTTTGGAAGGTAGCAGCATATCCGAATCACACACGGCCGACTCTTTCGCCTAATGAAACAATACGTTCTAAGGACCTGTTCGATGCAGTTGATGACTTTCACCAATCTCTAGGTTTTGAAAGTGCCAGAGATTCATACCAGGATATAAAGGAGACAATGATGACTGCAAATTGTCTACCTTCTAGTCATGATATGTGCGATGGTATTAACTACAAGTAAGTTATTGTAATACTTATCAGAGTCACCTCTATTTTTAATTCAGCGATAAAGATGCGTTTTCTTTGTTTTTACCATTCACACTATCGGAAAGTGCAGCCGGGGGCATTTTATTGTTCTTTGTTAGTTTTTCATATTTCTTATCTTATGTTTTGGCATTACGTGCTTATTTTGTATAGCATATCAAACAAAAATTTTATTGGCCAGCGTATGACATTTACCTAGTTTACAAAAACAAGTAGACGTATCTAAGTGATTTTCCTGTTAATAAAATAGTATAAAATTATTAATAAAGAAAATGGAAAAAATTCTTCACCCGAGTGAGAATCGAACCACTGCAAACCGTGCCAGCTGCTATGACCACTAAGCCACCGGGCCAATTACTCGGATGACGAATTCTACCATCTCTTTTCTAAATTACATATTGGCAACGTTATTCTTCATCCCGATAGCTATACACTAGCCAAATCTCGGCAAATAAAGCTGAATCCCTCAGCACAATCAACCATATCCTAACGGATTATATTAATGGAGAAGTGTTTTTTAGTAGCTAATAATAAGAAAATATAATTGCTAATATATTGATAATCACGTTTTCAGAATAAAATGGTGCGGTGAGAAGGTCATTGACGTAGCTGTAGGGCTCTCTCGAGCGGCGCGTCTCCTGGGTCATGTGCAGTACTTCAAACATTACCGGCACCTTTCACCTCTGTATCGAGATGGACCTAATCCAGGTATAGTTACTGCATATCCAGCACAGATATGTTAATTCTTAAAAAACTCAATTTTAATACGACACACCATGACACTGGGTTCATATTTCCTATGTTTTTAGTGTAACTTATACCTACTACCCCATAGATGTACGTATTATAGGTACATACGTAGACTTGATGATTATTATTGAACCAATACCGTATCGTACGAGGCGATTAAGGGTTTCCGGGAGGTGGGCAGCGCCTCCCGTACTGACATCATAGTCCGAAAATCACACTGCGGTCATCAACCCGCCTGCCCAGCGTGGTGACTATGGGCAAAACCCCCCTGTGGCAGTAGCCTTGTGGCGTGCCCTGGGGATGGTCTACGTCCAGCGTGGACTGCAATAGGCTGAAGAAGAAGAAGAACCAATACCAGAGGATTACATCAACATCCCTCAGCTTCGTCTCCCGTATATGTCGTAACTTCTTGCGAAATTCTTGCTTCTTCCCATTCCCAACGGAAATTAATGGAAGTTCTAAAGTTTACGCCAACAAAGTCGTGGGGTTGCCCGCTATTATATAAAAAAAAACAGTATATGTTTATGTATTCACTATGCAGTCTAAATGCAGTAGGTACAGAAAACCAACGGTTATGGCAAGGTCAAGAAGGATTTACAGATTACCCTTATTACAAATGACTATTATCTGGTTCTAATCAGTAATTTTTCGGCAATAATTGACTAACCTTGTGCGTAATTTTATCTAGCATTCCACGATGCAATCTCCGACATTGTGGCGGTACAGTTGACCTCACCGGCACATTTGAAGGCCCTGAACTTCGTAAAGGTCGACACCAGCCATGAGGCCACCATCAACCATCTTCTATGGGTGGCGTTAGAGAAGTTTCCTCTAATGGCATACGCGTATGTCTTGGATAAGTGGAGATGGGACGTCTTCGGCAATAGCAGTATGGAAGAGTGGAACCGGCATTGGTGGGATTTAAGGTTATTAACCTTTTTTAAATAATAAGATTTTCCTTACAATGTATTTTAAAATGAGTAAGAGGTGCCAAATACAATGTACTTGTCAAACCTAAATCATCAAAAAATGCTATTTGTGCTTAAGACACTTCCTGTATCTCACGTCTCTTTTTACAATGCATATACGTAGAAGGGCTATAATGTTATTTACCTTCCAGCCATTTTATGTCATCTATAGATAAATAAGGGATTGCAAAAATGTTATCATTTCGCCGCAAATAAATAAACTACAAGTAATTAGTTTCCTGACATTTATTAATAAGGATGTGAATGTGATAAAAAGTTTTGCAACCTTTGAAAGACAGCGTGCACGTCATATTCAAGGCTTGCAGTTGTCGAAAATAATTAACCTATGATGTTTAGCTAACAGCCACAAAACATTTGGCTGTTTTTTACTAGGTCCAAAAGGTTAATATTTGCATGTATACATTTAGTATTAGCTAATTTATGCTTACTTTAAGAAAAGATCTTACGATACGATTAATAGTCTAATAACCAATTTCCGAAAGCTGAGTAGCAGCTAGTGTAGTTTCAATGCCGATTTACTAGGACATCATCAGCAGCATCTCCTTCCATGCATGTCGTAAGAGTCGACTAAGGAAGTCGGGCATCCCCTCAGGCGATAAGCTAGCGAAAATTCTGAGGACCACATTTTTATGATAATCTATGAAATATGATTTTTTAATTATTATTTCGCTATTTTATTTTCAGAATAAAGGAGACTGGGATATCCCCACCGACTCCTCGCAACGAAAGTGATTTAGATCCAGCGTCTAAATATCACGTGGTATCTCATGTACAGTACATTACGTAAGTTTAACTCGATCGCTGTTTACTGTTGAGTGGCCACGTGTTACTTACTCTTAGTACATGCATAAACTCCCCAACCCATATCATGCACTACTTCTTATCTTAGTTCTTCCTCTTCTACTCCATTCAAAGTTAAATTTGCATGGTATTAGGAAGAAAATATATGTGGTAGATAGGTAAGGTGTAAATTACCTTTACATAATAGTGGAGACCTAGGTCAGTTATTATTGAATCTGTGCCATTGCTCAAAATAGAATTTAGAGATTCATTTACGCAATATTTGTTGTGACATACTATTTTGCATTTAAAATACAGAAAGGACACAAGTTGAATTATGGTCACATAATGTTTCTAACTAAAAAAGGGGATTTTTGTATCCATGTTAGTATTTGCACCAATGGTTAAGAGACGGGGCAAACCGCAGATTTAAGTTTTCTATAAAGTGTAAGAACATTGTCATCTGTTAGCTTTGCAATACATTTTCCTTCATTCATTTTAATGAACGTGTCGTTGCATTTAAAGACGACTTGATCTATCGCTATTCAGTACACTAAACTGATTTTCAGATACTTGATCTCACACGTCCTGGAGTTCCAAATATTGAGGTCACTATGTCTAAAGGCCAACCACACGGGGCCTTTGCACGAATGCTCCTTATACGGGACCCAGGAAGCGGGAAAACTCCTCAGGTACGTACATCCGCTTAGTTAAGGAAAATGACATTCATACGTTTATGTAATATCAAGGAAAGATAAGCAGGATAATAATAGTGTACAATTTTAATATATGTATCTAAATTGTCACGCAAGTTTATGATTGCGAAGGAGTTAAATAGTATCTAGGTATCAAAATTGAACCCATGACTTATAGTTTACCTCTTATGACATTTAATTTATGACATGAGAGATTACGGAAGTAAAGCTACTGCACTAGATAGTTAATTATAACAATTGTTAAAGAATGATGAGAAAAGGTGCATATATAGATCGTACATATAGAATAAAAACATTCTACTAAGTACTTGAGTTGGCTAACTTAAGGTACATCTAGATCTACAGCTATTAATAGCCAAAGTGATAATTATTTAGCTAAAGGATAGGTCACACAAAGAACCTACCAACAATAACGTTTGTTGTGAAATTCACACAATGTGAATGTTATGTTAATAGATGATCTCGTTCTATCTATCTTAAAGAAGATCCTCAGACACGTTCAGTATAGCGGGGACAGATGTTAATGATAAGTGACAAGTTGCTAGCTACCGCCTAAGGGAATGCTCGAATTCCTTAGTTGACTCTTACGACATCCACGGAAGGAGATGCAGCTGATGTTTTCTAGTGAAGCCTCGTCTCAGCACAGGTCCTAAATATTACACCTATTCCGAGGTACATACAATTTTGTTTATAAACACATACGTACGTAACTCGTTTATAGATCTAATCATCATCTGTGTAAAGTCCGGTTATTATGCCATGTAAAGTTTGTTGTACGTCCTGGAAAGGCAAAGTACCAGTTCACACTCTTTTTTGTTGAAGTAGGCTAACCCTTCAGGTAAACTTCAGGTGGCTGATTACGTTTCTTGCAAAAGCAAAGTGGTAGCACAATTTTTGCGTTATAATATTTGCATTAAAATTTATTTACAATTGCTTTATTTTTATTTCGGACTCAGCACTTTGATGGTATCTACAAAAATGTGATAAATAATGTCATGTCCTGTTTTTACAGTGACGGTATGGCGCTAGGAGCAAGTCAAGACTGGAGAACAGTGCTTAAAGCAATGACGGGAGAAACAGAACTATCCACAGAAGGCATACTGCAATATTTCGGATCTCTCCAAGATTTTCTCAAAGAAGAAACCATAAGGATGGCCCAAACTAACACTGAAGATATGGATCAAAGCGCACCTATTATAGTAGGCGTAATAGTCCTTGTCCTTACTATTCTCATTATAGCCTTATACTGTGTAAAAAAGCATGTCGGTGGAGTATTCTTCTCAGTTTGTGGGCTCACTAAGAATGGATCTTTAGATATAGTAACTAATGAGGCACCACAAGCAAAGTTAAATGAGGTAGGAGGCATTTGCGAAGACAAAGTATGATGCTAACATGTATCTTGATTAATGGCCTACTAAATGAAGGACTGGCGAACAAAAGGATTACTTGTCCTTTTGTCAATAGCTTTTTGTATATTCGTGATATACGTGATCCATATCGATGATCTGCTGAATTTGGGCTAATTAGAGCATTTAATGCTTTTTTTTATTTAATATTTGTACTGCTTGAATCCTTTTTGATCGCCAGATCCTAATATTTGTTATTTCATGTTAGTAAAAAATTAAAATTGGTTTCAATAGGTTTTATACTAATGATGACAAGAATAATGAATCGTTACAGCATACAGAGGAAGTATGCGACACAATATGAGCTAAGTCAAAATGTTTGTTTTTCATTATTTGTAAATAATGATGCTGGTTATGTAAATGAAATCAATAAATTGTTTATACAATAAAACTATGTTAGTGTTTTAATCAAAACATTCTCAACTCTTCTGTACGTATACTAATCGATATTGCGATTCTTTTTTATACACAAGAAATTTTCATATTAATGCCAGCAACTTAGTTTGCTTAACTGTAATCTATATTATTTTGGTGCATAAGCTATAGCTTATCAAAATCCGTTGGACAGTGTCTAAACATCTTTACACTCTCGCAAGTGCCGTATCTATATTATTAGACTGGTATGTACTAACATTTCTAAGTACGTGGTACACGTGTTAAATATACCATGTAGCCTGTTTGGGTAAAGATGATGTAAGAGAAAAACTGTTAAGAGAAGGGTGCAACCACGGGCACACGGGTAGATGACAAAAATCGTCACGACTGTGTGCCATAGGACGGACGGCAAGGACGTTGGTAACGGGATGAACACGATTCATTTCTACCAGGGTAGGCGGATGTGGCCTAGAATAAATAGTTGTAAGTGTGACACGGGGACGCCTTTGCCCAGCAGTGGGATACCTATTAGCTAGGTTAACTAGCTATGTTAAACGCTAAACTTTTCATCTCTTTTGCTCATACTCTCCTAACAACCCTGTAAAAGTTTTATTTATTTTCATATCGACAAGGTAGTAATCAATATAAATTTGTCTCAAAAACTGTAGTCGTAATCAGACCGGGCGGCCCCCTAAATTACATATTTTGCAAATGGAAGCGGCAGCAATGATATAATGTAAATAAAATTGTACAATTATCACGCTACAATGGCAAACTCCTTTGCCATAATTATGTACTTTAATACGGTTTTTATAACAGACTAGTCGACGCCCGTGACTTCGTCCGCATGGACTGTAGAAAAAACAAAATGTCGAAATTATCCGAGATAAAAATATTTTCCCGGGATGAAAAGTAGCCTATGTATTAATACAGGGTGTCAGCTAACTCCATACCAAATTTTATTGAAATTGCTCCAGCCGTTTTATCCATACTTACAAACTTTCGCGTTTATAATATTAATTAAGTAGGATTAGCAAAATAATGTAAAGATACTAGTTTCACTTTTGCGTTGCTTATGCAAGATACGTAGGTAGGGGACCCGTAATGAATTAAGACGACATCGCGGGTAACCAGCCAGTAAATAGGTAATAAAGCAGGTAAGCTTATAACTGATAATGAATGAGACTGACTGAGAATGAATAAGCGAATACCTATTTCGAAACTAGGAAGAGTCTTCTACCTACTAGTAATGGTACCGGCAAGGAACCGATAAGCGTTCTAATTTACATGTACCTAATTAGTATATAGAAACCAGAGGCACGACGAATATAAATCACACCAATTGTCTTTCGACCTAAAACTGAACCAGTCATTAGAATAAAAAATTTGCTACGAAATTTCTCGACTTTCTTTTTTACACAAGCCACTACACTACTATCGTGAGGTGAAAATTCTCCTTGTAAATAGTGTTCTAAAGTTTGATTGCAATTTGACACCTTTGACAATAGCTCTAACATCTGCAAGCGTCCAAAAGTAAAGATGTAAACAAACTTCGCTGCCACGACTTATATCCAATACCTGTAACAGCTAAGTTTATGGAAATTTACCAAGCATAAAGCATTAGACAATAAATTAATTATTAAAAAATCTGAAGTCCAAATGCTTGAGCTTTTCTGCTAAAAGGTACCTAACCCACAGAAAAAATCTAAAAGGATACGGGTACTGGTTTATACATCTATGGGCCCAGGTGCTAACAACTTCAAAGTGACTGGATTAGGTAAACGGTTGATATACCTACATTGAACAGTCTACATCAGAATCTCGTGTCGGAATGACGGACTATGTACGAGTCTGGCAACCCCCAGAGCTTGGTACAAGCCTTCGTCACTATCTATAGGTAGATGTCAGTTCGTTTCATGAAGCTGTAACTGAAAAAAAAAATACATTTGGCTAGTATTGTAGTATAAGAACACTGTATCACCAAAACATCTTCAAACAACTTCTATTCTTACCTTAGAATAAGGATGATTCTGACATAAAACTTTTACACTTATGCACTTGTATTAAGTATAATAGGCAAGTATTTCAAATTCCAATTACAATCTACATCGATACCATCACAAAGAATATTCTCTCCATGCTCATGACACACGTCCGACAGTCAAGTCCGAAAGTCGCGATAGTAAATACGTTCCCAGCTTGAATAGTAAGCCGGTTGAAACTAACCACAATCATATAACCGCTGCCGCTTGCGCCTAACGCAAATTACGAGATTATACATTGACGTGCGCGAATATAGTTTCGACTTTATAAAAACAAATATTGTTCCTGATTCGAATATTTTAAATGTATCCAAGCTAACTATCGCGTGTTTTATAAATGCTGTGAAAGGTGATGATTTTCAGGTGTAATTTTTAAATGCCAACATTAAGGTAAGAAGTTTTGGAAAGGTTTACATTGTTTTTAGAAAACTTATGTTGGGTTAGTGCCTTTTATTACGAGATGTTATTTTCTAGCCTGCTTTAGCTATATTGATTGGTCTGTAGTATTTGTAGATAGTATAATAACAATAAATACTCCAATTTTTTTTTAAAAAAAGCTTAACATTTTTTAAATATTGGTATTCTAATTTACTCACAGCGTATGGCATCATATTGGCTATGGCAAATAAATTAAATCGTTTCCTAGATTTTTTTTTGTCATAAACTTAGATACTTATTTGTACTTATACTGTATTTGTAGTTTAGAGTACGTACCAGGTGTAAACGGTGCCGACGAAAAACCACCCTATATAACTCAAAAAATTTAAGCTGGATAGTACAGTACAAATGTAGAAAGATATACTTTGCAAAATATATAAAAATAATGCAACTGTTTATTTTGTGTAAAAAGTCGTAATATTAATGTTACCATAACATCTACGTTCTTGCGTATTAATATACCAGATTCGGGTAGGTATGAATTTTAATTTATCATCAATAGCGTAGTAACAATCATAAGATATTGAAGAACCGATTGTTTGTCATGGTAGTTATAACTTGTACCTTTAATATATATTTACTAGTTTTTATTCTTATTACTAATAATTATTATCTCATGATCATCATCATCATCATCATGATCAGTGCAATATCGCTCTTTTCGAAACTTATATAGCGGATTAGGCGTTTGTTTTACGGTCGGCTGCTTGTCTAACGCCAACCCTGCTCGGTTCTTACTCGCACCTTGTACTCTTACTACTTATAATTTTATATCTTAAAACCGAAAGTAACTCTGTCTGAACAAAACTACTGACGAAAATTCGTAAAAGGGGTTGAAATAGGTGTGAAAATTTGTGTGCAAGTTATTTTAATTTGAAAGCTAAAAGCTTGAAACTATTTTTTATTTTTTTGAATAGGTATATACTTAAAGAAGATATTCCAAGGCTATAAGCGTTTTCCCCATAAAGGGGATAACATAGCAGTCCATGCTAACAGAGTCGCGGGTGTGCACTAGTACTGAATATATGAAAGCTGTTCAAATAATTACATATATGAAGTCAGTTTTTTCAGGGTTCATTAAAAATTATTATTTTTAAATCAATTCGCTACAAAGCTACAGTTGTTGTCAGCATGAAATCTAACAATTAACTTTATGTATCCATAGTTTACATTTCCTGTAATACATCTGTTGTTAAACAGACTCGTAGTAGTTAACTTACTTATGCTAATGCGGGCTTCACCACTAGAATCAACATCAGCTGCATCTCCGTCCGTGCATGTCGTAAGAGACGATTAAGAATCTCAGGAATTCTCTCAGGTTATAAGCCAGCAACTTGTCAGGAACACAGCCCTGTGTATTATGTGTACCTATATGTTAGACATAATAAGTTTTAGCCGGGCAAAGGAATGCTCGCTTCAGATTATAGATTATGAACGTGAAAATTTTACGGAAAATATTTCGATTTTTAACGTTATTTAAAAAATACTGATTTTTTTTTTAAATAAAACTTGGCAGTTATGTAAACTATACATAGGAGTAACACATGGGCTATCGCTTCATTATAATAGTGTTAACATAATATTACATACAAGCGATCTTTTTAATGGTCAAACTTAATTGATATGCTTGAATTCAAAACACCACGCATGTTAAAATATCTGTAATTTATTATTAAAACAAATGGCTGAAAATATTTTAAAATTGGATTTTACTATGACATAATCTAACTAAACAAAATTTGATACAGTTTGTAAGTGTACGTAACATTACATACATTTATTGTACTTATAGGAGTATGCATATAACAGTACGACCTACCTACTTATTTGTGTTGATTTTATATTAGGGGCTTCATAAAAAAGGGTATAAACATTACATGGCAGAGCAGGAAAAATACAAGAAATCAAAAAGCTTGTCTTGTAAGCGAAATCCTAGAGATAAAATAAGAAGTTTTGTTTTTTAGGTACAATATTTATATTGGAATCAGGTTTTTAAAGAGCACCTACTATTATATTTAGTTGACTCTACACAGGTGGAATTATTGTATGAGTCAGAAACAAACATCGTTGGTAACCATATTTTTATGTGTATTTTTCCATACGATGTTTCGAATCTAAGACCTTCTAACAGAGTGAGACCAACTGTACTATGCATTACAGTACATTAGTAAAGTAGTACTTTACTGTACATTACAGTAACGCAATCTAACGCTCAAGGACTGGAATTGTGAGGTACCGGCAAGTCTCAAGGTGCATCGAGGCAGTTAGTAGGACTAGCACTCTATAACATCTTATTCCTCTATGCTAGTGTGAAGAATTTATGCACGTAGAAATTGTAGAAAAATATTATGAAAATTTTAACACTTTAACGCCGCACAATATATGCAAGTACCTACTATCGTAGAAATATTATGAAAACTGAAACATTTGCGCCGGTGCATTTAACCATGTTGTAATGTATGCAAGTGATCATGGATGCTATCACAGTCCTATTAAATTGTCCTTATGACCTTGCATCAGCCCATTGTTACCACCACATACTGCAATTAAATGCATTAATAGCTGGGTAAAAAAAAAACGCGCCGGTAAATTTATTGTTGCTTACATGGGTCGTATCTATCTATTGCTTACACGTCGTCAACGTTCCGAAACTACGTATCTCACGATCATTTTCTCATGGAAGCATACCTGGGAAGTGTCTGGATAGGGTCGAGTGCACATAGATAGGATTTTTTCACAGGATTTTATGAAAAATAATTAAATCTGTCTATAAAAAAACTAACATAAACACTAGACACTATAAATTTCGCAAGACCAAGGAATTTAAAATTAAAAAAAATATAAAAAAATACATATAAACTTACTTTATTTCAATAGAAACGTTAAAGGTACCCATATAGAGACGGTTTTGTTCCCAAAAATAGTGTAGCCAAAACTGCAGGACCGCGAAGGAGAGCCTACGCCACGCTTCAGATGTCGACGTACGAGTAGATGTTTAGTGTCAAGTTGCTAGCTCATCGCCTGAGCTCACTCTTACGACATGCATTATATGTACAATACATGCCTATTATAGTAGTAGAAAAGCCGAGAATAAAGCCGAGTAGTGGAATGCACTTCCTGCCGATGTATTTCCCGAGTACTACAACATTGGTCTCCTCAAAGCTAGAGTGAATAGGCACTTTCTAGGCAAACATGTACCACCTGTCACTACGAACCGAACTTGTACATCTCAACTATACCCTCAAAATTGGTCAGAAGTGGCACCATGTGGTTCTATCGGCCCTTGGTGCTCTGCCTACCCCGTAAAGGATAAAGGCGTGATTATATGTATGTGCCACCTTAGGCCGCATCTTGTTTAACATCAGTCTATATTATGATTTGCATATATGGTATTGACCGGGCTATGCTCCTCTATAAAGTTTTTATAAGTTTATACGAGTACGTATATGCAATTAATTTATGAACGTTGGTCTTGCTCCTTGGCTAAACCGATAATTCGAATATAACAATCCTCACATTTTATCCAAATTATATAAATTTACATGACTAGATTTCAATAGCTACCTACAAATGTAATTACCGGAAAATTTGGTGTTATTTCAAAATAGGTTTTTTTGCAATGTTTATCATTTTTTGTACCAACAATGAAGCACTAATCTAGGATATCTATTGTAAAATTCGCGATCTGAACTCTTTGTACCGAGTTTATTAATTGTAATCACAATAAACAGAAATCCTTGCAATTTAATGCAGATTAATCAATAATTCAGGGTCAAGAAAATAAATAATATAAAATCTTTTTATATAAGTCCAAGTCGGTAACTTATTTAAACGCTATAAGTTATGAAAAGATGCTAATAAATGATCTCCTATAAATTAAAAAAATACGCGAGGATTAATTTATTTGAATATAATAATGGAGAATCCGCCTAAATAATTAAAAACTTTAATGTAGGTACTTAAAAGATTTATAAAAAGTTAATAACTAGTTCTGCACGTAATCTTAATGAAAAGCAATAAAGCTAGAATAAAATTCATAAAGATAAGGATAGAAGTTGCTCTAACATGAGAAGCAAAGATTTTTTTATACTGAAATAAATATTTCTTACGACTTGTTTGTATAGTAAAAATTTTATTATTTTAAATCCTATCAATATTATTTCAATTTTTCGAAAAAAAAAATTCGCTTTATATACTCCTTTTTGACGTAGTACTTAAATTTAGATTTCTTGTGTAAAAACGAAGTGATATGATATAATTTTAAAGCACAGACACAATTAGCAAATATTTGACGTGATTTTCTTCCCACAAGTTTACCAAAGATGATAATGGTGATTGTTACCCTTTCAATTTTATCTTCTGTATTGTACAAGTCATGATTTAATGAAAATGTTTTGAAAACATACAGTCTACTCATTGTGTTGCTGTAATAATAGGCGGGCATGCTAGAGATAAGTATATACCTGTGTTATGTATTAGGAAAACAATAAAATTGCTTTTTATAAGCTTTTAGTGAAAAATGTCTAGTTTTTATGTAGCTCAATACTGAGCTCAATGGTATTTCATGCTAGTATCTACCCATGAAATGCAATCTGACGTTAGAAAACGGCACTTAATTTATAAAATTGGGAATAAACTTTTTTAGAGCTATTTAGCGCACTTAAAGTCCATTTTATCACTCTATTTGTAGCCATTTTACGACTAAATGAAAAAAAAAAGAGAAATATCTACAGCAATGTCTTTTTATAAAATACAATTTACTCATCGATGATTGATAAATCCAAAATAAAATGTTATGTTAGTTATAAATCCCAAGTTTTATGCGAGCTTCGTACTTATTTTAGCTTCATAGAAGTGTGACAAGGCCTTTAAAACCTTTTTGATTGAAGAGAATGGATATTTCAGTAGGTACTTAGGTAACACTAAACATTCAATAAGGTGTTCTTGAGATTTTTTATTAAGACTAAAATAACGTGCCTTGAAGGCACGATGGAAAATTTAGATGTTTCAAAACGATTTTTAAATCAAAAATATTCTGGATGCAAGTGACAGCCAGACAAATACTTCAGACCATGATTCTATGGCGTACCTACTTCAGAGGCCATGACTTAAAAATAAAATTCTTGTAAATTAAAAAAAAGCCGAGGCGAACTCGCGTGAAAGGGTTCCGACTGAAAATTTTCACAAATGTAAGTTGGTAGAAAAATTCCGAAACTTATAGGTTTTCTATAATCTATAAGGAGAAAATAATTTCTGTATTTTTTTCAAAATTTTATTTTTTCAGAGGGGGGGGGAATGGTAATTTTCGTCTAGTGTACCTACTTCGTTTATGTAGGCCTTAGAAAATGACTTAAAAATAAAATTGTAACGGAGATAAATGACTAAGCGACGGACGGACAGACACACGAGTGTAAGGGTTCGTTTTTGTATTACGTAAAAAAAAAGTTGCGCTTTAAAAAGTTCAATTAACTGATCAACCCCAATGTATAGGTAGAATCACAATCCAAAAAACAGCAATGTACCAAATAAAATTCATTTGCAAAATGTTCGGTTCGGTACCTTAGTTTTAAAATATCTTAATAATCTTGTTGGCAGCCATTATTTGTTTAACCATGACCCGCCTTACCAACTTCACACTTAAGAAACGCATCCTCATGTAACTTACCGATGCTATAATGAGTATTGCAACTTGTGGTAATTATAGTTCTTCACGTTATTTCGTTATGTAGCTACCAAAAAAACACGGAGTTATAAAGCTATATGGATGGGTCCGTGGATTACGCCCACAGTGGTCGACGCATATGTGGCCGACGCCACCGATTTCGTTTTAGTGCGATAAAATTGATAAGAAAGAACCAATTTTTGATCAAATGTACAGACAGGCACAAAATTGTTTGTGCGAATACATTAAAATATCAATTTTAATATTTTATACTTTAAAATTATGCATGGACATTACAGATAGGTAAATTATAGTGATTTGTTGGTAACAATAGTTTCGGGACTTATATTTTTGTAATTGTTTTTTTTTTAATATGTGTTGTTCTTGAAAAAAAATTCAACTGCTTTTACTTTACTCTTAAAAATAAAAAAAGTAAGATATTTTACGTTATCTTATATTTATTTAAAAATATTTTATTATTATGACACATATATTACTATCACACTAAACAATTTACTTATATTTATAACACGTTAAGGTTGTTTAAACTATTCTAATCACTAAATTATTTTTTACTTGTACTTGGTGCAAATGGAGTCAATTCTGAGAAATAATATTGTTATAAAAATTATTAGAATCAGTGGCGTCGGCCACATGTGTGTAGACCACTGTGGGCGTAATCCACGGACCCGTATGGATGAGGAAATGATAATTAAAAAACATACATTTACAATATACAGTACATACAACTGTGTTCCTAAAAGTAGGGTAGCCATACTCTAGGATCACGAATAAGTTCCACATCCATAGTTAGCATAACTAAGTCACAGGACTTCTTCTTTCGTCTTCACTTCGGACTAGATCGCGTTAACGTAAACGGTTCAACCAATAACCTACGCTGCTGTTCTCACTTTTATTACTTCACGTCATCATGTGATTGGTTGGCTGATTTACGTTAACGCGAACGAGATTGAAGTGAAAGCTCACACTAGAGCCCTAAATGTAAAAATCAGTGACAAGTTGCTAACACCTTGCACGAGAGAACGCGTGAAAGAAAAATATATGAGTATTAACAGGATAGAAAATCTCATATTTTCTTAGGAAGAATTGGCTATTTTATGATGCTTTAATTGCGTTTAAAATATTATTCTATGAATAAATAAAAATATTGTTGTACAATAATATGCTTTATGAAAAAAATAATCAGTGGTACACGGTTAATATTATCCTGCTAAGATAAGAAATTAATACCGATACCAACATTTATTAAATTTTTTGACAAACCTCACACATGTATTTGAAGAGTTTTGAAGAGAGAAGTTTTGCCCAGAACAGACGTGCTTTACAATTTTCTATCAGTAGAGATTTAGGCCGCGTCCCCATTAGGCAAACAGTGAGTGGCTGACAGTTTGCTTCCAGTTTGCCTCCCTATACATTTTAAATGGAGTGTCCATACAGCGCGTAATATACGCAGTTTGCAACGTTTCGCTTGCCGACTCGTGATGCGGGCGGTCAGCGGCGCAGTTTGTTCACTACGCCGGCGCGGCGCCCCGTTCGTCTAGTTTACCTTCCCTCACAAGAACTCGCAAGCGCTTTGCGGCTTATATGCTCTAGTTCGCCGATCAGTTGATATTGAGTTAGCGACCGATACGCCACTCAGAGTCAGTCGGTGAACAGTTAGCCGCTCACTGTTCGCCTAATGGGGACTCGGCCTAAGGTCGTAGATATTCGCATAATGACAGGTATAACACTAACCTTGCCGGGCTCATTACCTACAAAATGTTTTTAGTTTTTTTTATAGAAAAAAAATAACAGCTTATGATATTTACAGTTCATTATCTGTCTAAAATGAAGACTCAAGGGAATCTTTGGTCTTCGCATCACGCGTGAAGGAATGTTTAAATTTCTTAAATGTTTCACTATTGTTTAATTATTATCAGGAGAAGGATTTAAGAGAAAGAAGATTTTAACTTTAATGGAACATTAGAAAATTTAGGAAATCTTAACCAAAATATAAACTTTACCTGTACATAACTGTACATAATTGATTGACATAAATTACCTAAGCAAGAATTTACGACGCCAACCCTTCTCGGGTATAGCTAAGTGACAATTTTTAGAAAAATCCGTACATGAAATAAATTCAGTGGTACAGGCCCGTGACTGGGATCGAACTCACGCCTCCCGAATGAAAGACGCACGTCTTAACCACTGGGCTATCACCGCTAGAGATTTCGTTATTACAACTGAAAATAAAAAATAAAAAACGGTTTTAACGAATTTATTTGTAGTTAATTTTGCGTGGATCAACCGACTACTCTATGATCTCTATTTATAGTTTGTGAAAATTTTGAATATTCCGTTCTGTCACCCTTTTTGTGCACCTATGAGCTTGGAAAAAAATCGGGAAAAATGTTAATCTATCCCACTATTACGTGTCTCAGTATGAAAAGTGGGACAAATCAAACATTTTTTCTGATTATTTTCCGATCTGTCACCCTAGGGGAACAAAATAGAGTGACAGATCGGAATATTTCCAAAAATTCTGGTTATCCTGCGATAAATACATAATTTTTAAAAGGATAATAAATATTGTTTATAAATTTGCATTTAAATTATTTTACGTGTCTCCATGACATTATAGAGGTCGAACGTCTACAGAATATGTATGACGAGTAAATTGGTCATTAAAACAAACTTATCTCGTTTAATTCTTTTAGATTTGCTCTATCTCGTATCTATTATTTTCCCAATAGTCAGATAGCCCATATGAAATATAAAGTTGATGCCGTTTCTATCTTGATCAAGTGTGTCTGATCGTTGGAAAATTCGGTCCTTACCTATATACTTTACTAGTTACCTACAACATTAATTTTCCTACTATTTGGTTAGAGAAATCGTACACAAAACATTTTATAATATTCATTATACATTCATATTATTATTTATTGCACTCTCTATTCCGGTACTCTCATAGTCCGATTGGACGGAAAGCATATTCATTATACATTCATATAAAATTATTAATAAAGAAAATGGAAAAAATTCTTCACCCGAGTGGGAATCGAACCCACGACCGCTGCAAACCGTGCCAGCCGCTATAACCACTAAGCCACCGGGTCAATTACTCGGATGATATTACATATTGGCAACGTTACTTCATCCGATAGAATTCTACCATCTCTTTTGCATTACTAACGTTATTGCTCAGCTAACTCCATACAAAATTTATTAAATCGCTCCAACCGTTTTTACGCGAAGAGATCACAAAGCTATAAACGGGTAGCAAATCTCTGAGGCGGTAAACAAAGCTGGGCTGCTAATCCGCATCAGGCAGTCAGCACAACGTTTATAACTGATGAAACGAACATATCCTAACGGATTATATTAATGGAGAAGTGTTTTTATAAATTTATTTAATTATACATTCATAATTATTATTTATTGTATCGCATACCAGCAATACTCAATAACACCGGTTACATTAAATTGTTTACAAAATGTGATAAAATGATACCTTTTAAAATATGTAGGTACTGCGCATCATATAACATCAGAATCATCTCTTCGAAATCCTGAACATCTTATGATGATCTCCGACCGCAGGAGATATTATAGTGCACAAGTGTGTGCGCAAACACAGATGCACTCTCTATTCCGTTACTCTCATAGTCCGATGGGACGGAAAGCCGACACGACCGGAGAGAGATCAGGCGCAGGACCAACGGTTTTACGTGCTTTCCGAAGCACGAGCGAAGTGACAATTTTGCAACATTAAAATCTGTACATGAAATAAATTCATTGGTACAGGCGGCAGGCCCGTGACTGGGATCGAACTTACGTCTCCCGGTTGGAAGGTGCACGTCTTAACCACTGGGCTATCACCGCTGTTACTATTATTTATTTTTAGTGAAACTGGATGGAATATTACCGATGGATTACTTATTCATTATACAAAATTATACCTACAAACTGTGTCTATAGTGTCTAAGATATTATACGGATAATATGTAGGTATCTAATTTAAAGATGATACGCTATTACAAAAAATAGGACAAAAAATAGGTACATTAGCATATTAGTGCGCAAACAAAATAAGTTTTTTCTTTTTCTCAAGACAAGGTTTTTCTTCTCTGGGTAATACCATACTCTATTTGCAATCTTAAATAAGCAAACTATGATATTTTATTTAGGCGTGTAGCTCCGTCAATACCGATATTGGGTGACTTGTATAAGCCTACTCGTCATTTATTGCTCGATCAAAAAACTTGAAAATAATATGAACTATCAACTCAATTTTTTTCATTTTTCTTAATAATATTTATAATATCTAATAAAATATTTGAATCGTAGTTGTTTAACTTACTACCTATACAGGGTGTTTTTTTGTGGCCACCATTAACGAAGGGTACGTACTCTATACGTCAATTAAAGTAAGTTTATGCAAAAAAAATGCTGGGATTTTTTTTATTTTTTTTTTTATTATTTGATCGGGCGAAATTTATAGTGTCTAGTGTTCATGTTAGTTTTTTTTATAGAAAGATATTAATTATTTCTCGTGAAAAAATCTTGCTACGCGCGTCTATGTGCATGTATGCAGAAAAACGCAGTCTATTTACTCAACTTTGGACCCTAATATTTTGGAAACCAAATACTTCCCAGGTATGCTTCCATGGAGAAAAATTATTGTGATGATGAGGAGATTCCGTAGTTTTCGGGAACGTTGACGACCAAAAATCACCCTGTATTACAAAAATATATCAACTGTATAGTGTTTTGGGGCTAGACTCGCTACTGCTCCTAAGCTATAACAGCACTTGGAAATATTGATGTTATAAGTAGATAAAATTTAGGCATATTCTTTCATACAAATAAAAAAAGTCGGAACTCGGAAGGCGTTGGTTCTATCCCAGTCACTTCTGTACCAATTTATTTTATCTACGGAGTTTAATATTCTATAATTGTCACTTAGCGATATCCGAGGAGGGTTGGCTGTAAGGCAGGCCGCCGGTAATAAAACAAACTGCAAATCCTTGGCAATATGAGTTTCGAAAGAAAAGCGTAGGTGTTGCGTCCACCCCATAAATAACGGGATAAGGGCAGGAAGATATACCAATCGTTAATTAAGGCCAAGAGAGTCAATTCCGATTTGTACCATGTGAAATGTTTGTCAAAACAATATCAATGTTAATAAATAATCCAATATTTATTTTAAAATGTGAACAAAAATTTTTAATGGAAATTCTTATTCAAATATGTTTATGTTAATGAATATGGAGTATACAATGAACTTAATTTGGCCCGAACATAACGTATTAGGATCTTTACAGTACGCACAAATTAACCGCAATTGGCCGATAATCAACTGATTGCACAAACTGAGTCCAGTTTTCGGCCTTGATAGGGAACACGGAATTTCAACAAGGTCACCACGATGACACTGTGTTCGCCGCTTTTTGTAACCAACATTGTGATTATACAAAGCTATGGAACGAAACGCTATCAAATCATAATGAGACCACTTCAACAGGGTTCAACAGTATGCGGAAATGACAAATTACCTACAGCTAAATGCTGAATAAATTGGATGTAAAATAAAATAAAAATGCGGAAAATTTAGATTTTTTATTTTATAAATCATCATCATTATAGTTGTTGCAGTAAAACACACAGTTGTAGTTTCTATGAAAACCTATAATGATCGTGCTACTCAATTATTCATTGCCAATTCCGTAGCCGTATTTTCAATCAACGGACAAACTGTTAAATTAAATTCCTTAAGAAGTATTTTTAAATTTTAAACGGTATGCTGGAATTAAAGTAACTACTTAAATAGGTTTTGAAAGATGTGCCATGTCATATCTATTTAAAGTAAATCACGTAAAACATATTATTTATAGAAAAGACACCATTATTTACTACCTTCGAAGCATAATATTATGAAAATATGTCGCAGATACTAAACCATGACATAGTTGAAAATGATTTTGCTGGAAGTGCATTGTCTACCTATTCCTAGTTACTGATGATGATTATAGCTACTATGTACAGTGATGAAACGATGACAGCGTCCGGCATTAGCTAATTAACTCATTCATAAGTCAAAGAAACAAAAGCCTATAGATACCGATTCAAATACTTACAATATCCGCAAGCAATACGAGTTAAGTGTATTTCAATATAATATCACTAACAGCCAGTTTCAATACTAGAGATTATAAAGAATCTCGGTATTTTTATTCCAAATTTGAAATCTTGTATTAAAACAAATTGAAGATTTACTCTGAAATATGCAAGAAATCTCTCAAGATCGGTTATTGAAATTGGCTGTAAGTATACCACTACATATACTCAAAATATTATTTATATTGTAATTTGTTTTTTCAGATTCACAACATCACAATGGCAGTTGAGACGAAAATTACCGACAATAATAAAACTAGCGACCAAAATATAAATACAAAAAGCAATGACGTAACTGACTCAAAATTTATCAGAAATAGCTCTAAGAAAGGAAAAATAGAAAAAGAAAGCGAGATTAAGCAAGATAAAAAAGAAGAACCTGATATATGGAAAGATCTGGATATTTTTGAAAAGTCTAGACGTATGTTTTCTTTCATAACAGTGGAGCCAATATTGGCATGTTATGTAATGCCGTCTGTACTTTCCGCTTTGGCAACACAAAACCTTTATTTAGAAAAGGCATGTAGAGTTAATTTAAAGTTTGATGATCATGTCTGTGATGCTTTGACCAGACGAGAAACTTCTAATTACACATTTGAAGAGGAAGCGGTGCAAAGATTGGTAGCTTCAGTAGCTGGATGGAAGACTGTACTTCAATCGTTTCTTCCATGCGGAATACTTATATTTCTTGGTGCTTACAGCGATAGAGTTGGTCAGCGAAAATTTTGCATGTTGCTACCTATTGTCGGGGAATTTCTGACAAGTATCGGATTGATTGTGAATACGTATTTTTTCTACCAATTACCCGTAGAGGTGGCTGCAGTGACGGAAGCCATATTTCCGGCATTGACAGGAGGTTGGTTTACAATGTTCATGGGAGTGTTTAGTTATATAGCCGATGTTACTACGGAAGAACAAAGGACGTTAAGGATAGGTGTGGTAAATCTGTTCTATTCGCTGGGTGTGCCAGTGGGTGCTGCCCTTAGCGGGATCTTGGTTCGGAAGATCGGATTATATGGAGTATTCTCTTTGAGCGCATCTCTGTATGTACTGAGCTTCTTCTACGGGTTTTGGAGAATAAAGGAAGTGAAGAAAGTGGAAGTGGTAAGTATCTTTAGATTGTATAGGTAATTCAAATAAGAGGATTAAGATTTGGACTTTGTTATCTGTCTGGAGTAGCGAGGAAGATATAGTAGATAAAATATTAAATTACTTATAGACTGATCATTTATTTATAGTTAAAATTAAACAGCTCACTGGATAGAATAAACGTGTAATTGTATTCGATGACCCAAGGGATGCATTAACACAATTACGGTCTAATTCATCATTGATAGTGATACAATGACACCAGCAAATAAAATTATTTTACAATTCGACGAACTTAATAATTACCTACGTAATATTATCTACTTCCATCTATCTAATAGTAAAATGTAATTGGATTGATCTATTATAATTTATACTGCAGAAAACTGCTAATATGATATTAAAGTAAATAAAAAAAAAATATTAATGTAGGTACTATTGACAATATACAGGGTGTTTTTAAATGGGCTATGGGGCTGAATGTTGGCTGGGTTTGGGTAACTGGGCTATTGAAGGAGACTAACGGACGCCTGCCATTACAACCAAGTCTCATAATTGTTTGGTGGCAGGCGGTGACTCGCCGACTCATTTCATGGGCCCCCTGAAATGGCCGCACGCATGGAGCGACAAAGGGGCTACATTTGGTGAGCGGCTAGGGTGGAGGGGTGAATGTGTTATTATTATTATTATTAGCCGCGTGGTGCTGGCAGAATAGAGTTTGTACCATCCCATGCCTCGTACGAGAAGATTAAGGGTTTCCATGCTGACTGGCGGCTCCCGTGCTGACAACATAGTCCGAAAATCACACTGCGGTCACCAACCCGCTTGCCCTGCGTGGTGACTATGGGCAAACCCCCCTGTGGCAGTAGCCTTGTGGCGTGCCCTGGGGGAGGCCTACGTCCAGCAGTGGACTGCAATAGGCTGAAGACGAAGACGAACGCATATTTATCATAGCGGTAACTGATGTAAATGATCAGTAACAAGTTGCTAGCTTATTGCAAGAAAGAATGCCCTAGTTGCTTAGTTGATCCGATAGGACATGCATTCTAGTGGAGTCCCGCATCAGCATCAGTATTTCGTAGGAGTACATAAACCTTAAAATAAAGTTTTAGAAATACGTACTAGGTATTAAAGTGTACCTTTCTAGCTTATGTACTCGTACCGATACTTAGCCATGAATGCATAAGTTTCGTTCATTCTATATTTAGCTTCATTAGCCAGCCTTTCTCTTTCGTTTGTACGATGTAGACAGATACGTATCTAGTCATCAAGTCTGGGTTTTTCGTAATACCTATTAAGTAGTTGATATATTGCATACTAGTATCCATGTTGCAATACCTAGATGTAAGTATAACTAAGGATAGGTAAAGCATGTAGGTATCTAATATGAATTTAGAAGGCACGTCTAATTTTACAAAAAAATTGACAATATTAAAGTCATGTTTCGTTGTTAGACTTATCAAAAAGTATGACGTTTTTGTTTGTTATATTTTTTATTACATTTGATAACAATCAGTGACTTAATTTTCCCGTGAAATAAGCTATTAAACAATTTCGATGTGACATCGCGATAAACTCAACGGCCGTAACCCATGAAATCAAGATCAAGTACAAGGAAGAATTAACTTAAAACAATGCAAACATCAGTGTGACCTTCGATGCGAAGCTAAAAAATATCAGTATTCAAATCAATTTTTTCCGATGAAAATACTTAAGTAAGTTAACTATTTAAGTAATAACGGTAGAAAGACGGCCGTGTCTTCTAATTATATAACAGTTGGAAGTTCAATGACTAAAGCAGGGCAATAGAGCATAACATCAGTTTTTCGGAGTCGGGGAAAAGACCGTCATCTTGACCTAGATTGCCGTGCTCCGATAGAGTCCGATAGGACGCTATCTATGATCACGTAGTCCTCTTTCTCTACTTATCACACTAACAAAAAGTTAGGTCTACATTTAACAACTTTTTCCGATTAGACAAATAAGGGATCTTTAGTCAACTCGCCCTAAAGGAACACGGCCTATGGGACAGTCGACCTAACGAATTTTTGAATTGGTCAACTCGCCCTACTATCTGTATTTTTAATGTGGTCAATCGCGACGAAAAGTTTTTAATTTCATTTTTATTTATTTTTGATGTTCGGATGTTTCGTAACTGGCGCATTATACGAATTTCAAATAGAATAACTGATAGCACTTGTGACAGTAATTAGTTAGATGATAATAAATGTTTTTTTTTTATTTTTCCTTTATGTTGTTGATTTTTTTTACTTTAAAATGCGTGATAATCAAAAGACTGTTCAAATTTTAATCTATATATTTATATCTTATATACATATATATATATCTATATATATAATAATAAAATATATTTATATCATGAAGCCCTGTTGTTTTATTTATACTTATATTAATAGTTTTGAACACGTCTGTACACCGACTTGAAATAAACACCTAACAAAAGGAAATTATTAAAATAAATTCGTTTGGTCAATAACTGATTGCATGGTCCAAATTCCGAATAGGGCGAGTCGACTAAAAAGCCTAAGAATAATTTAAAATTTGATGATACTTTTCATAGTATGCATTTTTTTCTCTTTGATCATTAAATGCATTTATGTTTGATATTGTTATGTTTCCCAGAAACCTGCAAATAGCTGTTGTGAATGGCTGCACACGTTCTTCGATGTTCGTTACGTGAAAGAGACACTCATGGTGGCGTTCAAAAATGGACCTAACAACCGCAGACTGAGGGTCATAATGCTGGTCATTGTTCTTTGTGTGGTTATCGGTCCTATATACGGTACGTTTTATATCAAGTTTTTACTATATTCAGTGATCTTTTTCATAACAGATCGTATGATAGAGACAATAAATTAGCTAACACATGATGGTTCCCATAGATGTAAATTTAGTTATTGACACCAGTGGTATGCTAATGAGATTGAGTGTAAGATAGAAGGTACCTTTTTTGTAATCGATATAAAATATAGGCAGTTTACATATTCTGTGTGGCATCCGCTATTTTATGGTTGCTAGAAAGGAATTAATAAATATTCCAATGTGTCCATAATATACTCGTATTAACAAATTATGCTAATCTAACTACGAGACCACTTTCGCAAATTTTATTTTCTCTTTTTGCGAACTTAACAACATTCATCTCGAAGTATTTTGCAAGTTACAAACCTTATTTTTCACTATATAGCCTCATAGTGGTAAAGGGTAAGCCTACCGCAATTATAATTGCATTGTGCAATACATGCAGTTGTGGCTGACTTTGGAATCTTAAGGTTATTAGCTGAACCCATTAATGAAACAGACTCTAAAGTCACTAAAACAGAGGTGTATTTTAGTGACTAAGAGTCGGTTTCAGTAAATGACTCTCGTGTATGATTGTGGAACTAATATTTTCATCTACGCAGATATTGGTAGTCATGTGGAGGGCAACTAGCGCCATTATTTAAGGGAACACAATTTAAGCAATATGTTAACAATTTCAGGTGAAATGTCCGTGATGTATCTCTTCACTCGATACCGATTCAACTGGAATGAAGTAGACTTCAGTATGTTCTCCACGTACGCTATGTGCACATCATTGGTCGGTAAGAATTACCAAATTATCTAGTAAAAATCCGAGAATCTATCTACTTACAGTGTTTTGCGCAAATAATAATTTTCATTTATTTCATGAGTAATAAATATCTGCACACAAGTGTTTGCTTCACTATTAATATTAATTCCCTTTCAGGTACCTTATTTTCAGTTGGTGTTTTCAGCCATTTGCTTAAGTATGATGACGCTATCATTGGTGTAATATCATGTACAAGCAAAATCCTATCTGGTTTCATGTATGCTTTTGCAACCGAAACATGGCAAATATACATTGGTAGGTAATCCTACTACCTATATTCTTTATAGTGGACGCCCGCGACTCCGTCCGCTTGGACTACAGAAAAAACAAAATGTCGAAATTATCCGGGATAAAAATATTTTCCCAGGATTAAGAGTAGCCTATATATTAAGTGGGACCTGTCACAATATATTCCTGAAAACTGCATCGAAATCGGTTCAGCCGTTTCTGAGATTAGCGTGCACAAACGCACAGACAAACCGACAAACAATCTAAAATTTTAAACATTAAATACTTCACTATGGGTGCGCCCACCACCGGGCCCTACACCCTCCACTGACCCGGTGGTGGTGGGCGCACCATGTTTGAACTTCCGAATAGTAACGCCTAATACAATTTCATTTATTAAATACTTCTTTGGCTATTTTAACAATGCTTTTTCTTTTGCAGCTCCTTTAATTGAAATATTTAATGGAACATCGTTTATTGCTATGAGATCAATGGTGTCAAAATTAGTCGATAAGGATGAATTGGGTAAGCTTATCTATACATATTTAGTTCTTAGGGCTTATAGCGACTACAAATATTATATCATTCTGAAATATATTTGCTATGGATAGGCTATCATTTCATGGCAATATGTGACCGGAAAAATTACTGCCAGTTGCAATATTTCTATAAAAATTTCTTAACCTTAAATATTAATGGAACGAAAAGGTTACATTTGTATCGTCTGGAATCTTCAGTTACGATTCACATCCTTTGTTATCCAATATCAGGAAATGTTGGTTAAGGAGAATCCTATGAAATATATATTGTTAAATCCCATTTTTTTACGCCAACATAGACCCCCATCGAGTCTTTTATGGACCCCTGGGGGTCCACCTGGACCACTTTGGGAACCACTGAAAACACCATTTATAGTATCAATAACTTAGAAGGCAAACATTAATAAGGCTGTAAAGAAGCATATTTTAATGTACGTTTTTAAATTACATACATACATACATAATAATCACGCCTCTTTTCCGGAGGGGTAGGCAGAGATCACGGATCTCCATTTGCTACGATCCTGACACACCTCTTTCGCTTCATCTACTTTCATGATATTTTTCATGCACGCTCGTCGGTTTAGGGTACTCTTGACCTGACCTTTCTTTAGGATTTCACCAATTTGATCGGTGAAAGTCCGGCGAGGTCTTTCCCTTCCAACCCTTCCATCCACTCTTCCGTTGTACACTTTCTTTGTCAGTCTATTTTCACTCATCCTCTCCACATGCCCAAACCACCTCAACATACCCTTCTCAATCTTCGTTACCATGTCCTCATTTATACCACACTTCTTTCTGATCACCTCATTTCTTATCCTATCTTTCAAAGTGACTCCACACATACTTCTCAATGCTCTCATTTCCACTGCATTCGCTTGACTTTGATGTTTTGGTTTCTGCCATACCCAACTTTCACTTCCATACATAAGAGTCGGCACCAAAACACCTCCATGAACAGCCAGACGTGCCGCTTGCGACACTTTCTGGCTACTCATAAAAGAATTAAGTGCCCCATTCACCCGATTCCCAGCATTCACTCTCCTTGCAATATCTTTGTCATGCTTCCCATCCCTTGTAAACAAAGTCCCCAGATACACGAACTCAGTCACTTGCTCCAATCTTTCTTCGCCAATCATTATTTTGCAATTCGCCATTACCTCATCCTTTTCAAAAACCATCACTTTCGTCTTACTTACATTCATCTTCATCCCTTTACTTTCAAATAATCCATGCATTTTTGTTACCATCTCCTGCAACTCCTCCTCCGAAGACGCAAGCAAAACCATGTCATCGGCATAGAGAAGGCATTTGACAAGTAACTCATTCATTCTTAGACCACTTTTTAAATTACAGGTAAAGTAAATTCATTTTTTGGATTAGCTGAAGCTATGATGCCGCTTGTTTATGCTCCTATGTATACGACGGTCTACACAGCAACTATAAAAACCTTCCCTGGGGCGTTCTTCCTTCTTGGCGGTGGACTTACTGTACCAGCAGTTGTTATATTCTTGTAAGTATAATGGCTTCTAATATTGTTTGGATTATGAAGAGTAATATTAGAGTTTAGTTGACATCGATCTAAAAGTAGTATTGTTTGCAAAGGGAGAAAATTGGGTAGACTGGCAACATTATTTGATATATCCTAACGTCGCGTGTCGCTAGATAATTTTAATGCCCCTTAGCGAGGACACAGCCAAGTTGTTGTTTTCTTGGTTAATATGACCTATTTTTAGTAGTTTTACTAAAGCTTTATACATTAAATAATAATATACCTATATATAGGTAAATCACTGGTTTAAAATGTTATGGTATTATTTTCAGGTGGCTATACTTAGCTAATAAGAAACAGGAAAATGCTGAAAAAGAGCTTAAAAGTGGTAAAGGAGATACACAAAATGAAAAAAAGGGAGAGGAAAATAAAGCATTTGATGTCGATGAGAAATCAAAACCATTTGAATCAGATGAGAAGAAGCTAGAAACGTCACAAGTAGACAATATCAACCAATCTGAAATAGAAAAGGGTTTGACCGAAAGCATGTTTTGTACCAGTAAGTTGTAATTGTAAAAATATAAAATCATAGCATGTAATGTATTGGTAAAGAGTGAGACAGTAGCCAAAAAATGGCCAAATAATGTTCCTTCAAATAAAGGTTTTGTGATGCTGTTTTGTTAATATTGAGACATGATTTTTTGATTTGATTTTATTTATACAGATCTATTTCAGATTTTTCTAAGAGTTAATGACGTTTATTTTTCATTAATGTTTTTGAGTTAAATATCTTAAGAGCTACTTAAATAGACGAGCAAAAGCAAGAGAATTATTCACTACATAAGATTAAATAACGCAATTACTTAATGGTTTTCACACAAGATTTTAAATTGAAATAATGATTGCGCCAAACTGGATTAGGAGCCATATTATAATTGGCTATTGAGTTTTAAATAGTGGTGTATTGACGTTCTATTACTGTTAAATATAAAAATATATTCGACGAAAGAAGAGAGAGAGAGAGAATGTAAGAGATAAATATTGTTTGAGTACTCAAGTAACAGTGACTTGTGGGACTAATTATATTGGCAATATTTTGGAAGCAATTTATGGGTAACGCACTTAAATAAGTATTTGTATAAATTATATAATGTAAGTTAGTCCACAATATGCTCCAATATTGATGCAAAAAGAAACATAATCATCATTCTTCGTGTTATACTCGTAGTTAATTTGGTCTTTGTCTTTAGAGAAAAAAAATGTTTATCCAAAAGCTATATGCAATACACCTTTTGCATATTCGTAGATCTGGAAAAGGCTTATAATAGAGTGAGAAGGAATGAGCTGTGGTCAACATTATCCATGTATGGAGTAGAGAGCCAGTCTGATACGTGCGCTGAAATCCTTGTATGAGAGTTCTAACGCATATGTCAGATTAAACGGGGTATACAATGGTTTGACATTCAAAAGGGAGTCAGACATGGATGTGTTGCTTCGCCATGGCTCTCTAATCTGTTCATGGATAGTCATCTGAATGATTTCAAAGAAAGTGAATGTGGATTACGATTGGGTGAGTTACTAATCAAATGCCTCTTATACGCCGATGACCAAGTAATCCTTGCATCATCGGAGTGTGAGCTGCAAAAGTAGAAAGTAGAATAAATGCTGTTGAGATGCGATCGTTATGATGTCTAAGTGGCGTGACTTCTAAGTAGTGTGATAAGAGAATTATGCGGTGTGAAAGAGGACGTAGTGACTAGGATAGATAAAGGTATGCTTCGATGGTTTGGACATGCGGAAAGGATGGATGGAAGACGATTAACGAAAGAGATATATATGGCAGAAGAGAATGGCAATGCTGGGAGAGGTCGCCCTAGACGAACCTACATAGACCAAATTGGGGATGTGCTAAAAAAGGGCTAGTCAAGAGCACCCGAAACCGGCGAGCATGTATGAAGAATTTAATGAATGGATGATGCGAAAGAGGAATGTATGGAACGTAGTAAATGGAGATCTGACGGCCGATTGGTGTAGTTGGTAGTGGCCCTGCCTGCGACGCCATAGGTCCTGGGTTCGAATCCCGGTAAGTGCAAACATTGATATGATGAAAATTGACGTTTGTTTCCGAGTCATGGATGTTTCTATACTTATCTATGTATTTATATACCGTTGCTTAGTACCCACGACACAAGACCTTAGGGATCTTAATGTGGGACTAGGTCAATGTGTTGTGAAGTGGGTAAATATTTATTTATAAAAAAAAAACAAAAGATCTGTAGTCTCTGCCTATCCCTATGGGATATAGGCGTGAGGTTATGTATGTATGTATGTTTTTAGATGTAAGGATGATGAATTGTATATTATTTTCAATTATAGCAAAAAATAATAAAGCTCGGTAGTTATAAAATGCTGTTGATAATGGGTATGGATAGTTAAAAGCAAGACCACTTCATATTTTATGAATGTATTTTTTTGTATTTTCGTATTTTTGATTTTCGTATTTTGGGAACAATAATAGGCTATCAATACCTTACTGGGCAACACTTCTGTGATATTTTAATGACAATAATATATTATTGGTCCTTCTAACCACAATAATATATACCTACCTATTTTAAGTTTGAATTGCAATAACAATTATACTGAGTGAAAAGCGTGATTTATTATCATTTGTATTTATAAGTAGCTATAAAGATTATTTTTAGGGATATAAATTTATATGAAGTTTAATGTTATAATACTATTCTTACATCTATGGTACTAGACCAGTGATTTTTACTTAATCGGATTCTAGTACCGGGTCTAGTACAGTTGTATAAATTATTTACAATGGTGAAATAGATTTAAAATTAGGTTTATCTCCCTAGTATTTTAAATATGTGTTACCATTTTTCGGAAGTAAAAAATTGCTGTTTCTTCCTTGTCATTATAAGTTTTGTTCTCAAAAATGTTTTGTTATACAGGATGTTTTTTTGTGGCCACCTTTAACGAAGGGTACGTACTCTATACATCAAATAAAGTAAGTTTATGCCAAAAAAAAATGCTGGGAATTTTTTTTTTTTTTCAAACATTTTTTTTATTACTTGATCTGGCGAAATTTATAGTATCTAGTGTTTATGTTAGTTTTTTTATAGACAGATATTAATTATTTCTCGTGAAAAAATCTTGCTACGCGCGTCTATGTGCATTTATGCAGAAAACGCAGTCTATTTACTCAACTTTGGACCCTAATATTTTGGAAACCAGACACTTCCCAGGTATGCTTCCATGGAGAAAAATGATCGTGATGATGAGGAGATTCCGTAGTTTTCGGGAACGTTGACGACCAAAAATCACCCTGTATGTATGTATAAATATGTTGATATGTGTATAAAAATAACTTAATTTAAATATTTCCTTGTTAAAATCAGGTGAAATTGTAAATGACTTTCTTATTTTTAAAGATTATGTGAGGTACTTAGTAAAATAAATAATGTTTTAAATTTTTTTTGTTTTGTTTTTGAAGTTCCTTCTTATCTTACTGCCCTATTATATGCTAAGCCAAATAGAATTATTCTATGAAAATGAACGCCAGCCCAGCATGAACGTAAATAATTGGAAAAATATAAAAATAGTTTACAAAATATTATTTTATTGATTCATAAAACGAACAATATGTAAAAGTTTTTAAAATAACGATATAATTAACAGTAAAATTTGTTTTCAAAATCTTCATAAATTCGTATGAATCTACTAACAAGATCTTTCATCAGAAACTACAAGATAGTTCAAATAAAAAACTTTTTATACCAATTAAACTTGGTTTACAATAGCTTAATAAGTTCAGTCGTTAAGTTATTTGTATCATAGTTAAATAAACTATAAGATCACAGTCTTTACACGGTGCATAAGATTTCATAGATTCTATGGGCTATTTCTTTACCCGCAAATGAAATGTATAAAACTTTGTGAGATGGCTGAACCTGGAAAGAAAGAAAAATCATAGATTAATTAGTTGTACCGTATACTCGTAGCAGGCTTACATAATATGGCATGAACGGTGTATTTAATCATGAAGTGATATGAATCATTACCTAATGGGATAGACTAAAATTTGTATGTTTGTATATGATAATGTATGATTCACTATCATATGAGACCAATATCACCGGCTAATATAGTTATTATTCGCACTATAGAGCCGCTTGTCTAACTGGAGGAATCATGCATTTGTGAAGAACCTGGTCTCACCTTTCCTGGAGTCAGCGATTGTTGTTCCTTTGCTCTGCCTATATACAAAGATTCTCCGGAGGTAGTGTTACCAGCAACAATGGCATTAGGAGGCAGTGCTCCTTCACGACTCTCCACCCAACGGACGGTCTCAGGACGAGCGCAGCAAACCTGGAACATACAAAAACCTTGGTTTATAAACTATTTTCACAGGTATTTCATAAATAAATAGGTTCGGTAGATAGAACTAACATGGAAAACTAATCCTGATGATGCCACGGGTGTTGGCGAAACATATGTCGATTAAAATTTTAATTGGTTTTCGGATTAGCAGCTATGTATTTATGGTTGCATGCTAGGTGCTTGGATCTGGCTTCTCGTTGCGACTGTAGTGTCTTGTGTTCGTGATCATGAGTAGGCAGATCCGAGGGTCAGCGGAGGGTATAGGGCCCGGTGGCGGGCGATCCCTCAATAGAAATAAATATTTAATTGCAAATCAGATTTTAGGAGCTCTAATCAACTATTCGTTTAGATTTCAAATGACTGGTAACCCAAGGACAAGTTTCAAGACAAGTTTTTATTATCATTATATGCAAAACAACATCAAATGACCATAAAAAAATTGGAAGCCCAAGAAAAATTTGATCTATCGTTGGTGGTAGCGAAGAGCCATAGAATCGCTATATTATCCACCTTGCCGATCGTTCATACATACATAGTACCCACGGCTGTGTTCCTGGTCGCCAGAACTGCAGGACCGTAAAGCATATTGGAGACATAGGTGACAAATGATCAGTGACAAGTTGCTAGCTTATCGCCTGAAAGAATGCCCGAATTTCTTAGTCAATTCTTACGACATATCTACCGTGCATACACGGAAGAACACGTAGCTAATGTATTCTAGTGAAGTCCCACATCAGGGCAGGACTAATCAAACAAAAGGTACATATTAAACGAATTAGCAAAGAACAAACCTCAAAGTTTTTTAATGGATGTTCTTGACCTCCCCAAGCAACATAAGCAGCGTGATGTTTAACAGCCAACTTTCCAGGAATAAGGTCACCTTCGTGTCTGCCCCTGATGATCCACAGGGGGCTGCCATCGTAACCCTCGTAACCGGCAACTACTGCTTTGTCAGATAACTTGTGTGCGTCGGCTGTAGTCGAGGGAATCCATTCTACTGTTGCTGAAATGTAATTTGTGCCTCATGAATGATATGATCTCAAAATTCTCTATAGGTAATCACAGAAATTATGTGACAGACAAGCACTAACTGAACAACACTTGACTGATAAAGACTGAACAGCTGAATGTTAAGTTGGAAGCATTTTTATGCTTGACGAATTTTTTAAAATAACTATCCCGCAATGTATGATCACGTTTTTGCAACTCGGGTTATTAGTTACTTAGTCTGTGATACATTATAGTTTTTTGGTTGTTGTAATAACTGTTAGAAATATAGTTTCGACTTAAAAACTCAAATATTGAAGTTCATTTTAACCTATTTTACCTCTTACTGGTCTACTGCGAATGTTTTTTAAACATCTACCGAAATCCTCACCTGTGGCTGGTTGGCTTGACTCTGGTTTTGTCAGCCAATCAATCATTACCGAGAATTTCAAATTGCTATGTATCGATAAATATTGGCAGGGACCCGGCTTCGGTAGATGAAGTTAAAGTTATTAAAATATCTTTAAAATGACAGCAGGTGACACCAGAGACCTATCCGCAAATGCACTTGTCGCGTGCACTCAAGCGTTATACCGTTTTAAGCGGTCAGTGTAGCTGTTTAACGTACAACAACCGTTATTCAGTAGATTTTATGAATTTATTTATATCTGTCACCTTTGATACATTGTACTTGAGTGGAAAGTATCCAATAACCTTGGACCAAATTCTCGCGTTCTTTGAAGATCTTTAAACTTATTTTTCTATGCAAAACATCGAAAAAATATGAATGAATGGCCTAGTAAAGCTTAGAACTACAGAAGCATTCACTCATGATTCATCTCTAATGCAAGCTGTTTAAATGTCCGCCATATTGCTTTTTAGATATTTGCTTGTATGGATATTTATATTCAGTTTTGAGTTTCGAAAGACGAGAAAATTAATGAATTTATCAAAAATGAACTATACTCACATCCATAAGCAGGTGTCGGCGATACATTAGGGTATCCCTGGTAGTTCTGATAAGGTGCTGAAGGTGCACTAGGATAGGACATAGCAGATGGGGGTAATCCCGCTTGGCCCGGATATCCTGGTTGTCCCGGGTAACCCGGTTGCCCTGGGAACCCAATTGGCCCTGGTTGACCCGGTTGGCCAGCCTGACCCGGTTGGCCTGGCTGACCCGGTTGGCCAGGATAGGCGAATCCAGTCTGGAAGGGATATTGAGGATTTTGGTTTGGCACAGGATAGGGCATGGGAGGTTGGCCTGGCTGAGCGGCTTGACCTGGTGGAGGGGCATTAGCGGGGTTATAAATTTGAGGGTATATTTGGTTTTGTGGCGCCGGGTATTGAGGTGTACCATATGGATCTAAAAGTCGAGAAAGACATGTTATATAACCACAAAATAGAATAGAAAATGAGGAATAATATGAATTATGTGTTAGTCACAGATAAGAGACAGTACTTATTGCATAACAGTGACGTCATCGGACATTATCATTAGTCTGATTCATTAACGTACTGGTTTTAAAAGCCTATCATTATTTAAAAGTGCATATTGTTTAACTAATTGTTCACTATATATTACTAGCTTAATTTTGCAATTTTGCAAAAGATTTATAATTTTCTCTTCTTGAAGTATCTCCTAAAATCTGAATGCATGTTTGTTATCTTTATACTTCGTGAGACAAAAAGCTTAAAAAAGATAGGAATGTAAAGGTGTAACGATTTTCCAGAGTAAAAGAAGTTTAGTGGAAGAACTATACTACCGCGTCTATACTAGCGCCAGACATTTCTTTACATCGCCAACAAAAGATGTTAGATTTGTGGTTATAACCTATATTAACAACATTACCTATACAGGGTGTAACATAAAAGGTATTTTAAGCCAAAAGCTATGTAAATAGCCCACTAAAGAGAACTTATCCACAAAATTTGAGCCTTGAAATCACATGTTTAATTTTCAATGTTGTATGAAAATTCCTGAGATGTTTGAGAACATGAGTCTAAAATTTTGTGGATAGGTTATCTATAGTGGGCTATTTACATAGCTTTTCGCTTAAGATACCTTTTTTGTTACAACCTGTATACTCTTGGCAAAATTATGCAAAACAATGCAGGATGTTTTTTCTATGGCTGTTCCTATTTACTTAAAACAGATAGCGGTCGGTGTGTCGCAAAAGGGCATTGATGATTTTTTAAATCGACTTATTAATATTATATCGCCAAATCATCATTTATTTTATCTATAGCTTATATTAACTACATTTTAGATAAGTATATCGGCTGTCCACAAAATTTATGCATTAACTGTACCAAAAAAATAACCGGCCTGCAATATTACGTCGTGCTATCAAAATACTATCAATATATCAGTAAGTACTTATAAAATATAATAATCAAAGTTTATACTCACTTTGTCCCCACATTTTGGTTAACCAACTAGTATTCTGGTATGTATGACAGTATAAAACACAGCGCTAATCTTTCTTCAATCACAACAAGCTTGCAACTGAGAGCCTAACTATGTCTGATGTCAAACAAAACACAATTTTAGTACGCAGCAGATTCTGACGCTCCGTACACTGCAATATTCATTCATGTGTTTTTAACATGTGACCTTGAGAATTCTATGAAATAATGACATCTCCACGTAGATACTAACACCACTGGCAAACAACGTTATAACTTTGGCAATCCCATAGCGGAGCTAAATATGCCTACATTCAATAGTGGTTTTAATGCCGTCAGTTTTAAGGTAGTTATTGTAGTTCGTATCTTTTGGTAAGTGAATCATGAAGCTGTCTGACTAGAAACGTGGTGTGAGCGACCAATAGCGTGAAGTTACGTCACTGTCCCGCTAGTCCCCTTCCCCTTTTTCTTTATAACCAACAAAATTATGATGAACCGTAACACTATTAGAAGTTTGATACATTGTGGTCTTTGCGAGTTAGATAGTAGCGCAGCAAAGGGATCTATATGGCTGGCAGTGAAGGGATCTATATGGCTGGCAGCGAAAATAGTGTTATCATCTATTTAACTTTCTTTTATGATTTAAGAAGAAATTGTTTGTCGTGATAGTGATTCTGTATCTGTTAACTTTTTACAACGAATCAGCTAAAATATCTCCTATTACTTTCTGTATACGGATAACGATATATGTATCAGGAAATATGAAGAGGTGCTTTCCCATTAAAATAATACTTTTTGGCACATAGAATGTCCCATATGCAATCCACTTGAAGAGAAATATTGGATATCTATATACATATTGTAACTAAAGATAACGTCAGGCAGGCAGTAAATATTGCATTGGAATGTAATGGAAAACTATTACAAACAATAGGAAAATACGATATTTTAACTGTTTTGAAATAAGGTAAAGAAAGAACCATCTTCTAAAAAGACATTGAACTTTTTGATAAGAACGAAAACCTTTCCACTGGATGGAGTACTGGAACATTGGTTCTGGTTGGAAAGGTCATAGGTAAATAGGTACACGTCAGTTTTAATTGTGCGTTGTGTGCTCTAGATGGCGCTTCACTGAATTTACAACTTATTGCTGCCAACTGAAGATCGAGTCTAAATTCGCAGATCGTAGAACCTTATATTATTTTCATACAAATATTTTAAAATAAAATTAAAAAAATTTTTTGTTGAGCGAAATTGTTTCAGGATGTTATGTTTATTGTTTACATTATGTTTGTAACCTGAAGACTTACAACTTAAAATGAAGACAAACATGTCCATAATTTATTATTCAGAATGGCAAACCTAGAGATAGTCATACGAGTAAAATCAATCGCATAGTCAGAAGTTAAATTTTCAAACTTTAATGTTAGACTTTAATAGCAGTGTGGAGCGCCTGGCATGGCTATCATGCATGCACTCTAATTTTTGAAATTGCTGCAGAGGTTTTACTTGTACACGAAGTTTAGTTGGTAACTAAAGATTTTACTTGGTAGTAGTAGAATGTTTAGTTGGTAACCAAAGATTGTACTTGGTAGTAGTAGACGACGAAGAAATGATAGAAAAATCCAATAATCGATTAAGTGTATAACAAAAAGAACATATAAACCAATAAACAATATAGTCACATTGAATTATTGCAATAGGTATGTGCCGATTTTTCCAATGGTCATACTGTCTTTTTCTATGTCTAAGACTTATCAAGATAGATGATAAATCATCAACTTTATCCTTCAGATACTGAGGTTGACCATTGGAAAACTCCGCCCTATATAGCAGTTCTTAAATATGTGATTAAAATTTCAATAACAATCGAAAACGATTACGATATACATAGGTATAATATTCGAAACAACAAAAGAATCTATTCGATTAATAATATAAGCGTCTTTAATATCGGGTACCTCCCGAGTCGTTCCTTTCTCAATACTAATATTGAACGTTCTAAAGATGTCTGGAAAACTCTGGTGTCAATTACCTTGTTCAGGCTTTTTTCATAAGATATTTCAAGTAGGTAGGAACCTAAAAAAGAAACATTCTGTTACTCGTAAAGTAAGAAAGAGTACCTATTTCACTATTACGAAACTAATCACGACTGTTTCTATTGTTGTCTACGTTGAGTTTTGAGTTCTTATTTTCATCGTATATTTTTCTTGGGATTTCATTTCTCCCGGTGGAAATACCCGACTACTGTGAGAATGGCATTGCATGCAAAGGAGGGCTTAAAAACAAAATCGTATAACAAATGCAAACAAAATGATATTTTGTAGCATTATAAAACCCCCGCTGAAATATATTGAGATTTCAGAGATATTTATGATTTCTTTCATGGTACTACAGAGTTTTAAGTTATATAAATGATGTTGAATAACATCAAATATAATCCTAAGAAAACTAGTGGGCGCCCGTGACTCCGCCCTTTTGTAAATTTATTCATATCTAATCAAAAGCCAACAAAATAAGTTCAAAATCCTAGCTTTAAAAATGATGTGATTTCCATACAAACTTTTTGCTTATAAAAAGTAGCCTATATCCGCCCTTTGAATATTCATTTATTTAAATCGGTTCGACAGTTTTGGCGTGAAAGCGTGACAGACATATAAATACATGGTAACTTTTGTATAACTAATATTAAAAAAGATAATAACAAACCATCAGGCTAAGATGATGGTATGACGTGGTATGAATGTGAATGCATTCAATAGTACCTTTATTATTATGTGCAAATACAATAATCTGTGCGAATAAATTATTCGAATATTTCGTACCTGACATAATTTTACTTCAAAAAAAAAAATTACAGCGACGTATGCATATAGAAATACTGAATCATCAGAACGGTGTAAGAGATGACTTTGCCGGCAAATTGCAACACTGCGGGGATGTTAATAGTGAACACGTTCGCGGATACCTCAAGCCTTCTTCTCTTTACCAACTCCAACATTGTGTGTATTTGATTGATGTAGTCGTCACCTGAAAAAAAAACGATTATTGTGAGGAATAGGTATATCTTTTACGATCTTTTTAAAATATATATCAAGCTTAGTACTGAGTACTGACTGACCAACGTTACGTGGCGAATACATGTAACATGGCATGCAGTCTATACGTAGGTAACGTTACCGCAAAGCCAGCGAGAAACGAGCGGCTTTTACATAGATTTTGGTAAATGTCGTAGCAAATGTTACAAGCAGTAGGTAACATTACACTGTGCAACGTTATCGGTCAGTACCCAGCTTTAGGTTCGGTGTCGATCGGTGAATGTTTCCAACTACCTCCATTATGGAGCGAAATATTAAATATGTAGTTGCATTTTAAAAGGTTTATTAGTGCAATCGTACTGACTATTATTTCGTCGAATAAAGGGTCTTACGAAGCAATAAGCTATAAAGGGAAATGTTGAATAGATACTTACTCAAATTTCCATGTACCAATGTATGTAAAAGTAAACTCATTGTCGTATTTCTCTGTTCTATAAACATTTCACATGTTTTAGCCAAAAGTATTGGGCGGTTATTTATCGAAGAATACATGAATACATCACTTATTAATATAGCATTGTTATACTGTAATAAAAAAAAGTTATTGTTGGTGGCCCATCAGGTGGGCTATGTACGAGAATCTAGGATTGTTTTATTCGTAATAGAGTATAGAGAGATACTGCTTATAACGCTGTCATGTTTACACAATGGAAATAATCCTGCTTTGTTCATGGTAACTTCCGGGAAGGCACGAAACAATAATTGTCTCACCTTTATAGACGGTGACAAAGATCTACATATCGTAAGTAAGGTACATATCAACCATCCATTAAACATTAGTAACACCTGAAAAGGAAGGAAATGTTGTTAACAAGTATGATTATTACACTCAATGAACTTAATCCAAATATCAAAGCGCTAATGAATGAAACCGTAAAATCATGAAAGAGACGTTATCGGTTGAAGAACATAAGACTAGGGGGAATTGATCAAGAGGTTTTACTCTTTAGATTGTTAAAGATTTGATTCAGTACTATTATACTATATACACAAAAAGCAACTGAATTTTATGTGGTTATTTTTGTGGTTGCTTTCTTTTTAGAGCTTATAATCATACTTAAAAAGTTAGTCATAATAAAATAACTATTTAAATCAGTACCTGTCCAGTGTAAATTTTGTTGAATATATATATGCTATCAGCCACTTTGTCATATATTTGCATAAGTTCGAACCAACTATACAATTTGTCTTGTGATACTCTATCATGGTCATCTTGAAACTGAAATTTCTGCAAAAAACCAAAGCAAAAAAAAAAATAAGCAAAGTTCGCATGTTATATACGCCGTTTTTCAACATTCTTGCGAGTAAAGTTCAAATACGACACACGAATTAATTTGAAAATTGTTTTAAAAATTGTCATTATTATTTAAATAAGTGCCATTTTTATGCAAGTCTACTGTGAGTATAGTATAAATTATTTAATCATATACCTCATAAACACGGGTTATTAAACATTTTTTATCAACGAACACCTTATTAGACGGTACAGTTTCCCTATTTTTCCGTAACAAAATATAGTTTAATGTCATCAGTTCCCCAAAAATTGCAATCAAAAAGAAACTAAAAATGACTCCTTGTAATAATATTAAAAAGAAAGATACATATGCAATCGTGTTTTGCCATCGAAAGTTGCGAAGATGAATAGCAGTCGTTATTTCTATAACAATCGACATAAAACCACCCAACATAAGTAGTCGTCTTTTAAAAAACAGTCTCTTTGTAGATCCCAAGTGTTTATCGATGTCGTCAATTAGTTTAACGAGAATAATATAATAACCAGAGTTACCAAAAGCAACAGCTAAAATTGCGTAAGCTACTTCGCAAGTATGATGTACACTATATGCTTTAGTCAGAATATTCAAAGGAAGATCTGACAAGGTGTATTTCCAGCTCATTGGGTTGACAAATACAAGGATTAATATAAGAGTTAGTACAACACAAATGCCATACAACTTCCTTGTAAAATGAGGTACACGTAATCTTTTCGATGAAATAGAAAAAATCTGCATGGCAAATAACGCGGTAAAAAAGATAAGGGGTTTTGCTGAATTTACTATGGAGTATTTTGGTAAAATTTCACTTTTAATTTTTTTTCTTTTTTAATATAACCGTAAATGTAGTTTCACGGTTATTTGAGTTAATTTCCGGGTCTAAAACTGTGACCTTATTGCTGGGCATTGCGAGTGTGCCACTTTTCACTATGTATACGAATGTAATAAAAAATAACAATGTAGACTTTATTTCATTAAAAACCTCTGAGTGTTTTAACATGGTTTTTCCATATAGATAAAGCTTATCAATAACTAGTCAATATATTTTATGGATTTCCTCGTAATTGTATATTATTATTATTTCTAATTGATCTACAAGACCGGCAATAATAGATATTATACGAATAATCGAGTTTTGATTGTCGTATACCACTCGTAATCTGTAAATATTTGTATACTTACATAGTTTTCGAATTTAGGGAGTACCAAGAGGTGGCAGCCAGAAAAGGAAAACGTCCCAATTAAACCACCAATTCATTTGACAGCGTCTGTACCCTAGTTCCGCTGAAATTAATGGAATTGATATATTAAATATATTGGTAATACCTCTTAATTGGTAATTTTTGCAGCAGTATTCATCATTAGGCTATACAGAAACAAAAAAAAGAAGGGAAGAGAAAATTTACTTGATACTGTTACCTTGAACACTACATACTGGATACTATTAGCAATATTAAGCCACATTCTTTTAGTGGGTATTTTCTTTGCTTTAACTACTTCTTATCAGCCTATTGTAGTCCACTACTGAACGTAGGTCTCCCCCCAAAGGTACGCCTTAAGGCTTGTTCTTCCGTTTTCTTCGTCCAACTACTACCAGCCGCCCTCTTCAAATCATCGGTCCATCTAGCCGGAGGGCGTCCAACGCTACGCTTGCTAACTACTCAACTACTTAAGACTTCTCAATGGGAAGCGAATTCATATAAGTTATCGATCATAAAATGTAGAGAGACAGAAGAAAATTATCGATTTGTACTACTTGTCTAGTTATAGTTAAATCTTGTAATGGCAATATTTACTGTAAAAGAATTTTTCATTGTATATTCCCGTCAGTAATATAATTATAATAAATCCAATTATCATGAATATTAATATGCATATCCAGCGGAATCTGAAAAAATATTAATACCTACATTTTAAAATTCAATTATCATTCAATACAATAAATAAATATAAACACTTCCGTACCACTTTAGATAACGCTAAAACTAAGAAGCGTAGGATCATGAAATTCTGCGTAATAATTGTTGAGTCTTTGAGACTTTACATACCTATACATACGTGTGTTTCTAAAATGAGGTAGCCAGAACTATAAAAAGGAGCAAAGAAGTCCCACAGACACGTTCGGTATAGCAGAGCCAGATGTTAAGCATGAAAGGACCTACAGGGTCAGAAAATCACAGAATTCTAAAGTATGGGTATCATCATAATTATTTACAGCCCTGGGAAGTCCGCTCTTGGACATAGGCTTCCCCCAACAACCTCCACTCGGACCGGTCGGAAGCAGCCTGCATCCAACCGACGCTCGCGACCTTGGCCAGCACCCTTGTGATGGATTTGGTGAGAGCGAGATATCTCACTTTTAAACATCAAATCCACAGAGCTAAGTAATAAATGTCATAAAATAGACAAGGCAAGTGTTTCTACTTGGTGTGTAAAAAGGGATTGCAAACCACTTCTATCAGCCCTAATTCATTCAGTCCTGGCTCGGGAACGAGTGTATACTAATTCTTAAGTAATTTCTTTTACATGCAAAGTACGTACACTTAGTTTATCTAGATATTAATATCTCTGTGAATTTGGCGTTTAAAAGTAAGACATCTCGCTCTCACCAAATTCATCATACGGGTGCAGGTCGTCCGTCCATCTCGCGGGTGGCTTTCCCACGCTGCGTTTGCCGATACGTGGTATTCACTCTAGAAATTTCCGACTCCATCGGCCATTAGTTCTTCGAGCTATATGAGTATAGGTATACATGTTATTAACTTACAACAATCTTATTATGTCTAATAGAAGTCGACATATAAAGCACATGTTTGATCACAGTTTGGTGGATCCAATCGAATTACAACTATTCTGGATGCGGGTGTTGTATCTTTTCGTCTTTGAGTCGCATTTAAACTACTTTATTTGACTGAAAAAGGTTTTTTTAATCAAAAATGTGTTGGTTTGTACAACAGATTTTTGAAAAATGTTAGGTGTAGGTAAGGAAGGGACTAAAGAACTAGTGGCTTTATTAGCATTACCACAAAAATAATTAGGCTTCTCAATTGTGTTATAAGGCTTTAGGTCTTATTTCGTTCTTTAGGTAGTTCTTCCTCTGGTTTATGAGTAGCGGTGTGCAACCATTCGTCTATACTTTGAGTTTTACTATTCTACGACTGACAGTAATATTCTTTAATTCGGGTATAAGCATCAACGATGCCTAGGTAGGTACGTGTAGGTATAGTTTCTCATGATCGTAGAAATATAAAGCTCTGGATAGGTCCACTTTACTAATCAGTTATTTGTGATTATTGCTACTCGTACTATATAAATAATTTTGAATACCTACGTTTTAAAGCAAAATAACATAAAGATCTTAAAAGTATGTTATTGTTACTTTTAATGCACTAAGCACTATGCAGTTTTACTAAGTATAGAAGTATATTTTTAAATAGCAAAAGAACATATTCTATACAATAATAAAATTGCTATGAGAACGTAAAATAAACATAATAAATATTATCAAAAACCTAAAACTTGATCAAAACTAGAAACGTCAAAAATCCTGTTTTGTTAACGTTTTGTTGTTTGCTTTATTCCGAAGAAAAGGCAAGAGGAACTATGCTTATACAGCCACTGTCTTTAGTAAATGATTTCTGAATTTATGATGAAAGATAAAGATAATGGTGATGAATGGAAACTCAGATGAATACAAAAGGAAACGTCGGAAACCAGAAACATTGTAAAATTAGTCAAAACAAAACAAATTGCAGAAACATACAACTTACATGAGCCCGTGAAGAGATCGTATTCCGATTAAAGTTTTACTAAGCTTACCTATACATGCACTAGAATCACATTACAAGTACACAAAATATAAGTTATCTACCAGAAAACATCACTTCACGGACACATACAAGATATTTACAAATAAATTCAGATTTTCACAAGAAAATTACAACCGCACTCTTCAAGCATTTCCCGCCGAAACCAAAAAATCTAAAGTAAAAAAGTATGTATTGCCAACTAGTTGCAATATTTTATTTATTACCAGCTGAAACAATTATTGTACCCTGAGATTTTACCTATATTTTAACGAACGAACGATATGTTAATGATATTAATGCATTGATTTTACGATACGATACGAGTAATAATAAATTAGCTTGCTATTCGCTATGGTAAAAGACACGAGGTATTAGCTATTTTGCTCTAAAAATTGAATCAATGTGTTTAAGCTTAGAGCAACGCGGTGTTTAAGCATAAAGTTTAAATAAATCTGTTATTAAGTATAAATCCATGCTCAAGTTTTTAATCCCTTTACATTAGGTATTTAATGTCAAAATAGTTTTACTTCATCCTAATAAAATTGTGATAAGTACATAATATTATTACATACTTATCTTGTAAATCTGTCTGTCTTATATCTTAACGGAACTATTATGTAATGTAATAAATAAATATATAAGCATGAGCTTATGGGTGTTGCCAGACCTTCTTCATATAAGACAGCCACTGTCCAAATCCCAGATATCAAGTTTCTTGGTGTTGATCAAAGAATATACTTACTTCTTGAGGTGTTGATGAATCAGTGAGGAAATGTTACTTTATAATAAAGAATTATGTCTGCCTAAAATATACCCACAGGGCGTTATACAAGACTAATTACGATACAGACGTATTCGTAAGAAGCAGCAGCGTTCGATTTGACTTTCTTAAAAAAGAAACTCCAAAGTTGACTTAATTATTATTTATCAATATTACATGGTTAACTTATAATTAGTGATTATCACCACATCACGTTTCTGATATGATAAATAGTGACAAGGTGATAGACTTATCATATTTCAAAGTTATAAGGCATAATAATTTCGTTTCCTTATATGCTGAGTCAGGTTTCAGTGAAGTTACGTATTTTCAGGTCCTCCCCCTGGAAGAAAAACAAAATTTGTAAGTACTGTGTAAGTATAATAAGAGCCAAAACTTAATAATCTACATGAGGTTTAAGAAAGTAGCAATTTGGCAAGGTATAACAGCTTACCAATCAGTGGTAAATAAACCATTAACTATACCCACAGTTTCTTTTTGAGCATCATCTTCTAGTACTATGCAGTACATTTGATCGATGATGGTACAATGAATTAAACATCTATGATTTATAACTAACTAGTCGGTAGTAACTAGGCGTCCACCCGCGATTCAATCCGCGTGGACTGCAGAAAAAACAAAATGTCGAAATTATCTGGGATAAAAATATTTTCCCGGCATAAAATTTAGCCAATGTATTATATATATCGTCGTCAGCCTATCGCAGTCTACTGCTGGACGTAGGCCTCCCCCAGTGTACGCCACATGGCTCGATCTCCCGTTTTTGCCATCCAGTCACTACCAGCCGTCTTCTTTAAGTCATCGGTCCACCTGGCCGAAGGGCGCCCAACGCTACGCTTGCCGAGGTGCGGTCTCCATTCGAGAACCCGTTTACTCCACCGTCCACCGGTTCTACGACAGATGTGGCCTGCCCACTACCACTTCAGTCTGCTACATTTCAAGACTATGCCTGTCACTTTGGTCTTCTGCCGGATAATCTCGTTTCGGACTTTGTCCATTAGCGAGATTCCGAGCATTGACCTTTCCATAGCTCTTTGAGTGACATGCAATAGGTGAGCCAGCCCCACCGTCAGGTTCCACGTCTCGGATTATATATATAACTCAATTTATATGTCCCCCAAATCCAAGAACACACTGGGGTTAACCTATGAATCCGAAAAGAGGTCTAATGGTCTAATTTGTGAGCTGATGATATAAAATTATGTATTTATAAATTCGTTCACCTCAATGGACTAGGCTAAGAGGTAAAGAATGATATAGGAAAATATAGATAGGAGGTTATATATTTATCGATTTTGCAACAGGAAAGGGGGCGTATAGATTGATAAGTAGATTCGTTACTTATGAGTCATGAGATAAGTAATTACCTACGATGGATGGGACTTAGGTTGAATTCTCAGCTCAAAGATCTATGAGTAGACAAGATTACGGAGATGGTAATTAAAAACAATCTGTTTACATTACACGTTTGAATGTGGATAATAAGAGCAATCTACAGCTAAAAAAAGCCCCAAAGATGATAAACGAGTGGCAGATGATGGTTAAGATAAAGAAGAAGGTAGGAATTGCTAAAAGAGGTCTAAAATAGAATAATTCTTACACAAAACTCCGACGCCCCATAAGATTAGTAGAATCACGGCTACCAGGAACAATAAAGATATAATTGCACTGATGATTTTGCACAGCAAGTTACAGACACATCCGACACTGAAAAATATAATATAATATTTAAAAGGGGATTCAGGTTATCTATTGTTACCTAGAAATTGAGTAGTTTAATTTCGCAAACTTTTCAAAATATGGTTATTAAATATTGAAGATTTAATAAAATTTTAAGATAAAGTCCAAACACATAATCTACTCCCGGAGGGGTAAGCTTATTATTAATCATACATTGTGGTGGAATAATTTTTTAAAGAGTAATAGCAAATGGAGATACCGGAAACAAATAACAAAAAATAAACGGTAGCAAGTTTTTTTCACAAATTTTCCACAGCCCTATCTCACCAACAGATGCAAAAAAATTGTACTAAAGCAGGAGCACAAGTTCTAAATATTTATCACATTATTGAGTTACAGTTAACACAATAAAAATCGAAATCAATCACAGTTAACATAAAAAAAGTTATAAATGAAATATAACTTACCACATATTGACTTTAGACAAATTTTCTTGACACAAACTATTTATCCGCAATCCATCGGCACACTGGGCATACCTCTTCCGCTCGTGCTTATTAGGAAAAACAATGAGTTATCGGTCCATGCTTATCTTATCTATCATTATCAAGTTGAATCGATATTATTACACAACCCAACAATGAGGAATGGTATTTACTGTGGGTAAACATTTGTAGATGATAATACCTATGTAGTATTATATGGCTTTCTAATTTCCTACGTGACATTACTAAGAACAATAAAATAAAATGAGTCATTAGCTATTGTAATAATTACCTATTTATAGGGAAATAAGCATGTATTACATCGTTTACATATTTAAGATACATCTTTGAAATGACTTATGATGATTTATAGGTAATTTGTTTTTAGAATACGTCAACTCTAAAATGCGAAATTATTATATTATAATCAAGCTGTGCTCTATCCCGATATTGTAGCTTAGAAATAAAATAAAGAACAGTGTACTTACTACAACAGTTTTACAACAAAAGTGAACTTAATGTCTTCCGTGGCATTCTTTACCATCTAACTTGCCGCTAGCATGTAGCAGCTTGCCACTGATCTTTTCCATTTAACCCCACTATGTTAGGTAGGTATATAATATCAACTTATGTCCCAGACTTATCGATATTATAACCGATATTGAATTGTATCAGGCGTCACTATTCGGATTAGTTAGTTGGTTCGGTAGATAGAACTAACATGGAAAACTAATTCTGATGATGCCACGGGTGTTGGCGAAACATATTGTTATATCTTGAATTATCTTGTAAATTCGTGAGTAATTAAATTAATACTACGATTAAATTGACCATCTTTTATTTCGAGTTAGAGAGTAGTATATTCTTTGCACAGACTATACTAACTAAGCTAAACTTAAAAAGTTAATAGTGAGGAGCACGCATACTGCCTAGTGTTGTAACACTCTCCCCTGCCTTCACACAAAAAAATCTTTTGACAATCTCTTAATTAATTTACTTACTCGATTAACAGAGAAATACATAACTAAATTTATGAAAGGGACTGAACACTCAAGTAGCTGATTAGTATGTCGTTTCCATTTTAAACCATCAACCTCTACTATATAAGTAACTCCTGGTACTAGAATTTCCACAACAACACCCAGAGTCCATTTCTTTTTATTTTTTCTATGGTCTCTTACCATAACTTTTTCTCCTACTGTAAATGGTTTATAAATATCCTTACCACTTATCATTAATTTTACTTGCTCATTATCAACCTTATCATTTACTGGACTAGGTCGTAATAATGAGAAACGACATCTTAATTCTCTACCATACATAAGTCTTGCAGGACTTTGTCTGTAGTTTTGTGTATAGTGCTCTATAGTCAAATAGGAACAAAATACAAGCATATTCTACAGTATAGCCACTCTCTACAATTTTCACAATATGAGATTTAAATGACTCTACAAAAACGTTTCAGCTAATCCGTTTGTAGGTGGATAGTAAGTTGGGGTAAAACTTTGATTTACTCCTGACTTTTTTACAAAAAGATTTTAAATTCTTCACTAGTCCATGTGGGACCATTATCTGTTACCAGGTGAAAGCGGATAACCTATCTCACAAAAAATGCTTTTGAATGCTTCATTGTTTCTTTGCTGTGATATTTGTCATTACAAATGCCTCAGGCCACTTTGGTATGCATCTATTACAACTAAAAACATTTTTGAATAAAGAGGTCCCAAAAAATCTGCATGTAGTCTATGCCAAACAGTAGGGGCTTGTGGCCATGGTGTAATCTTAACCTTTTCAGGATTTTTACTATGTTGCAAACATATCATACAATTTTTTGTTATATTTTCTATTTCTTTATCCATACCTGGCCACCAAAAATATGATCTTGATATTTCTTTCATTCTAGTAATGCCTAAATGACTAGCATGTAATTCAAACATAACTTCTTCTCGTAAATTATCAGGAATTATTACTCTATACCCCCATAACACACAATCCTTTTCAATAGTAATTTCATTTTTCTTTATAAAATAAGTTTCAAACTCTACCCCAAAATCATTTTTTACTGGCCAGCCATCTCTACAATATCTTAAAATATTACACAAAATTTTATCTTTTTTTGTTTCTTTTTGAATTGTTTGCCAATTTAATGCTAGTAAATTTGATTTAGTGATGTAGTTAACAGTATTAATTTCAAATTGTTTTTCAATAATCTCATTATTTTTACAACTATTTCTCTCTCATATTTAGTAAACTACTCTTGACAAATAATCAGCTGGATTATTTTTGGATTTTATATGTTGAATTTCATAATTGAATCCACTTAAAAAAATTGACCAATATTGCAGTCGCCTTGCTGCCATTTTTGGAATGCCAAATTTAGGACCTAGTATTTTAGCTAGTGCTTCATTATCTGTTTGTAAAATAAATTTATTACCAAAAAGATATTCATAAAATTTACTCACTCCAAAAACAATTGCATATGCCTCTTTTTCAAGAATTGGGTATTTCATTTGAGTATCGTTTAACTTTTTACTTGCAAAAGCAACTGGTTTTATCACACCATCATTATTTTTTTACAGACAATATAGCAGCTACCCCACTGTCTGCAGAATCACATGTCAATATCACAGTTAAGTTTGCATTGAAATGTGCTAATGATGATGCTTCTACCAGTGCCTCTTATGGTTGAAAAGAATCATCACATTCCTTTGTCCAGTCAAAATTATCCTTTTTTAAACAATCATACAATGGTTTTAATATTATTGCCATATTTTGTAAAAATCGATTATAATAGTTTACTTTACCTAAAAATGATTTAAGCATCTTTACATTTTGTGGGTGTGGCAATGACAGCAAAGGTTCTATTTTACTTTTTAAAATCTTAATATGATTTTTAGTTACTTCAAATCCAAAAACATTCAATTTATCTTCAAAAAATTTACATTTACTAACTTTTAATTTTAAGCCAGACTCATTCAATCTTTGTAATGCCATAGTAAGTTTCTCATTTGTTTCTAATAATGTTTTGCCATACACATAATATTATCAATATAAACAACCAAATCAAGGTCATTCAATTTTTGTGATAATAACCTTTGGAATGAGCCTGGACCTTGTACTCACACCAAAAGGCAAATATAAATACTTGAATATACCCTCTTCAGTAACAATGGTTACAAGCTTTGGGAAATTTCATCTAATGGGCCTGTAAATATGCCTCTGTAAATCAAGTTCACAAAAATAGTTATTACCTGTAATTTTACTAAAATTTGATCAATAGTTGGCAATGGATAATGGTCAATATGCAGGTATTTATTTATTGTTACTCGATAATCTCCACATAGATGAACTGTTCCATCTGGTTTTAGTACAGGTACAACTGGAGTACCCAATTTCTGAGTATCACATGATTCAATACGTATTATATTAATCTTTTAATTTCTTCTTTAACTTTAACTTTTTAAAGCAAATGGGACAGTTCTAACAGGCATAATATAGGTTTTACTCTTGGTTACTAGAGATAAATGAATTGGCTCTCTTTAAAATTTCCCATACCTGGCTCAAAAAGTTTACTAAAATTTGTTTTTATATCGGAAATTAGCTTATCTCTTGACACTTGTTTACAAATTTTTTGTTAAAATTTTGGAGGCCATAGTTGCAATAAAGAGAGCCAATCTTTTCCAACAATTTTGGGCATACCATCATTTCACAACAAAACAATCTCTGGTTACAACCTTTATAGTTCCAAAAACAAAAATAGTTTAAAATTTTCAAATTTACACCTAGTGGGAGTTGAAGTTGATTGATCAAAATTTGTGAAGATAACTTTACACTGTTTTGTATACAAATTTGGGAAATATTTTTCTTATCAGTTTTAGTAATTGTACTTACATCAGCCCCAGTATCAACTTCAAATTCTAGTATTTTTCCATTTACCTCAAACTTTTAACATAGCGGATGGAATCTTATGCTTGTCACTAAATATAAAAAATATCAAAATTATCTTCCTTAACTTCTAACTTTTTCTCCTTTTCCTTATATTCTTCATCTGAATGCTATATTAGGTTAACATTCTTTCATTTTCTTATTTTTACTGCACATTTTAAAAATATGTCCTTTTACACCACATTCGCTGCAAATTTATCTCGTAGGGAACATTTGCTTTTATGTGTCCTCTTTTACCACAGCAAAAAAACACGAGACTCCCGGGTCAGAATGAGGTTGTAAAAGTATTTTTATTCCTGGTATACTTTGAATTAATTCTATTTTCAAACTTAAACATATGCGATTGATCTTTCTCCTCGTGACTAAATGCAATTTATATGCAGTTTCGGACAGTTTTAGCTATAGTAGTCAGCACTTCCAACGATTGATCTGCTTGTTTTAACAATTCAACTTTACAGATTCACAGTATACACCATTAATAATCGTTCTTTAATTTCTTCTGATAAGTTATTAAATTTACAATTCTTTGATAATTGTTTAAGATGCATAATGTTCAATGTTTCATTTGACTTTTGGCATCTTTTCTGAATCAGCTTGATGTAATGCATGGGTTTGTACTGGGTGGTAGTATTCACTCAGCTTTTGGCAGATTACCTGGTATTCTACTTTTATTGGGGATGTTGGTGTGCACAACGTGTGTTAGTAACTCATATACACTGTACTAAGTTGGTAATTAATAATGGCACTTTCTTGTCTTCTGGGATTTCATTTAAAAGAATGAAGCACTCAAACTGCTGCTGATAGGCATCCCATTTTCACCTGTGAAAGTTTCTAAACTGGCTATTGACATCTTTACAGATTTTTTTTCCATATATTTGCGTAAGTAGTCTCTAATCTCACTTATGTTATTATCTTCTTCGGTAAATTTTTCTTGACACAAACTATTTATCCGCAATCCATCGGCACACTGGGCATACCTCTTCCGCTCGTGCTTATTAGGAAAAACAATGAGTTATCGGTCCATGCTTATCTTATCTATCATTATCAAGTTGAATCGATATTATTACACAACCCAACAATGAGGAATGGTATTTACTGTGGGTAAACATTTGTAGACGATAATACCTATGTAGTATTATACGGCTTTCTAATTTCCTACGTGACATTACTAAGAACAATAAAATAAAATGAGTCATTAGCTATTGTAATAATTACCTATTTATAGGGAAATAAGCATGCATCACATCATTTACATATTTAAGATACATCTTTGAAATGACTTATGATGATTTATAGGTAATTTGTTTTTAGAATACATCAACTCTAAAATGCGATATTATTATATTATAATCAAGCTGTGCTCTATCCCGATATTGTAGCTTAGAAAATAAAGAACAGTGTACTTACTACAACAGTTTTACAACAAAAGTGAACTTAATGTCTTCCGTGGCATTCTTTACCATCTAACTTGCCGCTAGCATGTAGCAGCTTGCCACTGATCTTTTCCATTTAACCCCACTATGTTAGGTAGGTATATAATATCAACTTATGTCCCAGACTTATCGATATTATATTGAATTGTATCAGGCGTCACCGATTAGTTAGATTAGATAGAACTAACATACTAATGATGATGCCACGGGTGTTGAAACATATGTCGATTAAAATTTTAATTGGTTTTCGGATTAGCAGCTATGTATTTATGGTTGCATGCTAGGTGCTTGGATCTGGCTTCTCGTTGCGACTGTAGTGGGCTTCCACAGATGTCCGCCATCCCATTCGGTTCTGAGCGTCACGTTTTATTTCGCTCCAGGTCTTCCCTACTTTCTTCGCCTCTACGATGATTGTACACCGCCAGGTCTGCTTAGGACGGACACGCTTGCGCTTCCCTTGGGGGTTCCAATTCAGGGCTTGTGTCGGTATGTGGTTATCCTCCATTCGAAGCGTGTGGCCGATACAGTTCCACTTGCGGCGTTTAATCTGCTGGTCGATTCGGGTCTCACCGCAGCGTTCCCACAGCTCTAAGTTCTAGATTTTCTCGGGCCAGTAAATACTGAGAATATGGCATAGACAGCGGTTGACTACGACCTGGAGCCGGTGCGTGATGTCCTTGGTAATCTTCCACGTTTCACACCCGTACAGCAACACGATTTTAACATTAGACCGGAATATCTTGAGCTTGACTCTCCTAGTCAGTTTCCGTGATTACCAAACAGGGCGCAGCTGCGCGAAGGTCGCCCTGCTTTGGCAATCGCCAAATATTCTGTTGACATCATATATTCACGGAGAGATCAGATTAGGAGCCATTTCAAACCTTGCTACAGTTTTTCAAGAAATCCTCATAGTTTTATCTAATTCATTTCTCTATCTGTTCATTCTAGCTCTGACTCAAAAACTACCTAGCAAAAGAGTAAACTCAAAGGTTGAAATAAATTCTGGTTCTAGAGCTGCAGCTACCGGCGGCATAGAGATCAAGAATCTTCTCATCTGTGCTATAATGACAATTTTCGTGCCGCACACAACATAGCCGCTAGTTATTTGTATCGTAGGGACTTGCATTGACCTTTACTTTCATATACAAAAACTGGGTCAGATAAGATTACAAAAGTCCACTTGAAACTCGCATCATATCTCGCTGGGACGCTATTGGGTACGTACCTACTGTAATAATAAAGTTTGTCATAACCTACTTTTAAACTTTTTTCATTTGCTCAAACCAGTTCTTGCGTACAAATATTTTAAAAATACCTATTACCTGCGATATCAACTACGGAGTACATTTAATATTGCTATATATAGTTGCTAGCTTATCGCCTGAAATAATACTCGACTTAGTCGACTCTCACGATATATACGGAAGGAGATGCATCTAGTGAGTAAGCTAGTATAGTATAGCAGCAAAATAAAAAAAAAATCATTATATCATTAAATATCATTATATACTCTATCGCAACCTGTATCTGTGTAAGGTTTGTCCTAGAGCTCGACAACTGCAGGCTAAAGAAAAAAGAGTTTACTTTTTATATTTTCTTCCTATAGAAGATCCCTCGAGCGTACCGGCCGTTCGCGTGAGAATGAGCAATTTCCTGTAGACCACCACGATTTCGATCTGACTTCCTGTCTGGGCAGCCATTTTAAAATTTATAGAATCGCTTTACATGAAATTGAAATAAGAGCACTGTATATTTTTCATACTTTATATGAATGTGGAAAATATAATGTATATACTACGTTGACGATTTTCTTTCCGTCGTAATTTCAAATTTGTATAACGATGGATGAGAATATTACAAAACTTTAGAAAAATGTAGAGAGACTAGACTAATCAGCGCAAACAAATCAGCGAAATTCTTCACAACAAACTCCACAGTGAAAATTGAAATAGATGAAGCAATTTTTAACTCAATAGTCACGTTGGTCTCAAGTACTCTCAACTCATAAATCTAAGTTGTAAGGGTGTATGTACACTGAACGTAATATCTATTTTCGATGACATTTGTAGGACACGAAACATCCTGATATAAAATTTAGAACGTATAATAATTTTCAGTTACTCTACGAAAGATCCGACGCTGAATGTTACGAAAGCGTTTTGTTACTTACTTGAATCGTCATGCAATTTTTTAGTTTAGTTATATTCATAATTTGGTTACAGGCCCAGCTCTTAGAAATGGAGTACCTATTCTCTAATCCCTGGGCCCAGCTACATTACATTATATAAAACGTCCAATGTGAGCTAGTCCTATTTCAATGGGATGGAAGAACAATGTGCTCAGAATAAGGAACGCAATTGCGAAGTCAGATGCAGTAACCAGACTTAAAATGGCTATTGCGCTATTTTCGAGTGACTTCACCAGTCGCTATGTTATTTAAGTCAACAGTAAAGCTGAATAAAGGGACTGAATGCCAGACAATGCCAGATAAGGCTATATGTAGATTATTGTAGATACCTAGAAGTCTTGAAACGTATCAAGATAAAAGAAGGGTTAAAAACTGTTGCCCTGTCACCTTCTACCATAATAGCAGAGAGCGTTTCACCAAATAGGTTTTGAACGGTGGCGCTAGTTGCTCAGTGTGCATTGTTTATATAATTTGCGTAACTGCAATATAAATATAGTTACGAAATTGTGCACGATAAATTTTGTGTTTTATCAATTATAGGTGCTACCTGCATGTAAAAACATTACTAAAATTATATAGACATCTAATTTTAACCATTAGCCATAGGTATTTTCAGTAATTAGAAAGACATTTTATTAATCATATTATAAAGGTTTATTTTATCAAACGCGCTATCAACTTTTTGTCATTATACAATATTGCTATTCATTGTAAACAGAAATTCGAACTTTTCTGTGGATATTTCGAAATCAATCTTTGTGAAAGTTTAAAAATTTCATCAAAGTCTCGAGATGAAGAAAAATACCCTGCACGGGTCAGAAGTTTGATTCCCAGACAGAAAGTTTATTCTTGCAACGATCGAACTGTTCTTGATTGCATCTGGAAAATTTTCAGCAAACGTAGTAACTTTGAAGTAGTATTAAGAGCCATTTTCCTTCTATTTTATTAGGTACAAAAAACTTGAGATAACCTTTAAAATTTTGTGAAGTATATAATCTTTGGTATAAAGAAATTTTTTGTACAAGTATATTTCAAGTTACACTTTTCCATCTCGTACTTCGACAGGATAAATTAACAATACATTTATTTTTATGTGTAATGCCCTTTAACGTGGACAAAGTCGTGCTTTTTTAGTTTATAGGCATTTTTTAAATTTTTCTCTTAAGAACCATCCTCGTACATACTTCATTCTAAAAAAGAATTAGCGAAATCAGTTCAGCTATCTCGAGATCTGCGCTTAGCAACACAATCAGCGATTCATTTTACATACATATTTTGGGTGTAAGGCTATCGGGGTTTTTCCTTTACACTTTAGGCCAAAGAATAGCAATATTGGCAGTATATTAATTTATAACTACTACAGTATACTAATATCTAAAAGGCTGTGTTTCCTAAAAATGGGGTAGACAGGACTATAAGATCGCGAACGATACAGCATACAGCCATAGCATAGCGGGGTCAGATAATTGACAAGTTGCTAGCTTCTTAGTCGACTCTTATCACATGCGCGTAAAGAGATGCAGCATTCTAGTGAATCCCCGTATCTGCACAAGAAATTCAGATAAAATCTTATGAATATCAGGATCGCGGGTGTATTTTTCAGATTGGCCTAAATATATTGCAGTTATTTGTTTAATACTTGTTTCATGAGGTACACAAGAGGTACCAAATGTACTTAATCAATATATGTAACCTGGTACACAGTTTAACAGTACACCCGCGGTTCTGACATCAGGATGCGGGTGTACCTAATATTCCAAATTCATTGTATGGACGTAGGTACACAGATTTTCAGGAAAGGTACGTAAAAGTACGTAAAAGAAGGTACCAAATAACTGCAATATATTTAGGCCAATCTAAAAAAGACACCCGCGATCCTGATATTCATAAAATATTCCTAATTTATTTGAAGAAAGATTTTAAATGCATTTGCAGTAATCCTGACAATAGAAATTTCTTAAAGTTATTTAAATAATAATTGTCTAGAGTTCAAATCATAGTATTTATTTTAAAATAATATATGTTATAATACCTAGCAAATATAAAAAGATTACACAAAATAGTACAAATACACAAACAGTAGGTCAACTAACGTACATTTTAACATTCACACTTCACTTATTAAATGCGATACTCATATTCATTATGTCACAATTAATATTATTATTATATCACAATGATCTGTGATATTCGCAAAGCTTCTCCAGCGGCAATGTTAACTTTAAGGTGCAGCTTAGCTGTCGACGATTACCCACCGTCTAATCCTTTAATATTCTTTGTGTAATCTACTAATACATAGTCGAACAAACGGACTGACCCTGTGATGGTTGGAAGAGAGTTTCATCGCAGGTTTTTGAGAATTCTGATAAGCACGGCAATGCCATTGACAAGTACTTCACTCGACGGGAAAGGCATGCATGTAGTAACATCTTTTTCTCAATATTGATATTACATACATGATAATGTTTTTATTTCGAGAAGTCATAAAACATTTAGGACACACTCCATAGTATGAGCTATGTCCGTGCTAATATCTTTAAAATTCTTAATATTTCATTGCTTTCTAGAAATCGCTAAAAACTATCTATCGTATTCTAAAGAACGCGTAGGAGATAATCTGTGAAAAAAAAACTCCTTTAGTATAATATTTAATTAATGTAACAAATATGTAAACAAGTGTAGACCATCCAAAACATTATTTTGGTACCTACAGTAGGTTTACCAAACGGAATAAAAGTAATATTATTTATTATTATAGACAGGTATTTAATATTGTGGGTATAATCCCGAAAAAGGGTATCCAAAACTGAAGGATAATAAAGGAGATCTAACAGCTACGTTCAGCATAGCGGGGTCTGATTAAAATGATCAATATTAAGTTCCTAGCTCATCGTCTGAGAGAATGCCCCAGTTCCTAAGTCGACATGCACGGAAGGAGATGCAGCTGATGTATTTTAGTGAAGCTCCAATACAGGATCAGGCACATTTTAAGATTATTAGAACAAATCGAGAAATAATTACCTTATTCATCTTTTGTCGGCTTAAATTTTAAATAAAGTAAGTAAATTCCTACTATGATCGCTACACAAATAAGACCATTGATAATTTTACAAAAACCTTGTAACAATTGGCTGAAAACAATAAAAAAAGTTACATTATAGTTTGGAAAACACTTTACTGTGAATCTACTTTAATTGATGTTAAAAACCTAATTCGATGTATTCCAACTAATATTACCCATACCTCTCGGTGCTCTTATGTTCTCTATATTAGCTGTTGCCCGCGACTTTGTCCGCGTGGACTACATAATGTAGCCTATTTCCTTCTTCGTACTCCCGACTACCTATATATATTAGTTGGGGTAGGACTTAGTGAACATAAGTACGAATCTGTCCCTAACCAGTATGTCCTATGGTTTAAGTTTTTAAGACTCACCACATTTGTATCTATTAATTCGTTAAGATATAATTGAACTGTTCTTGATTTTTATAATGATTAAACATGAATAATAAATATTAAGCAGCTCGTTTAAGAAATATCAGGTGGTGACTTTGACAGAGAAATATGTCACAATATCACTGAAATGTTCAAGAATTATTTATGACTTCCTTCTTTATTCCGAGGTTGAGGTTACATATCAATGTGGATGATGATGATTAAAATATGCAGATTGTAAATAATCTGCTTTAAAACTGAAAACCAAAACGGCGAGACGTTCCGTATCCATTCCAGAATAAATAACTTCTGAATCTGGTCTAGAACAGTGGGGTAAGCTCGAACCTCTCGATAGCCCGTAACGCTATCGTCACATATCTCATTGATTTTGCTTGCGAGTCGATAGTGTTACGGTGTATAAAAAGGTTCATCCTTGCCCTTCAGATTCTAGAACTTTTCCTGATAAAGCAATTAGATTATTCAGGTTAAAAATGCCCAGAAAAGTGCCATAAACAATTTTGGTCATCCATATCTTAATGATACCTGCCATAATAAATCGTGAGTACGGCGGATTATGCACCCTACATTCATGATCATCTTCCTGCCTTTATCCCATTATTTATGTGATCGACGCAATGTGGTACCTTTCGAAACTTAAATTGCCCAAGATTAACGGCCGGCTGCCTATCTGGCGTCAACCCTCTTCGGCCCCCTTATTACCTAACTAGCAAAAGCAAAGCGATAGCGAAAATTGTACAAAAATCGCTGCTTGCTTGTTAAATTCGTATTACGTAAAACGAATTTCAAAGGAACTTTAACATTTCAAGGCGAATATTGTAAAATTTTCGCTATCGATTTGCTTCGGCTTTGCTATTGCAAATTAGGTAATCAGGGGGCGGGTACAAGTAAGTAACAATTTTAGTAAATCCGTACATGAAATAAATTCATTGGTACAGGCCCGTGACTGGGATCGAACCAACGCCTTCCGACTGAAAGGCGCATGTCTTATCCATTGGGCTATCACCTTTGATCCGCGTAAACTTTATAGCCCATGTTTTTTCTTATGTATATGCTATTTCCTGGCAATTTTTCAAAGTCCGTTTAGTAGTTTTTGCGTGAAAGAGTAACAAACACACATACATACATCCATCCTCAAAAACTATTGCATTTATAATATTACTAGTAGGAAGGATCACACACTGTGAATATATATAGGTCTCAAAACTTTCAAGGTTGGTATAGAATATACATATATAGAATGCAGCAACCAAACTACCCCGCTTGTGTGGTTTATTATGCATCTGTAGAGACAATCAAGACAATGCCCAGAACAATACAACCAAAACTCGCTGCATCGAGAATTGAATCCAGAAACAATCCCAGTAGTTCCTACTGAATCCAGTGTGTTTCTAACGATATCTTATGTGACATTGATAAATTAAGATGTTACACGAATACTGCGAAAATATGACGAGCGTTAAATAAACCTTAAAAAGAAATAACAGCTGCTGCATCATAAACTATTTTGCCACGAGTTTGTGGTCGATGTCTGCGAGGCAAAGAGGAATTTATGTTCACCATCCATATTGCTTCTGTCGGCATCCATGGTCCCTGAAAGCATATAACATTGTCATACTTATTGTGAAATACGCGCGTTATTTCAAAGTGGCTTTCGCACGAGTTTCCGTAACATATTTTAAAGCAGAAATTCACTTCCTATTATTGCAGCTTTGTCGTATGCAACACAGATTTTCTGCAATAAATACATTACACATCAACAAAATTTGCGAAATGCTTGAAATAAGTTTGACTAGAGGCCGTTAGCGATTTCGTACGCATGACTTTTATAGTCTCTATGTATTATTCTGATCTTTAAGCTACATAACTGGTAAATTTCATTAAAATCATTTAGGTAGTTTATGCGTTGAAGACTAACACACATTAATTTTCACAAACACTTCATAATATAAATAAGATAGAATAACAAGGCTGCTGTTCTCAGAAAGAATTAGTCATAACTTTATTTGATCATGATGGTTTTCTAAGTAATGGTTCTCCCTATGTAGGTAATCTATAGATTTAAATAATTATATGAGTAACGATGTTTTAAAATTCTTTCGGTGTTATTACAAAAGAGCGCCTAAAGTTAGACTCAATTTAAATATGACACTTGACAGCAAAATGTATGGCATATCTGCCAAATTAGGGGCATGTTTAGCTTAAATAATGTTTAAATTCTCTTATAATAACACGGTTTATGTTTTAAAGATCTTTAACTACATATTAATGCAATAAATGATTAAGTATTGAAGCTTCTCAGGATACAAGACTTCGTATTTTTGGTATAGCGTAAGTTAATGTGTTGTTAATTATGTCAGTATTTAGCACGGCTATCTATCTATATTTCTACATGCTGTATTAATTTGGCTAGGATATATGAGGGACTATGGCTAGAATAAATGATTGCAACTGTCGTATCCTAGAGGTTAATATTAAAGTGCTTTGCTTGATAAATAGCTTGTGAGTCCAACTTAGAAATCCTGTTGGATGATCCTTGATTTCGTAGTGAATCAGGGAAGTCTGCTTGAATCGAACAATGGCATGAGTAGCAAGTGGTTTTATTAAATTCTACTTTGTATATTGGTAGTAAACTGAAAAATAAGCTCACCTAATCTGAAGCATCAATCTGTGACTTTAGATATAAATATAAAACAAACACGACTACTAAAATCGCTATGCATACCAGCAAATTAAAAATTTTGCATAGAAATTCTACTAATATACTGAAAATAAAGAAAATAAATTTAAATAATATTTATAAGCCTTTATTTTACTACTATTAATCTACTATTTACCCTTTATTGCACCTGCCTACACAACATAACCATTAAAACACAGTGTTGCCAAAGAAGTCTACATACTTAGAACAATTTACTTGCATAGCAAATTTGATCAAAATCCGTTCAGCTGATTTATTATTACACATCATAAAATAGTAATATAGAATATGGATAGCGAAAACTCACCAGAACCATTTCATTATTGAAATTATTTTATGTTGAATGTAGAATTGATTTACCTGATTTACCTTCTATTACCTGACGTGTTAAATTTGCAAAACACTAAATACTCTCCAGGAGATTTAGTTAAAACATTAAATTATGTAAAATTTATATATTTTTCACAAGAACATCCCTTATTTTATTTGCTCTCTTGTTCTTTTTAATATTTATAGAGAAAGGAATCTTTACGATGTTCTGAGGTTTTATATGATGGTAAAAAGAATTAAGCCAGTTCTAGACATAACACAGCCAGCCAATAATCTCGTATAGGTATTAAAGCTAAACTAATAATAACGCATTACTACCTATCTGAAATATATTGCTTCCATACTTGCCTGGATGACTGGTTAGGTACTGGCGCAGTAAGATCATTTGGATCAATTGACTTTGCATCGTGTATCAGAGATCGCTGGATGAATAATCGCCTTATTTAGCAAACAAACACACAAAACTACGTTTTCATTTAACGTGTTTCCATAGAGTCAAAGCTAATATTGTTCAGACTTTCTTATTAACCAAATATTTGCTTGATTCATAAGTTTGTGGAACTAACATAATTGTATGTACATAGTTACATTTAAGGCACTTTCTCATTAGGACTTGAGTGATGCATAACATAGTTAAATATAAGATTTCTGTAGGTTATGTAGTTTATACATCAGAATAATATTAGGCTAGGTAGGTATATGGTTTACTCGGAAGAAGTCACATTTATTTATTAGCAGCAACAATAAGGGGATAAGGGATGATTCTCATTAGAGCGAGCCGTGTACGTGACCCGGGCGGGGCACGGATTAAACACGTTACATACTTACATTTTGTATGAAGCAATTTATATTACACCGTGCATTATCCGTGTCCCGTCCGGGCCCGCTCGACGCTCGTCTACACCACGTATATTGCAGGGGTCCGAAAATGTATGTAACGTTTTTAATCCGTACCCCGTCCGGGCCCGCACTAATGAGAATTATCCCTTAATTAGGTAGTGCCTCCAGCACTCAGGCTTTACCGGTACAGGGTGATTTTGGTCGTCAACGTCCCGAAAACTACGGCCACGATCATTTTTTCCATGGAAGCATCTAATGGTTTCCAAATATTAGGGAGTTGAGTAAATAGACTGCGTTTTTCTGCATAAATTAGACGCGCGTTGCAGGTCACGTGCACTAGACACAGCACAATCAAATATTTAAAAAAAAAATTCAAAAAAAAAGTTTCTCATTTTTTTTTGGCATGTATAGAATACGTACCCTTCGTTAAAGGTACCCTGTATAGGTAGGTACGATAACTAATAATGTAAATTACCTTTTTTTTTCATAGGGTCAGTTAGAGTTTTTTTGAAAAACAAATAAGTTTACTTACGGCCAATGTCAATACGAGAGACCAAGAAGAATCTTGGATTCTTAATCTGACATATGCAAAAAAACTGTCAAGATCAGTTATAGAAATTGGCGATTAGAGATAAAAGACAATAAAACATATTTATTTTTGTTTGAAATAAGTTGGAAATAGAAATATTATAAGTAGCAGATATGTACGTATTGCATGTTAGGTGCACAAGCTGGTTGCTCAACGCATCTGTAGTTGCTTGTGATTGCATGTTCAGAGCGGAGGTGCAGTGGCGGATTTACAAATTTTCAAGCTGCCGCCCTTGCTCAACGTCATATCATACATTATTATTACTGTCGACAAAATTTGTTGCAGACTTCTATCTTCAGAAAACCGTAGAAAAATATTTTTGATTTCTATGAGGTAAAAAAAAAAAAAAATGATTTGCCGCCCCCAAAATCTGCCGCCCGAGGCTCGAGCCTACTCAGCCTGCTGGTAAATCCGTCACTGGGTGTAGGGCCGAATAGTAAGGCCTGATACAATTATTGATATTTTTACTTAATATCTCATTTTATATTTTGAGTTAGGAATCAAAAGAAAACAGAATAAAAACTTACCTCAATTTATTTTATAGGTAATTTTATTTGAATTTGCAACGCTATCATTTTGTATACTCTTGCGTGCTTTAACATAATTATGTACCACGACTATAATAGATATAGTTAATACGCACACAGCAATAGAACAAACTGTGCAAAAACATCGACACAATAAACTGAAAACAAAACAGAAGGGCAATAAGGAAAGGGCCATTGAAAAAGTTACATAAATATTTCTTACTTAATGTGGAATAAGCCTTTGCTTCGGGTCGACTATTTTTTTAACCACATCAAAATCATGGGACGATTTTCCCCTCAAGCAACTTACAAAACATTAACCTAGTGCCACGCATACTAAGATACCTAAGGTCTTGTGTGAAAATTATAGAGACATGCATTATTTGGAAATAAACATCGATATTCTTCTTATTAAAGTTAGCACCGATATGTGAACCCAGGACCTAGGTCGCTGTAGAGTACGAGTAGGCATGGTCAATACTAACTACATCGATTGGTCGTTAAATAGATTGAACATTTATCGACGTTGTCTATATTTTTGATCAAGCTTTATAATAATTATTCAAATTCAAATCCAGTTAAAACTTCCAGTACAACAATGTTTGGTCTTTACTCAAAGACTCAAACAATATGCATCTGAGTTCCAATAAACCCGTCACCAAGTTTCGCGAAAGGCTTAATTAAGATAACGTCCTTAAAGCCGAATCCTTCGGGAACTCCAAGTTGAGCAGTTTAGTGTTTGTCTTAGACAAGTTGGGCAGTAAAGTAACTAGTCAAACAAACTGGGCCTGAAGTGCTAGGGGAGTGGTATTAAGGCTGCGTGCGTACTGAGGGGGCGGCTGGCTCAGCGCCTAGCGATTTCAGAGCCCATTACATGAACGATTCCTCTGAAAGTTATCTAACGTGCAAAGGGCGTTTTATGACTGTTACTATCGGCTTGTACATATATTAGAGCTATTAAATTACTGGATATTACGTGAAAATGATAATTCAATAAGTAATAATTCATACATTATTTTATTTCATATATCAATAAAATTTTATGCATTTTGTGAATCTTAATTACTTAGCTTATGGTAGAAATTCAAGATTAGATTTTAAGGCGATGATCACATGATAACTTGCTCCGATATAGAGCGGGCAGCCACGAAGAAATGTGATTTTAAATTTATGTTACGATTTATGGCTTCAAGTGACTTATTCTTTATTTTTTATTATTATTATTATTTTTTATATAGGCACACAATAAAATGTTGATGAAATAAGTCTTATGACTACTATGCAATCGTACTGATGCGGGCCTTCACTAGAATATATCAGATGCATCTCTCGTTCCTTGCATGTCGTCAGAGACGCCTAAGTAACTCTGGCATTGTCTCAGGCGATAAGCTAGCAACATGTCATCTGCCCTGCCAGTTATGCTAAGACGTGACTGTGAGATCTCATTTACGATCCTGTAGAGCAGTGTGAGTCAATCCTTCCTTTATAGTCCCAGGTACGATTTCCACAAATTGCGATGCTTGCATCATCATCATCAGCCTATTGCAGTCCACTGCTAGACGAAGGCCTCCCCCAGGGCATACCACAAGACTGCCATGAGGATTTGGACATAGTCACCACGCTGGGCAGGCGGGTTGGTGATCGCAGATTGTAATTTGGACTATGTTGTCAACACGGGAGGCGCTGCTGCCCACCTCCCGGAAATCCTTAATCGTCTCGTACGATACCCACGGGCAGACATGGGGTGGTACGAATTCTACTCTGCCGGCACCACGCGGCGATGCTTGCATACAACGTTAAAATCAGGAACCCTTGCCCTAATAAGATGCAGTACTATAATAACCGCCTAATAAACAATAATCTTTTTCATCGGAGATTAAACATTTTCTTATTTTGTTTCGCATGAAATTAATGAAAACTTACCACATTTTTGTATTAATTAGTAAGTTTTTTCAATAAGATATATAGTAAATGCATTGCTTTGATGTGATTCATTTATAAATGTAAATAAAATCTGGAAAGAAATAATAAAGTAAACGTGAAGTAAACAAAAAGGAAACCGTCAATGACAGGAAAATGCTGAAAATGTTATGATTAATTTTTTTTTTTTTTGAAATGTCCATACAGCCATTTAGACTTTTGTAAAACGATTTCTCATAGAGGAGAATAACCATTCATCCAGGGATTTGGTATCTCCTCTTTTCTGCATTTTGATGGATGATAATGATGGTATTAAAATAACGAATATAAGTAAAATAATGATAACCCTGAGAAACCCTATAAAAATGAAAAAAGTAAAAATTAGTCCTGACTACTTTTAGTGTAAAAACTGAGGCGGGTTAATAATTATAATATGTACATACAAACACGCCTCTTGAATCACTCTTTCCATTTGAAAAAACCGCATCAAAATCTGTTGTGTAGTTTTGAATATCTATGTAGTTATATATTTTTTTTTATTTACTAGGGTAAATACAGTGTATCACACATTTTAATATTCTGTTACCTCTAAACCTATATAGGTTTGTGGAGGCAATGACATTAGCTTACTCCATTTGTACACGACATTTAGTATACTATATACATTAGTACATTAAGAAACAACATTACAAATAACATTAGATCAAAGATTTATGTGCATATTCCATTATTAGATTTTGTTCTATTCATATAATACTGAGCTTCTGGGGAGATTAGTTAAGTAGTTACTAGTTACATATATATAGTATAGGTATATAGGCAGTGACTTTGTTTTATAATATGTACCTAGATGATAATGAACGGATGAGTTGGGTAAACGAGTATAAATTCTCTACCATTTTTTATGGTATCTACCTGAAATACAGAATAATTTTTATGACGTGTAACCAAAAATCGAGAACATACTTAAGAAAGGAAAATCGTGGCAATAGTTAAGTCTCTAGCAGATTCTGTTGCATTGTAAAGTTTTCCACCGATGGGCTTCAGCTTTTAATATAATTTCTAGAGACAAGTGTCCACCAAACGCGACTTCTCTACAGTAAAATTGTTGCTCTATGGACTTACTCGTAGTTGAATTCTACTTGGGTACTTAACATAGTCACTTGAAGCACACTCGAAGTCTGTTTAAGTATCGATTAAATGGTTTAGTTAATTATGTCTGGCTTAATGATAAGTAATATGTACCTAATATTCATCACATGTTAACTTAGTTACTAATAACCTAACTAACTATTTTAGAACTGAGAGAAATCACTAAGCGTAAATCTAATCCCTCAATTAGGTAAGTGGTTTGGAGTATTTGAGAGAATAATATTTACGACTAGTGGACGCCCGCGACTTCGTCCGCGTGGACTACAAAGTAAAAAAAAACAAAATATCGAAATTATCCGGGATAAAAATATTTTCCCGGTATAAAAAGTAGCCTATATGTTAAGTGGGACCTGTCACAATATATTCCTGAAAACTGCATCGAAATCGGTTCAGCCGTTTCTGAGATTAGCGTGCACAAACGCACAGATAAACAGACAAACCGACAAACAGACAAAAATTCAAAAATCATCGTTTTGGGTTCTATTGCGTTGATAAAGGTCTCCAATATTTTCTCATATATCTTCCATGTACAGACAGCGATCCGTTACATTTTTATTATATGTATAGATTAGGTATATGTATAGATTTGTGGTCATAACTCACTGTAATTTAATGATATCTTGATCGTAGATCTGAGAGACATAGGTAAGTACATAATAAAATTGATTTAATTATAATGTGGGAACACACATAGTTATGTAACATATATACTTATGCATGTCTAAATAGTTGCATAGGGCTGCTAATGCATCGTCTCGCTAGTCTCGGGATTGTCGGCCTACGAGCATGCATGCTTAAAATTACTTTTGAGCACATGATATCTACGAATGATCATTCATATTGCAGGAGAAATTTAATTACATCAGTGATGCATGTGATTCTACGAATCGATTTTGCTGATTCCTTCAATATTCAAATAGATTTCCGACCGGAAATATTGCCCGTAGCCTATATGCAAATTGTGTTTGGAATGCGAAAAGTTTCCGGCAGAATGTGGAGCCTTCGATCGTGAGCAAACAGTTTCTATAAGATTAGTCGCGAGATGCTGCTCGCCAGTCGTCCGTCAATATTTACTCCGTCTGCCGCCGTGCCCCTAGAAGCCTCACTTTTTACCATTACAATACCAAAAATACCCTACGTAAAGTAATGAAAATGTAGAAGATATTTCAAGATGGGTATATAGGTAGAAACTCTCCTTTTAGCAAATTGTTTAGTGCGTTTCAGCTTTATAAAAACACTTTACTTTTTTGTACCTCTTCTCTATGCTTAGGTCAAAATACTTATTTTCAGGAAAAGAAAGGCGAAATTGAGAAATAACTAATGCTACATAAACTTCACCGAAATAAAAATATATTCTTTATCGCGTACCTAAATGAGATAACATTTAAACTTATTTTATTTATCTAAAATATGTATTCTACTATACATCAGCTCACCAAGCAGAGTTATTGCCTAGTGGACGTTGAAATATTTGCAAAGACGATATTGCATTCTTGTAAAGTTTAAAATAAAATTACTAAAGTCGCGGTTGTCAACCAAGAATTTATATTGAGAATGGAGAATGCAAGAGGGAACGCGACTGTAGCGTGACACAACTATATTTTATTACAAAATAAACTACTGCTCCAATGAAAGCACATACAATAAGTGTCTGCTGAACTTGGGGGCAAAAAACCAATATTAGAAAAGTCTTTTTGTTTTTGTTCTTTATGGTTGTACTACAGTGTACACCAGCGATACATTGTTGCTGCTCTTATAGCCATTTGATGCTTATATCCATACTAGAGATCGATGTCAAATTCGCAGGTAATCGATAAAATCTGCAACTGTTTTCATACATTTTTTAATGAAATTGGAAAAGTTTAATCTACGGTATTGATCTCTAGAACAGCATTGGCTGTTAGTATATAATAGCTATACTAAGTAAAAAATAGAAATAAAATCTGTAGAGATATTTTTGATATTCGTACTAGTATTAAATAAGTATTACACTACAAGGCTATTATTATTATTATCCTGACAAGTGGTTAGAGCACTGACACGCGGAATGCAGAGGTCGTGGGTTCGATTCCCACCCGGGTGAGGAATTTTTTCCATTTCTTTATTAATAATTTTATAATGACAATATACCTTTACGTTCGCTACAAAAGTATACAATTAGCATGTTCTGCATTTAGTCGGCTAACGAAGAGGACTCAACTTGTTACGTGCAACTTGAGTCGATTTTGAAATTTTTATTGCAAACCAACACTTGCCTATTTTAATTCCTATGCCAAATAATACCTTTTTGGATGGAGATACAGTCGAATTCATAAAACGGTTACGTATACGCAAGTGCTGAATTTGAATGTACATGAACGTGGATGTTACAGTTGGCTCCCCGACATTGGATACCGTCGAGTGTCTCTTCACGATTTTCGTACAAAAACTTATTTAAAAGCATAGCAAAGCATAGCAAATACTGAGTTAGAAATTGGGGAAGTAAACGAAATTCGTTTTCCACGACAGAAACCACGAAAAATTGCAGTACAGATTTTGTTCCCGATTTTTTTTTTCATCTAGCAACTTGTCACTGATCATTAACATCTGTCCCAGCTATGCTAAACGTGGCTGGGGGATCTCCCTTAGGATCTTGCTGTTCTAGCTACCCATTTTGGGAACACAGCCGTGTTCATATGTATATCTGTATTTTTTCATGGCATAGTTTGCATTTATTCTTATTCTGGTAAAAACAGGTCAGTGACAAAAACCAGGAGGTTCTAAATGACACACTAATCTCCTCTTTAAAAATCACAATTCTAGAATCTTTTATGCTAAAATCTACATACTTGGCTATTTTTAAAACTGAAATCGTTTCCATCGGGCACGTTCTGAGCACCTCACAAAGGCTGCTCTCGGCGCATTCTAATGCAAATCTCATTGAAATGCCCTCTATTGTTATCACTTCTGTTCCTAAGGGAACGCGATCCACCTCACATTTATGACTGTTAAAAAAAATACTGTTAACTTTGGTCGTTTTTGTTTGGTATTTGCTCTATTACTTCTGAAATTTGAGAAGAACTCGTAACACACATGTTATCACATTTCAAAGTAATAAACCCCATACTCCAGATTTTCTCACAATTTTCAATTTGGAGTAGAGTTGGAAGTCATTCATCTTCTTCAGACAATATTATATAATATATTCTATCTCATACATACATTATGTAAGTAATCCTAGAGGGGTGAAATTGTGGCATTCATGTATTTTTGTATGCTGTATCATAAAATTAGAAAGAAAAACAAAAAATCTTTGATAAAAGCAAAGAATAGGGGTGGACAAACTTACTTTCTTTCGATATTTAGGCTTAATACATTGAAAGTGGCTATAATTAAGTTAGGTACCTACCTACGTAATCCTCCATCGTAAAATAAGCTTTTAGGCCTTAGCTAAAAACTTTAGGGAACTTTATTTTCTGTCACCAAAATTTATATTTGTCATCAAGTTGTATCACCAAATAATTAGATCTATCGCCACGAAGTATTTTCGTTCTCAGATAAACAAATGTGTTCCCAGGTATGAATCACCAAATTAATGTTAATATGTGTGTAAAATAAAAGATGTATCAGCAAAGAAATTGTAGTGCATTGATTGAATATAAACGTTGTTAATAGTTTTGTTACTTAAATAATAGGTTTGTCCTCAAAATGATAGACCTGTCACCAAAGAGAGTAGTATATTCTTTGGTCCCCAAATACTTGCAAATTTAGCTAATTGCTTATGGTTACCTGTTTGGGCAGATCCGAATCTGGCAATTAGGTAGGTTAGAAGAACGAGGCGGCGGCGACGGCCGCCGCCGTTTTCTTCGGTGTTAGGTTACATGTTTAAGCCCAAGACAATTTCTGCCCAGCGACGTGGTGATCACTTTTAATTAATTTGCTTCAATACTTATCAGGACAACCTATCAAAATGGCAGTACTTGTGGTACTAGACCTTATATCTCCATGATTTTAGGTGATTTTTCGTGGAACTGATTTTATATTGTTTGGCTGACTAGATTTTGGTGACAAATCTATTACGTAATCCTCCTATCTTAAGCAAACAGAAAACGACTTCGATTGGTGACAGCTTAAATTATACCAAAAACTTTAAAATATGAAAATAAACAGGTAATCAGATGATAAGATTACGATTTCCCCAAATTACATTAAATAAGAGGCGATACTGAATGAGTCACATCCTTGATCATACCTAAATATCTATAATTATAAACAGCTAGTCATCCGCGTTCGCTTTACTTCTTTGACGTATTTTCTATACTTACAGATGTACCTATCATATAGCGAATACCGATTTTCGTTCTGTGCAACTAGTAGAATGCACTTTTTTTCTTATTTCTTGTGGGTACCTACATGTATCCCGGTATAAAAAATTACCTACTACGGTACAAGTTCCTAATGTTTCTGATCTACCTTAAAAATCCTGTTCAAAATCTATTAAATTTTATGCTATACTTACATATTTCCTGGATAAGATGTAGTATTATTATATCTGTGGTTTTAAATTATAAATAGAATTTATAGTAAAAAGTTGTCTCTTTCGTTCATCTGAGAAAATGTAGTACCATCTATCTACTGGCAGAAAATCTATACATATAATAAAAATGTAACGGATCGCTGTCTGTACATGGAAGATATATGAGAAAAAATATTATAGGAGACCTTTATTAACGCAATAGTACCCAAAAGAATGATTATTGGAATTTTTGTCGGTTTGTCTGTGCGTGTTTGGGCACGCTAATCTCAGAAACGGCTGAACCGATTTCGATGCAGTTTTCAGGAATATATATTTTTTATCCCGGCAAAATGTTTTTTCCCTGATAATTTTGACATTTTGTATTTTCTGCAGTTCACGCGGACGGATTCGCGGGCGTCCACTAGTGTGAAATAATTTTTAGATATCGGTCTTCTAGTGTCGTAGCCAACAGAAACAAATAAACACAGTCTTAATATTAGTGTAGTCTAGGCTTATTGATTATCTATTTCCAAGCTGTAAAAAAATTTGTTAGCAAAGAAATGCCAAAAACTGCAGTCAAATATCACAAGATGTGATTGATGTTGGTGTGAATAAGAGCTCTGTATTGATCGAATGCCATGACTCATTGGCCAATACGTACAGACAGTGTTATGTATGTATTATCAAATCGACCATGACGTAGGTATTTATATTAAAAATATAACCTAAATAAGACTGGCAATTGCTTGCGACTCCATCCTTGTACAGGAATAAAAAAATACAAAGAAATCTTTCGTAACCTAATCTATTGATATTGGCATCTCAAATATAGGAATCCTTATTTTTTGGAATCCAGTAACAATGTATACTAGGTACGTACCTGTATGAATTCCGATAATACAACATATTGAAATTGAAATACAGTAGTTTCTATAGTTATTTACACTTGATACAGCGTCCAATCGGAATTCTAGAGAAAGGTAAGTGTGTGACCATCTTATTGTGGAAATATTTCGTCTCTCGTGAAATCCCCTTGTAACCGTAGTTATTAGTTACCAAACATGTTGTTATTTGTAAAACAATAAGTTTCATGTTTGTTTTCTTTCCGGCAAGGGAATGGAAACAATTGAAATGTTCAAAAGGCCTCGAAGGTAACATGTTTTGTTTTAGTTTGATACATAGCCGAGATGTTTGATGTTTACTATAGATTTTATTTTGTGGTTATAATTTTATTTAGAAACCTTTACAGATTTTTACAAAGTTCTCATTGTGGGTTGTCACGGATTTGACATTAAAAAGCGCAAAGTTGATAAAAGTCTAAATGAAAATCTCAACCAATATCTTTTTATTTATGTAGTTATAAGTAGGTAGTAACTAACCATTTACCGTATGTTACTGTAATTCCGTTTGTCCTGTACGAGTACGCAAAAATCAATCGGAACTATAGAAAGTCGAAAATAGCCTAAACTGCTTCAAGAAAAGTATGACCATGGTCGTGCCGTTTTATTGTTTCCTCCATATCGTAAAGGGATGAGACTGTATGTAATATTGTCCAAAAATGTTGAAATATGGTAACTTTAGGAAAAAGGCTATTCTCCTAACGCTTCTAAAATAATGTCAAATAAATAAATAGTTACAATTACTTAATAGCTATATCGAAGATGGCAGATCCTTTTTGTTGTTTTCTTTTCGTACATTTATTAAAAAAATAATTTGGATTCAATTGCGGACTTAAATCGATCTCTGGTAAGTATATCAAATGGATATTAGTGGTTCTGAAAAAAATACATTAATCAGGAAGACAGATTACATGATATAGTAACGTTGGGTAATGGTCCAGAACTAGGTTGTAGTTTCATTAGCTGAAGTAGCGCATTTGGGAAGCCACTCCTTGCAGGGTATCCTCGACAATCCACTCCACATTTCGTCTCACATTCAAGCATGACACTTGTGACTTCGCTTGCGTGACCTAGCATTTTTCTCTAGTGGTAATATTCTATAATTAAATCATAGGTAAATTATTTACGACATTATTCTCATATGTGGAATTACCCAACCATATACTACCAGAGAATAATTTGAAACTTTTAATATATACATTACGCAATGTTATTCAATTCATTAAGAATTCATAAAGTTTATATTGCTCCCGTTTAAGTTGTAACTTGCAGATACAAGTTGATATAAGTTTCGTGCGGGTACATGAGCCCAGTTATAAGTCGAGGACTTGGACTACAATAAAATCATAGACCAGCCTGAGCTTGGATAACTGTAAATACATTTTACGCAAAGAAAAAATACGAGAAAAGGTTTCATATCCCTTGTGCACTATCATCAACCGGTGATTACGAGTATCCTAAGGGTACAAGATAGTTTATTCAGATTTTTTATTTTCTCTGTAACTATATGATAGTGTATGATAGCCACGATAATTTAACAGCAGAACATGACGGTTACATAACATAGATTACCTTAAAATCATAGGCATAGATTATTCTCTTTTCTCTATGCTTAAAATATTTGCCAACGTTTTCAAGTCAGATTCAATAATCATCATGAAACCGTTAGGACAAGTTTGCAAGTATAAACATTCATATAAGGTACAATGGGTTCCTACATAAGTATGACTGACCGGTCCACTAATTTATCTCGTCTTCAAGTCGTAGAAGCAAAACAAATAAACTCCCAGCCAAGAAGTTCGTTTCGCGAACACTCGTAATTTACCCTATCTCCACTTTTATCTTGTTACGTTTCCTGAGGGTTTGCTTCTGTTATTTATTTTATGATAGCATGCTAGTTAATGAGATTAAGTTTTAAATCTAGTTTTATTAGTAGACTGGGAGAGGAACTTGGAATCTGGGGTTGGTTGTTGAGTGTTCACTTCTATGATTCTAGTTTTCGTTCGAGTTTGCTTTGATAAACGTGGCTTGCTTGTCACCTATTTGGGATTGCTACAGAATGTAGTTTGTTACCACTTAATAATAAAGCCTTTTATTTCGGACATAACATATACCTATACAATACAATTTAATTCCTTACACTATTGCACTGTTATGAAATAAGTAAATACATATAACAATTTAAAGTAAACTTTATTCGTGAATTTAGTAATTTTTTATTTTTTGTAAGTCCGTTTGCCAGCTGGCAAAAGCCTCCTCCAACCTACTCCATTCTAGTCTCTCTCTGGCGACTCTGCTCCGCGTTGTGCCTCCCACCTGATATCATCGTCTCATCTTTTATGCTGTCACCCCTTTTCGTTTTGCCTTCCCTTGGATACCAATTTGTAATTACAAAATTATTAATAAAGAAATGGAAAAAATTCCTCACCCGGGTGGGAATCGAACCCACGACCTCTGCATTCCGCGTGCCAGCGCTCTCACCACTGAGCCACCGGGTCAGTTACTCGGATGACGAATTTTACCATCTCTTTTCCAAATTACATATTGGCAACGTTATTTTTCATCCCGATAGCTATACACTAGCCAAATCTCGGCAAACAAAGCTGAATCCCTCAGCACAATGTTTAAAGATGAAACGATCAACCATATCCTAACGGATTATATTAATGGAGAAGTGGTTTTATAAATTTATCTTAGTCAAGATATTATATATTATAAAATTATTAATAAAGAAATGGAAAAAAATTGTAATTATTTTGCTCCCCTTGTCCCTTCCTCTGATCATGTGACCCGACCACTTCCATTTCAGCGTTTTAATTTTTAGGGTTGCATCCTGTATCTTGGTCTTTTTTCTGATGTTGATGATTCCTATTCTATCTCGCCTCTTCACTCCTAACATGCTTCTCTCCATCGCTCGTTGGCAAATGTCAATTTTATTGCTTATGTTTTTTGTTATGGTCCATGCATTAGGATTGGTAAATGCAGACATTGAATAATTTACTTTTAGCTGTTATATGAAGGTTTTTGTCTTTCATCACTTCCTTTAGCCCCCAATATCTTTTCCAACTGTTCGCTATTCTTCTTTCGATTTCTTTGTTCATGTTTTCCTTAGGTGATATCAAGTGTCCAAGGTATATATATTCTTCAACATAACCAATTTGTGACTCGCCTACATTTATGCTGCTTTTGTCCCCATTGGTCATTATTTTAGTTTTATCGGGATATAGTTTTAGTCCTACTTTTTCGCTTTCACATGCTAGTTCGTTCAACATTCTATTTAAGTCTCCTGACGTTTTTTCAAATAACACTATATCGTCCGCAAATCTTAAGTGCATTAGTGTGCGGCCGTCTATATTTAATCCTAGACCTAGATTTCCCCACTCAAACTTCCTAAAGATCATTTCCAAAACAGCAGAGGAAAGTTTTGGAGAGAGGGCGTCTCCTTGTCTTACCCCTTTTTCTATCTTAAATGAATTTCCTTTCTTCTCTAGCTGAATGCACGCCGAGCTGTGTTTGTATACCCTTGTTCTCTTAATGTTTCCCAGATGGTTGTATGTATTAAAGAGTCGAATGCTTTGCTATAAACCACAAATGCTAGATAATATATAAGTTGGTATTCCGTATATATCTGGATGATTTGCCTAACAGCATGTATATGGTCAAGTACTGAGTAGTCTCTTCTAAAACTTGCCTGTTCTATTGGCTGTTGTTCGTCGAGTTTTCCTTCCACTCGCTTGAGTATGATCTTTGCAAATATTTTGTAAAGGTTTGACATCAGACTTATGGGCCGGTAATTTCCGATGTCATATTGATCTCCTTTTTTATAGAGAAGAATTATACTAGATTGAGTCCATTGTTGTGGGATCGTCTCTGTGATGATGATATCGTTAAAGATATCTTTGAGAATAGGTATTATTATCTGTTTCGCTTGTTTTAGTATTTCGTTGCTTATTCCGTCGGGTCCTGGAGCTTTATCGTCTTTTTGAGTTCCTATAGCGAATTCTATTTCTTCTTGCATAATGCTTGGAACGGCTGATATTTCTAAAAGTTCTACTTCTTTTTACACTTTCATATAGCTTCTTATAGTATGACGTAGCAATGTTTAATATTCCTTGCCTTCGATTCTTTTTCAAACTATTCTTACCTTTCAACTGTACAATCCAGTCCTTTTTTTAGTTAGCTCCTTATATGCCTTTTTTTATTCCTCCTGTTTGTAAGATGTGTCTCTCTATTGTTTCCATTCTTCTCTGAGTTCTGTCTTTTCTAATGCTTGCTTTTATTTCTTTGCTGAGCGTTGCTATTTGTTTTCGATTGTCATTAGTATGTTTTCCATTGATTAGGTCAGCTCTTTGATTAAGAAGGTTAATGGATTTGGCAGTCATCCACTCTTTAGATACATCCTTGTAATTAATCCTTCGTTGAATAGATGTTTTAATTCTTTCTTCTAGCCAATTGCATTTTCTTGCACCTCCATATTTGTTGTATGGATATTGTGATTTTTAAGTTCTGACGATATGTAATTGGAAATTTGGGCTATGTTGCTTTTAGTAGGTTTTGTGTTCATCATATTATTTCTTGGTCTTGGTTTTTTTGGTGGAGTTGTCATCAGTTCCGCTCTAATCATTCGATGATTGGTGTTGAAGTTAAGATTGCTTATGACTTTCATGTTTGAGAAGCATCTGCTTTTACTAGTCATTATAAAATCGATTTCGTTTTTAGTTTTCCCGTCTGGTGATATCCAGGTTCACATTTTATTTTCTTTCTTCTTATACATTGTGTTCAAGATTTTCATGCCATTCTCCTGTGCGAAGTTTACAAGCTTCTTTCCGTTTCTGCTTCTGGTCTTATTTCTATATAAAAATGGACTGCATATTCTTCTGCTAGTCGTTCTCCAATTTGGCCATTGAAATGTCCCATCACAAGATTTTTGTGAGCACGATCTTGGACTGTTTTATTTAGCTCTAGATAAAATGCGTCTATTGTTTCTGTATCGGATTATTCTGTAGGCGAGTATACTTGTAGGATTGACCATAAATCATTGTGCACCGGTAGTTTCAGATTCATCACTGCTATGCGCTCTGATATTCCTATAAAGCTCTCCACATAATTTGTGAGGTGTTTTTTGACAATAAAGCCAACCCCAATGGTAACCAGGGGTCTTTCTTATATGGTAAAAAAGGACTTCGGGATTGAAAATAATTCTTTCCCCCATTCTCCTTACTTCGCTCAGGCCGATGGTGTCCCATTTTATCTTCTTTAACGCATATGTGAGTTCTTCGAGGTTTTCGTCATTTTTCAGTGAAAGTACATTGAGAGCAGCAATATATTTTTTTATTTCTTGTTACTGTTTTTTCGATTTGTTTCCTGTGTTGTTGCAGGGTTGTGGTCTTTATCCCCCACGAGGACCAGTCGACTTGTGGAAGATTGTGTTATTTATTTTGTTTGTTTTTTGTCATTTTGATGGATTGTCCGTTTTTCGGTTGTTAATTTCTATTGGTTATTATGTGTTATGATGTCAGTGAGAGAGTTGGCTCGGGTTCTCATTAGGTCGAAGGCGTTTGTCCTGTTTATTTTGCTAAAGCTTATCGTTTGTTGCTTTTTAGTTTTGGTGGTTGATGTTGACTGTGGTGAAACAGATAGTTTTCTTTTCATTTTTTCTATATTTGGACCCTTGACAACTAGTTTATCATATTTCAAAAAGGCAATATTTCCCTTTTTCCTCTCCTCTATTAGTTGTGGTAGCAAAGCCTTTCCCTTCTCTATAACTTCCTTAGAATAGTCTTCCGATATATATATTCCTTTTAAACTCTTTTTGTTCTTCATTACTTGGTATTTTTTCCACCCGTTTGAAAATGAGAATAGCACAGGTCTATGTTTGTTCTCGACTTTACCTTTTCCCATACGGTATAATCTGTTCACTTCGTTTTCTTCCACAGATAGATCTAAATCTCTTTTAAAGATCTCTTTAACCTCCTAAGACTCAGATTTGAATTAGCTAGCTAGTCGTGAAAACCCACTGTCTAAAATTATGCACAAATTAATTTATTGCAGTCAGACCCAGAGACATAAAGCTTCGTAAATTTGAAGCTATGCCTTTTAAGTGTCTGTAATAAATCTGCATAATTGATGACTCTATATAACCAGGTGTAACAGGGGTATTCAGACAAATATATCAGTATCGTATTGACTGTGTGATGTACCTTGCCGATTTATGAGTATAATTAACTAAAGAAATGTATGTACAGTCTATCTGCTAGTATACCTATAGAGAGAAGGGATAATTTTGTATGGGAAACTCGATGTAGGTGAAGGTATAAGAACGGACTCACGTTCGCTGCTGGTGGATTTTGAACATCAGTTCAACGCCTAGTTGAAACGGAAAAAAGCATCGGTGACATTTCTAGAAAACACAGGGAACGCAAATACTTTGACGGTGGCAGTGAATGTGTTAACTACCATCAGTAGATCAACTGCCATATAAAAGAAATGATTTTGCCAACGAAAACTGAAAATCCTAGCCTTTAACCATAATAATGAGGCAATAAGTTAAAGCTTAAGCTTAATCTAATCATTCCCCAGAGGATGCAAATGCTGTATCAACGGCAAAGCTGTATCGGCAGCAAATTTAGTACGCGGCGAGTGCCATCTGCCGGCCCAATTTATGACTTTAATTAGACTGACTGTATCACGAAGGCTAGAAGTACGATTAGCGGAGCGGAACTGTTGCCTAAAATGATTGTAAAATCTGGTCTTACATACAAGTTTATTTATAGGTTTATTGATTTATTTATTAAAGTTTTGGTATTAGAGTTAAATTTTGAGTTAATCCTTATGATCATATCCTAGGTATCATTGCATACATATATATGTTACGGGCAATTTGATAAATCCGGACACTATTAATAATGGCCGGTCTGTATTCATAATCATAAAAGTAATAAAATATGTGTTTTTGTTTATTAAATGAAATTAAACTTACAAACCCCCCATGGCAGTCTTGTGGCGTGCCCCGGGGGAGGCCTACGTCCAGCAGTGGACTGTAATAGGCTGATGATAATGATGATGATGAAACTTACAAAATTGTAATGAAAAGTCAACATCGTCTTAAACTTAAACATGTAACCTAACACCAAAGTAATCGGCGGTGGCGGTCGCCGCCGCCTCATTCTTCTGACCTATATTGCCAGATTCGGATCCGCCGATAAGCTATTTCACCAAAGTTAATCTAGTAATATAAGTATATATACTCGTTTATATTAAGTCAATGCTCCATCTGGCCGGATGGCGTCAACGCAACGCTACAATGAGATGGTATTATTAATGTATCTGAAAACAAATTGAAAACTATGTTTGGCCGATGAATACTACTATTTGACATCATGGACCAATAAATATGGGTAATTGGTGAATATCGCAGGCAACGTAGCATAGCACATTTCTGGTGGAAAAGCAGCTTAAATATATATTCTTTGGTCAACATAGAGCATGGTCCATGTTCTATGTTGGCCAAAGAAAACATATACTTACGCTTCCTAAAGCATGGTACGCCACATAAGGGTTTTAAGCGAGCGAAGGTTTTCATGAGCGCTTGAATCGTTCGTATTCACTCGTTAGCTTACTAAATGTATATTACACCAGTCTATTAGATCTATAAAATAAACATACAAGCATCCGTACGAACTTTACCTATAAACATGTTACCTTTAGATTCTGAATACTTAACTTTTCACTTATGTTTTCTCTCTTTACTCAATGCGCCGAGTGCTAATATAAAATAACTTCTTTATGAGTTCTCCTTTATAAGAGAATATGCTCCTTTATGATGGTCATATGCATAAGAATATACAATTTAGTTTTTAAAAAGTCTATTTCTGGTAAACATTGGTTTTTATTTTAGACTACAACAGGCCATTATCACAAACAACAACATAATGAACAGAATTCCCTGAAAAATGTTAATGTAACGACCTGAATTGATTGTGTATAAAATGTAAAAGCGCTAGGGGATTACAGATGCTGTATCGGCTGCTGATTTATGAGTTTAATCTCACACCCGATGGCGCCACTGTCTTTGCAAAGGTACATGTACCTACACTATACCTATATAAGTGAAGCACTATGTGAATGTCGAGAATTTTATTGAATTTTCACAGACTGGAAAAGGGTTATTGTCATTCTATAAATGATAAATTTCCATACTTCGCAGGTACCTACATAACATGACCACACAATAATAGAATAATGTATAAGTAACGCCATAGATAATCTTTTGACACAATACCTTACTAGACAATAAAAAAAATATATAGGAATTATATAAAATATATAAGATTATTGTATATAGAAACTGTACATACTTAAGGCACAGTTAAATGATCAAAGATAATCGAAGAATTAAACGAGATTTACGTAATCTTTTAAAAGCTACTTAATAAAATCAGTACACAGTGACAAAATCAGGCCGCATACCTACAGCACATTAGCAAAATTAACCCGAATTTATAACCAAAATGAGACTACTAGGTGCACTTGACTACCAAACACAGTGAGTGCACTCAGTTCCGTGGTTCCGTCGATTGTGGATAATATCATCGAGCTTTTGTGACAACAGCGGGCAGTCTGTTGTCTGCCGATTTAATCAGACACAATTTATGCGGCTACAGTTTGCGGCGGGGATGTGTAGAATCAGTTTCTATAATAACTCCCGTGCCTGATTTCGGAACCAACATTTTTTGTATTCAGATACCAGACAATGCTGTCACACACAATGCAAGTAGCGCCATCGTTCAAAGGAACTATTTGGCGAAACATACTCTTTGTTATACGTATAATAATTACGACTATTAAGGCTTAAGCAGACCGTAAGCGTAGACTACCACGTACCGCTGAGTTGTAATGTGTGGAACTGTATAAGTCGTAGAGGCGTAGGTAGAGTGCACGTCTACGCATCCGGTCTGCTCAAGTCAATTCTTACAAAGGTTGGACAGAATGTGACAATCATACACCCATTTTTTACCAGTTAGTCTTTAGCTTATTAAGTTCCATTTCGTATTCGTTCTTCCTTTCGTAAGGAGTGAGCCAGGCTATTTGACTATTTTATTTTAAATGTTATTTTATAATTTTCAGATGTTTGAAATCATATCCATTTCTAAATAAGTAATAATAAAGTTAAAAGAGTCCATTATACATTATTAGACGAATAATTTATACGTTGCCAGAACATGAGACTCCGTATACTCGTAAATGTTGATATGAGCAATCTTGCAAATGATGGAGCTAATTTGGCTAGACCAAATCCATAACTGCCTGTCGGGATACCTCCACTTGCTAGAATTTCATTTGCTATAATGGTCAACATACATATTATTGTTTCTCATAATTTCATATATCATACTCACTTGTTTGCCATAATAGTCATATGCCAGAAACTTTGTTTTCCCTAAAGTCAATTTTCATGACATCATTTGTCATAATCATTTTAAGCCATAATTATTATATGCCATAAAATCATTTGCCATAGAAATTGATTCTAGAAGAAGCATAAAATCGGTTTAAACTAATCGATGAATAGGTTTAGCTTTGGTTTGGGTAGGTTAGGTTAGAGTATGACAAACAACGAATGCTAATGGCTTTTTTGTGTTTATAGGGATAAGTAGGTAAGTATTAGAAATAAATATGGAAAACAATACGTAAGGCATTGGTATTCTTATGGAATCTAATTTTCGGGCAAACAAAGAGTATGACAAATAAATATTATGGCACATAACAAATTCAGGCAAATGAAATTCGGGCAAGTAAAATTCTGGCATATGAGTATTCGTGCATATAATTTTCGGGCAAACATTAGACACCCCTGCCTGTCTTACCATTGAAATAACATTCCTAAATTTTAAATAAGATTTATTCATTTATTTTTATGATAAACGTTGCAGGGTTGCAAACTATCAGTAGCTAATACAAAACAATTTTATTACCCCACAAACCCAATTTTATAACCACACAAAAACAAAATGTTAACTGTTGTGGGATACATCTATTAGGAATGTAAGAACGCGTAAGGCAAACTTATTGCAAAAACCTGACAGTTATTGCCTTTTTACAGCCCTATAAATACAAGTTTGCGGTGGCTAAAACAGAAAATAAAACAATGATACAATTTTTTTCATTTCAACATGGAATAACTTTGTGGAAATCACAGAAAGTGGCGCCGCATTTTTTCGTTTTATTATATTTGCCCATTTATGTAAACAAGCAGAGAAATTCTATTTTCCCGTCAGTTAGTGAAAGGAACCAAACTGCGGAAGCATTTCATTACGTCAAAATTATTTATGGGGCACTGGTGAGGCCTCGAAAAGAAAATTGATTAAAATTTACATTTATAATTTACAACCCTTGTAAGCAGCAGAAATAAATGTTAAATACTTTCTATAGACAGCTTTACTTTTCATACATATAATGATATTAAACTTGGTCCTGAATTATGTAAAGGATAAATCTGACGCTATCTTTCTCTAAAACTTGGGCAAGATAAACACAATAACAACTGTAGCCTTTAGATAGGCTATCTGGTGGATTGATTTAACTGAGACGTCACATTTCTTGTTCTATGCAGCCCCGAATAGAGTTAAAAGAGGGTTATATTTTTCGATTGCATATGTAAAGGTAAATAGTGAGTCTAAACAGCTTGTCGCTTTTTTTTAGTCGTAAGAGTGATACTGACTGTGTGTACTTCTCTACTACATGTACAGCTTTGAGTACATGTTGTAAACTTGTATAGGTTCTAACATGCACGTAGTAATTATATTTTCGTATACCTATTACAAGATATATTATTACTAATTGTGAGACTACAAAGACCTTTGCATTAATTATAATAATTGTGCAGGATTCCGAAATTGATACAAATTAGTGAAACCGAAGTTAACCAGGCCGATAACCAATAATTACACCAGATTGCGCTTCCGGACATGATCGCTGAGTACTATTGACTGAACTGGGAAATGTACGCGACGGATTACAAGATCTGGTAGGTTTTCCTGTTGCACTGACGGTCAGCGCTGATGGGATCAATTTGTATGTAGTTACAGGTAGCGTTTATGAGTCGCGCTGGACAGCTCAGCGCTGACAGCCGTACAAATTGACCCATTCAGCGCACGTCAGCGTGATATGAAAACCCGCCTTAGAAACAGCTTGGCTTGGCTAGTGGGTAGTGTACCTGCATGCTACACCCAAGATCCTGGGTTCAAATACCGGATGGTGCCAACATTGATATGATAATTAACGATGTTTGTTTCCGAGTCATGGATGTTTCTATAATTATCTATGTATGTAGTATTTCTATACCGTTGCTTAGTATCCACGTCTCATGATATTTGGAATATTAGTATATAACTAGGTTAATGTGGTGTGAAGTGTGGGAATATTTTATTTAGTTAATATACCTACTAGATCAACTAACATAGGGAAATATATATAGAAGCGAAAGGCTTAGACAATTTTACAAGCGACAGCGAACTTCGCAAAATTTTCGAAAGTTTGTATAATATTTTGCTACGATATCAATTACATATTTAAAAAAAATGTGAAGTGGTTTAAGAAGCCCCAGTGATTATTACGACTGTTAAATAAAACTACTTAGCTACTTGAAAACACCGTAAATCAACATGCAAATTATTGAAGTTGCTGCATTAGCCAACGCAGCAGAAGTCGATATTCCTTGATTGCATCCGTTTGCCTCTCAATTCTTTCTATGAGCTTAGCCGTCGAGCTTCTTATTACAATAGAGATAAAAGATTGCTATCGGATAGGCATCGACAGCCTAGATATAATGAAAACATTGCAGGGTTGGGCTGGTGTTCAGTTTGTTGGCGCAGAATTTTTTGAAATACATTTTTTAAATCACAGAGAGTTACGAGCTATTGGCAATTATATTTAATTTTAGACCTCGAACATAAAAAATACATGAATTCAACTTAAAACTACGCACTTAGTTGTTACCCCTCTGTATATTTAAAAGCGATGGAAAATTTTAAAATTAATAAAATAGAATTTGCTAGTTAATTCTATTGTCTAATTCCATTCCTACCTTCCTATCTAATCCAGATGCTAACACAAATTCTTAACACAATTTGTCAATGTATCTAGCTAGGTATTTTGAAGTCCATTCGCAAATAAACGGATCTTTACTTGATGTAATCTGTCGATTTCAGTCTTATAGAAATCCCAACAGATCAATATTGATACAGTTCAACTTATCTCATGAATCTTGATAATGAATATTCTCTAGAAAAACAATCAATCATTTCGAGTTTTGTACGAATAAAATTACTAACGCATTTTCCTACAAATCCCGACTCAACGAGAACCCACAAAAACAATTTACCTTCTAAACAAATCGGTAACTCCGTTTATCTGAAAGTAAAGTTCCAAGGCAGACTCCAATCCGAAATGCACCCAGGTGAAACATCGAGCCCATTAATAGAATGAGATTTCGAACGAATTAGGCCGATCGAACCGCCTACTGACGAAATATCCCCTAACTTGATTACTCGATCCGAGAATTTCCGACACTAGAACAAATGGGTCTCTTAAAGAATTTCGTTACATTTTCGTGTTTGGAACTAGAGTGACGTAATTTTCCGTCCGCTGTTGAAACTGAGTTAACTTCGGTTCGGAATTTATAGCGCGACCTTAATACTGTCTAAATTCGACAAATTGCTTTTATTCTTTTGAGTACCAATCTTGTACGTATTCTGATTTCGTTAGTGACTGAGCTATGAAACACTTTTAGAGTAAGACAAGAAAGGTATGAAAATTAGGGCGCTACACCCAACCATATAGGTTAATATTAGTATAATATCACTGTCGTTGTGCATAATTAGTTTGCTATAAAGTCAATTGTATCCAACTATGTAAGTATCTTGATTTTAATAAAACAGTTCAGTATATTACAATGTATTCTACAAACATAACTAATTGGACTATTAACTACTTATCCCAAATGTTGCTGTAGACTATGGATTAAGTAGTACAACAAGTTTTCAACTACCTTTTTATATAATATTATAGGCACATTTTTCCCAGTTCCATCAAAATGAGAAAGCATTATTTAAATAGAAGTAGCTACAACTTCAAAAAACATTGTCTTTCACTTTAAATACCACGTCACTGCTTTAAATAGATTACAGTACCTAGATTCAACTGTTTTGCTAACGATACAAACTTTATACTAAAAGTAAAAAAAAAACAAACTGAGAGAAGAAAAATCTCTTTAGTTGAAGTAACACCATATTCTACAACAGTGCGAAATGCATTAACTTAGTAGAATACAGGATATCCTTGGAAATAAAAGGAATCTGCTTGATTACGCTTTTCACCAGTTTTCGCGAAGTTGTGATCATTTTGTTGTGTTGAGTACGAAACATGCGAGACTCAATGGAATGAGAACGAGAAAAATAATCTCAAAGCAAGTAACCTACTTTCCAAAAATTCGGGTTTATTCAAAACAGGTCTCTCTTTATTCAAATTAGTTCATTGTTTCCTGGCTTCTTTCTTTTATGGCTTTCTAGTGCTTTAGTTTTTCTAGTTAGTGTAATGGTGCACTAGATAAAATAAGCTTCTTTTACGACGTTCTATGCATAATTCCTATATCGTCATTACCGAATACCTTGCATCAGCGTTATCACAATGCCACGGAACTTTAAAATACCTGTATAATTTATGGAAATATTCTTTTATAAGAAAGATTATGAGAAGAGAGTACCTACATTACACATGTACGGATGTAGAAAGATCATTGCTTATATCAATTGTTATTTACATTTTACTTACTACTATTTTAGTTATTCTATTACATAATTTTTCATTTCTTTATTAATAATTTTTATAATACATAATTTGTCTTTGGATTTTTAAAATTGCTTGTTGAGTTGCTTGTTGAGGTATCTAATTCTTGTACAATTACTTCTATAGAAACCTTAGCAGCTGCTTAGTTGATAAACACATATTTAACAAAGTCACTTATAACTTTTATATTTACCTTATAAGTTATAAGGTAAATATAAAATTACACTACTAAAGACTCGTTACTTGACTCCCGGATGAAATTTTAACGGGACTGTACATCTAGACTTGGTGTGCGTTACTATAGTATTACTATGTCAGAATCTGTGTTCTATTATTCAGTTATTATATTTATTAAATAGAACGGCTGAATAGCCATTTACTAATATATATGATGCTAGGCTACATTACAATAGTTATACCATGCATTGATACAATTCAGATAATCAGGGTCTCACACTATAGCAACTGTAATGACATGGCAATGAACTTCGATATTCATCATATCAATTAATATAGCAGTTATCTAAGTCTTTATTTATTTGTGTATCTTTATTTTATCACTACTGACGAGTATATTTAATTAAAAATTATCCTGATACTTGATCTAACGTAGTCCAATACATATCTAAATCTGTAATAATTATAAAATTTTAATTACCTACTCATAGAATATCTATCACACGTCGCACGATAAAAAATCTGATGAAAATATAAAACTCAGTGCTCAGTACACAAATAGGAAGAAAATTTATCAATTGAATTAAAGTATGGGCAGGAGACTTATACAGATTAACACTAAAATAATTGCAAAAGGTTTAAATATTACTGTAATAAAACATAGAATTGGCTCGGTAATAAGCCACACGCTGCATGGAAACATCGCAAATCGTCAATAAAAAGGGTCTGAAGATAGGAAATAAATAGGATCAAAAAGAATTTATTTATTTATGACGGCATCTCATGCCTTGACGTGGGATTTAGGCAAAAAGTGGTGGTGAAAATGGGCGGGCACCTCTTTGGGGGATAATGGGCATCACTATATGTATGTATGGGGGGAAGTAGGGCACTTTGATACACAAAAACTCAACCTCGTTTTTAAAGACCGTCACATGGGCGCCAAAAGTTTATTTTGATACGAAATAACCGCAAAAGGTAAGTTAAGACAAATTATTTTTAAAAAACGTTTTGTAATAAAACAGCTTGGGCAGATGTGTATTTTAAATTCATATTTGCATACCTAATATAAACTGCTCGGTAAAATACTTTATAAGCATACATATTAGCTATAATTTGTCTCTTAAGTTACTTAAGGCAAATATTGTTCATGAACATGTTTACCTAAACTTAATTATCTAATTAGTTCTTTACCTACTAAGAAAAGTCTTTTCATTGTCAATAAAAATGTAACGGAGGTCTGTCATGGAAGATATATGAGTAAAAATATTATGAACCTTGATAGCAATAGAACCCAAAAAAGATTTTTGTCTGTTGTCGGTTTGTCTGTTTTGTGCGTTTGTGCACGCTAATCTGCTGAACCGATCGATGAGTTTTCTGGTAGGTAGTCCACTCGGACGGAGTCGCGGGCGTACTAGTTATTAAAAAATAAAACAAAAAACCTCCTGTCAAAAGAACAAAAATCAAAATAAACATGATATTTTTTACTGTAACAATACCTATGTAATGTTAAATCACGAAAATTTAAAGCGACGATGTTCGAAATCTGCTTGGTAAATCTCATGCGATGTTTAGTAGTTTTGGTGTCATACATTTGTCGGCCGCTTTGCGTATAGATAAAGTCTTGGACTTCCTTATAGCCTTATTTTCTCCCACGTGGGAAAAAAACTTAATTTCTACGGGGCTTTAATACTTTAAAGGGGTAGTGGTATCATTGTACCCTTGTATTTTTGAAAAGTGCCCCAACGGACTTTTCCAAAAACAATTAATTTTATCAAATATATAATAATCTTGCAATCAAACGTAAAAAAACACTAATAATATATTTACTTACCTTTGTAAAAAATATAATAAAACAACTTATGAGACACAATCGCATTTTACGTAATATTTTTGTAGGCATCGGAATGCCGAAATACGTTTGTGACCTCTAACGGCGAATAGGCAGCGAGCGGGTCACAACTGGGATACCTTGATGTTCTAGTAATATGCTGGACTGCGTTCGTTTACGGTTTTGAGATATATATGTACAAATGTGCCCCGTGTATCTATGTGCCCTCCTTCCCCCTGTATGAATTTAAATTTAACCTAGTTTCTCAACAATATTTCTTTCATTTGGTCTTTATCGAATTTAAGGTGTTTATTGTTTTATGTTTCTATAGGTAATACGTGAACTGAAATTTCGTGCTATGTACTCGTACACAATACATCTGGTATTATAGCTTGTCATGTTTACTAATTTGTAAAAAATACTTATAATATTTTTCTAAAATGCAGTTATGTGTACCATTTATAATAAATAAATAATTATCCTTTTAACTTTAACAATATTAGTTGGAATTTATTTAATAAAATTGTACAATATTCTTTATAATAAAATTGATTGCAAAAACTACCTACGTACCAACATATTTAGAGCAACAAAATAACTAAAAATTTAACTTAAATGTAAATATTTTTATTTTTCAAATAGTATCTTTGACCAGGTGCAGCTAGGTTAACGGACATTTCATTGCGCAGGCATAATTACCACCTTGCTGGGCTCCTTTAACTGCCTTACAAGACTTAATTAGCCCTGAATTATATGCCGAGTGTTTCCAGAATGGCTTCATGTGCTGTATGTAAGGTATGAAGTGACGCACGGTAATTGATTTTAAAGTGTTCATCAACTTTTAATCGTGTTAAGATTAAATACATGATAATTATATTTGCGTCAATTATAGATTTAGTTATGTTGTGAATTTAAGTTGTACCTCAAATAAAATATTTGTTTCTTTATAGTCCGCCAATGAACGTAATGATTAATTAGTGTATTAATTAATAATTAATTTATTATTAATTAATCATTGCTGTAATCTCGTAAAGAAAGGACGAATGCCTTTAAGCATAAAAATTAATGCTGTGTGCTAAATATAATTAATATTTCGCATTTCGTTTTTTTTTTTCGTAGTTTTCACAAAGCATTCGGTATAGTTTCTCGAAGAACACCATAAGAACAAATCCAAGTTGAAGCTCTCACTACCATCTCAGTTCTTCGTTCTCGGTAATGATAAAAGTTAAAGATTCTCTTACCTCTAACTTTTGTGGGCTCTGTGAGTTCCTCGTGGACTTAATAGAGCACCTATTTCTTTTATTCAAGAACCTTTTTTATGCTGGCTTTATTGATCCGTCCTAAATTTTGAATTAAGACTTTAAAAATGCAACTGTAGGTAATGTATGGCGTATGTATTCGGGAGATCAAACTGGGGTTCAGCTACTACGAACATATCAACTTATAAACTCAAAGACAACTCCAGTCGTAATAAAAAATCACCTCGAAAATGAGTTTTAGTTGTTGAAAAAATAAATATTTAAAATAAGAGATTTTCTTGATAAAAAGAATCCTTTATATTGATAAGATACATGTTTTGGACATCAGATTTTTTTTAGCTATTTCACTTTTTGTCATAGAAACGCTCTATATCATAAGTCTATGATTAGACTAGAACGTACGTTTAGAACTTACGAGTATACACTTCTAGTTTGAATTCGTGACATTATAATAAAGTACCTACCTATAATACATAGTTTGCTCGGGTCTGGTTAGTGCAAGTGCCTGTTGTCGCAGTTATGAGTTATCAGATCCGAGGGTCAGTAGAGGGTGTAGGGCCCGGTGGTGGGCGCACCCATAGTGAATACATAGTTCCATTGCACCTACCTATTGTATTTATTTATTTTATTTTACGCACTTCATAGCAGCAATCAGCACAAATTATTTATCTCAATCATTTCATCTCGCATGTTCTACAAGGGGAACACAAAACGGTTCTATCGAAGTTGTTTTCCTCATTGTTAGTAGATTACAAGCAAGTTACTAATTGTTAACAAAGTATGTTATATTCAGAACTTTGTTCAGCACGGTGAGAAGGTAGACCACTGTTAAAGTACAATTTGCAAAGGATAAACCTTCGGAACTTTACCTACAAGTTAATAAAGTTGAACATTTACTTCCCCTACGCTACTTGAAAACGTAATTAGAAACATGAAAACTCAATTTATCGTGAAATCTTTCGCCGCATATTTTTTTAAAGTCACGGTATGTGGCGTGTAAGTAACAAAAGCTCTAAATCAATTCGAAAGTACTGCTCGGTTATTGAATTTTATGAGGTGCATCGTAAAGTTTGAGCATTTTGTTACGAAATTGTTATATAAATGGCTTTTATTAATATAAATGTTAAATTTTATTAAAGACTGCAATATGTTTTATGATTCAGATTTAAAGGTTTATGAAGTACATTATGTTATTTAATCTATGCATGAAGGTATTTCTCGGATACCTAAGTTGTAGCTAGATAATCCAAAAAATTGCCATGAACTTTTACGAAATAAAATAGGAAGTAAAAACATTATCTTTTTCCTAAAAACTTATTCCCATATGCCTAATGTTTTTGTTATTCCAATCACCTAACCAATAAAATCTGCTTATGACCTGATACTAACCATAAACAGTTATATAGGTCCGTAGGTACTATAGAAAGCACTAAAAAGCTTTTACCTCTCAGTTTGCCTTAAGAAATACACATAATGTGAGAGCAGGACAATATGACAACGCTTACTATAATAGCATAAGTTTTATGTAGATGAAAACATTTACTTCGTCCACACATAAATAAACAATCAAATAAAGGCAATGGTAGAATGTGGAATAGGAAGGCTCATTAAATATGTATTAGTACTCTGTATAGAGGGTTCTGTGGGCAGTTTCCGAGATGATTATTTAATTAGATCGAACAATACGAAACAAACATGGTTTTTTTTCACAGTTTCTGTTTCTCTACTCAGGCTACAAATAGATTTTTCTATTTTTGATTTTCCTATTACTATTTTTGGAATATTGAGAGATTGAATTAACAATATTCGGCAAACTATTTTTATAATCATTATTCACTTACTTGACTTGAGGTTCTATGTCCCATAGATGCGGTAGCGGGCTTTCACAATTTTTTTAACTTAATAAAATTACTTTCATTTAAATTTTATGTGTAGTTCTAATTAAGAGAACAAGTTACCTAACACAAACTTTAAATTTATTTTTACAAATATTTTAAACAATTTGAATTTGGAAATTTCCTAAAAAAAATATTGAGATTATTATATTTGTAACTGAATTGTGTGCAACATCGTTAATGCTTACATTCTACTCGTAACATATTAAATTGAGTATCATGCTGCTTCCAACGTATTAAATAAATTCACTATTGGCTTTCATTAGCTAAATATTAATAATAGGATAAGTTTGTCTGCCATGTCTAGTGGGAAGACGATGCGCCCAGGGAAATTACACGTGAAAGGAAATGGGAAAGCGGGCCGACTGCCTGCGACTGGTCTAAGTTATAAGTGTTAAGATCTATACTCACCAAAGCTTGGCAGCTGACCTATATCGACAACCTTTTGTCGGGGTCATTTATCAGAAAAATTTGTCAACGGCTCTGCATAAAATAATTGTACATTACATCTCTACAACTCGAGTGCCGAGGAAATCTCCACACTACCGATTTTGTTTTGTATTTCTATGAAGGATTTGCATCGCTAGCTACGGAGAAAATGTCATAGAAATGGCTGGAAATCGTTATTGTCGTGGCTATACGTTTCTCTTCTGTAGCTGTACGGATTCGATGATAAAGTCATATTTTTACGTACTGCTGTGAATAACTAACTAGCACTGTTTGATATGTTATTTTATAATATGTTTTTTTTTAAATCTTTTTTTATCTTAATTAATAATATAAATGCGAAAGTAAGTTTTTTACCTCTTCTCGCTTTATTTACCTACTCAACTAACTGAGGCTGGTATGATTTTATAAAAAGAAAATTATAATTTGTTATTAGTTATACCTACAATATTTTACAACTATCAAGTTGTATAACATCATTAACCGTTTAAAACTTTTATTACAAATTGATTTTAAAAAGTTATTCAACAGATATTCTTCTACAAAATCTAACATGTTATAACTGCTGTGTGGGAGCATCTGAAAACTAAAACGCTCGAAGTTTAGTATTTGGAACAAAGTTATACGATTAAATCTGGCCAAGCATATACTCGCTCCGCCATATTTTAATTCAATTGTCTGTACAAAAACAAAGGCATTAAACTTGCGCCTAATTTTAATAGCAATTCTACTAATGCCGTTTGCATTTTAGAAAGATAATTTTGTTACTTTGACTGTTATCCACTATAAATTAATTTGAGGTCGTCATATATTTTATTTCTATCTATGGAATTATTACGTAAACTACCCTAGATACTCTTGTAAGTATAAGTAGGTATTTTTAAAACTCCACCCGATGTATTACCAAAGAATTTAAATAATATTTAAGCTAAACATTACCTCATTAATTTAACTGTTATTCAAACATACTGTCTTATGTAATTTTTTACATATTATTTGTCTAACTTAACACACGGTTTTGTAATATAACCACAAAAATAATTTCTTTCACCATATCCATTATTTAACTCGCAAAACTTGCCAAGTAAACTAAAGTTATGCTTAGATAACCAGCTCCATGTAAAACGGTAATGGCCTTTCAATCATTCCGCGAACTCTATCTCGCGCTATTCACTAACTCGGCTCGTGAATGGGTGTGTTTACCCGATACCAAGCCCATCTACATACGACTAAGATAAATTACTTTGAGGGCTCTCACTTGTGTCGTGTACAGATGTTAGAGTGGTGTCTTTTGTTGCGGGATCTCGTACAAACTTATTGTATTTAGTTTATACTAATAGAATCATCATCACCATAATTTTCAGCCTTGAGAAGTCCACTGCTGAACATGGCCTCCCCCAACTAATAGAATACAATATTTGAAATCCGATTATACTCCTATTTAAGGACCTACTGATTATTTACTGTCTCTGCTATGTTTTACGAGGCTGTGGGATCTCCTTTAGAATTCTGCTGTTACGGCTACCTCATTTCGTGAATACAACTGTGTCTATATTATAGGTATGTCGTGTAAGTATGTATGAATATTTAAGTAGGTGAGTTTTTTCAAACAAAAAAGTTTTATTTTTCAATTAGAAATTCTCTATGAAACACTTCTATAGTCCCTGTTATACAAAAGTCTATAAGCTGTTACCCCATAATTATTATAATTTCTTTTAAATCCCATAAACTTTTGTTTAAAAAAAGTCGTGCAATCTGCAAAGGCACTTTCGTACTAAATAGTTATAGATGAAATTTTCTCAAAATATTCGTATGCAGTATAATCGAGTAATTAGATTGGGACATGGTCGATGAGTAGAACATTAACCTTAGAATAAAGATTCGCTCCGCTATCATTAATCTAAGACATTAACCATATTCTACAATAGTTATGTTGTTACTAAGTATAAATTTTATCTGGCTTGGAAAATTCCTACACTTACGAGTATAATCAAAATAAATATGTATTACCTATACTCTATCGAGAATCTGCCGAATGCCCAAAAACGTATCATCTTTAACTGAAAAGAGCAATTAAGGTTATTATGTTCTATCTAATCGAATATTATACAATTCCAAGTAAAATTTGTATTTGCTAAACATAGATTTTGGAAGCCATTACGAAATATATCCCAAAATCAGATATGTACGTACATGATATTAAAGCGATCAATTCCAAACGTAGCAGCTGGATCTTAAAATGTATGTACATTTAACTGAACACTCTAAGCGCAAACACGGATCTACCTATCGTGTCTAGAAAAGATCAGACGAGGATTAAAATCAGAAGAATTCAGAATCATAAAGGAAGTATTACATAGTCGTCAATATAGCGGTGACAGTTGTAAAAGATCAGCGACAAGATAGCTCATCGCTTGACGTAAACTAGCGTAGCCCGCTACAGCACAGGATATTAAACAACATTTACTAGGGCCAATTTTGCATCCGCGAGTCTCGAGTTTTGAAATGATGTTGACGGACACGAGAATAGACGTTTTTCCACTAGACGACACGGCATCGATACGATCACGACAACGACACGACTACGGCTTTTTTGGAAGCAAAAATGTATTAGATAGTATGGCTCATTTTTCCACTAGACGACACGACCACGACACGGCCCTCGATACTAGATGACGAAATGTCGTGTTTGTGTCGTTGCTTTTGGGGCTCAGACTTCAGATACCAGCAATACTACAAACCAGATAGAGCGCTCAGTCAGCAAGCTGGTTCAGTGCAGCTTATTGTAAATTTTATGTCATCATCATCATCATCAGCCTATTGCAGTCCACTGCTGGACGTAGGCCTCCCCCAGGGCACGCCACAAGACTGCCATGGGGGGTATTTGCCCATAGTCACCACGCTGGGCAGGCGGGTTGGTGACCGCAGTTTGTATTTTGGACTATGTTGTCAACACGGGAGGCGCTGCTGCCCACCTACCGGAAACCCTTAATCGCCTCGTACGTTACCCACGGGCAGAAATGGGGTGGTACGAATTCTACTCTGCCGGCACCACGTGGCCATTTTTATGTACTTTTATATTATTGTAAAGATATTATTTATATGCTTGTCTGTTCTAGATAAGTCAGAGTTAAATCGCTACTTCTGCGGTAGCGCTAAATCTTAATTCGAATTCCATGTAAGCGGATATGCTAATGCATGTCGTATTGAATTCATGGAGTGATGAATGATGTCCGAAGCAGCCCGTGCTTGGCTTTCAATAGAAGTAAAGGGTGGTACACACGATTTATGAAAAGAAGCGCTATTCATATTCAACGTCATGGTTTTTCATGACTTTGCAAAACTAGAAGCGTAATGAAACTTACGTAGCGTCATGGTGTTCAAAAGCCTCTTAGTATCATAGGTATTATAGTAAAATATGGAATATTTAATAAAAATATTATTTGAAAAGCAAGCAGAGGATCCCTGACAGTATGGGTTGGAACCGGCCTACATCCAGCATTAACCCGCGACCCTGACTAGGTCGTCTGTCCATTTCGCAGCTAGTCTACCCACGCTGCGCTTGCCAGTATGTGCTCTCCACTCTAGAACCCTTCGGCCCCATCCGCCATCTCTACTCCACGTAGGTATAATATTTATATCCATAATGTTGGAAGTAATAGTGTGCACTGGCACTAACAGCGATTCATCTTATTCAGTCGAATGACGTGTGTTGTGTATCGATCTGATTACGGAAAGTAATAATAGGGAAATAACGCTTTACTTCACATAGAAACAGTGTAACATGCTTTTACTATTATTCACTTTACCACCAAGGTAATAAAAGATATTAAGACTCATTTCGTAGTTCTACACAGTAGAAACTCGCTATGCTAAATGTGGCTGAGGGATCTCCTTTATAATTCCGCATTTATTTAATTTTTTCGCTGTCGCATTGTTTGCGCTTTACTTTTGCAAGTTACGTAATCAGCCTGCTGGCCTATATCCTTCGGCCAGGACTCCACCAAAGCGGAGACGAGACGAGCGGAGAGATGTTTTTTAAACAACCAAAAATTGCGTTATTGACTCATCTCCTCTCCACTTCAGTGAAGATCGCTGTGCGGAGATGTGTAATATTTGTACGGTGCGATGGAAGCGGAGATGTGAGCTATGCGCGAACGACACACTCGCAAGGCTAGCCCGGCACAGCTTTGGTGGATTCACCCGAGCTGAAAAACATCTCTTCTCGTACAGCACATAGCACACCGCACACATCTCCGCTTTGGTGGAGTCCCGACCTTCAACTCATAATCAAAGGCAGATACAGTCTTCATAGGAAACCAGATACCTATCCTATAAGATATTATGGTCACAATAGCGTATAAATACATATCTATAATGAGCAATATCCATGGGCGTACCGATGATAATTTGTAAGCCATGTAAGGCATTGACAGAGAGAGACGTTCATCAAACGTCGGCTTCAACGGCATCGAGGTAGAAGTGGGGTATTATCCGCCCTCTCCAATTGCTGCATGGGTTGGTTAGGTTTATTTATCATTATATTAAACATTTAAAGGTCTATTTCATGCAGATAAAGCTAAAACTACGGTAACTGTTGTAGATATTTTAGGGCATATCAACGAGGACTTATCCTTCGGTAAGCCATTTTATGAATATTGGTTTTTGTCTTTTATGAAATCTGTAAAAATACACTAAATAAAAATTCTTGTTGTAAAATATTGATATGTTATTTTTTTTTAAGTACATTCCTATATATTTTACTGGAATACAGCCAATATCACATGCATGTGCTGCCAAAAAACTAACGAGTCTCAGCTGATTGAGCAATGCCTTCGTTTCCGGCATTTAGGGAATACGAATGTGAACGCTATTGTGCCACTACTTTTTTGCCGGTGCTACACGGCCTCGTTAACACTTGGTATGTCCATTACAAATTCTTCTATGCTGCTCTGTGAGTAAAAAAAAATGTATAATACTACAGCTACTTCTCTTCCCGGGCATACTGTACAAGTCAGTGGAGGGACAAGAGGGTCTTGGTGTTTTGCAGGCTATGGGTTGACCACCTGTCACTACTCGTACTAACCGAACTTGTACATACTCGTATATCTCAACTATATCGGCCCTTTGTGCTCTGCCTACCCCGTAAGGGATAAAGGTGTGATTATATGTATGTATGTACATTACATACGTATACACACGGCTGTGTTCCTAAAAATGTGGTAGCCAGATCCCATTCGCGATCTTGCAGCCACTTTTAGTATAGCAGGGTAAGATGTGAAATATCAGTGACCAGTTGCTAGCTTATTTACTTGAAGAAGGCTCTTAAATTACTCTTAATCGACTCCTACGACATGCACAGAGGGAGATGCAGGTAATGTATTTTAATGAAGCCCCACATACGGTAAATTTTATTTTAAATATGAGACGTGTCGCTCTGCTTCTATGCATGTAGATAAAGTTTTGTAGCGGACTCATTTCGCTACGTTCATCTTTATAACTTTTCATCCATTGTATATATTTTAGGGAAGAAAACGCGCGTGCTTGTCTGTGTGTCTGACTGTACATATTCATTCAACGATTTTCTATACTCATTGTACATCACCTCTTCCTACAGTTTACTGACTCTGTCGTTGTTCATAACGTAACGTAACGACAGTTTTAGTGTGTAAATAAAATTGTCTTAGATACAAACTCGTTTTTTTAGCAGTCGCCGAAACCAAACTGTGAATGTGATATTTCCTGCCTAGGTAATAGGTTTATGTAAATTAGATAAAATATTTGTTTACATTTTAGTTGGACTAATATTGAAGCAGGCGTGTAATACGAATGTAAATACGTCAATGCAGATCTCTAGGAATCCTGAAATGGCTAATGCTGAATCCATGTTGTGTATGAAAATATATTTACATAAACACATAATGTATTTCCTTTCATCAATAAGTTGTAACGTTGTGAAAATGCTAGTCATTTTTAACCCCTGAAGCAAAAAGAGGGCTGTTAGAAGTTATAAGTTAGAAGTGTATATGTAACTGATGACAGTTAAGTTATCCCTATAAAAAGCATGAAATAAAACTGTAACTAACAAGGGCATACCAAGCAAATCTAAATTTTTATTTACCTTAGTGACTATTAAATGAAACATACAAGACTTTCCTTGAACAAACACAGCAAGACTTTCTTTTTACAAGCAATTTCATTTACAGTAGTGCTATTGTCAAATTATTAATGGTACAATTTCGGATATAGGTTATAACTGAGTCATATTATTTTAAAGATTGCGTTGGTTTATAAATTGGTAGTTAGGAAATATAAAAATCAGGTCTTGACTTGAGATGTGGTTTTATAGTAACATTATGGATAGATATTACTAAAATCTATCATACAAAGAGGAAAGAATTAAAATAAATGAACCATTTAACTAGAATAAAATCAATTATTTACATCTTCCGTTCCCATTTCAGTCTCATTCATGCAATTTCAAAATTAAATTTGTAAATTGGAAAAAGTTGATTTTCATTGCAAATACCCTTCAGCAATTTTGAATTCAATTAATGCTCGAAACGTCGATGTTTGAAGCCACTACATCTACAACTGCTACTATGTGTACCGACTGAATAAATCTTTAAAAGCAATTCAAACTCAATTACTAGGGTTTACCTTTGCCTAATGGGAAAAAGCTTTCCTTTGTTATTGGTTGATTTAATTCAGCCATGTTGGGCAACGGGTAGTATTTACATAATTTGGGTTTGGATAATGAGGGATAATTTATTTACTAGCAGATTTTATTTATTTATTAAGATTATGCACACCAACATCACATGTATTAAAAAGGTAGAATAATGATTATACATTGTAACACAATACTGATACATGCAATTATGACTGGCGCACACAAAACATGCATTAAAATCCTTACGGCACAGATTCAGATTTTGAGAAAAATGAACGATAAAGACACCGGAGATGTTGAAACCGAACAGTTGTTTGAATAGCTTTGATAGCGGCACGTGTTTTGGGGTTATATGTGAAATCTTGAGAATTAATGCAATGATTTTTTTCGCTTGTTCATTTATGCCGTTCGATCAGTGACAGAAAATGTATATGAATGTTTTTTCGAGATAGCTTGCGTGAGTCTATTGATGGCTCTACACATAGTTCAAAAGTTTGTAGGTTTGTTGTAGAGTGATTTAATACTCAGTAACGAGGAGTTTTAAATACATTTATGATGTACTCTATACTTATGCGGGCCCCTAAGTAAACATGTCAAGATGAAGCCTATTTACATAATCTGTAAAGACGGTTTCGGAACGGCTTCCACAGTCCAATATTAGTCGGTGAAGTTGCAAATAAGTTAGACAATACGGGGGCGAAATTAGATTTGTTTTATCTGCGGCCATCTCAATTTCTTATCCTGCTTGCCAACAGATTTGTGTCGACAGTAACCTGTTATTAATGTCTATTTATTTTCTGATGTCGGTTTAGTTTTTTTGAGGTACATTGGGTATTTCCATGGACGGATTTATATTTTTTTGTCCACTTACTTTCATATTGCATTATCAATAAATAAATAAATAAATATATATCGACGGCGCCTAAGTAGATACGGTTAACTGAAAATAGCTAACTTTACAGGACAGCGATTTAAACGAAAATGTTTAATATTTTTTTTTATTTTCTATGGATTTCAGTGAAACTTGGTGGATTGGCTTAAAAGGCATTTGTGTACTGAATAATTAATAAATATTAGCCAAAATTATCTTATTTTCAGAATTAGTGTACATGGCTTTGTATACTTTGTTTTAAATTAAAAGTAATTTGAGACATCTACCACTTAGCTGAAATCCACATACATATACAATACAACCATACAAAACCACTAACGAAAACAAAATAAACATACAAAACCACACATCACATACAAAAAAACCACCACACACAAACAATCATACTTAGGTTACATATCAAACCTAGTCAAGAAATTTGAAATATAATTATTTTATACGAAAAAATACCTATAATCAACAGTTTTAGACATACAAGTAACTTAACATAGCATATAACTTCCCAGTAAATTTCATGCATTTAGAGACAAGTGACTAATATCAATATCATCCAATATGCGTCTACGGTCATTTAACACTTAGCTCATTTTGGGTCTTTAGTGTAGAAACGGACGAGTGGCAGATGTCTTATCCATTCTTTTCACACATAAACAGATACATGACACGTATCTTAGTTTCAAAATAAACGTAGAAGAAGTTAAATGGCATTTGACTCATTTTACAACTGCAGCATAAAAACGAATAACTGCCATCTACATATCTCACATAACCTCCGCAGACACAATAATTTCCTATAATAAATGTTACATTTTTTTGGCATATAAATGATTAAATTAATAATTATGAAATGTAATAACGTAATAGTTAGTCAGAATACTTACCTTTTGCAGTGTTGACCATATTTTGAGTCAAATTTATCAAATCGCCACTTTCAGAAACATCGTGCTCTTTTCCAATCTTTCCTAATTTTAACAACAGCGCCGCGCCGTTCAAAGACAAGTGACAGCTCGTGGTTCAGGACGCGAGCGCCATCCGGTGTAAATGCGGATAAGTAACTTGTCTGCGTTTATGCTGCACAATTCCTGCGCTACCATGTAGTTATCTCATTCTACGCCAAATTATCTCCGTAATTAGAAGCTTTTTGCTGATTTTGAGGCATATACTTTATGCTTAATAGACATCGTTTAAAAATTTATTGGAAAATTTCAGTTGTCCGTAGGTATTTTAAGCGCAAAGGTATATAAATAGCCCACTATAGAGAACCTATCCACAAAATTTGAGATCCGAAATCAAATGTTTATTTTTCCCGATAGTATGGAGAATTTTTAAATATCTCTGGAATTTTCATACAATCTTGAAAAATTAAAATGTGATTTCGAATTTCAAATTTTGGAAATAATAACAATTAACATACCCTTTCTGTTACACCATATATATATAATACTATACCTATGTATAGTATTGCGGTGTTATGGTTTGTCGATTCTTAATACCCAGCCATAGTCCTTAGAGGATTGACGCTGACGTCCACAAAATAAATAATTAGTCTGCTGGGAAATCTTGGAAAGAGGTCTTTTAGCGTGATAATACCGTGCATTTTCTTGGTAAAGAATTTGATTTTTTAATGGACATTTTATGTCGTTTTAAGGGTTATATTAGGTATATTCTTATCCTCATCATATGCTTTACTTATTTACCTGCTAATTTTAATTCGATTACTTTTAAACTTAGAACCAAAATAATTTACTACTGTACATATCATCCATAAATTATAAAAAAAAATGCAGTTATAACCCATATTATTATATATCCTTGATACTCGTATAGAAAAAGAAAATAGAGCCTCTCTAGCCTCCATACCGTACGACTGCTGTGGAATTTAAATTATTTTTGCACTAGCAACATAGCTCCCACCCCGCTCACGTTCCCGTCACAAATAAGAGGTATATGCCGAGAATTGCGAAGGTTTATTGCTTAGGAACAGCTGCCCTGAGGTTTTAGAAGTTAGCGTTTTATTCGATATCTTGCCCACGATTCGGCAATTTGAATAATATATAGATTATACTTCTGGAAAGTTTTTCGGTAGTTTAATCCAACCAGGGTTAGCATTGATATTTTGTTTTATAGCGGTGGAAACCAGATTTTCAGTACTTTTTTTTACTGTGTACCTTATTAAATCGACGACTGATGAAGGCTTAAACTCAAGGCCTTCGAACATAGACAGGTTAGTAATATTTTCCACCGCCACAGTAGCAAAAATCCAATGGGTACACTTTTGGTGTCTTTTGTTTACACCTAATACGGATACCGTTTACCGCTGAGTAGTAGCTTCCACTTACCTAGTCAATAGTTAAAACAATACTCATTATCGATATGGTACCTGAAGTTCAATTTAAACGTATTTTTCTAGTAAACACGGCATGGTCGTCTTTGAAAGAAACTGGCGAGTATTTTTACTTGGGTTGAATGTAAAATTTAAATGCGTTCGATTATAATTAAACATATATATATTGATGTATAAATATTGTTCAATTTAATAGCTCCAATTATTAGAAGTTAAAACTTTTTGATGAATGAGCCACTTACAGGAGAAGTGTTAAAGTTGAACTCGAGTAATATTAGCTGTAATATTACTTCTTTATTACTTCGCAACTGTGTCGATTTAATGAGAAAAATGGTGTAAGTTTTTCTAGGATTCTCGGATAAATGGGCAAAACATTTTTACTGTGAACCTGCGTAATTTATGTTGGTATTACTTTTTACATCGTATATCTACGAAGTTAAGCGATAAAGTTAATATTTTAGTTTTCTCAGAAAAGTACACCTACTCAGAGCTGGTTGCGTAAATATCTTATACTCGTATTGAACACTATCCTCAAATACTGGATGGATGTTTACACAATATAAATATGTAAGAGGTAAACAATCTAGGCCATACAATTTTCATTTCTATACAGAAGAAGTTTCGTAGTAACTTACTTCAAACTACGACATATTTCTTAGCATACATTTATTGTGCAAAAAGTTTTTGTCGTAGCATATTTCAACTGATAAAATACATTTATTGAGTTTTTGTCGAATCATATTTGCATTCACTGTTGTAGAATAACGTTTTGTTGGTTTAAGCATTTGTAAGGCTACAGAAATATTACATTATGTGCCTACGTAAGTTATAAAGCGGTTATAGCTCAGGGATAGACGTGCGAGTTCCAGTCAGTCGGCTTATCCTCGTCACGAACACGTATCACTTAATAATATCGAGGTATGGATTCTGCGTGATCGAATCAGAAATGAGGAGATCCGCAGACGTACAAAGATCACCGACATAGCTCAACGGTCCAGCAAGCTGAAGTGGCAATGGGCAGGGCACATAGCTCGAAGAACATAGGGCCGATGGAGTCGGAAAGTTCTAGAGTGGATACCACGTATCGGCAAGCGCAGCGTGGGAAGGCCACCCGCGAGGTGGACGGATCACCTGGCCAAGGTTGCGGGCGTCGGTTGGATGCAGGCTGCTTCCGACCGGTCGGAGTGGAGGTTGTTGGGGGAGGCCTATGTCCAATAGTGGACTTCTCAGGGCTGTAAATGATAAATGATGATGGATTTTAATGTTGTAATATCGTTAAGTAGGTAATACTCGTGTTTACATTAAGTATACACCCGGCCCAAAACTTATGCCAAATCCTGAGCAAAACGAACTTCGAAAAAAAAAACATATTTATTATTCAGTCCCGAATTTTATAAAAGAATAGGTACACAATAAAGTAAATAAAAGTTATACAAAAATATTGCAAAACTCACTAGCAAAACAACATGAAAGGTGGATTTTGTTCGACAATGACGTTTTTAACGTAATTTCAGGGGTTCTTTCACAAAATTCGTGGTTTATCTCTTATCAACGTAATTGTATTCACCGAAAAGGACTGCTAAGTACGGCCATTGTTTTTTCAGAAACCCATTTATGAAGACAATAACGCAATTTGTAATATTTTATCTGATTAAGCGGGTCTTGTAAATTATTTTAACATTTAAGGACAGAGTATGAGTATAACATGGTATACAGGATCTAATGACAGTCATATTGAAATGTCGATATTAGCAAAAAACTTTACTGTGGCTATATAAAGTTGTACCTTACAACTTTATTTGGCCACAGTAAAGTTTTTGAAAATGACAAGCAAGAATGTTGAAAATGACATCTATAATATATATTTTATAATTATAGTTTGAAATAATTAGGTGCTTTAGTATTTTCCTGATTGTCCTATACACACAGTATAGAAATTGATAAGATAACATAAAGGAATCCACACATAACACAATAAAATAGGTAGAATACTTTTAAATAACAAATACTACATTAAACTTTTATTTATATGTAATACAAATACATATACGCGAAGAAGAAATAAGACGTAAAAATCAAAAGCACATATCTATATAAGTTTATAAAATCTTAGTCGTTTGCTGAGTTTTATCTTTTGTATTTGATCCGAGTTTTCCATTAGAAATATTCAATTTTTTTCTTCTTATTTAGCTATAAGTGGTTGAATCGATGAAAGCCAGCCGTCGATGCCACATCAGAGGGAAAGTCTTGCTAGACAATTGGCTTTTATCGAAGTGTATAGCCACATATTTTTACTATAAGAATTAGAATATTAATATTTACCTATAGTGTAGTCATACTCGTGGAGTACAATAAAGCACGCTTTACAACATATGACACGTAGGCACATATATGAATGGGGGATATACGTAAAAATTTTGAATCAAAGTAAACCGTAACGAAACGTAGTGCAAAGCAATATTTACTTATCACTTGAGTAATAAGGTGTATTTAACACGCAGTTGGCCGCGAGTATGACAGAATAAAAACAAAATGTCTGTGGCGTGCTTATGCTCTGTCACACTTATCAAAACTACAGATCTAATTACGTTACCGTAATGTGATTATTGCTTCGTATCGAGCTTCTACAATGGTTCCGTTTCGGCTTCGTTCCAGCTCAAAACTTTCAATTAATTGGGGTACAGGCAACCAGGAACTTGCTAATATTTCCTCTATTTCCATACAGGCAACCTTGGTGCCGTGTCACTGTTAATCAGTAGAAAATCGAAACGAAAATTTTCCTTATGCTGGGCACAATAAAACGAAGCGATACCAGAGCGCTCTATAGCCAATGTCTATATATATTCTTATGATGAGTAAGTATAGTACACTGTAAACCTTAAAATGGCTATCCGACAAGCTGGAATATATTCATGCAGCATAAACGCCATTACTCAAAGCTCTTGTACCTTTATATTCTTTGTATTCTCTCTCAGATTTAATATAATTCAAATTTCATCTGAGCAGAACCTAACCTTTTGTATTCTCCAACAAGTTTGAAGATTGAATATTGTAATCCTTGTGTGCACTCAACTTGTTACTCTCATGTCTACGTTTTAGGGATTATTTTGGAGTGTGTTATTGTTTATGAGTTAGTTGCCCCCTATCTTTTGATTTACCAATAAAGTGTACTTACATTGGCGCTAGTGTCTCTATTGTTCTAAACTTATTTCATATAGTAAATTGACTTCCATAAAAATCCGTGTGCCTTCATTATTGAAGCGAAGTAAAGCTACTTTAAGTTGTTTGGAGACAGTCTACTATTATAATATGAATAGCTCATTATTTAAATGAGAACGAAATATTCGTCTCAAGTTACTACTCCATAATTTTATTTATCAAGTACGTTCCTGAAATGAATCTTTAGTTATCGGAATAATATCAAGTACAGAATAATTAAAAGTCATTATACTATATTATATACTCAACGTTCTTTTATAAATATTTTAAAAAATATAATCATTGCCTTATTCCAATCAGTATTATCAGAAACTGTCTATATAATTTAATGACTCTGTGTTGATTTCAAGTAAATCGTTCGCCAAAAACATAATGAATACTTAATGCAATACAATCTTTATTATATTACAGCCATGTATGTTTGTATGTGTCTCTCCGACCGTATTTCGGCCAAGGCGACTAATCTCTACGGAGATTAGCCAGGTACGCAGGAGATATTATAGTGCATAAGTTTGTGCGCAAACACAGATGCACTCTCTATTCGCTCGCGGAGAGAGATCAGGCGCAGGACCAACAGTTTTGTATTCCGAGGCACGAGCTAAGTGACAATTTTACAACATTAAAATCTGTACGTAAAAAATTTATTGGTACAGGCCCGTGACTGGGATCGAACTTACGCCTCCCGCTTGGAAGGCGCGCGTCTTAATCTCTGGGCTATCACAGCTAAACCGACATTGTGAATACAATTAATTGCCTAGAGTTAATATGTGAAGAATAACAAAAACGAAGAATTTATAAATGGCAATTTTATTGTACTTACTACAAACAAGCGTAGTAAGCTCGTAGTTCGTAGCATTTACTACGAATGTTACCAGTATAGTTCGTAGTACCAACTACGAATGATCTATGACAAAGGCGCATTGAAAATTCAAAGATTTTCGTAACATTATCAATCCCAACTTATAGTATTAATGCGTAAGTAAGTTTGTTCCCTCTTAATGTTTCATTTACTTGACCAATCTTTTTGAAATTTTGTAGTCCACGCGGACGTAGTAGCGGGCAACAGCTAGTTCTAAAATAGAGACATTTATCTCTCGAAGATACTCGTTTCAATGTCACTTAGATCCTATGTGTTAATTTATTTATGTATATATATTTTATTTTAGGTGTGTTTGGATTTTTTTTCCATCAAACTGCCAAGCCTATAAATAAATTATTTTCGTTAGATGGTCTTTACCATAGCTCCCAGTCAGGATAGTAATAAAGGTAACTATCCCCACATGTCACTTACAGACTTCGTCCGAAGTAGACAAAATCCGATCTTTGTCCGTAATGGGATTGAGAGAGAATTAGCTCGACCAATCAGAGTTCGGTAAATGAGGATTAGGAAATGGCCGCCATCTGTCTCTGTGACGATCTGAGCGAACAATGAGATTAGCGATCGAGGTACATAGCTGATTTGTTTGTTGACCGCATACTGGTCGAGCAAAACTAATTGGTAATACACTATCGCGGCAATATCTAGTATATATATACAGGGTGTTTTTTTGTAGTCACCTTTAACGAAGGGTACGTATTCTATACATGAAATAAAGTAAGTTTATGCCAAAAAAAATGCTGGGAAAAAAAAATTTTTTTTGAAAAAAATTTTAAATTCCTTGATCGTGCGAAATTTATAGTGTCTAGTGCTTATGTTAGTTTTTTTATAGACAGATATTAATTATTTTTCGTGAAAAAATCCTGCTACGCGCGTCTATGTGCATTGTCTATATTAAATTTGACATACTACTTATAATACTTGACATACATATATAATTGATTTGCGCATGTTTGTGATTGTTTAAAGTTTTTATAAATCTACGTGTACCTGTTTTTTTAAATGTGATTTCAAATACAATGTTTATTGTTAATTGAATAAATGAATTATGAATTATGAATTTATGGAGAAAAACGCAGTCTATTTACTCAACTTTGGACCCTAATATTATGGAAACCAGACACTTCCCAGGTATGCTTCCGTAGTTTTCGGGAACGTTGACGACCAAAAATCACCAATATATCAAAAATATATATATAGGAAAATTTAAAAAAAAACTTTTGTCAACTCGAAAAAAGTTATACCTACCTGCCCTAGTAGCATGACCTGCGAAACACGATATGATAAACCGATTTATCGACATTTAGCCTGTCAAAATACGATGATTATAGCCGCCATGTTGAATATTGTATAGAGACGATACGTGGTCATGCTAGGGGGCCTGATACACTTATCCCTCTTTATTGTCACCGAGTACGACTATGGGTGTTTTTCCACTAGACGATACGACATTGTCGTGTCATCTAAAAAATTAAAACGAGCCATACTATTTTGTACATTTTTGTTTTCACAAAAGCCGTGGTCGTGTCGTGGTCGAGTCGTGGCCGTGTCGTCTAGTGAAAAAAAGCCCTATGTTTAGCGCTTTGTAAATTCTGGTAAATTCGTTCCAAATCTGTCACGCACCTTTTCACCTGACTGTAAAAGGAGTAGTAAACATACCTACATATATAACCTATACGGTAGTGTTCCCAAAATAGGTAGCCAGAAGTGCAGGATCATAAAAGAGATCCCACAGCCACGTTAAAAGAATGGTATTGTTTTTGTCAATAATAAATGCTATTTTTATTCTTCTCTTTTTGAAGGATAACGCCATTACTCATTGTTTTGTAACCTAATCATCTATCAATAGTACGAGTATCTAATGCTAGTTAAATGGATACTGCTTAATTTGGCACTGAACGGACAGAGGCCTATCTCCTGTCCAATTTGTGCATCTAATCAAGTAAATAGCCAAAATATGTACCTACACATCAATCGAGACATAATATCGGCAAACGTTCTATTACGAGTTAATTTATAGAAGTATACTATATACTAAGGCCTTTGCCTCCATTTTGGCGGACAGCGGGACGGGCGCGAACTACGATCGGGTGTCAAGCGCTTTTTGTATTTTGCAATTTATTTTTGTTTAAATAAGATGTGGTTTACCGTTATTCAGATACTCTGCCTGAAAAAACACAGATATCTCGCTGACACAACACTATGCCGCTACAGAGCAGCTAGTTACCCGCTAGTTTCGAGAACGGGTAAGTGCTAATCGCGTCGCCGCCGCAGCCGCCCCTCTGCCCACCAAATTCGAGGCAGACGCCTAATTATAGAGGTGAAAAAAATCTAAAAATATCTTAAAGCTACATAAAGCTTTAGTGTGCTAGTGGAGCTATACTAATGACAGACTGACAGCTCGTAAAAAGATCTGTTCAAAGTTTCTTGACAGGTAGCGCTTTGCAAACGTGGGTTTCAAATGAAAATTAACGGAAAATGGATACACTTCTGAATGTTTGATAGCCATATCTTGGGGACACTATCTACCAGAAATAAATGTATTGAAACTTATTTATTAGCACTTGACAATTTGTATGTGTATATTTGTTACTTATTTGCTTATTATCTGACATGTTTACGTACCTAACAAACGAGTTAGATTATTGATTTTGTCATGCTTATGGTTGATTTTACTTTGTTTGAATACTGCACTGGTTATTTTGTTTGTTATTGATTTGTGCTATTTGATTATATAATGTAATGGACTAATTTTTCATGTTTGTAAGCTCAGTATGGGCAAGATACAGAGCACTGTAATTTGCATAACACCTACCTTCAATTACCTGTATCTACGAACAATAAATATTCTTATTCTTATTCTTATTCTTATATTTTAAACTTTTATTGGCAGTCAGAAAATCATTACCACAACTGCCCTTTGAGAAACATATACACAATTCTACACATAACCACTCACATTTTCTATTTTACGAGACAAACTATGACGACGACGACCAATTAATTATAAACTGTTATATAATTTTAGGTTTCGCTGCAGGCATTTTCTACCGAAATAAACGTATAGGCACTTATATCAGAATACTTCAACGTATTCATTAAAACTTAATCTGATTTAGAAATTTATCTCTAGCCATTAACGAGTAGATTATTGATGTAGAAATTAACCTATTATCTGATAGAAGTTGCGGTCACAAATAACTTATTACATTATCAAATCTTTGTCTAAATTTTAAGTCATCATCATCATTTACAGCCCTGGAAAGTCCACTGTTGGACATAGGCCTCCCCCAACAACCTCCACTCCGACCGGTCGGAAGCAGCCTGCATCCAACCGACGCCCGCGACCTAGGCCAGGTCGTCCGTCCACCTCGAGGGTGGCCTTCCCACGCTGCCAAAATTCCTTTCAACGCTTCCAAATTTTACGTAACGTATTCTAAATGAGTAAATTCAAACAATACAGTGTCACATAAATTTTAAGCACTTTAAGTCTAGGAGCCATTTTACATGCGCAGGGCATGAAATAGACCGAGCGGCGTCGTCCACAATCTCAGCACTCAGTGATTTATGGATTTCATTCCACTTGAAACAACTGCTTCCTTCGTTCTTTTTAAAGAGTTTAAATGGAGGTAACGAGCGTCTTGCCTTAATAATGGAAACGCAGCGAGGAATTATGGACTGCATACAAAATAGCGGATGGAAATTGAAACCGCAAACTTTTTCATCCGCCAGAGAATTGCTTGGGGTGAAATTTTCTAGTAGGTATACGCCATTGATGTGGTACGTTACAAAGTAGATTTCTGGTCTTGTATAGAAGATTTATATTTAAAAAATGGGAATATTAAAATAAAATCAACCGCCTGAAGCAAACATACTACTTTTCTGCATAACAATTAAATTCAGATTTGAAGAGACACGACGTGAACATTATTTCCGACTAAAATGCCCGGCTGCACATAGTGATATCTAAAATTTTGTTAGAGTTGCGCGGATACTAGATTAATCAGTAATGATATTACTTAAAGGGCTGGAGAAGCCAAAACTAGCAATTCAAGTAATTGCGTAGGTAGCAGGGATACATACAAATGAGAACTAATTTCTTGTTCTACTCTAAAGTTTTTTAAATCAATGACAAGCGTCAGGTCGACGCTTCACGCAACGAATAAAAATGGCTTCCTCAAGATATTTCCGTTCCAATTTAGATTTCTAGAGATTCTTTTATCTATTTAATTCGTTAATATTATGACTATTTTTATTTTATTATTATCCATAATAATAATAATAATAATAGTTTTTATTTGCTAGATTTTGGGTGTAAAATAAGATGGCAGTTTACAATTTGATCCCTTACAAAATCTACTTAAATTTAAGCGTGCAAATATCATACTCGTACACTAAGAACTACAAACAGTTTACATAAAATTATTCGTCACTACAGTCTTTACCAATCAAATTTAATTATTATTCCTATTATAGTCAGTTATACATTATTACAGAGTCATGGGTCATCCGAATGTCACATTTAGTTCGCTAATGGAGTAAAAACATTTCTCGAGTAGCCACTCATGAAGCCTTTTTTTAAAAGGTCTTCCAGTCAGTGATCGTAGATCATCTGGTAGGGCGTTATATATTCTAGAAGCCATATTGTAAACATTTTTTTTCGCTACAGTTAATTTACATGGCGGTATTTCTACTTTTTTTGTCGGTCTAGGGCGAAGCCTATTTGAAGTGGGTTCTTTTTCCTTGAAATATTCTGGGTGTTCCTTAACAAAGACAGAGAGCTGTTTTATATATAACCCTGTCAATGTGAGTAGTTTATACTTTTTGAAGAGAGGTTTACATGAGTCTAGATAAGCCAATCCACATAGAGCTCGTATACACCGTTTTTGTACCCTAAACACAGATTTTATTTCAGTACAATTTCCCCATATCATAAGGCCATACTGCAGAATAGAGGCTACATGTCCATGGTATGCAGATAAAGCACATTCAATAGAGGCTATCTCTCTTAAACGCCGTAGAGCATATGGGAATCTATTAAGTCTCTCACACACATATTCTACATGATATTTCCAATCGCAGTTTTCATCTATTATGATTCCTAAAAACTTTGTATATTGTACATTTTGTATTTGTTTTCTGTTATAGGTCACATTTAATTTCAGTCTGTTTGTTCGGTGAGTCCCAAATTCTATAAATTTTTGTTTTTTCAATGTTAACGTTAAGATTATTTTTGTACATCCATTCAATTATTTTTCTTGCCGTCATGTTTATATCTAATTCTATTTCGTCTATATTTATATTTGAATATTTGTCATTAGCTTTAATAAGGATAGTGGTATCGTCTGCAAATAGTACTGTTTTGTGTTTAGTTATATTTGGAATGTCATTTATAAATAAAATAAACAGAAGAGGAGCCAAAATAGTACCTTGGGGAATACCGCATTTATTCAGCATGAAGTCTGATTTATAAGTAGTTCTTTTATATGCGTAATTTTTGCGTCTTATAGTTTTTGAAACTTCTACGCATTGATATCTATCTTTTAGATAGTTTACAAACCAATCATGAGCTACTCCCCTTATTCCATATTTGTATAGTTTTTCTGTCAGTCTGTTATGATTAACAAAATCAAAGGCTTTGCTCATATCGAAAAATAGAGCTATGTTAGGAATTCCCTTATCTATACACTCTATGGCGGACTTTATTACGGAGAAATATGCTGTAATTGTACTTTTATTTTTTCTAAAGCCAAATTGTTCTTCCTTTATTATATTAAATTTGTCAATGAACGCGAGAAGTTTGCTGTAGACTGCTTTTTCTATTATTTTAGCTAAAATTGGTATGAGTGTAATTGGCCTATAATTATTCATATCTGATTTATCACCTTTTTTGTATAGTGGTTTGACAACCGAGAATTTAAGTTTATCAGGATATATGCCCTCGTTAAAAGATAGGTTTATAATATGTGAAAGTACTGGAGATATATAAGTGGCTATTTGTTTTATTATTTTAGTTGGTAACTCATCATAACCCATTGAATTTGTGTTACGAAGAGATACTATTATTTTATATACTTCATCACTAGTTGTAGGAAACAGAAAAATATTTGACTCGTAATTTTGGATGTCAATATCTTTTAGGTATTTCCATGCCATATGGATAGCATATGACATATTATTTTATTTTTCAAGTATGTTACATATAGGTAAAGACACATATACAGGATGTTTTTTCGTCATCAACGTTCCCGAAAATACGGAATCTCTTAATCATCACGATCATTTTTCTCCATGGAACCATACCTGGGAAGTGTCTGGTTCCTAAGATATTAGGGTCCAAAGTTGAATAAATAGACTGCGTTTTTCTGCATAAATGCACATAGACGAGCATAGCAAGATTTTTTCATGAGAAATAATTAATATCTGTCTGGAAACGCTAGCATTAACACTGGACACTATAAATTTCGCCCGATCGAGTAATACATATTTTTTTTATAAAATTTACGTCGTTTCCCAGCATTTTTTTTTGGCATAAACATACTTTATTTGATGTATAGAGTACGTACCCTTCGTTAAGGGTGGCAACGAAAAAACATTCTGTATAGTATTAATATTTTACAATTGTTACGTACATCAAGTTAAAAATGCTGATTTCTATTTTAACATAATGGTTCAAATTAATAATTTGGGGAAAAGTTTACAGTGTATTTTGTCTGGCACTGTCTATTAACATAATGATCACGGAGACCACTATTAATCTAATATACCAGTCGGTGTACTACATAATATTTCATGTATTATTCTGTCTTAATTGCATACTTTTGCAATAAATACGTTATTTATAGCTCTTGATATGTTATTCGGATAACGTCCGGCTTTCCGGCTCTCACTGATGTAATTAATATGAAAATGGCTCAGGAATTCCGATGGTGTACTATCCATGTGTATGTCGAAAGTTTATTAATTAGTTATACGTAAAGGCTAATTTACATTATACCATTTTCTTTCTTTCTCGTATACCCATACATCATCATCATCATCAGCCTATTGTAGTCCACTGCTGGACGTAGGCCTCCCCCGGGGCACGCCATAAGACTGCCATGGAGGGTATTTGCCCATAGTCACCACGCTGGGCAGGCGGGTTGGTGACCGCAGTTTGTATTTTGGACTATGTTGTCAATACGGGAGGCGCTGCTGCCCACATCCCGGGAACCCTTAATCGCCTCGTACGATACCCACGGGCAGACATGGGGTGGTACGAATTATACTCTGCCGGCACCACGCGCCCAATACCCATACATTCAAGATAAATTATTGATACGCCATTATTGACTTGTAAAAACCATGTAAAAACTTGTACCATTTGTAAAAAATGACGGTTTAGACCGTTTAGTTGGACCATGCCATTAATCATAAAAAAAGTGTTCCATTTTCACCACTCCCATAAATACCTAGGTATAGGTGTAAATGTGTAACTCTGAGCATTTAACTTGTACAACCATTACTTTTTTCAAAATTTAGACTACACACGTGTCAAAAATAAACCACCAGTGGTCAACAACAATGAACGCAATTCGACCGCGCCATCCACCGTACCGGACGTGAGCATGAATACGAAATGACGTCCAATGGCCACATTTGTTATTTTATTACTAACACGCCATCCTCGTATGGTAATGCTAATAACTTTCGGCCTCATCTACATGACTATAGGCAGTATAAGTTAGTTGGACTGTAAAAGTTGTTACGGCGTTATTTCACGTGGTTGCGCATTTGGTGACTAATTGGCTGCAAAATAAGTTAAAAATTACCTGCCCTATTAATGTTTTATCTAGATCCGTGCGCACATAGGTCACACGCGACAGTCAGAAACAGTACATTTCGAGTTGCGAATCATATTATTTTCACATATTTTGCAGTAACCGCCCGTGACTGGTCACTAGGTTGTTCGGATTCGGTGATATTATGGTAGGTATTTCTGATATTTTATGTATTTCTATTGCATGTTGTACTTCTTCTCCAAATTTTAAGTTCATCGCGCAATTTCCTTAAAACAGAAAGAGGTACAAATCGTTAGTCAAAGGTACAATAAATTATGTCTATATTAATCATCCATAAACAGTTTATACATAATACTTATTAATAATTTTATAGTTTATACATATTAAAATTACGTCATCGTAAATAGCAGTATGACACAGCGACACCTACAAAAAGTCAAGCCTCTTCCATTATAATGGCGACAGAATATTTTGTTATTCACAAAGGTTGACGAAAAGTTTTTGCTTTCCGAAATTATTTGCATCCAAAAGAGAGTACAAACTACTCGTTACCTCGCGGGACACTCCACTTCCTGGAAACAAACAAGAATTCTGCTAGATTTGGCTGAGTATTTTTATAACTCCCACAATAGCTTTGTGAAAAACGTGCGAAAGGAAGTACGTGGGCACGGTTGAGATATTTTTACATCTAAATATGTTTGAAGATTTTGTGAATAAACGGATAAAAGTATTCTTATAATGGGATGTTTATTGTTACGAGTAGAATCGTGCTCTATGAAGTATTATTTTGGCGATGATGAAATAACATTACCTACTTGTATAGTTTTATGCACTTAATGGGTACCTATATAATTTACGTCAGAAACCCTATGCATGCTGTTACGAATTTTCCCTAGAATACATACGTCTCTTTCCGTATATGTCGCTAGAGTCGACTAACGGTTTGTCACTGATCATTTACATCTGGCTTCACTTTGCTAAATGTGGTCGTAAGATCTTCTTTGTGATCCTGGAGTTCTGGCTAATATAGCCGCGTATTTATTTATGTCTATATGATTAATTTAACAAATGGTTATTACACTACACGCAAATAATATACCTGATATATTCAGCTCTTCTGTGGTCGTACCGCTACCGTGCTGTACGTGACACTTCGAAAAGTTTATTTTATTACTTCGGATATGACTTTAAATGCTGTTTACTACATATATGGGAAATTGGTAGAGATAAAATAGAGATAAAGCGGTTAATGGTAGATAAGTTCTTGGGGATAAAATATTTGTCTCAGAAGATTTTACTGCCGCAGGTAGATCGTAATGTTCCGAATACGACAGTTTAGAAGTGCTCGTTGGTTTATCTTTTTGCTTTATTTGATTTATTATTACTTTACAAGATCTAAATCTTGATGATTTTTATCTATTTATGTGCAATGCTTTGTCCTGAATAAAGCTATTAACATAGACGTTCCGATTTGACTGGAGCCGACCAGTCGATCACGACCAAAACGGAAAGTGTATTAATTAATAGGGTGGTCGGTCCGACATAATTATTATTAATACTGGATGGACGTGGTCGGTTCGCCAGCGCATCCGACAAGCCGACCGTCCAGCCAAATTGGTACGTCTGTAAGCTACGTTCCGACCGAATCAAAGACAGACAGTCGCATTGTAATGTAATGTAATTGTGTTCTGTGAACGCCGCCGACGTAGGACGTCAACATGAATGACATGAATGCAGTTACAGATCGGGAAATAATAGATAAATTATTGGAATTATATAATGATTTTCCCTGTTTGTGGGACTTAACCCACAAAGATTATTGTAACAAAGAAATCAAGCATATTTAATCATGCTGGAGGTTCTAACGGAATTAGGTTAGGCGGCTACATTAAAAACTGTAAAAAATAAACATGACGATGTAGGCCATATACTCGTATAGCTGCCACAACTATAGAGGCAATCGCTTGCTTTGAAAGAGCAGGCGGCATGACGTCCGTACTCCGTTCAGAGCAAAGGCAACTGACAGTTGGATGGCCAACCGTCGGAACGTCTGTAGCAATGTTGGAACGGTTGCTCCATCGGTCGCGATATGGTCGGCTCCAGCCAAATCGGAACGTCTGTTAATAGCTTAACTTTGCATTATGCCTTTAAGTGAAATTTGGAGGCTGCGTTCTTTGTATTCGTTCAATAGCTCTAAGGAAATTATAAAAATGGTACAGATTAGGTACGCTAACAAATTCCTGAAAACGTTTACAAAAACTAATTTTGAACCAATCGAATGCAGAGTTATTTTCATTAAATAATATGTGGGTAAGTTGAAGTAACCCCATTTATTATTAACTAACTTTTTAACTAGAATATGCCCTCGAAAGCAGGTCACATTAGTAGGTAAACCGTTGTTCGCAAACACTCTGCCAATTTACATACTTAAGTTGTATTTGCCGATTTAGTGGCTAGAGGTTTATACTCGTACATATGGCTATAAGTATATATAATACATATAGACGTAGTTATTAGTCATGCCCGTTATTTAATTTTCTTATATTGTAGTAGTAAACAGTATGAATCACTAAATATTCAATTCTATTCGGCCATATTCAAGATACGAGTAGATTCTTTAGTTTTTATAATGTTTTATTTCTTATTCCGTATCTACGGGAATACGCTAGAAATTCCTTTATATTAAAACTGTGAAAATCTCTTTTAAATCTATTACAGTCACCAACTTTAAAGTAGTTCTAATGAAATCTTGAGACTCTCCACTTCAAGAGAACTAATTCAGGCCGACTTTGCGCTGAAAAGACTCGAGAAATGAGATATTCAACATAGAAAGCTCTATTAGATCGGGAGATTAGTGATAGTTCTCTATTATGTTTGCATAAGAGATTGAATACAATAGACAATTTTCAAAAGATCTAGTTTTAAAGTTACTACGACTATAAACTCCTGGTAAATTTCGGCAAATCGCAATACCTACTATTGCATAGATATACAGATTATCAGATTCTTATGAAAGTCGATTTAAAAATTGTGTAATGCTGTGTAATTAAGCTCTTCGATCGTTCGATAGTTTATACTCGTATAAATATTAGTACACACATATATATACATATATATATATTTAGTAATGACATCGAACCTCATTGTTTATACATAATATCGCACAGGCTAAATTAATTTTAATACTAAAGGTATTTATTTATTTTTCTACGAGTATATCTAAAGGAATACATATAATACAACTGTAACGCTGTTTGTGCACGCTAATTTGGATGCAGTTTTCGGGAATGTAATGTGATTATTATTTCTTTGGTATTTTACCACCAAACAATGATAAAAAACAAAAATTTACAATTTATCGCCATAAAATAAAATTTACCTAAAATAATTCATAGTCGTCGACGTCGCTCAGTCTTTATATCAAAGACGCTGGGTTATGATTCCATTAGTGGTAAAAGATAATGAATATCGGGATGAGGAACATATTGAATTGAAGTGGCTCAAACTGCAACGCGATGCGCGATGGAACGAATTTTCTGCGATCTATGAAGTTTTCTGTTTGAAAAATATTCTGAGTCGTAACGTAAAATGATAATATGGTAATAAGAATTTAATTACATGGGGTGGATTTTTCCAATGGTCCGATAGCCTGTCAAGCTTTGATCAAGTTTTAAAGAAAGACAGATTCAAATGTCAATACAATTAAAATTATACGGTGTTATTACAAAAGAGCGCCTAAAGTTAGACTTGATTTAAATAAGACATTTGACAGCAAAACGTATGGCATATCTGCCAAATTTAGGCCACGTTTAACTTAAACAATGTTTAAATTGTTTTGTAATAACACGGTTTATGTTTTGATGAAATGACAAATTCCTTTGAGATTGCTGCTGACACGATTTTTACAAGCAATCGGCGAGTTTTGTGCAATAGGGAATATGCGTCTGACACGAAAACAGATTTTTTATATCTTATTCGAAAGATATTACAAATGCAAACCGAATGGTGCAAAAATAACATCAATCGGTTAGTAATTACCAAAGTTACAGGAATTTAAAAGTTTAAAAAATTTACAACATAAAAGGAGTTTAAATGAAATTTTACCCACATTTTGAATTATCTCATTGATTAAATAAATACTTTATTAATATCTGCACCTATTAATAAACAATTTTTATTAAAAACAATACACAAAATATAAAATATTAGCGTTTATAAAATAAGATTGCATTTTTTCCCCATACTAATTTGAGACGGTTGTCTATTATGACGTCAAAGTCTTGCCATTTTAGTATGGAGCAAACGGAGTGTTTCAAAAACATTTTGCCGGCTCGTATTTTTGAAATTGCTGTAAATCCAAAACGGTTAAAGTTAGATATGCCATTCCAAGGGCAAACTTTATTCATTGTTTACGTAGAATATAAAAATGAAATAAAAAAAATTCATGCATATACCCTATTATCGCTATCGTATTGCTTTTGGTAGTTAGGTGTCTATAATAGTGTACTCATAGATTTATTATATGCTAGTATAATTTATTTATTTGAGGCCTATGTTCAGCAGTGGACTTCTCAGGGCTACAAAAGTGATTTATTTACTAGGAATAGTTCTTATTACAAGTATATCTACATGAAAGTAGGTACATACCTAACCACCCAATATCAAAACGAATTGACAATTTGAACAGAGACAGTGATAAGCCTATCAGATTTCCAGGCACGTCCGTCTGTTGTAACGAATAAGTAGAAAATAGCAGTGAAAATATAACATTACACAACAACAAAACGCTTTTGGCTCTCATTTTTTGTACCTAATATATGACGTTTATAAATGTGTGTGTGTGTGTGTATGTGAAAACAATGGTCACAACACTTTTTAATCATTAAGAACAAAGGGACTCAACCTAAAGACTTTCGCCGGCATGTGTCGTCACTTGGAGAAATTGTACCTATACTCGAAAATAATCTTAAAATTTTATACCAACACTGATATGAACTTATAATGTCACTAGCATGTTCAGATTTAATTGCCTAGATCAGATTTGAGTTATTTCAAGAAATCGATCCAAAGAAAAAACTTAGGTGGTTGCTGTTGGTTATTATTGCTAAAACACGTCAATAGTAAAGTTTTTATATGTAAAATTTGTATAGGTAATGTATATTGGTATGTATTGGTAAAAAATTGGTGAGAGTGTGAATATAGTTATGTTATAATTCAAAGACTAATAAGGCTCTTATAAAAAGCTAAAATTCTTTTCCGGGATAAAAAATAACTTATCAAGTGCTATACTCATTATTTAACAGATAAATCAAGTTTATGACTTTTTCTAACGCATTTATACGGTATATGCCGCATAATTAAAGCAATGGTATTTCGTGATGTTTTGTAATTTGTGTTTGTTCCTTTACAAAATTAAAATCTGCACGCAGGTTTAGGACGTACATATACATACAAAGGCACAGAAAATAATTATATCAATGAGCCACTCGCGGGTTCTTTCGTTCACAGTACTTATTTAAAAAAATCGAACGAGAGATACTTCTAACTTTGAAAGAGTAACCGCCAATTTCTATAACTGATCTCAAGAGATATCTTAGATTTAATCTTCAATTGTTTTCATACAAAATTTCAAATTAGGAATAAAAGAATCCTGCATTATTTTTGATCTCTCGTATTGAAATGGCCGTAAAAGTTAAAGTTTGTTTTTTTTAATTCATAAGCTTACATAAAGGTCAGTAAGCTGATTGTTATTATAGTAAACCCATTATGATGAAGGTTACGACAAAATAGGTACAGTACAAACGTTGCATTTGCGTCCATTGGTAAGGCAATTGTCCCATTTGAGACCTCAGACCACTCGTACAACGGTTAGTTGAGATTTCAGTGCTGTAAGTAAATTGTACGCAGTTCGCTGCCATATTACATTGTCACTTGACATATTACACCCATACTGAGAGCAGTATTTCCAATGCACCTATAAGCATTTACTTACCTGTGCATTAGCAAGTGGTCTAAATAAATTGACATTGTACCATCGTGTGTGAACGCCCTTACCTCTGGCGTCGAGTCGGTGTGAAAAATAAAAGCTGTTTCAGAAATAGCGATAAGCTAATGAACACATTTAATAAAACTGCTAAATTCCTTGAATTTTATCTGTGAATTATTGCCATACGTTTATAATACCTACGTTATTGTTTATTTAAGACTTAGATGAATCGTCACTGATTTAAGTACATAAAAATTGTCTGTGCTGGTCCGGGGCTTTACTAGAATACTTGTAATAATAATAAATAAATATTCATACACTACACAACATTTACAACATTAAATACATAGATAAGTATACAAACATCCATAACTCGGAAACAAACACCGATATTCATCATATCAATGTTGGCACCTACCGGCATTCGAACCCAGGATCTATGGCGTCGAAGGCAGGGTCAAATACATTTCCCTGTATGTCGTGAAAGACAACCGAGAAACTATCTTATCGCCTGAGACTTGTCATTGGTCACTTACATCTGTCCCCCACAATACAAAACGTTGCTGTTGGATTTCCTATAAGATCCTGCAGTTCTGGCTACCCCGTTTCGGAAACATGAAGCTGAAATCGGGCGTGACTATATTACACATATGTGAAGCTGTGGGTGTACTGAAACACTGTAAATTACATTTATGCCCTTTTTCCCGAAATTAACGTGACGACAAGATAACATATGATGTTATAAAGATATACTATAAACTGGATAACTTAATGTGTAATTGGGCACTGTTCTCTTTAAAAATCGTGTTGTAAATCTACAAATAAACTACCAACGTTTTTTACATTGTATTTCCATAAATAAATATAAATTATTTTAGAGCATAGGTACGGCACAATTTTAAATGAATGTTTTAAATAGCCATATGAGCCATTTTTTAAATAGCTATCTTCGTAGATACTTAAACATAAATTATGTAACATACCTCCTTCGAAATCCAATCAAATCCACACGTGAGAAATCCCATTACAACGGGATGAAAATTCATTTCAGATAGCGCCATAAAGTTTTATGGCCTCCATAATATGGCAAAGGTTTATTAGGAGAAACCTCCAGCTGAAATCGTAATGCGTTAATTCGACTGACTTTGTCATTTTACGGCCACAAGCTTGAAAGTGTAACAGTTTGTTTAACGGTATACGGTTTCCTTGATAGACTACTATTTCTAGTTTATTATCAAATCTTCATACTTCATATTCTGTATTTCTAACAGTTTATAGTCGCTTGTTAGGTCCCTCCGGAATTTTGTATGGTTTATTTGCATTTTTCTGGTCGCTTCCATCGATCCTGACTTTTAGGAGTTGCAGTTGCGGATATAAATAGCGGGCCAATACCGGTTTTCAAACATAACACATACGGCCGTGTTCCCAAAATAGGATAGCAAAAAATATGTTCATAAAGGAGATCACAAAGCCACGTTTAGCACAGCGAAAAGAGTGGTTAGTAATCAGTGACAAGTTGCTAGCTTTATCACCTGAGAGAATGCCTCAGTTCCTTACTCAACTTTTACGACATGCACGGACGGAGACGCAACTGATGTATACTAGTGAAGCTCCGCATCAGCACAGACAGGCTATACGCTATCAACTATCAGCATTACACTATCCTTTTACAAGAAAGTTCATCCACTTGACTTAAGTTTCCGTGCCCCCTAGATGGGGTAGAAAGCTTCCACAGTTCGCCGCTATCACGTTCGGTCTTGAGCTTCGCACTTTATGTTGCTCTAGGTCTACCCTATGTCCTTCACTACTGCGATGATCGTTAGGTCTGCCAGGTCTGCTTATGCTTTCCTTTGGGATTCTAACTACCCCGATATATGATTATAGTACCTTTGGAGTTTTTTGCTGTTCAATTTGATTTGATAGACGGCTAAGGCATTGGAATTTGAAAACTGGTGGTAAGAGATCATTGCACGTTTAAAAACCATCACTGGACAGCTATTAAGTATTAGTAGATGGTAATACACAAAATATACAGTCACTTAGCAGGCTGCTAGCAGGAAAGCAGGAGACGGCCTTTATGACACAATCTAGTACAGAAATATATACCGTCTATTATCATTAGTTATTTACAGAAAATTCAGACCTCCTAATATTAGATTGTAGCATATTGTACCGCGTGGTGCCGGCAGAGTAGAATTCGTACCACCCCATGTCTGCCCATGGGTATCGTACGAGGCGATTAAGGGTTTCCGGGAGGTGGGCAGCAGCGCATCCCGTGTTGACAACATAGTCCAAAATACAAACTGCGGTCACCAACCCGCCTGCCCAGCGTGGTGACTATGGGCAAATACCCCCCATGGCAGTCTTGTGGCGTGCCCTGGGGGAGGCCTACGTCCAGCAATGGACTTCAATATCATATCCGTGTATATAGAGTATATAATACGTATATTTTTTTGTTACCCTCTTTTTCCTCAGTCATTTGTTGGGCTCAAGTGATCTATCTGTGTTACGTACTTTGTAAGAGGAAATAAGATCTTTATTCCAAATGCTTAAAGTGGTTGACTTAAAATATGGGCTTTGCTATTAAAGCGAGTTATGCTATATGCCTCGGTGAGATACTCGTACCGGGAAAATATGACGGTAATTTATTTAGGATATTATTATTTTTGTTCTAATGTAACAGATTTTTTTGCCATATTTTTGGCTATATTATTAATTATTTTTATGCACATTAGAGCTAACAGTTATAAGTTTAGAGAAAGCATTATAATAAAGATATATTATTCGTTGCTATGAATTTGTCTTCTTCTTCGTAAGTACCTCCTTACGTCATCAGTAGGAAATAAATTACACTATTAATACAATATTGGTCGATATAAATTAATTTTCTAAACCACTTTCAAGTACCTACGTAGTATACTAACTAAACAGTCTATCATTTTGGTATGAAAAACTCAAGTACAAATTTTCTCTTTTTCATTCAACCAGCTTCACTAGTCACTAAACAGTAGACAACTTCTCCATTTTTCACTTGAGGTGAAACGTCCTAACTCAATACAAACGCAGTATGTAGTTCCCTTTGTCCATTAGTTACATAGTAGATACAACAGTGCATTATGGTGAACATTGTACACAGTAACGCTGTGCATTGGAGAGCGTGCTTGTGCAACTCATGCAGTAACTATGCGGAACTTCTGACCAGTTTAAATACTAGGTAGTTATGCCCTATTTTGTTAATATTATTTGAATCACAGCTATTTTTAGTACGTAGGTAGGTAGTCGTCTTCAGCCTATTGCAGTTCACTGTTGGACGTAGGCCTCCCCCAGGGCACGTCACAAGGCCATAGGGGATTTTTCCCCTAGTCACCACGCTGGGCAGGCGGGTTGGTGACCGCAGTGTGATTTTTGGACTATGTTGTCAGCACGGGAGGCGTTGCTCCCCACCTCCCGGAAACCTCGTACGATACCCACGGGCAGGCATGGGGTGGTACAAACTCTACTCTGCCGGCATGACGCTGCGCATAAAGCGGTAGGTAGGTACAAACATTTTCACAAATGACGGTCATGCCGGTCATGCAGTTCGCTGCCGTATCTACCAGCTAGTAAGGGTGTAAATGAGACTAATAACATGTAGTGCATATTTAATCGACGAGGCTCTTACGCTTAGCTGTAGGTCAAGTATTTTAAACTTCCTCCCAAAAAGCTTACTAAAGTAAATACTATATATATAAACTCTGTCTATATTATATAATGTAAAATAGGCCACATTTTCGCCGTCCTTTCATTTTCACAAATGATCTTGTTCATGCGCTCGGTAGCCAATGACGGCTGTAGGGTTTAATTCGTCATCTTGCAGTTCTGGCTATCTCATTTTGGTAAAACAGCCGTTTTAATATTTATGTATTGTATCTAGGCAAACCAGCTAGTATATTATAATAAGGGTGTAAATGAGTTCGACTAATAACATAGGACCCAAAGTCAACCGCATCTGCCCGTGGTGCACCCTGCTATTTAATCGACGAGGCTCTTACGCTTAAAGCTGATAATACCTATTTATGGAGAAGTGTTTATACAAATTTATCTTAGTCAAGATATTATATATTATAAAATTATTAATAAAGAAAATGGAAAAAATTCTTCACCCGAGTGGGAATCGAACCCACGACCACTGCAGACCGTGCCAGCCGCTATAACCACTAAGCCACCGGGTCAATTACTCGGATGACGAATTTTACCATCTCTTTTCTAAATTACATATTGACAACGTTATTCTTCATCCCGATAGCTATACACTAGCCAAATCTCGGCAAACAAAGCTGAATCCCTCAGCACAATGTTTAACGATGAAACGATCAACCATATCCTAACGGTTTATATTAATGGAGAAGTGTTTTTATAAATTTATCTTCGTCATGATATTATATATTATAAAATTATTAATAATTTATTAATTATGGCCTATCTCAACAGCGATTAACCAACTGTGCGGGAGATGTTATAGTTCAAAAGTATGTGCGCACATCGGTCATGTCATACTTAAGATTCTAAAAGTTTTATTCTCGTGCATCAAACAATTTTAGCTTACTTTGCCCTTATTTCATCAGCATAAGATTTGCCTTAATTTTGGAGCAAAATGCCGGGAAAATATTCGGTAATCGCATGTTTTGGTGCATGACCCGGGGTCATGTAGTGTGAAACCGCTCTAAGACGATTTATTAGGGTTCACAATCTCGGCCTCTTCGGGTTGGAATAAGCACATAATATATGTTAGTTGACGTTGTATTTTGATATCTGATTTTAGGGATAGAACACACTGAATGCGTGTGTATACGTACATGTTGACAAACTCATACACATAGCTCTGTAGGTACGAGTATGCAATGCAACTGGACTACATTTAGAGAGGTCATGGATGCTATCTCTTAAAAAGTATTTTCAATATTAATTTACCTGTGCTGATACGCGCTTAGCCGCGTGGTGCCGGCAGAGTAGAGTTTGTACCACCCCTGCTTGTGGGTATCGTACGAGGCGATTAACGTTTTCCGGGAGGTGGGCAGCACCGCCTCCCGTACTGACAACATAGTCCGAAAATCACACTACGGTCACTAACCCGCCTGCCCAGCGTGGTGACTATGGGCAAAACCCCCCTGTGGCAGTAGCCTTGTGGCGTGACCTGGGGGAAGCCTACGTCCAGCAGTAGACTGCAATAAGCTGAAAAAGAAGAAGTAAGTGCTGATACGGGGATTTATTAAAATTCATCAGCTGCATGTCCGTCCGTGCATGTCATAAGAGTCGACTAAGGAACACATTGCATGATCATTAACATCTGCCTCCGCTATACTAAACGTGGTTGTGGGATTATCTTTAAGATCCTGCTGCTCTAGCTACCCCATTTTGGGAACATATTCGTTTACATTATGTAAAGTGTCACTAGGTCTACTGCTGGACGTAGGCCTCCCCCAGGGCACGCCACAAGACTGCCATGGGGGGTATTTGCCCATAGTCACCACGCTGGGCAGGCGGGTTGGTGACCGCAGTTTGTATTTTGAACTATGTTGTCAACACGGGAGGCGCTGCTGTCCACCTCCCGGAAACCCTTAATCGCCTCGTACGATACCCACGGGCAGACATGGGTGTGGTACGAATTCTACTCTGCCGGCAACACGCGGTCACTAGGTTACTAGATGTAAAAAAAATAGTACCTACGCCTGTATAAAAAACGTAGTAAAATTTTTATTCTGAGAAAAGGGTTTAAAGTGACCCCAGACCACAAAATAAATTAAAGACGATTTTAATTCATACAATTGTTGCTATTCTAATATTACTTTGCTCATGCCAATATAGCATCACCAACTACTACCAATCTAACCTACCTATCGCATTGTATATGTGATTATAGAGACAGATGTGGGGTCTCGAGGATAGATAAGATCAGAAATGAGTTAATAAGATGGATACGAGGGTTAAGGAACAAGATAGATGTGCTGCGTAAACAGAGAATTGGACGAGTGTTGCCATTTACGAATAAACAAATCAAATAATATTTTCTACCATAAAAATATAGAATATCATCCATCAGTTCATTTTGTTGCCATGTTGAAATGCGAAATTATATTATCTAACGTATTATATTTGTTATTCAATCATGCTAAAACAACTAAACGAATCTGAATAAAATTTACCATAACTGTAGCTCATGTAATTTTTTTTAAATAGATAGAGTGATTTAAGTTGAAAGTTTATATGTATAACTAGAGACCCGCCCCAGTCTTCGCACGAGTGCAATACCCCCTCACATGGAAGAAGTCGTGGAGCGGCCGCTAGGACATTATTTAATCCAAAATAATTATTACTATTTTTGTTCTTCAATATAACATTGAATATAACGCTTAGAAAAAGACGCTTGGTTGCAGTCTTGCTTACCACGGTAGACGACCACAAATCTATTATTAACTCCCTCTCACCTCACTCGGGTGTATTTTCCCTCGGTTTATATTGTAGGTATTATGCCATGTTGCGGCCACCCGCCACACCAAGGTCCAACGGCAATATCGAGAATGAAAGGTTAAGGGTTATTAACCTTTCATTCTCAATTATTAACAATTTCACTATTTACATCCATCGATTTCATTTCTGTGTGTGCAGCAGTGTACAGGTTTCCATCGTAGAAGAGAGAAGTCGTTCCGTACTACTAGGCGACCTCTTTCTTTCCACATAAATCCTTGAAAGTTTCGATTTAAAAGTTCTTGTAAATCAGCTATCAGCAGGTAGCTAATGAAGAGATTGTTTTTTTTTGACATTCAATATTTATGTACCTCATGGAAAATAATAAATAGATAAATATTCACACACTTCACAACACTTTAACCTAGTCCCACACTAAGATCCCTAAGGTATTGTGCGTGTGTACTAAGGAACAGAATATAAATACACAGATAAGTAGGTATAGAAACTATAGAAATATCGATATTCACCATGTCAATGTTTATACCTACCAGGATTCGAACCCAGGATCTATGGCGTCGCAGGCAGTTTCCAAAATAAATATTTTTACGACCGTAACTTGTTAACCATCACAAAACGAGAAATTTGTTTGTATTTCTATGCAATGAGTGTCGAGGTCCCGACTATCTTTACCGAAGTACCTAAGGGATACCTATGTCCAAGTAGGTACTTTAAAACTTACAAACTTGTTACACTTAGCTTTCGAAGGAAGGATTTTCGAAAAGGTTTTTAGAACATTTCGAAAATCATCAATCATGTACTCGTACGTACTCTTAAGATCTGGGATATAATACTATTAATTACCATGTGTAATAGAAATTCTAAATACAGTATTGTTGAATATTACGTATCTTTGTTACAAAGATCGCTCTTTGTTACAAAAATAAATAAAAAGTCTTAGTTAAAAGCTACCTATATAGATAAAAAAAATTGTTTCAGCTTCATAATTCAAACAGCTTATAAGAAATGCAAATGAATTCAAAGATTGTTTATTTAGGAGCTTTGAACGAGAAAGTTGGAGCTGCATCAGACTTTGATGAGTTGGAAAAGAGAAATTATTAAGTGCACCGGGTAATCTGTGCTGCACGTCGCTTTTCCACTTATAAATTTGCCACTTTATATAATGAGGCTTAATTTAAGTAGACTTTTAGGTATATTTTAGTTTGTTATTTGTTTATAATTTATAACGTTGGTACCGAAGTATATGTACTTACTCGCATTTAGGCAACAAAATAGTACTCACAGGAGTATGTTTTAATAACTAGCGGTGTCTCGATTTTGACTAGAGATGTCTATCTATGCTGACGTAGTAAAACATTTTTTTTTTGTATCGAAAGTTTGTTATGAAATAGGTAAATGTTTGCAACTTAAATTCACTTGTCTTGTTATCTCGTGTTTTTGTAGTAACTTTACCTATCGTCAAAGGACAGTTACAAATTCAAGAAGTTTATTCAAGTGACATAAAACATAAGTTTCACTCACTTCAACTTGAGATGATGCACACATTTTAAAACTTCGAGCTTAGCATATAACTTTGAACCGAACTTTAACGCGTAGTTTCAGAGTTGCACTAGTATACCAAGGAATGCCGATCACGTATAAAACTTTGCACCAATGCCAACTAATATGTGCAACGCAGGTTCTAATAGCACGTTGTACAAATAACTATAGTTGCAACTACCTTGAAATAAGAGTGTAGTATGAGGAGGGAATTGCTTGTTGCGCAGACAACTTTGTATCTCGCTAAAGTAGGTAGTAGTTAGAAATTTTGTGAGCTGCAATTTCAGTATTTTAGTTTGCTGCTGCTCTAAGGGGTATATTATTTTTCCTTTAAATTATTATTATGCTTATTTGATATGTTTGAGTGTGGCTATCTCTTATCTTAATTTCGTTGTTAGAAATAATCCACTGTGAGTGTATTCAAATAAAGGTTCATATTTAAGTTTTGTTAGATTAACTACTTGATTTATTTTGTTAACTATGAACCAATTTAAAACAGACAGACATGGCAAATCTATAAGAGTTCCGTTTTTTTTTTATTTGGCCAGGAAACCCTAAAAAGGTCTAAAAGTGACTTTTATCCTGCAAGTAAATACAATATCTATTTTTTTTAATACGGTTTGCTGTTACGCTTTTCTATATAAAAACAAATGTAATAATGCTACATATATCATGTAGGTAACATTAAATCCAAACGTAAATAAAATACAAACGTGGCTTCACAAACCTGCAAAACAAACACATATCACAAACAATATAATCTTTCTTTGAAGACAGTGAAAGCGAAAAGTAGAAAAAATATCCCTCTTATTTCTGTAACAAAAACATCTTTGTCCCACAATCAATAACTTCAGCAAATAACACTCCCTCTTCGTTTGACGTTATTTTGCAAACAACGGGTAATGTTGCACGAAAGCTATAACAGATCTACCTCTCATTTATTATTTTAGAAACGAATTTCATTTATTTTCTTTAGTGGACCTTTAAGGAATTATTAATAGAAAACTAAAAATTGTACAGGCAAAATTTTTTTATCCAACAGCTATTTAATAAATACGTTTTTCCGTCATATTATGAGTATGTCTATAACTTTACATGTGGTTTTTTAGTAGCTCCGTCTCACAGTTAAATTTAAAACATATGAATTGTGAAATAAAAAAAGTGAATATTTTAAAATCCAAAAGCCTATTTGCAAAGAAAATACATACATTAATAGAATAGAAAATACTATAACTAACTGATTGAAGTAAATTGCAAAAAAGTATATTCCACTTTAAATTTACAAGTATCCCACTCAAAGATCAACAATTTTCTGCAACAAATTTAACCACCGAACCCGTTTTTACGAAAACTGAAAATAACAAAATATGCATTTAATTCCACAGCGCTCTATTATTCAAAACTGCATTAGATGTTATTTTGTACGCTAACTAGACTTATCTGGTTTCAACTTCATACCGAATTTAATAATGCACCGCATACCCAGTGCCTGTCCAATAAACGTCTAGACTCTATAAAGTAATATGATTACAACAGACACTTTTCATGTTCTCGGTGAAATAAGCTCTAAGAAATAAAGTATGATAAACTTTAATGTACTTAAGTATCCCCGTTTATTTACTTTGCCACCGAATTGTTGGTAAACTAGTGAGCATATACAGTTTATTTTGCTGCTGCAAGAGCACGTATATCTAATTCACTTGTTTCACAGTAAAAATACATCTGTTCTGCCAAGAGCAGCAGTGCAATAATCTAATTCAGATTAACTTGTTTCACAGCAATAAAAATACATCGTTTGGTTGGGCCGGTTCGCACTGTGCTGAATGGGGTCAAACGAGTCAGAGCGTGTGCTCACCACTTGCAGCCCATTGCGAAAATAACCAAAGACTTTATGACTGGATTTTAAGTTTTTCATATATCTAAGAAAGATCAATATTTATTTCTATGTACCTGTTTTTATAAAAAATTAGCATTGCACTAACATAAAAAATGGCAATCAAATTAATGGCCAACCCAAAGTGACCTATAAAGGCGAATAGAAACTATAAAACTGGTAATCGAAATCGTGTACAACACTTAACAGAAAAGTGCTACAGAAAAAGCACTATTATTTATTTTCTTCGGGCACTGAGGTTACCATCTATCGGCTGAATGGGGTCAAACGAGTCGTTGGAGAATTTTTTTCAAGCGTTTTATCCCGGACGTCGGAAGCGGGAAATTCTAGTTTATTAGAACACTTTTCCTTGAGAACTTGCACTTAACTTCTCTCCTCATACTTGTGTATAAAATATTAAAATATCCAGCGTTACATTTTTAGTGGCGAAAGTTTGCGATAAAGTTTGCGTGCGGGTTCAAAGTCTTTACTATTTATGACTGGATTGAGGCGAGAAGGTAAAATGCCCTAAGTGCTCCTTTCATATTTTTGTGAATAATAAAAGAAAGAAGTCAATAATTTATTTATAGAGAGCAGTATTATGTATGTATGCTTCGCCCTGAACATACTTACGGCTATGTTCCCAAATAATAAAGATCAGTGACAAGTTGCTAGGTCATCGCCTGAGAGAATGTCCAAAAAGTTCTTAGTCGACTATTACGACGTGCACGGAAGGAGATGCAGTTGATGTAAGTATTCTAGTGATATTTCTTATCAGGCCAGGAATTTGCCCTGAATCTAGTTTTTAAGGAATAATAAGACTGTGATTTGGGTCTACTTTTTTGTTTTCACATAGTGGTAGGTGGTGAAAATGTTTATTTCCAAAAATACTCCTGTACCAGTGGACGCCCGCGATTCCGTCCACGTGGACTGTAGAAAAAACAAAATGTCAAAATAATCCGGAATAAAATCATTTTCCCGGGATAAAAAGTAGCCTATATGTTAAGTGAGACCTGTCACAATATATTCCTGAAAACTACATCGAAATCGGTCCAGCCGTTTCTGAGTTTAGCGTGCACAAACATCGATCCGTTACGATTTTATTATATGTATATATATACGTATATACATATAGGTAGATAGATTGGTTCAAATACAAGTCGTTTTCGAAATCACTAAGTAATAAATAACCCCATTAGTCGTTGTTTTGGAAACCAAATCAATTGTGTTCCACCAGTCGAGTCCCTGGAGAAAACTAATCATATGGACCGGCAATTAACATAATTAATAATTTTGAAAGCTTTAGCGTGAATACAGGTATGATATGACTGATATCTATAATAAAAAAATTACATGGTCTTAACTAATAATAGAAATGCGTAAGTATTAATAAGTAGTAATAAGTACTTTTTTTTATATTAAATAGGCTTACGCTTGACCACAACGCGCCTGATGGTAACAGCACCGTTGCAGTCTAAGATGGAGCGCGCTTGCCTAAAAGAAACCAGTTCACTCTCGACTTTAAGACCGCACGTGGTTTTTAAGAAAAAAAAAAGGTTTATTATACAAGTACCAAAGTCGCGTCTACATGATTTCTTTGGTCAAAGAATAGCGCCTGTGGCCGGCTTTCGATGTCCAATCCCTGCATTCGGAAATGAAGCAGACCCGTGCTGATGGACTTCCATTGGTATGCCTAACGGTTCGAACTAAATCCAAATGTCTCCTATCTAAAGTTTATGTACTGTAAAGAAAATAGATCATATTAGTTCACAGGGCAACGTTGACGATATGTTTAAGTACCTAAATAGTTCATTCTCAAGTATGGGGCTATAGCCAGTCACTTCGACTTTATGTATGTAATGAAACCATCTTCTTCTTCTTCTATAATATAAAAATGAATCGCTAAATGTGTTGTTAAGCGCGAATCTCGAGAACAGAGAACCGATTTCGCTAATTCTTATTTTTAGAATATTTTTGATGTACGAGGTTGGTACTTACGGTGAGAAAAATTTTAAAAATTGCCTGTAAAAGTAAAAAAAAACTTTTCTATAGCGGTCGCCCACGACTTTGTCAATGTGAAAGGGCATTACACTCGTGCAAAACCGGGCGGATCCATAGTTTTATAATAAAATTTAATAAAAACTAATTCGAAAACTTTAAAAACTAATATTCTACATACATACATATAATCACGCCTTTATCCCTTCCGAGGTAGGCAGAGCACCAAGGGCCGATAGAACCACATGGTGCCACTTCTGACCAATTTTGAGGGTATAGTTGAGATGTACAAGTTCGGTTAGTAGTGACAGGTGGTCAGCCTATCGCCTACAAAACACCAAGACCCACTTATCCCTCTACTGACTTGTACAGTATGCCCGGGAAGAGAAGCAGCTGTGTATTATACTTTTTTTTTTCACTCCCAGAGCAGCATAGAAGTTATTCTACTCATTCAAAATTAAAGATTAGAAGGATAACTTGGAATTAATATACATATACCAAGTATAAAAATTTAAATAGATTTTTGCTCTAAGTTATGCTTGGAATATTTCTCTTTATTGCACTATCAATACTTTTTTGACTGAGAGAAACGTAGACACGCTTCTAGTTTATTTTACTTATTGCATACTGTACATATTACATACATAGCTAAACTCAAACCGTGTAATATTTATTTATTTATTATGAATATACATAGTTATTTATTTTGCTGTTAAATGTCATAGCATCGTAAATGGCTTGACTAGGCACTAAAATATTTGCTCCTTCAAAACTACGTTCATAGAGATAGCGGCGCCACAATTTTTCGAGTTTTGGACAGTCTTTGATGTTATATTCACTGGAAAAGCTTTGCCAAACTTTATCTTTGATGACCGTCTAAACTCAATCAAAAATATTTTCCTCTCCACATAAAGTTTATTTAATGAAAATTTCCAAGGTTTATTAACTTTGTGGTCAACTAAGTTTATTATATAAAAATCGTAAATTCGATTTCATCCTTTTTATTTTTATTAAACAATTTGTTAACGTATGAGTTTACACAAAAACGTATAAAAACATAAAGTAAATTAGTATTTGCCTAAGTTTTACAACATACCTACCTACATGTAGGTACTTGTATGGGAAATTTCCTAATCCTAGCCAATTTAAATGACCTCTTATGCGGTAGTTTATAGCATGCATCGGCTAATGATGGCCGAATGCTGCCTGCGTTGTTGCAGCTAAAGGTAATTTCTATTAAGGAATTACAGAGAGGAGATGTGCAGCATGGATGTCCGGTAGGTGGGCAGCAGCGCCTCCCGTGCTGACAAGATGGTCCAAAAATCAGACTGCGGTCACCAACCCGCCTGCCCAGCGTGGTGACTATGGGAAAAATCCCCTTATAGGTGTAATCCTGTAGCGTGCCCTGGGTGAGCCTATGATGCATTTGCGCGGGTGATAGACAAAAGGGTTAACTATGGTCGGAATCAAATTATCGCCACTGATTAATTAATGCGCAGTTTCGTCGGTGGCCTTAATGGAATCTCCTCGTTGTTTCTCCTTCTCGGTAATTTCATGCGGTTTGGCAGCGATATGGAGCCGGGTTTAGGCAGGTTACGAATTGCTATCATGATGTTAGTACACAGAACTCTATACGTAGGTACTAAACATTAAAGGCCAGTTATTTGATCAGTGTTTGTTTTAGTTAAAAACGTCGAACCTATAGTTTGACTGACTGTATATTATAACAAATAACTACTTATAATTACTTTAATTTACTTATAATTTCTACCTATTTTGCCTACCAAATCTTATGAGGCTGGTTAATATAAGAATGGATTATTTTTAGATTAAAGCGCTAGTGAAACTAATAAGTGATTCTATTGAGTGAGTATTAATGTAATGCGTACTACGAGTACCAGCTCGTCCATAAAGATGAATAAAGAATCGTAATCATCTGAAAACATAGGTTATTAAATTTATTCAGTATGTAACATCTAAGGTATGTAACGTACGTAGGTAGGCTATATTCTTTCTCTTTCCCTTTTCAGTCATTTTGATTTCTTTTCCAGTTACTTTGTTTACTTTATAACGAGGTATCGATGGATGATATATCTACACAGTCACCCCTTGGCAATAGAGTAGGTAACTGTTGGAATAGTATAAACCAAAGTTTATAGTCTATTTTCTTCTTGGTCTATACTCTCTTGATTACTGACTTTTCTCTGACTGTTACGTTCATAAATGGTTTACAATAACTTGCTCTTTGTAATCCAAGCTTAATACTTGTATATTCCATCAGTACTGTGTATTATACTTGGTTATACTAAACAATCTAAATTTAGTACAGGATTGTAGCATAACTAGAGAGTCAAACTAGCAATTTAGTACAATAGCTATTACAGCTTTAGTCACTGCTGTTGTTGGCTTTATATTCAGTTTACCAATAGTTTAACTTCTGCACATCGTGCATTGTTATATAACTGTACCATAATTGTAGCCAATGAATAAGGTAATGACGGAAATACATAAGTGATTGTTAAAAGAAAATCGTTTATTGAACTCACCCCAGCCAAAAATTACAAATAAGTTTAGAAGGTTAAATAATTTATTTCATTTCAAAACTAGTAAAAATTAATATTTGTTTGCCGAGATTTGGCTAGTGTATAGCTATCGGGATGAAGAATAACGTTGCCAATATGTAATTTAGAAAAGAGACGGTAAAGTTCGTCATCCGAGTAATTGACCCGGTGGCTTAGTGGTTATAGCGGCTGGCACGGTTTGCAGCAGTCGTAGGTTCGATTCCCACTCGGGTGAAGAATATTTTCCAATATGGACGCCCACGACTTCGTCCGTGGAAATGAATTTAGCTTTGACACGTTTGTCGGTTTACCATAGCAGTGCCATCTATTGATTACTTATCAATCCATCGAAAATATCGAATCTGTTAGAATCTTTTGAATCAACAGATATTGTGACTGTCAATTAATTATAGACAAAAATTTATAAAATCTAAGCTATCCTATCTCTCAAGTTGGACCAGACTCCACGGTTGCCAATTTATTTAAAATCGGTTAAGTAGTTTAGGTCCATCGCGGACAAACATCGTGACAGGGATTTATATACCTATATATAAATATAAATATAAATATAATATAATATATATAATATATATATATATATTAGTGCAACTTAATTGGATAAATTTATAAAAACACTTCGTAATAGGATATGGTTGATCGTTTCATCTTTAAACATTGTGCTGAGGGATTCAGCTTTGTTTGCCGAGATTTGGGTAGTGTATAGCTATCGGGATGAAGAATAACGTTGCCAATATGTAATTTAGAAAGTATAAGTATGAGTAAATAGACTGCGTTTTTCTGCATAAATGTACATTGACGCGCGTAGCAAGATTTTTTCACGAGAAATAATTAATATCTGTCTATGAAAAAACTAGCATAAATACTGGACACTATAAATTTCGTCCGAACAAGTAATTAAAAAAAAAAAAAAATTTACATCGTTTCCCAGCATTTCTTTTGGCATAAACTTACTTCGATTTATGTATAGAGTACGTGCCCTTCGTTAAGGGTGGCAACGAAAAAACACCCTGTATATAACCTAAAAAGTAGGGATCTTTTGTAGAATAGTTTATCCGTTAACTTGTAACGTATATTTTGTTTGTATCAGTCACTTACTCACTACGCAAACTCGTCTATAACTAATAATTTCCAGGTAGATTAAGAACTTTGCATGTCGTATAAAGTACGATTTTATCGCGTTAGTTCCGCAACAACTGTATTTAGTGGGAGGGCCAGTAAAAGCGGATTTAAAGTTCATTGCTCAGCTAGAGGGCGGTACTAGCGCTCATATATCTTTGATAACGATGAAGCAAGAATGACGAGGAGCTGTAACCACTTTGTTTATAGGAAACTAGCCACGGCCGCCCACGACTTTATTCGCATTTTTTTTTTAGATTTCTCGTTATTTCCAGTTTCCGTGGGAACTCCGGGAAATTTTCTTTTTAGTGGTCACAAAAGCCACGTTTTTCATATTTCTACCATTAACGATTTAACTGTGCGCACATCTCTATGTCAAGCAATGGTAACATTTTGAGTATTCATTTATTTAGGATTCGGCGGGAAAAGCTGGAAGGGTGCAGGTGTAATTTTCTTGTGAAAATCAAAAATTATTTTAAATGGCTGCATGTGTCCGTAAAGTGATGTTTTCTGGTAGATAAGTTATATTTTATTACTTGTGATGTGATCTAGTGCGTCTGCATGGTTTTAACGCAGGTAAGCCGAGTAAAACTTTAGCCGGATTACGATCTCTTCATGGGCGCTAAGTTGTTTCTGCAATAATTTTTCAGTTTGACTAACTTTACACTTGTTCTTGAGGATTTTCCCGACGTTTCCATTCATCATCATCATTATCATCCATCATTATGTTCAGAATTCATTTACTAAAACAAGGGCTGTGGGCTTAGTTCCCCTTGCCTTTCCTTCGGGATAAACAATTTAAAAAAAAATCATTTATTTAGTGTTCGGTGAGATATTCATCAAATCAATCTTTGTATCTATCGGATTCGACTCCAAGAACTAACACAGTAAGCAAAGTGCACTACCAACTGTGCCAGTCGATCAAATTACACATACCTACTGTGTTTTACATTGACTATCGTAGTTCCTTTTTATAATTCTTTCATGTCGAGAAAGCTTTGATAACGCTACACAATGCGCCCCTTAGAGTTGCACAGCTAATCTTCGAACTTAATAAAGGTGTTTTCTTGACGCCTTCTATTTTAGCTTCATAATTCTTAGCGCTTTTGTGTTCTCCATTAACGGGCTATTATTTATTGTTTAATTAGTACTACGCACTTATAATAGATGTAATTTTATTACAGCTTACTGGTTTATGTTTAAATATTGTTGAGTTTATATTGTTATACTTTTAACTAAAAATACAAAGCTTTCAAACTATGTTGGGCAAAAACAACTGTTAATAAAAAATATACAAAAATAAAAATAGTGGTTATAACTGCTGGCACCGTTTGCAGTGGTCGTGGGTTCGATTTCCACTCGGGTGAAGAACTTTTTCCATTTCCTTTCATAGTATAAGCAAGTTAAATAATTTAAAAGCACCTTAGAGTAATATGATCTACGTATAAAAAAGTTTAGCTATAAGTATATAGATACTTAACAAACTTATATTACTCGTAGCTACACATAAATAGATTCAGTTATTCCTTTCAGACTATAAAGCGAGTGTTACTGTATCTAATTTTGTAATAGAGGTCAGATATGTCGGATCTACTTTTATATCGTCTGGGTCAACTTCAAATATAGACAAAACTAGTTATAAAGCTGAGTATTTTTTGATATTAAAAGAAGGAATTGATTGGTTGATTTCAGTGCTGCTGTTGAAGTGCGGTAGTAAAAAATAAATCTGGACAAGGCCTTACACAAATGTAGCCATAAACCTTTTTTTATTGTCCTACGTATTGATATGATTTTGAAACTTCGTAGAAATACTCTCGTGTGCAATACATACTAACAGCGCTTGTATTTTTTTTTTTTCCAAAACTAGTAATTACATAATTTATTACAATTTTAATAGATAAATGCGCCAAGCGATCGCATAATATAATTTTGTCGGTTTGTTGTTATGAAAACGCTATTTATAGTGCGAAAGAGACTTTATAACGTACGGAGTACATTCATCGCATTTTACTACTATAGTTGGATGTGTACGTACATGTAATTATAATCGAAATACATCTATCTATACATATAATAAAAATGTAACGGATCGCTGTCTGTACATGGAAGATATATGAGAAAAAAATATTATACGAGACCTTCATAAACGCAATAGTACCCAATATAATAATTTTTGGAATTTTTGTCTATTTGTCTGTGCGTTTGTGCACGCTAATGCCGATTTTGATGCAGTTTCAGGAATATATTGTGACAGGTCCCATTTAACATATAGGCTACTTTTTATCCCGGGAAAATGTTTTTGTCCCGGATTATTTCGACATTTTGTTTTATCTGCACTCCACGCGGACGGAATCGCGGGCGTACTCTAGTACTATATAAAATACACAACATATCATATGGGTAAATAACTTTATGAATAGGGCATGTACGAGTATAGGTATACATGAATTTCGATTTACATACTCAAGTCCTATTCTAGACAGCTATCGGCAAATGACATAATGCTAGTTATGGCACTGACGACAATCTCATTTAGCAACAATGGCACAGACAAGGCATAAATCACCGCATTGTGTAAGCGGCGGTTAGCACCTCATTGTGGACGCGCTATTATGTCGTGCCAACGACGTTTACTTCATATGTGTATGAGTATCAATATACCACACCTTTAGTAAAAGCGTAACGCCGTCTTATAGACCCTGACAGGAACTCGCTCATGACTTTGTCCGCGTAAGTTTGAGAATTTTCCTTATTTCTCCTTCAACAAGAGAATTACGGGAAATACTTTCTTAGTGTAATGTACCACAAAAGGAAGTCACGATAAAAATTTCACGTTACTATCCTGTGCGTGCATCTATGTCAGTCAGTTGTAACTTGTCCTTTTAAATATATGGAGGGAAAGAATTACTTACAGACACTTTGACATTATGAACTATTTAAAAACTGGTATTCGTCTAACGCTGAGTCATACCTACATTAGGTGCAAAAACATTCGAAAAATAACATCTGATTCAATTCAATGCACGTAACAATTTGTATTCAGAGGTTGAAGAGTTAGACCGTGTGCAAGATCATTACACCCACTTAAAATTAAACAAAATTGTGTGTGAGTTGACACATATAGATAGAACACATATATTAGTTATCCTATACCGTAATGGTGATAAAGGTCCGGAAACGTCGCTGTTAATTAATGTACTAGCAAATACATCAGGGTTTTACGAAGATCTTATTAAATTAAATCTGTATTTTAAAATATTTATATTTGTCCCCGCAATTCCGAACGTGAACGCGAATTCGGCAAGCGCAGCGTGGAAAGGCCACCCGCGAGGTGGACGAATGACCTGGCCAAGGTTGCGGGCGTCGGTTGGATGCAGGCTGCTTCCGACCGATCGGAGTGGAGGTTGTTGGGGAGGCCTATGTCCAACAGTGGACTTCTCAGGGCTGTAAATGATGATGATGATGAATTCCGAACGTGGCTGTGGGATAGATATCCTTTATGATCCCACAGTTCTGGCTAACTCATCTTCAGTAACAATTTAGCTAAAATTATCTTAGAAAATTAAGTATGAAATTAAATAGGTATATTTTCAACTGTAAAATATAAAGAAATTTGCAATAACGAGACCCTTCTCAAAGACCGAGAACGGAACTAATAACCGCGGATAAAGGTACCTCCGACTCCAACGTTAATTAAACTTCGACCTCAGTCACCCTTTTACCACAAAAACCAGTGAAACGGCAATAATTGACACTTTATATAATAAGACAGTGGATACGCTTAAGTTACACTATACGCCTTTGGTATAGAGAAAGCCAGTGGGTTTGAATCCTTTTCCCTGCAATTCTATTATACATATAACTAGCGACCTAGTAGCTTCGTACGGGTGCTTTGCTGATACTGTACATATAAACCTTCCTCTTGAATCACTTTTCTATTGAAAAAAACCTCAACATAATCCGTATTGCAGTTTAAAAGATCTAAGCATATATAGGAACAGACAAATAGCGGGAAGCAACTTGGTTTTATACTATGTTATGATTATAATAATAATAAGCCCGCAGGGCAGCTTGTGGCGAGCTGTTGGGAGGTAGCGTTCCCACGGACCTGAAGTGCTCCCGGGGGAAGACCCTGTTCCTCATCTCTGGCGCCGGAATGACTTCTGACGAGGAACAGTTCCCCCACCTCTGCCTTGCCTTCGCCGGCCGGGCAGAGTGGAGTCGCGAGAGCTATGACAGCTCGAGGGTGGACGTGCCCGTCCGTAACTGGTGAGTTGGCTTCGGTTTAAAGTCCAGGGGCACCCCTCCACCCTAGCCGCTCACCAAATGTTGCCCCCTTTGCCGCTCCGTGCGTGCGGCCGTTTCAGGGGGCCCATGAAATGAGTCGGCGAGTCACCGCCTGCCACCAAATAATTATGAGACTTGGTTGTAATGGCAGGCGTCCGTTAGTCTCCTTCAATAGCCCAGTTACCCAGCCCCACCCAATATTCAGCCCCATAGCCCATGACCTTTATTTCCATCGCATGACATAGCTCTGCACTCCAATAGTTCTGCACATGGCGGGGACCATCGCCGGATGTATCATACTGTGCGGTCGGCGACGGTATCCGCAATGTATATCCCACTACATAGTAAAGTTCTCTTAAAAGGGCCTCTACATCTTGGCTACGGCCCGATGCACGCCTCTCAAAGGATCGGGACTACAGAGAATTTTAAAAGAGATACATAATAACAATAATCATTTATTTCAGGTCAAAACAAACCCATAATTACAATTAGATGCAATACAATTCAAAATAATGTAATAAATAAAATTAATTAAATAAAACATATAATATAGGTTACCTTTGGGCGCCCTCCGGCCAGATGGACCGATGACTTAAAGAGGACGGTTGGTAGTGACTGGATGGCAAAAATGGGAGATTAAGCCATGTGGCGTACACTGGGGGAGGCCTACGTCCAGCAGTGGACTGCAATAGGCTGACGACGACGACGAGGTACATACCTTTAATTAAACAAATTAAGCACATTGAGCTTTACCGTTCTCGGACAGATGTACAGATGCCCAATACTTTTTAAAATTATCTTTGAAGTCATCGTTAATTATACTAAGTATGGTGTTACTACTACATTGCAGCCTAGCTCAAAATGAGGCTATACGGCCCCTCAGAACAGCGAAGAAGTCCGGTACCCCCGCATCAGCAAACATGCCCTTCGCACTGCAGTACATCGGAAGCTTCATAAGGATACGGAAAGCGTTGTTATATTGCACCCTCAGCATATTATAAGAACGCTTTGTGTACTTTATCCATAGCTGACACGTTTAAAAGCATTGACAAAATGCTTTGACTAAAGTAATTTTAAGAAAATAATAAATAATAAGAAGTAATTTTTAAGAAAACTACGAGCGAGCATATTACACCGAACGGCGAGGGCGCGGCGCTCCCTCTCCATATCCGCGTCATCACACATACGTTCGTCAATAATATGACCTATGTAGATATTTAAACTTGGTCACAACCGAACAGGTGATCCATTGAAGAACACAGGTAGTACAGTACCGGGACCTTTACCCGCCCTAAAAACAATCATCTCGCTTTTTTAACATTATAATTTAGTCCATGCTTTGTCGAAAACGTTTCACAAATGCCTAACAATTTCCTTAGACCTTGTATCGAGGGGCTGAGAAGCACCATATCGTCAGCATAGCTCATATTATTAACAGCCACGTTACCAATATGGCATCCGATTCTGGAACCTCTCAGTTCCTCGATTAGGTCATTAACGTAAAGGTTGAATAGGTCCGGGGATGTCAACCCTCCCTGACGGACACCACAGTCTAGTATTATGAAGTAACATGTCCTGACTAATTTCATCAACGTCAAAACAAACCTACTGTACCACTAGACACGTGATATTTGAGCCATGGCTCCTTTTTGTAACGTTATTACCAGTGCTTTTCGGCCATCACTGCAATCAGCTACGAAGAGACCTTTCAAACCTTTCTTTTTGATTCTGTGTGGCGGAATTAAGTGGAAACACGAAACCTAAGAATTCACTTAAGGGAAGGGAACTCTCGTCATATCAATTAGCATCACCGCTAATGCTCAGTAATATACTCACTTCCGCTAGGGTTAGCTAATACAGCGAACCTTGCTGAAGGTAATGAAATTATAGAAAAAGACATGAAATGGCTGGCATACATATAGATACTGGCTAACATTGTGCAGTGTATTGCATTCGCAACGAACACGTTACGCGATGCAGCCGTGTATGTACCTAAATCCGTGTAAAAGCGGCTCGTTGATCTTTGGTTTCGGCGTAACACAATGCCTAAATGCTCGCCGTATAACATGTAACATTACACCACGTAACGTCGGTCAGAAATTTTCAGTATCGAATTAAAGAATCTAAAGTTTTACATTTTATGATACATGGTTATCGTGATAACTAAATAAGAAATTCTTTTTGTGTCAAACTGTAATAATTTTAAGAACTATTTTTTTTAAACTAGCACATCTCTAGTCGTTGTCATAAATCGCAATAACTAGTACATAGACCCAGACCAGTGATAAAACGTAAGTTCAGAGTTCAAACTACCCAGACGAACATAATATGCATTCCTATAGGAAATCCTCTTGCGCATAAACCTACCAACAGACTCAAATAGATAAAACCCCTTCTAGGTATTCGTATCAAAGTTATGCGCTTAGAAATTCAAACATTAGCTCGTAAGCTCCAACCATGAAGCAGGTATAATGGGAAATTCTAATAAAGTGCGGATATGGATTACAAAGAAATTCGTACAAGGATCCCTCATTATTTATCTCTGCCACTCGTACATAAATAATAGTATAGCCTTTACGCTCGTAACGGCTACTTTCTACTAAAATTATTTAAAACGAATTATTTAAATTTATTATTTAAATCGAAACAAATTTCGATAAATCTAGCTTAGCATCAGAATAGCACATATTCGGCTAGTCTTTTAAGAATGTTGCTAAATCACCTCCTTTACGTAACTTACTCATACTCGTAAGTTCAAACAGTGTGAGCTAGGAACAGTTTTGAAACTGTTATCGTTATTCCTATGGGTAAACGAACGCTGAACGTATGTGCTTAGTGGATGCCATTAGGATTTTAAAAGGGATGATGGGGGTAAAGGCCTTCCCCACTGCATTCGAATTCAGATTGGAGTTGAATCCGTCAAATTGTTCCCAAAACCACTGTATAGGCATATTGTATGTAAAATTGCCGCACTGTTTCCATACAACTTTTTGAATACATCCTCAAATCTATGTGATTTTTTGGGTAACTTTTATTGATACCTTCTGCCTATTGTATGTGTAGCGTGTTTTTCATACAAAACCGTAGGCTGCAAACAAGCGAACGTACGTAAATTTTTTTCTAAGATTCGGATTCAGGTGCAGTGTGTTAAGGTTCTTAGATCGCATGGGAGTCGTTGTAGGGGTAGAATATGTGTCAGCTAATGTTTTTCTTACAGCCGTATTACCCAGGAGAGTCTACGTGTCTAAAATGCTTGCGAATGAAGACATTTAGTAGATATTTTTATCAAACTTTGTTGTATTATTACATGGTGTACTTCCTACAAATTCATTATAGGTACTATTGATTAACTTCTCATATTGATGAGTGCGTTGGTTCAAAAATAATTTTGTTTGTTATCAACAATTGCGTTGGTTATCAACATTGCTATCGTATGATTCTTGTCCAAATTCTAGACCAGAAAATATTCTCGTGCATAGATAGACGGTCTAGTCTGAATCATTGATAAAATCTATCTGCTGGATGGGTGTCACTTCCAAGCGCAGGGCAATGGAGGTCATTGGTAAGGCCTATGTTCAGCAGTGTATTTCCTATGACCGGAATTATGATGATAACGATAATAGTAAAATCAAATTCGACGTTACGCCATGTTTACGCTACCCATAGTTAGTACATATCAATTTCATATATGAAATTGCTACGCTACGCATACTTAGTACATATTAATTTCATACACGAAATAGGTATTCCCAGTTACCTCCATTGCCTGTTCTTGGAAACGGTCCGCCTCCAGCAGATAGATTTTATCAATGATCCAAACTAGACAGTCTATCTTTGCACGAGGCCTTCATGGTCAGCTTCCAGCGAAGAGAAAGCATGGCGTGGCATCGCGTTTTGAAGTATGTTTGCGCCGAATTCTCTCGCATGCTAGGCAAAACAGATCCAATAAAGCGTATCGACCTAAAACAATAAGCGGGCCGTGGCAATATCCTTTATACTCGGTGCAGTAACTGCCTGCCAATAAACTGTTTACTTAGCTCTATTTATCTCTTCCTGTCGGGATAGTTAGACGGAGCGAGCGGCTACTAGTTAGTTACTCTCTGCTAGTTGCGTTATAAACCAGGCTATTGAAAATGTTTTAAACTAGTGACGTAACGGTTAAGGTCTGATTGAATTTAGAAGCTGTGTGTTAGTACACTATGCGTAGGTTAGTACCTACGAGTAAACGGCTAATTTTATTCTATGATCATTTTGAGCTTCATGGCTTCAACTTATCAACTAAACCCAGAGGTAGAACAGCGAAAAATTTTGACCCTTAAATGTAAGACCGTCATGCTTTCTTACCTTGTGTAAAAGTCATGATGATCAACCGAACGCCTATAGATATTTTATGTAGACCTTCTGAACATCATCACTACATATTATAAAGCAAAGTCGCTTTCTACTGTCTGTCCCTATGTATGCTTAGATCTTTTAAAGTACGCAACGGATTTTGATGCGATTTTTTTAACTAGATAGAGTGATTCACAAGGAAGGTTTATAATCTATAGCTAGGGACCCGCCCCGGCTTCGCACGGGAGTAATGCATTCTCTCTCACGCGGGCGAAGCCGTGGGCGGCCGCTAGTTGTCATAATAAGTCACGCTCGTTATACCTAAGAAGGTTGAACAAAAGTGTATCAAATCAATTACATATTTGTTTTACGTAGGTAATTTTGATCAATCGATCTTAGCATTAAGCTACAGTAGCAGCGATATGTTTTGATATTAGGAGGCATTGAAACTGGTAACTATAGGTATTTTCCATTCAATTAGTCCTATCTTACTTTGCCAGTCATCAGTATCGCTATTTATGCCCTTTCTAAAATGAGATAGGTACTACCGAAGCTCAATATAATATTATATTATAACCTGTAGAGTGTAGGTAATATTCAGCTACCCCACATAAGTGGGATTAAGTGAGAAAACAATATTGTAAATGGGTGCCGAGTGGATAATAGTGAATTCGCACACCTGCCCATGCTGATACTATATCACGCGCAAACGACATTTGAGGCCACCAGAACCAGAGTGGCCCAAACCACAATTTGTGAAAATATTAGTTAAGAACGACAATGCCCCTTTCAAACCCCCAAAAGGTCAAAGCCAGAGTGGCTCAAAGGTAATTTCAGTAAACAATCATAGATGACAAAAAAAATATGTTGTGGCATCTTGATTCTTATTAAAATATTAATAGAGCATAGTATTTTGGCATATATCCACATATTCGTATTTTGTATTTGGGCCACTCTCGTTCTGGTGGCCTCATTTATTGCTAAGGGAAAGTTAAACAACAAATCTAAGTGAATAAAATGGTTTAACGATTTAATATGGGGTACATGGTAGGTATAGTGAGCGGTAAAATTATTCACCATCACTCTCTTAATCGCCTTCGGTATTGACGACATAGTACGAAAATCACACTGCAGTCACAAACCTGCCTGCCCTTCAGCGTGGTGACTGTGGAAAAACTCCCTGACAGTAGCCTCGTGGCGTGTACTGGATGCCTACGTCCATTTTTCTCCAAACCAGGAAATAATACTTTTAAATATAATTCATTAGACAGCTATTTCAGCGTTTCACATGAATTATGTTTTAAGTGTGGTAAAAGAGGCAACAAATTTCACACCGACGAAGTCGATGGCAAAAGCTAGTTCATTATAAAATTTTTAGATATTTCGTACTTTCATAATATAGTAATACCTATAATGTAATACGTACCTAGTCTTGTCGACACTCAAAGTCAGGGGCGGGTGTTAGAGCCCTACTTATACCTAGCACTTGCCTCGGTTCTTGCTCAAGTACCTAAAATAACGATGTAGACAATTGATATGTTTGCCATCTATTTTGCAAAATAAGGACTTTGCGATTTATTATATGAAGTGTTGTGCAGCTATTGAGAATTCAGTCGATACCTATCAATTTAATCACCAAGCGCTACTAAGATACCTATTACATTCTTTATAATTTAAAAAGATAACCTTTTACTTATGTTATATTTTACTCGACAAAGACGAAAAAAGGAGCGTTATGATTTTGACCGAAATGTATGTAAGTATTTTAAAATGTACTAAAACCCAAAAGTCAATTATAATAATTTTAATAAAGAAAATTACTTTAATCGACTTCATTTTGACTTTGGCTGGAACATTTAATTCAAAATTACACACAGAGCAGTCGCTGATGGAAAGTATAAGTAGACTATTGCTAAACCAATATCTAAAACTAATAGTAATGAGTGAAGATTATAAAAAATAACAAGTTCTTCAAATCTTTTCCTATGCTCCATAGCAATTTGCAATTGGCAATATAATAAAAGAACAATGGGAAGTGGCAATCGGTAGTGCAGTGGCTATCACACTCACCTGCTGCGCTCCAAGCGGTCTATATCATGGTTATGTGACAGTTATACCTACTGAGAGGCATCCGAATAGCCCTCCAGTGAATAACCTGCGGATGAAATATTGCTCAGAATGTGAGTGCAGGAGAAATAGTATTTTTGTATGTAACCTGGATGACGTTTTAATTTAATTTATCAAACCTAGTTTGGTGAAAGAGAAGGATAAGATTTGTGTCGACTCATTCTGTATTTTTAATGTATGGATCTGTGAAATAATCTTATGAAATCGTATAATAAACAAGATAATAAAAATATGGGCATTTGAAATGCAAAAGTTGTTATTTTAGAAAAAATAATTAAGTGTCAACTCCGCTGGTATTTTTGCCCGAACGTTAGCCCAGTCACTATGCATATCGGACTTCGGCTAAATCAGTCACAATATTAAAAATCGTGAATTAGGAAAATAAACTTTCGAGTTTTCATTCATATAACTATAAGTGATTGTAATAATTGTATTGGTTTTACTGGTTATGACAGTTCTTAATAGATGTCTCTTTGTAATGTAATGAAAGTTACCGAGAACCAAATCTCTAAGAATCTACTTATTACAAAGTTAACCGCCATATTTCAGGACACTAAGGCTTGTCCTCCATCAAGCTAACCCTTAGTTTTATGTTTGTATGTGACTTCATGTAATAAAATATTAGTGCGTGGTACCACGAGGTTGTTTACCCTATTTTCAAGTTACTTTTATGAACACAGAGGTCGGATAAATGGAATACCGTTAGGTTTTACGAGTCGCCATGATTACACCGGTGTCAGCTGAATACCAACAAGTTGAGTGTAAAAAAGTACTTGTGCCTACCACTTAAATTATCTTTAATACCTTTTATTTACAAAATAATTAGTTTTATACGAGGTTTCTAGTTTTTTTAAGCGATTCAAATAGGCTACTAAGTATGCATTTATTAACATAAATATTAAATATGTACGTACTTATCTACGTACTCATAGCTATTTATCTGTGGTCTAGACGATTTTTCCTTGTCGAAATATTGAAAATGTCTTTACTTCTGAAAGTTTTTTTTTACTTATTTAAGTAAATTTTAGTTAGTGAGTACACATTATAGTTGATCGCTATTACAGAAGCAAGTTAAATAGGTAGATACGTACTGAGATTTACAAAGAAATTAATTAAATTTATGCACGGCGCAATCCGAAACTGCTTTTAAAATACCATTTTTAATTTCACGCTACCAGGCTTCAGAAAAGCATAATTTGTTTAAGCTGATGTAATCTGGTCTTTTAATTTGATTAAACCCCTTTATATTATACAGAGTGAATATTTATAAAATAAGATGAATATCTAAGTAAGTACTAATAAAAATAATTTTGAAAACTTGGTGTGATATTGCTTATTTCTAATATTTTGCTGGTTGGCTGGCTGGAGGAAATTTTTACTTTGTTGTCATTGCAAATGATTATTCTATATTCCGTCATCCGAGTAATTAACCCGGTAGCTCAGTGGTAGAGCACTGGCACGGAATGCGGAGGTCGTGGGTTCGATTCCCACTCGGGTGAAGAATTTTTTCCATTTCTTTATTAAAAAATTTATATTCTATATGTATTTTTGTGTGCAATGACCTATTTGATTTATGTTCCTGTGACCTCTAGCTGAGGCAGAGGGCCTTCACAGAACTCCGCCATCCCATTCGGTTTCGAGCTTCGCATTTTAATTCGCTCCAGGTCTTCCCTACTTTCTTCGCCTCTGCAATGACCGTCCGCCGCCAGGTCGGTTTACCTAGGTTTCTTTTGTGTGCATTATACAAAAGATCACTTTAAAAGGATATTTTATTTTAGTAAAGTTTAGCTAAACACGTATATGTAACTGATATCTCTTTTAAATATATGTATAACTTTGCTCTTTGTGTATTTAATTTGACGTGGTTTTAACAACACTTCAGATTTTTTGGTCAACACAATTTTATTAAAAAATCAACCTACCTAAATTGTAATAAAGCCAAAAGGGCCAAAACGACTGCATTGTACTATTATTTAAATCGATAACATAAATTTTTATATGATCGCGTAAATTATTGTACTGAAATCTACAAAACGATTGAAATTCATTTCCATTTTCTGATTGATAATACGAATCATTAAGCTTTTTAGACTAATTCAAAGAAACAGATCCTCAATACCGTACCAGGAATCAAGACATCGAATACCTACTCTGCTAATTAGTAATTAGTCCCTTGTCAGAGAGTATCGGGATTTATCCTTTGTTTACGTGTTTTGTTTGTGTGTCTGTTCTGTTCTGTCTCTGCAATCAGAGTGTGTGATCTTTGGTTAATTATCGCCCTACACGATTGACGAGTAGCTAGGAGCTTTTAATTGTATAGCACAACATGCCTTTGTGATGCGTTTGTAACAAATAGAAAATACGAGTGGTACCCGCCGAATGCAGTTTGTATTAATTAATCTTCTCTACCTATGTGTGTTTATTCCGATTTGAGTCCGAAGAGATAAGTAACACATAATATTTACATTAACCTTAACATACATACATAATCCGAGTAGGTATACATATAGACGCGGCTAGCCAGAGCGGGGTAGCCAGAACTGCAGGATAGTAAGGGAGATCCCACAGCCACGTTAGATGCCGTGGGGATAGATGTTATTGATCAGTGACAAGTTGCTAGCTTATTGCCTGAGAGAAGGCGAATTGTATTCCCGAGTTCCTTATTCGACCCTTACGATATACACGGAAGAAGATGCTGCTGATGTATTTTAGTGAAGCCCCGTATCAGCACGGAAACCTTATCATATAATAATATAAGTCTGCCTGCCATTGACACCACATTGTGTAGTCTATAAACCAAACCTAAGTCCCTCTTAGGGTTAAAAACGATAAAACTTTAATTAGTAATGATCATTTACTGAATAATACGAGCAATAATACTATTACCTAAATGCATAAAGTTTGATATACGTTGTTCATATCTGTTTTGTGTGTGATCTCGAGTTAATTAGTGCCTATAAGGCTTGACTAGTTAGTGCTCATGGGTGTGTGCAGAAATCCGCTTACAGAGCGCGCTCTATTCAAATATAATTAGCTAGCATGTATGTAAGCGGATTGGCAGAGCTAATTAATAATATAAGTAAAAACGACATTTCACAGAAAAAATATCGCTTTTTAGCTTTATTTCGTCAATTTGTCAATCAATCTTTATTGATAATTTGAATACTTTTAAAAAATGATGTAAGGAAAATATTGTATCCGAATGTATGTAGTATTAACACACTAACACGCTAGGTACCATCTTTGCCTTGTACTATTTTTCTTTATTTTTTTTCTTAAAACTAACACTGCTAACGATTTAAAAATGTTATGTGTCAAATACACTTCAAACACTCTGATCATAATGTGTACATAATCTAAGGAACCCAATCTGGTTCAGAACTTTGAATTGTACTTAATATTGTACCTTAATAAGATTGAGTTTTGTTTTATGTACCATATTTTCCTAAATTAATAAATAAATCAATCAATATGTTTATTTGTTCAAATATGTGTATATATACATGTTATTATTTGTATTTACAGCAAGCGTTCTATATATTTCGTCATGTTTCAATTGGATGATTAAAAAAGCGTAATATAATTTTATTAAAAGGTTAATATGCCTAATATCGTCCTCACTAGTTAGTAAAACAATTTTATTTCGATTGAGCCATTTTTATCGATAACTTTTGAATAATAAATATGTTGTGATTTTTAAATTTGATGTGTCTCGTAGAAAAAGTTAGTCAAACAAGCAAATCCCGTCGTTTTGTTGCACCTAACCAAAATCGATAATTAGAAAGGAAGTACGAATATGTAAGAGCAAATAATGAATCTCCCATATACCTACGTATGTAGGTATGTATTTTAACGGTTTCAAAAGGTAACCGCTTGCCTACATGGCAGAATTTCATCTAAATATTTAAGTTCACCAAAAGCACATAGGAATGATTGATGTACCAATAGGGATTTGTTGAAATGAAAAAGATGGAAAATAAACAACACAGAAGAGTGAAGTTTGGCCGGAAATTAAAGGGACGCCGGGTCACAACCCACGTTCGTATTTCGCCCCTGTGAAAACAACGTGCTTTATATGCGATACAAAACATTGTATACGGTGTATTAACGCAATTTTTAGATAGGTATTTAGTTCACTATCATTGCACGAAAAAAAAACTAACATGTGATTTCAAACACGAGAATTTTGAAGGGTGAACTTCGTCATGTTTCTGTATTGTGATACATTGCAAACGTAAAAAATATAAAAACTCATTTTTAACATAATTAGCTGAAAGTGAACTCCGTCATTTATGAACCGATTTCAATTTTTTTTTATAGTTGGTCATGGTATACTTCCAGGTTGGTCCCATATTCACCATATCAGGATCTGATGATGGGATCTTGGAGAAATCGAGGGCAATCCTCGAATATTGTAGGCACATGTAGTCTGTTTTTATACTTTTACTGAGCGTTTTGATCACCTACATATAAAACATAACATCTGATGATGGAATCTCTAAGGAATCTAGGGATATCCTCAAATATAAAAGGCACGAGTAGTCCGTTTTTAGATTTCTATAGAGAATTTTGGTCAGCTACACATAATATAAAGGAAACGAGGGTCTGATGATGGAGCCGCCGAAAAACAGATAGTGGAACTTTTTAGTAACAAAATCCCCCTATGGTAATGGGGGGCCTACGTCCAGTAATAGACTGCAATAGGCTTATGAAGATGAAGATAATTGTGTTAAGTCATTAAATTATATGTTGCGTTAAGCCGTGTCCGAAGTAAGATGGTTATAGAGGAAGAGGTAGACATGAGAATAACGAGATGACGGATAATAGGGATGAATGAAAAAAGAGTACCTACATATTGCACCGACCCCAAATAATTGGGAACAGGGCAGGAAGAAGGAGTGTAATTATATGTTGCTTAAATAAGTGTGTACATGGCTGTTGTGCTGCCAAATCTCTTATATTCCTCCGAGGCGTGGTGCATGTACCGTCGCCACATACGCACTCTGGATCGATTCCACCTCAAGTGCCTCCGATCCATCATGAGAATCAGATGGTCCAACCGAGTGCGTAATACCGAAGTATTGCGAAGAGCCAATGTAAGTGCCTAATTAAGGCCTACTAAATGCGTCAGCAGCTTCGGTGGTGCGGTCATGTGTCTCGTATGGCGGAGGAGAGATTGGCTAAGAGCATCTTCTTTTCTGAACTAGAGGAGGGCAAGCGGAAACGCGGCGGGCAACTCCTCAGATACAAAGATGTTCAGAAAAGACATGAAGAGATGCAATATAGATCCATCTAAATGGGAAGTTTTGTCAGCACAACGACCAGAGTGGCGCAGGACGGTGATAAAGCAAGTACACGAGTTCAAGGAGCAGCGTCAAGCTGACCTTGACGCTAAACGTGATGAACTAAAGACTCGTCCTCCTGCTGCCATTATCTATAATACAATAATGGCGCACTAACCTGTCCTCTGTGTGCGCGGGCGTTCAGGGCGAAGATTGGCTATGTAAATGTAAGCCATCTCCGAGCGCATGAACGCCAATTTAGTAATATCTGGGAGTAGAAGTGGTCACCATGACCGAAATTGGTCGGAGGTCATCATTATCATCATAATCATCATATTGTCAGACGTAAAGTTTCGAAGCCTAGTCCTTTTTTTCTTTGTCATGTAGCCTATTTTATATAAAAATTATATATCTGACAATATTATGCCTCCTAAACTTCGTACACGGCTTAACCGCAATATATATTTGCCCTTTAGTTAAATTTTACTTTAGTAAGCTCGAGTTTTGGGAGGAAGTCGGTTTTTCGTTTTAAAAAAATTATCTACAATGGCATACAATCTTTTTAAAAGTGCGTTTTTTGTAATAAAATTCTGCTCTCTAAGTACTGTAACACCAGTACAAGTAAAAAAGCGGTATACAAGTGCGGTTAGTGCAGTATTACAGGTGTGTCGCAGGTTTAATCTTCTAATGGCTGGCTAAAACATGGAGTAGATATGAAAGGATGTGGTTTAACAAACTTAACAAATATCGACGGCCGACTGGCGTAGTTGTTAGCGATCCTGCCCGCAGGCTCAGGTCTACGGTTCAAATCTCGGTAAGTGCAAACATTGATAATGATAAATATTGATGTTTGTTGCCAAAACATGGACGTTTCCATAATTATCTATGTATTAATATAGCTACCGTTGACAGTTCCTATTATATAAAGCCATTGTGAAGTGTGCGAATATTTATTTTATATTGTCACGAGGGTAATAGACAGGCAAACAAATATAATGGTAATATAATTGGTTTTAACATGCTTCGTAGAAATTGACAGTTGCCACATGGTCTATCATAGCTCCCCTTTACATTTACTTCATGGGCTAAAGCTACGGCTTAGTAAACTTTACTGGGAGAGATATTAAAATTAGATTTAGCACAGTATATTTTAAGGAAGGTTTAAGCGTATTTATCAATCTTTCGTCGTGACGTTTTGCGACATAGAGTAAATAAATTGTGATTTTTATAGTCGATGTTTTAATTACAGACAAATTCTGAGCAAGTACCATTGTTTTGAGTTATACGACAGTGTTATAATTTGCAGGAAATGCATTTTTAATTTGATTAGCCGCAATGTTTACTTTCCATGCCAATTATATCGGGTGATCTTGTGATTAGTTAACATAGGCTTATTAGCTATTGTATGATACATTGCTGTTTTTTGGATCACTTGTGACTCTCCAGTGGGGTTGATCAGTTAATTGAACTTTGTTGTGGGCAACTTTTTTGAAAATTGGGAAAATAATTTAAAATTTAAAAATTCTGTTTGAAAATAACAAAATTTGAAAATAATCTATGGGTGAAATTTTTGTTTTTAATGATAATTATCTGAGGCTTTCTCAAACGAACTACACTATTTTTTCCTGAAGAAATGAAAAAAGTCGTTTTTGCCTCAGAATCATGGTCTGAAGTCGCCATATTAATATTTGCCTGGCTGTCACAAACCCCCTGTATATTTTTTAAGCAACTCAATACATATTTTTGCGATATGTTCAATATCTCAATGTCCAAATACCTGCTTAGAATCTAATTGTAATATTATAATAGTCTTCCACAAGTTTTGTCTGTCACTGTACTAGTTACGTTGTTCGTATTTCATAACGTATGGCTTCAGTTGTAAAGGGTAGAAGCCATGTTAAGTTTTTATCTTGTCACAAACATGAACAATTAACATATCAACTTTCAGTATCAGTTTGCTAACAGCTTGAACTTAACATACTTTTCTAGAAATCCGTAACTATAATATATTTTTACTTAGAATCGATGATAAGTTTGGTATAAGCGTCTATTAAATCTTTTGAAATTATGAAAGCTCTTTCATATAAATTTCATATAGAACTTATGAATATTCACGGTGTAAGTTTTGTCTGTTATCTTGTGTTCACTGTACTTGTAATACGTTGTTCGTATTTCATCAACGTATGGCTTCAATACCGGTTGTTGTAAAGGGTGATACATAGAGAAGCAATTACATGTAATAGTTCAAATTTTAATTATCAATTAATTTATAATTGTCAGTAAAAAGGAAAACAAACATGTTATACCCTAAAACAATTCAAAAACCAACACTGGTAGTTTGACATATTAAGGTTTTTCAGAAAAATTTCTAAATTATTAAAAAAAGAAGTATCAGTTTACAAAAGTTAATTAACACAAAACAAAAGTTAACAGCAGTTGAAGTGTGATGAATTGATGCTTGTTACTTGGACAAACTGGTCGCATACTACAAGGAACATATATCAGCTTTTAGAAAGAAATCCGAACATTTACTCCAACTATAATATAAGATTTTGCAGATACATCCGTCTGTCTATTTTTAGAAATTAGTTCCAGGTATTAATTTGGTAAATAATCAAATAGATTTTGTAAACACTAATTAATCGATGTCAAATATTCAAAGGTAATGAGTTAAATGTCTTTTTTTATATATATTTAATATTATTATAATTTATTTTTCTTCTAATAATTTAACAATTAATAACTAATGTATATTTTTAATAATTATTTATCTATAATAATTTTATACTTTTAGAATTAACATTTATTTTTTTATGTTGATTGAGGGTATAAAAATGATTTGCATTGGTTTTAGTTGTTAGTTAGTTGGTTCGGTAGTCTATGGAAAACTAAATCTGGCGAAACATTTGAAATTATGAAAGCTATGTATTTATGGTTGCTCTAGGTGCTTGGATCTGGCTTCTCGTTCAGTGTCTTGTGTTTATCAATTTCATATAGAACTTATGAATATTCTTTCTGTAGATTTGCCGATGCCTGTGAATACATCTCCTTTCATCTCCTGTTAATGCATCTCCATCTTTCTGTGTATGTTATAAGGACCGATAAAGAAATTTAGGGGTATTTTGACAGGCGATGACCTAGCATATTCTCACTGATCTCTTGCACCTAACCCTGCAATGCTAAACGTGGATGTAGGATCTCATTTGCGATTCTGCACTTTTAACTATTTTTGGGAACGTAGCCGAGTCTATGCATGTATCATCAAGATTTCTAAATAACGAAAGCTAGTTATACACTTTTTTTACAATTTTTGTTCTGATTCTCAAGTGAGTATAAACCACGATTACAAAACGCCACCTCCACAATATTTCTAACCTCCATGTTCAAAATACATTGCACCCGCAGTAGTCGTGTGTAATTAAAGGTAGACGTTTAATCCTCTTGTCTGCGGCGAACATTTCTTTTCAATTACTAACCTTTACGGGGTTTCGGACAACACTGTCGCTGCTCTGCTGATTTCGAAATGTATGTGTGCTCCGCAGTGATTTACTCCACTGTTTTGTTTTTGTTTTTCGCTTTTGGATCGCGCAATATCCCGGATTTATATGGACGATGAACCATTAAAGTTTCAATAAAAAAAAATATTTTGTCAAAAAACGAAGATCGGTTTACATCGATGTAAACCGACCTTAATTTTTTGACAAAATATGATATGATATCATTAAACTATAGGTATTAGCCGCGTGGTGCCAGCAGAGTAGAGTTTGTACCACCCCTGCCTGCCCGTGGGTATCGTACGAGGCGATTCAGGGTTTTCCGGGATGTAGGCAGCAGCGCTTCCCGTGTGACAACAAGTCCGAAAATCACACTGCGGTTACCAACCCGCCTGCCCAGCGTGGTGACCATGGGCAAAACCACATGGCCACAGGGGTGTGGCAGTAGCCTTGTGGCGTGCCCTGGGGGAGGCCTCCGTCCAGCAGTGGACTGCAATAGGCTGAAGACGACGAAATGATTATAGGTATATAGGTACGTCGTCGCCCATATACATCCACATATGATGATGATGATCTCCGACCGTATTTCGGCCAAGGCGACCAATCACTACGGAGATTGGCAAGGTACGCAGGAGATATGCACAAGTGTCTGCCTAAACACAGATGCACTCTCAATCCCGTTACTCTCATAGTCCGATGGGACTGAAAGCCGACATGACCGGAGAGAGATCAGGCGCAGGACCAACGGTTTTACGTGCTTTCCGAGGCACAAGCTAACTGACAATTTTACAACATTAAAATCTGTACATGAAATAAATTCATTGGTACCGGCCCGTGACTGGGATAGGTATACACATGGCTGTGTTTCAGGAAACGGTTGCTAATACAGCAGGATCACAAAGATGTAAATGCTCAGTGACAAATTGCTAACTAAGATAATGACATGCTTTGTCTTTGGCCAGAGTAAAATTAATACAGGATTATATTTCCTGGTATAATATGATTAAATGATCATATAAAACTCTAAACAAGGATGTTCAAAGAAATAGACACAAACACCAGTACTTCCTGTACATTTCCGACTTACTTGGCCGACGAAGAAGTAGTTCAGACTATTTAATACCTTGGTCTGAAGCCAAAACGTTTGTAATGTCCCACTGTTATTAATTTTATGGAGTTGTTTATTTATGCCATTCTAAGGTAATGTGTCATATGAAAATACCATGTGGTAGAAGTATTGTGCCAAGTGTTAAATGTCTACTTCCTAGAATAGTTATTAACGGGACGGACATAATCATATTACTTTTTTTTCTTGATAGTCCTGCTATGGATTGATGACTTGATTGAGAGCCAGTTTCTCAATTATCAGACAGCAATAGGGACTTATCTATAAAATAAATCCGAAATAAGCTTCTTCATCATGGAGTAATAGACATAATTAAAACGGAGACGTTTCGATAATCCCCTATTATCGACACGTCTCCGATATATGTTAAATTTTAATAGAAAAAATAATGGAGCGGGTTGAGATGACAATGATAAAAAAAGATAAAATAGAAAAACATAGATAAATTTGGAATACATCAGCAACAAAGAAACTTATTGTATACATAATTATATGCTTAAATATATATGTTTGGACAAACGGCTTTTGTAAAGCACATATAAGTCCATTCCTCACATATCTATTGTTTAGCAAAGGCTAATGGGGTCCGGGAAGCCCCGGTATTATTCAAGTGCCAGGAAGATGAATGTCACGTTATTTATGAGGTCACGATGAAAAACGCCCTTTACCTTCGGCTCCACTAAGCTACTATGGAACCACAAGTAATTTATTCAGTACTTGTAGTGTGATATCTCATAGGGTTTTTTATGTTACTAGGTACTTCTCTACGTTTTTACGTCATCCAAAGTGCCTTAATTTGAAATAATCTGAACACAATATTGGTTTTCTTTATCTTTATTATTATGAAAGGCATGGCTTAGGTTAGGCTACCTTTAAACATATAACATATTCGAATAGTGTAGTACCTTCAACAATAGTACTTTTTAGGTACTTTCGGGTACTCTGAATTCTTTGCAATATGATGATGATCTCCGACCGTATTTCGGCCAAGGCGACCAATCTCTATAGAGATTGGCCAGGTACGCAGATATATATAGTGCACAAGTGATATTATAGTGCACAAGTGTGTGCGCAAACACTTTCATAGTCCGATGGGACGGAAAGCCGACACGACCGGAGAGAGATCAGGCGCAGGACCAACGGTTTTACGTGCTTTCCGAGGCACGAGCTAAGTGACAATTTTACAACATTAAAATCTGTACATGAAATAAATTCATTGGTACAGGCCCGTGACTGGGATCGAACTTACGCCTCCTTACGCTTGGAAGGTGCACGTCTTAACCACTGGGCTATCACTGCTTTCTTTGCAATATATCTATCATATAGTTCGAGTAAAAACGTAAACCGCACCAGATGCAATATCTTTGTCAAAGTTTGCTCATGTTGCCTTGGCGACCCTATGCCATGCCTCCAAACTTTCTGAGCATCGCTATACCATTCAATCTTCCCATATTCTCCGGGGAACATAATCGCAATACACCAGTTGCCTGCTAAATCGGTCAATCGATTTTTGTCAACATACATAGCTAAGCAAATACTGAAATAGCAAAACTAAAGCGACAGGTAATTCGTCGTCGGATAAGTCTCTATTGAACGTAACTTAGCTAATATTGACCAATATGTATGTTCCACTAATGAATATAATCTTCTGTCACAGGTTATTATTACATAACATCATCAATATTATTTTATTTTGAGTAAGAGACGCGATCAAGCACAATAAAATGAGCATAGTCTCAAATACTTACATAATTTATAGGTTCCTATATACCTATTTATATTTAAAGTGCTCAATCTAGAGGAACGTGGTACGTATCTGAAAGGCTATCGAAAAAATCATTTACGCGACAGACTAAACGATTCCATAAAAAAATAAAACATGCTCGTCGATCAATAACCTATCAGCAGGTATAGGGCGTGAATAACATCTCTTAGTATAAGAACAACAGTAGAGCGAACCAAGGTCGTTTATCTAGCTATGAATATTAAGAGGAGGCAGACCTTATTTAGCATCTTTTTGATGAAATATGCTGAAACGGGTGCATGTTTGTTTAATGTGAGACTATTACACTATATTCTTGGTGCCCTTAACTATGTCATGTAAAGCCAAAAACATGATTTAATGATTTTCGCTCGATAGTTTTGTTTTTTGAAATCGACATGTTTTTTAGTCATTTTTACTTTTATTTCGGCTATTACATGAGGTAGGCGTTTAAAATAAATTCGGATATCAAGATAATAATGATAGTAAACTTTTGTAAAGCCAAATTTAAAAAACAATCATAATTGAACACACAATTAATAAAAATCTTTTTGAGACTTACGCCCTTTACTTCTGAGCTCAATCAGTTGTTTAGCGTGCAAGCGATATTCTACTCTAATGCTTACAGAAAAGCGTTAAATAGTAACTTCGTGCCCGCTGACGCTCAGTACCGCGCTGTGCGCCGACGACGTAGGGTCTATGTCGCTTTCGCCCACGGCAGTGGCATTTTTTATTATCTTGCGGTGTAGGTATTACTCGATTGAGTTCGGACTAATGGGAAATAAAACTAAAAAATATGTTTCCAAAAGGAAGATGGCTCAACGTTGGAGAGAATTTTCTAAAAAGGGGAGAGAATCAAAGGTGTAAGTAGCTATAATCATAATTAGTAAGTATGTAAAGTTTAGTTTATAATGGACATTTATTTTATAATGGACAGCAGAAAAAACAAAATGTCGAAATTACGGGATAAAATATTTACCCGGGATAAAAAGTATAATGTGTTATTCTGATACGTACCTAAGCTAATATAAGGTCTTTCCGAAATTAGTGATTTGCCTTTGATACGAAACTAGGAAAGTAAAAAGAAACAACTTTCACTATGGGGCCAACTCCGATATAGTGAAAAAAATCAGCTGTTCCATACATTTCAGGATTTTGCGTGATGAAGTAACAAACATACACACTTACACACATACAAACTTTTACCTTTATTAATTGGTAGAATTCCTTTGAACGATGGCGCTAGTTGCTTTGTTTATCTATGTAAAAGTCTACAAAAGAAATTAGTTCCGAAATCACACACACAGCATGAGAAGTATTCTATAAGCGCACTGCTTTACACATGAAGCACATACACAAATTTTATATACATTTACGAGTATATGTAGGTACAATATCTTTCACCCACCTAAGGAACTTACTTACTACTACAGGTGTAGGTATTTTTCAATACTAGTCGGTACCTAATACAACGTGATTAGGTCATCATCATCTTCCTGCCCTGTTCCCATTTATTTGGGGTCGGCACAATATGTACTTTTCTTCCATTCATCCCTATTATCCGTCATCTCATGGCTCACTCCCAGTACACGCATATCCTCCCTCACACAGTCCATCCAACATTTCTTTGGTCTACCTCTTCTTTATATCCATCCACACTTATGCACAAAGCTCTCTGTAAAATATGCCTTTCATCCCGTCGCTTTACATCATAGACTCATAATATAGCTTTACATGCCCGTACCAAGACAGACGGTTACTTCGTAACTTGTCTGTGATCGGCGCAACTTTCAAACTTCCTCTTATATACCTACACATTTCTTATTTTATCCATTCTTGTAACTCCACACATCCATCTCAACATTCTCATCTTGCTTACATGGAATTGATTTTTATCCCTCTTCTTTACGGCCCAGCATTCAGATACAAGACGACATTAGGTATTAGGTATTGCATAAAATATCATCTTATTATGAGAAATCAACCGTAAGGCATAGACTATAAGTTTCAATTTTATTATTTAGCAAAAATTTTACAATATCATTAGAATATGAAGATAATTTTCACCGTCTTTAACAAGTTTATGATAGCCCAGCGGTTACATCGGCGGAGTCGAAAATCAGATATTCCTGGTTCGTATCCGGGTACAGACAAGACTTTTTTTTTTCTTTTTTTTTACAAAATTAAAATCCTTTATTTAAACAAAATATGTGACACAAACTAAAAACAATTTAACTAAATATTAAAAATTTAACCTAATATAAAAAATGCATTTCGCTATTATCACGATATTTTCTATTTCCACAACTATTCTTTCTACGTAGGTATTTATTAGATAATGGATCATTCACCGAAAACCGATACTAAATATTCACCGAATAAAGATTCTACGTATTTATCTAATACGTAATGGATCACAGTAATGGAACGGCCATATTGCATAAATATTAGTATGTATTAGGTCGAACAGGTACGATTTTTACCTAATCCGACCCATCTTTACTTACTACGTAGCATCTTCGGCAGCAGTTCCTTATCTACAATATTTTGTTTATAGAATTCAAACAAATTGTGCCGAACAAAAAGTCCTGGAGTCGCCCGTCAAAGTTTATACCGAACTAATACCACCTGTAATGTTTGAAGAAAAGTGAGTGAGAACCTACCTACCTGCTATAATTTTGTTGTTTTTGCTCACTTGTTTTCACTTTTGGCTACTAAAACTTATTTGATATTTTTAAACTCATTTCATATTTTAGCTCTCCGATTGACAGTTTGGTAACAGATGAGGTGGAGCATAGAACAGAAGGTATTTTACTGTATAAGGTAAATAGTACATATATATTTCTTGGGGAGTAATTAGTAAGAAAAATCATTTAATTTAATTGTATAGTATTTAAACGCACATCAAATAAAATGATTTTTTTTAGTCACAAATAATTGGAATTCATATAAAAATTACTGACTGCACAGCAAAATCCTCTAATGAGAATATTGCTAATCAAACTGCAATTTATATTTGTGGCATACGCATACCGCTATTTATCTTTAAATAAAGTTTTTTTTATTTATGCACAGCTAATATTGTGAATGCACATTATACATACCTGTTAACCCTTTATTTAAAAAAAAACACCTACTATTTATATTTAACATACAGCAATTTACCTAAATGAAACGGCATTTTTTTACATAATCATCTTAATATTAAAATTTGTTAAGTTACTACTTGTAACATTTTAACATATTGACTCACCTAAAAGCCTTTTTAAAAGCGATCTACATGAGTAAATTGGTCCCATTTCACATATGTATCGGATACTATTTTTTGTGATATATAAAATAAATCTTTGATATCTACCATTAATCCGTTTTATTCAAAACTTCCTAATACTTGTTGCATTGGATGAATTTCATACATAAATATAACTATGATGCAGGTAATGTGTTCTATTGTATGAATGATTTTTTAACATACCTATATTACTTATTAATAAATTAATTAATTTAATTTAATTGTATTTTGAAAACAAAAATAAAATAAACATAACATTGAAATCAATTATAATAACGACTCTATGGGTTTTTATATTCTCTGCGTTTGACCTAGCGTTGACCCGCCTGCTCGAAAGCGCGCGAATTTCGAATTTTAACACTACGCAGATCTTAACGCGTATCCTTGCATTGCGGGTGGCGGGGTATGTGGGCGGAGCGACCGTGGGACTTTTATTTCACTGCTGGCTCTTAAACTCTTCCGTTATGTTATGACCATTATGACTGATTGAGTGACTGACATACACCACAGGTGAAACTACTAGGCGTAAGAACCTTAAATTGGGCATCTATTTGAAGAGTGTAAAGAGCACTAAGAATGTGAAATTTCGACCGGTATAGAAAGACGTAGCATGAACCTAGTGAGATCGATACATCTCACATTTAAACGTCAAATTCCTAGAACTATGTAATAACTAGACAAAATAAGTGAGTGAACTTTGCGTATGAAAGTAGAGTTAGGAATTAAAAAATTTAAGAAAACCCCCGACCCAAAAAAGTACGCAATTATTATGTATGACAAAAGGTTTAAAATGCTAAACCCTATAAAAGCAAAAAATAACTTTTAACACGGTGAAAATCGGATCATCCGTTTAGGGGCTACGATGCCACAGACAGACATATACACATTTACACACAGAGAGAGAGAGAGAGACACGTCAAACTTATAACACCCCGTCGTTATTGCGGGGGTTAAAAATATATTCACCCGGTTTCGACTCTCGACTGACTGAATTGACTCTGAGAGAAGTGCTTAGCCATCTTTTTTTACACGCTAAGTACATACACTTACTTTGTCTAGTTATTACATTCAATGTCAGATGTCTCGCTCTCACCAAGTCACTCAGCAATAATGATCTAGACGAGTGGCGACGATTAGATAAGAGCGCAGAAACAGACGATTATATTTGGTGTTGGTAATACAGCTATGCCTCTACATCAATAACATTGAATATTGTACCAGTTTTCATATACTATGACAATATCAAAGGATGAGAAAAAACCATGTTTACGATGTCATTATAACACACACAGTTTATGAGAAGATTTTTTGTTTGATAAAAAAGAGTCCCAAAATACAGAGACACGTCAAAGTTCTGCGTAGGTGCTAACACCCCGTCGTTATTGCATGGAAACAAGCCCTTATTGTCCCTATTCATAAAAAAGGGTTAAAAATATATTCACCATAGAAAAAATTGTATTTGATAATATTTATGGCGGTTTCGACTCTCGACTGTCTAACTGCTATTTTCATCTTTTATAATTGACTCTGTTTATACAGAGAATCGCGTGGACCACACCATCCTACGCAATAAGTTATACAAACTAGGGATCTGTGGAAATCTATTGAGGTGGATTGAATCGTACCTTTCAAATAGGTCACAGGCTGTGGTGGTCGGTGGCTACAGGTCAGATTTTGTTGGTGTTTCGTCTGGTGTGCCGCAAGGTTCACTGCTACACTTTTTTACGTATTTATCCATGATATTCATGAATGTTTTTCGCACTCTGAGCACCTATTGTACGCTGACGATAAAAAGATATTCATCAGTGACTGTCAAAATCTTCAACAAGACCTAGATGCACTATCTGAGTCTATGTATTAAATAAAATTACTGTCAATGTCAATAAATGTCACTTTCACACGTCGTCGTAATCCAATAAAATTTAATTACTGCCTTAATAGTAACATAATTAAAAGAGTTTCTTCTGTGCGTGATCTGGGTGTGATCTTTGACAGCAAATGTCGAACATATAAATGTTATAACTAACAAAGCCTATAAGAACCTCGGAGCGAATCTGCCAGCATTTTAACAAGCCGTACTGTATTAAATCATTATACTTTGCCTATGTACGAAGTATCTTAGAGTATGCTAGCTGCATATGGACACCTCAATATAGAAAATACATAGATCAGATAGAACATATTCAAATTCAATTCATACGTTTTCTAAATTATAAACAAAAAAAGTACTTTAAAACCTATGAAGATACATGCACACATAACAACTTATTGACGCTGGAGCAAAGAAGAATGGTCTACTATGTTTCTATATGATGTCCTTCATGGCAGGCTTGTTAGTCCTTCTCTTCTAAAAAATATTCAATTTTGTACACCAAGACGTCGCACAAGACATACTCCTCTATTCTCGGTCTCGCTGACAAGTCAAATTATGCCAGAAATGCCATCTTTCCCCGCATTTTGTCTGTTTACAATAAACAATTCAAAACTATTGATATCTTTATCTTAGTAGGAATAGTTTCAAGTGTCATCTTGTAAAATCTTTTGTTCGTTGAGACTTATTTTGTATTTTTAATGCCATATACCAGTCTGTATACATTGGTTCTCATTCTCATCATGATCCCAAAATTGCATATACTTTCTAGCTGTCGCGTCCAGTGATGGTAATATATGTTGGTGGTAAATAATATTATTCGTTTTGCCTTATCACATCAAATATATAGGTAATCAATTGACCTAGTTGTAGTGTTTTTATTTTTAAGTTAAGGAATAGTAAGTCATTTTACTCTGTTATTAATCTCTTTGCTGAGGCGGTTCCTCACTCATACAAATTGTTTGATGCTTTGAAATATTTATACTTTGAAAAAACAAGTCCACATTGTATGGGTGGGAAGCTGTCTTTGCCCCTGTTTCTAAACGTACCACTTTAACACAGAAATATTGTGAAAACCTATTCTTGGCCTAATTATAAATTAAATTTACCTGTAATTATTATAAAATGTAAATGCTGTTGGTTTTCCTAATAAAGAAAATAAAAAATAAAAATAAAAATAAAATCGTCATAAAAGAATGTTACATCCATTACAGTGATGGAAACATAGCCATATTTGGCCTCGCTTCCATGATGAAAACTTGCCTTCTTTGTGTCGTTTAAGCATGTTCCCTATTTTAACGAATCAATGGTTTTGGAAACGATAGACGATTAAAATAATGTCTATCGAAGAGACGTCTGGAGCGCTTAGATGGGGGCATTATGCAAATATCATACAGTTGAACGGGGATTTAATAATTTGGCGAGCTTAGTATGCTATAGGACAGGTTAATTAATATGTCTGCTAAAAAGCGATTGAAAACCATTTAACTAGTTGTGGGCTTGGGTCATTTTGTACTAAAATAATTATCGTTATAATCCATGGAAATACATGTTACTGAAAAACACAAACCAACCAGTGTATTATTATTTGTGTTATTCCAAAACAATTTGAACATTGCCAAAATTTAACAGATTTTTTATAGATTTTGGGCATGATGTCATTTTTAAACGCAGTCTAACTTTAGACGTGATTTTGTAATAGCACCGTTTTTTTCTACATAATTGAAATCCAATACTGTATAATAGGAGTTTCAACTCAAACTCAAGGTCCATTTTTAGAAGTTAGTCATTAAAGATAAAGAACTGGTAATAAAAAGAATGATAGGTCACTTTTGTCTGCAATATGAAAACTAAGATAAAATCTTCATATCGCTGTTACACAGGTATTTTCACCTACGTGTTAAGTTAGTGACGAAAGCGACCCATGCATTGTCATCAGAGCACACAATTATGAAGGCACATAATTAAAAACAACAGTATAGTGTCAGGCCTTTATCAGGTTAATCCTTTTCATGAATATTGGGGTAGTTAATAAGGCTATCCTATACAAATATGGCACGCGTTGCTTATCCCGGCTTTACGATGAAGTGATCGTCGTGTGGACTGCTCATGTTATATTCATGTAGTGGCATGCGCCAATTTGCCCAATATATTCCATCACAATATGCATATACGTACTAAGTTATGTTGTATCATGCCTCTTGGAGGCCCAGTGTCTTGCCTTAGAATTCAATCTATTTCGTCTCAGTGAATTTGCTTGTTGCATATCCAGATTGAGCAATGTATTGTATGTTGTGTGTATTTGTGGGGAGGACATTTATGGCTTACTAGGGTGTAGGTAATTGATAGGTGTCTATAATTGTTTACCGGTTAAGCTTAGATCTATACTACTCACTAAGACTGATCTGTTTTTATCACAATACAATTGGGACGATTATTACAGCGAAGTTTTTCTTTCGCAAATGTCTCTTTGACTTTGTGATTTTAATATTAATACAAATAAAAATACTCTACAGAGACTGTAAGATTAATAAAGATGGAGACGGCCAATATATTTGGGCTCAACCAATATTTATTTAGTTGTCCGAGTGTTTCATTGGTCCTGATATCCTATCTCAATGTAATTAATGTTTATGTTTTTTTGCCATGTTGAAGTCGAGTAAATTAGAAAGGGAATATGCCTTGTTTAGGGGATCATATGATAGATTAATTATAATTATTGACTATAAAAATCTATTTTTTGCTAAGCTATACAATTTATTTTATATATTTTATTTGAAAGAGCTACGTGGCGCTCAAATCATTCGGTTTGAATATTCCTTCAAATCTGAAGACATTTTATAAAATACAATGTCTAACAATTTTGGGATATATCAATCAAATAATTTAAAGGTAATCACAAAGGCGCGGTGTAAGAAAAATTCAATTTTTGCGCCAAGCATTGATCCGACTCGTAGAAAATGAAATATTACCGCTCAAGGCCCTGACCCGCGTCAAATCAGCATTCCCAGGTATGCCTCAGATTATTTACGGCCAACTCGCGACTATGAAATTTTTTATCACGACGATAAATCTTTATTACGTAAGTTTGGGCGAATATTTTTTGATTTGGTCCGACGGAGGTTTTCTTGTTGGTTTATGGTTGGTTATTGGGCAAAGTGATGTAAATATTAAGATTAGGTTATGATTTATGTAACAAATTAATTATATTCAAGTCATTAGTAAGCAGGGGACTAAGATGATTGTGATGATGACTGATCTACTTGAATTTCTGTTTCGTGTAATTTGAAATATAAGGTTATAAGAAAATCCAACGAGGAAAAGTAGTGATGCCTGTATATTGTGCTCAGCACACTGGACATATACTTTTCCTTGTTAGATTTTCTAAATACCTAACTTAGTTTCAAATCATAAGGTTAGCCTTGTCTTAAGCAAGACCATGTTGCAAGGGTAAAACAAGCCTTTGACTTTGTTTCACTAAACTTTTGATACATATTATTATCAAGCAGATAAATAGCTAGATTGACACCTCGATTTTCTGTAACATAGGTAAATAGCCGAGATATTACTAGATACAAACTATTTTTAACTAAAGCACAGAGAAAATCCGAGGTTAGACAACTGCTACCGAGTACTCTCCCGAAAGTGCATTTTCTTTCATCTACAAGTATTGTATAAGCTGTGTTTCTATTTTACTTAATGACTAACATACTTCAGCAGATACTGTTGGATGTCTAAGTTGCAGGTCTAAGTAACTACAACATGTATACTGACTGCAGCCGCAGGTGCCGACGGTGGCGAGGCGCTTATTTGTGAACTCATTTACTTGTATGTACTTAGTGACTATGTCAAGATCTCAAAACCACAAAAGCGGACACTGTCTAATATTACCAAAGGTATGAGAATTAATAGCTTTGATACCGTTATATCGTGGCTATTAGTTATATAGGACTAGATTAAGAAAATCATGATCAGGCCCATTTTCCCAACGGTGAGATAGTCTATTTGATGGAAAATTGTGAGACAGCCTATTTGTAAGAATAAGCATAAGCATCAAATTTAATGCTGTCTTTTTCTGAAATTTGATCAAGATAGATACAGCATCTATTTTATCCTTACTATTCTAGCTAGCAGATATGAGAAAAATTATATCCCTTAGTAAAATATGATTATTTATTATTTTTTGGGAAAGTTGACAGCTTATGACTTTATAACATCACTACGTATTGAAAATGCTTTTCAAAAGTACTTATATTTATATTGCCTCGTTCTTTTATATACTCGTATCATATTGCCTATTTCTTCTGTATCAGCTGTACTATCCTATTTCATTAGGGCGGAAGTAACAGTTTTTATTAATCCCTATTAGCTGACAACTTCTCACTTCACCTTACGTGCTATGATATTTCATACAATCTTTCCTCCAGCCATACCTATAGGTAAAGACATATGTTATATGACAAATTCAGTGCATATTCATGACTTAGGAATATAGTTACTAAGTAGACAACTAACACATGCAGCTTACAGAATTGGTCGTGAAACAAACTTAAGTAACAGCCTGAAGAATATACAAACGAGAGATGGCCTAACAATATTTATTGATAAAAATCATAATATAAATCGATCCAGCCGTTTAGGCTTGGTTTCCACTGAGGCGGAGTGTATTAGAGCGGATACATGAATAGACCGATCACAATGCTCGAAATCTCCACTCCGCTCTAATGGAAACAGTGTGAGCGGAGTGAAGTGGAGCTAGCCATAATATCATACCAAATACATAAACGTACAGTTCCAAGCGGTTCAATGGCAGGCTGAATTTGTAACTGCCAAAAGGTAGATAGTCGCTGTCAAAAATAAGATTTTATATTATCCTACTAGATCAGAATTCTGTGCCCCACACCGATAACTTGTTCGATATCCAATCCATCTAGATCCGATATCACATAATAGGATTCTCTGAATCAGTCGCGCAGTGGTTTTCTGAGGTTTAGTGACCTGTTGCCGACCAGTCGCCATTATTAAATAAGGCTACGAATAATAGCGTAGCTGGTGGCAGTAGTGCGATGTGGAGTCAAAACGTGGTGAAGTAACGCGGGAAAGTTGCACAACACGGTTGTCAGAACGCTACAGTGAGGGAGTTTGTGAAAACTTAAAATAACTTTACTGTCAAAAATAGATGGCGTGAGAGAATCTCCTACCTAGCTCCCCCCCTTCACCTGCCCCTGTATGTCACCAACGACAAAACAGAATTTCGGGATGGAGATTCGCTCACGCCATCTATCCATGTGATGAATACTACTATTTTTAATTTTTAAAAGTTATCAGAAAATCCCTCATTTGCTTGATTTCAAATGTTAGCAAGTGACTTCGTAAAACACATTGACGGCTGCATCGATTGTCGCATCTAATCTCAGTATCTTCCTTCATGTTTAAGCCACATGTGCAACAGCTGGGAACGCTTAGTTTATGAACACATTATTTACCTTTACATTGACAAGTTTAATATGGTTTTCTAGAAAATGTACCCACTAAGCCAATGGACTTTCATACCTAGAGTTCAACATAATACTTTATTAGATAGTTTATGAATAAATATAATTTATACGTACATACACACGGCTGTGTTCCTGGAATAGGATAACTAGAACTGCATGATCATAAACGCGATCCCACAGCCAAGTTAAGCGTAGCGGGAACAGCACAAGTAGCATGACCTGCGAAACACGATATGATAAACCGATTTATCGACATTTAGCCTGTCAAAATACGATAAATATAACCGCCATGTTGAATTTTGTAAATAAGATGATACAATATGGGGGGCTGATGTAAATGAAATGATATGACAATTTGCTAGATTATTGTCTGCGATAATGAACGAGTTCCTTAGTCGACTTTCATGACATGCACGAAAGGAGATGCAGCTGATGTATTCTGTTCAAACTCCACATCAAAAATAAATTTGTGCTCTATCCTAACTGTAAACTTTAAATATAGAATTTACTTTAAAAATATTACATTGTACAAATAATTTTGTATTAAACGTTTGAACAAAGCACGTCAAATGCATTCTCTTAAATCAAATTTTTGAAATAAATTCAATTTTACCAATAATTCGCAACATTATCATCATGGAAAATAACATTAACAACCACTTAAAATTAGTATGTAATTGCTATAACCGGTTGCCTAGATAGATAATAACACAGTCAATCAAGTTACGAATAATAGGATCTACATCGAGTATAGAACACATAGGTCTAATTCTGTAGATAGCACGAGATGCCATTCTCTAGGGACATTCGAGATTCGCATAGTCCCCGGAGTGAAGTATGGAATGAACTTGGACATTCAACATAAACTATGTACTTAAACATAAACTTGATATCATATAAGATATATACATATATGATATTGGCCGCGTGGTGCCGGCAGAGTAGAATTCGTACCACCCCATGTCTGCCCGCGGGTATCGTACGAGGCGATTAAGGGTTTCCGGGAGGTGGGCAGCAGCGGCTCCCGTGTTGACAACAAAGTCCAAAATAAAAACTGCGATCACCAACCCGCTTTGTCATTGTTCAGTGTTACTCTAAACTCTTCAAGGTATGTTCATCTGGAAGTAGATCGAGAAATAAATCAATTCATATTATATTAGGTATTCCATAAAAATACGTTAGACTTCAATATTAAAGTCAATATTAATATAGTCTACAGTTAGTAAAGTAATTATGCTTCTGATTATACTCGACACGCTTCGGAAACTGGAAGCCACGTGGAAATTTTCACATGATATTATTGAAGCTTTGAGCAATTACTGATATTGCTTGCCACGATTATCCTGTATACAGCGAGAGGATTGCATGCTATACCGTTTTACTCCGCCTCAGACTTTAATCACACACAGCTATTAAAGAAAACACTCTTCCGAGTGCCCTAAAAAGAAAAGATACCATTGAGAATACGGGTTTGTCAGAAAAGTCTAGTCGCTCATAGACCGCGGCGTGCCGCCAGCATGCCCGCAGCGTTTACGCTGTAGACACGCCGCACGCTGATAAAACGCAGCGGCGTACGCGTCGATAGCACGCTGCAGGATCAGCCTTGTGACCAAATTTCTGAAGAGTTTTTCTCAAGAGAGGGATACTTCTTGGAGTTTCCCAAAAAACAGAGTCTACAGGTAGGCTTTCGTTAAACTGGACTACTGCCTCCTTCGAATATCTATCAAATTAGAATTAATTCAGCTTTTTTTATTGTTATTTATCACAGAACCTAGCTAGCTGTTTTATTCCGATAGTGAATCGAAAAAGGTCACCTTCTTGTAGAATTACATGTTGCAACTGAACTACAAGCACGCTTCACTCGCATCTTATTAGGGGATTTTAACTACTTACGAGTACTAAAATAAGCGCTGTCAATAACATAATATATTAAATAATAAAATATGCAATTACGCCAAGCTATGAAATTGACATTCCGTTCATTTGCATATGCAAATGCATAAAATCCGAGGTTATTATTACGTTACAAACAACAAACCAGTTTATTAACTTAAAATTTAATACTACGTTACTAAAATTAGGTCATGACAATCTAAAAATGTAAAAAGTGAGTTTACCAAATAATCTGATCCTGACATACCTACTTCTCATCTACACAATACACATCCTGCACATATTAATACAGGGTGTTTGTGACAGCCAGGCAAATATTGATACCATGGCTTCAAACCATGATTCTGAGGTGGAAAACACTGAAAATTTTCGCAGGAAAATTCAAAAATTTTCCGAAATTTCTTTTAATATTTTCAGAAAAAAAAATAGATTCGTTCGTTTAATTAGGCTTTATATAATGACTTAAAAATAAAATTTTAACCAAAAGATGATTTTAAAAAAATGCCCTCAAAAAAGTTCAAAAACCTGATCAATCCTAATGGAGAGTCACAAGTGATCCAAAAAATAGCAATGTGTCACACAATAACCAATAAGCACATTTAATTGGAACAGGATCGCCCGATACAATTAAGAGCAAAGATTACTTATAATCAAATAAAAAATACATTTCTTGCAAGTTGTGACACTGTCGTATAACTCAGCAGAATGGTACTTGTTCAGCATTTCAGTATTTGCCTGGCTGTCACCCACATCCTGTATAGTCACGCCCATCGTCCCTCAAAGAGGTTGGGCAGAAGTATGCAAAATACACACCCACTTTTCAACAGTTAGCCTATTAAGTCCCAAGTGATAAGGGGTGAGCGTACCGCCGTTATTCTGGCACAAATACAACAATCTAGCGACCGGTAACAAATCCGATGACTCCTGTAACAAGGTGTAGAAATATGTCTAGTGAGTATTAACGCCATATTGCATTAATATGGCGTTAATACTCACTAGACATATTTCTAGAATGGTAACAGTAGTAGACGTGAAGTAATGCGGGCTCAGTGGCTCCGCCCGCGGGCACTATACGTGACTAGCAGCCGCAATAGCGCTGTTACAACGTTGCTGAGTTAAAAATTAAATGATGCCGAATTGAAGACAGCTTGCGAGTTTCTTGACAATGCACTCAATTCTTTACTGGCAGCTTAAAGTCTAGCAGGTAGGTAGTTACCCAAAACGTTAAGAGATAGGTAAATAACCATGTTATACATACTATTCAAACTAATATAATAGCCTGAGTCTTACTGGAATACATTAACTGCATCTCCTTACGTGCAGGTCTTAAGAGTCAAGTAAGGAATTTAGGCGCTAAACTAGCGAAGTGTCAAGTGAATCTTTTAAATGTAAGTAACTCCGCTATGCTAAAACGTGACTGTATGATCTTATTTGCAAATTCGCAATTCTGTAGTTCTGGCTAGCCCATTTTAATCATGTTTATGTATATGTTTGTTTCAGAATGAAAACCACAATGAAATGTTTACCACTTTTATGCATTTCTTTAATGTCGTTAATAATACAGAAAGCATACTGTGGTCAGCGGATGAAACTACATAAATAATTATGAAACGGTGCCAAAGCTGCATAGAAACTAGCGACAAAGTCAACGACTATCGTAGGATACTGCTTCAGAAGTGCAATAATCTGGTCCTCCCTCAACCTACGGGAAACGTGACTAGATTCGCAATCAACCCTTATTGCGGTGACTATGTTGATTTAAAAATTAAACTGGAACTAGTAACTAAGGTAGGTGATATAAAAACGTAAGTATTAAGATTATATTATGTTATTTCATTAACGTTTTTAATAATCTTTGGCAAAGAGGTATTCGTCTTGGTATCATGATAATATTATTAGTATGTATGTACCAATATTGATTTTTATGTCCAACTTTGATAACTTTTACGGAGAGTGTGAAAATGTAAAATTACTTTCATAATAGGAAGAATTCTAATTTAGGGAGAAAATAGGATGTTTGTCTCTTTTACGCAGGAGTTATACAGGGTGATTTTTGGTCCTCAACGTTTCCGAAAACTACGGAATCTCCTCATCATCACGATCATTTTTCTCCATGGAAGCATACCTGGGAAGTGTCTGGTTCCCAAGATATTAGGATTCAAAGTTGAGTAAATATGTAGACTGCGGTTTTCTGCATAAATGCACATAGACGCGCGTAGCAAGATTTTTTCACGAGAAATAATTAATAATATGTATATGAAAAAACTAGCATAAACACTGGACACTATAAATTTCGCCCGATTAAACTTTTTTTAACCGACTTCAAAAAGAGAGGTTATCAATTCGCCTGTATGTTTTTTATTAACCGACTTCAAAAAGAGAGGTTATCAATTCGTCTGTATGTTTTTTTTAACCGACTTCAAAAAGAGAGGTTATCAATTCGTCTGTATTTTATTTTTTTTTTTTTTTTTTTTTTTTTTATGTGTGTTACCTCAGAACTCCGTCATTTATGAACCGATTTCAATTTTTTTTTATAGTTGGTCATGGTATACTTCCAGGTTGGTCCCATATTCACCATATCAGGATCTGATGATGGGATCTTGGAGAAATCGTGGGCAATCCTCGAATATTGTAGGCACATGTAGTCTGTTTTTATACTTTTACTGAGCGTTTTGATCACCTACATATAAAACATAACATCTGATGATGGAATCTCTAAGGAATCTAGGGATATCCTCAAATATAAAAGGCACGAGTAGTCCGTTTTTAGATTTTTATAGAGAATTTTGGTCAGCTACACATAATATAAAGGAAACGAGGGTCTGATGATGGAGCCGCCGAAAAACAGATAGTGGAACTTTTTAGTAACAAAATCCCCCTATGGCAGGGGGGGGGCCTACGTCCAGTAATGGACTGCAATAGGCTTATGAAGATGAAGATAATTGTGTTAAGTCATTAAATTATATGTTGCGTTAAGCCGTGTCCGAACGAGATGACGGATAATAGGGATGAATGAAAAAAGAGTACCTACATATTCACCGACCCCAAATGATTGGGAACAGGGCAGGAAGAAGGAGTGTAATTATATGTTGCTTAAATAAGTGTGTACATGGCTGTTGTGCTGCCAAATCTCTTATATTCCTCCGAGGCGTGGTGCATGTACCGTCGCCACATACGCACTCTGGATCGATTCCACCTCAAGTGCCTCCGATCCATCATGAGAATCAGATGGTCCAACCGAGTGCGTAATACCGAAGTATTGCGAAGAGCCAATGTAAGTGCCATTGAGGCCTACTTAATGCGTCGGCAGCTTCGGTGGTGCGGTCATGTGTCTCGTATGGCGGAGGAGAGATTGGCTAAGAGCATCTTCTTTTCTGAACTAGAGGAGGGCAAGCGGAAACGCGGCGGGCAACTCCTCACATACAAAGATGTTCAGAAAAGACATGAAGAGATGGAATATAGATCCATCTAAATGGGAAGTTTTGTCAGCACAACGACCAGAGTGGCGCAGGACGGTGATAAAGCAAGTACACGAGTTCGAGGAGCAGCGTCAAGCTGATCTTGACGCTAAACGTGATGAACTAAAGACTCGTCCTCCTGCTGCCATTATCTATAATACAATAATGGCGCACTAACCTGTCCTCTGTGTGCGCGGGCGTTCAGGGCGAAGATTGGCTATGTAAATGTAAGCCATCTCCGAGCGCATGAACGCCAACTTAGTAATATCTAGGAGTAGAAGTGGTCGCCATGACCGAAATTGGTCGGAGGTCATCATTATCATCATATTATCAGACGTAAAGTTTCGAAGCCTAGTCCTTTTTCTCTTGTCATGTGGCCTATTTTATATAAAAATTATATAAATCTGACAATATTATGCCTCCTAAACTTCGTACACGGCTTAACGCAATATATATTTGCCCTTTAGTTAAATTTTACTTTAGTAAGCTCGAGTTTTGGGAGGAAGTCGGATTTTCGTTTTAAAAAATTTTTTTTTATTTTATTTTTTTTTATTTTTTATGTGTGTTACCTCAGAACTCCGTCATTTATGAACCGATTTCAAATTTTTTTTTATAGTTGGTCATGGTATACTTCCAGGTTGGTCCCATATTCACCATATCAGGATCTGATGATGGGATCTTGGAGAAATCGAGGGCAATCCTCGAATATTGTAGGCACATGTAGTCTGTTTTTATACTTTTACTGAGCGTTTTGATCACCTACATATAAAACATAACATCTGATGATGGAATCTCTAAGGAATCTAGGGATATCCTCAAATATAAAAGGCACGAGTAGTCCGTTTTTAGATTTTTATAGAGAATTTTGGTCAGCTACACATAATATAAAGGAAACGAGGGTCTGATGATGGAGCCGCCGAAAAACAGATAGTGGAACTTTTTAGTAACAAAATCCCCCTATGGCAGGGGGGGGGCCTACGTCCAGTAATGGACTGCAATAGGCTTATGAAGATGAAGATAATTGTGTTAAGTCATTAAATTATATGTTGCGTTAAGCCGTGTCCGAACGAGATGACGGATAATAGGGATGAATGAAAAAAGAGTACCTACATATTGCACCGACCCCAAATGATTGGGAACAGGGCAGGAAGAAGGAGTGTAATTATATGTTGCTTAAATAAGTGTGTACATGGCTGTTGTGCTGCCAAATCTCTTATATTCCTCCGAGGCGTGGTGCATGTACCGTCGCCACATACGCACTCTGGATCGATTCCACCTCAAGTGCCTCCGATCCATCATGAGAATCAGATGGTCCAACCGAGTGCGTAATACCGAAGTATTGCGAAGAGCCAATGTAAGTGCCATTGAGGCCTACTTAATGCGTCGGCAGCTTCGGTGGTGCGGTCATGTGTCTCGTATGGCGGAGGAGAGATTGGCTAAGCGCATCTTCTTTTCTGACTTTTTTATTTACTCGAGGAAGGCAAGCGGAAACGCGGCGGGCAACTCCTCAGATACAAAGATGTTTCGAAAAAAGATATGAAGAGATGCAATATAGATCCATCTAAATGGGAAGTTTTGGCAGCACAACGACCAGAATGGCGCAGGACGGTGATAAAGCAAGTACACGAGTTCGAGGAGCAAACTAAACGTGATGAACTAAAGACTCGTCCTCCTGCTGCCATTATCTATAATTACAATAATGGCGCACTAACCTGTCGTCTGTGTGCGCGGGCGTTCAGGACGAAGATTGGCTATGTAAATGTAAGCCATCTCCGAGCGCATGAACGCCAACTTAGTAATATCTAGGAGTAGAAGTGGTCGCCATGACCGAAATCGGTCGGAGGTCATCATTATCATCATATTGTCAGGCGTAAAGTTTCGAAGCCTAGTCCTTGACTATGGGCAAATACCCTCCATGGCAGTCTTGTGGCGTGCCCTGGGGGAAGCCTACTTCCAGCAGTGGACTGCAATAGGCTGATGATGATGATGATGATTTACGTTCTGGGTGTCAGTCCATCAGGGCGTAAATCTAAAAGTTTTGTAAATATAATATAGCTAGTGGACGCCCGCGACTTCGTCCGCGTGGACTGCAGAAAAAACAAAATGTCGAAATTATCCGGAATAAAAATATTTTGCCGGGATAAAAAGTAGCCTATGTGTTAATCCAGGGTGACACCTGCTAACTCCATACCAAATTTTATTAAAATCGCTCCAGCCATTTTTACGTGAAAGAGTAACAAACATCCATCCATCCATCCATCCATCCATCCATACTTACAAACTTTCACGTTTATAATATTAGTACGATTTCCAATACCAGATGGAAAGCCTAAGAACAAGGGTCGAAAGTAATTGGTATCGTAACGGTAACCCTTTTACGTTTAAGGTTCGACAGCCGTAAACGTATCGACTGTCGTAAAATTGATCCCGGTAATAAAATTACAGAGCGTGAAGGGAAAATGAAATATTCTTTCGACATTACTGGAAAAAAATGCAAAATTTTATGGTGCAGGGCTTGTGATTCCAATTTCAAACGAATATTAGGCGATAATTTTAAAAGTTGAAGAAGTTATAAATACGAGTAAATACATTTTCTTTGAGATGTATATTTCTAAAAGAAAATCCAGCATTCCGTTTTCTCACGAAAACACATTGTACGAGTATTGACTCAATATGCAAAAAATTAAAAGGTGAATTACTTTAAGTAATACCGGGAAAATTTTCAATTTGTTTAAAAGGCACGATCTTGCGGACCAAAGGAACTTACAACCCGAACCTTTATTCGCTTGAGCAATAAAACCTCTTGTAATGTGACAGACTCTGTCGGCCCAGCCGGAGCGGATAATGTCCTCCACTCTCTTTATACCATTGGGTTTATCTCCGGACCTTCTGGGACACGCCTGACCCTGATTTATATATGAAAAGTCCAAATTTATTGGATACCCAGCGCTGGTAGTTAATAGCGTAGGATATTCTGGGGTTAACCACACAACTAAAATAATGAGTGGCGACAAAACACGCCGAATGTGAGTTTGTGGTTTCATTTTGTTAGACGGTCGGATAGTCAACCGTAAATGTATTGTTTTTAAAGATATCATTACTTCCTCTACAGAGTTTCGAGCCATATTGTTTAGTTGTAGAGTTTTGAAAACAGTTATCATAATATGTTTTAAACACTGTCCGTGTTATGTCAAGAATTTAAGCTTCAACTTTTTTTATGACTCCGTCGATTGTCAATATAATTTAAACATTGCCTTAGTTAGACACCTCACATTTTGAGGTCAAACGTAATTTTTAAACAGTATCTAACTTTAGACGTGTTTTTGTAATAACACCACGTATATCAACTTATGTATTATAGTACTGTATACAATTATCTCTCGTGGGTAGGTATATAAAACATGTACGTCATATTCTACTCTTCGTACCAGTTTTACCATGGACTTGGATAAATCAATGAAAGGGCTTCAAATAATATAAAAGAAATGGTTAAATTTGTCGGGAGTAAAAAATATAAAGAATAAAAAATCCATCCAGGGGTGCAGTCGACAGGCAAAATAAAATAAAAATGGTGATTTCAGCGAATAATTAAAATTGTCAGTAATATCGCTTTATTTTGTTGAATACTCATTTTCGCTCTGCTCTGCTGAGTCTGTTACTTGCTTTTGTTTGAAGAACCGGTTTGATATTTCGATAGTTGTGTTTTCGTTATTATCGATTACATGCTTCCATTATTATATTCGTATCTACATATATTAATAATAATATTGTTATTAGTTTGAGGACATATTAATTGAATTACCATAATAACTTCCACGTAACTGGTTTTCATAATATTAATACATTCCTTGTTATTATAAAAGAATTTAAAAGTTGTTTAAGCTCAACATTATCTAATTTTGACAGATATTCTGTACATTTTGCAATCAAATGTCATTTTGAACAATGTGTAGTTATAACACCGATTAGTAGTTAAGCCATACTATATATATGGCCGAAACACAAAACCGCGTTGCGGCGCCGTAACGCTAAGGCCGCGTCCTCATTAGGCAAACAGTGAGCGGCTGACAGTTTGCTTCTACTTTGGCTCCCTATACATTTTAAATGGAGTGTCCATACAGCGCGTAATGTACGCAGTTTGCGACGTTTCTCTTGCCGACTCATTCCGATTCGCGGCGAATGATGCGGACTCAGAGTCAGTCGGAGAACAGTCAGCCGCTCACTGTTCGCCTAATGGAGACGCGGCCGAAAATCGGCAGTGCCGTCACTGCCGATTCTAGAAGCGCGGCGCCGCAACGCGATGCGTATTTCAGCGTCGTGACGCTATACTTGGTGACAATGATTCAGTTTGTTTCTATTACTCTTGCAAACAACACGCGTCAACCCGGAAGCAGTTTTAAAGGAATCTATATAAAGAAAATATATTTAGCGCATTCCTAAATTGATGTCTCAGAATCTATATGAGTAAGACCTGAATGGCTTAGTACGATGTGTAGACATCGGCTTAGAAAAGATTTCACAAATCAAGAGGTAAAACTGGTAAAGGTTTTATGAAGAAAATAACTAATGCAAGTTCCGTACTATCGTTGCTTGGGGAATTTTTTAAATAAGGTACATGTTACCGAAATGTTCTTCATGGGACAACTAAAACTCAGGTTAGGGCTCATCGGATGAAGTGAAAATAACCGCTGGAAACTTTACATCATGGTTGAGATAACACCGAACGAAGAAGTTTGTAATACTGCCAAGGAGGTATCTTCAGAGCTCAACTTAAAATAAACATTTTAAACGCAATACTTCTACGATTAAATTTAAAACACAATTTCGCTTTTACGCTCATCCATCCAGGTAAATATGGCCGAACAGTAAACTTTAACGGCATTGTAAAACGAGCAATTAACTCTGGCCGTTTGTACTGAATACTGGTTTATATACAACTACGGTGATCACTCGTGTAGTTATGTAAAAATAAAAATAAAATACTCTCGACAAATCCGTCATAAAAGAGAAAATAAGACAATTTTTCGGTAGAGTAAGTAGGTAGTTTGTATTTTCTAAATATATAGGTTGATAACAGTAAATTTGAGTGCTTTTTATATCAGTTAATTATTGGCAAACAATCTTCATCCATGTCAATTTTTTTTTCACATTTCCGTGGTTTTTCCAGTAAAACACTGCTAAGGACTTTTGATAAATGTTTTTCCATTAGCATTAGAACTATGCAAATTTATTCCACACTTCGCCGCGTTGCACTAGAAACTTCGACAGCTAGTCGTTAGTATAACCCGAGCCAGCCAACACATCGCCTACCACACAGACTTGCCGGGCTCTGTCATAATCCGGTATTATATCTGAATAATACATAAGCTCGAACTTTGACGGAATAGAGAATTAATCCCTACCAGTATTGTCGGATAGTTCTACAGCTAAACCTCTGCAATGTAAAATACAGTTTCATGAACTTTATGGGGAGACTTTTTTCGAAAAAATACTGAAATTTATACATTATTGTAACACAATGATGCATCTTCTCTACATAGATTTTTATGCGTAAATAATAAACCTCAAAAAACTTTTATGGGAAAGAATAATACTTATACATTTTTTATACCAAAGTCAATATTAATGGGGTGAAAAGAATCAGTTAGAGTTGTTAAAGCTACGCTAACTGGTTTGGCGCGGCTAAAATGTTGCTAGAAAAGCGTATTGTATCGACACGCTCCAATCACATCAGTTACGTTCGAGTTTAACGAGAAAAATTCCACAGCGTGCACATTTTTCCTGTCATAAAGTGATAAAATAATTTAAAACGTCGCCGTACTCGGGATTTCTTGGGCTGCGGCCAAAGCTGCGGGATGCACCGTTATCCCGTGTTCTGGGGCCAAAGTTTTAAGAAGCATTTCCTTGTCTAAGTTCGGTGTTATTATAAAATGTAAAAAGCGACTGGAATTGCGAAGAGAGTGGAAGTTCGACGTGTTTTGCTTGCTTCAAATGACGATTATGGGCGGGATATGCCGGAGTAGTGAGCCGGGTGCATTGCCATAGATTTTTATTGCCACAACCGACATCAACGAAGCGCTATCTTTCGTAATTGACTTCGAAGCTAGGTTGTTCGCTTTAATGTGTTTTCCATGCGCTGGGTTTCAGTAATGACGCTATTTTGTAAATGCATTTAGTTTCCTGATGCTAAGTGCTACTTAAAACGTACTAATTAGTGGCAGTTAAGAAGTAGGTTGAATATTATATTATGCAGGGTTTTTTTTAAAATACATTTACTCTCATACAAATATATTATATTGTGTACCTAGGTAAGGTTATAGCGTTTATTTTCCTAAGTACATTGAATTATTCACCTAAAAGATATATAATAGTGAATTACTAAAGTAGATTCGATTTATATGATATACCGAGATGAAAGTACCGAAATTAAATATCTTCCAAGTCTCTGTTCGCTGTAATAAAACTTATAAAACGTCATAATTCATCTTCGTTGTCATATTTACTGAACTACATTTGAAGTACCTCTACAACACCTCAAAGTATGAGCATAAATCACTTTTATTCTATTTAAAACTTACTTTATATAAATTTTTAATAACTCGAATAATTCTTTAAATTTTTAAATTTAATAAATAATTAGGCGATGATTCCTTGGTGAAACATTTTAATAACCGTGAACATAGACTGTGAAGACACTTCACACCAATACTCAGTATTAATCTCGAGTGAATACTTATAATATTCGAAATCGAGTATTGTATAGAAGATTCCTTTCAAGCAATTACGAAAATCGAATACGAGCCCAAAACAGACGAGAATTAATCGAGACATCTGCGTAAATTTTACGATCGTATCGGGTATGGGTAAGGAGGCTTTAAGGGACCTTTGCCACTAGGATATTAGTGTAGTGAGCTATCAAACTAAAGCTTTGGGGCATCATTTTCGCGAAGGCTATGCAACTGTTGATATAACAGACCGTTGATATAACTGCCATTTTAATAAGAATTCGACAAAAGCTTTCGGAATCCAAGAGCGGCAGGTTAATTAATAGCTTTTAGAATAGGATATTACGGTTTCTAAATATATAGTCCCAATCACAGTAGTGATATACTAATGAGAAAGCTTCCTAATACTCCAAATTCATAATTGCTCATGTATCATTCAGTTAGGGCCTGCACCTGATCGCCGTATTTGTGACGTCATATCCTTGCTTATGATTGGAATCCTATTTGGTTGGTACAAGGAGCGAAATCGTATGTTTTATGGGAACTTACAGGATGTGAGACAGTTAAGATTATTTAGGTAAGTATGGTGTTTGTGTAATAAATTTAAGCCATTATAATGATATAGATAGGTAATCTATCTCTAGTGTTACATGAGCATATAATAATTTTATATTATGCTTTAGATAGTTAAATTGGATTCAAAATTGTAGCTTGCATTTCAATAGTTTTTATTGTTCCAATCTTTTACGAGGCATGAGGTAAAAATTTTAATTTTAACTAGTGGACGCCCGCGACTTCGTCCGCGTGGACTGGAGAAAAAACAAAATGTCGAAATTCGAATTATCCGGGTTTAAAAATATTTTCCTGGGATAAAAAGTAGCCTATGTGTTAATCCAGGGTGTCAGCTAACTCCATACCAAACTTAAGTAAAATCGCTTCAGCCGTTTTTACGTGAAAGAGTAACAGACATCCATCCATCCATCCATCCATACTCACAAACTTTCGCGTTTATAATATATATTTCATAAACTTAAAAATATAGGTATAGTTATGATAATAGATTACTTGCAAAACTCTAAAAAAAATTACGATTGCAATGTCATAAATATGTTTTAAGAAATGAAAAAATTCTTCACCCGAGTGGGATTGCCATGTCTTTACAAATAATGGTAATAAGGCAGATAAATATCGAGCTATTAATATATTAATCCTGTAAACGTGTTTAAGTGCACTTTAAAACTAAATGCGCCGCGTGCAATCGCCATTAGTATCTATCTAAGCGTGTTCCATCTCGATCGAGTGATAAATCGCAGCTTTCACGGAAACTTGTACCATCAGGGCAGCATGTGTTACATTACCGGCGTCTATTTGATTTTTCAGATAAACCTAGCTTCAAACGTTTGAGCCAATGCTGAGCCAACTTTAAATCTATTGGATAACAGGAGAAAGCTTTTTAGATAACTTTGGACGACAGGGCAAATGTTGGAAAAGATTTTGTTATCAATTAATAATTTTTACTTATTTGGACAAGAAGAATTTACATTGAATTCATGAATTTTCATTTATTATTTTTAACCGATTGGTTTTAAATTGTTGATTCCTAATAGACTTTAATCTTTTACATGGTTTATTAAAATAAATGTGAATAAATTAATCTGCTGCACCATCATTTTCTCATAGTGCGGTCTTGTTATAAATTGATAATATCGTAATTTAATCTAATCTTAATCAATCATCATTAAAAAATAGATATAACAATAATGGCCACTCGACAATATATTTGTTTAGGTTATATACCTTACCAGTAGGAACAGTTTGTTTAATTCCAAGTTACAATTTCACTATTGTTGGTTTTTGCCATTGGCTTATTTCACTAACAGCCTCATGTAAAATGCAAGCGCCATAGCCGTAATTGCAGCTGCAGTTTCTGATGGTAGCTGAGACGAATTGCAATGTATTTCTTTGTTGGCTAACGGTTTAAGCTATAAATACAAACTATTCAGAACATACGAATAGTACACGTTCCGTTTTGAAATTGCCAGTAGCGAACTAATGCGTGGAATTGCTTCATTTCAATAGATGAAAATAAAAATAATATGTTCGTAGCATGTTCGTAGCTTGCTACGAAATTGATTCGGTGACTCGTAGTTTACTACGTTCCTAACTATGAGCGAACTTTATAGTTTTAGATTGTTATTTTTAACCGACTTCAAAAAAAGGAGGAGGTTCTCAATTCGTCTGTATGTATAATTTTTTTTTATGTATGTTCACTGATAGCCTCAAAAAAATTTTTTTTGTTGGATAGAGTTAGAGGTGGTCCCATTTTCACCATCTCATATGATCCAGAAGAAATCAAGGGCAACCACCGAAAATTGATGGTATGGTGCTTTTGTTGGCTAACAGCCTCATGTAAAATAACGGTTAGGAGTTTGGATACAGTACTGCAATTGGTCGATGGAAACTACGAGTATTTAGTAGTATGTAGGGCTAACGTGTTAGCTGATGCTGCCATGATGAAGCTACAGAACTCCTTAACGGTTAGGAGTTCGTAATTGCATGTAGGGCTAACGTGTTACTTGAATCAACATCAGTTGATGAAGCTACAGAACTCCACTGATGTCGATGAAAACTATTTGTTAGTATGTAGGGCAAACGTGTTACTGATCTGACGAAGCTACAGAACCCCTTAACGGTTAGGAGTTGGGAGACAGTACAGCAATTGGTCGATGGAAACTATTTAGTAGTATGTAGGGCTAACGTGTTACTTGAATCAACATCTGATGCTATTCGATGGAAACTATATAGTAGTATGTAGGGCTCTTTGCTTGTGAGGTGAATCAACATCTGTGCTGTGCTGTGCTGATGGTGGAACTCCTTAACTAGGAGTTAGGGGACAGTACTGCAATTGGTCGATGGAAACTGTTTAAGCTATAAATACATGGTAACGATGAAAACTTAGGTATATTCGTTGCCACCCTTAACTAAGGGTAGTACTCTATACATCAAATAAAGTAAGTTTATGCAAAAAAAAATGCTGAGAAACGATGTAAATTTTTTTGAAACAATTTTTTTATTAGGTACTTGATCGGCGAAATGAGTGTCCATCTTTATGTTAGTTTTTTATACAGATATTAATTATTTCTCGTGAAAAATCTTCTACGCGCGTCGTGCAGAAAAACGCAGTCTATTTACTCAACTTTGGACCCTAAATTGGAAACCAGCCAGGTAGTCCAAGGAGAAAAAGATCGTGATGATGAGGAGAACTAGTTTTCGGGAACGTTGACGACCAAAATGCTGTATAAACTAGCATCTATTTATGTCCACAACGCATTAACACAACTAAAAATCGAGAAATAAACAGACTTTTAAAAAAAAAATTAACCGCTTCATTTCAATAAAAAGATAACGTATCTAATTTATCTACTTAAAATAAAAATCTCAAATATTTGTGCCGACAAACTCGTAGTTTGGCATGTAAGACAAATTGTATTTTTCTTGTAACAAAGTCATCTTTAACTATTTAAATATTTATAATTATCACATATTTTTTGGAGTCGGTGCCAGCCAAACAAATCAATGTAATAAGAAAACTGACCCACACTAAATAGTACGAAATTGATTCGGTGACTACACCGTATTTTGCCGTGTGTGTGGTGCCAGCCGCGCGCGTCCATACTACGTTACCCTGGCACCGACTATGAGTAAATATTTAAATAGTTAAAGATGACTTTGTTAAAGTATTAGGTATTAAGTTGTAAATATTTAAATAATTTGAGATATTTAATATGTATTAAGTAGATAAATTAGATACGTTATGCTATGCTCAATAAACGGAATCGAAATTAATTTGTTCTACAAGTAAAATCAAAATCTCTAGTATACAGGGTGTAGGTGACAGCCAGGCAAATACTGAAATGGTGAACAAGTACCGTTGTGTTGAGTTATACGTCAGTGTTATTACTCGCAGGAAATGCATTTTTAATTTGACTATCTGTAATCTTTGTTTGCTGCGCCAATTGAATCGGTCGATCTTGTGACTGGTTAAATGGGCTTATTGGTTATTGTGTGATTAGTGGTTTTTGGATCACTTTTGACTCTCCATTAGGGTTGATAAATTATTGGAACATTTATGAGCGCAACTTTTTTGAAAATCATCTATTGTTAAAAATTTTGTTTTAAAGCCTAATTAAACGAACTAAACAATTTTTTTTTCTGAAAAAATAAAAATATGTCAAAAAATTCTAGGATTTTCCCGCGAAAATTTTCAGTGGTTTTCAAAATCATAGTCTGAACTCACCATATCAATATGTGCCTGGCTGTCACAAGCACCCTGTATGTGTATAATCTTAATAAATACATAAACATGACTGTATTATACTAGAAAGAGATAAACCGATAAGTCACAACAAAAGACGCGACGAAATACATATGATGTCAGTATGCAATCGGTATGCTGCTGGAGTGCGAAATAGCTCGGACGCTATGTCGCGAGCAACATGCAGTAAGGACAAAAGGAGATGACCAAACAACGTATATTCATAGAAACTAGTGCCTCTCTTATCGGGGCAAAAAGGTGGACTCTGAATAGGTCACAAACACTAACCTGTGTTTGGTTTATACTGTACTGCGAAGGCTTCATTGGCTGACTAAGGTCTACATTGCTAATCGCATTTCCTTTCTGTAATACCTTTATAGAGGGATTCGCATGCTTATCAGAATGAATCTCTGGTCTCTCGACATGTACGAATCGGTGTCCATAAAATAGTATATTGTGTTTCTAGTTGGTTGAAGATTCCGCATATGACCCCAACAAATCTGTTATTATGACAATAAATTGGATTTCTTGGTGTTTGTATAGCATTACATAATAATATGGTTACTTAATTTTAAGTTGGAGTTTATTACACGTTTTGCAAGTTATCCACAAGTATGACTGCCTACCTATGACTACTGGATCTAAGTTACTCGGAAATCTATTATAAAAAGTAACATGTAAGGAAATGATTTATTAACGCTGAAGCATAACTACTGAAGCTAGAAATGTAAAATTTGAACCGTGTGGCTTCCTTATGCAACGTAAAGTCCAAATGATTTCCCGAAATTCCCACAGGAATGGTAAATAACGGAAATTCTATTGTTTACGTCCGCTAGCACATAATAAAAGTGTTACGTAGTAAAATGTCACGATTAGAAAATAAAATTAATGTTGAGGGATTCAGCTTTGTTTGCCGAGATTTGGCTAATATATAGCTATCGGGATATACGTTGCCAATATGTAATTTAGAAAAGAGATGGTAAAATTCGTTATCCGAGTAATTGACCCGGTGGCTTAGTGGTTATAGCGGCTGGCACGGTTTGCAGTGGTCGTGGGTTCGATTCCCACTCGGGTAAAGAATTTTTTCCATTTTCTTTATTATAAAATTATTAATAAAGAAATGGAAAAAATTCCTCACCCGGGTGGGAATCGAACCCACGACCTCTGCATTCCGCGTGCCAGTGCTCTCACCACTGAGATTTTCTTTATTAATAATTTTATATAATTAACGTCGAATGTTTACGCCCGTAAGTCAAATATACATATATAAAGTGTTATCAAAAAGATACTTAACGAGAAAATGATGTTAAACCCGAAAAATATACTTTGTTGAACCTACATACGTAGACCGTTCTTGAAATTTTCCCACTTATACGAGTATACTTGTAAAAACAACTTCATTTCCAAAACACGAAACTTGACCAACCTAATTTCCAGCGAAAGTCGTTTTATCCCCGACAAGAATACTGAATGGCTACTTTCTTCCCGAGTTTTGTATTGGGGCCCTTAATACCCATGGGCCGGGGAATGGGGCCCTGTATTCACCACCTGTGACACTTCATGTCACATCCCTAACGTTCGCTATTGTACATCACTATGTTTCTCGGAAATTATTTCCGCGCTGTGCAATGTTGCTTTCTTCCTGTATTTACTGGGATGTGAATCTGTGATTTATTTTGTTATATTCTTGTATGTTTGCTATAGGTTTTCCGACGTAATACAGAACTTAAACATATAGAAGGGAATTTTTGGCATAGATCCTCATTTATGATACATGGTTTAAACAGCGTTCGTACTTAATAATAGTAAAAACAAAAAGTATTTTTGTAGATTTTTTTAAAGATTAAGCACAATTTGAATTACAGATGTTTTAGAATAGTTTTTTCTCCAGAAAAACTTAATGCTTAAGCAAGTAATGACCTAATTTAAAATAACCACATTACTTCTCCAACAACAAAATCGATAGGTTTGGCTTTTGACATTTCTTTAAGTAAAAAAAAAAACGAAAAATAACAAATGAATAGCGTATCAGTCACCGTCTTGTACCGTTCGTGGGGCGAATGATTAAGGATGCCATGGAACCCCTTAAATAGAGCCAAGTAAGTTTTCAACCGAAACGATATTAACTTTTGAAATGACAGGAATTACTTGCGACTTCCGTTTATGTGAATTACTTCAACGAAGCGCTTTTTACTGAGATCGTCAAGAAAATAGAGACTTTCTTTATATATATTATGTCCAATAACATTTTAAATTTACCTATTAAAATTTTTTCAAAAAAGCATTGCAATCAAAATAAAAACACTGACAAACCTCACGGAGGTTTTGAATTTTTGATGGTAAAAATATTATTTTGGTTTTATTAAATGAGCAAATATTTCTTTTGGTTTAAATTCTTTTACGGTCGTACAAAGGGGCCGCTATCAACGAGTATTTAATTTGGACAGACCCTTTTAAAACATTGTTTATGAAATTAATAATAACTTATACATTTTATAAATACAACGACTGCTTTACCGTTGTAATTTTTGTGGAATATTTTTATAAAGCTTTTCATCGATACATTTTCCCTATTTATAATTTTTTTCAAATACCATAAATACAAAATATGTAGGTATTTTGTAAAAATAGATTATCTATTTACCCGTAGAATAAACGTCTTATTTAAAGTTCTTTATACATTTCAAGTATTAAATCCATATTTCTAACCATTTTCTTGGTAATATTTAGTACTTTCTAGTCTTAAAAGTCCTAATTGCACACGGCCTAAACTAAAGGCACAATACACACTACACGGTCTCTGTTCGCAGGCGGCTATTGTGTCATGTGATGTGGTGCGTTCGCGGCTCGTGATTGCGATGACACGGTGCGGGTGCTGCGGGGGTAGGGGTGCCATTGTGATTACCCATAAAGTAGGAATAACGAGGAGCTGCGGTAGTTAATATCACACGACACAATCCGCCTGCGAACAGAGATGGTGTAGTGTGCATCGTAGTTTAGGGCGTGTGCGGATAGGACTTTTTAGACTATTAGAACTTGAGAGTAAGTATTACTTAAATACTAAGTAGAAACTGGTGAAAAAAGTAACTTAAAATCTAGTCCTTAAAACTACGAATGTAGACGTACAAACGACCAATAATGTAGCCTACACTTAACCCTATTCCGAATATTCTTATCCACGAAAATAAGATTGAAATTATAATATTTAATAGCTGTTAGTACACCTCTTATTTGTGTCTGCTCCATGTAATTACCACATACTACCTTCTAACTACTGTTTTGAGAATGTATGCTTGTTATGCTTTGACTCTACCATTGAATAGGAACTAGTTCAGATGGAGCAGTACATATGTACCAATAAAAGAATAAATCGAAATAAGTAAGTAAAAATATAAAAGACAAAAAAATATCGGCGTAGTATCTTTATGAGTACATATAAAAAAAACTGCATTAAAATCGGATCATCCGTTTGGGAGCTACGATGCCACAGACAGACATATACACATTTACACACAGATAGAGAGAGACACGTCAAACTTATAATACCCCGTCGTTTTTGCATCGGGGGTTAAAAAGTAGTCAACTTTTAATGGTGATTGGACTAGGTCGCAGCTTCTGATTGCAATAATCGAGATTCGAAGAAGAATTATGCGAATTCAAGCAGTCAAGTAAAATAATAATAAAAAATAACAATTTAGCAATAAAGATAAATTGTAGTACTTACCTATAAACATACCTAACTAATTAAAATATAATTGGCAAGTAATAATTGAACGCCAACATTTGAATGATTTTTTACTTGTTCTTGTTAAAATTTGAATAAATATTCTGTTTTTACAGAAGACACATTTTTGAGAGCCTTATTAAATTTTTCATTTCTTTCTCATTGAGAAATACAATATACTTTTCATTCCACCGCTTGAGCGTTGAAATACAAACGAAGCGTCATTATAAATCATAAAAGCGAGCTTTAAGGATCGCTAAACGAAATGTAGAACAGAATGGTCATGTATAACTGTTTGCTTTGGAATATACGAGTTTGTACCAATGTACCTACATAAAATGTGTGTACACCTTATTATCCCTTGTAAATTAAATAGAATAAATTGAAATCTGAATTTAATTTAAGTCGTGTGAAGACAGGCATTTTGAAATTGGTTTTATGTTATTTAGATATAGAAATTGGATTATTATAAAGTCTTTTATATACTTACCGAAATAATATTATCAAGATATATGGCATATTAAAGGCTCGAGCACACCGGATGCGTGTGCGTGCACGTAAGCGTAGACGTATACGTACCTCTGAGTTGTAATGTATGGAATTGTATAGGCACGGGCAGACAGGATGCGTATGCGTAGACGTAAGCATAGACGTCAAGCGGTGACAGTTCTATACATTAAACTCAGAGGTACGCATCCGCATCCGGTGTGCTCGAGCCTTAAAGTCTGTATGCGATTCACATAGGATTTCGCACAATGCCCCCTAACTAAATTATTCGCAATCCGTTACCGTATATTAGTAAGCTAGCTTTTAAACTCTTCTTTATGTGCATAAGATAAAAAAAAACTCAAGAGAGCAAACTTTTTGTTCCCACGTAAGTTCATTTAGACACAGCAAGAGGCAATAATTATGTCTAGGATAGCTTAACAATACAGGAAAGGAAATGTTGCAGTCGTGTAATGCCGCAATCGTATTGTTGCATGTAAGAGCACATAATTGCGACTTCGTCACAGTATGAATGGAGCTCGTCAAGAGAAGCAAGCGAGTATACCACGCTTTTGATGAACTGAAAGCTCTGTCTATACTACAGCTATAGGTACTACAATGATGTGATGTGCTAGTGTTTCTACACAAATCGCAGTACTTGCTTAGTCACGTTTGAATACAAACTTAGCTTTGCGTGTTTCAGTATTTTTGTATGATATACTTAGTAAAAGTAAGTCCATGTTAGTCATTCAGCTATTTAAAGCACTCATAAAAAAGGTTTTAGAGTAAATTTTTGTAGCAATATTGGTGCATTTGCAGTCAATTTTTTTCATTGAAATTCATTTGAGCAAATAGTATCTATTTTGTGCTCGTAGCATACCTAAGAATCGATCATCGTTGTATAATTGACGAAAATTGGACCGTCGTCGTCGCGTCGTCGTAAAAGTTACAAAAGTAAAGTTTCCGACACTCTGAGGCGCATATGCCTGGATATATTAGCATTGTGGCCGCGTGGTGCTGGCAGAGTAGAATTCGTACCACTCCATGTCTGCCCGTGGGTATCGTACGAGGCGATTAAGGGTTTCCGGGAGGTGGGCAGCAGCGCCTCCCGTGTTGACAACATAGTCCAAAATACAAACTGTGGTCACCAACCCGCCTGCCAAGCGTGGTGACTATGGGCAAATAACCCCATGGCAGTCTTGTGGCGTGCCCTGGGGGAGGCCTACGTCCAGCAACGGACTGCAATAGGCTGATGATGATGATGATTATCATTTTGATTTGCACTATCTTCAGTACTAAATACTAATCTTCGAGTATAACAGTAACTAGAATAGACATATATCTGAAAAGAAGTGTACAGATATGTAAAGGCATATAATGGCGCTTGACGAGCTGTAGCTTTTGATGAAGCCGCCGTATACTCAGCTGGCGATGGCATGAATGGCGCTCGTCTCTGAGTGCGAGCTAAAGATCTAGCAGAATAAAATTTGATGAAGCGTTTTTCAAAGTGAGCATTTCACTAGAACGTATACATACATGCTAAACTGATTATATAGATACTGGAAATGGCACTGGGCATATAGTATTGCACTTTTAAAAACTAGCCTATCTTTGTCCTTAATATCGTCTCTGGAATTAAATAGTGCAGATAGAAAAATTTGCTTAATAAAGATCTGAGGACCAGAATAAAATATGTGCACCTGCAAGCGTGCATTAATCGATAATAATCCAAACTATTCGGCTATTTACCTATCGCTAGGTATGACATTGGTATTGTAGCCGCTCGCTTCACTGGGCGCGCGGCGCGCTGAACCGTTGATGCGCCGCGCCTACAAGCAGTGGCTGTCGTTGTCGGAGACCTATTATTTTGTGTTTTTATTATTTACTATTTATTAGGCATCATATTAATAAACTTTATTAGTCTTAATTGTTGCCGCAATTATTTTTATTACGACTCAAAGTCGAAAAATCGTAGATTTTTCTATCAAGTATGCGTTTAAAATGATTTAAAATGAATGTAGTAATATTGAGCTAATTGGTTTTACTCTTAGATTTATCTCATGTATATATTATAAGTTTTAAATGCATAAAGTCATAGTTTAAGTAAAACAATAAAATTATGAGACTTTTATTTAAACATGTTTCACTATCCCGAAATTGCAACGCAACATTTGAAAGATAGAACTTTGTTAGATGGATGAATTGTTGTTACTAATTGTAGAATCAAAATAAACAGTAATTAATAAATTTTATACATTTATTCACAGTTTCGTACAAAAAATAAATAAAATATCCTAACAAAAATGGTTAAACGATTATTTAAAAATAACAGTGCTCGCTGCCAAAAATGCTCTGCCTTTCAAGTTTCTGTACAGTTAACTTTTGTATGGAGGTAACATTATTTATTTAATGTTTGTAAACAATAGTATGTCTAAAAGCTATAACAAGTCTAAAAAGTGAGTAAAAAGCATTAAATTGCGGTAAAAATGGAAAAATTGTACTGTAGTATATTTGGGTATTGTAGTGTCCAGGGTGTATTTTAATACTTAGAAACATAAAGCCAGCGGTACATTAAGGACAAAATTAAAATCTGGTTATGACAGTTGGTTTATGGTACATATCATCATAGTTTGCAATTTATTCGTTACAGAAAAAAGATTATTCGGTAGGATAATGTTCATATATAGAAAAGTTGCATAATTGGCACCAAAAAAGTTGGCGTAATAGAAACTTTTTATAATTCCTTTATAATTATTAAGAATATAATGTGGTAGAGAGAACAAATTGGTATTGTGCCCGCAACCAACACATAAGTCACGTTTTATAAAATGTGTTACAAACCATGGCCATTTTAAATTTTGCTGCCAAAATAAATAAGTCTTTTCTATCAAAGTAGTCGTCAACATCTAATATGACTACCATTTTAATCATATAGTGTAACTTGGTACTTTTTTCTTTGTATTCGCAAATTCTAGCCTATAAAATATAATAATGTTATTATTATATTTATTATAATACTATACAACTTGTACATCTCAACTATACCCTCAAAATTGGTCAGAAGTGGCACCATGTAGTTCTATCGGCCCTTGGTGCTCTGCCTTTATCCCTTACGGGTAAAGGCGTAATTATATGTATGTTATTATGTATGTATGTATGTTTAATATTATAATAATAATTATGATCTGTTCAATCTGCCTACATACAAAGTGAAAAATATTCGGCTCTTGGTGTATCCTAGCCTTACATGTGAAATTTACATTCACCGTGGACACTATGACACCCAAAAAAAAAACTATTACGAACATCGCGTTATAGTATGAGGAATCCTACATAAAAAGACAATGAAAAGTAAAAAGCGCATGCTAAAGTCTGATTAATAGTCATAGTGTCCTTTTCATAATGAATCTTTCAGTTAATATGGAAGCAGAAACTTAAAATGTTCACTCCAACAACTTATTCACATGGGGTCAGCCCAAATAAATTTGAAGAAATATAAATCAATACTCTCGTATTTGTTGAATTTGCTTGCAAAATATCACAGTCGAATAAATATTTTAACTATCTAAACCAACCGGCGTATTATAAAGCTTCAAATAAACAATAAAAACTAAATTTTTCGCAGAAGGTTGGGAGAACAACTTACACCCACCAAACGGAAAACTTTGAATGAATATAGCGAATAAACGTTAGTCTCATTCCTAGCGTCATCTAGTAGGAAAAACATCGTTATTTAACCAAGAAAGGGACATGGAAAATAGTAATAGCTGTATTATTAATGAGTTGAAGTAGGATAACTATATTTAACTATGTCCCACCAATTTCTAATGTTTTGGACACTATGGTGTTCAAGGGTAAGTGACGGACCTTTGGCCTTGGGTACTATAGTGTCCACTGTGAAGCGAGTGGGTAGACAAGACAGTTTCGTCTTTTTTTATGTGCGGCGCATTGTAGACAAAACTGTTTCTTTATAATGTAAAGACAGACTTGTCTATGTAAGACAAGATTGTCTTAAAACTGTCGTGACTATAGTCTGCGCGATAGCGAGACTATAGTCTCGCTCTCTCGTAAGAGAGATCTTAAGTGTCAAAAATATTGTTCCAAATATTTTTTCAATTAACCAATTGAAACCAAACTAGATCTAGAACAGAATACCAAAGTACGGTATCATAAGTTTATCTGTATATGTTGAAGTAACTAAACTAAGCTCAAAGCTAAAGCTTTGCTTAAAGTTATCGAGTTCGAAAGCGCCATCTTGTTTCAAACCTCGATAATTTACAGCAAGTTTTGGTTATTCTATTTGTGGTTATTCTACCAGTCGTATATATAATTCAGAATAGTAAAGAACAGAGAACAAATGGAAGCTCGCCAAGAGACGTGAGTTATTTCTGGACGCTTCCAGCTTAGTTCTATTTCCGTGAAGCTGCCTACACATTGGGGGGTTGACACGCTTTTGTATTGCGCATTCAGCCTATGGGTTAAATAAAAAACGGAACGAAGCAAAATGGAGATTTAAAACCACACCACTAGTATACTGTATTTTCTGATGTGGACATTTAGTCTGGCTAGAATAAGAGAGCTAGCAGTGGTAAAATCTTTTGTAACAGAATTTTGTTTTGAAAAAAGTTGTGTCTAACTTTGGTAATGCAACGTTATTCACTAATCTGGAGGTTTGCCGGATAATTTCATTCTTCATTTTTAATGTTAATTACTGTGTGATATGAAGTTGGGTATTACCTACGTGTATCTCATAAAGAAAAATAAGTATCATTAATAAAAATGATACTTACATTTATTTATGAGATACAGGAGGTTGCTATTGCCATAGTTAGCTGGTAAAGCTTTGATAATTTATTCTAGTGGAAGGTATAAAATAAATACTATACTTTTGATTAGAATTAAAGTAGTACATACATACATTTTATGTTTCGATCTATAAATATAAATTTTAAGCTACCTAAACCACCAAAAAGCAACATGACAAATATTGAGCATATTTTGTTCACAATTCAGTGAACTAAGCAAAATATATAAACCTAATCTGGGTATAATTTATATTCATATATTCTGCCAGTTTATTATAACAGTATTTTGAACAGTAAACAGAAGCTACAAAGGCTCACCGTATTTATTATAGGCTTAAGGTAACTTATATGTACCTAGTTATAATTTAATGTATGCCCAAAACATGCAATTTATTAACAAGACGGTATAAGGGACCTTCGCTTAACCGAAGTTATACAATTTTAATAAGAAGGTTTTAACAACAAATTTTAGTAACAATAACATTATAATAATATCGGGATGAAGAATAACGTTGCCAATATGTAATTTAGAAAAGAGATGGTAAAATTCGTCATCCGAGTGATTGACCCGGTGGCTTAGTGGTTATAGCGGCTCGCACGGTTTGCAGTGGTCGTGGGTTCGATTCCCACTCGGGTGAAGAATTTTTTCCATTTTCCTTATTAATAATTTTATAACAATAATATATATAAAATGCGAAATTTATTTTGCTTTTATCTATAATTATTTGCAATAATAACTAAACCTACGTAAAAAAAACTAAAGCTACAAAATAAAATAAAATTTACAAATATAAGACATGCGAATAATTGTGCAAACTCAACTGTGGTAATACATATACAGGATGATTTTTGGTCGTCAACGTTCCCGAAAACTACGGAATCTCCTCATCATCACAATCATTTTTCTCCATGGAAGCATACCTGGGAAGTGTCTGGTTTCCAAAATATTAGGGTCCAAAGTTGAGTAAATAGACTGCGTTTTTCTGCATAAATGCACATAGACGCGCGTAGCAGGATTTTTTCCCGAAAAATAATTAATATCTGCCGATAAAAAAACTAACATAAACACTAGACACTATAAATTTAGCACAATCAAGAAATTTAAATTAAAAAAAAAATTAAAAAATTCCCAGCATTTTTTTGGCATAAACTCACTTTATTTCATGTATAGAATACGTACCCTTCGTTAAAGGTGGCCACAAAAAAACACCCGGTATATATTATAAATTAATTAATAATAAATTACCGCCGCTTTTTGGGCACAAATACAACAATCTAATGACCGGTAATGAATCCAATAGGAAATGTTTCCATGTCATTCTAAGTAGGTATTATAAGCTACTACTTAGGGTCAGAACCTTGTCCGTTAAATAGCAAAGTGCACCACGAGAGGGTGAGGTTGACTTTGGGTCCTAAGGTATTAGTCAAATTCACTTACACCCTCATAAAAATGGTTATAAAAAAATAAATTTTAGGAAATTCAATTAGGTATGTCCTTTTCTTTTCTTTTGTAAATTTTTCTGTACTTATTATGTCTTTGTGTACAATAAAGAATAAGAATGTCCCTACCTAGTATTATACGAGTTACTTTTTGGTAGGGGCATCAAAGTTCACGAGTACATCGGGGTCATCACTAGAATATATCATCCAGTCCTTTCAATGCATGACTTAAAGGTTGACAGATGAACTCGGGCATTCTCTTAGCCTATACATATACAGAATGATTTTTGGTCGTCAACGTTCCCGAAAACTACGGAATCTCCTCATCATCACGATCATTTTTCTCCATTGAAGCATACCTGGGAAGTGTCTGGTTTCCAAAATATTAGGGTCCAAAGTTGAGTAAATATACTGCGTTTTTCTGCATATATGCACATTGACGCGTGTAGCAAGATTTTTTTCCTGACAAATTATTAATATCTGTATATGAAAAAACTAGCATAAACACTGGACACTATAAATTTTGCCCGATCAAGTAAAGAAAAAATTTTTTTTCAAAACAATTTACATCGTTTCCCAGCATTTTTTTTTGTTTAAACTTACTTTATTTCATGCATAGAGTACATACCCTTCGTTAAGGGTGGCAACGAAAAAACATCCTGTATAAGCTAGCAACATGTCACAGATCATTTACATCTGTCCCCGCTATAGAATCTCCTTTATTTTCCTACAGGAGCTACAGTCCTGGCTACCTTATTTCGAGAACACTGTTATATTTTATGTATGTATGAATTTTCGAAAACTTACCTTAATAATTACAGCGTGACTCAATTATTTTACACATGCTCCCGACTAACTGAAAACAATTTAATTTTCAATTTCTCAATTTTGCTACGTAAATTATGCTCGAAATAATAAAGCGCGTCTGGCTACGGGTGGAATAACGTGCCGGTTCAAAATATGCAATTAGGGTTTTTCCCGCAGATTATTAATTACTGCTAACTAATTATAATGTCTGATGAAGTCGATCCATCAATCTCTCCGTCACAGTGATGTATGACCCTAAGGTATTGGCAGCAAATTCATGACATATTTTTCGAAACCTACATTTAGATAATTAACTATAAAACTTAGGTAATTTATTATTATATTGATTTGTATGTATGTACATTCCAGAGTTGTTTAGGAGTTTCTGTATACTGTTTGGAAAAATAAACATGTGATTTCAAGATTCAAACTTTGTGGATAGGTTCTTAAAAGCGGGATATTTTCATACCATTTCACTTTACTCCTTTTGGTAGATGCTGTATAATCTTGTTATACAATTTTGTATAACAAAATATTGATGATTATCATTAGTTTTATTTCACATTAATGATGCAACTTAAAGCAATAAGTTAAATAATAATATGATCTATGTAAGAAATAGAAGAATTTATTCAAACTTAAATCTAATGTCATTTTTAGGGTTCCGTACCTCAAAAGGAAAAAACGGAACCCTTATAGGATCACTTTGTTGTCCGTCTGTCCGTCCGTCTGTCAAGACCCTTTTTCTCAGGAACGCGTGGAGGTATGAAGCTGAAATTTATATCAATTACTCAGGTCTACTGTCCCTTGAAGCTGTGAAAAAATCAAACTTCTAAGCCAACGCAATCAAAAGATACAGCCGTTTATGCCGCAAATTTTCGACACTTGCAAGGGAATCAAAACCTACAGGGTGCTTCCCGTGAACTCAGAATCTTGAAATTTGGTACGAAGCAACGTCTTATAGCATAGATAAAGGAAAAATTACGAAAACCATAAATTTTTACTTACATCACATAATATTTTTTTTTTAATAATTTTAAACTTACTACCCATTTCCTCATAAACTCGTAGAGGTATTAAATTGAAATTCATACCAAATACTCAGGTCTATAATACCTTTAAGCTGTAGCAAAATCAAACTTCTATGTCAACGCAATCAAAAGAAACAGCAATTTAAGCTGCATATTTTGAAACTCGCAAGTACTCGCAAGGGAATCAAAACCTAAAGGGTACTTCCAGTCGACCTAGAATCTTGAAATTTGGCATGAAGCAACGTTTTATAGCACACATAAAGGAAAAATTCCGAAAACCTTAAATTTTTAGTTACATTACAAAATATATATTTTTTAATAAATATAAACTTATTACTTTTTTCCTCATGAACGCGTAGAGCTATCAAGTTGAAATTCATATCAAATACTTAGATCTAATTGCCTTTAACCCGTGAAAAAAAAAAAAAAATGTACTTTTGCGTTTTGCGTTTTTGCGTTGACTTATAATTTTTTTTTTTTCATTGTAATGTTATGAATTTCATTTTGCAATAAAAATACCATAGTTATGACTCGATTGTCGTAATGAACGAACTTTGTAAACCTTGCAGGTTTGTACGGAACCCTCGGTGCGCGAGTCCGACTCGCACTTGGCCGGTTTTTACTAGTTAATATTGCGCATAAGATGTATTTACTTATAAATAATTATCTATAAAGTCGCAAACCGTCAATACCTTATTAAGACTTGCTTTCAAGAGTTACATTATGAACAAAATGCATAACATTTTGTGACACATATGGCACAAAAGATAAACTTGGAAACTTTGCTCTTTCGATACTCGTACCAACATGTTATCTTTGGCACTTAGCACTTACTTCGCGCAAACATTACCTCACCCATTTTGAAGGTGCTGCAATACAGGTGAAAGAAGCTTTCAGAATTCCGGTAAAATCTGTTCTTGTGGCGACAGGTTTTATGCATAGCTATTTGCTTATATAGGTATGTATACACGCAGTTTGTTCTTTACATACAGAAAAGATACAAAGGGATAAAAATTCAGCAAGGACTTTAGTAATACAAAATAATACATTGTGAAATTATATTCTAAAACAGTATCTAACTCTAAGCGCGGGTTATATAATAAAACCGTATTTAGAAACCGCCGCTTCTTTTTCCCCGGTACCTTGGCAACGGTGACACGTTTTTCTATTAGGAAACATTTATACCACTCGTTTTTTGTACCTAGTTCATAGTCCCTCTTGTGTTATTTAACCTACATTATCTTACTAATATTATAAACGTGAAAGTTTGTAAGTATGGATGGATGGATACGTAAACACGGCTGGACCGTTTTTAATAACATTTGGTATGAAGTTATCTGACACCCTGGATTAACACATAGGCTACTTTTTATCCTGGGAAATTATTTTTATCCCGAATAATTTCGTCACTTTGTTATAATTTCGTCATTTTGTTTTTTCTGCAGTCCACGTGGACAAAGTCACGGGCGTCCACTAGTTATTAATATTGCGTTCATTGTTTGTGTGTAAAAACACAATTATTATCAAATATTCAGTCCACTTGCTCTATCTAATATTATGTTAAATATTTATTTATCTGAAAATAACTTTACCTACAAAATTACATTTCTATCTAGTGTCATATTGTACTCGGAATTCCGCAATAAATTTAATGAAAGCTTAGTAATTTTTTATTGAAATACCGGAAAAAAGTTTTTCATATGTATTTCTTATTTTACGGAAATCTTTTTTAATTTGATATTACTTTTCTAATTATATCTATATAGCGTTCTCATTTTAAGTCATTTTATTGTAAAATATCTCTCTAAGTATATGAGAATTCACATTTGTGAGTCATAGCAATTTTCTGTAATTTTCCTTATTTCTGATCCGCTTCTATCAACATATCTGCTACTAATAAATTCTTAACTCCGTCCGCATGGATGCAGAAAAGATAAAAAATTTACCAGTTTTAAGTTAGATCTCTTACAATAGAACAGTAACAACTGCATATAATTTCATCCATTAGCTTTTGCGTGATGCACGAACAAACATACAGACAGACAGACTAAATAGTGTCGTTTTGGTTTATATTGGCTGTATGAACAGACAAACTTGTGTTACCTACAGATTTATTATATATGTAGGTATAGATAAACTATAATCAATGATAGTCTGTGAGGGGTCACCGAATGAAGGTGTTACATAACAATTTGATGACCGACACTGACAACAATAACTGATAAGTGAGGGTTCTTATGCCGTATTAGCTTATTAAGCAGTCTATGTCCATAGCTGGAGATTCCTCTATCTAGGGTCTAATTTTTATTAAATTCATTCAGTCAGCTAATTTGTCATTGCATTTGGAATACACAGCTGAAACTACTAGAAATTTGTAATAAACTACATTCCTTAAATAGTGCATTGAGAAAGAATTTCCCGAAATTTAAATAAAAACGTGAAAAACTGGAATTCTAAAATTTACGTTATTTTAACGTAATTTAAATACATATAGGCACAATGAATCGGTAGGTATTTATATATAAAAATGTTCACAATAGAATTTATTGTTACGACAATAATAAAAGCCAATGTAAAATAAAGCTTCAAAAAGCAGCAATTATTTTTATATTCCATAAATCACAAAATATTTTCTCATTTTTATTTTTTGAAGCCGGCACGGGTATTTCAAAACAAAGGCATTGTACAAAAACCGTCGATCTAATTTTCTGCTATCAGACCGTATCGTATAAACGGAGACGGCATCGTTTGTAGAGAATCCTTGCTCTCGAGTAACCGACGCATCCTCAAAGAAACAAAACGGCTCTGGTACCGGACGTAAACTGATAAGGCTACCGGATGTCGATCCCGGCTAACGAACAACTAGAATCCAGTGACCAGTTTGCATTGACCCGTCAAATCCTTGCTATACGTGATATTGTGACCATGGAACATGAGGCAAGGAAAGCCCCAGAAGCTCAAGTTAGCAAGTTATTAAACGTTGTATGCTAATAGATAGGGAGTTTACTAAGTGAAGGAATAGCAAACTTCCTTTGACACTTCACTTGAAGTGCTCTCGTCTGTAGTAATGGAATAGCTCTTGGCTATTTTCTTCAAAAAATACCTTGTTATAAGTATCACGTTCCTCATTTCCACTACAAATAAAATATATTTTGTTACTTCGTTAGCACCAGGTTAGCAATGAAATTATGAATACTTCAGAAAAAATAAAACTAGGATGGCTTTTGGGATTTTTTCATTCTAGCCAAATCTATTTGCCCTGACACACGACAGACGGTAAAAAAGGTGAAATAGCCAGTAATGATTTTGCTATTTTACTCAAATAATGAAAAATCAACTGTACGCCTTTGATCAATTATATAAATTCCAAAATCGAGAACATTTAAGTTAAATCTGGTAAAAATTTTAATATTTACAAGAATTCCGTTAAAGAATTTTGAAATATTTTCATTTTCATTTAATATCTCAGGATCGTAGCAAATGGAGATCCAGACGTGATTTTATGTATGTATGTATATCATAAATGTCTCTAAAACTGCTTAATATAATACAATTACCCTTCCTCTCTAAATATTTTATACTTACAACTAAGTAGATACCTCTACCGTTCTACCATAAAATGTAATAACATTAATAAAAAATGATATAACATACAAATTGAAAAGGCGTTTCTACCGTTAATATCATTTCAATCGTAACCTAATGCGAAGGGGGATCAGAAAGAAATATGAAAAAAATATATCAAAACAAAAACGAGGCCGACCGCAGCGGTGAAGAGGAAATAATCGAGGCTATGGGTCCTTTCTACCAACCCGTGGGAAATTACACATGAAAGTAAATCTAAATAGACCAAAATGTCTTGTGATTAAATCTGCCTCTGCTGGCATTTCTATGCCATTGGGTCATTTAATTGAGTGGAAATACTGGACGCCGGGTTCCGGTTCGCTATAATACGAATGTACTAAGCATCTACACTTATACTACTATGTTTTCGTAGGTAAAACGTATTGCGGGCAATTTTCGCTAAAACAATAGTAGTGGGTACGTACAAACAAACAGTATAAAAAGTTATAGATAGACTAGATTTTATTTTTTAAATACCTATTTATTAATTTATAATTTATCTCAACCGATTTTATTTTTCATGTTTGCCGAGGAACTAGACGTTGAAATATGCGTTAAACTACACGACTAACGATATGGGTGTAAATCTCCAAAAAACGTCACCTTGTGTGGCGTCATCAGTGCTGGTGGCAAATCAGCAGTTGCTGGAGATGGTAAACTACGATCCGCGGGGGCAAGATGGTGAGGTGCAAGCTGTGCCCGTGGGCATGCTGACGTAAGGTCTCCAGTGGATTTTGTTTGTTGATAAATTAGTTTCCATTGAGGAGAATTTGCTGTTTCTAATATAGAGTAGTTTCCGTCTACATGCGGTTAGTAGCTCCATCCTGCTGAATATATCCATGGACATGCAGACATGCTTTGAAATCTTTGAAACTTGATTTAGTTCCATTACGGTTCATTGCAATTACTTTGATTACAGAAAGTTTGATATCCATGCTTTCAAAAGTTAGTTAAAAGAACTTTCCAGGAAGTAATGAATTAGAATCTGAATCCGGCTCAAAGGACCAATGATGAAGAGATTGGTGTAGTAACATTTTTTTGTAAATTTATATATTTTTATCAATTGAAAAATAGCTTAGTGGATTTTTTTCGGTCACTGAACTTGAAACAAAAACATAAAGGTGTCACATTAAGGAATCAGAAAATTATGGCTTGTTTAAATCGCGCTATAGCCAAATATAGTTTAATCGGGAACTTGTTAAATATTTATTAGCGCGAAACGTGTTTCTTAAGAAATATCTTATATCTCATACTTGGCCGAAATCTGTTAAAATGATTCTGTAGAATGAAACACATACTTGTAATACAACAATAGTTGCCCTAATGGCGATTGAAACATTTCTGTTATCAATGTACATTACACGACTATCCAATATACCCACTTGACGTGAGATTCGAGCAACTAAAAGCTTCTTCCTGTCAATAGGTACTACCTAGTGTTGACAAACCACTTTACTTGGAATATGCTCGCTCGCACTAGTAAGAAGGCAGATAACACTTAAATATGACAATACAACTGCGAATTGTTTCAAGATGACAACTGAAAATACAATTCTTATGCCAGAATAAAGAAGACGCCCGAAATGCTGGCGATTTTGGCATAAACGCTGTGTCTCTCGAAATGGGCTGTGTTATTATTTACACAACACGATTTTTAAACTGCTCTTATTTATGTAGGTACGTACATTATATGTATCATCATAACAAAACAAATATATACTTACTTGATAATTTAAATAAAATAAAACCATTTTTACCCTATCGCAAAAAAGGCGAGTGTTATAATATTTTAACCTGATTATTATGATCAATAATATGATTGAAAATGCCTGATAATGGAACCTAATTTTTATCTTCAGATTTATTAGATTCTCTGAGTAATAAACACTAATTAGCAAGTTCTCTCACTTTGGTGATTGGATAGCCGTTAAGATTTGTGCACACTAAATATTTAGCTTCAGTTTCATGATTTAGTTGCATGTGTAATTGAATTCACTCAGAAAAACGTATTATGTTAACACTTGTCCCACGTGACTCTAGTTTTAAATAGGTACTTGTCTATCTACTTTACATAAGCGTGATGAAAACACCAACTTTATATATTAATATAATGGTATACATCATGTCTTCAACATTCATGCAGTTAGTACGTAGTGTTACGGGGAAATCAGCGAGCAACAAGCTGCCTTAGTCGTGCTTAACACGCTTGTTGCAAAAGCATTAGGTACTTATTGACAATAAAAATTATAAAAGACGTAAAAGCAAGTAACCAATATCAAAATCTGTTGATTTTTACGTTAAATACTAACAAATTTTCAAACATTAATTTTCTCAAAATTACCCAATCTGATACCCAATTACTGATAGTACTCCTAGGACTAGGATAACATATTATTTGTAAGTATAGGTATATTTCATTTTGAAAGTGTTCATATTTTAATTTGCTAGTGTATCAAGCCCCGTATCAGAAAACTGTTCAAGCCTACAGTTTACCTGGATTAAATAGTGGCCCAACACGTCTCCAAGTCCCGACGAGATCCACGGTTCCACGGCTTTAGATCCTCGGCTAACTTTCCCTTAGGTGGATTAAGTAATTAAAGAGGATTTTGTGTGAACTGAGGCTTACAGTTTGCTTTCAAGGAATTTGGTATGTTTCTAATAGTATTTTTGTGTCAAAATGTAGATTTAGGTTTCATGAAACCTTGTAATGCACAATTTTTTAACGTTTGCAATTTTTACAAATACTGACTACTGACAAACGTAATTAGAATGCATGCATTGAAATAGAAATAAATAATGCATTACATAAAAAGCTGAACTTCGATCGAAACGTCGAGACATTATTTCACGTCCGATAACATCATTTCCAAGACCGAAGTCAAACAACAAAGGTAGAAACAAAAGTTTTCATGTTTGCAAAAAAACTTCTTTCGCATGCAAAACTTAGTTTCTACCTAATGGCTTTGTAATAGTCTAGCTGATATTATCACGTCAAGTCTGCACGCAAACGAAATTTACATTAGTGGCTTCATAGCAATTTAATAGTAATGTGTAAAGTTACCTTTGATCCCTTCAAGTTAATTAGAAATGAGTTCTAGTGCACTTTGTTTAGGGGCGGCTCTATAACCATCATGTTTTTTACTGTAGGTAAATAATAAAAACGTTGTCAATTATGCTTCAGTTAACGCTTGCTTGTAATATTAAAGGGTAATGATTTTTTATGTTTAATTACATTTGATTGGATTTCGTATACACATCAGTTTAATAAATCCCAAGGGCCGATCTATTGTACGCAATAATATCTATACATTCTTTTATTTTTGTAGTATACTGTTATTTCGGGGATTATTTAATTAATACAAACAATAACAATAATGGTATCTATGCCTTTTTAATATAATTTCTTCTTCTAAAAGTTTCACGAGATACATTGATTTACCCAATTTTTTCTTAACTCTTCCCTTGACCCAACACGTAGTAAATGCGGCTTAACTAAGACAATATCTCCCACTAAAAAGTCTATATCTCTTGTCCTTCCGTAACACTTACGCTGTAAACACTGTTTAGTTTCAACATCTTTTGCAAGGGTAGAGTTTGATACTGACGAATGTAATGGATTAATTAAGTCCATGCGACATCGTAACTTTTTACCAAATAGAATCTGCGCAGGATTAGTAGAAGAGTGTATTGAATTTCTGTAGTTAAATAAAAACTCATTCATCTTGACATTCAAATCCTTTTAATTTGTACCAGATAAAATGATAGACTTAATTGCTTATTCAATTATCTTTACGTAACTCTCTGCTTGCCCGTTACTACAAATAGTACGAATCAACCCAAATCTAGTAATTAATACATTACATTCGTCAGTATCAGACTCTACCCTTGCAAAAGACGTTGAAACTAAACAGTGTTTACAGCGTAAGTGTTACGGAGGGAAAAGAGATATAAACTTTTTAGTGGGAGAGGAGTTGTGACTTGTGTGTTTGGCATGTGCTTTTGAAGATACAGATCTTATTTACCGCATTTATTGATTGTATTAATTAAATAATCCCCGAAATAACAATTGGCGACGAGATCTACGCGTGTGAGCAGCATGGCGAAAGTTTCTGTGGGCATGTTAAGTTTATTTAATCATGAGACACAGGAATGGGGGTTATATAAAGGACGTTTGGAACAATGGTTCCTTGCCAATGACATTACCGATGATGGCGATAAAAGCGGAGCTAAGCGAAGAGCCATACTTTTGAGCAGTTTAGCAGAAAATACGTATAGACTGGTGCGGGACTTAGCAATTCCCCAAAATGTTGGCAGCTTGACGTATTTGGAAGTAACGAGCTTATTCGATGGACATTTTCGGTCGAAAAAGTGTGGTTTCGCTGAAAGATTTAAATTTCATAGTGCAGTGCAAGAGATTGGCGAGTCGGCATCTCAATGGGCGGCGCGTGTTCGGGGTTTAGCGATGCATTGTGGTTTCGCCGCCTCCGCGCTTAATGAGGCGCTGCGCGATCGCTTCGTGCTAGGCATGGCGGCCGGTCCCGAGCGAGACCGTATGTTTGTTGAAAATATGGAGGAGCTGACTTTGGATAAAGCACTACAGCTGGCAGAGAACATGCGCTGCACTTGCGAGGGAGCGCGGCAAGCGCCAGCGGCGCGCGAGCTTCTACTGGATGTGCACAAAGTGGAGGTGCGCGCGGAATGGGCGCGACCGGCGGCCGGCGTCGCTACGGCGGCGGTACACGGAGCGTCGGCGACTGTTCAGTATGCAGTGTGCGGGTATTTAGGCCATGACAGCAAGATGTGCAAGTTCAAAAATTATATGTGTCGCAAGGGGCATTTAAAGCGCATTTGTAAAAAGTTTGCAAAAAATCTGCATTTTTTGCAGTGTGAAGCGGATACTGACGATGGTATGCATCTTATTTGTAATATACGTTCAATTCATGGAGAGCCTATGCAGGAGTCGATTCAAGTGGAGGATGTTGTATTGAATTTCCAAATAGATTCTGCTACTTATTCAGAGTTGTTTGTCTAAAATATGAATACATATTATGTTACAAAAATAAAATTCCAGTGTTTTACCGTTTTAAATCGTGACATTTTTGCTGGCCATACTCAAACACTCGGGTGGCATATGTTCATCTGTTGCACAAAGGGACTACGACTTTAATGATTGAAAAAAAATATATATTAGTGCATCACATAGCTCTCTTTGTGTAGGTAATGATACGCATTATGAAACCTTCAATAACAACCGAAATTACAGAAACAATACAAAAAATCCAAGCCGATTCAAAACCTCGCAAACAAAGCCTACGTTACGCTGATAACATTTTGTTACGACGATATTTCCTATAATAATGAACACGCACAAATAACAAAGAGATTATTACCATAATGCTAGTGGCAATCTCATCAGTGTGAGATTTTTGACGCTTTATTTCGGCCTCTCTTTGTTCGTTCACCCCAATCACGTTCACATCACAAACAAGGAATAAACGGTGGTCGATGGGAGATTTTATTACTAACGGAAGCCATCCCTTCTTATTCTGAATAAGAACTGTAATTTCTCCGAGGTAAATGTCCACTATTTTCGGTTTAGTTAGTTTCTCATTCAATGTGTATCTTCCTTGTGTTGGTGAGATGGCAATGACGATAATCGTTTCGGTTCTATTTATTTAACTTACGCTAAACTTTTCCGTACATAGTGTCGTATTACATCTCAGGTAAAGTTATTTTCGTCTAACGTTAATAATATACGAGTATATAATTTATTATAAGTTGGAATTTTACTTTGGAATTCTGCTTATATAATGTAATGTAATTCTGTTTATTCCCAGTTTATGCTTGTATTTTGCATTTCGTATCGTTTATTTATATACATTAAAAAGAGTGGGATTGAAACTACCTGAATTCCAGAGTATAAAACAATTTCACTTTCTAGATGACAATGGACATAAATAACTCTATTTCAATTATTCGCAAGAAACACGCCAGGTATTTTGTCTTTAACTACGGTATTTTGGAATTTTCAGTCGCTTGCTCTTCACTGTAGGCGGAAACAACTGTTTAACGAATTCTCGCTATTGTTCAATTATGTTAAAACTAGAGCATTTACTTATTTATTTGTGTAATAATTACTTTAACAAAGGGTAATTAAGGCCACGTGGACTACGAAAAATTACAATGAGTACAAATAATATAGAGTTGAATAAAATTGGCTGTCAATAAATTAGGACTGTAAGTAGTCGTAGTAGTAGTAGTTGTCGTGGTAGTAGTAGTTGTCGTGGTAGTAGTAGTAGTACTCGTAGTATGATATTAGTACGTAACTAGTCCTTATTTATTGACAGCCAATTTCAATAGCCGATTTCGAGAGATTTTTTTCATACTTCAGATTAAATGTTCCATTTTTTTAATACAAAATTTCAAATTTAGATTTGAAAAAAAACCGAGATTCTTCATGATCTCTAGTATTGAAATTGACCGTGAGAAGTTTGGTTACTGTCTCTTGTTTTCAAATAAAAAAGTTACTCACTTTAATAATATTAATGGACTACACATATATAAAAAAATTACACTTTTGTGATTTACGATGTTAATGTTCAGTTATTCTGATTCGTTATGTTGTATGTTATATTATACCATTATTTTTTGTGTTATCCCTTGGTATTAACGCACGAGTACATTTGATAATTAAGAAAGTTATTCTCTAAGTAGGATCAGTGGTAAACATGGGACCGATTAGCAGAAACATAGCAGGATTATAATATTATACGTTGTATTTATTAAATTACTAATATTATAAAACTCCTTTCCACAAATCGGAGTCATCAGAGTGTTCACCCCCTGCTGAGAAGAGGCCTATAAAAAATAAATAACTGTACCATAATGAACTCTACAACAGGGTAAAGAAGCCACTCAACTCTTTCCACAAATTTTTCTAATAAACAAGAAATCCGATCCATCATTAAAATTTTCTGCTGATTCGCGTAACATTTATTTTCATTATAATTCTAAAATTGTAATTCCATTGAGATTATGTCAAAATTGCTATTTATCCGAATTCAACATCACAAGCCTTTGCCACGTGGATTTTAAAATTAATATCATCATACCTATGTTTGCCAATTATAATAGATAATGTTGATTTTCTACTTGCCGCGCTTTCATGTATACTGTTTACTAAATTCAATGTTATTATTACGTTGTATTTAGTTGAGTAGGTAAGCCCTTTATATCTATTTCTATCCATCCTTGTACGATATCACATAACAGATGTATCTCTCTAAAACTTCCACTGCATAAGATGACGACGCCAATTTTTCCATGCGACATAAAACACAAAATGGAGCGTTTGGTCTCTTTTTACGCTAAATTGAACTAAAAGGCTTTCAGGAACACAGAGAGAAGGCGGATGCGGCGGACGCCGGACATCCGGCTTTAGGATCCTAGAGTTACATGCTGCAGTTTTTCTCTCATCCTCACTTATTTATAGGCCTCTTTTATGTTTCATTTAGTGTGAGACCCGCCTTTAGGATTTGATGTAGAGTTGCGGAATAAACACAAGCGTATCGCTATTGAAAATGTTCCACTATTTTATTGTAAAGCCTTGTTTATATAATAATAATAATAATAAGCCCGCAGGGCAGCTTGTAGCGAGCTGTTGGAAGGTAGCATTCCCACGGACCTGAAGTGCTCCCGCGGGAAGACCCTGTTCCTCATCTCCGGCGCCGGAGTGAGGTCTGACGAGGAACAGTTCCCCCACCTCTGGCTTGCTTTCGCCGGCCGGGCAGAGTGGAGTCGCGAGAGCTATGATAGCTCGAAGATGGACGTGCCCGTCAGTAAGTGGCGAGTTGGCTTCGGTATAAAGTCCAGGGGCACCCCTCCACCCTAGCCGCTCACCAAATGTTGCCCCCTTTCTCGATCTGTGCGTGCGGCCGTTTCAGGGGGCCCATGAAATGAGTCGGCGAGTCACCGCCTGCCACCAAACAATTATGAGACTTGGTTGTAATGGCAGGCGTCCGTTAGTCTCCTTCAATAGCCCAGTTACCCAACCCCACCTAATATTCAGCTCAATAGCCCTTGACCTTTGTTTCCAACGCATGACATAGTCTTGCACATGGCGGGATCCATCGCCGGGTGTATCATATTGTGCGGTCGGCGATGGTATCCGCCATGTGTATCCCGCACCAAATTAAAGTTCTTTAAAAAGGGCTTCTACATCTTAGCCACGGCCCGATGCATGCCTCTCAAAGGACCGGGACTCTGTAGTCACGAGAATTTAAACAGAGATACCATAATAATAATAAGTTTATTTCAAGAAAATATTTAAAATATGGCTGGCATATTAAAATTATGGCTTTACACATATGGTTTTAGCAAATAGGCTCGTAGATACATGTATTCAATGATAAACAGTTACTCAACATGGTCGATATGTTGTATTCATATTTTGATGATGAAGGGTTGATTGATCTTAACAAGTTTCTTTTAATTAACCTATGATTACAGCGATAAAAAATCCCGGGTACCATGATTACGTGAAAAAATATGTTAAAAATAATCAAGTAAGGAAGGTCGATCTTTGCTGCTTAATAACCATCAGTAGCTAGCGGAATCTATATTATCTACGTATGTCCAATAAGTACCGACTAATTTAAGTAACATTTAATTAACTCTCTCTAGTTGACAAGAACACTTAATACGGGCGCATAGTAACAATTACCTAAGTATAGCGACTGCGTTAATTCAGCAATTACCTATAATTTTACCATTTCCAACACATAGTAAACTATAAAATTATTAATAAAGAAATGGAAAAAATTCCTCACCCGGGTGGGAATCGAACCCACGACCTCTGCATTCCGCGTGTCAATTACTCGGATGACGAATTTTACCATCTCTTTTCTAAATTACATATTGGCAACGTTATTTTTCATCCCGATAGCTATACACTAGCCAAATCTCGGCAAACAAAGCTGAATCCCTCAGCACAATGTTTAAAGATGAAACGATCAACCATATCCTAACGGATTATATTAATGGAGAAGTGTTTTTATAAATTTATCTTAGTCAAGATATTATATATTATAAAATTATTAATAAAGAAATGGAAAAAATTCCTCACCCGGGTGGGAATCGAACCCACGACCTCTGCATTCCGCATACATAGTAAACTGTTTAAATAATTTTACAAACTATGAATATCAAAATACTATTAAAATTGCTTTATGTGGCAAATAGTATACCTACGAAATAATTTAATATCAACTCGTAAAGTAGGTATGTAGGTAAACTAGGTACATTTCTTACTTTTGTCGAATACGATTAACTTAAGTAAGATGATTGGAACAACAAATTTAACTTTAATTTCGGCAGTAACTGATGATATTGGAACAACAAATTTAACTGGTCGTAACTTTTACGGCATGGAAGCATACCTAACTGTTAAATATTATTTGAGTAAATAGACTGCGTTTTTTGCATAAATGCACATAGACGCGCGTAAACTAAATTGACATGATCAAGGAATAATATTTTTTTTGGCATAAACTTACTTTATTTCATATATGCCACAAAAAAAACCTAAAATAATTTTATAATATTTTATAATATGTAAAAATCCGTGTCACTGTGTAGGTAAACTACGAGTCAACCTTTGATATTTTTCTGTGATATATTAATTATAATAAGATTATACCAATCCTTTTATATTTTTACAGTAATACATTTTCTATCTATAGTAATACATAATATCAATCATCAATCATCATCATCAGCCTATTACAGTCCACTGCTGGACGTAGGCCTCCCCCAGGGCACACCACAAGGCTGCCATGGGGGGTATTTGCCCATAGTCACCACGCTGGTCAGGCGGGTTGGTGACCGCAGTTTGTATTTTGGACTATGTTGTCAACACGGGAGGTGCTGCTGCCCACCTCCTGGAAACCCTTAATCCCCTCGTACGATACCCATGGGCGGACACGGGGTGGTACGCCTCGTGACGGCCGACTAGTAGGTAGTGACCCTGCCTGCGACCCATGGGAATCCCGGTAGGTGCAAACATTGATATGATGAATATTGTGTTTGTCCGAGTCATGGATGTTTCTAATTCTACGTTCTTACCACGACACAAATAGGGATTTAATTAAAGAATATTTATTTAAAAAAGATTAAAAAGCCAACAACAGGATTTCTTGTTTACAGTTACCGATCTGCTGTTCGAAGATCGTGTTACTATTGTACCTACTAATTGGATTATTGGAGCAGAACTGAACGTTGAATTCATTTCCAACTGCTCTTTTGTTTGCAATGAAAAATGTGCTGTCTGATTTTAACTTTGCTTTATACTTATATGCTCTTAATAAATATGAAAGTATTATGTGTTTACATACTCGTATGTAGTGGTATTATATTTTAATTTAAAATTAAATACATAAGATGGTTACTAAATTATTTATGTCTCATTTATCAAAAGTGCAGGTCTGTCACAATATTTAGCGAAATAGTTGAACCATAAAGGCGTGATGCAAGGTTTTTGAGTTTAACTATGTAGAAGACTAGCGGTTACCGTGGTTGTTTATTTTTCTGATCTACTTTTAAACATCTCCCAAGTTTCAACAAAGTTCTAAATTTCATTTTAGCGTAAAACTTTTAAATATACAAACATCTATTTTCACAAATTTTCACGGCGCTTTTTTGCACGTTTATGACCATATTTTTCAAAATTTTCTTTACCTCCACCAAACAATTTTCGGCATCTATCGCATTAAATAGGATGAACACGTATTTTTGCTCGGGTGTATTTTACCGACATTGCCTAAAAATGTCACATGCTTTTAGGGAGGTCAAAGAAAGGACCTTTTTTAATTTAATCTACCTGTGTCACTCTTTATAAGGAGGAAATGATGTATGAGTGATGAACAGAGACCCTGACATGTGATTTAGGTATAGCAGAGTTCATCTACATGTGGTGGTGCAGAGTAGAATAGTACCACCCCATGACCTTGGGTGTCGTTTTGGTTGGGTAAGTGGAGATTGAGGGTTTCTAAAAGCGCCAAAAATCACACTGCATTTGCTTAACATAGTACTCCTTTTGTTACACCCTGACCTGACACAACTGAGACTATTTGTTTCAAGTCGAGGCTGTCCCTAAGTGAGACCTAAAGAATTAAGTTGGTTATCTTGAGTGAAAAATTAAAATAGAATTTTGTGTAAAGCATGCATTGTTTGAGTATTTATGTAGAAATTGAAAGAAAAAGGTATTTTCATTTTGCATATATATCGAAGAATTGTAGACATTCCCGATATCACGGTTCACGGCTCATAAAGCATGTAAGTATTTTTAAAGGCGTGTTTGCCTACTTCCTTATACTTAAGTATACAGAAGGTAAGGTAATACAGAACTCATTAAAAAACTGAAAAAGTTTTGCACATAAATATACTCGCACATATTTATACCCTACTTAGTAACTGTATAAATAAATGGTATTTAGAAAATTGGTATTGAGATACATATCTCAATACTATATTTTCTTATAATTAACCCTTGAAAAAAGACACAGTTCCGCGGCTATATTACACGTGGGCAAACCACGGGTATAACATATAAAATATGTAGTCATTAATAAAATGTTTTTTTCTTCATATACTTTATAGACGCTCTCGCTCGAGCCCGAGTCGAGCGTCGAGTTCGGCGCTATAATTGAGCTTCTTTATCTAAACGTTCAAGTCAGAGTCCCGACTCGAGCGTTTTAAAATTGCTCGAGCGTCGTACCGAGCGTTTTAGCGCCGACTCGAGCACTTTTACAACACTAATTGGAACTAGATTCCTACCAAAGCCGGGTTTTCAAAGTACGAGCACGCTTGGATGACTTCTCGGACTCTACTGATATCGTCCGAGTACGTTTGGGTTAGATATTCACATGATACGAGTGGCGGCGGAGAAGTCATTCGTCCAAACAAACTCGTGCTGTTGAAACCCGGCTTTACCTTATTTTAATTTATATGCCATTAGTGAATCAGCTTAAGACTTATCAGAATATCAACAGTGTTGTACCTAGCTCAATATTAATATTCTGGAATAAAAGTAACTAAGTTCACGTTTCGAAGAAACCAATCACTTAAGTTTAGACTGGTTGAGTTTCAACAATCTCTCAAAGCTTCAACTTAACGTCTAATTTAGTTGAAAGTGGAATTAATTATTTTTTCATCGTAACTAATTAAAAATATACAGGCGATAATGAAGCAGGTAAAACACAAAGTTCTCGTTAAATAATTTAAAATTTAAACGAAAATTAAACTATGAATAATAAAGCTGGTTGTACTTACTGCTACGTATTCCTTTTCAACTGGAATGTGAACTGTGCACAAAAGTGAAGTTCTATGGACGTATCAAGAACAACGGACGGAGTATTGTCACTGCACAGAGTAATGCATTTGTAGTAAGCTCGGTAACGTATATTCCATGAAGTAGGGATGTTCATTGACGCGTTATCCATCCTCAAATACAAACCATAGTAAACTCGGCGCCTCAATGGCACAACGCGCCGCCATTACGATGGTTCGATATGTGCACTCACAGCACTCCGTCCGTAGTTTTTTATACTTCATGACCCTTGACTAGGTCGTGTTTCCTTTTCCCTCTTTTGTGGTCATGTATTTTTTACGTTTCAGACAATTCAGTTCTCGTGAAGCTTATCACGCATCGTTTTTGCAGTCTCGTTGTTAAATGGCGCGGAAACTCTGATAAATTACACCTTAATGCTCTTTTTTCAACGAGCCTATCGTTACACGACGTATTTTATTGTGTAGGAACATACATAATTTTATTGGCTACTCGAAACAGTAAAAGGTTTTACAAGGTTCGCTTTCTGGATTCTGTATGTAAGGTCCTTGTAGTTTTACAATAAATTTGGGGATGGAGTGTCTGTCCGTGATTGATTCGTAAATGATTCAGTCTACTACTACATAGAGTGCTATAATATAGCCTTAGTAGGTACTTAACCATATTACCATCAAATGTCTCAAGATTTTATAACTTGAAAGTATTAGAATCCATCTTGATATATTATTAGAATTTTATACATTTTTTCATTGCGACGCAATCTACCTATACTTCTCTTGCATAATTAAAGTGCGTAGGTATGCGCATTTTCCATTTGTTTTCACCTTACTCGTTCTATTTTTTACGAAGAAAGCCTTTTAGCGAGTTAAGGGTTTACGTAAGTTTATTCATTATTTAAGCCTTCTCACATCGTAAAAGTGTACTAAAAGAACATTCGTATATTGTTAGGGTTACAAAAACATAACACGCTGCTAAAGTCATAAAAATCTAAGCAAATCAATTTTTTTAAAGCTTTTTCTACCAATAAATCCAATTTCACCACAATCCCTGCAAAATGTAAATCACAAATAAATATCCTATATATCCTACCTACAATATGTTATTAGCAGACCGCAGTTCGCGCCCTCTCATTACCAATATAATCAGCAGAATTCAACAATGGAATGAAAAACGTACTCATAATGCGAACAAATGAAACCGCACGATCATTACCACGTATCTAGTTCCATTACAAAAATTTACGATACACGCGCATGGAATAAAGGACCTATTGTGCTTGCGCCAGCAAACTACCTACTCTGCCTACCCGTATCTCGCTTACTTTCCATAAACATCAATATTCAAATGCGTGGGCTCTATTAACTCATACGGTCCAGGTTTTTATGACGGGATATTTTTCATCGGTGAATATTAAAGTGGAAATCCCGCGCGGGTCGTATAACCAATTGAGCCATATTTTCACAGGCTAGCCTTTGAATATTCTATTGAGGTTGGAGACTGACGGATTTTTGTCTGATGGCACACAAAATTATAAATCCTAAAATCCTACATATTTATGTAACTATACAAATCTCTTTTTTTTTTTTTTTTTTTTCTCTCGTTTTCTGTGTTTTGTAATAGGTAAGTAGTATTTGAGGTGATCAATCAATTTCGTAAAGCCATTTATTATTGAAATGACAGTTATACTAAAAACACTTCCAAAGATTCTTCATTATTATTTATAGCATTTAAATTATTATCGCAAGTAATTGCTACAGATCCCAGATTACTCTTACTCAGATTAAATCGTTGACGCACAGTTGGTAATTTATTTCAATTAATTCAACGACGTGCAGCCCTGACAGATTCACTGAATCATTTTTCTCCCCGACGAAGAGAAGACGTTGACAAATGAGCGAATTATTCGGTCACTTCACCATATGTTACAACAAGAACAGCCGCCGAAAACGTTCGGATATTCACCTAGGCTACATTAAAACTGTGGCCATTTTTTGCGAGAAAAATCGAGTTTATTAACGGACTCGTCGCTGCGCTCGGCCTCAGAGATATGTCGGTTGAAACCGCTAATATTTCAGCCTGAAATATTGCTACCGATTTATTCAAGCAAAACGCTATAGCTAAAAATTGACCGTCCTCGAGGATTCTCTCAGTCTATAGCGCGACGAAGGTTGCAATTTTTCACAGGTACGCTGACGATGCGAAGAAAGTGAAATATTTCTTTTTACAAGTTAACTTACCTTTGGTGGCCTATTAAATAATCAGATTCTTTGTAAAGATATTTGGAAATCAAAGTTTATAGCAAAAGTGCAGAAACTAAACATTTCTGCGAATAGTAAAAGCCCTTTCTCTTGAGAAAAATTGCACATAGAAAATTGCAGAATTTCCTTTAGACTAGAGTCAGGATTGATAGAGGTAGAGTCATATATCAATGTTCTACAGTTGTATAGTTATGTCGTCAAGTGTTTACATGTAAATGTTGTCTCGCCATTTGCATATTGAGACCAATTGAGTATGTCTCAACTGCTAATAACGCACCCAAACTTAAAGTAATGCTTCAGATTTGCAAATATCGAGTTTATCCGAATATCCAATAACATGTTGATAGAACAATGATTTCGTTTTAAATTAAATTAACTGTCAACTCTATTTCACTAATGTACCAGTGAATTTCTGTATTTTCTGTATTAATGGATTTAGATTATTCCTTTAATAAGGTTAGATAACGAACGTTCTCTTTGTTAGGTACTTACAAAGAGTTACTTAATAAATTGTCAATTTTATTACAAATGCCCCTTTGAGTTTTTTCGTCTTTGATATAAATTATTTTGAAATCATTATTCTTTTCTTTTATCTGTTTACATAAAGACAAAATTCCAGAATATTTTAGGCGTTCTCATTTCTGTAATGAAAATTAAAATATTTATCGTTGAATAAATCAAATTAGATTGGCAAAGTCAATTAACGTAGGTTGACCGTCTGAGCTGAGTCGAAGCCGCGTCGATAAATAAAAAAGGTGAAATGAAAAGCCAGTCTTGGCGAACGATCATTAATAGTACCAATCAATAGGTATATATACTGTTAAGGTTTTAAATAAATTACAACATGTACCTATATTTACAGTGAGTGATTCTCGCGATAGGCTACTTAGTTCGATGATACAGACAATAATTAATTACATATAATCTGCTTTAGAGAATCTATCCACAGAAACCAAAAATTATAATAAGTTTTTTTTACAGAAAATATGGAGAAGTTTCTAATTTTCTTGTGAATGTCCAGTCCATGCAATCTCGATTTTAATACTAAACATAAACATTTCAATTGGAGACAAAAACTTTTTGGTCAGATTCTCTAATTATACCTATATACTCCTAGTGTTCTAATTTCATATAGTTCCCTTAATATAAGTACACCCCTTTTGTTACCTGTATAATTATATATACCTTGGTTTATGTACGTGCCGAAACATAATATACCTACATACGCGCTGTGGTCAGCACAAAACGTAAAGGGTCTCTGTGGTCGGTGGCCGATTCGATGAATATTTCATACTGCGTCCGCCCCAATCGGTCTGGCTGGGACAACCTGGTTCTAATCCTATCGATATGTACCTATAGGCACCATGTATTCAGATGTTGTTAGGTCAGCAGCTGACCAGGCTCTGACCGTCAGCTGCTGTTGTGTTACCAATTAATAGATAATATTAAAATGGAAGATAAGCACGCCTTTGTATACATTTCTTTTGCAAATTTCTCTGTTTTTACTGTAGTCTTTTGTGTACAATAAAGAAAAACAATATTAAGTACACAAACAATACTGGACCTGCGCAAAGACCTCACATTATCTTTTCATTCGACTCTTCTCGTCGTTCGTCGTGGCTTTTCCGCCATTTTTTTAGTAACATAATGTCTTCTCATTACATTTTCTTTTAACATTTAGAATACCAAAGTACGAGTAACCAAATTATGAATAATCTTGAACGCTAGCAATGATTATAATACTCTTTAGTTTTTAGTAGATTTATCCACCTATAAATATATTTATTCCCTACATCGTACATAGATAGAGAAACAGAGATAATAATGACATTGACCAATAATCAATAAAGTCTAACTAACTAAGCTCATGACATACACCCAAATCTTCATAGATAATCTCAATATAAGGATATATAAGCAAAAGACAATATCAACCTTCCAGTAACTTTCCCATCTTATTTCCACTAAGATCAATACTCAACATTCCAAATCCACTTACAACTAAAAGTAATTTAGATCTTGCCAACCACAACAGAGATAGCAGCTATCTATCTATTTGCCAAGGATTATGCGAACAAATCTCATTTCAGGATGAAACAACATCGCAACGTGCCGAGAATTGGAACGGTCGGGAATCATTGCACGTGAAGGCTGCGATAAATACAATATTTATGGGATAGCATTGCTTTTCCTCGCCCTTAATCATCAAATCGGCTTATCAATAAGTAACGATAAGACGTCCGATCGGCCGGCTTCTGTCTCTCGGGGAACAATTCGGTTGCTCTCCATTTCAGTCGAGTCTAAAGGTGGGACAGGGTCAATCTTTTTTTCAGATTGACATTTTGTTTTGGATTTGGCATTTTGTTTGCGAATTTGAACTCGTATTATGAATGAGTTTGTATGTTACAATGTTTAGTGATTATCCTTTAAATTAGTAAATATGTGTGTATTAGTAAGTTAAGTAACGCTCGATCACAAATATCAACTTTCATCGTAACAAAAAAAAATTAAACACTCAAATTTTTACAGTTATTCTATGGCATTTAGTGTAAAACGTTATTTTAAACAGGTTTTGACTTAGACGCGGTGTTGAATAACATCGTCATCTTTTGATAGTTCTACTTTGAAAAACTACTTGATTATAGCGAGATAAGATAATCGTTATTAACAGTAAATACCTGTGGTTCTTAATTAGAAACACGAATGTAAAATCTTTTAAAATAACAAAGTATCGCGAATATCCATATCCAACAAATATACAGGGTGTTTTTTCGTTGCCACCCTTAACGAAGGGGTACTCTATAAATAAATAAAGTAAGTATATGCCAAAAAAAATGCTGGAAAACGATTTTTTTTTTATTCTAATTACTTGATCGGGCAAAATTTATAGTGTTCAGTGCTAGTGCTAGTTTTTTCATAGACAGATATTAATTATTTCTCGTGAAAAAATCTTGTTACGCGCGTCTATGTGCATTTATGCAGAAAGACGCAGTCTATTTACTCAACTTTGGGCCCTAATATCTTGGGAACCAGACACTTCCCAGGTATGCTTCAATGGAGAAAAATGATCGTGTTGATGAGGCGATTCCGTAGTTTTCGGGAACGTTGACGACCAAAAATCACCCTCTATAGGGAATATGCGTCTAACACGAAAGCAGATTTTTTATATTTCATTTGAAAGATATTACAAATACAAACCGAATAGTGCAAAAATAACATCAATTAGTTTGTAAATACCAAAGTTACAGGAGTTTAAAAGATTGAAAACTTTAACGAAAAAAATTTACAGCGTAAAAAAACCCGGTAGCTCAGTGGTTTGAGCAACTAGCACGGAATGCAAGTCGTGGGTTCGATTCCCACTCGGGTGAAGAATATTTTCCGTTTCTTTATAATAATTTCATAACATATTAAAAAACCCCGACCCAAAAAAAGTACGCAATTATTATGACAAAAGGTTTAAAATGCTAAACCCTATAAAAAACAAAAAATAACTTTTAACACTACGTAAGTACCAACTAAAGCATGGCAGACTATCTACTCGGGACTTTGTGCCACCTTTATGTCGGAGGCATAACCGCTAATTTTGAACTGCAAATGGTTATCTTGGCCTGTTGTTGACCGTACGTATGAAATTTTTTATTAAATTTTGTCGCGTCGGGGGACCGCTCTAATTTATTAGCCTAAGATTAGAAGCACACATTAAGAAGTCCTCAATCCCATTGTTATACAAATATAATTGTAATAGCTTACTTCACTTTATACATACTTACTTTAAAACATTATATCAGTAATTATAAATATAATTTTGTTTAGATAGGTGATTTTTTTTATACGAATGTTGTGATTAGGTAGGAATCATTTGATTTGAGTAAGTATTTTTGAAGGTAAAAAGCGGTCCCCCGACGCGACAAAATTTAATAAAAAATTTCATACGTACGGTCAACAGCAAGCCAAGATAACCATTTGCAGTTCAAAATTAGCTGTTATGCCTCCGACATAAAGGTGGCACAAAGTCCCGTGTAGTTAGTCTGCCATGCTTTAGTTGGTACTTACGTAGTGATAAAAGTTATTTTTTCCTTTTTATAGGGTTTAGCATTTTAAACCTTTTGTCATAATAATTACGTACTTTTTTTGGGTAGGGGGTTTTTAAAATTTAATTTTTTATATCATGCTTTTTGAAGGAGCTCCTTAATTTTTTATTCTTTCATTTAATTTCTTTTATATTTCGCCGCGTAAAAGTTTAGATGGGGTCGCTATATGCGATCTCGAGCAAAGGAGGCTGTTTAACAATCCTCATGACAAACTGGCTCTGGGAGAATTGCAGAGATTAAGAAACAATAAAGATTAAACTTTGGTCATTCTAGATTTTCAGCAAAAATATAAATCGGTTTTTCCTGTGTCATTCCGGAATTCCAGGGTTTCATCCGCCCATCCCATTTCCAGCATCAGGTCCTCGTCAATTAGAAACATGAAGAGTACCAGTCAAGACAAATTCAACGAGCCCAAACTCGATGGGTTTTCTAAAATGTAGACCAGGGTTCCGTCTCCTACCTTCGAGCCCTATCATCAGACCAGCTCAGAGATTCCAGATTTCCAGCATCAGGTCCTCGTCAATTAGAAACATAAAGAGAACTAGTTAAGACAAATCCAACGAGCCCAAACTCGATGGGTTTACTAAAAGGCAGTCCAGGGTTACGTCTCCTATCTTCGAGCCCTAACAGCAGACCAGCTCAGTGGTTCCAGAAGACATTAGTGTTTCAAATGTCAGATCCCACATATGCTTGCAAGCAAATTGAGCGTGTAACATTCCTATCACACCTAACAAACGACCTGATGACCTTGAAGACCTGAACCGATTTCCACCAAACATAGCTAAGAACACTCTCGACTGATATACCTTTCAAACAAAAAAAAACCGCATTAAAATCGGATCATCTGTTTGGGAGCTACGATGCCACAGTCAGACACATACACATTTACACACACACACACACACACACACACACACAGAGAGAGAGAGAGAGAGAGAGAGACACGTCGAACTTATAACACCCCCTCGTTTTTGCGTCGGGGGTTAAAAAGGAGTAAAAAGATACAATTTTACCCATATTTCGAATTATCTGATTGATTTATTAACATCTGCACCTATTAATAAACAATTTTTATTGACAACAATACTAAAAATATAAAATATTACGTTTATAAAATAAGATTGCATTTTTTCCCAATAGTAATTTGAAACGGTTGTCTACTATGACGTCAAAGTGTTTACCATTTTAGTATGGAGCAAACGGAGCGTTTCAAAAACATTTTGCCGACTCGTATTTTTGAATTGCTGTAAATCCAAGGGCAATCTTTATTCATTTTTTACGTAGAATATAAAAATGAAATAAAAAATTCATGCATATACCCTATTAAGACCCCTTGATATCAAGTCAATATTTCCGAGATAATATTTCACAGCAATCAATTAAATAACAAAGGATGACATCGCGGTCGTTAATATTAAAAATATATCTTTATTATCATGCTTTATAATTATCTGGGCAAACGAATCTCTATATTAATGGTAGCCATTAAATAGGCTCACTAATGAATTACAGCTTTATACCGTATAATGATCGCGCCGCGTTAATCATATTAAAAGTAGGGTAACTAATTAATTTACGGTTGTACCTATGCGTTTGGCGACCTGCGGCGGAGACGACCCCTTTAAGCTCTAATGAAAACAAAGCTTAACATAATATTTACATAGATCTAATAACTTTAAAGTATTGACAACTTTAATTTGCAAACAATGGAGTAGCTAGGAATCTCATGATCAATATTTTCCTAGGGATTTATATTGAAATCATTATTTTTGTAGATACATACCACACACTCATATAGAATATAGCCATGCCCAATTTTAATTATATCTTTCTAGCACTTCGATCACTATAGGTATAACCTATTCTAATGATAAAGCAAATAAAATGCTAGAAACTAAATTATCTCACTCCAAAACCCATTCTATTTAAAATGCCTAGCCGCTTTGTACGGCGTGATATGCGATATGCCTTCGACATAAAAGTGGGGCTTTACTACAATAAATCAGATGCATCTCTTTCCGTGCATGTCGTAAGAGTCCGCTAAAAAACTCGAGCATTTTCTTATCACTGTTTACATTTGTCTCCGCTATGCCAAATATGGCAGAGGGATCTCCTTGATTATCCTGCAGTTCTGGCATCCACCATGACTCCATTTCAGGAAAACAACCATATGTATATATTTTAAATAAGCGACCCTCTCCGGCTTTTCACGGGTACAATGCGGATACTATACATATAAACCTTCCTCTTGAATCACTCTGCTGCGCTGTATGCCTGGGTTCAAATATCGTTAGGCGGCATCACTGATGTGATTACCTATTATGTACCCTACACAATGACATCATAAAGAATTCAGTCATTAATAATTAATATCGATGTTTGTATTCAAGCTCTGTATGATTCAATAGGTAGGTATATGTAATTCATTTATTTATACATTGTTGCTTGAATCTTGTAACATGATGTCGTCAATGTGTTGCAAAGTTTGTGAATAATTTATTTAAAGTCTAATTTCTTTGTGTATATGATATACACATAGCTTTACGTTAGTGAAGTAATTACGTCGTACCTTTTCTGTACAAAAAAAATATATATTTCCTTACCAGTGCCTTTATTTATTTAGATTGCTGTGGGCATGAAGGAGTTTGGTTACCCTACCTACGTGTATATTTTTATCTCCAAATACCTTACCATTTTATTTTCCAATTGGTATTGTATTTTTGTGATAAATTTTCATTCACTATGGGTGCGCCCACCACCGGGCCCTACACCCTCCACTGACCACCCATAGTGAATGTTTGATATGTATATACCTATGAACTTAACATTTATCCAATGCACTAATGTGCTACTAACGTTAATGTTACTAACATTAAAAATAACCCTAAATAAAAATATTCATTTTCTTTACTGTACACGGAAAATCAATGACAGAAACTATTATTAAAGAAAATGTATAAGGGCAAGCTTATCTCTAAGAGAGCTGTCTTTCAACAAACTTTTTGTGGTGAAAATTGTGACCTAATGCCCTATTAATAGTTAATACTCCCATACATGGAGGTCATCACATAAATTCAGGTATATAAGGACGTATTAACCGAAACCAAACCACAATCAAAAACTTTATGCTGTATACATCTCGTATTACGTTAAATATTGACAACGTTCAAAGCCGTAAATACTTAGAAAATATCTGAAATGCTATCAAATAAAGCTAAAACATAGCCAAAAATATTTCGTCCAACGGTAACAAACCTTCAAGGGCCTGTAGTTTGATCGGTAGTGAAGCTTACTACTCGTATTAAGGCTCGAGCACACCGGATGCGTGTGCGTGCAAATAGACGTATACGTACAACTGTATCAAATGCCGTAAACATAGACGTCAAACGGTAGCTCTATACATTAAACTCAAAACGTGTATACGCTTACGTGCACGCATAATGCCTTTAACCAAAAACATCACTCAATCTATAGAAACGTCTTAAAACCAAAAGCTGTATGAGCTGGGTCCATTTAAGCATAATTACATTTTTCTGTTTGACCAACGCTGTAACACTACTGATCCTTCGGAACGGGCTTAAAGAGCGCCTATTGATACCTGGTCCGCTTCGGATCTGACTCATGATCGGTAGTGAACCTAGCATGCTAAATACATAGCTGCTACTCGTATTCGCCAACACCCGTGGCATCATCAGGATTAGTTTTCCATGTTAGGCTCGAGCACACATATCAAGGCTGTACGGATGATCCGACTTTGACATTGACAGATTGTGGGCGTGCATCGATTATTTACCAAATTAATACCTGAAAAGCTAGTAGACAGACGTATACATGTAGTACCTCTGAGTTGTAATGTATGGAAGCTGTATAGTATCGCACTGCGGGCAATGTAACAAGACAACGGATGCGTTATGCATAGATGTCTTCGTAAACATAGACCAGTGTATGGTGAATCAAACGGTGACAGCTGACCTATACATTAGATCTGGCAATTTGAACTAAATTCAAAGGTTACGTAGTAACGTGCCTACCGCTTACGGTATACAGTGCACGCATTATTACGCATGCTTGGTATTACGGTGATAAATTTCATGATTTTGCTGTATGCTCGAGCCTTTTTAACCAAAAACATAGATAACTTTACCGCTTAACAATCTATAGAATTTGATCTAATGACGTCCTCAATTAATTTATAATCTGGTCAATAAAAAGGAAAACTTAAAACCAGATCAGCTGCAGGCCATCTGTTTTGGTCTGTCAGCTGTATGTGATGCTTGCTGAGCTGGATACAAGGAACATATATCAGCTTTTAGAAATGGTAATCCTAATAAATCCAACTTTCCATTTAAGCATAATTACATTTTTAGAAAAACTGTTTGACAGGTATTAATTTGGTAATTGTGTAAAACTAGCCCAGTTTTGGCTGCAATCGTCAATGTCAAAGTCAATAGGATCGGACAAAGGTAATGACTTTGTCGTACAGCCTTGATATTCTTTCTTTCTTTCTTTCTTTCATTTCTCTTAGTAGTATTTTTAACAATACTAGTTATCGAACTAACATTAATCCTGATGATAGATGTCAATTAGCAGCCCCGGAGGCGTTGCGACTGTAGTGTCTTGTGTTCGTGATCGGCAGAGATAGGGTATAATCCCTCAATAAAGAGACGCTTAAACTAGTTAAATTTTAGTTAGGTACATATTGTACGGGCACTGTCGGGCACCTAATTTGTTAATATAAAATTATAAAAATTTACTCCTCACCTAAGAACCAGTTATTCTACTCTTATTTTCGTTTATATAAATTTTATTTTATTTATTTCATTTACTTCTATCTTTACAGGTTTAACCTACCACGACAGAGTAGCAACTTTATACTTAAGTGTAACATGTTGATGAAGTCTCATTGCTTCCATTACGGAAGCAAGGAGCTGTTTAGGTACCTACTGTGGCATCTTATTTTCATGACGGAAATAACCTTACTTTAAATATTCATGGTAACCGTCCAGTAGCTATAGTTTCGATTTCTGAATGCTTACCTGCACTTGGTATAAGTAAACTTGTGGTGGCTATCGGAAGCGGGTACTGTGTTGTATTTACACTTAGTATACGAGTAAACGTACTTATGTATTTAAAACTCGTAAAGCTTCGAGCATTAAATCCGTACATAGTGTAGGCCAAGTTGTAATCCCCTAAAGCGTATACTAATGCTGCTTTGTTTAATGTTTAACGATTTAGTAATGTAATTGTAAACGACCGTAGTTTTCCCAACTTTATAGACTGATAACATTGTTGCTTACGGGAATTTTATTTGCTCACATTCTAGTTCTTGCGCTCGGAAACTCTTAGCACGATCGATCTTATAAAAGGGTACTTACTTACGAGTACATACTCGTGGTGTTACCTCGGAATTCTATTCTATGGTTGATATAGATTTTGTAGTTCTGCACATTTATAATAAAAAAAAACTTCGTTATGGTAAATTAAGTATACGTTTTATTATAAGCTGTTTACAACTGTTAACAACATGAGTTTCCTTGAATTTTCTCCATTTATATTAATGGTTTCAAATAATTTCGTATTTACATGTACACTCAGACAACAAAGGTTAACTTTTTACAATCAACTGCAGGTTTTAAAAACTCGCTATTACACTCAAAAATTAAACAGAGGATTGAACATTTCATCGTTCATTAAAATTCAGCTACTTCGTAGTCATAAATAAGCATTAGAGACCTTATCCTATTTTTACATAGTAAAATAGTTTTTATATAAAATTTTACTTACAGTTAAAAAAATTGCAATACTTTAACAAAGACAACAACTAAATGAAATTTGCTAAATATTATGTTAACCACATATTTTATTATGTAGTTTCAACTAAGACAGATTGTGTGAGATTATTTGGTTAATATAGGAGAAGTCAGTCTTTACCTCACTAATTAAAATCAAAAAGGAATTATACTTGACTGTGAGTTAACGAATCAATTGTGTAAAAATTTGGCCAATCCGATAGCCTTGTGAAAGGAGTAGAAGTAGATGTAGAATCCTTTGCAGTATTGAACATTTTTGCCACTATTCTATCATTGCGATTTTTCATTTTCTTGCGCGCCCGGTCCGACAACATTGATAGGAATTTATTCCAGAAGTCTGGCTCGTGCCACAGTATTGTCATTCGCATGTCACGCTGCTCCCTCAGAAATGCATATATTGAATTTTCTGGACCAACGTCGACGAAAATATAAATGGTATTTTTTGCTTTTGCCATCTCTCCGCGGATTTTCTTTATATTAACATGACTGTAAACCGACGTTAAATAGTTCGGCGAAAATATTGTAAGAGTTACGTGATTTGCTTTATCACATGGAAACTTTCTTGATATTTGCTGATTCCTAGCTGCGGAACATTGGATTGGATTTGCCAATATTTTAATACCTTTTTGGTGATTTAATTCAGGTAGAATTTCTTTTAACACGAATTCTTCGTCTAACTCAGCATACCGCAATCTTACAGCGTGTCCATAAAATTTGTCCTGATGATGTTGAGAAAAACTGCTAAACTTCATCTTAAGCATTACATTAAACTGCTTGTGATAAACCACATATAGTAACATTATAATCAATGATAACGTTAACGACGTTGCGACAAATATAATAAATATGGTCAACTTCCAATGGCAGGAGTATTTTGACCAAAACGAGCACTTCAATAAATTTTTATCAACAATCTGTAAAAGAAAAATAATTATGACCATAATTTATTTTAAAAAATATTGTATAATATTTCGAAAATTAATTTGAACTTACTATTATATTTGCGCTACTTTCAAGAAAATCAAGAAATTGGAAATATTCGCAGTTGCATTCTAACGGATTGTCCGAAATCCAAACTTCCTTCAAGGGTTTTTTCATGATATCACGATATCGCAACTTTAGTGGCATGGTATCGGACTCATTTACAGGATTCTGAAAAAAAAATGTATAGTATGTTTTAAATATAATTCAAGAGTGGCTAATTAATGAAAATATAAATCGAATAGAAAATGCCCACTGGACGGGACACAGAGATCCCAATTTAATGTTAGACCTATTGTAAACACCTGTGATCCACAAATAAATACATTTGAATTTGCATTTCCGTTTAGTACTAAAACTTACATAGAGATTATGAAATAGATTGTGGCTGATATCCAAGGCTTCGTGTCCGTTTTTCCACCAATCATCAAAAGTTTTTTCAAATCTGTTGTGACTTAAATTTAAAAGCTTCAAATTGTATGTATGGGCGAAAGGTGATATTTCTTTTGTAATCCAAGTATTGTTTAAGAGTTGCCTTTCTTCGAACGTCAGCTGATTGTATGCTAAAGATATAGACATCCGTTGTTTATTGTTACTAAATAATGATGACGTTACAGTTTCAAGCTTATTGTTTTCCATATTTAGGTAAATCAAACTTAGCAGCGATGAAAACGTTGATCTGTAACAACAATTAATGGATAAGTTAAAGATTAATTTATTTTAATCTAAAAATTATATTTTGTGAATTTAAAATATGACTAGACTTCTTACCCGTATATTTGAATGAGGGAATTATCACAGAGATTAAGAGATTCTAATCTCACTAATGAAGAAAATATCTTTGGTTCAAGTTTATCCAGCTTATTGTGACTTAAGTCTAAATCAAGTAGATTAATCTGGTCGTTGAAAACTGCTTCTGGCAAGGTTTTAATATCATTATAAGCTAACGATATGTTCGTGATCAATGGTGAATTGGCGAATACATCATACGGTATAATTTCCAGTCCACATCTCTGAAAATATATCTCTCTCATGTTTGGCAAATTCCCAAAGAAATATTTTGGGACCTCTTTAAGTTTAACATTGTTGTTTAAAATTACAACAGTTTCAAGTTCCTCGTTGTTCTTGAACAAGTTACGTGGCAATGACGAGAACTTATTGGAGAATAAGGTAAGTTTCTTCAATTTCCGCAAAGGTTTGAAAATTGACTGAGGCAACTCGTTGAGTCCATTAGAACTTAAGTCCAATTCTTCAAGCACGTCTACTCCTGTGAAGAAATCTTTTGAGAACCACGTGACATTACTTTGCCAAAGTGAAAGTTTCCTCAAGAAGGACAAGTGAGAAAATAGATTAGAAGAAATGTTCGTCATGTGATTGTGGCTTATTTCTAAAGTCTCCAACCTTTCAAGAGGTTTAAAAAGTTCTTCCGATAAATTTATGCTGTTGGATCTTATATTTAACCAGGTCAAATTATTTATGTCAGTGAATAAATTATCTGGTAACTTTGTTATTCCGTTTACAGACAGCAATAATTTGGTTAAATCTTGAAGCCCGGTGAAATGTTTTCTTTCAAAATATCCTGAGAGATGTTTCGTATTTTGGAAGATAAGTGCCATCGTTTTCGTAACTCCAATATTTGTCAATACTTCTTTAAACGATGTTGATGGTAATGGACAGTCTTTGAAACTGACTGATTTAAAGGCATTATCCTTGTTGGCACATTTTGGTAGTTTGCTATAATCTATGCTAGTATTTTCACATTTTATGTTGATGTATGTGTTTGGAAACACATTTATTTTTACAGTCCGACCTAAAAAAAGAAAATAAACATAAACAACTGGATATGACATGTACACTGTTTGGAACTAGGATTAAATTTGTCTTGGTTACAATAGAAATTTGTTTTTTTATTTTTTATTAGTCCAGAATACAATAACAATAAACGGAGTGTGACTGACAGACTGGCAAATATTGATATGCTGAATTCAGACCATGATGGGCGAAAAACATTGAAAATTTTTGCAGGAATATTCATATTTTTTATTCTCAGGAAAAAACGGCATCGTTCGTTTTTGAAAAAAAGTTTAAAAAAAAAGATTTTTAAAAATGCGCCAAATTATGTTCAAATAACTGATCAACCCTAATGGATAGTCACAAGTACAAATAACAATACAAAAAACAGCAATGTATTATACATTGACCAATAATCCCATTTAACTAGTCACATGATCGCTCAATACAATTGGCGCGGAATGCAAAATTACCTAAAATCAAATTATAAATGCATTATAAAATTATTAATAAAGAAAATGGAAAAAATTCTTCACCCGAGTGGGAATCGAACCCACGACCACTGCAAACCGTGCCAGCCGCTATAACCACTAAGCCACCGGGTCAATTACTCGGATGACGAATTTTACCATCTCTTTTCTAAATTACATATTGGCAACGTTATTCTTTATCACTAGCCAAATCTCGGCAAACAAAGCTGAATCCCTCGGCACAATGTTTAAAGATGAAACGATCAACCATATCCTAACGGATTATATTAATGGAGAAGTGTTTTTATAAATTTATCTTAGTCAAGATATTATATATTATAAAATTATTAATAAAGAAAATGGAAAAATTTCTTCACCCGAGTTGCATTTCCTGCAAGTAATGACAATGTCGTATAAGGGATGATTCTCATTAGAACGGGCCGTGCCCGAGGCGGGCCGTGTATGTGGCCCGGACGGAGCACGGATTAAAAACGTTACATATATTTTCAGGCGAGAGTCGAGCGGGCCCGGTCGGGACACGGTGTAATATAAATTGCTTCATGCAAAATGTATGTAACATTTTTAATCCGTGCCCCGTCCGGGCCATGTGCACGGCCCGCCCCGGACACGGCCCGCTCTAATGAGAATCATCCTTAACTCAACACAATGGTCAGGTACCGCCAGCATTTCAGTATTTGCATGGCTCGTACTCACAACCTGTATAAAGAGATGGTAATATTCAAATTTCAGACATATAAAATTAACACAAAGTACAACCCATTGCCACATTCAGTTCAAACACCTCTGACACCAATTGAATCCCGTGCCAATAAATACCACGTTTCATGGAATCAGAGCTAGCCGGATTCACACCTGGCGTAATATCCAACGAAGCCATTCAACAATGAGAATTATTTCGCTTTAAGCTGCGACACAACATTCAAAATCGATAATTTACTGGTTTAACGTTGGCTAATCCTTATAGGAATTAAATTATTTAAGCCTAATACCTGTTTTATTCTAGAAATCTGACTACATGATCTTCATTTGCCACTGCAAATTCAGTGTTAATGCATGAGGAAAATGTTATATTAAAACGGGAATCAAATTGGACAACTCTTGGTATTAAAACAGCAATTCAATGGTAAATTTTAGCGGACTCACCATCGATATTACAATTGAGTTCGACTGCGAGCGTGCCACCACAAATGCAGTTAGGATCGTTCGGGCAAAGCCTCGCCGCCCCTATCAGCTGTAGTACCAGCACGATAGCGTAGCCAGTGTAGGCTATACGAAGTAATTTAGAGGCCATAGCTGTATGTAGATTTGGGGTTTAGGTTGCGTAGTTTGAGTTTCGAGTCATTGAAGATTGTCGGTCTGGTATTGCGTCCGTCATAACAATGGATCTGGAACAAAGAAAAAAAATGCTATTTGAATTTGTTTGCACTTGCATAGCTGTTAAATGTTTTATAGTATACATAATGTAAAATATATATTATAGCGAACGGGTATCTTGATCGGGAGTGAAATGGTATTTTTAGGAAAAGAGGCGAAAAATACGGGGTAAACGGGTCCGAGACCGTTAAAGGGTCTTAATTCTCTAAAAACAAAAATATGAATATAAATACCATATATCTTATAAAATTATTAATAAAGAAAATGGAAAAATATATCTGTCTGTATGCCTGTATCAAACAAATTAATATAAAACCTTGATATTTCCGGTATATTATTTAATGCCCAGATCTGTCAAACGCATTTAGTGTTCACAATAGTGTACTGGCATAACAAAAAGGCAGATAAATCGCTTCGACGGCAAATATAATGGGACGGCCTGAACGATAACCAGTTATCTCGGTCCGCCGCATTCGCGTGTTTTCCATTACAATATTATTTTTCAATCACGAGGCTTATACATATTTATCATAATAGTACCCAAGACGAGGGTCTAGTAAAATGAAGCGGGAAATTTGAGTCGACATGCCTTATCTACTCACTTATGTAATCCATTACTCTGTAAAGTTATACTAAACAAATTGAGGCCATTAAGCAATTGAAATCTCTTTCATCGTTGAACAGGAAGTAAAGTGTAAGCTGCTGAAAATATTGAAATGTAAACAGAACTTATAATAGGTATTCGCTTTTATAAAATCAAAGCTAGGGTGTATAGGCACTTTCTAGGCAAACATGTACCACCCTAGGCCGCATCTTGCTTAACATCAGGCACGATGGCGGTCAAATGTTTGCCTAGCTAATTGTAAAAAATAAAATGTGAAAGCGAATCGTTTAATTTAAATCAACAGAAAACACCTAGATTCCATGCGAATGTCGATCCGCCTGATATAAATAACTAATAACAATCACGTCTTGTTTAACGTCGGATTTCACAACACATGTGTATGTTTTATTTCCTTTTTATCGCTACTGTAAATGTGCAGTTTTATGAAAAAGTCAAAGCTGAATGACATTGATATGCTGATGTACAGAGCTATTGCATATCTATCTTTTTTGACTATTTGTATAAATACACATAGAGTTAGTTTGAACTAGGCCTTTTCCGCACTTACCTTACTTACCTACTCTAACCAAATCAGATCACAAAAAGTCAGCAGCAATGATCAGGGAATCGTCATCCATTGGAACTCTACTAATGGAAACGGTACAGATATTGTTTATTCATATGCCATTTCCATAGGTAAAGTTTTCATAAGTGATCACCATTGTAAACTTTCAAAAAAGATAGAGATAAGCAATACACTTGCTGGATTTGTCGAGATTGTTTAGTTAGCCCGCGATCACATAGCCGGTTTACTGGGGCGTTTCGGTTTTATGGGAATACGTCTTTATTTTGCTTTTGATAAGTTATGAAAGTGTTTATCAGATCCGTTGAATAATATGAGCTAGTAATACACCCATATTTAGGTCAGTTACATATTCCTATACAGGATGTGTGTGACAGCCAGGAAAATACTGAAATACTGGAAAAGTACTATTGTTTTGAGTTATACGATAGTTTTATTACTTGCTGGAAATGCAATAATTTGATTATCCGCAATGTTTGCTTTCCGCGCCAATGGTTTCGGGCGATCCTGTGACTAGTCAAATTTTCTTACTGGTTATTGTGTGATACATTGCTATTTTTTAGATTACTTGTGACTCTCCTTTGGGGTTGATCAGTTAATTAGACTTGTTTGGGACCAACTATTTTTTGAAAATCATCCATAGGTCAAAATATTGTTTTAAGTCATTACCTAAGGCCTACTTAAACAAACTACACTATATTTTCCCGGAAAAAATAAAAAATATGTCCGAAAATATGGGAATTTTTCTGAGAAAATTTACAGTGGTTTTGGCTTTAGAATCATGGTCTGAAGTCGCCATATCAATATTTGCCTAGCTGTCACTTCCACCATGTATAATTCGGTATTAGATATATTTCATCTAATATTCTTAAATAGAAAAATAGAAAATCATAGCGTAAATTCGAAATAAACGACGCTACTTTTAATAAATATATGGAAGATTATGCTTTAGTAAATCCAAAATAAAGGCTTGAACAGACCGAATGCGTATGCGTACACGTGAGCGTAGACGTGCATGCACCGCTGAGTCGTAATGTGTGGAGCTATATACGAGTAAGACAGGCTACGTACGTCTGGGCATACGCAACCGGTCTGCTCTAGTCTATACAGTTCCATATATTAAAAACTCGTGGTACGTACACGTCTACGCTTAGGTCTATGCATACGTCTACGCATATGCATCCGGTGTACTCGAGGCTTACACAGAATTTATCGCCAGTTGCCTTTTTAAGACCAAACTATTCAAAGTGGCAGGGCAGGGTTCTATTTTAGATACTCGTAGGTACTTAAATAAATATTTTACCATTATCTCCGATGATGCTACTCGTATCTATGTATAATTTTTATTTTTATTTATGTAATTAGCACTTAAGTTATAAAGTATAAATGTGATAAAAATGTGAGCAAATAAATTAATCTCAGGTAAACAAACTACTCGCCAGTAAATCATCAAGTTTTCTTTGTTCTTCGCAAACTTTACAATACAAGTTCCACTGCAAGCTACATTTTACAATCAAAACAGTAACTTTCAAACAAAATTGAAACTTTATTATTTAAGTATAATACTGCAGTGCGACTTCGTCTCATTTAAAGTTGTTTAAACAAGATTTGAAGACACGGAGCGAACAAAAATTTTGGTGTGACAACTTTTAAGTCTTACATTATTAACAAAAAGAAAAGTTTTGTTACAATTTTCACTCTAAAATGACAAAGATATGTTAATCTTCTACATTCTAAGATCATTCTAAGAACATTTATTTCATCATGTTAATCTTTTTTTTTCACAACAATTAGGTAGGTTCGGTAGGTTTACCATGAGACATGATAGGAGAAAGGAGCATAAAAAATTTAGAAAATGAAATTTATGCAAAATGCAACTAATTGTAAATTTTTTTGTGAAAAAGTACATATTTAAAGGACCTAGCTACTAAAGTTATTTCTTTTTTCGGGATATAAAAATAAAGGTAGCTTAAACTAAGTAAAACTTGTAAACTAAACTGTAAGCAACGCGTGCGTCCGACGTGTCAGATAAATGAGAGTTTAGGGAACAACTAGGGCTTTTTATTAAGCATATTAAACTAACTTGTCGAAACAAATAAGAGGGTTCACGTTGTTGAACGTTCATTAACTATTACGTTTTTTAAGCGTTATAAAGTTTAGGTGAAACAGTTTTAATACCAGTTTCGTAGATAAAAATAAACCACCGCATGCCCCAAATTTTGTTGGACTATTTACATAACTGTATGGTAAACAGACATAAGAATTTGAGTGTCCTTTTAAGCTGTGTTTACTCTATAAATATTTCTATTTTATCTTTATTAACAATGTTTTTTATTTATGTTATGATTTCGTAGATCTTAACCGCAGCCTTCACAAACATTCAAACCATATCTCAGTTACCGTAAAAACATCTCATTGTATTCCCAAAAGGCCTCGCCTGCCGCCGTCAGTACCAAAGAACCTAATTAATTATTTTAAGTATGTTAAACTTCGCGCCGCTCATTAAGACTCACAAAATAAACCATTTTGAATCGTACAGCTATAACATAGGATCTACAAGATGGTAAGGGCATAGAATGAATGTGACCTGGGAATAAACCCACCTGATATGAGGTGCAATCCATTAACTCAAGTAGGAGATCTGTCATAGCTGTCAGACGCAGTGAACTTGTGTGTACATAATATTAGGTTCAAAAGGATCTTTATGAAGATATGTGGTGGCGCGATGGCGCTACTTGTTATACCTACGTAATGCAAGTTTTGAGCCCCCTATTGGGCGATGACACGACTACGACATTTGTCATCTAATACCGTGGTCATGCCGTCTAGTAGAAAAACGACGGTTTAAAATTTTTTTACTTCTGATCGTTAATCCGCCATATCGGTTTTAAATAATATGTTTGTATGAACGAATATTTAACGTCTTGAAGTAGGTACCCGATCCTCACGGATAGAATACCTTGTATTGTGTATTGTTAGAGATTTTGACAAGACGCTTATCGTTTAAATAAGATGAATCAGTGAGTCTCCCGCGACTATTATGTTTTAACGATCGCAGGAGACTACATAATTAATTGTCATAACCCATTGAAAAAAAATCATAATTTTATTGACAATAGAATAGAAATCACAACACTATATCCGTTGACGAAACTCATATATTTTGCAAAGCACTGCTAAAATGGCTATCCTTAATACCGTCGTTCACAAAAACAAACTCGAAAAGGTTTCGACGAAAAAAAAAACAATTATCTTAATTTGTAAACTGAAAGTTCAGGAACCTTCTATCGGAAAAGTTTGATTGATGATACTTTCGATGCCCCCGTCGACTTGCGATCCTCTTTCTGTTTCCCAAAGTTTTTTTGCGCCTTTTCTTTACTTTTTAGATTTTCAAGATTAATTCTGTAATGCTGAGTCAACTGATCGACATACAACAGAGTGAGCGACGTGGGCTTATTGCGTATCTAGTAATAGCAAATCGATCGCAATGCGATAAAAACATATAGAACACAGATATGAAATGCCTATAATAATGGTGTAATTTGAATTTAAGACTTGTAATGAATGAACATCGTGTTCTCACATTATACTCGTAATAGTTACTTAAAGAAAATAGAGCAAAGCACATATAACAGAACCAACCTATTACTTAAAAGTCTTAAAACTAAAGCCAAATTACATGTTCTACAGATTAACCAACAAAAGAAAGAATAACCATGACAACAGCAGATAAAATTTAAGAGCAACAAGAATTTTATATGCGGTCAGCAATTCGTATAAAAACATACCTCTAAACCAGCATATTTATGCTAATTTGTTAACAAATTAACATTTAATTGAATTCCTCGGTATTCCTTTTCTACAAGCAATACCACATATTCAATGATTTCCAGTCTAAAGTTTTAGGTAGGTACGGTTAGGAAGGTTAGGTATGTAATATTGGTGGCCTACAAAACCTGCGCTCCCAGGGGTCAGAAGGGAAAATCCTAATGAAAATATACTTACCTAGAATTATTCAAATTATTCATAAACTTTTCAAATTTATGCTAGGCTCCTGTTAATATTATTAATTGGTTAAAGCGAAAGCACGGTTTGCGAGAGGTCGTGAGTTCAAATCTCACTCGGGTGATTTTTTATTTTCATTTTCTTATTATATTCTTATTATTATCAACTATCCCTGTGTGATCTTCTGTATATCATTAACTCTATCCTTTCCTCATTACCATAGGAAGGAAAGTCATTAAAAAAATTTTGTTTCATAACGTACATAAAACAATAAAGTTGACTTTTCACTATGGTATGTAATGTAATATTATATCTTGAGATGTAAAATTTATAGCTCGTTATACATATTGAAAAGCTGACTTTATTATTATTTGAAATATCTCCATGATATGTAGCTAGGTACCTACATACATACATAGATTTTGCGTAGCGTTCATAGTAGACTATCATCTAATCTGAAATCAATACCAGTAGGCTATCAAAACACTGTAATTATTTTTCAAACGTCAAATCTAATTTAGATTGACCATTTACATGTAACAATTAATACTTATTTATAAGTGGATATTTATTGTATTAATTTTTATTTTATTTATTTAGGACAACAAACAGTTACACAATACATATATGTAAACAACATTATATAAAAGAGTAGATAATTGAGTAACCCACTGCGTTGACCACGAACTTAATATGTTGAATTGTTTAAAAAAAAAAACAAAAGATTTCATATTCCTCTTAAATTATAGGGTTATCCATTATCCAACTGATCAGTTTTATTAAGACCAAAAAGTTTATTACTTATTTAAGCTTTAACGGTAACTTTGATAACATATTTAATTAAAAATATGTCTATAACTACATAAAAGTGTAGGCTAACTACATAAAATTAGTTAACATGTCTGTGCTGATGCGGGGCTTCACAAGAATACATCAGCTGTATCTCTTTCTGTGTTTGCAGTAAGAGTCGACATAGGAATAGGTATATAGATAGAATTACCTACCTGTAGAAATCAATTTTCCTGCTACTACTAAAATAATAACAAAGGAAACCTAGTATTATATACTAACCTAGGGTCATAAACAACATTTCTTTAACACTGTACAATATATAAATTATACCAATGCTGTAACGGAATTACAGTTTAAAACGTTTTAAGGATACAATTTTTGAATGAATAATTACAAACCGTTGTAATATAGGTACTTACCTTTTACACGTCCGTAAAACGTTTGAAAACACCAATTGAAGTTTTCAGCCATCAATTAGATAGGAAGGTTATTATAACCGTGGAACAATAAGTAACAAAGGCAATTATTCAACAATCGAAAGACCATCAATCAAAATAATTTCGTATCAAATGACATCAATTTACAACTTAGTTATAGTACTTACCATTTAAATAAATTCCATTTGTGCACCATAGTAGAACTAACTTAACACCACTAAAATCTTATACTAAGAAAAATAAAAGGAATAACAGTGTTCTCTCTCAACTTCGATTCGCTGATTCGACTACGTAAAGCACTCGTAGCAGAAGCGTAGACGGTAGCGTTCTACGGCTGCTACGAAGAGACTGAAGCCTGAACAGCCGTACAAAGTCGCCAGCGAATAGCCGTTTTATGTGTTCGGCTATTTTCGGTTATGTTCGTAAACCCGAGCGGTCTCAAAGTTATTCAAGGCTGCTTAGATACTCCAGTTGCCATGAAGGGCAGGGATGGCAATTTGGTTGAGAGTGTAACTAGAGATGTAGTTAGACGTTTTTGAGACGGTGCTTCAACCTTGTTTGTAATATGTGAGAAATGTAACTTTTTTGCAAGCGAATATAACATAATTTTCGTTTCGGTGTATAAAATTGCTTTTAAGTATGGGTGTTTAGAGTATGCGGCAGCATATTTTCATTATGATTTTTTTTATTTTTCCTTAAGTCGTTTTCAAAGCTAGTCAATATTAAATAACCTACCTACTACCTAAATAATTTTAATAATATAACGTACCCTAAATGTTAGGGTACTACTAATCACTTTTCAATTTGTCTTTGAGTCAAAATCTTACAATGAAGAAAGCTTCAAAGCTCCAGGCGCTTGTCACGGTATTAATTTGGGGAAAAGATAAATATTTTAAAATCTATCTAAAGTCTATTTTGGGCGATAGATTGTTTTTCTAAAAATACCAGGTAAATGTTCTTGAAATAGCTCCGACGTTTTTAAGGTAATTTCCATTTTTAACAAACCCTTTTTATAAGAAAAAAATTATGAAAAGATTTATGTATAGGTACTTTCTTAGAACCTACCGAACTAACATTCAGTAGAATTTTAGTACCTATTTTATATAGTCATTGTATTAAATACTAGGTTAGGTTAGCCTAGGTGCTAGGGTTAATCATTTCTTCTCACAATATTTTTTATGAGATATCGATCCAGGAATTTACCAGGATGTTGTGTTCTACACATACAATTAATCTTCAGCTTATTACAGTCCACTGCTGGACGTAGGCCTCCCCCAGGGCACGCCACAAGACGCTACTACCATAGGGGGCTTTTGCCCATTGTCACCACGCTGGGCAGGCGGGTTGGTGGCCGCAGTCTGATTTTTGGCCTATGTTGTCAGCATGGGAGGCGCTGCTGCCCACCTCCCGGAAACACATACAATTTATATATTTTTTAATTTATTTCATGAACACCTTTAAAAGTGTTTACATTAAAGCTGTTTTTCAATCCTTTCATTTCTGCCCATACAAAAAAAAACAAGAGGATAACTCCAACCCTGTGGGATTACGGATTAAATCGGGATTAATTTCCCTCTCGTTTTATTATAGGAGCCACACATTCCGCTTTATGACACCCGAAGCGATAAAATCAAAGCTAAATTCGTCGCCATATTTTTGTTCCCAATAGAGTGTGGAAATCGTATGGAACTGTCTTTTTATTCCACTCAATTTCTTTATACGTCAGTGTTTCAGATACTACAGGGTCATGGAACTAAGAAAGGGGCCTTAAAAAGGAATATGCAATAACTTTTTTTACGGTCGAAAGAGTTGTCTAAGGAATTTAGGGGTGTTCTCTCAGGCGATAAGCTAGCAACTTGTCACTGATTTTTAACATCTACTCGCTATGCTTAACGTTCCTGTTAGGCATCTTTTATGATATTGCGGTTCCGGATACCCCATTTTTGGAAACCCAGTCGTGTTATTTGTATGTATATTTTTACTATTTAAGATTCGATAGGTGTATTGTTCTATATACATACCTAGTTGTTCGGTTATAAAATCTCAGGACGGTTATTAAACCTGTATTATATAACTAGTGGACGCCCGCGACTTCGTCCGCGTGGACTGCAAAATGTCGAAATTATCCGGGATAAAAATATATTCCCGGGATAAAAAGTAGCCTGTGTGTTAATCCAGGGTGCCAGCTAACTCCATACCAAATTAATTTATTAAAATCGCTCCAGCCGTTTTAACGTGAAACAGTAACAAACATCCATCCATCCATACTTACAAACTTTCGCGTTTATAATATATGTATAACGAACTTGCATACTAACTTTCAACCCTTATTTCACCCCTTAGCTGGTCGAAATTTCAAAAATGCTAAAACAAATGTTTAATGATTTCTTATCAAGTGCTTAAATATAAAGTTTCATGGTTTTATCTTTTAAAATTAAGAAATCCCATACAAACTTTCAACCTCTATTTCAACCCCTTCATCCCTTTTTTTCGAAATAAAAAGTAGCCTATGTTCTGTCTCAGGGTCTAAAGATTGTCTGTACCAAATTTCATCAAAATCGGTTGCGAGGTTTAAGCGGGAAAGCGTAACAGACAGACAGACAGAGTTACTTTCGCATTTATAATATTAGTTGGGATTTAATTTATTTGCCGTACTGGCAGATATATGTTTGTAATTTTGAGCACGATGTTTAAATCAGTTCCAAGTATTAAACTGCTTTATTACATTCAGTTTGGATTTTATATTACCTACCTTAAAAGTTTATTCACGTCCTTGATTGAATTAGTCCTGAATTTATCTTATTATCTCCTGTTATACTGGGCGCAGATTTTTTTGTATCATTCATAATTTTACCGGTTTAAATAAAGTTACCCACGCGTACCTAAGTGCCTAAATCGATTATTAGAATGAGTAATAAACCTGATAAGAATTGAAATAAACTTACGACCAAAACTATAATCTAAGGGAAATGATAAAGTTCTGATTTTTAACTGATAAAAAATGTTTTAATCAATATTTTTAAATTATTACCATATTTTTAAATTGTTAGGTCTATTCGGAGTTGGTCATGTAGATCGTCTTAAAAAGTACCCAATAAGGACCAGAACTACCTTACGCGATAAACTTGCTCTATCATAGCGTAGGGGCACTGTGGAACTTTGTAACACAGATAAAAATGGTAAAATTATGATGACACACCTTGATATTTCTAACTTATTTCGGAAAAACAATTGTGTTTCTATGAGGATAATGAGAATAACTGATGTATATATGGATGTAATTCGAATTAAAACTTTAGCATTAAATTCAGTGCAGTAGTTTCGCACATCGGCGTGGCTAAACCGATTGTTGGGTATGGCTGGGATTCCGATAATCTGTTTTTGCTCCCGCGAAGCCTCCCCAACAGATCGGGGATACTATAAATCATTTTCGAATGTTTTGCGGTTTTATGTGGATTTTCGCGTTCGTCCGCTTTATCTTGTTTCGATTTAGGTACCGGGCTCAGGGTTTGATTTATAATATGAAAAAAGCCGTTTTGTTTGTTAAGGTCATTCATCTATTGGGAGTCGTTGTATCGACCTGTCAAATGTATGTTAATATTATTAAGTGTAAGAGATGTTTAAAGTATGATTTCCTATACATTTTGTTTACATTGTCGTGTTTAACACGAGTCTGTCTTTTACGTGTACTACCTTTGCTTAGAGCTGCCAGATCAAAGCTTTACCTTCAACTATTGTAACATTGTAAAATACATACTGTTTTTACGTTACATTGCTACCAGTACCTACACTTAGAATGGTCAGTGCAAAACTTGTCATCAATGGTTTTTCTAAAACGTTCCGTTCCAGAGATTACCTTATAAGGCAACGCACTAAAAACGGGGATCGGCGTGGTTTCTGATGTCGTCACAGTTTAAAAGTTCGCAACAGTGCGAGCTGGGTTTTTCCCACGCGGAATGTCAGTTGCGCAATAGCCTACAAGAAGATTACGCCAGTTCGGTAGTGCACATTCAAGTAATTAAATAAGATCGGTTTTATTTCTTTAAAATCGTGATAGTTAAGTGTACCTATTCCAAAAACGCCCAGGATCGAGCGTTTTTGTTAAGGTTAAAAGCCTAACAAACAGCACACCATCTACATCCTGCAAGGCTTCATAGCCGCGGACTACTCGTGCTGCTAGGCGGTCAGCTGCCAGCGCCGAGTACTACACCTTCTCCGGGTCATTTACCTCGTGCTTGGACATCGCTTCTCGCCTTCCAAAGTTACGTGCTACTTGCGACCGAGAATTGTATTGAGAACCAATACTTCGTTCCCTCGACCCTAATTAATATAAATTTCAATATTCTTTTATTTCCTTTAGTTTAGTTTAGTTTTTTTTTGAGCCTGACTTAACTTACCCAGTTAAGGAGTAGACAGGTGACACTATACCTATACAATTTACTCCATAGAGTTCAAACCATGAAGCACTTATAAATAGAGGTGTGTTAATATTTGTAGGAACGTGTCCTCTGATGTAGCCAACAATACAGCGTTAGTATGAACGAACCACCCACCTACCTTCTATCACTACATATACCTACATTGTGGCCACATCCTTCTTGCATTTACTTCATGGATGCATTCCTCGGTGCCCTGTTATTATGCTGAAGTTGTCACTTTGACAAATGATGATTTGACAATCTGTCGCAAAGAATTGCGTAGACCTACGTGTGAAGACAAAGAGTGTAGTAAACATACTTGTGTAAGATATTATACGCACGCTTAGCATGGCGGATCGAGACATAGAAGATCGGTAAAAAGTTGCTAGCTCATAGCCTAACCGTGCATCCACACTGCAGTTACTTTTTGTTAAGCACTCTGCAACGTGGTAACATTCGGTAACATACTGTAACTTTTGTGGTTACTTGTTAATAATTGTTGATTGTTGCTGATAGTGTTCATAAAGATACTAAGGATATTGTGGACAATAAATAACTTTTTGTCATCCGATGTTGATTGGACATTTGGAAATCTTGATCGACAAAGGGTAACTGCGATGTGGGTGCATGGTAAATCCCTGGTTTCCACGATGCGTGATTTCGCAGACGGACGCGCACCACGGACGCGTCTCTTTTACCACGAACGCTCCGTTTCCCACGATCCGTGGGAAACGGAGCGTTCGTGGTGCGCGTCCGTCCGTAATATCATGCACCGTGGGAACCCACCTTAAGAGAACGCCACTGAATTACTTACAGCCAATTTCTATAACTGATCCTGAGAGATTTTATGCATATCTCAGATTTAATTTTCAATTGTTTTCATACAAAATTTCAAATTAGGAGTTTAAAAAACTAAGATTCTTTTAGATCTCTCGTATTGAAATTGGCCATTAATCGACTCCTTCGACATGCACGAAAGGAGATGCATTAGCATAGATGCTGATGTATCAGTATAGCTATACATGGTGTTTTTTCGTTGCCACCCTTAACGAAGGGTACGTACTCTATACCTACATCAAATAAAGTAAGTTTATGCAAAAAGAAATGCTGGATAATGATATAAATTTTGACGTGAAACGTCTTTAAAATCGCGCCGAAACATACGGGTACCAGGTTTAAAAACTGGACCGTAACGAAAAGGTCTATATCATCGTACCTTAATAATTAAAAAACTATTAGTCTTAGAAACAAAAATGTGGTGTAAATATTTCACTTATATAGTCAGCTCGCTGTTATGACATTGAGTTCGTGTCGGGGTCAAGCGGGGCGGCGGGGGAGGGATACTGCGATAACTGTGCGAAACCGGCGCTCACGCTTGTTTCTATTCAGTGTAACTCGTGACTCCGACTTTATAGCGTGGTGATTCTTTCGTGTGTTTGTCAAGTTTATTTGAACCGATTGATTTATACAAAAATAAGTGTAATTTGGACAGTATTTATATCTATACTAATATTATAAAGCTGAAGAGTTTGTTTGTTTGTTTGTTTGAACGCGCTAATCTCATGAACTACTGGTCTGATTTGAAAAATTCTTTCAGTGTTAGATAGCCCATTTACCAAGGAAGGTTACAGTCTATACAACAACCTGCCCCGCTTCGCACGGGTACAACGCCCCCTCACGCGGACGAAGTTGTGGGCGGCTGCTATTTAAAATAACCAGAAAGTGACAATAAATATATATAAACATTTGCTATGTATTTTATGTTTCTATTACGTACCTGTTCTTTTTTATTAAAATACTTAAAACAGCGTCCATCTTGTTTTCATTTCAATCTTTTACTTTAAAAGCGATTCGCTAACATAGACGTTTCACGTTAAAACCAACGGCCGTGTGCCCCTACACAGCCCCACCCGCTTTTTTTGTTTTTTTTTTATTACTTGATCGGGTGAAATTTAAAGTGTTTATGCTAGATTTTTTCTCGTGAAAAAATCTTGCTACATGCGTCATTGTGCATTTATGCAGAAAAACGTAGTCTATTTACTCAGCTTTGGACCCTAATATTTTGAAAATCAGACACTTCTCAGCTATGCTTCCATGGAGAAAAATGATCGTGATGATGAGGAGATTCCGTAATTTTCGGGAACGTTGACGACCAAAAATCATTCTGTATAATAAAATACATAAATGTTTAAAGAGTTTTTAAGTAAGAATTTATATCTAAAACCTTACAAATATTTTAGTAACATACTCGAAATTGTATATATATAGATCTAATGCATTCAAGTATTTCTATTTTAAAATAAGCTTAGAAAGTTTCTTACGACTTGCAATGAATTTGTTGAATGCGTTTGGCCATTCAACTTAGAACGTATCAAACACTCACAGTTTTTCGTCGAAATTTACATTTATAATACAAAATGTTTATTAAAATCTTGGCTTTTTACAAAAAAGTAGAAATATAAAATACCGGTTTATTAGTAAATCTTATATTATAGAACGTGGTAGCAAAAATAACTTTTAATAAAAAGGTGATAATAAACAAATGAATGCATCGTTTTCTATTCTTCTTCTCATCTTTGATTTATGTATGGTAGGAGTACAATAGAATCTAATTCCATTATTCCGACGCAATGTACGAAATAAGGCAGCCTTAAAGTTCCATCAAAGTCAACCGAAACAGTGGAAACATTCACAAGAACCCCAATTAATAAATCTTGAATTGTTTCAATCATACATAATAAACAATCTCTAATACATTAGCCAGCAGTCTAGACACGAATACATTCAACTTCAATCAACGAAGCCTGCTTGAAATATCAAAGACTACTAAATACGACTATTAATAACAAAAATGTTTATTACATACGTCACGCAATATAGTGATTCTACTAAAAGCATTGCGGTATAAATATAAGGCGCCCAACGGGGAATAGCAACTTACGCGAAATCTCTATTCAGCAGGCGTAGTTTACTCAATAGTGTTACGGATGCTTCAAAAGAAATATTTTCGGTGGAGAGTAACATTAAATATTCAAGGCTGTAGGTACTGAGAGCGCACGCTTTGAAATAGCTTATGTAAATATAATCAAAACAAGTTTGGAGGGTAGAGTTATTGAAAACACAATATATTTATTATTTGGTAGTAGAAGTGCCTACGTGATTTCAATAAATTCGTATAATCAAGGGTCACGTAATTTTTCCGTCCGCATTTCCGAGCAGATATAGTATAGTAAAGAAACATTAAAACATTATAAAGGAATTAATTACCATTTGTGTTAGATAAGCATGCCTTTGTAGATACTTCGTTTCATTACTCGTGTATTAATTTCCTTAATCTTACATTTACAAAGAATAACCATACGGAAAACGTTTCAAAGGAAGTTTTCTTTATAACAACTTGTTTAAGTGAATAAAGAATAAGATTTTTTCTGTAAGTACCTATATACGGTTGTTGTAAGAGCATCGTGTTTTACCTGCTTACGTGCATATGTAATATGTTTATCCCAAACATTTAGAACAAAAGGGTCAATTCCCTGAGGAAAAAGTCGAACACAAATGTATTGTGACCGGGACTGATGTAGCGATAACACTTTCAATTCAAGATAATAATAAAGACATACATATATTTTATATATGACATATAAACACGGCAGTGTTTCCAAAATGGAGTAGCCAGAACTAATAAAGACCTCTTTGAAAAATGCAAAAAAAAACAACAAAGTGCATCCAGGAAACCTATGCGCTTCGCTTGACTCCTCTAGGCTACAGTTACTTTCGTGCTCCCATGTTTTATGAGTTTTATAGGGGAGACATCTGAACTATACCCTCAAAATTGGTCAGAAGTGACACCATGTGGTTCTATCGGCCCTTGGTGCTCTGCCTACTCTGTAAGGGATAAAGGCGTGATTGTATGTATGTATAGGTATATATAGGGGAGACCAGGTACCGGCAAATGCAACGTGGAACCTGCGAGATGGACAAACAACCTAACCAAGGTCACTGGATGCAGGGGCGCTTTTAACCGGTTACAGTGCAGATCATTGAGGGAGCTTCAGCTTCTTATAGCTGGTGAAAGATGATTCTTCTGAATCATGATATGTATCACTTTACATATTTAGAGGTCGTCTCGAGATCAAGACTGTCAGAATCAATTAACATAGTGTGGGAGCTAAGATGTGTATTAAAATTTGAAATCAAGAACTAGTTCCGGTTTCCAAATGATGCAGTCCCCTACATACAGTGCCACAAACTCATCTGTGGGGTCGCCGTCTCTATGTTTCCGAACTGAATGATATTTGCTTGGCAGCTGTAGTTCCTTTTTTTGCCACTTCACAGATATATTGGTCTGTACAATTTCGATATCCAAAGATGCAAGTCTTTTGTTTCGTGCCCCGTGGGGCGTATTCCTTTGTTTGCACCTTGTGTTCGATCGGAAAACGATATTTTTCCGCGAAAACTAGAGTTTCTAACTACAAAATACAAAGGACGCTTTCTTATACGTTCAGTTTAAGCTCTCTAAAGAACTGAGTTTAAACTGTACACAAAATAACATCCTGTAAGTAACGGATGGGCAAACTCAGAAACTAATATTAAAACATATTAAAATACTAGACTATATTTTTTCTAATTTGAATCTTAGGTTTGAATGAAATTGTAACATGGAAAAAATAACTAATCCTAGAGTCCTTTATTTTTAGAGATAAATATTTTGCCGGAGTAAAGATATATATGCCTTTCGAAGTATAGATATAACAGAATACAATTTGGAATCAGTTTTAAAATATTCTACAAATTAAAAGAATTCGTTTACCCAAGTTCTAAACTCATGTAATATACAAAAATGTCGCAATAAAAAGCACAATTTGAGTAACTGTCACAATAGATACATACGCATGTCAGCTTTAACATGCCTTTAAGGCATGACACAAGATCGGGCTTATTGTGGAATTATTGGCGCTGGAATATTACATATTACAAGCTTAGGGTGTTTGTACATCATGTGTCTTCTCACAAATACGGTTTGACATACGCGGCTTGTGACTGTGTACATTGTACTTATGTTGACAACTTGAATTTATTATTAATTCTCATTCTCTGTAAATATGAACGTCGCGCTTATGAGGGATGCAATAAGCAAGAATTACATCTTTTTACCCGACTTTGTCCGAGATTATTCCAAAGAGGACTACAGCAAAATCATATCATTCTTTGGTAATAAAAAGTAGCTCTTGTCGCAAGTATAGGTAGATATAATCAAAAAAATTTTTGCAATAAGGGCTATATTTCACTGGGTGGCTATGGCAGACCAGTCGCCGCTACCAATAAAATGTGTACAGCTCTATAGCTGGTATGAAATTAGTCGTGCGACCACTTTGGCGGCGCAACCAGCTCTGACGCTGGTCGTACGACCAGTAATTACTATAGCGCTGTATAATGTCTGTATCATTCTTTGGTAATAAACAGTAGCTCTTGTCGCAAGTAGATATAATCAAAAAAATCTTTCCAATAAGGGCTATATTTCACTGGGTGACTATGGCAGACCAGTCGCCGCTACCAATAAAATGTGTACAGCTCTATAGCTGGTATGAAATTAGTCGTGCGACCACTTTGGCTGCGCGACCAGCTCTAACGCTGGTCGTACCACCAGTAATTGCTATAGCGATGTATAATGTCCGTAGTGTCTGTATGGCATCTAGTTTGGTAGCTTACGGACACCACGGTCGAGCAACTATTCACGCCGCCATGGTCGCCCGATAAAATATAGCCCTTACTCATAATCCGTCAATTTCGGAGTCGCTACTCGTACATCAATTTTGATGTAGCCTAACACGAACAAAAAAAGAGAGAAAGCCTACATTATTCTTCATCGGGTCTCAGGTGTGGGTTTTTTCGCGAAAAGGAAAACGTAATGAATGCCTCCAGGTAATGTCCGCATATGCCTCTACGCCATAACGTTAATATTAACGTTATTTGTTGTGATGACACAAACTTACTTAATTACAAGGTAAAAGCTTCGCATAGGAATAGAGGTTTCGTTTTCTGCTTAGGCAAACACCAAGAGTTACGAAATCTAAAAGATAATTTTTAAATCTAATGTATCTATAGGTACATACATATAATAAAAATGTAACGGATCGCTGTCTGTACATGGAAGATATATGAGAAAAAATATTATAGGAGACCTTTATCAATTGTGTACTATTGCACACAAAAGAAAGATTTTTTGAATTTTTGTCTGTTTGTCGGTTTGTCTATTTATCTGTGCGTTTGTGCACGCTAATCTCATAAACGGCTGAACCGATTTCCATGCAGTTTTCAGGAATATATTGTGACAGGTCCCACTTTACATATATTTTTATCCCGAGAAAATGATTTTATCCTGGATAATTTCGACATTTAGTTTTTTCTGTAGTCCACGCGGACGGAGTGGCGGGCGTCCACTAGTGTTGTGATAAATTTGGAATCACATATTGCAGATGGTAAGCTTTTTTATTTCAAGATTGATTTTTTAAAGTTGGATTTATCTTTTGTGGCCGGAAAAAATAAAAATTCCGGCCACCAGCACTTTTGGATGTTAGTTTATATTGCATGCTGATTTTACGTAGGAAATTACCTAAACTGATATAAGATGACAAACAAATTTTTAGGCAAACTTTTTATATCACATAAAAAGGTACCAAGACTTAAATCTTCCTCAAGTTCATGCACTGCATCAAAAATATATTTTTTTACTGTGGAATTTTAAGCTATGAATTTGAAGCCCATTGAAATATCTAAGGCCTCTTTTCCCAAGGCATTAGCAGACCCTTTTTTGAAATTAGCGTTTGTTTGTTTGTCCAATCACGTTGTTGGAAAGCATAAATAAAGCTAAATTGTATCCCCTAAAGTGTCACCCGTTAGTAATTTATAATGAAAATAACGTAAATTTTAGTTTTTCTCCAAAATCCATTTAAGAAGGATCGACAGATAAATCCCCGTAAAAAAATGTTTTCCCTAAAACCTTATCTAGGGAAAAAAAGAGAACATTTCGTTTATCTTAATGAGAAAAAAAATGCAAAAAGGCTTCCAAAAAGGGTTTTGATTTTTACGGATTTCAAATGAATATTATACATATATCTATGTTTGTATATTATTTCATATACCTACTATTTATTATTAAAAGTAGGTATTTAAGCTATACTTATAATCTGGTTTTCCAGACCACGCGGGTATTATTGAATATCGTTTATTTATTGAGTGCACTCTCCGAAATTAAAACAACTTGGCACTACCTGTATGTTATTTCAATGTAGTCTAAATTATTATTATTTTTTATTTTATTTATTTATTAAGTTTACAGTTTACAAATTGTGATTGTACAATATCCTGCAAAACTGTTATAACAGTTTGACTGCGGGAACGTGTCAAGCAAGTTACATAGTTCTTATTCTTATTCTTTATTGTACACATACAATTACATACAGACAGAAATTATGAAAGAAAATGTACAAAGGCGTGCTTATCTCTGAAAGAGATTTCTTCCAGCAAACCATCTGGGAAAGTGATAATTAAATATAAAAGGTAGATATGCGTGTACACAGAATATATGTATAACAAAATTTGAATTTAACAAATAGATACCCTAATGTAATCAATATAATTAATAAAATATACCTACATAAACATACATAAATATTTATTAATTAAATATATAATAGACAGACTCATTTCTATTGAAGCGAGAGGTTATTTAGGTAACCTAAATTACTATTATCATGATGATAATAATTTAATATCACTCATTTGGAGCAACATTGATACAACATTTAAAAAAAACTAAACATCTTTTCATTCTCTTTCTTTTCTCAGGCGATAAGCTTACAACTTATCACTTCATTAACATCTGTCACCGCTATGACCCTGCAGCTATGTATGCATGAAAATCTTTATAGTATAATTTATTATAAAATTATTAATAAAAAATTGGAAAAAATAAAATAAAATAATTAATAAAAACAGAAAAAAATCCTCACCCGAGTGGGAATCGAACCCACGACCTCTGCATACCGTGCTATATATAATTTATTCTTATTCTTATTCTTTATTGTACACATACAATTACATACAGACAGAAATTATGAAAGAAAATGTACAAAGGCGTGCTTATCTCTGAAAGAGATTTCTTCCAGCAAACCATCTGGGAAAGTGATAATTAAATATAAAAGGTAGATATGCGTGTACACAGAATATATGTATAACAAAATTTGAATTTAACAAATAGATCAATATAATTAATAAAATATACCTATTATATTATTATATAATGTAATCAATATAATTAATAAAATATACCTACATAAACATACATAAATATCTATTAATTAAATATATAATAGACAGACTCATTTCTATTGAAGCGAGAGGTAGTGGTTCTTTAACCTTTTCTTAAATGCAGCAACAGTTTGGCAATCTCTCACGGTGTGAGGCAGAGAGTTCCACAATTTGACTGCATACACGGTATATGAGTAATTATAAGCGATAGAATTATGCTGAGGAGTTTTAAGTAGAGTAGCAGTTGATGAGCGCAAGGGGCGGTCTCGTGGAAAGAGATAGTCGAAACGTTCTCGCAGATATACTGGAGAGGATGTGTTATATAAAATTTTAAACAGAAGAGTTAATATGTGAACATTCCGGCGAAGTCTAATAGGTAGCCATTTCAGCTCTTTTCGAAATTGAGTGACATGATCATATTTGCGTAGTCCGTATATGAAGCGGATACCCAGGTTTTGAAGTCGTTCGAGTTTATTGAGCAGCTCCTCGTTGGCATCAAGATAGCAAACATCAGCATAGTCCAGCAGTGGAAGAAGAAGAGATTGAGCTAAGGTAACTTTTGTTTTGTATGGGAGAAAATTCTGAAGGCGCTTAAGTGAGTGGAAAGATGAATGCACCCTTCTGCTCACCTCATTGACCTGTGGCGACCAAGAAAAAATATTATCAAAGATAACCCCAAGATTCTTAGCCTTTTCGGTATAAGGTATAACAATCCCATTATAGAAAAGCTGTGGTATGTCTGATTGGTTCAGTATGTTATGCATATACCTACTGCCCACTATCATGGCCTGAGATTTTTTTGAATTTATGTTTGAAGTGTAAATATTGTTTTGGCGGTTTCATATTTTCTGTAGTTAGTCAGTATTCACTGTTGCTCCAAATGAGCGATCATATGAAATTAGTAGTAATTCGGGCTTTGCAGGTCTTGAGTTTGAATCCGGTCAGAAACAAATGGTAAATCTATGTTTCATGTATGAAATATATCATTTAATCTACGTTATATTTGTGTTGAGTAGGACAACAGAGACTCGGTTTTAAGTCAGGGCTAAATTAATTTTCGCTGGAAATGGTTCGCTGTTTTGTGGGTACTTTCATTTTACACGGGATACCTACTCACTTTGTCAAGCTTGATTCTTAATCTTTATTGTACACAAAACATAACGACGAATAGAAAAAAAATTACAAAAGGAATGCATATCTCTGCAAGATTGATTTTCTCCATCACTTTGAAGATGTTGTTTTCAACAATCTCATGCTACGCGTGCAATAAGTTATTAGTAAGCACCCAATATCTAACACATGCCGTGTGGTATTGGCACCGTGGAATAGCACTACCTCATGTCCGACAGTGAGAGACGGTCAAAGGTTTCTGGAAGGTAAGCAGCAGCGCCTGCCGTGTTGACTTCATAGTTCGAAAACCACACTGCGGTCACCAACCAGTCTGACAACGTGGTGACTATGGGCAAGAAGCCCCCTATGGCATTATGAGATTACTAAACCTCATATTGATATGCATAGTTTGTACGGACATTTTAAAGTTCGAACACCCTTATAAAAGAATAAGTACAAACAAGTTTCCCTACAGCATGAGCATGGAGTAAGGACAATGAAGAGATGCTAAAATTAATATCCCACCACCGTCAATGTAGCTAACGCTGCGCAGAATACGCAAAACTTACCCCCACTATACCTACTCCCCTCTGTCACAGGTAATTTCCGTTAAAATCATCAAGCGACAACCGTTTGCCAAACGTGACATAACGACAACGCAACCTATGCCAAAATTCGTTTTTAATAATTTATCGGCTTAGAACTTAGAGCAACTCTAATGTTTAGAATCCAGACTTATAAAAGGTAATAAAATGAGCTTCATATTTGACAGTCTATGTATTTTTTCGTAACTATCTCCAAATTTCAAAATATAGTCTGCAGTGCTACGGTTGGCGGCACAATTTAATTTTATTGTTTTCAAAATTATAGCCAGGCCACCTCCGTTGCGTGCCTCCTTTATAAGCCGGAATGATCCCCTTCGAGTGCCGATCGTCCTTACGAGTATATCGAAGCTGAGGTGCACTCCAATGTGACTATCGAAGTGGAACCCGATAGTATTTGACGTCTTATCGAATCCTCAAATATACCGTGCTTTTCTTGTGTCTTTGTGGCTACAGTTATGTTATGGATTGTTGTGATCATTAAAGTTTACCGTTCTTGTCTACACAACTATTTGTGTTTGATGGTTCTTACCTTATAGTTTTGGGATACGTCGTAAAATTTTAGTTAATAGCTGTATAAAATAAAATGATTGTAATTGGCATAATACACGAAGAATTTGAAATAATGTGGTCAACTTGTCTATTTTTCGTGTAGTACTACTAGTTGCTATAACATTACAACACACACTTTTGCTTATGGATCATACAGAGAACCATCTATTAATCTTCGCAATACATAATGAAATGGCATTTAACGTGGCAATGCAGCCTTCTCGGAATACTCTCGTTAGACGTAGATTTGGTGCTTAATACGTTTAGTTTTTAATGATAAAAATTAGTTTTTAAAATAAAACATAATGCAAGACAAATACTACTAATATAATATTATACCTCATTCAACAGATCAACAAAAGAAAACATTATTTATTCAAACAAAACAATTTTCCCCGTTGCCATGTACTGTATCAGGGAAATATATCATCCAACGCTGGCCTGAAGCGAGAAGAGCTATGAATAGATACCCTCATATCATTGCGTCGTGAGTTTCGTCGTAAATTGTTCATAAATCTTCCAATACCACCTTTTGTTTAGGCTCGCACCCAACGCTCAGGGCTTACGCAAATTTGAAACCCAGTATTACTTAGGGAAAATTGAACAGAATTGAACGTGGTTATGTACGATATGGGGTTTTGGGGTAGATAATGGTAGCTCATTGTCCAAGTTTCTAAGGGTAAAATCAATCAAGAGATACAATGACCTTTGTTCTATATCGGGCATCTGTTGGCGTCAGACCGCAATGATATCAAATCGTGCCTTTGATACGCCTATTGTTACTTTAGTGACAATGATAAACTATTGGGAGTTTAAAAGCTTTTGTGTAAAAAACTTAAAATGACTTCCATTTATATCGCTTTTAGAGAAACGTTAATTACAAGGAACACGCCATATACCTCAATATGTATGTACTATGTTTTATTTTTATACTAAATCTGCTACCACCAAAGCAAAATATCAATATTTTATTGAATTCATAATGGTAAATATTTATTATAATAAAAATATCAATATAACTACAGAAAAGGTAAAAAGAGCACCCAAAAAGTACGAAGATAACTTCATTTGAATACTCTACACCAAGATGGCAGCGCGCAACCGAAAAATTTGTTTCCAAGTTGAAACACCGTAAGTGAAATAATTTACTGAGAAGGATGGAGTTAGTATAAAATTATCATCATAATTTCTCACCAAAAACTTCCGAGTGAGTTTGTGCTATGAATATGCAAAAGGAAAGTTCACACGGTGCCAACTTTTTATGAGTTCTGTCAGACTTTAAGGTACCATTGTCGTAATTTGCATTTTAACTTTCTTATTCCTTTAATTTACCTAATAAGTAACTGCACGCCTCGTCCCTGAAGCTGAATGTCACACACCTAATTTGTGAGAAATATAAATAAAAATACTTAACACTGCGGAATTATTATGTGGCTGAAGTTCCAACCATTGCCTAAATTAAAAATGACTGTTTTTAGTTAAAGCAGGTATTGATGATGATCTCCAAGCGTATTTTGGCCAAGGCGACCAATCTCTACGGAGATTGGCCAGGTAGGCATGAGATATTATAGTGCACAAGTGTGTGCGCAAACACAGATGCACTCTCTATTCCGTTACTCTCATAGTCCGGTGGGACGGAAAGCAGACACGACTGGAGAGAGATCAGGCGCAGGACCAACGGTTTTACGTGCATTCCGAGGCACGAGCTAAGTGACAATTTTGCAACATTAAAATCTGTACATACATGAAATAAATTCATTGGTACAGGCCCATGACTGGGATCGAACTTACGCCTCCCGCTTGGAAGGTGCACGCCTTAAGCCTTAATAAGCAGGTATTATTAAAGAGCGTAATGGGGTATAGTGTAAGTGGGTTCGACTAATAACATAGGACCCGAAGTCAACCTCACCTGCCCGTGGTGCACCCTGCTATTTACGAGGCTCTGAGTTATAACACCTATTTAGAATGACTTGGTAACATGTCCCATTGGATTCGTTAAGGTAACGTCTAGCTATATTGTTGTATTTGTGTCCGAAAAGTAGCGGTAAGCTCACCCCTTACCACGTCGTACTTAATAAGCTAACTGGTGTGAAAAGTGGGTTACATACCCATTGTGGGTTGCACACTTCTGCCCAACCTCTTTGGTGGATAATGGGCGTAACTATGTATTTATGTATATCAGACCTGAAAATACTTTAATATATTATGTTTGCTATGATTATTTTATTAATATCATAAGAGATTTTAAAATACCGATTAGATGACTCAAAAATTAATTAACAGTTAAAACAGAATCTAATAAATCTTTTCATATATCCTAAAGTAGGCAGATACAATAATATAATAACTCCTATGCCTGATTTCGGTAATAAGATCTTTTTATAAAATTAATAATAAAGAAATGGAAAAACTTCTTCACCCGAGTGGGAAACGAACCCACGACCTCTGCATTCCGTGTCAGCGCTCTTACCACTGAGCTACCGGGTCAATTACTCGGATGACGAATTTTACCATCTCTTTTTTTTATTACATTATTGGCAACGTTATTTTTTCATCCCGATAGCTATTTTTTGTATTCAGTAACAGATAATGTTGTCATACACATAGTAACTAACGTCATCATGCAAACCTGTATTATTGATAAGTTGCCAAAGATTTGTCCTAAGTACCTACTTAATTGAATCCTTCAATATCATGTAAGTGCTTATCCCGTCCTAAGGCACTCAAGTTGGATGTAGCTGGCCTTTTTATCAGATGGTGGATACGTCTGAACCATGGAGTAGGTCGCACGCGGGACTAGCAACATAGTGTGTAAGGTTGGCAGATAAATGCGTCTCGTAATAACTTTTATTTCGTTTACTAATATAGGTGCAATATTTTTTGTGTTAATGTCTTAGATATGTTGGTGCATTTTCCTTAACTTAATAGTTATTAATGTTAGTTAAAAAATTGCTAGACATCACGTCTTTTTTTGTACAAGTAAGTAGGGACAGTAGCTCGACGGAATCGTATGTAAAGTGTTAATAATCTGTGGTTTGATAACGATTGGAATTGAAACTGGTCGCTAATTTGAGTGTATAATGCTTGAATTTGGCTGACAGTTAAATAATTGCTGAGCTATTTTTCACAGTTTTAATATTTGTACCAAGAGTGTGTATAATGTTACAATGAAAAAAACACAAATTACGCGCTTTTTTGCACACCGTGCCTTATAAGGTATCCCCAGTGGTGGCAGTGACAGTCGAAGAGTAATGCTCGGATACTTTAGCACTCTTTGATGTATAGCACTTCGCGACAAAAATGTCCGGGCACTTTCTGAACACCTGCAACGATACTCTGTCGGGGAAATCGGGGAATATTCGGTTTTAGACGCTGACGTATCGTACACAAGCATACTGATAAAAATTCGAATGTAAATATTTAAATATAAGTTTCAAGTTAAGTACTATATAGTGCCTACTCGTACTACCTACATAGTTTTTGAAGACACAGAATTTCAATAAGAACTAAGCTATTATCTGTTTTAATTCTAGGGACTACAGAGTCCCGGTCCTTTGAGAGGCGTGCATCGGGCCGTAGCCAAGGTGTAGAGGCCCTTTTAGAGAACATTATTATGGTGTGTTATTATTATAATAAAATTATAATTAGAATGTAATGAGTTGGCAGTACAAAGAAAGACATAGGATACATTTGGAGGTCCACGTCGTGGACAATGACTTCGTCCACGTGGACCACGATTTATCCTCTAGACTCGACAGATTGGACACAATATATTTTTATTTAACCATGGTTTTTATTCAATGACTATAACAACTTGTTACAATACATACAGTTATTAGGATTGTTAGGATATAGTTGATCGTTTCATCTTTAAACATTGTGCTGAGGGATTCAGCTTTGTTTGCCGAGATTTGGCTAGTGTATAGCTATCGGGATGAAGAATAACGTTGCTAATATGTAATTTGGAAAAGAGATGGTAAAATTCGTCATCCGAGTAATTGACCCGGTGGCTTAGTGGTTATAGCGGCTGGCACGCTTTACAGTGGTCGTGTGTTCGATTCCCACTCGGGTGAAGAATTTTTTTCATTTTTTTTATTAATAATTTTATAAGTTTATTAATAATATTATTATATTATTAATTAAATCAGTGGTACGTTTCATGTAGAAACGTACTCTACGTTTTCCGATTCACAGTACACATATGTATACAGACTCGGTTTTCAGATGCTATAGCACTTTCCTTAAGAGGATTTGGATTTGCTTTAATTTCTCCATCCCAAAGAGAGGTGTATTTAGGATTTGTATTTTTAACGTAAGCTGTTTACGTAAGTATTCAACATGTAATGTGGTCATGTTACAATTTAGGACTTACTTTATTACATACATACATATAATCACGCCTTTATCCCTTACGGGATAGGCAGAGCACCAAGGGCACCATAGGACCACATGGTGCCACTTCTGACCAATTTTAAGGGTATAGTTGAGATGTACAAGTTCGGTTAGTAGTGACAGGTGGTCAGCCCATCGCCTATAAAATACCAAGACCCTCTTGTCTCTCTACTGACTTATGCCTGGGAAGTACATGTACATGTACAGTATGCCTGGGAAGAGAAGCAGCTGTAGTATTAACTATACGTTTTTTTTTCACTCCCAGAGCAGCATAGAAAAGAACTTTATTTTTGTCGTAATTTCTTTATAACATTTAGTAAGCGATGCAGCTTTACTCTTTTAAGCTACACTCTTTCATTTATAATAGGGGAGACCGGGGATAGTTGACTATAGGGGTAGGTAGAATAACTGTCAAAAACTCATTCGGTGCAAAAGCTTTAAGGCAACCAGTGATGCACAAGAGTCCGTCACTGACTCCCGCTCAATCACAAAAAAGGCGACGTTGCACACGTAAGTCGCTTGAGAGAAGGAACGTAATATTGAAAAAGAACGCATGCTAGTAACAATTTTTGTCGTAATGTTATTTGTAATAATTCCTATTTATTCATGATTATTGATTGTTTAAGTATTTGTATCGAATGTTTGATTCATGTTTTTTTCTTTTATATATTATTCTATTTGATTTGGACGCAGTTTTGAGATTATGGCCCTTGATAAAAAAATTTAAAGGTGGTTCGGGGCTAATAGACTCATAAATAATGGGGCTGGTTGACCTATATATATTATTACTATTACCAAATAACAAATATAATTTCATTAGTTACACGAGATTATTTATTACCAAATAGTTAAAGGTTATAACAAATTGTCTCATTAAATTTTGCCCTTTTAACGTCATTGTTCACTTTACCCCAGGTGAATAGTCAACCTACCCCAAGACTGGGGTAAGTTGACCGGTTTTTCCTTTTGTACAAAAGCTGGTTTGTACTCTATACCATAATGAATCACGTGCATTTTTCCACTTATTTCCAAAGCTTAATAGTCAATCTAATAACTGTACCTGTTTTTAAAATAATTAACTGTAAAGAAATAAAAATAGACACCTCTAAGCTGAAAAACCATCCCCGGTCTTCCCTACTTGGATGGTAAAACATGAAGCTCAGGACTATATACCCCCTACAGGTACCACTTACCTACAGGGCCCAATCATGTTAACAAACCTTTCGTGGGCATATCCAAACACGATAGGTACATATTAGTTCTACAACACTCCAATTTTATTCTTAACATATTTGGCAATCGTGGGTATCATACGAGGCGATTAAGGGCTTCCGGGAGGTGGGCAGCAGCGCCTCCCGTGTTGACAACATAGTCCAAAATACAAACTGCGGTCACCAACGCGTCTGTCCAGCGTGGTGACTGTGGGCAAATACCCCCCATGGCAGTCTTGTGGCGTGCCCTGGGGAAGGCCTTCATCCAGCAGTGGACTGCAATAGGCTGATGATGATGATGATATTTGGCAATTCATTTTCTTTGTGCCTACAGTTTTAATAGTAGGCTAATATTCTACCAAGAAAATTAAACTCCTGAACGACAAAAAAAATGCAAAAAAAAACGACATGGCGGCACTCTCTCATTAAAGTAATAGAGCCATTAACTTAAACATAGACTGTATGAAGTGTGCCAATCAATAAGTAAGTAGAAGTAACGTAGTAAAGTCACTTCTACCATTTCTAAAAAGGGTATGTTTGTCTACACGTTCTTAATTTTCTATATAATCACGCCTTTATCCCTTACGGGGTAGGCAGAGCACCAAGGGCCGATAGAACCACATGGTGCCACTTCTGACCAATTTTGAGGGTATAGTTGAGATGAATTGATGTTCTTAATTTGGATTAAAGTATACAAACAGCATGATAAATACAATAAATCAAAGCAAATATATTTGTAAAGGTACAGTAAATAAAATCACCTTCAGTTGCATGTGCAAGTTTAAATAAACCAAAACTACATCACCAGATAAACAAGTTACCATAATGGTATTCAAATTTATTATTGTGGTATGCCAAACACGAAATATACAGCAGAATTGAGTTTTAATTGAAAACTAAAGTTGTAGTTAATTTTATATGCAAAACTTGTCCTTTGTAGTTACCTGTTAGTTTGAGAATAAAATAAAAAAATATTTTCCGAACATTTTAAATTAAACAAAACTTTTGCACTGCACGCGACATTTTTATTCCATTCCGTTAATTATTAGAATGTTTCCACAAATATAAGGTGACAGTAACTAAAATGTAGAGAATATCAAATGATTTAGTTTTATCTAATTGTTTATTGAGGAAAATCCATAGCAATGTTTTACCACTGTTCTACTTTAAGTCTTCTTCTTGGAAGAGAATCTACATTTTCATATGATATTGATCTCTGCAACCGATATTTATTCGATCGGTTCTAACTAAAACTGAAACTATTTTCCAGCACCGCATTAACTAATTTACTGGACGCGTTATCGTACACGATTTTATAATTGAATATAATAAAAATTACTGATATTATATTTTAATTCACTAATTACATTACATCAGCCGATCGCAGTCCACTGCTAGACGTAGACCTCCTCCTGGGCACGCTACAAGGCTACTACCATAGAGGGGATTTTGCCTATAGTGACGACACGAATTGGTAACCGCAGATTTTTGGACTATGGAAAAACTTTACTTATGACAAAAAGTCCGCATTTTAGAATCACCTTACTTTATTTTGTAACAAAGTGTATTTACTTTAGAGTCCTTGGTCTTTGCAATGGTATGCCAATAACTAGAATGCCTCAGTAATTTCATAGCGCGAGGTCATGAATTATTAAATTGTCGTCGTCTAAAAAAGGAAAGAAATAATAAAATCCCTTAGGTCATGTGTGTGTTACTGCCTTACTTATCTTGAATTCTTGACCTCCTGATAAAGTTTTTTACATTTAAAAAATAAAAAATGTATTCATTTCAACTGATTATGTTCTTAAAATAAATAAATGAAAACTATAATAATATAAAAATTATTCATCCAACAGTGAAACTGACTTCATTTCAAGCGAACTAAAAAAATGTTCGAAACAGTTCAACTTTTTTCGCCTCCGAAAGTTGAGGTGAATTCTAAACGCTGCAAGTTTTCATTGTGGCAATTAAAAGTACACGGCTGGAGGATTAAGGCTGAACGTTCTAATTAATGTAACCCAGAGATATGTGCCCTATAGAGTGGGCTTTGTGCAAGCGCAAACAATGCCAGTATAGCAATTGTCGAAAAAAATTGGGAGTGGTCTTTTAGTGGTTCGAGAACGTGGTGGACAGTGTCGATTGTTGTATGTAAGTAGAGCATATATACATTAGTCACAGCCATTATCTCCCAAAGAGGTTGGACTTAAGTATGAAAATTACACACCCATTGGCTACCGCCACTTTTCGGGCGCAAATACAACAATCTACGGGTAGTTACTCCACTGAGAAATATTTGCGAGTCATTGTAAAAAGTTATGATTAGGAAAACATACAAAATAAGTAAATACGAGTACAAATGGTCTATAGTTGCATTAATTACATAAAAGATACGAGAAAACCATTTATGACTTGCTGGGCGTGAATTGGTACTTAAGTTTACAATGAAATTGTAGAAAAATACATGTAGTATCCATAATGCCATTTGTACAAATTTTATCACTGACTTTTGTATTTCCTGTGACCAAATGCAAACTTTCCGCAAACTTTTTGATGCTGATGAGTCGTGCCACAAGGCCGCAATTTAAACTTTGAATTCATTATGAATTCCTTGTGTTGAAAGATGCACGAAATCCGTGACGTGTAATCTAAAAGTTGTACGTATGAAATAAACATTTTGAAGTTGCCTTGAAATTGTATTAATTTTGTGCAATTGAGAAATATGTAGTTGCTCGGTCACGTTTTATTTGGTACGGCTCAAATTAATATATTTTTATTGACATAAAAAGTTAATTCCTACACGATTGATGTCTTTATAGGATATTATGTAGATAAGCTCCTTTAGTGCATTCAATAATTAATCCGTTACCTAAGTGTATTTATTATAAATATCTTTATATTTACCACATATACGAGTATGTGTAAACAACCTCGTTTTCCATGCATCCCCTTCTCTGGAACAACATGCAGAGTATAAATTAAGAGTGATGGCGTCCTACATTGAGGTTTATTGTGATTTATGCATTCGATTATCGAGCAAATGACAGAGCTTGACTCCGTAACAACGGCATTACAGTACCCAGCCAACTGCGGTTGTAAAGAAGTCGAATCTCTTCAATTCCCCTTGGGGAGTTGATTACATGGATTGACTTTTTATATCGTGTTAAAAGTTGTATTAAAGTAATAAAAATTGGCCAAGTGCGTGTCAGATTACGCATAATATACCTATAGTAGGTACAGTAAAAAAATGAAATTAAAGATATGTTGGGTTTGATAAGTCTGTAGTTTCAGTATAATATTTTTTTTAAAACGAAGAACCGACTTCCTCCCAAAACTCGAGCTTACTAAAGTAAAATTTTACTAAGGAGCAAATATACATTGCGTTAAGCCGTGTACAAAGTTTAGGCATAATATTTTCAGATTTATATGCCAGCAAATGATTAAATAGGCCACATGACAAAAGAGAGAAATGAATAGACTTCGAAACTTTACGTCTGACAATATAAGCAACATATTATTACACTTCTTCTTCCTGCCCTGTTCCCAATTATTGAAAAAATTGAAATCGGTTCATAAATGACGGAGTTCTGAGGTAACAAAAAAAAATATTATAAAAAAAACTGACGAATTGATAACCTCCCTTTTTTGAAGTCGGTTAAAAAGGAATTCTGAAAATTTCCTTTTAAAAATTCGAGATGGATATGCAATATTTTTTACCTAGTACTGTAGAATTACTAGGTACCTATCTACATTAAATATTCTTTATTGACACCCGATATCTTGGGAATCTTTTGAGTATATTATTCCACAGTGACCTAAATATTTTCTGAACTAATATAATTCCATTGCAATTTCGATCAATACAGCAATACATATTCTATACATAACTCCCTATTGGCAAGAGAGTACCTAATATATAATTAACCCATATTTTACTATGATATGTGTTGTATAATTGGTCAGAAGTGGCACCATGTGGTTCTATCGGCCCTTGGTGCTCTGCCTACCCCGAAAGGGATAAAGGCGTGATTATATGTATGTATATATTATGTTGTAACCATTGCTCGTCCTCTTCTGAATGAACTACCTACTTTCTTGTAAATTTTGATACTTACACTCAGAGATGGTATCTACCACCCATGTGTATCCTTCACTATATAAATAACTCCTAAAACAGCATTATCTAAGTTTGGAACGTATGTTCTTCCAAAAGATCGAGACTTTAATATCCGTGATCTTTAGATATAAAAATAGGTAGAGAAAAAGCAAGAAGTAGAAGGTAAAAAGCTCAGTGAGTGTTTAATCTGTGGCAGTGCGGAATAATTCAGGGCGAACAATGGGAAGCCCACCTTTCAGGCAGGTGTTGGGATATTTCGAATTCATTGCGCTGTAAACAAAAGGACAATTTTTTAAAGCCCCGCCAGTGGATGTATTCGAGGGTATTCCGCGAACATATTTCACTTTAAGCCCTGCTATTGGCTGGGTAATATTTTATCCGTAATTATTTTTTTCGCGATGACAATGGTATCTAAATTATAAGTACACCAGTCATGGCTGCTAATTATGACGTCCATTGTTGATGGTTTGATTGATTAAGCTGTTTCACAGAATGCTTAATTATAGGTACAGCATTGCGTAAAAACGTTAAATATGTAACTTATCTTGTACTTACGTAATAGTATAGGTAATGTGCAGAGCATTGAAGACTCATCCCATGAACAGTGTATCTCTTTTTACCAAATCTAAGCGTCAATAGATATGTGTATCCATATAGGTAGATAGGTGATACGAGTGAGGGATCGGAATCAGCATTTTGGGATGATCAGGAAAAGCAGTGTAACTAACAATAGCAGTATTGGGAGTAACAAGCTACAGTTATTACAATTATCGCATAAAGCGTACATTACAATTATTAAAAATTAGACATGAATTTCTTGGAAACAAATATGACAACTTATTTACGTACAGAACCTGCTTTTAAGTATTTTATTTGTAGTTCCTTACACCCTGTACATAAACAAGATAACAAAGAATAAGAAAACGCATCAAAAGCTACAGAAATAGATAACCCAAAAATTCATAAGAAACACAAAATATTAGACACCCATATCACTCTGCCCTAGTTGCCTTACACAGTTGAACACGTCAAACTGTCCAACTCAATGTAACAGGTACTCTTTACTAACTTTGAAATGCATTGTATGTGTTCCCTATGTTGAGGCTTTAAGAGCTACTTTTGGGTGATTGGAAGGCAAGTTTATTTTAGTTTATACGCGTCCGATGCGATAATATTAACGTGTTGGCCTGTCTGTCTGACGCGCTCTTTATTGTAGTTAAAGCTCATGATGTGTTTTTGGAATCCAAATTTACGGTACCATCAACTAGTACAATAATATGAAGGAAAGTATGAAATATTCGATTGGGATCATGCTGGGATTTAATAGAAACACATCAGACGCAGCTTCTACCCGCATGTCGCAAAAGTCGACTAAGAAACTCAGGGACGTTCCCTCAGGCGATACGAGTATGAGTTAGCAACATGTCATTGATCATTAATATCTAACCCTGTAATTCTAAATGTAGCGTAGGATCTCCTTTATGATCCTGCAGTTCTAATCGCCCCCTTTCAGGTACACAGCCGTGTGTGTATATTATGTTACTAGTGACCCGCCCTCGCTTCGCTTCGGTATATATCCTCTAAAATTTGGAATTCCCGTTTGTCCCGTTCCCGTGGGAATTTCTGGAAATAAGTCCTCAGTGCTTCCTTACACTCCCTACCGAATATACCTACCTGTCATATTTCGTCATTATGTGTCAAGTGGTTTGCGTAAAAATTGGGAATTCCCGTTTGTCCCGTTCCCGTGGAAATTTCGGGAAATCCGTTCTTAGTGCTTCCTCGCACTCCCTAACGAATAGACATGCCTGATTTCTGCTTTATATTTATAGCGGTTTTCCCGTTCCGTTTAGGTGGAAATTTGGAGAAATACATTCTCAGTGTCTCCTCAAACTCCCTACCAAATTTCATAATTATATTGTGTCAAATGGTTTTCGTTAAAATTGGGTATACCCGTTTGTCCAGTTCCCGTGGGAATTACGGGAAAACCGTTCTTTGTGCTCCCTAGCAGTCCCTATTCGGGAAATATGTTCTCAGTTCTTTTTTACACTCCCTACCGAATATAAATATTTCATCTGTCATGTTATGTCATGTCATCTGTATACGTCACAGAATAATAAATTCCCAGAACCCGTTATCACGCACACTTTTAAAGCAACTTTTTAGTATGTCAAATTTTACAGCCTATTTACTGTATCTAAAAAATTGATAATATTTATCGATTTGGACGGCGGGTAAGATGAGCAAAAGATGCAGGATTTTTGACTCGGTTTTGCTTCACTACCCGGAATATATCTGTCCTTGATGACTCCTTCTGGGGACTTGTTATTCTATGGTATATGTCAAAACTTATACCTCTATGCGTCAAATTGTAATAATTTTTTGTATTTAATTCACATTTATTCTAGCCCAGAGGAAATTATGCAAAACCCTATAGCCTATGTTCATCCGGGTCCAATAAAGATTCTAACGGTGAAAGAATTTTTGAATTTGGTCCAGTAGTTTCGGAGCCTATTCGCTGCAAAAAAACAAACAAACATACAGACAAACAATCAAAGTTTACCTCTTTATAATATTAGTATAGATTACCCAGTTTCAAATCCCTTTACGCAACCCCTGTACGCACTGGAAAAACGCTTAGGTAGTTAAAAGATCAACATTGATCAATGGGATCGATTTATGAAGTAGACTGCAATTAATAGTAATTTAAAAGTTATTAGTTGTGTGTCTCTATACAAACTAAATTAAAATGTGATTAAGGGCTCTAACCAATTTGTTTAGGCATGTAATTTCACTAACTTTTATTATGTAAAAGTTTAGTTGCAACGACAGTTGTTTTAATAAGTTTCTGTATTGGGACGCCCCTGTTGTGGAAAAAGTTACGGCATGATATGAATAACGGAAGAGAAATTATTTATCTAATTTTCTCGACAGTTAAACATGATTTGTTAATATTTAACCCTGGTGGACGCCAGCGACCTTGTCCGCGTGGACTGCAGTAAAAATAAAATGTCGAAATCATCCGGGATAAGAATATTTTCCCGGGATAAAATGCAGCCTATGTTCTAATATGTAATCTATATTACTGTGAAGTTTCATCAAAATTCATTCAGTAGTTTTACGTGACAAACATCATCACATACTTACATACATCCTCACAAACTTTCGCGTTAATAATATAGTAGGATAGGATATTTAACATATAACAAGTTACATGTGTATCAAATCTTTCTTAATATATAAAAAATCCGTGTCACTGTGTATGTTCCGAATAAACTCAAAAACGAGTCAACTGATATTCATGAAAATTGGCATATATATGTAATTTGGTCCAACTTAGATGATAGGATAGTTATTATTTAAATTAATGGTCTTAATAATTAATAATTAATAAAAAACTGATCATCAACGTTGGTTGTTGTTATTAATCGTACGTTCCATAAGTCTGCAACAGATGGCGCCTATTTAGAGTATATATACTATTGAATAAATGTTATAAAAATGTCATGTTAATTTGTGTTAAATTTGTCTTTCAAATCTGTCTTAAATCACTAAGCCACAGCAACGCGTGGCCGGGTCTGCTATTCATTATATATCTAAAATATAACTCAAATCTGCCAACGATAAACTTGTTTTAAAGTAGAGTCTTACAACAACAATGTTTCTCTAATGACGGCTATTTAAAATATGGCAAGTGCTATTTATTATTTAAGTGTCACGTTCAAAGCACCAGAGTAACGTCGGTCACTTTTAATGGCTTAATTGGAAAGTTTTGCTTCATAACGCCTTCTTAATATACATTTTTCATAAGTCTTGCAGCATTGCAAGAAAGGGAAAAACCGTTTGAACGAACAGTATACAATGTGCTTTACTTAACTTTTCTTTGAAAAAGTGGCGCAAACCGAGCGATTTCTCGCGTGCATGTTGAGTTCACGCCCAGAAATAACTCCAATTTTTTTAAGCATGACCAATTTGAGTCCGTTGTGTACACTATGATTATTACTAATGCGAATGGCGCGGAGGCTTAAGGGGAATATTGCCATATTTTTCCCTATAAGGTCCCAATAGAAAGTACTTTGAGCCGCATCATGTTGTTAAAATAAAATATTAATGTAGTCAAATATATAAAAACATGACGATGATAGCAGCGAGTGCAAGGGCATTGAAGTCCAGAACTTTGTTCCTTATCCTTTCTATATTTTCGTTACCTTAATGACTGCAGCAGTTAAGTCCACTTCTAAACATAGGACTCCACTGTTATAAGTACAAATCTGAAACCACATTTGATTTTTTATAACGTTCCTTTTACATTTGTTTGTTTCTAGCGTAACGCGGAAGATGTCTAACGTTATGCTGCCTCTAAAATTCCTCTTATAAATGCTTCTGAAAAGCCGTAAAGGTAGTGCAGCTAAACTAACTGGACAGAGTTTCTCCATCCCGTCTGGAAGCACGTAAAGTAATCGTTCAACCTTGAAGCACGTTCGTTTCGGACGTCAGGTCGGCTTTTAAACTGGAATTCACTTACATACACCAGCTCGGAGGCTTGTATGCAATCTTTGATCGAACAACAATTTTAGTTTTAGCAGTTTATGTTAGGTTTACTGTGCAATAAATTGAAGTATCACTTAAAAATCACTTGGTAAGTTAAAATTTTTACTACTAAGATAAAATCCAATTTACTGAATTCCAACATTTTTATTAAGTTACTTAGTAACTGCGTGATTATTGTTTACATCGATATACTTTTTACAAAGTTATATTTGCTTATGCAATAGTGTACAGACGATAAGCTAAATTCATCGCGCGTAGTATTGCTCCTGCCATAATTGTATATCTACCGCCATTGAATTGAATATATCTACGTCTCGTTCCTAGTTATTGTTTCCCTTCTTCGCGAATGATTATTGTGCAATATGCCTCAAGCGTAGCCATTTCTAGGCCTAATTTTGGATAACAACAAACACAAAAACATCCAACCATCTTGAGCAGTACGTGTATTATTTGCTTTATTTACAATTAATCTACATTACATCCCCTTAACTAAATTCGTTTATTTCCAAATATCGCTGACTTATCGCTATTTATCGTGATTAATGTTACAATTGATGTGTTTTAGCATGAAACACATTTACGTAAAGAATGCAATTAACGCATTATAACACTATTAACATTTGTAATATAAAATGGTTATATTTTACAAAAAGAAAAGACGCCGATGTAAATATTCTATTAGACTAATCGAATAATTAATCAAAGGTTTAAAATAAACCTTTACCCTGATTAAAATTCAAAACAAAAACCAGCGGCTCATCCATAATGAATCCACACAAAATTCAGCTAAGCAGGCGGCGAAAACCCCAGACAAACTAAAGTTCTTAATTAATTAATATCGATCTCAGTAAAACTTGGATAATTAATAGAAACGCGGCTCGCAAACTTAGATAACCCTTTGCGAAGTTCACGTATTAATCTAGAAGAGACAATGGGAACTTGAACACAACTTTGATACTTCATTGAAGACACCTTCCCGAATGTTGTTCGCTACTGTGAATTTGCTTGAGTCTCGCAAGTTTGGTTTGAAGTTTTCAAACAGAAACTCAGGATACCTTTGTAAATTATATTGTTCTATACTACGTATAGATTTTTATTACAAAACAAGACGTTTTAATTACTTACGTTTAAAAGCAATAATGAGTAGAAAATCTTTATTGTAGAAACAAAACTAATATGTATTTATAAGTAATTTTTTATGATAAATATGTTGATAGGCCTTTTTAAGCAAATATCGTGCATAGATATAAACTATCTAAAATAAATAATGATGAACCCAAATGCAGGAAATGTAAAATGATATTATCGTGTATCGTAATAATAATTATGCATAGCGATAATATTCAGTATATGTACTCGTAAATTGCACGAGCATAGGTAGCATTCGATCTGTGTTTATCTATCATAGTAATACCCGTATAAATCACTACTGTGGGGTAAGCACGAACCTTTTTACGCGGCGTAACGCTAGCGACTCGCTGGCAAAATCTATGTGATTTGTCAGTTTGACGATAGCGTTACGGACTATCGAGAGGTTCGTGCTTACCCCTCTGAAAGTAGTAAGGATGTTCGTAGATACTTTTGAGATTAAAGTGGATCCTCACTTTATGGCGAGTGCTATTTTATCCAAAGTACACTATTCATAAAATGCCTCAAAATTTCTAACTAAAGCAGTTTCGCTCACGGGTTTTAAGTAAACCTACACATTTAAAATTTTATTTAAATCCGTGTGATTACAAAAGAATTTAAACATTGATTTTGCATTGCCTAAATTCGACAAATGGATTTTGTTGTAAAATGTCATTTTTATAGTGTTTAACTAAGTTCTAATTTTAGACACGGTTTTGTAATTGCACCGAGTATCTGATGATAAATACACACATACTTTATCTAGCCTATTGCAGTCCACTACCAGCCGTAGGTAGCCTCCAGTGCACGCCATAAGGCTGCTGCCGGTTTTGTCACCACATAGTCACTGCGCTGGAAAGATTGGACCTGAAGATTTTGCCGTACTTACGAGTACACACCTCATCAATGTTACATATAGTCAAATATGTAAAATTCGAGATAGTGTTTATTTGACAAATAGTTTACTCGACACTTTACTTTAAGATGCTTACGAAGCTATAGGTATCAACCGTTATTTCTTTCTTTCGTTCCCAGTGAGACCTATGACCATAAATCGGTCGATGCCTAGATATAACTCTAGCGATCCAGCAACAGCTTCGCTATCTGAACTACTACAGTAAAGCCACTTGCTAGGTCCAATCCAAACTAATATGACAAAACTAAATATTAGGTTTAAATTTGACAGTAAGTCTGTTAGTTTATTTGTTAACTCTTCACGTTTTATTTACTAAACCAATCTCCTTGAAATTAAACATACTACACCTATATAGGTAGTCGGGAGTACGGAGAAGAACATAGGATACTTACGTTGTAGGCCACGCGGATAAAGTCGCGAGCAACAGCTATAGGAGTTATATAGCTGAAGATATATAGTTAGAAAATCTTTTCTGGATCGATACATTCCAACAAAAAACATGATATCTAGTCTATACTTTTGAGTTTTAGCAAGACTATCGCACAAAAAATATTTTTTGGTTGTAGGTATATAGGATATTCTGAGCTTAAGTACGGATTTCAATGTTTATAATAAACGTAAAACATTTAAAGGTACGTTGAGGTAGTGTGCATGTAAGCTACGAGTATTTGTATTTTAGACTTCTTTTACTTGATTTCAAGAATATAAATTTCCTGAATGGAATGGAATGGAATGGAATGAATGCTTTAATGATTGGTTCCATCGAATGGAAAAATGTGTCAATCTTCAAAGAGAATAATTCGAAAAACAATAAATATCTTTTCAATTAACAACGTTGTATCACTTCCTTGATTTCCGAAATTTTGAGTGACGCCCTCGTGATACTCGATGTTTCCAAGTCCACAATGTTTTTTTTCCTCTTTATGCCAGTAACGTAAAATATTGTTGTTATTCTAGGTATTGACTAGACACAAGACCTTAGGGATCTTAGTGTGGAGACTAGGTTAATGTGTTGTGTAGTGTGTGAATATTATATTATATTATTATATTGGAAATTATCATGTATGGACAATGGCCAGTTTTAAAAATATTTAATGATTCTACTATAATTATTTTTCCCGATTTTTTCCAAAAATATAATTATCCACGAAAATGTAGAAATTTTAATTATTTTGCGAATTAATAAACATTCTCAGATACCTTCGAAAATAATAACGCGGAATTCTTAAAAAGTACATTTTCAGGCCGACACAACGGTGAGTTCGTAGAAACAGAAACATGTCTATTACGCCCATTACTTATTCTCATAGAGGAAGGACAAAAAGGATATACGACAAATATTGGCAGTTTTGTTAGACCATGCCAATCATTTGTTGCTTCAACAAAGTTATACAGGATGTTTTTTGTGGCCACCATTAACGAAGGGTAAGTTCTCAAAACATCAAATAAATTAAGTTAAAAAAATGCTGGGAAAAAAAATTAATAAGAAAAAATATATTACTTGATCGGGCGAAATTTATAGTGTCTATTGTTTATATTAGTTTTTTTATATACAGATATTAATTATTTGTCGTGAAAAAATCTTGCTACGCGCGTCTATGTGCATTTATGCAGAAAAACGCAGTCTTTTTACTCAACTTTGGACACTAATATTTTGGAAACCAGACACTTCCCAGGTATGCTTCCATTGAGAAAAATGATCGTGATGATGAGGAGATTCCGTAGTTTTCTGGAACGTTGACGACCAAAAATCATCCTGTATACAACAGGCAAGAAAATGGTATCATTTGAATGACGCTTTATCATGCTAAATATTGAAAACTATTTATAAAACTTGAAAAAAAAATATATTTAAAAATTGAATTTATGACCAAGAGGTTAAGTTGTAGTTAAGTTCAAGTAACCATGGTTCACTATTTCGATGCCCTCCTCTTTAGTGTACTTATCTACATAGACTGTAATTATTTTTCTCATTTTCTTCCGATTCTTTCTGCAATGAGTTTCCACACACGAAATTTTTAATGTTCTATATCCCACAGTGGATTACCACTCAAAGCGAAATTTCGTGTAAAATATAGTGATGGTTGCATAAGCATAGGGTTGGGCGCCCTTCGGTCAGATGTTGATAATTTACTTGTCAACACCAGCAAACGATTTTGGCGCCACTTAAACGGCTGTAATTAATATCCGAAATAAACTGATTATTATTAATATTTTTGTATCTCTTCCGAAATCCACTACAGAGTCCCGGTCCTTTTAGAGGCGTACGTCGGACCGTAGCCAAAATGTAGAGGCCCTTTTAAGAGAACTTTAATATGGTGTGGGATACACATGGAGGATATCATCACCGAGCGCACAATTTGATACATCCGGTGATGGTCCCCGCCATGTGCAAAGACTTTAGAGTGCAGATCTACGTCATGCGATGGAAAACTAAGGTCATGGGCTATGGGGTTGAATGTTGGGTGGCTGGATAAGGGCTATTTTATAAAGGGAGACTATCGGACGACTGCCATTACAATCTAGTCTCAAAATTGTGAGATAGCAAGCGGTGACTTGCCACCCGTAGGTAATTTAAGGCCATGAGGTGGGGTTCCTATAAGTGGCGCATGCCGGGGAGGCAACACCGGCATGCACCACTTACAACCACTTACAAGGGTACAGAGAGATGAGACTGCGGGGCGTGAACGTCAGTTACCGTCAGTTATGACATTTTACACTTCCACCCTGGAGCAAAGGTTCCGCTCTTGCGCTGTTCCCTCCTAGCCGGCCGATGAAGGCAAGCTAAGAGTCGAGGGCCAAAGATGGTAAAGTGGCCCTCTGAACTCGGGTCCGTGGTGACGCCAATCACCCAACAGCTTCGCCACAAAGCTGCCCTGTGGGCTTATTATTATTATTATACACGGTATGCAGAGGTCGTGGGTTCGATTCCCACTCGGGTGAGGAATTTTTTCCATTGTTATTATTATTATTAAAAATCTAAATATAATCTAGGTGCTTAATCTTATGGTAACATTTATAAAAGACATCTGTACCTAGACTATCCCATAATATAATTTCATAAAAGTCCACATGAACACAGTAAATCTACACCTTACAACTAATGTGTCAAGTTAACCTTAATCCGCTATTAAACTATTGTTGGAAAGAACATTACGGCCCCAGATCCCACTATCAAAGAGGCTATTAGATCCTTTGAACAAACTCTTACAATGGTGTTTCCCGTAAACATAAATCGGCTGAAATGAAGACAAACGTCTTAACGTGGGCGTTATCTTATTGATACCTGGGTGTTAAGATTGAGGCTAACGGCCAATTTCAATACTAGAGATCTGTTTTATAAATGAAATTGTATTAGGCGTTACAATTCGGAAGTTCAAACATTCACTATGGGTGCGCCCACCACCGGGCCCTACACCCTCCACTGACCCTCGGATCTGATAACTCATAACCCAACACATTACTTAAGTAAAGTACGATTTTTTTGTTAGAAATTTAAAATTAATATAAAATATGGAAAAAATCTCTTGAGATCGGTTATTTAAATTTGATGTAGACAGTGAAACATCGTTTGGCATCGACGTTTATTGTCGTAACGTGCGCGCGGCTGTAATTCATCACGTGATTTGACGAACGCGCGAAAATGAAGGCTTCCTATTGGAGCAAACTTATTGCTGGCTAACTGTTATATATGTACCTAGATATAGGCGCGCGGGCTGCGACCCCGCGTTTACTTAAAGAATAAACCAGTGTGAAACTAGCTCTCTGTCGTCTTACTTGTCTTCCCGATTCGCAGACATAACACTAACCTTAATAGAGTCGATCGAGAAATAATGTGACTTTCTCTAAGGTCCCTGAGGTGTCTTTCTAAATTTATTTAAAATACTTTCATGATCCTATACTATACATTGTGGGCAAAAGTGTGGAAAAAGACAGTTTTAGCATACTATTAACACTATATTATGGTATATGTCACAGTATAAATCTCAGGAGGATTAACACTTTCTTGAAATTTAACCATTTAATTTGATAACATGATAATATTGATTTATAGCCGAAACAAAGACGCCATTTTAGATTTCTTAGAGTTTGAACTACAGACGAATAAGTTGTATGTCGATAGATGCGATAATTATTCCTAGTGCTTATGTACCTATTATGAATCGTGGATAGATGCACAACTGTGTAGTTACATACTACATGTGCACATATGGTGCATTCGATATTGCGTGAAGGTACTTTGTAATATACGGCGACGTTATTGCGAATATAGGCTGACATATCGCTGCTCTACTAATGGAACTCGATGAAATTAGAACCGTAGTGCTTTGTTGTGGTAATTCTAACTCGAACTGGCTAATGTACGAGTTTGTAGTGCATGTGCATTTTAAATTTTGATATGCAGATTACACTTTATATGTCCATTCCCATTTTCACATAATATACTAGATTCTATTTTCAGTTGGTTATAGATGTCTAGGAAGTCGTCATACTACAAAACTGCATACTGCATATCTAGGGCGGCTAGAAGATCTTTTTCCAGGATTTTACCATCAAAAATCAATTTAGCGAAATCTGAGAACTACGTATGTAGTAGTGACTAGTTCCCAAAGCAAAAAAATTAAAGCGTTGTTGAATATACAAAGCAGAGAAAGTGACTTTCTGCGATAGTAGGGAATGGATAATATTACGAAGACCGATATGTGCCTGATATCAATATTGCTTATTATTGGAAATCTACTTACGCTTGATTGTAACTATGTAATAAGTATCTATACGTCTGCTGTGAACAGAGAATAGCAAAATTTTATCATTTTTTGGTGGATTAGAGTTGTGTCAAAAAAGTTTCGGTACCTAATTATACTTAAGATTAGCTGCATCAAATCTTCGTATATTGGATTTAGATTAGATTAAAAATAGTATTAGGTATGTTTGTAAAATTGCAATTATGTTCTTATAATAGGTACACTTCTAAATAAGAGAGATACATACATCAGCCTATTGCAGTCCACTTTTGGACGTACTCGTACGTCCCCCGGGCACGCCATTAGGCTACAAGCCTAGGGGGGTTTTTGCACATTACTCACCACTCAGCACGCTGGGCCTGCAGGTTGGTGATCGCAGTGTGATTTTCTGATTGTGTTGTCAACACAGGCTAGAGACACTGCTGCCCACCTCCCGGAAACCCTCTTATCATCCCCATGGACAGACATAGGGTGGAGTGCTTTTCTGCTCTGCCGACATCACATAGTCTTTACCTACTGGATTTTCTGGATAACATCTTTAGTGGAATTATGACGTATCATGACCGATAATTTTATTCCGCGCCAAATGAGGCACCAAGAAAGAAAGTCACGTTGTCATCCACAAGCCAGTAGGCTCATCAGGTTTTTTTTCTAACGTGACATCCAGAAGTGCTGGATCTTTTTTCGTAGGCAACGGTCACGCAATGTTGGCAACTTTACCACCTTACAGACAATAAAGGCAATTTAACGCTACACGACTTTTATTTTATTACAAAGTTTTACAGCTCCATAAAAATAAGTGAATGATGATGTTTTCTATTTTGTTTTGGCAAAAACCGGTAATAAATTTCAGGAAAAGTTAAGCCATGTGTAGTTACTAGCGTAACGCAATAAGACACAACAACTGGTTATACCGCCATTGCTCTTAGAGGTCCCATCTGACTAGGGTATCATGGTGATGAACCAAGTTGCGTCACCATGGACCTGTGATTAATATACCTCTTCGCTACCTCACACAGATACTTCACTCAAAAAACATGAGCGCAAATGACAGTACCTTATTATATCGTAGTTATTGTTATGTTATGGACACTATTATTTGTCTGGTTTCAGCAGAGTAGAATACCCCATGCCTGTCCGTGCGTATCGTAAGAGACGAATGTATGTACTTATTTGTATGGCCTAAGTAGAAGCAGACTATATGCATGACATACGTATGTATAAACTCATTACATGCAGTTCGCTAAGCAAGCTCAGTATGGTTGCACCACCATCAGTGTCCGGATGAGAAAGCCTCCTAAGCCACCATTCCTCGGCTCATGTTTTCAAAGTTTCCATGAAAGTTTTGAGTGAAAAATAGCAGTAATAATTTTCGTGAAACGTAACGTCTTGGCTCGCTTTCTAATTAGATCCCCAAGTGAACCGGGCTTTAAGATCGTTCCCTTAATTGCTTTGTTAGCTAGTTACTCGGGTTTCTTTAAGTGCATTTGATTTCGTTGATTTTAATGCTTTGTTTCCTTGTAATTATAAATTTTGAGTTGCGACTCGTGAATTACTCAGCTGTGTATAATAGGAGAAGATAATTGCTAAAATCATTTTGAGTACAATATAATAAGTAGATACCTATTTTACAAAACTTGTTTGCAAAATTATTATGTACTGATAATTAACACTTTGTAGAGTCGTTGAAAAGGAAAAGAAGTACTTACCTACTTAATACTTACTCTATGTCTTCGCAATTGTGTATTTTATGTGTAATTTCATCAAAATGTCTGTTATTTGATATATTATTTAAATCAAACACGTATACGTCTTACGTCTTTATGTCCCACTTTTCGATTGCCGCTATTATGAAATTATGTAACTTAAATATTATTCAAAACGTAAAAAGGCAATACGAATAGCAAATAACTGCAACATATTTCGGCTAACAACGTCAAATTCACTCAAAGCGACTAGATATAATTCGCCGGGAGGGGGTTGCTATAGAAACAAGGGCTTATTGACCGACCGCTTAAGGATGGAACGGATCATTGAAGATTCTAGTAAATAACTTGAATATAAAACTCTATTTCAATAGTTTAGAATTATTTACTTATTGGTACCTAAAGCTGAGAAAGATACTTACCGTTTGCTATTAAACTATTAAATGAGAAAGATACTTTCATGATAAAATGTTGAAGTTTTTACTCGCGCATACTATGGAAGATATGAACACCTAATTCTGTACATATCTATCCATATTTTCTAAGCATGACGTAAGGCATCAGACTTCGCAGTGCGGAAGAGAAAGAGAATTGCCTCTTTCGATAAAATATCCCTCTGCATTATTCGTAACAGTTTCATAGATCCTGCAAAGTCCCATTTACACGTCAGATATTTTATAATACTTGCCCAATTAGCACACATACCCTATATCTACACAAGGACCATCCCTCTTGTAAAGCTTGAATAGATTATACAGAATATCGAGGTCATTATAATTATGTCCGTAACAATTTAACGAAATTCAAAACGCTAAACAAGAATTTTGTTTCAAATAAAAACATTTGCAAAAATATTTTATCTTCTGAAATGGATTCCGAAAGACCGTTCCATGATTATAGATTAATAACCGAAATTTATTTGGGATACAAGATTACTGTTTTTGTTTCCCCCAAATTTCGCTTCAAGAATTATTTTCTCTGCACTCTATTATATTTCGCTAAGCAAATTTTATCATCGCTTCGAAATTAATTTTATACTTCAGATCAAAAATAATTTTGATTTTGAATCTTATTTAGTTACACAATCTTTTATTTATATTTTATTTAATTTATATGTACTTTTTATAAAATTGTTTCTGCTAGTGTAGGAAATATTAACACGGATCGAAAATTAATCAATAAAATGTATTATTTTTTAATTCTTCTTACTTGAACATTAGAAAATTTCTCTTTTAAAATGTTATTATATGTTTTCTTATTGCTATGAAATTTTTATAACCTTTTCTATAGCCAAACTTATAATTTTTACCAATGGATAGGAAGGGAGGTATATAGATAACTTAAAACGAACTCTGAATAATCAGAAGTAAAACCTAATCGACTGCCAATTCCAGTGAATCCTCCAGCAAGGCCGATCGCTACCGAGCTTTACGCTAAATAGGATATGCCTTGACTAGTAGAGACTTGTGACTTTGCTCGTTTGTATTTTTTATATTTAACTGTATGGTATAGCTAATGCTCGTTTCATGTGGCAACCGACGACACTTAGGTACCTACTTAGGTATAGTTTTAACGAACGAAAATTATATTTTTTAAGATTGGACCTTTGATTAATGGCATCGATGAATATACCGTAGACTTACTTTAACGGCTTGCTGAAATCAAGTGAAAAGTGCGTTTATATGCTAGTTTCCTATGTCTAGTCTGAGTTTCCTATTAGGTATACTCCTCCCATGAAAATATAATAATTCATACACAAAAACATACAAACAAACTCCTAAACATGATTACATCAGTTACAAATAGGTGTTATGTACATGTAGGTTGCACGTATTTAGTTGGGGACAAAAACATCAGTCCCCTGTATTTCGGTCACGTCCCCGCTGATCACGGAATCCAATTTGCAGAGGAAAATAATACAATTTTATGCCGTTGAGCCGTATCGATTTGAGCTGAAAATTAGATTGTAACCTGCTTTAAGTCAATTACATTGTGCACGATATAAAAATTCTCGTTTTAATCTCGACGTGAGTTTTGTAGGATCAATCGGCGGCGGCAGGTGTACGACCTATTTAATGAGGTTTTTATGTGAAATTAACTTTTTTTTGTAAGCGATTGGTAAGATATTCTGGGCCCTTTAGACATAGTGTAGTTAATCTTTATGGACCTTACTAATACTCGTAAAAAGCTGTAAGCTAGGTACAAGCTATTCACAATAACTTGATAGATACTCGTATACCATATATTTTGCCGTAAAAAATCAAGTAGGTATAACATAACGAGGTTGTAACTTTACGCGCGGTTTATTAGTAGCAGAGTAAATTGTTATCATACAAAATTTCAAATTTGGATTCAAGATCTGATATTCTTTTTGACCTCCAGTACCTATTGAAATTGGTCATAAGTGACGATTATGCAAACACTGTTTTAAGTTCTATGATTTTTTGCTCAAGATCATGAATTGATGTCTATGTTCTTGAACCAAAAGGATAGAATTCGTTTTCTAGATAAGATTTTTTTCTTTACACATTATATGTATTAACTTATGAAACCCATTTTATTTCATATTCATTTTCAATTTATTTTTATTTTTTTCATATTAAAAGATGGTATACTATACACATTAAAAACAGGACCTTTGAATTTTTAAATATAAAGTTGAACTTCCTTTTTATTTGTTTTTTCTTTTACCGAATTGAAAAAGCTTGTCCGAAAATAATACACAATATCTTCGATATCGGGGAACTCGAAAAGCATATTATTATTTCAATGTAGGTACAAAAGTTCGATTGGCGTTTTTCCACTAGACGACACGATAACGACATGACCACGACATTTCGTCATTTAATAAGTGAGGCCGTTTCCCACATGCCCACTAATAAAGGTCAATTCACATCATACCTATCTATTACAGGTCTATTATCTATTCATTACAACATACTTACCTATTCATTACAGCTGATAGCCCAGTGGTTAGACGTGTACCTTCCAAGCGGGAGGCGTAAGTTCAAATTTATTTCATGTACAGATTTTAAGTTGCTCTTTCTTCTATTGTACGAAGATAAGTATTTATATGTACATATTTTGATGTTGATGGTAGGTACCTAACAGGTTGTCAGTAGCATTTTGTGCTTCTTACTTTACATCTGGAGGTAACAAAAAGTTCGAAATATCTTCATCACAACTTAAATTACGTAAGTATTTTGGTTATTTATGATTACAAAAATTATCCACAAACAAACAAAATGAAAATGGCGCGCCGAACTCAGGCAAAGGAGGCACAGTTATAACAGACTACATACAGCCTAGTTTTAAGAAAATTTATTAAATTGGAAATAAATGTACCCGTAGTGCAGATAAATGTAATTTTTTGAGATAAAGTATATTATCTAGTGTAATTAAATATTAATTTTCAAAGTTAGTGGTCAATACTGAAATTTTTTTCGAAACAATTTTTTTCTTCTATGTTGCTCTGGGAGTGAAAAAAAAACGTATAATACTACAGCTGCTTCTCATACTGTACAAGTCAGTAGAGGGACAAGAGGGTCTTGGTGTTTTGTAGGCGATGGACTGACCACCTGTCACTACTAACGGAACTTGTACATCTATACCCTCAAAATTGGTCAGAAGTGGCTCCATGTGGTCCTATCGGCCCTAGGTACTCTGCCTACCCCGTAAGGGATAAAGGCGTGATTATATGTATGTATGTTGTATTAGAAATATTATATACCTATAGAATTATAAAAAATTCTAATATGGAAAAAAGATTCGTCTAATTTACTTCACATTTCTATTTCTAATTAAAATAAAATTCAATTAACACCAGTAATTCAGCATTTTCCAAATAAAAAAAAATTGTGTAGTTCTATGCATATAATAAAAATGTAACGGGTCGCAGTCTGTACATGGAAGATATATAAGAAAAAAATATTATAGGAGACCTTTATCAACGCAATAGTGCCCAAAACAATGATTTTTGAATTTTTTGTCTGTTTGTCGGTTTGCCTGTTTGTCTGTACGTTTGTGCACGCTAATCTCAGAAACGGCTGAACCGATTTCGATGCAGTTTTCAGGAATATATTGTGACAGATCCCACTTAACATATAGGCTACTTTTTATCCCGGGAAAATGTTTTTATCCCGGATAATTTCGACATTTTGTTTTTTCTGTAGTTCACGCGGACAGAGTCGCGGGCGTCCACTAGTAAAGAATATGACGTTAACGTAGCTAGGAATAGCTAGTCTACACTAATATTATAAAGAGGAAAACTTTGTTTGTTTGGTTGTAATTAATAGGCTCAAAAACTACTGGACCGATTTCAAAAATTCTTTCACCGTTAGAATCCTTATTGGACCTGGATGAACATAGGCTATAAGAATTTCCCGATATTCCCACGGGAAGGCGACCAACGGGAATTCTATATTTTTTACGAAAACCGCTATACATATGAAGCTGAAATCGGGCATATATGTTCATTGGGGACAGCGAGGGAGGACTAAAAACGGATTTCCCGAAATTCCCACGGGAAGGGGACAAACGGGAATTCATAGTTTTTACGAAAACCGCTATACATATGAAGCTGAAATCGGGCATATATGTTCATTGGGGACAGCGAGGGAGGACTAAAAACGGATTTCCCGAAATTCCCACGGGAAGGGGACAAACGGGAATTCATAGTTTTTACGAAAACCGCTATACATATGAAGCTGAAATTGGGCATATATGTTCATTAGGGACTGCGAGGAAACACTAGAACGGATTTCCCGAAATTCCCACGGGAAGGAGACCAACGGGAATTATTTATTTTTTACGAAAACGGTTAAACATGTGAATCTGAAGTTGAGCATATATGTTTATTTGGGACCCCGAGGAAGCACTGGGAACGGATTTCCCGAAATTCCCACGGGAAGGGGACAAACGTGAATTAATTTTTTACGACAACCGCGATAACATATAGGCTACTTTTTACACTTAACATATAGGCTACTTTTTATTTTTTCTGTAGTCCACGCGGACGGAGTCGCGGGCGTCCACTAGTTAATTATAAAATTATAGATGATAGTAATATAGATTAGGTTCTGACTCTCACATCGTCTCTATATAATTCAACATGGCGGCTATATTTATCGTATTTATGACAGGCAAATGTCGATAAATCGGTTTATCATATCGTGTTTCGCAGGTCGTGCTAGACTTGCTGGTGATATGTCAATAAACCTTAAGTCCGTCCACGAGTTTGTACCGAAAACATAACGCTAATACGAAAAGTTAAACGACTCTTGTTCTGCTGCCGTCAAAAAGGAAATTTTATTCCCCTGTTCCAGAGGCCTGAGGACTTTGTCTCTAGAGGAGGAATTATTGCCAAAACTTCGAGAAATAACGACAATTTACTTCCATTTAGATTTTTGTGGGAATTTTTTTAGGCTGTAAAGTTGTTAACAATATTAAATTTTTTATGTTATTTGGAAAGTTGGCCGACATTTTACTGAACCCTAGAGAATTTTTATACCTAACTCATAATGATTTTTATTATATAGTGAGTGGTCGCCTTAATAATGATCAAATACATGTGTTTTTATGTATAAAAAATACAACTTCTAGATAACGGACTGTGAGAGCATCATAAATTATTTAGAGACTTAAATTACGACAATTAAATGGCATAAAAAGCATTTTTCGCTTCAAATAAAAATTATATAAAAGAAATCCACAAAAAAGTGGCGTCCAGGTAAAATCCGAACGGTTATGGAAATAAAAGTTTTCCCGAAGCGAAAATATCGTAATATTCTTAGAATTTCCTGAGAAAGGGGAAATAATCCGGCGTCGAGAACTTTCTAATAACCTTCCTCTTTCAGATTCATTGCATTGCACCTCGAAGAAAAATTCCCGACTTACCACAAACTTTTCAAATGACATCAATCCCCACTAATTCTAGCGCCCGCTCTCGAAAACACCTTGAATTTTTTATGGTATCATGTATTTTGCGTCTAGACTGTTTTATATCTATGTGCTTAGTAAAAAAGAATTTTTCAGTCACTGCTTGTTTAGTTTTTACTATGTTATATTATATTTCAAGTGTAAAAATCAAAAATTCAATGCTCAATTTTCTCAATTAAATACAGTAAAGTTTTATTTGTTAGCCTTATATAAAAAACTTTAATGGAAATACTTTACATTGTATTTTACATTCATACTTAATGTATGTAAAATAATAGTAAAATGAACTTCTGAAACAATGAATAAAAAAAGGAAAATCCTTGTACTTTTATGTTATCTGTGATTTCAAACGTAGCATTTACGCATCTTAACAAATAAAATTTTATCCACAAAATTCTTATGCAAACTAGACCGATACCACCAAAGGATTAATACTGCATCATACATAACTGACCGGTTCCACATTATGATTATTTGAAATCACTTTTATTCCGGGACGACGATGATTTATTATCACAAATCGAGTAGAACAAAGTAAGACAACAACAAGAATAAAGTAGTATTTTTTTTACATAACACAACACATTAACGTAGTCCCACACTAAGATTCCTAAGGTCCTGTGTCGTGGGTACTAAGCAACGGTATATAAATACATAGATAAGTATAGAAATATCCATGATTCGAAAGCAAACATCAATATTCATTATATCAATGTTTGCACCTACCGGGATTCGAACCCAGGACCTATGGCGTCGTAGGCAGGGTCACTAACTACTAGACCAATCGGCCGTCGAATTATAAAATAAGTTTCAGGATATAAGTTATAATTCTGAAATGACGCCATATTTCAAAGCACTAACATAGCCGCCAGCAAAAATAAACAGAATTACTCTCTATTCTATTAACTTTAAAGTTTAGTATCTCTCGAGAACGGCATGATGACGACGTTTTAATGAACTTATGATAAAGAACTTCATTTTCATGAAATTCCAGCCAAAATATAATGTGGAATTTTCGAGAACAGTTTGATTTTATAAAGTCTACTGAGCCCCGAAGGAACGGAACTTCAGCTAGTGAAGATAATTTTCACATAGTTTCCATGAAGTTTGATTATACTCAATTATCTAGATTTATTCAGGTGCCTGAATTCCGAGTAATAATGATAATCCTAAAAGTGAGAAAATTAATCCCGTAAACCCAATTATGATATTTTTGTATTTTTCATTAAGTATTTTCCGGACGAATAATTTTACAAAATGTCCATATACTCGTATCATCTTGACATAAATATAATTTCACTTTTATGTATAACCGCCACAGATATCTAGGTATTCTACGTATCGCCTATAGGACTGTTTTGGGAATAATTGATGTGAGGGCCCACATCAAATATAAATGGTGATGTTTGTCCGCACGGGATCATTCATGTGAAACCTAGGTACAAGTATCTGTTGTATTTGCGTACACCTACTAAATACTGAATCATCCTCCCAACAGAGGGCTACCATATAAAAGTGAATCTATTTTTAGGCTGGATGATTTATATTTAGAAGGATTTTCTGGTTTCTCTATCCATTTCATGGAATGATATAGGGTTTTAAGCGGTCCTTCTCATACTATTATGTGTGAGATGCTTACACGTGTAGTGGAATAATTGCACGAACTTTATGCCAACATATGTATACATATGCTGTAAAGCTAAAGCTGTAGTTGTAGAGACTAAAATAGCTTGTTTGGAGTGTATAAGGGATAAGTCACGATATACAGTGAGGCGTATTATTAAGCAGCATTCCCGTACTCGGGGTGCATACGAAATGGACGGTGATTCGGACAAATCTCGCTTGTCTTCACCGTGAACTGGCTGCACATATCATAGCTGTTTAGTACTGCATTGTAGCAATTCAACATCAACAAGCATCAGTTCTGTTTATAATGCTCCTCTGCTTATCTTTCTGACTTTAATATATAGCGGTGTGTATTTAAATCAGATATTATTGTATCTTTACCCAAGATGACTAATTATAATTAAGCTAGATAGAGTTTTCTGCGAAAGTATATCTCTATATTGATTTTGTTTTCATGACAATACGACTGAATGGCGTGAAAAATGAATTATTATAATGTTCTAGAAATATTACTTTTTTCTTGAAAATCTTAGTGTTAATAATTTAAATCTTTACGCGTAAGCTATGCAGTAATAGCGAATATCTAGTTTTCTATAAATCACACATTTCCGTTAAGTAACGGGAAGCTATATAAATTATATTGTGGCGCACCCATACGAGCTTTTCTGGCATGGGTTAGTGACAGCAATTTGTTTCAAAATGCAGATGTATAAATTAGATTAACTTGTTCAGTGGAATTGTACATCGTTATGTTTAACAATAAAATTAAATGCATTTCCCTGATTGCGCCTAAAATGTTATACATGGTGCATGGTACATATGTTATACATATGTACATATATACAGGATAATTTTTGGTCGTCAACGTTCCCGAAAACTACGGAATCTCCTCATCATCACGATCATTTTTCTCCATGGAAGCATACCTGGGAAGTGTCTGGTTTCCAAAATATTAGGGTCCAAAGTTGAGTAAATAGACTGCGTTTTTCTGCATAAATGCACATTGATACGTGTAGCAAGATTATTTCACGAGAAATAATTAATATCTGTCTATGAAAAAACTAGCATAATCACTGGACACTATAATTTCGCCCGATGAAGTAAATAAAAAATAAAAAAAATTACATCGTTTCCCAGCATTTTTTTTGGCATAAACTTATTTGATGTACCTATAGAGTACGTACCCTTCATTAAGGGTGGCAACTAAAAAACACCCTGTATAGGTATACTTACCTTTATGTATCTAATAGAATGAAATATTATCAATTGCAAAGCGTTGACATATGCAATAGCGATTGTCATATGGTCGGTAAATTTTTATGACAGCTATTTAATGCATTGGGCGATTTTCCACTTGATAACACGATAACGACATTTCGCCATTTACTATGGATGGCCGTGTCGTGGTCGTGTCGTCTAGTGGAAAAGCAGGCCACACCTACTGCTTAATACATTTTTGCTTCCAAAAAAGCCATGGTCGTGTCGTTCTCGGGGTCGTGTCGTGATCGGAAAACGCCCATTGTGTTAGTAAAGTTATATAGCCCCTGGTTTGTACAGCCATTTATTTTAAATTCATTGAATAAAGTGAGATCAGAACGCAAAGTAATTACTTGTACTGTTGCTTATTTATTTCATTTACCATATTATTAGCCGTACCTAAATGTAGTTGAAAACAAATAGTGGAACTCGTAACAAATCCGAAATAACGTGTAGAACTTGTTTGATTTCCCAAAGGTGTGAGAGAGCATCAAACTTTAAACAACCTATCACAGTTTGGGGCAGACAACATCACTGAAACAAAACTCGAACAATAGGTACTATTTTGTAGGTTCACTTCATAAGTATGGCTTAGTAATATAAATTACGCCATATGTCTGTGTTTTCAATGTTTTTGATAACCTTACATAATAATGTTCGGACACGGAATGTTCAATTTTCTAACCAATTTCAAATAGATTTCTAACATAAAAAAATCTCAGATAAACCAAACGCATCTAAACAACGAAACGAAAAAGAATAAAGGAAAACGTCCAATACAGGAACCAGAAAAAGAGAACAAATTCACTCGCACAGTCAACTTGACAAAGGATACAAACCCAGCAAACAAATAGACCGTAAATGGGCATTACATAAATCCCACTTACTTTGCTTCCATCCAGCGATTTAGAACTAACTCATAGTTATAAATTTTCGGGTACGCTAACGAAAATAGCTCTGCGGCAAAGGCCTGGTGTTCAGCCAAACAGATGAAATGTTGCTCCAACGCTCCATTAGGACTTAATGGGCCGATTCAAGAAATGTCATCTTCCGGTAAATACTGGTCATAATTCATTTCTTGCTTGACAAGCGAAGGGCTAAAGGTCTGATTACAGGACCATTGTCCGATTTTGTAGTAGATTCATTGTCTAAGAAAGAGTTCGTTCATATTCTAGGTATATATGTATTTACTACTTTACTTCATCCGCATAAACTTTGTTGCCCTTAATGACGTCATTTCGAAAAACGCTGATCTAATGGATTTTATTTCGTAAACGGTTGGGGAAAAAGGTTTTTTTTTTTACTTTAAAACATTTTCAAACCATAGAACGTTATTGCGTAAGCCTAAATGCAATATTCCAAATTTTAACACTACATTTTAGAATTTAGCAACCTGTTTCGGGAAAGTCGTCTACCTGATGACTTGTTTTACCGTTATTTCGTGCTTATGTAGTGTGTACTGCCATGTACCTAAATTCTTTCTATATACAGTGTGTCCGGGACAGAGTTAGCGATATTTTAAGGGCGTGTTGTATACTTCATTTTATCAATAAAAACACCCCTATGTGGGACTTTGCTTAGACACTGTATATCTATAAAATATTTATGTTAAGTACCTTTTTATTAAGATCATAGGTAGCGATCCCGTCAACAAAATAGGCAAATTTTATAGGTTCATAACGATGGCGGATGAAATAAAAGTAAATTTTGAGAAATATCGTCAGGTTTTAATTTTTCACGCAAATTTTACGACAATTTTTACGGCATCTTTGCCTATTTCAAGTCAGGTTCATTTAATTAAAAATTGGGACATTTTATCACTTTCGTTTTTAATTTTATTGCCAACATTATTAGAAACTACACAAATCTTGTAATAAAAAAAGCCTTAACGTGGCCGATTCCTTAAAGAAAAGGGTTGAATCCCTCAGATCTGGCTCAAAACAGGCCGCGCCTGCAGACGAAAGTAATTCATTCCGCAAATTGATCACGGGTTAATTCATTATTAATATTCCTGCTCTTCAGTTAAAATAAGATGTATATTGAGTAGGTCTGGGTACTTAGAGTTCTCTTTCTTCATGTTTTTGTAAACCTTCTTACTTTACTTGTATATGTGTGTGTGTATCACTATAACTAAAAAGGAATAAACTACCAAACAGAGACAGACACGGACACCGATCTTAATATGTGTATTATAGCCAGTCACTTACATGATGTGATTAGTATAGACGAAAGCACGATAGTCAATACTGCCAACAACATAATTAAACTTTTTAGGGTATACTTGTGACCATTGTATACTGTTACAATGCATTACTAATGCCTTTCACTTAAGAACAAGCTAATGTAACCAATATTGCAAATGCAGTTACATACAAAGCTCTATTGAACTTGTGCTTATCAAATCAAAATGTATACAATGTTGCAACGTTCAATAGTAAAACCATTATTGTTGGGTGTCTAAACATCATTAGAAAAGAGAAGTTTAACAAAACAAAGAAAATCTACGTAATTAAAAATAAATGGCAATTCTCGAGAATGGCCAACCCGTTTTTGGTTCATGTTTTGTATAAGCAGATCAATAATACCACCCGTGGAAAATAGATGAAAATGTATATATGGTCAAATCTATGCGTTACAACAGTTCTCCTACATATGAAAAAGAAATGGCGAAATTACCGCGGTTCCACTGTTATAGTTTAGCATCGGAAGTGTGCTACGGGCGTAAAGCCGCAGGGACTGACTTGTCTACAAATAATTCGCTCGGATAAACAGCGCCTTGCGTTCTTGTCAATTTACTTGTTGCTTTTGTTCTCACTTAACTCAGACATTGGCCATTAAACGATTGTGAACCCAGTTTTGCCACTTCATCTTATTGCTACAGATGTATAGAGCTCTATTTTTATAGTAAATAACCTTATATTAAGCTTAGATACATTAGCGAACACTTTGCACACCTAAAACTAAAGGGAGTTAACTCAAAAAACGTGATGTTTTATTTACGACCAATAAAGACTATCAAAAATAGAGTCAAATTATACCATGTATATCGAACTTTCAATCGCATCACGCATGTTTTAAGCAAGTAAATTAAACAAATTTTTTTGCTTGTGCTACCGATTTAAACAGAGACATTTTGACACGATGTCACATAATAAACACCTCAGCGAAAATAAAATTTCAACTTAATTGACTTCACATTTGTACCGGCAATTTACAAACAAATTATATGCTACACAGAGCTTGCCATGTGGCCGAAGTTTCATCGGATTATACGCTTAACTTAGCGGTGAGGGACTGACGGGTGCCGATCAAAGAGCTTTTCACTCGGACCGAAATTTACGTGCGTTGGACTGTGCAAAACATAATTTGTTTTGGAATGTTCTTATTTTTTAAATTAAAGAGATACTGTAAGGACCCAAGTATCTAAGTTAAGCCAGAAATAATAAAGCTCTATTTGTGTATTTTTTCTGACATAAAACCTGTATGTAATTAAAGAAAATAATTTTCAATTTTGCTATGATATAAGTACAACTCAAAAGCTTGTAGAGTCAATACACAAAATACGTATTTGAAGCCAATCACTCATACTATGTATCAATCTATATGTGTCTCAATTAGACAAATACAAGCAATGTCCATCTCAGTTTCTATTACTTTGTTAGACATATGCATAGGTATAGCGTCCAGTAGGCTTGACATGCGCAGCGATGACATACGGTCGATAAAATTTGACTTGTCTATTTGTAGCTAACATGGCAGGCATTTTTAACCGACTTAATTATCGTTTTTTTTTTCTATGAAAGTAATGTCAAATGAGAACTTCTTGACAGATCTCTACAAAACGTAACATGCGTGCCATGAATTTTGTCGAAATCGATCAAATATATCGACGAGAAAATATGAAAAATTAGCCAACCAACTGCAAACTTTTGGAGGTCCAATGCTGTCCGGCGCTGTCAGCTGACATAGCAGCGTGCACAGCAGCGTGTTACTGTATTAGACTACCCACTTTTGCACACTTTTGGAGGTCCAACTCGAATACAGCTCCGTCGCCATCAGCTGTCGAATCATTCTTATCTTGTCGTATTCCGTAGTAAAGAAAGAGAAAACATTTTGTTCTCGATATCGATAAATTCTGATAAATTGTCGTCACGATGTCGTTGGTGCGCATCTTAGCCCTAGAGGAGTGATATGCAGGGAGTCTATAATATTCATAATTTCTAAAGTAAACAGTGAACATATAACTCTACAAACATCATAATATATTATAAAATTATTAATAAAGAAATGGAAAAAATTCCTCACCCGGGTGGGAATCGAACCCACGACCTCTGCATTCCGTGCCAGCGCTCTTACTACTGAGCCACCGGGTCGATTACTCGGATGACGAATTTTACCATCTCTTTTTGAAATTACATTATTGGAACGTTTTTTTCATCCCGATAGCTATACATAAGCCAAATCTCGGCAAACAAAGCTGAATCCCTCAGCACAATGTTTTAATGATGAAACGATCAACCATATCCTAACGGATTATATTATGGAGAAGTGTTTTTATCTTAGTCAAGATATTATATATTATAAAATTATTAATAAAGAAATGGAAAAAATTCCTCACCCGGGTGGGAATCGAACCCACGACCTCTGCATTCCGTGCCAGTTATTATATGTATGTACGAGTATATACATTACATCATAATATTCTTACACAAATTATAGCATTACTGCTACTATATTCTGGCTCCACATTTCAGGAACACAAAAGCTAAAAACTGACTTTTTAAAAAAAAATTTAACCGACTTCAAACTTTAACTAAAAAGCGATAAATAACGTAACTAATTTATCTACTTAATACATATTAAATATCTCAAATTATTTAAATATTTACAACTTAATACCTAATACTTTAACAAAGTCATCTTTAACTATTTAAATATTTATAATTATCACTTATTTTTTGGAGTCGGTGCCAGCCACGTAGTGTTGATGGACGCGCGCGACTGGCAAAGCCACACACACGGCAAAATACAATACGGTGTAGTAGGCAGCGGTAATGCAATTTCTTATTCTTGGTTTTACTATTTAGTGTAGGTCAGTTTTCTTAATTACATTTATTTGTTTGGCTGGCACCGACTCCAAAAAATATGTGATAATTATAAATATTTAAATAGTTAAAGATGACTTTGTTAAAGTATTAGGTATTAAGTTGTAAATATTTAAATAATTTGAGATATTTAATATGTATTAAGTAGATAAATTAGTTACGTTATTTATCGCTTTTTAGTTAAAGTTTGAAGTCGGTTAAATTTTTTTAAAAAGTCAGTTTATTTCTCGATTTTTAGTTGTGTTAATGCGTTGTGGACTTAAATAGATGCTAGTTTGTACAGGCTGATTTTTGGTCGTCAACGTTCCCGAAAACTACGTAATCTCCTCATCATCACGATCATTTTTCTCCTTGAAAGCATACCTGGGAAGTGTCTGGTTTCCAAAATATTAGGGTCCAAAGTTGAGTAAATAGACTGCGTTTTTCTGCATGAATGCACATAGACGCGCGTAGCAAGATTTTTCACGAGAAATAATTAATATCTGTCTATAAAAAAACTAACATAAACACTGGACACTATACATTTCGCCGATCAAGTACCTAATAAAAAAATTGTTTCAAAAAAATTTACATCGTTTCTCAGCATTTTTTTTGCATAAACTTACTTTATTTGATGTATAGAGTACGTACCCTTAGTTAAGGGTGGCAACGAAAAAACACCATGTATACCTAAGGTTTTCATCGTTACCATCTCAGGAGTAGTATCTACCCGTATAAGTATCACGTTAGCCCTACATATACAGTTTCCATCGACCAATTTCAGTACTGTCCCCTAACTCCTAACCGTTAAGGAGTTCTGTAGCTTGACCATCAGCACATCAGCATCAGATGTTGATTCAAGTATACCTCATAAGCAACAAGTTAGCCCTACATACTACTATATAGTTTCCATCGACCAATTGCAGTACTGTCTCCCAACTCCTAACCGTTAAGGAGTTCTGTAGCTTCATCGTCAGAACAGCAGCATCAGATGTTGATTCAAGTAACACGTTAGCCCTACATACTACTAAATAGTTTCCATCGACCAATTGCAGTACTGTCTCCCAACTCCTAACCGTTAAGGAGTTCTGTAGCTTCATCATCAGCACAGCAGCATCAGATGTTGATTCAAGTAACACGTTTGCCCTACATACTAATAAATAGTTTCCATCGACCAATTGCAGTACTGTGGAGTTCTGTAGCTTCATCATCAGCACAGCAGCATCAGATGTTGATTCAAGTAACACGTTAGCCCTACATACTACTAAATAGTTTCCATCGATCAATTGCTGTACTGTCTCCTAACTCCTAACCGTTAAGAAGTTCTGTAGCTTTATCATCAGCACAGCAGCATCAGATGTTGATTCGAGTAACACGTCAGCCCTACACACTACTAAATAGTTTTCATCGACCAATTGCTGTACTGTCTCCCAACTCCTAACCGTTAAGGAGTTCTGTAGCTTCATCATCAGCACAGCAGCATCAGATGCTGATTCAAGTAACACGTTAGCCTTATATAATACTAAATAGTTTTCATCGACCTATTGCAGTACTGTCTCCCAACTCCTAACCGTTTAGGAGTTCTGTAGCTTCATCATCAGCACAGCAGCACCAGATGTTGATTCAAGTAATACGTTAGCCCTACATACTACTAAATAGTTTCCATTGACCAATTGCAGTACTGTATCCAAACTCCTAACCGTTAAGGAGTTCTGTAGCTTCATCATCAGCACAGCAGCATTAGATGTTGACACCCTGAAGCATATACCTGAGTAAGACATGATTACGTAACAAAAGCACCATACGAGCATACAATTTTCGGTGGTTGCCCTTGATTTCTCCTGGATCCCATCATCAGATCCTGACCTGGTGAAAATGGGACCACCTCAGAAGTGAACTCTATCCAACAAAAAAAAAAATTTGAAATCCGTCTATAATTGACGGAAATATCGGTGAACATACATAAAAAAAAAATATTATACATACAGACGAATTGAGAACCTCCTCCTTTTTTTGAAGTCGGTTAAAAGTAGGTAACATTCAGTAAGTTCAATCTGTGAAATTGATACTTACAATGGCTGCCATGAAGGGAGCGCTGTCACGAGAACCGACACGCCAATGTTTCAACTGCGAACCACTGCTTTTGTTCACCTTTTGTGCTTTCAATTACACTGTGCATTCTACGGAACAGCAGAATATAGTGGAGGTGTCCCTATGAAAAAGCTTGTATAGAATAAAGAAATATATGAATCCAGTGGACAAAGTCGGTCAGTTTTTGAATAGCTAGTATTGCTTTCCTACTAGATTTTACATCTGTTCTATAATAAAGTACGGTTATTCATTATTAGTAATTGGCAAACCGCAAAACAATCATACAACGCTACAAAAAAAATTTCAAAAAGCAATTTACTCGTAAAAACACTATTAAATTTAAACTGTATCATAATCAAATACAATAATATCAAAATCAATTGAAGAAAAGCAAATTAGCAAGCAAATATAAAGTAAGTCCATGTTCATTATTTACCTGTAGTCTGTGCTTTTTCTGAATCAGTTCCACATTGTATAGGTTTAGGTATTACTACATTGTTAACCCAACAATTGTAAACAACAAAGGCCACTTTAAATCAATTTTGGAGTACAATAGTATACGAATCAACTTTTCGATGTAAATCTTTAACCAAAACAAACAAAAATCGCGGTACAAATAATAAACAGAATAAAATGTAAGATGATTATTTCAACCCTGCTTTAAATTGGGACAGGCAGTCGAGCGCTCTAAGTTATTAAACTGTACCGCGTGCAGGTGAAGTTGGCATGGCTCCAATACAGATTGTTAACGAATCCCTTGCTGGATACCTCTCTATGTAAGTGATTTCAAAATATTTCTTCCGATACTTACATTTGCTCGTTTTTCAGCCAATTATAAAAATATGTATATCTTCAGTATTATTTGCATAACCGAAATAAGATACTGTGCTAATTTCGTTGATCTGTGCAGGGACGGTAGGTGGACCAAATATCACAATCATAATGATGTTTAGATGAAAGAATTGCTTACCGCTAACTAGACGCTATTTACTTGGTATCAAACTTTATCATCATGGGTTCAATAAATCTTTTCCCAGTTGTTTCATTTCCACGGCCTGAAATTAAACATTATAATCACGAGAAGAATGTAAGTTACCTAAATAATTTTAAATCTTGTCAAATTACAACAAATTTAATATATTATAATCTACCGGTATTTTTCTCCACTTTTATTATATAAAACGATCATGCACGTAAATGATTTGTAAAATTTTACACAATACAATACAAAATAATTACAGCAACAAAGCTTTAGACCTTTAAACGGAGGAGTTAATTTTGTATCGTGTTAAGTTGCAATTACAAACGTTTCCGCTGCAGCGGGAATAATTAGCAGATTTATTGGTCTGCGCTTTCAGTACAAAAACCGGACATGTCCGAGTCGAAACCGTTTACTAAGTTTCGAGTCTAACAAATTATACACTTTATCCAAAGCCCATTATAGTTTAAAATTTGAGGTTTGAGCTTGGAAGGAGAGACAGTCGGCTATAAAATTGTATAAACCTTTAATTTTCTTGTCAAAAACTTACTTATCGTCCAAGATAAAAAAGTATGATCAGAAGTGGACTTCGCATGGGTGATAATGATGAGGAATTACAGAATTCTCTCTCTTCTAAATACTCGTCTATCACCGGGTCCTACTATATAAGGTCTTTTCAGAATTAGTGATTATCTTTTGACACGAAAATAGGTAGGTAAAAAGAAACAACTTTCACTATGGGACCAACTCCAAAATAGTGAAAAAAAAACAGCTTTTCCATATATTTCAGTGCAGTAATTATTCGAGATTGTATAGAAAAGCTGATTTTTTTTCACTTTCACTCAACAACACTCAATTATTCTATGAAACGGACTCTACATCTTGCCATCTTACTTAATTGACTTGCTTATTTATCGCGGTTTTATACGATTTTTCGAGTAATCAAAGAACAGGCGATACTCCGTATAATTTCGCGTATACCTATACTTACACGTGGTCTTCGAAAATTGGAAATCGATATACTTACATGCATGATGAACCAAGATTTTATCATATTATACCACAAAATTCTTTGAAGATTATTTCCACGTGAATCTTCTACACGTGGAATAGGACGATATATAAGGGACAATATTTACAACATAAACCCCTTATACTGTACCATAGTAGGAGTAACGTCAAAAGAGGTTAATTAAAGGATAGCCAAAATTCGATCATGAATCACTGTGTATATCATAGCGAGGCCAGATGTAAAAGATCATTGACAAGTTACTGGCTTATCACCTGAGAGAATTCCCGATTTTCTTAGTTGACTATTACGATATGCATGGAAGGAAATACAGCTGATGTATTCTAGTGAAGCTGCGCATCTCCTGTCGTGCATGACGTAAGAGTCGACTAAGGAACTCGGGCATTCTAGGGCGATAAGGTAGCAACTTATCACTGATCTTTGACATCTGAAGCTGCTATGCTAAACGTGGCTGCAGAATCTCCCTTATGATCCTGCAGTTATGGCTATCCCATTTCGAGATCACAGCCCTTTATATCTTGTATGATGGACGCCCGCGACACCGTCCGCGTGGACTACAGAAAAAAACAAAATGTCGAAATTATCCGGGATAAAAACATTTTCCCGGGATAAAAAGTAGCCTATATGTTAAGTGGGACCTGTCACAATATATTCCTGAAAACTGCATCGAAATGGGTTTAGCCGTTTCTGAGATTAGCGTGCTCAAACGCACAGACAAACCGACAGACAAACAGACAAAAACTCCAAAAATCATTATTTTGGGCTCATCTAAGTTTTGGGCACTATTGCGTTGATTAGGTTTATTTTTTGTCATATATCTTCCATGTACAGACATTGGTTCTCTATTTTGTCTCATAAAGTTTTATCCATAATCTAACGTGTTATAATGTTTTGTGACATAATCATCATGTGTCCGAATGATAAGTAGCCCTAACTTAATGTCCTATAATATCACTTGCCCGAAAACCGAAATCCCTAAATATAATATGACCTAATTTTTTTACTATAATAATATCCTAAAAATCTAAGGATAAGGGTGTGGCCAACTGTTACATAGTGGTCATCGTCATCATCCAAGGCTTGGAGGGGCGCGTGGAGGTTCAAGCCACGCGGCGGCGCATTGCTCGAGCTCTCTGACCACGGACACCAAGGAGAACGGACGTGTTACGATCACTGCTGACTATTTTTCCGTTAATTTATAATTTTTGGAAGTTATTATTAAAATTTAAGTTCTATTTGTAATGCTTTTTTAATGATTTTCTATAAAAGTTGTAAGTCCTAACGGATCTAACCTTCCCATAAGAACTTTCTTGTTTTAATCAACTAGTAGATAGTATAGACTATTATTGGCATAGGTCTGTGTTCATTTACACCAAAGATAAGCAATATGGATTAGGTCAATTTAAATGATTACCATAATTTCTTATCAGAACTTTCCCGCGCTCTCCATGAATATTCAATGGATCTGCACAGTCTCGTTTGTAAAGCTCATGCAGATGTGATGTTTTTATGATGTACATTAATATTTTGTTCATATTTTTCTTTTTATTATGTAGACTGAAGTTCATTTTGAAGAAGGAGGAAGTTTCCGTTCAAAGCTGTAACCTTTTATAAAGGTGCCTTAGACAATGTTATATTATTTCTCGGTCAAATCGATAAAGGAACGTCATCGACTTATTAACTCTGTAAAAAGCCCACGTAATAAGTGTGAGATATGCGACAACGAAAGTCATTGCCAAAATGTTACATTCTCTATGCTTCCTGGGCAACATAATTTTCACATTCTAGATTAAAAGTGGTGGAGTAAACGGGTTCTCGAATGGAGACCGCGCCTCGGCAAGCGTAGCTTGGGACGCCCTCCGGTCAGATGGACCGATTACTTAAGGAGGACGGCTGGTAGTGACTGGATGGCAAAAACGGGAGATCGAGCCATGTGGCGTACACTGGGGGAGGCCTACGTCCAGCAGTGGACTGCAATAGGCTGACGACGACGAAATTAAAAGTGAATTGTAAATAGACTAATATTCAATTTTGAAAGCTATCATCATCTTCCTGCCCTCATCCCATTATTTATGGGGTTGACGCAATATGGTTTCTTTCGAAACTCACATTGATAATGATTTGGCATTTGTTTTACAGCCGGCGGCCTGCCTGACACCAACCCTTTTTTCACTTTGAGCTGGTTCTATTATCCCATCATCTAGTATTTTCTTTAACTATTTTGAAATTTCTTGTTTTTAGGAATGTGGTAATCTATATGGTTTTACAAATACTGGGTCAACATTTGGTTTTAAGTGTATTGATTGTTTGTACAAATTAGTAGTAGTCAGTTTGTCTTCAATGTTAAGGTTTCTGGTAAGCCTACTACAATGAAAACCCGATTTAAGGTAAAACTATATTGTAAATGAAAATATAACATAAAATCGACCATTTGCAACAAATTTTCTTCTGACAGTGAAAAACAACAATTTTGACAAAATCAGTAAAAAAATAGAAATATTCATATAAAAAGGAACGCGACCAAGCAGTCGCCAACATCCTGGGCCCCTGGTGCAGAGCACAGTCAGTGAGTGGCCGATATCACAAAATTTTGCGCATAAATTTTCTATTGATATGTGCTCTTCCTTATTTAGTCCGTTTAAATTTAGTTGTAAAAATAATTTCTTAACTCTCTCAGCATTTTTAATAGTTGTTCTAAATGAACATAAATCATACTCGTCAACTTTATGTAAAATGGGTTCAATATTGTTTATACTAATTTCCTGTTCCGTGGTATTTAATAACTGAACCGGAATCTTTCCGTCAATTGGTTTTACGATAGCCATAAATACTCCATCGCATATTTCTTTCGAACAAATCACACAATCCTCTCTCATACTAGTTTTAATGTAATGAATAGATTCTGATCGTGGTCGTATAACAAGACATGAGTTGTTGCTATTGCCTGTAACGGTAAGGTTACCGACCTATTATTCATACCCTGTAATGAGATAGTATTGTTGGTATAATCTATCACAGACTTGAATTTGTTTAGATAATCATGTCCTAATATGCCAGTAGTCATACATGGCAGTGATTTAAAAACATAGAACCTATGATTAAATGTTTCATTACTTGTTTTTAATTGTAAATATACATATCCAATTGCTTCAACAGTGCCTCCTATACCATTTATAGTCATCGTCTCTAATTTAATTGGAATATTGTTCGCTTGGACATATTTATATTTTATTGCAGAGATCGATGCCCCGGTATCAATTAGCCAAGAGCATAAGTGACAATTTTAGAAAATCTGTTCGAGTTAAATTCAGTGGTACAGGCCCGTGACTGGGATCGAACCCACGCCCTTCCGACTGAAAGGTACGTATGGCTTTCAATTTAAAAACAATGCAACCGGTAAATAATAACCGAGCTTTCTATTTCAAAAACGAAAACAAATTCTAGCAATCTCTAGTCCAATCACTTTTAGAAATCAACTCTTCATAACTCAAATGGGAAAACGAAAAAATGTAGCCCCGTTCGAATAGAACTCGAATATCCAGCGAGTTATTTACTGGCGGAAAACGGCCAAACTTTGCGGACGATGCAGCCATTAAATTTGTACCAACACACTAGGTCGCCGATAGCCCCGGGCCACCAACTTTTCCATTTCCCAGCTTTCCGAATATAGTAAGAACTAGATAATAAATCGTCTGGCAAGCGCACACAAGTTCGCGGATATATTAACAGATGAAAAGTTCAAATTCAACAGATTGCTCGATGCGATGCGGACGAATTTCTACGATGGGATGTTGTAAACACGCCTATAAAAATCGATTATTGAACTTGTTCTTAATATTATCACAGTTTGAAACGCGAAAATATGGCATACTTTTGTTGCTACAGATTTTTTTAACATTCAAGCGTGATTATCCTAAAAATTATTCATAGTGATTCATTATGATTTTATGTTTTCAAACTTAAAATCATAAATATAAGTAGTGTATCTTTATATATAATAAATCTCCTGTTCGTGTGTTTGTGCGACCACTAGTATATTATAAAAAGCTTAAATACTTATAAACTAAATACTTACGTCAAATTTTTTTTTTCGTAATAAACATCTTAATTACTCGTATCATTTAGAAAAGCGAACTCCCGTTCCCGCATCAGACAATATTTTACCAGAATACCAATAAATTAGTATCTCAAACGGATATTTTGTGTATTCAAACCAAAGGAAAATACGTCAATTCGGTTAGTAACTTAGCACAAAACGCGGGAGGTCACATAAAGCTGGACTTTCGTCAAGATGAAATTGCCTGCTTTAATTAAAAAACCGTGCTCCAAGCTCCTAGGGCCTCGTGGTGGATAACAATTTACAGTAATGGCGTCATTCAGAGACCTCCTTTATGGACGATTTGACAAGCATCCTACATAATTTATGAAGCTTCGCCGTCCACAGTATTCAAAGGTAGGCTAAAGAGAAAGATTAAATAAGTTCGAGTAAGCTTGCAGTACTGAGATATTATTGGAAGCGAGTAGTAAATTAGAACAGATTCACCCAGAGGTTAAGTACTCAGGTTTTTAAGTTACATTCTGTACTGAATATCTATAAAACCACGAGTTTGTGTTCTCTATCAATCAGATTTCAATACGAAATCTCTATACGCACAAGCAAATTGAGTTGTTAGAAATTTGACTAAAGAGAATAGTGAATAGAAGAGACAACAGAGATAAAAATATACGAGTATTCCTGGCCAGTTAAACTCAACTAGAAACTAAGCTATTCAAATATAATAACACAGGAATGAAAAAAATATCCAAAAATTTTGCAAACAAAAGAAAACCAAAACTATATTCCCACGCAGACTTGCTTATTCAGCAAGGCAGACGTAACAAGATTTGTTTGCAATCTACATCTCCCTACCTTTATTTATACTAGGTATATGTGCAGATTTAGACACAAAGATCTAAGGCACAGCTAGAGACCCCATATCGGGGCCAATTTGTGGCGGGCCCGATTTGCCTAAGCCCAAAGAGAATGCGACAAAAAGAAAAGGTCGACCTGAAGAATTATGAAGATTGCAAGCACATCTCTTATTACCATGTGCGGTTCGGAATATAAGGTACGCCTTAACCGTTTGTTTATAGAAATTGTACAAACAATATTCAAAACGAGATCTCATAAGACATTGTGGGAAGAATTCTAAAGTCTCTGCATTATATTCGTAGAAAATCTGTGAAATTTCAAGTTGAAAATGTTACGAATGTAGTTGCTCATACAAGTTAATATAATAATATTATTCCTGTAATGAACGTTCTCATCCTATTAGGTACATATTCTACTCGTATTGCAATGCGATACTGCGATGAAATGAATACGAAATCGAAGGTAGGTATCGTGGAAAACTCAATTATCGATGACTTCCCCGCTATGAATATTAAGCGGTATATTTGCATGCCACTGCAGGAGGAAAAAACTGCGATCTTAATCGCATGCATTTCAAACGTTGTCAAAGAATTTTCGTTTTTGTCTGCACGATATTCCCTTTTATTCTACAGTATTTTTATGTCCAAAAAATATAAATTACTAAACACTTATGGAGATGGAATTTAGATTTGGACAAACTAGTGAACAATATTACTTTTAATATAATCCTACACGTGACAACTTGTGAGAATAATTTTTGTTAAAATATTACGTTACTGCCAAACTGATTTTGTTGAAATTAGATAGTTCTATAGCTAACCTCTAGGTACATCAAAATAACAACTACTTACAGCCAATTCCATAGGTACACTAGAGCAGGCTTTCAGAGCTTTAAGTTCGTATTTTTTATTTGATTCAAGGATTTCAGAATTACGTAAATAAGAGCTTTCGAAACTTGAAAATCAAATGAAACCCATTGATTTTGACAGTTTCACGTAGACCAGAAAAATTTATTGTTACCTAAAACCGCCCGAGTAAATATTCTCGTGCTATGAAACTGTGGAATTCGTATTCAATAAAACAAAAATACAATTTGATTGGAGCCAGAGTGCAACGAAGAGGTTGTAAAACAGAAACGCCGGACATAAAACTACAAGTGTGTGCTTTTAGTGCCACCGACCGGGCTCTACGGGTTTAACAGTTCTGCGTACGTGATACATAACAATTTACTTGTTTATCGTATTGGTTTGTATTTTATCTAAAACGTGTCCCCTGTATCAGAAGAAAATGACAAGCTAAATTCTTTGTAAATAATACAGGATGTTAAGCCAAAGTTATGAAATAGTTCAATATAGAAAACCTATTCCCAAAATTTGAGACTCGAAATCACAAGTTAATTTTTCAAGATCGAATGAACATTTCTAATATGTTAACGAATTCTCCATACAATCTGGAAAATGAAAATGTGATTTCGAGTCTTATTTTTGGGAAAAGGTTCTTTATATTCATAGCTTAACATATACCTTTTGTTACAGCCTGTATAGCTCATTACGGTGAACTTCGCTACAGAAAACAATTATTTATCGCAATCGCTTACAAAATTATTAAGGTTAATATTTTCTATTTTAATAAAAGACCATCTATAGAAGAAAAGATGACGAAGCAATCCCAATTCAAAAAAACAACAACATTGTATTAATATCCGCTTTGGGTAAGCGTGCACAATTTTTTCCTTTTATTTTTCTTTGTGGAAAACTTACTTGATAGTTCCGGCCCTTCTAATCTGAGAACATGAGTATGCAATTTTTTTCCTCTCAGCACAACACAAATACGTATACGTCAGGCATCAAAGTTTGACAAGATAAATGTTTGTTCTCTCTGTTTGTTAGACATAGTTCCATTTGGGAATTGTGTTTCTATGGAATATAAAAAACATTTCATGGTATGAACTTTGGAAAGTGATACAATATGTAAAATGTTAAAGGAAAGCTTATATCTTCTTAAGGAAAGAAAACTGATGATAACTGTCGTGCTAACTTTTTGCGCGATCGGATCGATCAAAAAGAAAAGATCTTACTTCCATACCATGATTAAGATGAAAGTAAAATAAAAATAAAAGACATTATAGTTTGTTAACATCTCTTTGATATATATAGGTAAATGTATAAAAAGGAAAAATTTACAATTAAATTAAAAGCTTATAATTTAACCATTATATAATTTTATGATATTGCTTAATCGAAATAAAAAAAATATTATATTAAAACATTCGTTAAATCCAGTCAAATGGAACAAAACAAAGTGCCAAGGCTACAATACACCGGATGCGTAACGTAACCACGTACGTAACCACGCCGTAGTCACACGCGTGGTTACGTCGTACCCCGATGTCACACCGGGTAACGCATACGTTTACGCACACGCTCACGCATAGGCAGTTAGTTGGGTATGCAACGCAGGCTCTGCGTGCCCGGTTGCGGCAACCATTATTTTTTTGCACGAAGTCCCCAAACAGCATTTACTACATTATACTTACATACATACATAAAAATCCCTCCCATCCCGGAGGGATAGGCAGAGATTATAGATCTCCATTTGCTACGATCCTGATACACCTCTTTCGCTTCATCTACTTTAATGATTTTCTTCATGCACGTTCGTCGGTTTAGGGTACTCTTGACCTGATCTTTCTCTAGAATTTCACCAATTTGATCGGTGAAAGTCCGGCGAGGTCCTTGCACTGCTGCTGCTGCATTCACTTACTTACGCAAATATCCATCTACTGAGAAAGAATAATTAAAAAGCAAAATGTTGAAAAAATAATGTTTATTCTGTTTTTATAATAAATAAATAAATCATCTAAAATATCCATCCATTCCAGGGGTACGAATGGTAATATATTATCTTGGTATCTGATCCAGTATACTTGAGATACCTTTACACAATTACTTATATAGGTACAGCGTGAAGGCCTATTCCACTTTAATCCACTGGACTAAACCATCTAATCCATAAATTCCACTTTGAAGTCTACTCTGATCCACTGCTATAAAACACACTGGGGACTGGATTAGAGTACCTACATCTATTCCACTATAATCCATTGGTCAAATCCATTTATGTAGATTCCACTCCCATACATACATTATTTATATCGAATTCATGCATCTACAAACTTATTCTTTATCTTCAGCCTATTTGGCAGGCGGGTAGGTGATCCATTTTCCAAAAATCACACTTCGATTACCACAGAATACTATGTGATCACTGATCTTTTATATTATAAGCGTTGTATTTACTTTAGTTGCAGTTTTTTATTTTTATTTAGCTCATGCTATTAAAAAATACCGAAAAAATTTTGTTCATTCTAGTTGATACCTTTATAGGCTTTCAGGGCCTTAGCTGAGGCCCTGACCAGCAGGTAATAACTAATAGTTCAGTCGTCGTAGAATATAGTTTGCATGCCAAATACGATCGAATAACTATTAACATATAATTACCGATAATTGTATTGAATGATAATGTCACCCGCCAGCGATTTGGCACGCATGGTTAATGTACTCATACTCGTAGTAGGAAATGTTATTATTCAACGTATATTAGATCTCCCATAGCTTGAGATTATTGCAGATACTGTTTGAGTTTCCAACAAAATAATCCCGAACAATGTTCAGTGAAGCTTTTACCAAAGCTAACGGCGTGTGTATCTTATTGATAAACAATGTTCCAAGTTACACAACGGTATTTTGAATACATTACGTAGAAGAAACCTAACTAGAATATAAACATAATATATATGATTCCTTGCTTTACTTGATGTGCTTGTTTCACAGATTAGGGAGTAATCTGTGGCTTGTTTATTATTGTTCTTATACTTACTTACCTAGAATGCATTTTACTATCATACCTATGTATTGTTTATTGGAGTTTCGGGATAATAACGTTTACCAATATATCTAAAACGTTAGGTGATATGTTATAGAGGTTATCTTAGATTAAGTAGAATATCGAAAAACATACAAAATGAATGGTTCTTCTTTAGTAAACGATATTTAGCTTTCAGTCAGTACGGCCATATTATTTTGCAGTACAAACCAATGTCGCTGTAGGATACTGTTTGTCTTAGAGATAACGAAGACCGAAGAAGTTAGTCGAGATTTAATTCTAAACGAAACAAAAACTCTGAACATGTTCCACGAATTCTGCAACAACGTTTTCTCGACACGTACAAATTTGCCACAGTTTTAATTTGTTTCGCATACATTGTTTATTTACCAAAATGTACAGGGAGTTGCTCGAAGTTACGGTAAACGATGCAAACCCTGCTTTAAACGGTACAACGTGTAATTAGCATTAATATTGCCAGCTCAACGGTGTATTGGTAATGCGGATTGTTCGAACGCTGAACGACTAAACTTAATAGGTATGTAAAATAGCCGCATTCGTTCACAATATAGATATACACACGGCTTCGTTGCTGAAGTAGGATATAATAATCTGCGGGATAATAAGAGAGATCCCACAGTCACGTTTTGCATAACGGAGACAGATACAAATGATCAGTGACTAGTTGCTAGCTTATCGTTAGAGAGAATTCACGAGTTCCTTAGTCGACTCATACGACATAAAAGGAGATGCAGCTGAGGTATTCTATAGATAGATTCTATAGATATATGTTATCCAGATCGTCCCTTCTCTCTCTTCGCTGATTTCACACTATAGGTATATAAGTATGCACCCTGTCATAGAATATTTTTATTTTGTGAGAAGCAACAAAGATAACATGGATTCTTATTTATTTCTTTAAGTCAACAGATACTGAATGTCCACGAAAAAACGTGTTAAAGATTGCAAAAGTTTTGGGCGAACTTGTAAGAAACATTTCCACACAAGCTTATTTTCTATCCAACTTCCAAGGAAAAACTTTCTATTTCATACATGAACTTCTAATCTAATGAAACTTACTTTGATTTGACTAGGACATTCTTTTATATACTAGAAAAATTAAAAAGATACAAAGAGTAATTATAGGTATGCTAGGAGGAGTGGCAGTTATGAATTATGTCGTTGAATACAGTCTCGAAACTCTTTATGGATAGTTGTAGAAATCTAGATAGAGCTGGGAAACTGTTAAGATAAGGCATGACAAACTTCGGAGCCGGGACATTAGCCAGTACAAGAGATAACATCTGTTTTGCAAGTTTGCATCAACTAGGATACATACATACCTACATGACAATATATACCTCACATAATACGAGTATTATATATTCAAACATAAATTAAATTACGTAATGTTTGCGTGAATGTTGTGTTGAAAACTGAAAAGTGATAAAAATTTAAATTAAATTAAAAACATTTTTTTTTCATGTTCATGCCATAATTATAACATCAAACAAAATAACAGAATCGCCATTTTAATTTTACTTTCTAAATTGCTAGCTGAATGCTGAATTATAACCCCCGTTGACTAGAGTCCTAGGCGCTAAAAATATGTAACCTGCATTGCCTGTGATCTGTAGGTACAGAAATTTTCCTACGGAAATATTCCATGAATCATTGATTGACCTATATTTGATATTAAAATTAGAGATTAACAGGAGACTAGGGTTGGTCAAAACAGACGTGCTCAATTTATGCAAATTATGCAAATGAGGGAATAATAGAAAATTTTAGACCATAATGGTATTGGATTTTAATTAATATCATGTAGAAATTCTCGTTATACCCTTTGTGTGACTTGGTTTACATTATGGCCACATTCACTTTATTACTACTACCACTACTGTTCCTCTGCTGGAAAATTAAATCTTATTAAATTTTATCACCTCAGTCCATTGAGAGATTACCAGCCTTCACTAAGTACGCGTACGATAGTAGTAAAAACGTCGCAGTTTCAAATTTGTCAAACAGAAAGTTTCCGTGCCTAACCACCCAAATAGCACACAATAAAATTAACAAAGAAACCAAATGCCGGATCCGCTGGAGGGTACAAAAATAAATAAAAGAGCCAAGCAGACCGCCATCTTTTCTTGGCAATTTCCGTCTGTGATATAGGAGCATGATTTTATGAATGTACCTGGATGATACACTCCAAATACCTGCTGGAAGCCAGTGATCGTCGCGACATTGAGTTAACTATCTCTGCTTCATTGGGTACTTGGACTATCAAAAGATATTAATTTACGGTATAATCTGACGGTACTTTAAGTTCTGTAAATGTAATTATATTACATGTATTACAAAACGCATTTGGAAATATTGACTGTATTAGTCGTAATATTATACAATTAACGATTTACCATTAAACTTGTTAATGTACACCATATTCTATATAACAATGACACTAATGTAACTTGCTAAAATATTTACTATGGAGGGTACTATACTTAGTCTTATAAAATGTCTCCGTTTGCTACAGTTATATAATATGGCAAAGCATTAGCGATAAGTAGAGTATTGTATCCAGATACAAATTTAAGTTCATGGATAGGAGGCAGGGACACGTGAAATCTGCAGTCGACCCTCTATATCTACGGCAGACAGATAGATTTAGAGGTTTAATCGGATACCGGGGGTTTATTACGCCTGCGGCAAAGGATCAAACTCTGTATCCGTTACCCACAGTGATTAGGCTTGTGTGTAACATATTTGGTGCGTATCAAAATCACAAAAAATACTTATAAAAAAATTTAATTTTAACTTATCTGCGTATATCTAATTTATGTTGGAATTTGTAATATGTCAAGTGTTTTGTTTTGTTGACTTGTCGTATGAAGGTCTGGAGCAATTCTTTAAAAAATTTGAGCCGAAACGCGACCACTAACGAACCGTTAACGAAACGCGATGCGTAGCAATATATACTTACCGCTTGTGTAGTAAGCTTTTTTTATAATAAGGTACATTTTAGCACGCATCGGTCGCGAGTATGACAGAATAAAAACAAATTATCTATCTCGTGCTGAAATGTGTCTAATTACGTCACCATAAAATAATTATTGCTTTGTTCTGAGTGTCTACAACGATTCCGTTTCGGCTTCGTTCCAACTCGAGACTTTTCGAACTGGGAGCAAGGTAATGCCCGCCAAAACGAGCCAAAAAGGTATTCGAACTATAGGTACTGTCGAATTCTGTGTAAGCATGAATCTTTTTACGCGGCGTAACTCGCTAGCAAAATCTATGTGATTTGAGAGTTAGACTATCGAGAGGTTCGTGCTTACGGTGCTTACCCCTCTTTTACCTAACGTCAAAAGTAAACTTTTTTTTCACAATATCCTTTTCTTATGCCTTTTTTTTCAGTCAAATTTTCACAAAAAAGTTGATATAAAAATATGTACAAAGGTGTAATTCAATGTAAGTAATTAGTAAGATAATTTGACATACTCGTAGTAACTGTGGTTAAATAAACGTTCTAATATTATGATATTGATGAATTAAAATCAGTAAAGGAATAAGTATTTTTAGTACTCTTTGCATTCAAAATAAAAAGAGGTTGTGCTAATTTGAATTTGTAGTTCAATAAGGTTTACCGCAGGATCGTGTATTATAAACAAAATCGGCTATCCTATAAAATGTAACTCAATTAAAAGCTTCAGGCGATATAGATATTTTATAAAAAATACCAATGTAGTTAAAAGGCAGACATGTAAACCTATAACATAGGTATGAGTATAACAAATATTTGTTATTCTAGTTTACCTGTACATTGGAAAAAATTGGGGCCTTTTAAGAGTCAATAGAAGTAAAACAATTATTTTCAGAATTATTGTCTGTCTGTTGTTTATTCGCACATCACGCAATAGCAGGAGATCTACTTTTACTCGTGTCATCATCATCATCATCAACCTATTGCAGTCCACTGCTGGACGTAGGCCTCCCCCAGGGCACGCCACAAGACTGCCATGGGGGGTATTTGCCCATAGTCACCACGCTGGGCAGGCGGGTTGGTGACTCGTGTATGTCTTTCTAAATATGACACTTATTTCTGTAGTCTACGCGGACGGAATTGCGGGAGACCAATAGTATTGAATAATCATGACATCAGACTAGTAATTAGTGTATTCGCTATAGAAGTTGTTCTAAAACAATCCCGGTAAAAAATTTCCTTCGTAAGAATCGACTAAGGAACTCGAGCATTCTCTCAGGCGATAAGCTAGCAACCTGTTACCTCTATGTCCGCTACGCAATTCGTGGCTGTGGGACTTTCTTGATTAAGGAATATAGCCGTGTATACCTATATATATATATATATATGTATGCATATAAAATATTTAGCAGCTATACGCTCACCCCTTACCACATAGGACGTAAACTAACTGGTAAAAAGTTATATGCACACCTCTTCCCAATCTCAGCTAAGTTATTCCTTAAATGACTAAAAGTAGCTGTTGCCCGCGACTTCGCTCGCATGGATGACGCTTATTGCGTGGAAAGGGTATTAAAAATAGTTTATGACAGATTCTTAGACTTACCGAATCCAATTAAAAAATCATAAAAACCAATCAAGCCGTTTCGGAAGAGATTGGTAACAAGGACCGCGACACGAGAATTTTATACAGGGTGTGTGTGACATCCAGGCAGACAAATACCATTCTGTTGAGTTATACGACAGTGTTATTACTCGCAGGAAATATATTTTTGGTTTGATTATAATCAATAATTATCAGTAATCTTAGCTCTCCGCACCAATTGTATTGGGCGATCCTGTGACTAATTAAATGGGCTTACCTATTGGTTATTGTGTGATACATTTTGACATTTCTGTTTTTTGGATCACTTGTGACTCTCCATTAGGGTTGAAATCTGTTCTTTGAACTTTTTGAGGGCATTTTTTTTTAAATTATCTTTTGGTTAAAATTTTATTTTTAAGTTATTATCTAAGGCCTAATTAAACGAACAAAATATTTTTTTTCTGAAAATAAAAAAAATGACCGAAAATTTTCAGTGTTTTCCGTCTCAAAATCATGGTCTGAAGTCATAGTATCAATATTTGCCTGGCTGTCACAAACACCTGTATATTAGATAGAACTGAACGCACTCTCCGTGTAGTAAGGAAGCGGTGACAAAATCATGAGCCAAGCATCTGTAAAGCACCCATTAATTTTATATTAGATATACACTTCCGTTTACGCCATCTGTTGCATATTTTATGGTTTCTTTATTTTGCTAATATAATATACGGTTTATGAGGTCGAACAACTTCCCGAGTATGACCTTAATAACCGCATTGTGTATATGCTATAGGCTATAGACGTAGTTAGTAGGATATTTAGAGCACATCTTGCTACTCGTACTTTGAAAGTGGGGTTATTAGATCTTTACATAGCAGCGAAAAATATTGTTTACAGCTTTATGCTACTTACAAATTCGTCGTCAGCCTAATGCAGTCATGCAGTCAGTCGGCCATCGATTCTTCAATCTATGTGCCCTGCCCACTGCAACTTAAGCTTGCTGAACCGTTGGGCTATGTTGGTGACTTGGACGTCCACGGAAAATTTACGTAACGGAATAAAATATTCAATAAAACAGGTAGATATATTAATCCTAATATTTTTTAAAACGGCCTTAAAATTATTTTAATGTCCTTTAATTGTTTTATTAACGTCCGTTAATGACGATTTGTAGCCTGTAGGTACATAGCGAGGACATAAAAATAGCACCGAAGAATTGAAAAGCCTCGTTTGGGTCCTGCGAAACACAGTGGGGCAGCTACAAGCTTTTTAATAGATTGTAACCGGATATATAGGTTTTTTGGTGCAAAATTGTAACGTAGCATTCTTTATTATGTAAAGTTCAACCACTATTGGGGAAATGTAATAACTGTTATATTTTCTAAGCTCCTGTGCGTTATGGATATAAAAAATAGGCTGCCGAATATTGTGTTATAATATTATACCTTTACGTAAGTACTACAAGTACAAAGCCGTGTCATATCATGATAGCTCCGATATAACTTTCCGCTAACATAGGGAGCACTGAATGAAGGAGCACGGAGAGGTGGCCTAACAACGTTTGTTGTAACCAATATGTTAGCGAGTGATTAGTTCATACTTCGCTAGTTTAATCGCATTGACGGTCGCAGTGCCAAGTTGTTAAGGCTTTGTCTTCTTATAAATTCCTCTGAATATTATACAAAATTACACAAAAGAGGCCTAACGGCGTTCGTTCTTAGGAAAAAACCATCGTCGCGTCCCAAGTAAGGAAATGAATTGACTAGTGTTGGTTCATTCTGTTCTGGTCTGAATTGATTATACCTTCTCCTCTACATTTTCCCTTCAAGGTTATTACCAAGGCGTAAATTCCTGTGACAGGTGTACAGAATTACCCTCATCATAGCTATCTCCTGTAGCATCTCTGTGTGAGTGCCGTAACGTCTCGGATATACTGATATGAAGCCTGATGTGTTATCGTTTTGCCTCGACAATCATTTGATGCTAAAAAGCCATAGAATAGATATGAGTGAGTATATGTGGGCTTCGCTTCTTTTCGTAAAATTTTGCAATTGTTTACTGGCAAGTGCTAGCTCATCACCTAAGAGAACGCCCACGAATTCCTTAGTCAACTCTTAGATATGAGAAAACTTTTATTATAATATTAGTACGAGAGGATTTCTACTGATAACTATAGTTAGTATGAGCAGGCATTTAATTGCTGTTAATAGCTACTTCAAACGTGCCCATTATCATCTAGTCGTGTTTCTATAGCTATCGTATTTCATGTAATTTCACGAAACACTAATTCACGCTCATCCAAATTACCATGTAGCTCCCATGGAACATGTATTCCACATTAGAAAGTGCCGCTGGAAGCGCGACATTGTACCTGCCATAGTGTAAATACCTATATACAGTGTTTCAGTAGCGTGAGGGAGATATAAATAACATTTTTTCAAGGATTTTTTCTTATTATGTAATAGAACAAAGTCACGTATTACACAATTTTTTTGTTTACCAGAAGGAATGAATTTATGGAATACGCTCGTCTTGTTAACTCCTAAATAGTTTTTCTCCTGAAAACAACCACCATTATCTATTTTTAAATATGCAGATTAACATTTCAAAAGTTATAATCCTACAATTCGGGCTACTCAGCAGCAGGTTTGGTTATATGTAAATAATATGAAAATTGTTCTAATACGAAGTTCTACGAAATATCATGCATGGACCATGCATGATATTTCATGGAACCTGTAGGTTATGCCGTGCAGTTTTTGCTGATGCCTGCTATATTGACTAATCATCGTTTCAGTTTAATTAAAATCTTATTTTATAGCATATTAACAATACATATAGGTAAGTACTTAATACGCGTGGAATATAAAATAATTATAATGTTATTTTCTATTGTGTAGTTGAGTTACTAATATTGTTATATTTTATGCTACGGTTTACGCAAGCCAGTGGTTAATTACTGGTACAGTTGCAAGGTACAAATTACCTTGTTTACACGTTACATAGCAATTTCCTTCTTATATAGTGTTAGCGTCAATATTTATAAATGTGTAAACAATTTGCTTTAACAAGTAGTGTAATTATTTAAACATTCAAAAGCTGAAATTGGTTTGCGGCGTCGATTAAAAGTTGAAAGCTAGTGGATTTAAATCCAGACTATATTACATTCATACGTACCTATATTATAATGTGTATATATACGGCTGTGCTCCCAATATCAAAATCTCAAAATCTCCCGACCATATTTCGGTCAAGGCGACCAATCTCTACGGAGATTAGCCAGGTACGCAGGAGATATTATAGTGCACAAGTGTGTGCGCAAACACAGATACACTCTCTATTCCGTCACTCTCATAGTCCGATGAGACGGAAAGCCAACACGACCGGAAAGAGATCAGGCGCAGGACCAACGGTTTAACGTGCTTTCCGAGGAACGAGCTAAGTGACAATTTTGCAACATTAAAATCTGTACATTATATAAATTCATTGGTACAGGCCCATGACTGGGATCGAACTTACGCCTCCCGCTTGGAAGGTGCACGTCTTAACCACTGGGCTATCACCGCTCCCAAAACAGTATAGCTACGACCAGTGCAGGATCACGGCAGAGATCTCCATGTTACCATTACCATTGAGGGGCCAGATGTAAAAATGTAGTGTTCGTGGCCAAGGCGATATTCTGAAAGGCATACGATGCAAAGATACAGATATCGTTTGCTTAAAATCTTACATAAAAACAACGAAAAAACAAGACTGCGTAAAAATTTTGACCCAGTGTCACTTTCACGATTAAAACGAATCTAATAATACTCTCAGGTCAAATGCGAAAAGCCCATTAGGCTCTAGAGTGTGCCTGAGAAATATACATACACACATTCACTCGAAAAGCATAACCCTTCTTTATGCGCAGTGGTAAAAATAAACAGTAATTTACTCTTAGGTACATACGAGTACAATGTTTAAGTATACAGGGATTGGGGAACTTGTAATCCCTCAAAAACTTTTCCGATAGCACTCCTCGTGAAATTATCTCAGCCACAGATTCGCAATAATCCCGGCATTAAGAACCTAAATTCAATTAATTTAGATCTCCCTATCAGCCCTTTACAGTCAGAAAACGAAATTTTCCTTTTAATTCTTCGAAAATATACAGAATCTGAATTTGAAGAAAATAATTATCTATAGATTCATAAATTCTTTGCATTTTCATCAATGGGCGTTTTTCCACTAGTCGACACAACCACGGCGTTTTTGGAAGCAAAAATCTATTCAACAGTACGGCTCGTATGAGCAGATGTGCTGTTAAATGCACAAGTGCCCCATATTAGATGACGAAAACAAGTGGTATGACATTTATACGTCCAAAAAAGCCGTGATCGTGTCGTGGCCGTAGTCGTGTCGTGACCGTGTCGTCTAATGGAAAAACGTCCATTCGTTTTAAAGAGTTTTAATGTAACAAATGGATATGGATTCTACTAAATGGATTTTGATGAAACTTTACAATACTTACTTTACATATCAGAATAACACATAGGCTACAATTCATTTTCCCGGGAAAATATTTTTATCCCGGATAATTTAGACATTTTGTTTTTTCTCCAGTCCACGGACGGAGTCGCGGACGTCCACTAGTAACCCATATGCCTAATAAGATGGTGAATATGACTCATAAAGGAGATAATTAAAAATTAAGTAGGTCAATTTGACCGACTTAAAGTTGCTTCAAAATTGTGCGTGGTGAAGGAGAACTTATTATTCTATGCCCTCTAAGTACATATAAAGTACACTAATTAGTAGCATGGTCATCTAGGCTGCTGTTTCATAATAAACACTAGTACCTAATGAGAGATCTAGATAAAATTACTTTTTGTATCTAAAAAAGTATCTATTGGGTAAGAGTAAAGTTTTTCTAAGTTCCACGAGGACCAAATCCTTTATAAATACTTAGCTTATCCCGTTGAAATTTTGATTCAATTTAACTAAGTTGAAATCAGTAAGTAACTGAATCAAGTTGATCCGGCAGCAGACAACCTCTAGGATACTTGCGAAACCAAGAATACTTAAAGCAGTCTGATGTTGCTAGGCTAGAGTAACAAAGCTTTAAAGGGGTTTTCTCATAGTTTGAGTACCTATTCCGTGCTACTATCGTGGTTATACCGAAAATTTTATTCTGTAACGTTTACATATGTCATTTTATTATTATAAAATTATTAATAAAGAAATAGAAAAAATTCTTCACACGAGTGGGAATCGAACTGAATATGATTTTATTCGATAACGAAACACTTATCTGATGGGGCTACCAAAAACGTCATCTCACTGACGCTTCGAAGGCAGCTTAAATAACTTTAATTTTGTTAGTTTAGACGAATTCTATAGATCGTCTCGTCTTCAGCCTATTGCAATCCACTGCTGGGCGTAGGCCTCCTCCAGGGCATGCCACAAGGCTAGGCTCACAACTCTATAGGTACATAAATATAATGCTAGATTGTCCTATCTTATACTCGTTCACACACTACTTACAAGTTTCCGGCTATCGGAAGACTAAAAAAGAATTTAAAATTGTCACGTGTACGTGAGATTTGATTCCTTCCTTGCCTCGCTTGTAAACTTAGCTTTAGGCTCTTACAGTTTGCATGACGACGGCCACATAGCTCCTGGAGTGGAGACACTACATATCGGGGCTGGCTAGGTGCCAACACAGCTACGCTCACAAGACTAACAGCTACGTAGGCTAAAAATCGCACTTCGATGAATTTCGCTAACTAAGCTAAATGATATCTGCTAATTTGTTGGCTTTCGAGAATACCTATTTTGGTTTCCAAAGTTTGTCGGTTTAAATTCAGTTTGAAAGTTAAATAAAGTCGTTAAAGAAGCAAACTATCTATCCGTGTTTTTGTCTTTACTTTGAAGTTTGTATTATAAGAAAGGATTTTTTTTTCTTTTAAACCATCTTTGGCAATGTGAGTTTCGAAAAAGAAACTATGTTGCGCCGACCCCATAAACAATTGGACAGAGGCAGGAAGGAAAGGAAAAATCGTTTAAACCACTGTAGTTTTATACCTTCATATTCTCGGTATCTCTAATTACCAATTAGTACAGTTTCAAAGTAGCTGAACTGGGGGCAATTCTGAAAATTTTTGAGCCGAAACGCAACCACTAACGAACCGTTAACGAAACGCGTTGCGAAGCAATATTTACTTACCGCTGGAGTATTAAGATATATTTTAGCATGCAGTAATCGCGAGTATGACGGAATAAAATAAAATATATGTCTCGTGCTGAAATGTATCTAATGACGTCACCGTAAAGTCGCTTTATTCTGAGCGTCTACAACGGTTCCGTTTCGGCTTCATTCCAACTCAAGACTTTTCAAGAATTACCCCCTGAAACCGTACTAGAAACTTTATTAGTATGAAAATGTGTAATTACAGCAGACAAATTTCGTTTAAAATTATACAGGAATATGGCAACCATCTTTTATTGTATTAAACTTACATACATACACACGTAACCTCACGCATCCCATATGAGTAGGCAGGGACTACAGATCTCCAGTATTTAATTTGATAATAAAATATAGGAGGTACTACGTTCTTATGATTACACCATATTACAGTAATTGTAAAGCAAAGACCTAGTATAACTTCTGGTGGATAATTCGTTAATTGATCGCAACGTCGTGTTTCACTCGACTTGAATAACTTTGTGTACGTGTCAAAAATCAGTATTCACCTGGATAGTAAATGTATAATAATCTTCCAAATCTCAACCTTAAACAGTCAAGCTTAAAAGTGAATTTTGGAGTGAAATCATAATAAAAGTATAGTTCACTGTATGCATGACCGTACAGTCACGTCCAAAGACTTGTATGGAACGCCAAAAACTCCGAGACCTCTAAATCTACAAAGTTCGCTCGTTGACAGCGTTTGAGACATTACTTCGTAAGTTATTGTTCGTACCTTTGAACTACTTCGAGATTTGTCTTTAGGAGTCTTGTAAGCTTGTATCTCGGCTATTTCTATAGACACGTTCGATTTGCGAGACACGTGGAGGAAAATCATTTTGTTAGCAAATCGGGATTAAGTATATTTTTTTAAGTAAGTAAGCTATGAGATCTTCTTGGTTACTTAGTAACGAAGAAATAGATAATTAATTTTAGAAATGTAGGAACCGATAAACCAAGCGATCGATATTGTTTTACTTATTATTGTATAGGTACATTGTAATGGTCTGTGATGATTAATTATATTAAAGTAGTTAGTGTCAAAATAAATAATAATGAATATTCATGAAAATCTGAAGTAACAGAAATTGTAAATTATATTTCGTAATGGATGTTTTAAGGACTCTTCAATATTTAATCTCGGGAGAATTTTCCATCACCCAACAGACTGTAATATTGCCTCGAATTTAAATTATACTAACATTATTAGGTGAATTCCAGCTTTCTCTCTAAATACTAGATATTTTTGTTTACAACAACTTCTTGTTGTTATTAATTTTAGGTATTTTAATATCTACAAACAGATAGCGCTTTGAGGTGAGGATAGATACTAATATCAAGAAATCACCTTCCATGCAATCTGTTTTCATGATTCGGAATATAATGATTCTTTTGGCTCCTCTGCCAATCCCAATTGACATTACGTAAACTAAGTACGAGTAGGTATAACCTGGTGAAAAGCAAGTGTGGAATTCACACACTTCGGCCCAATCTCTTTTGGGGGAAATTATTTTTTATATATAACTTTATTAAGGGCGAGATTTTTCCAGTGGTCAGCCTTATTAAGGGGTAAAATTGAATGGGGTTAAATGATATTATCACTATATTTATCAAATTTAAGAGAAAGACAGTATCAAATTTATTCTTCAAATTGACACGCTAGGAAAAACATTTTTTCGGAAGCTTAACCTGTGCCTTAATACACTGTAGTACAGTCATAATACAGTTTCACTGGTCTATCTTCATAACCTCCAAATATATCTTCCATCGACTCAATGTTTTTAAATAGGATTGTAAAGCTTCCATTTAAATTAATATTTCCCGAGTATTAACATTTTGCTAAATTACGTAGGAGGTGCTCAAATAAAATACCTGCAGAACATATTATACCTTGAATAAACATTCCAAAACTTGGAACATTAAAATAAATGAGGCTTCAAACATGTACAAAAGCGAGACATTTACCAAACATTTTTCCTTCATATTATAAGGGGCGACAAGAATTATAGGTCAAAACAGCGGGAGGCGCATTATTAATATATTCTCAGGAAAAAATCTTCCTTTAACCACAACATTATTGCGCACAATTTATAAAGCAGAACATTCAGTAGCCGCAGGACCCCAGTTTAATTCAGAGAAAAACAAAATGCGCCGAACACCTTAACCTTATGCGCATAGAGTTGAAATTCTCGAGGTTTACACACTTTCGTTACCATAAAAGATATGAGAAGCTTTTTGGCTTTGCATAGAGAGAGCCGGAGAGTTCCCGACATAGTTTACTTTTGCATAAATATCATTAAATAGGATTAAGTGTACGTGTAGCTTTCAGTTGGTTATCTCTTGGAGACTATGTTAATAGTATTAGATTGCTGCTACTTTTGTGGGTACCTTTAAAAAGTTAGAGGGCATGGAATTTAAGTCTGCTTCACAAATGTACTTTTAGGAACTACTAGTGGACGCCCGCGACTCCGCCCGCGTGGACTACAGAAAGTCCAGTTGTACTTAAAAAATTAGTGACTAATTCCTATTTCATCGCCCCTGAGTTCCTTAATCAACTCTTACGACTGAGCTTACGACATACATGGAAGGAGATGCAACTGTCATTCAAATAGAACCCCGCATCGGCACCGGAAACTAATTTTTGAGCCGTGAAACGTAAATCAGATTTATCAAAAAACTTATTTTAACAATGAATGACACTTCACAGTACGTTTCTAAGGTACAATAAGTCATAAACTATTAATGAACTTTAAGATCTTTTAAGCGACTGTAAACAAAATGATTGATAGCCAAGCGACCAACCGTCCAGTTAAATTGAACCCCGCAAAAAACAACAAACACATTGAAGTAAATCAAACACAAAGCTAAAAAGGAACAAGAGGGAGGCCCATACAGTTCAGCTAACAGATTTTGGCAAAGCCATTTGCCCTCGGGAAATCACATATGTGAAAGGGAACCAGTTTGTTTGTATTTTCTTTAATTATTCAAACGGAATTGTCTAGACGACTTTGAGTGTATTTTAAGATGATTTCTATATATGATTTCCGTTTTATGGTATTTAAGAGCACTTAAACTCTTTTCTTATTTATTTGAATATTAAATCTGATCTTTTTTCAATTAAATATGAAACATCTTAAGTTAATTAAAAACGCTATCTTCAGCTTCTGTTCTATAATAGTGCATTTATGTACACAATAATATGTACAATCCCATCAGGAATTAGTTTAGTTTAATTTTTTTAATTACATAAATTCTATTTAAAGAAAACTTTCATTTCACTATTCCGTACAAAGCGTTGGCGTCGCCGGGCAGTAGTCACAAAATAGTGGCAAATCGATGAATCTCGAAAGACACCACAAAGCGATGGACATAAGGATTGTCCCGATCACACAAATGTCATCATTTATCCTAATGGAGTCAAAGAACAACTGAAAAAGTACATTGTGAACGGGTTGTTGACACAGGTCCGATGGTTATTTACGAATTGTCTCTCAAGATCAAATTAAAATTAAGATCCTTAACTACATATGAATGCAATAAATGATTGAGTATTGAAAATAAGAATAGCTAACTTTTAATTAAGTTCAATTCCGTTAAAAATAGATAAATTAAGTTACATAAACTTAAGTTTTAATATTAACTTTTCCTGACTGTTCAAATGTTCGTTCATTCAATAAATCTAGCTATAGATATCTATCACCGTATTTTCTTAAAAATATTTTATATTATAATTACCTGATACTCTCGTAATAAGCCTTTCCGGAGTACTTAGTAAACTACAAATCTTTTTCGAAAAGAAAATTGTTCCAGTAAAGACAGATTTTTAATGCTCTAAGGCCGTTTTTTTTAAATTAACAGGATAGGTTTAGTTTAATAATATTAAAGATCATGTTGATGCAGTCTCTATGTTTATCAAGTTTTAGAAAAAGATTTAAAAAGTTCATCTGGTAGAACAAACTGCGTATTGACAAACCTGTCCTAAACTGATTAAATACACTTATACTTACAATTATTTTTTTTATATATGAAATAGGCTTACGCTGGAGTACTTATACGACTTATTGGCACATCAATGGCATCTTTTAATTATTACGAGAATAGTGCAAGTTACTATGAGACTAAATAAGGGGCTAGAACATATTCGGACATCGATTAGAATCTCTCCTAATTTAATTTGAAACTTTCTACATAACATTACAATAACAGAACTGTGATTCGCGAGAGCGGCACTTGCCAAATTCTCCTTCAATACTTATCATATTTCTTTATGGTAATTAATTTCATTAGCAAGTTTTTGTAAAACAATTCGACCTATCCGTAGAACAAAGTTACACGTTAAAATCCCTACTTTACAGGAGAGCAGTTTGAAGTTAGATAGAGCATACATTTTGCTCTAACTTTTTTTTATAATTGGTTAAGATAACCAATACTTTCACCGACGTACTCATATTAGTACATAATTATGCGTCTACTAACATGATAATTATTTAAATTTATCTCATATTCCGGGATTTAGGAGGTCTCATAAGCACATGTGTCTTTTCTTTCTCGGATATTTCATTAGCGAACTGGATCATATAATCCCAGTTACGTGTTATAATTCATCTAAGTACAATCCCAAGAAAAATGTAACATATACACATGTAACCTTTTTCTTGGGAAACATGTTAGGAAATATGGGTGTCATATGTACATATAGCTTTGTTTTATAAATAGATTTTAAAAACTGGATCCTCATGTGCGCCTTAGGATCTGTGATAAAAGGCATAACATTCGCCTAGAACGTGTGCTTTTAATTTTCTGTATTGATTTTTATTAATTAATATGCAAAATATGGAATAAACAGCGAATACAAAGCGAACGCTCGCTCAGCCAAGTTTTCGCTCGACAAGGTGACGACTGACGATATAATTGGCGCGGGCGGCGGCACTTGCATGCCCTTTCTTGACAAAGAACAAAGATCTAAGTGCTATCGCATCTTTGTTTGTCGCAGGAATAAGCAACATGTAACTTTGTTCGACTGGTTATCTTAGGAATGAACTGGTTATCTTCAAAATTTTTATTTTACTGGTAATAAATATAGGCAATTGTAGACACAAAAAGACAAAAAAAGTGATTTGGGTTCAAAGTAACATGTAACTATGTTCTGCGGATAGGTCGAATAACAAAAAGGATCCCAGGGATTAATAAGGTTTTTAAAAGGGCCGTACTTTTATTTTATTTTTCCTAAATGCTTATTTCTTTACCGAGTAAAAGAATTAATATTCAAAAGCCCCGTTCTATTCATAATCAGCCATCAGGAACGCAATTTTTACAGTGATTGTAAGCTTTTATGAACAGCCTTAATCATATTTTAATTTAATAAAAATCTAAAACCTTTTAATGAAATCGTATTTATGATTCTCTTTTGAGTTTGTCATCAATATTATATTTAAAAAAATAATTTACTTTTAAAAACACAGACTAACCTACTTACGCAGAACGGAAATGTCAACAATAGAAAAACATTTCCGTGATTTAATATTCAAAGCAAACACTTTTACAATTAAAACCTCGCTAACTCGGAAAAAGTTGACTCGTGTCCGAAAATTTTCCACAATTTGTAAATAAACCGAGGCGACAATGTTACAAAAGAGGAAGAATTTAATATCCAACGCGGCATGCGGTACGTTTGCAGCAATTTGTTCTTTAGACAACATTCTTTTTTGCAGTTTCGCATAGTTTAAACGATTTTAAAGCTAATATTTCAAATGGAAGCTAGCCTTTGTAAAACGATCATCTCACTGTTTGAACAATATAATTTGAAACTGATAATGCATATTAACAAGTCATCAGTTTCAAATTATATTGTTCTAATACGAATAGTAACTACCAAGGAGGGGTTACGATATTGAATAGTAAAAGTTTGTGGTACTCATAACTTCGGGCTGGACAGTTTATACAGGGTGTGGGTGACAGTCAGGCAAATACTGAAATGCTGAACAAGTACCATTGTGTTGAGTTATACGACAGTGTTATTTATTACTCGCAGGAAATGTATTTTTGATTTGATTATCAATAATCTTTTCTCTCCGCGCCAATTGTATTTGCCGATTCTGTGACTAATTAAATGGGTTAATTGGTTATTATGTGACACATTGCTATTTTTTGGTGATCAGTTATTTGAACTTTTTTGACAATTTTTTTTATATCAAGTTTTGGTTAAAATTTTATTTTTAAGTCATCGTCTAAGGCCTAATTAAATGAACTAAACCATTTTTATCCTGAAAATATAAAAAAAATAGTCGGAAAAATTTGGAATTTTCCTGCGAAAATTTTCTGTGTTTTCTGCCTCAGAATCATATTTTGAAGTCATAGTATCAATATTTGCCTGGCTGTCACAAACATCCTGTATATAGTTTTAGATTATATTTTCAAATAAATATGAGATGGTCATACACGTATAACCAACTTTTATTGATAATAAGCTTAGTAAGGTTTGGGTAGACAATTTATAATGAGCATTTATGTAGCTATTCATCTTTAAGTGGGTATCCTATATTCATTTTATATTATAGAATAAAGATATATCTCAAATAGTAATTTATATTTTATATATTATTATTATTATTTCTATCTCTTTCTAAATTCTCTAGACTACAGAGTCCCGGTCCTTTGAGGGACGTGCATCGGGCTGTAGCCAAGATGTAGAGGCCCTTTTAAGAGAGCTTTAATATGGTGTGGGATACACATGCCGGATACCATCGCCGACCGCAAAATATGATACACCCGGCGATGGTCCCCGCGATGTGCAAGACTATTGGAGTGTAGAGCTATGTCGTGCGATGGAAAATAAAGTCATGGGCTATGGGGGTGATTGTTGGATGGTGTTGGGTAACTGGGCTATTGAATGAGACTAACGGACGCCTGCTATTTTTTATTACTATTATTATTGTACACAGTATAGTTTTTGGTGTAATTGCAAAATTCTATATCAAATCAAATGAAATTTTTTATTGTGTGTATTGAGAATCAAATCATTTATGAAATATTCATCATATTTTTTAAACCTGCAGCCCTACATGGCAATTTCAGAACAAAACTCATTAGTAATTACTAAAATATAAGATTTTGCGCCCGCTCCCCTCATGCTTGAATCCTTTTTCTGTGATCATTGTACTTTGCAAGATACAGAAACAAAATAGGAATAAAGATTTATGTTCATCACTGACCGGCTAGCGGCTGTATCACTTATAACATTTGGAAGAGAGCATTGAATTTACTTAACTACTGTTATAATGTATGTTGTGTATTTTCTCAAGCGATAATCTAGCAACTTACAACTGATCTCCTTTATGATTTTGAATTTCGGAAACACAGCCGTGTGTATATGTTAGTAACTGTAAGTAATTACGTAGCACTTTGTTACTTTGTCAAGGTGTAACTAGGTATGTAAGATTTACTAGGTTCCCAAATGTATAAGGTAAGCACATCAGTAGGTACTTTGAGATAGCTTTTAGGTAAATAACGTGCTCTCAAGCTCCATTAATATTAATTTAATATCACATAATGACATTTCCTTGAAGTTAGTGTACCGATGTAATTATGAATGTACGAGTAAATATACTTAAAGAAATCACATATGTATGAAATGGCGTATTTTTAGTAACGTCTTGCTACGTTACGTGAAGATCGTCAAAACATTGCCTATAAATTCAATATGCATGTTCTTGTAATTAAAATAAGTCTTATTTCGATTGTTCTTATGTAAGTTACATATTAGGCCGTTTGTAACAAAACCAATGCAAATAAAGCAGACAAGCCAACCCTACATTCTAACCCTGATTTGCAGCTGATAGTAAGCCGGAGATCTAATAACTGTCCAGGCCTGATCCTTAGGGACACAGAAGCGATTCCAATTTGTAATAAATTTGATCGTTGCAAATCTCGAGTGCCATTCAGTGGCTGAGATCACGTCACGTTCCGCGTCTTAAAAAGGAAATCTTCAGGGATTTATATCCCGTTTTATAAATTAAACCATTTTGGTACTTTACCATGGTGACCCTGATTATAGAAGCTTATTTTCTTGTACCCTTTTTTCTGATTATTATATCAGTCCCAGTACATATTGAGATCTTTGTTGTACTTTTATATGCTGCTAGCGGCGGCCGACACATTCGTCCACAAGCTATGGTTTCCTAGTATCGTCCTGTGCCGTCATACAGCGGCCGTACGTACGCGAAAATACGCCTCCTTTACGTTGCCGAGATGCGTAATATTCTTTTATGGTTGTTAATATGACTTCTAACCTAGTTAACCATTATGTAGGTGACCCTTTTTTCCCTGTTGCCGTAGAAAATTCAGGAAGTTCCCTCTTAGTACTTGTCTACACTACCAGAACAGAACATTTCATCGTCTTACCCCCGGCACCTACTCGTAGCTGTGGTTATAGCTAAGGGACAATTTTAGAAAATCCGCAGATGAAATAAATTCAGTGGTTCAGGTCCGTGACAGGGACCTAACCCACACCTTCCGATACGTCTTAACATTAGGCTATCATAACTAAAGATGTCGAAATTATTCTACTTCTAGTTGCAACAAGTACCATAATCGTTAACATTATAAAAGGAGATTGCCGGGGATACTCCTATTATACCTTCTTATTTAGGAAATAAATTAAATTAAGTACTTCATACAGTTAAGGTCTAAAAGTAAGTATGTCTAGGTATACAGAAAATGGTAGGGATAGAAAAACGATATCTTTATGTCCCACATATAAAAAAACAAAAGGTTCGAATTTCTACAGCCATAACAATAATTTGCTTGGCAAACAAAACCCGCACCCACATAAAATCGAGTCGCAGAGCACTTGAGCAAATAAGATTGTTACATAAGACGTCCTTCCGTACTAAATAAGCACGAGATAGGTAAGTCTATCGATATAGACGTACAGAATATCATTCAGCGAGCTAAACAGGAACTATCAAAGCAGTGTTTCCATTGTGCGAGCAAGATGTCGCTCTACATTACTTATGGCAGCGTCTCGCTTCCGGAATGGAAGCAATCCTGCGAGTTCATGTTATGCTTCTAAAGCCAAACAAATTCCAATGTTACTTTATCGTGTGCCCAGACGACGATCCCTATCGACATATTATACAAATGGCCGATATCTGGGCAGGAGTTACAATATCTTAGGGAGAAAAATACCGGAGTGCCTACAGCCTTGAACGAAATACAAGAAGGAGGTAGCCCAACAACATTAGTTCATAGAAAATACGCTATAAGCTGTATGGTTAGCCAGCGATTGGTTTGTTCCGTTTACAAACACTGTTTCATACCACGCGCGATTAGAACCACGGTTCGAACTGCTTCAGTGTAGCAGTGCTTTATTTGAATGGGCCCCGTTGCGTATCACGGTAAAAATCGCCCAATACCTTATTAGAATGAGTCAATTCTTTGGGTGAATTTGGAAAAATATACGTAATCTTTTCCTGAAGATTAGGTCTTTTCATCCCACTAAGTTATGAATCGTCCTGATTCACATCTCAACAACTGTGTGTCGAAAGGCCTATAAGACTATGGATTATAGATGGACATCGGCATCTCTTTTTTGTCCTGCCTTCATGTCTGCAGCCGCCCTGCCGAAGCTCTTGGCTCCATACTACTATAAAATCGGTGCGTCATGGACCCCGAATCTGTGATTGGTGGGTTAATTCAATGTGATGTTCGCTTGGTCACGCATTTGATATAAGAATTGCTATGAGCGAACCTTTTGTTAGATGTAATTCAGTATTTTGTACGCCAACTTATTGCTAAGTCATTTAGCGCAGAAACTGGGTTCTTACACAATGTATCATTGTTTAGTATCGACATTCGTTGTCCTAACACTCTCACCATAAGTGATTAGAATCCATCATGTGATTTGAGGAACGCGCGAATATAAATATTTTCTAAATTTATTAATTCATTCAATCGTGAAATAAACCCTCTAAATTGTGAGATAATGGCTGAAATACTACGGGTTTACATACTATACGATATTTACTACGATTAAAATCTCTAACATATCCGTCCGTACGCAGAACTTACTTATAAAAAGGCACAAAGCATTTTATTTACAAGAAAAGCCAACACGGTAGTGATGCTGCCCGCCCGTCTTCTGGAAACCCTTTATATTCTACTCTGCCGACACTACACATACTAAATATTGCATCATAAACTTTGGCTTTCAATAGTAAACGCTTTGATCCGCCATCATCAATAAGTTTTGATGCGTTTACTCGCTCATATTTAATTCCACAAAATGAACGACTAATATTATATAGAAATAGCAAGTTATCAATTAATAGCGCTAAAAGCAATGACTAAGCATTGAGTAATCTCTTTTCAATGTTCCACTGGGCTATTAGGCTAATGAACCGGCACGCTCCATGGACCGAGATGTCTATATTACAATACTGAAAGAAAACCGAAACAAGGAAAAACTTGTGAAAGGGAATTCACAGGTAAATATACAGATTTCACCTTTATTTTTCGTAAATTTTCTACCTACAATTGTTATCTTAGGTTATTACTTGCTTAGAATCCGTTTATGGAATTTCTTAAACAGGTACATGTTTTACTTATTTCAACGTTGCCTAGTGCGCAATAATTTGCAAATATATTTGAGTTAATTGACCCGATAACTAAGTTGGTTAGAGCAAAAGCACAGTATGCGAGAGGTCGTAAGTTCAAATCTCACTCGGGTAAAAAAATCATTTTCTTAATAATATTTATAATATAGATATTTCTTTACAATATTTAGAAGTTGAAATCTTAGCACTTATTTATCGATGGAAACAACAAAAAAATTGTTTTCCAATCACTTCTATTCATTTTCCTATTCACCAAAAACAGTCGTAAAATTTTAAAAATACAAATCCCTTCACTCAAACGGCAATTCGAAATCCAAACAACAAAATAAAAAGAACAAAACATAAATCGCTCGTTGGTCGTCAGTACCATAATAGCTATGTTTCTATACCAGCGATAAAGCAAATGCGGTGGAGAGATGTGATAATCAATGTACCTACCTACTCATACAACCACAAAGTATGGACCACTGGCTAACATTTGTTTTCCTTATGTCATAATCCTCCTGGAACCCTTGCAATGGCGACATAATTCTAAATTAATACAGTTGTGAAAGTACGTTTCACCAAACAATTCCTTTGAAGTACATATTTTAAAAGGATAGTAGCTCTTTGTTTAACTACAAAATATTTCTAAGTGCATACAAAAAAATGTTATTTTCGTAATCATCGTCATCGACCTATTGTAGTCCACTGCTAGACGTAGGCCTGCCCTAGAGCACGCTGCAAGGCTACTGCCATGGGGGGCTTTTTTGCCCATAGTCATCGGGTTGGTGACCGCAGTCTGAATTTGTCAGCACGGGAGGCGCTGCTGCCCATCTCCCGGAAACCCTCAATCGCCTCGTACGATATGCACGCGCAAGCATGGGGTGATACAAATTCTACTCTGCCGGCACCACACGGATTTTCGATAGGTTCGTGGTAGTTCCTTCTCCCCTATAGGTATCGGCTCCATTATCCATAGCAGCGATATGTGGCCGACTAGCATCAAAATGTCATCACAGCGAGGCAGACTGCAATTTTTGCGCGATATCCCTTCTCCGAGATTCCATCTACGAGCATACGTCGCATAACTGCACTCAGACAATGCTGGTCGGCTAAAAATATCCGATATTGGTTTTGTGTCATAAGAGCGAAGTATGTGATGGAGAAGAGAAATAAAACATACAAATGCTCCATTTTTTATGAGGCTTAAAACTTTTATTTAAACTCTGCAGGAAATTATAGCCTCGAAGTAAATTAAAATTAAAGCTAATGAATATAATGTATGTAAGTAGGTACCTACTTAATAAAATAGGGTCATCATTTTAGCTAGTCAGTCCACTGCTAAACAAAGGCTTTCCAAAAACCTCCTCAACAGTATAAATTTGAATTTATCGAAAAAGGTATATTCAGATATTTTCAGGGTAAAAAAGTAAAGAATTTCGTTGTCTGCCGTCTCTGTGTTAGGTAATTACGCTTCTGTAGGCTCCCTATCTACTTTACAATGTAGATAGGCTTCCACATGCTCATGATACAGCATAATTAGAAAGCTCCGACAAAGCTCATTTCCTTCTTGATGGAAAGAAATACAAAAGTGGCCGGTTTTTTTGCGGATTCAGGTGCAGTGCACTAACCGTCAATTTCTATAACTGATCTTGAGATATTTTTTGCATATCTCAGATTTAATCTTGATTTAATCTTCAATTGTTTTCATACAAAATTTCAAATTAGGAATAAAAGAATCCGAGATCTTTTTAATCTCTCGTATAGAAATTGGCCGCAAGAGATTAGTATTCATTATTTCACAAAAAAGTAGAAAAATTAAAAGATTGACATTAGAGAATTATCTATAATCCCGTCACAGCAACTAGGTACGAAAACGTATCCCTACGAGTTCTTCTAGCAAAATAGTCGGTGGTGCAAGTACTCGTATACAATTAAGACCTAGAGTGTATTACACCAAAAATTTTCGGTAAACAATGGCACTAGGTCCTCTGTGTATGACTATCTAAGTAACTATGTAGTGAAAAAACAAGACATTTTGATTTTTATTTCAAGTTATTTACATGAAACTCTCTCATGATCTCCAGAAACGTCTTCAACACGCCATCTCTATAGCTTCTAATTAGACTCGATGACTTCGGTTGATAATTTGATTGGTAGGTGTTCTGAGCATAGAAAGCTAATTAAGTTAGGAACATTGTTGATTAGGCTACACTCGACCGACATACGGTTAATTAAGGTCACAAACACAATCGAGCATTATTCCATTTGATTACAAGTTGGGCTGTGTGATTTAAAGAACGCTTAAAGGAATGCTTTGTAATATCTTAATTTAAGTTACGGTATATAAATAAACTAATAAATGATTACCTAACATTTTACCAAATATAACTAGATGCTCATATTGGCACATTTCAAAACACCTATAATACAACGTAATGGCATTTTCATTAATAATTAATAATGTGTAGCGTAAAAAGCTTTACGTGTTCTGTATACAGGTGATTTTTGGTCGTCAACGTTCCCGAAAACTACGGGATCTCTTCGTCATCGTGATCATTTTTCTCCATGGAAGCATACCTGGGGAGTGTCTGGATTCCAAAATATTAGGGTCCAAAGTTGAGTAAATAGACTCCGTTTTTCTGCATAAATGCACATTGAAGCGTGTAGCAAGTTTTTTTCACGGGAAATAATTAATATTTATCTATGAAAAAACTAGCATAAACACTGGATACTATTAAAGATGGTGTGTAAAAAGAAATAAATAAATAAAATAAATTTGGCCCGATTAAGTAATTTTTTTTTTTTTTTTTTTTAATTTACTTCGTGGCATAAATCTTTATTTGATGTATAGAGTACGTACCCTTTTTCTCGTTAACGTGTTATCAATTTTACCAGAAGCTGAAAAAATGATACCTGGGGAGTGTTTACCGAGATTTGGCAAGTGTATACAGGGTGTTTTTTCGTTCTGGATTCATCAAATAAAGTAAGTTTTTGCCAAAAAAAAATCCTGGGAAATGATGTAATAAAATATTAGGGTCCACTGTTTAAGTTGAGTAAATCGTGCTAGACTTGCAGAAAAACGCAGTTTTTCTGCATAAATGCACATCAGGTATGCTTTCATGGAAAAAAATTACGCGTATTTTTCGGGAACGTGGACGACTAAAAAATCATCCTGTATATATTTAGCCATCGGGATGAAAAAATAACGTTGCCAAAAACGTAATGTAAAAGAGATGGTAAAATGATCCGAATTATTTAATATCAGTTGGTTAGAGCGAAAGCACGGTTTGCGAGAGGTCGTGAGTTCAAATCTCATCTCAGGTGATTTTTTTTTCATTTTCTTAATAATATCTATAATATACATAATCGTTTAATGCTATACTCGATTATTTTGGGATTGCTTTTTAAACAATAGCTTGATAACAAAACAAGTACGTGGTACATTTATTATTAGTTTAAGGTTGAATATTTATCATTGTATAAAAGGAACTACGTGCGTTGCCGAAATCTTTACCTGTTAAACTATTTAGGTATATTATACAATGCATACTTTCGACGATTCGACTTGAAATAAACATCAAGAATTCAATTGGTGAAGGAATTCACTGGCGGCTGGTCCTAAGGAGCGCTGGTGCAGTGCACTCCCACCCACGAAGATTACATAGGCAATCTATATTTCTCTATAAGATAAATCTTTATTTGCAATTAAAAATAGTAAATTAAGATGTCACATATAAAAAATTGTCTTGTATATAATTGTATTTATAATTATCTTTCAATTCTACTATGTTTATACAATAGTGTCTACGCGTTCGTCTCAAGTAAGTTGTAATCTTATGTATCGAATGGAGCGCTAGCGACCGAGCTCCAATGAAACGAAATTTGGTACGATTCCTAGTACTGTATTCAATAAGTGCGAAAGAGACATACCGACATAGGCCGGCGCGTCAGTCAGAAGATTTCGTATGAAAAATTAGCCTTATCTGGAGCGCCGCTCACATTAATTCGCGTATGCGGCCACTAGATGTCGCTTAGTCCGAGTTAGAATGCGATATGGTTGTCTTTAATGTGTTTCCTTAGGTCTTAGGTCATCTGAATTCAATGTAGCAAACCCTACAGTTTTAACTGTCGATCTACAGTTTTTTGGAAATTCTCTCAGTTTTTAGTTTTCGATATCTACAGTTTTTGTGCTTATGAATTCTAGCACCACCTTTATTTGCTACGTGGTAGTCCGTGCACCGTTAGAGAGTAGTATATTCTTTGCCGTGCACTCAGCTTCAGTAAAACCAACTATCATCGAACCTGAGGTAATAGTCATCAATCGATTTAATAGATGGCGTTAGTTTTGGATCGGTCACCAACCCGCCTGCCCAGCGTGGTGCCCAACGTGGTGACTATGGGCAAAAGCCCCCCTGTGGCGTAGCCTTGTGGCGTATTCGTTACTTAGCAGTGACTGCAATAGGCTGAGTACTCGTTACTATCGTATCGTTACCGACATTCTATTTTTCTTACTGGGGAATGATGCTTTGACAATCGAGATATATGCATATGGTATAGTAACTATTTTAGTAATAGGTAGTATAGTAACGATTTGTCGAATCACATGAATTTTCTAGTTTTTAATTGCCTCTCTAAAATGTGGATTCTATTTATTACCATCATTAAATATATACAAAAATATTTGTAGATTTACTGTTTATTAATTTGATATTTACAGTACTTCTAACACTGTTCTTTGAAATAAGTTTAAACGAACCGCATCACGCGCATTGGTAGAACATACGATCAGAATTGTACAAACGTATCAATACACCAGTTGCGATCCGAAACAGTGTATTTACGAAAAATACCCATGATACGAAACATGCGAGTAACGAGACGAATTCCTGGGTAACGTTTCGTTACTCGGTACTTGATGCAGTACCCGTTACTCAGTAACGAATAATACGGTTTTTTTTTCAGGTAGTAAATTTGGAACGAATAAAAGCGTTCCCGTATGTATTCGTTACTTTGACCATGAGTACTCGTATCGTATCGTTACCGAACTACCGAACTCGTTACTTCTGATATCGCATATGGTATAGTAACTATAGTATGTAGTATGGTAACGAGTCGAATCTACGTGAACTGTCGACGTAATATACCAAATTTGCAATGGATTTACTACATATTTAAAAAAATTTAACCACAAACTTAAATTATAGTACAAAACAGTAAAGAAACTTTTACTATTAAAAAAAATATATAAGTAGGTACTTTAAATAAACCTAATCGCCGTTCCTTGAAATGAGCGATTTAAATGAACCGCATCACGCGTATTGGTAGAACATACGATCAAAAACAAACGTATCAATACACCACTTGCGATCCGAAACAGTGTATTATACGAAAAATACCCATGATATGACACATGCGAGTAACGAGACGAATTCCTGGGTAACGTTTCGTTACTCGGTACTTGATGCAGTACCCGTTACTCAGTAACGAATACATACGGTTTGTTACAGCTTTACAGTGGTTTAGGAGGAAAAAAGATAACTAGGGGAGAATTGTCTAGGCATACAACGATTAAACGTGTACTGTCCGTTTTATAGAGTAGTTCCGATGGTGATGACGCTAATTACTATGTGTATGATCACATTTTCTGTGTCAGAGTTTGGAATTTAGGGGATTTTTAGGGGTAACATTCAAAAATCTTGGGGGTATCATTGGATGTGGGTTGGCAACACTGAAGTGAACACCAAAATTCAGGAGCCGCCAGTGTGAAGCATATTTATAAAACCGAAAATTTTGGCTCGCAATTCAATTGATCGACCTTTTTAAATGTAAATATAATGCGGTACACATTTGAATAACGAGAATCGTATACGAGATATATTCCGAATATTATGTTATGCAAATACGAGGTTTGTCAACCGATATCCACAAACTTCACAAGCTTATTTTACTTGGACATTTTTATTGAGTTTTTATTCATACTGAGACATAAATCAGATTTGACTACGTTTGAGCTAGATTTGAGTTTCATTGTAAAGATATTTTAACATTTTATCTCACGCTAGTGACCCGCTAAGATGAGCAAAAAACAAAGCACAAATGCGAACTGCATACCTATTCTCGATTGTTGCGTTTCATCGTTTTTCTATTCAGTTATGAGTACTTGGGTTTGAAACATACTATACTCGTATAAACAAAATTCTCATTATCTAGAATAACAGAGAGAGAGAGAGAGAGAGACACAATAATTGCACGAATACCTGTACAAACACGAAACCAAATAAATCCCTAGCTACCTCTTTTTGCTCAACTTGTAAATGAAAACTCGATTTTACTATCGTAACTTTAAAGGATTCGCTGAATCTGACAAAAAATAGTTTGAACCCCCGAAAACGGCGGCATGGAAACATTTGCAGTGCAAGTTCAGCGTTGCCTCTTATCTATCCTTTTTGTGGGCATATTCCGAAATAACCAATGCATATAAATGATTCATAGTCCGTGCAGGTATGCATCCCCGCTTGCCCGAACATTAATTACGGCAACGTACATATTATGCGACACGGAACGAGATTAGTTGGTACACTTGTTTGCTTTTTTGCTTAATAAACATGTTCTACTTTGAAGCAGAAATTACGTTGTTTAAAAGAACGGATTCTTACTGGATTAAGGTTCAGAGGGATTTCAGATTTTACTGGAATAATTTAGTCACTTTCCTTTATATTTAACATAATTTAATTGTTAAATGTTCTAGCAAATTGCTGAAAAATAAATTTTATAAGGACCTACATTTACATTAAGTAAATAGGGCATTTTAAGGACAACAGATATAATCAAATTTTGTTACGAAATGCTTAAAAAACAACATTCCTTTGAAACTAAAGATTAAATTGGTAATATAACAAAACAAACCCTTGAAAGTGATATGCTTACTATGCACCTATACCTACTAACATAATTAGTAATAATAAAATAAAAATATCTTAAACCTACAATATTCCTACATACAATAGAGGTAGTACAAAATTAACCTTTAAAAAGGATGGCTCCAATTTCCCGCGAGTGCGTTCCAATAAAAACATCAGTATTCCCCGATGCGTGAAATTTCCTCTTTACATACCTCCTCTTCGGTGTAAGTAAGTTTGTTCAATATAGGTAGGTATTTCAATAAAGAGTACATTAGGAAACAGGGAACGGATACTAGATGAGAATACCTCTATACTTTTTTTTTTTTGAAAAACTTAGATACAGAAACTTAGAGTTATTGAATTAAAGTATGGTTCTGATGGTGCATGCAGAGTAGCTGACATTCGAACCAGCAAAGGTGTTATCAAACACGGATCTGCCCACTGCTAGATGCTGAAGAACTCCATGAAGCTTGAAAGCAAGTTTTCAAGGGCCGGGAGCTTATGTTGAAAACAACACTAGTTTGACTAGACGGTGGAGGGCCTGAGGTGCGGGACGGGGACACGCTACGCTGCCAGATGCAATCGGACTCGCGACCGATCGACATTATTATTTAGCTTCCTAAAATACTTACATTTTGTAATTATCAAGATTAAACTAAGTTACTGAAATCTTCGTGTTTCATTCGAAACAGTATGATATATGATATACATGACTGTGTTCTCTAAATAGGGTAGCAAAAACTGCGGAATCATAAAAGATATCCCGCAGCCACGTTCAGCATAGCTGGGACAGATGTTGATGATCAGTGACAAGTTGATAGGTACCTTATCATCTGAGAGAATGTAAATAACTATAATTAACTCGAAATCTATATAATAAATATCTGCAGGGTGTTTTTTCGTTGCCACCCTTAACGAAGGGTACGTACTCTATACATCAAATAAAGAAAGTTTATGCCAAAAAAAAAATTACTTGATCGGGCAAAATTTATAGTGTCCAGTGTTTGTGTTAGTTTTATTAAAGCCAGATTTTAATTATTTTTCGTGAAAAAATATTGTTACACTCGTCTATGTGCATTTATGCAAAAAGCGCAGTCTATTTACTCAACTTTAGACCCTTATATCTTGGGAACCAGTCACTTCCCAGGTATGCTTCCATGGAGAAAAATGAAGTGATGATGAGGAGATTCCGTAGTTTTCAGGAAGTTGAGATAAAAATCCCCGTATATAGCCATCAAAATTGTTGCAGAAAGGTTAACCGACGAACGTCTACTACTGTACACGACTAATGGAATAACTTCTCGACATTTAAAAGCATTATGGACATAGAACTATAAGTAAGATAGGTAAGTATTTTAATTAAAGCGCAAGAGGGCTACAAGGACCCTGAGTTGGTTTAAAACGATGATGCCAGCAAGTTAAAGCACAGTAAATAAATAGATATCACAACACATTCACTTAGTCGCATACTAAGATCCCTAAGGTCTTGTAATGTGGTTTTAAGCCACGTTATATCTATACATAGGTATTCCATGAGTCGGAAACAAACAGCGATAGTTATGTTGAGTTTAGCGTGGTTTGTAAACGCAAACGAAACTGTCAATGTCAGTGATGACATATGACGTTGAAAACTATTGCTCTCTCTCTCTTGTGTTCTCTGGATAATGGTGTACTGTGCTGAGAAAATAAATCTGCAAATATCTGAAAACCAGCTCTTTATTTCACGACAATTCTAACAGGTCATGGGCCCAGGGTGCTTACTTCAAGCGTGAGTAGATTTATTTTAAAAAATCATACGCACATTTTGCGACACGTTGACCGACCTAACAATGTCGTCATCAGCAATAATTCCTGTAGACAAACTAAAAGGAATTGAGGACTACCACAACTGGAAATTTACTATGAGAAATTTGCTTGTCCTGGAGGACTTGTGGGAAACCATCGAAGCGAAGACAGAAAATGAAATCACTTGTTTGGACAAGAGAAAAGATCAAAAGGCGCTAGCAAAAATATGTCTGTCCGTTCATTCATCTGCTTTTCCTTTCATTAGAGAAGCCAAGTCAGCTCGTGAGGCTTGGATTGGACTCAAGGCAGCATATGAAGATCGAGGGTTGTGCAGGCGTCTGAACCTCTTGAGGTCATTGTTTGCAACTAGGCTGAGTGACAATGAGAGCATGGAGGTCTACATCTCAAAAGTAACCACCATTACCCAGCAGTTGAGCGACATAGGATCGCCGCTGGACGATGATTTTATCGGGGTTATAATGCTCAGTGGATTAACATCAGACTATGATCCGCTTATCATGGCATTAGAGAATACTACCACCAAACTGTGTAGTGAGACGGTGAAAGCGAAACTACTTCAGGAGAATCTACGTAGGGAGCATACTGAGGCTGGCACTGCATTTGGAGCCAACAAACTACTAAAGTGCTTTAAGTGCAAAAGACCTGGCCACGTTATGAAGGATTGTCCCAAATTGACTTCAAGGAAATTCAAGAACAAGGCGCAGGGCGGGAGCCAATCAGATCAAGCTTTGCTTACAGCGCTATCAGTGAGTCTCAGTGGTGATATGTGGTGTGTAGATAGTGGTGCGACAAATCATATGTGTAACATAGGTCAATTGTGTATGATTTAGTGTCAATCGAACCTATGAATATCCGTGTAGCGAATGGTGATAAACTGTCGACTGCAAGTCATGGTAAAGTGAAAGTACAACTAAAAAACTGTTTAAGGACTATTGATAATGTTTTTTTTGTACCTAACTTGACAGCTAATTTGTTATCTGTGAGTGCGATGACTAAAAAGGGGTACAAGGTAATATTTACTGATAAAATGTGTAAAATATTCAATGGGAATAATGTATTGGCTACAGCTACCCAATGTAACGGGGTCTATCAGTTAGATACTATAGGTAGGTCACGTGCATCTTGTAATGCTACATTGATGGGTGCCATGGCTCAGCATTCGAGTATAGGTGTGTGCAATACCATTAATATTGATTCACAGGTCAGTAGATATGTTCCCGAGATGAAGGGTGCTGCCATCAAGGATGAAGAACCTAGTACAGTTGAGGCCAAGGAATTAGCTTCACATACAGCAACCGGTTTGCAGCTTTCACAAGAAGTGTGGCATAAGCGGCTTGGACACTTAAACTCACGGAGTGCACATCATGAAAAGAGGTATGGTCTTAGGTATTGATTATGAAGATTCTGAGTATAAAACATGTGAAGCTTGCATACAGGGAAAGCAAACTAAAATTCCTTTTCCTAAAAAGACGGAAACACGTGCAACTGAACTATTGGGCTTAATACATACAGATTTATGTGGGCCTATGCCCAATTGTTCACTGACAGGTGCAAGATATTTTCTGACATTCATCGATGATTTTTCTAGAAAAACATTTGTTTATTTCTTAGGTCTAAGGATGAAGTTTTCGAAAATTTCAAAGTTTTTAAAGCTTTGGTGGAGAACCAGACAAGTAAGAAAATAAAAATACTCAGGAGTGATGGAGGTCTTGAATATAATAATTCTAAATTTCAGAATACCTAAAGGACTATGGAATTAAACATCAAACAACTGTACCATACTCTCCTCAGCAGAATGGAGTCGCTGAAAGGGCAAATAGGACCATAATGGAGAAAGTAAGGTGCATGTAATGGATGCTGGCCTGGAAACCGATTTTGGGCTGAGGCTGTAAACACAGCTGTATTTCTTAAAAATAGAAGTCCAACAAAGGCTGTCATGGGAATTACACCTGAAGAAAAATGGACTAATAAGAAAGTAAATGTGAGTACATTACGTATTTTTGGATGTGTAGCTTATAATTTACAACAAAATTTAAAGAAATTAGATTCAAGAACAAAGAAATATATTTTTGTGGGATACTGCGATGATGCTAAAGGGTATAGACTTATTGATCCCTCAAACCTAACAAAAATATTAAAAGCCAGAAATGTTATTTTAATGAAAACATGTTTCATAGACAGAAGTCATTACATGATCATGATAATAGAGTGTATGGTAAAGACATAATGTATCATGTGATGTCCACTCCTGATTATCAGACAGATCAGAAGAAAGTTGAAATAGGGAATCCTAATCAAGATATATCAGTTACTCCAGAGATATCTAATGAGGAAGTCGAGGCTTGTAACAGTACCAGTGAAGTATGTCAAACAGTTAGCAATCCTCGAAGGGAAAAGTATATACTCATTAGACGACTCCGATTAAAACTGAATATTCTGGGTCTGAAAACATTGATCTGTTTGATATAACCTACCTTCCAGGGAATTCTACACTAGAGTCAGCAGAATATGATGATTGCCTGGACGCTTCACTATCATCTGAATCAGCTAACCTGATTTGTTGGGAAGCATATTTGAACACAGATGATCCTGTAACAGTGAAGGAAGCAATGGCTAGTGAGGATGCAGATAAATGGACTAAAGCAAGGATGATGAATATCAATCATTTATTAAAAACAAATGCTGGATTTCAGTAGACAGAACTGCAGATCAAAACCAGTGAAATGCAAATGGATCTTTAAAAAGAAGAGAGATCTAGATGGAAATGTCATAGCATACAAAGCTCGCTTAGTAGCTAATGGATACACTCAAGAATATGGAGTCAACTATGAAGAAACCTTTGCTCCAGTTGTGAGGTACTCAACCATCCGTGCACTATTGGCAATAGCTGTAGAGTATAATATGGACATAGATCACTTGGATGTGAAAACAGCATTTCTAAATGGTGATCTACACGAGGAAGTTCTCATGGAACAACCAGAAGGTTTTAATATAGATGAAAACAAAGTTTATAAATTGAAGAAAGCAGTTTATGGTCTAAAACAGGCAGCTAAATCATGGTATGACAAAATTAATTTAACTTAACAGATAAGTTAAAATTCATGAAGCTGAAATCAGAACCATGGTTATGTGAAAACCATAGATGGTAAGCTGATTATAATTTCATTGTATGTAGATGATATACTTTTGTTCAGTTCTTGTTCCAAAGAAGAGAAGAAGAAATTAAAAGAAAAGCTCATGGCGGAATTCGAAATGAAGACTTAGGGCCAGTTCATCACATACTAGGTATGCGTATATGCAGAGAGAATGGCATTATTACTTTGGACCAGTCCAAACTACATACACAGTGTTCTGCACAAGTTTGGAATGAAGGACTGTAAACCTACAAGAACGCCAATGGAAGTACGTCTGAAGCTTGTGAAAATGGATAATGAGACAAAGGATTTTGATTACAGAAATCTTATTGGGTCACTCATGTATATAGCAGTATGTACAAGACCGGATATTGCACATGCAATCAGTGTGTTGAGTCAGTTTAACAACTGTTATGGAGAAGTACATGGACGGCAGCAAAGCGGGTGTTAAGGTATCTTGCCGGAACAATCGACTTACGTCTTGTATTCAAAAGAACTGGTCTGGACATAAGCGCATATGTGGATGCAGACTGGGCGGGTAGTGAAATAGACCGGCGCTCCTTCACCGGGTATGTATTTAAATTGGTGATAATGTTATATCTTGGGAAAGGTCGTAAACAACGTACTGTCGCACTTAGTAGTACGGAAGCTGAGTACATGGCTCTATCTGATGCGTGCAAGGAGGCACTGTTTTTGCGTAAATTTATTTTTGAATGTTTGGGTCTTAAAAATTGTAAAATAGTTATGTTTAATGATAACCAATCTGCCCAGAAATTATGTATGAATCCTGTGTATCATGGTAGAACTAAACACATTGATGTTCGCCACCATTTCATTAGAGAGATTGTAAATGAAAAGTTTTAGAAATTAGGTATTGTCCAACTAATGATATGATAGCTGATATTTTTACAAAATCTCTTGCTGTAGTTAAGTTTGCTAAATTTGTTAATGGTTTAAGTTTAAAGTCTATGTGATACATAGTGAATATTATGTTTAATTTTTAAATTGTACCTTTAAAGATAAATATATGGATGCTTGTTTGTAGTAGGTATATATAATTGTTTTCGTTTGGTTTTAAGGGGTGCCAGTGTTGAGTTTAGCGTGGTTTGTAACGCAAACGAAACTGTCAATGTCAGTGATGACATATGACGTTGAAAACTATTGCTCTCTCTCTCTTGTGTTCTCTGGATAATGGTGTACTGTGCTGAGAAAATAAATCTGCAAATATCTGAAAACCAGCTCTTTATTTCACGACAATTCTAACAGTTATCATATCAATGTTCGATCAATTCAACCAATGAATGATTCGAACCTGTGATGCGGAGGCGGGCAGAATCACTACCAACTGCACTAATCGGCCGTCAATAAAACATAATTAGTAAATATTGAGAACGGTTCGCAGAAATAACAATTAATTATTATGATTTATATAAATTATAATGCCAATTAACCACACTCAAATGAAAAATTTAATGAATGTAGACGAGGCAAAAGAGGCGTGTTTGGAACATATGAAATTGATATCTGTAGTCACTGCCTACCCCTATGTGACATAGGCGTGAAGGTATTTATGTATGTAATCTTTGCTATAAGATATCTAAAGTTTCCTTCTCATTATAAGTAGGTATTACTCGTATATTAGAGGATGTGAGAAAATTATTTGTTCTGGAAAGCAGACAAACATATTAGGTTAAATACCTATATATGAGAGGAAACTGCTAATCGGTATAATCTAGTATTTCCCTCTTCAGAAATAGCGGCTTTTCAAGAAGTTTATGAAAATTTATAAAACCATTTTAAGATTAATAAGACACTAGCGCCATTGTCAAGTGTCTTCTTACGTGAAAATGGTATAGTGGCTTAGAGCCATGAAATAAGGGCAAAGAGGATATGGCCTAACAACGTTTGTTCATTAACTAGTGTATACTAAAGCAGGAGGCCAATAATACCCAGTGATTAGTTCATACTGCGCAGGGAACTGCTGTCGTGTGCTGATACAGGGCTCCAACAAAATACATCTCCTTCCGTGCATGTCGTGAGAGTCGATTAAGGAACTCACCGCCGGCTGTACACACTTGCCGAGACACCCCGAGACAGACCGAGAGCGAGTGTGTACATGATGCTCTCGCCTTGTATAGATCGTCATGTATACACTCGCTCTCGGTCTGTCTCGGGGTGTTTCGGCTAGAGTGTACAGCCGGCATTAGGCTAGTCACTGTTCATATACATTTGTCCCCGCTAAATGTGGCTGTGGGGTCTCCTTTATGATCCTGCGCAGCGAAAACTACTTTGATAGTCACAGCTCTACATAGGTTATCGCGCCTCCTTTTCGTCCATTCTCCATGGTCACTGCCTACCGGAAGGCATTAGCATGGCAGTCGGATAGCGTCAGCCCGACATGCCACGTCTCCACTTCCTATTTCAGTCTTTTTCAGGCTAAGTACTTCCACACTACATCACTCTCACGCGGGTTTTTATTTTCAAAGTTTTTTAGTCTGCGGTTGGCTTTTTAGTGCTAGTTCAGCTTCTTTTATTGCTGTGTCAAGTTCTTTAAGAGTACCTTACAATGTTGGTTGGAGTTGTTGGTAAATTATGCGACTAACGTTAGATTTATTATGAAAGAAAAATATAAATCTATCACATGTACTCTCTTTCAATGTTATTACAAAACTGCCTCAAAAGTTAGACAGTGTTTAAAATGACATTTGACCGCAAAATGTATGGAACGGTGTTCCCATTGTGAATCCTTATGAAGATGTTATTAATAATAATAGCAATACCAACTGAGCCGGAAAGCGTTTGCCGGAGTTTCACTACTATTATTGCTTTTTCAAGCATTCCACAATATATACCCGGAAAATCTAAATCTGTAGGGGAAAATATGTAAATACTTTTGCAACAGATGAACTGTAACAGACACTAAAGGGAGAATCTTAATTATTTTCCTTAAAATAAACAAGAACTTACAGAACTTAACTAAGCTGCAAAAAGAGAACTTTAACCGGAAAGTGCATTAAAATTTCTCGAACAGGGTTCTTGGAAAGCAGATGTTAAAGCCACAAGTCAAACGAAACTTTGGATGAAACAATGGCGATGGCTCCTACCATTGGTGAAATTGACGCCAGTATTCTTTGGTAACTTTTGACAGAAAAGAACTAGAAGGGAACAGGTATTCATAGTGGTAACTTTTAGTTTGAGGGACCTTGAGTGACAGATGGAAGTAGATACTTAGTTTTCTTTGGTTATTTTTTAATGCTTAATTGTGATTGTAGTTCGAGATAACGATTAATGATATAGGGGCTAGTCTTACCCCGATTTGACTCGATAATCTCTTAACTGTTAACCGTCGTCAAAAATAAATTATACACAATACGGTAGGTATTTGTATTCTATTGGCTTATCTACCTATATTAAACTTGAGGAAATATATTAAATCGCGACAAAGACAGATTGTCGAAAGATAATTTTTCCCTTTCGTTATATTGTGTGTGGATGTAACTACTCTTGGCCAGATCTTTGTTTACAATTTCTACGATTTGCTCAGTTAAAGTCCGGTGAGAATATGAATATAATGAAGGTCGATGAAACGAATGAGGTGTGTAAGAAGCCCAACAAAAACGAAACGTAAAAATGTCTGTATTCTCTGCCTACTGAGAAATAATTGTATTGATGAATATGCACATGAAGGTATTTGGTAGGAATATGTAGCTGCCATGTGTTGAATTTTGCTTCCTACAAATCGACAAACTCATAATAGTGAGTGATAAAATAATTTCTAAAACCGTTGTAACTAAAAGCATTGGTAAGGGCTGCGGCAATATAGCATTTTATTCTTCCCGTCTCCACTTGATCCCTTTGTTCGCTACAAAGAGATCATATTCATACATACTGGTACATCGCTAAGCCCTGGCCGCAGACATAGTAAGACGTAAAGAGTTTCTTTAAATAAAAAAAACTGCAAATATAATGCATGGTTTTTTTGTGACAATTTCGCAACGCAATGCAATTTCCATGGATGATTTCATGGATTGCCTAACTAAAGTTACAAGATTTTAAAAATCACGTTTTACGTACATTTATATGTACCATGTTACAAAAATAAAGGATATTTCATTATAGCAACCATACAGGTGTAACAAAAAGGGTGTATTAAACGTATGCTACGAGAATAGCTCACTGTAAAGAACTGGATATCACGTGTTTATTTTTCCAGATAATATAAGGGATTTCTTAACAACAGTCAGGAATTTACAAAAGATCTTCAAAAATAAACATATGACTCGAATCTCTAATTTTGTGGATAAGTTCTTTATAGAGGACATATTTCTTAGCATTAAGCTTAGCATTACCCTTTTATTATGTATAATAAATACGGTCCGTAATGGAAAAAAACATATTTTTTTTAAATATAATTAATAGGCTTACGCTTAACCACAACGCGCCTGATGGTAAGCACCGTTGCAGTCTAAGATGGAGCGCGCTTGCCTAAAAGAAACCGGTTCACTCTCGCCTTGAAGACCGCAAGATTATAGTTCACGGGGAACAGGGATTCATGCAGGAAGTTCCACAGCTTGGCCGTTCGCACTATGAATGTAGAAGCAAAACGCTTAGTACGAGTTTTCGGCACTTCAACTGTGAATCGGTGTCGCCTTGACGTTTCCCTGGTCGTCCGGTGGTATAAGGGTGCTGGGGGAATTAGGTCGTGAAGTCACACTACCCGAAATGTAACCTGTAGAATACCGAGAGACTTGCAACTTTACGTCGATGCTCAAGGCTTTGCAATCTAGCTTTGCACAGTGAGTCATTGCCGATCAGCCTTTTGGCTCGGTTCTCGATAGCTTCTAACGCCTCAAGCTGGTATATGGCCGATTCATCCCAAAGGTGCGAACAGTACTCCATACACGACCGAACTTGCGCTTTATACAAGGCTAGTAGCTGTTCCGGTGTGAAGTACCTTCGAGAGAATACCCAGCTTTTTGGCAGCTAGTTGGGCCTTCGACTCAATGTAGGAGCCAAAGTTGAGTGTTGGAGACAAGCTCACGCCAAGAAAGTCCAGGTGATCGGAGATTTCTATGGTTACATCCCGGAAAGCAGGAGCCAATTGAAATGGCCTCTTTTTTGCAGAAAATAGACACGCCTGCCCAAATATATCGGGTTTCAGCAGGTCATTGATGTGCAGCAGGAAGAGTGTTGCAGAAAGTACCGACCCCTGAGGGACTCCGGCATTTGTAGCCATAGGATCAGACGAGCAGCCGTCAATGACTACTCGAATGGATCTGCCCCACAGAAAATCCGATGTCCATCCACAAAAACCAGCAGGCAGGCCATACGATGGAAGCTTGCTTATCAGTCCGTCATGCCAAACCCTGTCGAATGCCTTAGAGATATCCAGAGAAACCGCTTCTCCGTACTTCTCAATGGCCTCACTCCATATGTGTGTGGCGTACACTAGAAGGTCCCTAGTGGACCGGTTCCGGCGAAAGCCATATTGCCAGTCACTAAGGAGGTCATTGGTTTCTAGGTACTCCAGGAGCCTGCCGTTCAGGACACGTCCATGCTCTTGCAGAGTATGGAGGTGATCGAAACGGGCCTGTAATTGGCAGGGTCAGCACGACTACCTTTCTTGGGCACAGGTTGCACGTTAGCTAGCTTCCATGATTTAGGCACTAGACCAGTTTCATAAGAGAGCCGAAACAGGTGTGTCAGTATAGGAGACAACTCCGGTGCACATGTCCTCAGAACTATAGCCGAAATACCGTCAGGGCCACTATCAAGACTGCGTAGTGTTTTCCGTACCTCCGTTTGGCGAATGCGGATTTCAGGCATAGAACCCAAAATGCCAGGTACATGGCACTTTCTTCCAAATTTCGGCAATAAACTAGTATTATAAATGAAATCCACAGAAATTACTACGTATAAAATTATTACTTTTAAAACACATTTACGTTAACATATTGTTTTTGGATGAGAAAACTTTACACGATTTTTTCACAAATATTTTCTAGTAATTATTGCCTGCTATAATGTAAATACATCCTATAATCATAATAACGAAATATTAACACACAGTATGAATAACTACCCAAAAGCCAACGCCGAAATATATATTTCCCAAATAAATCACGCCTCACCATTATACGAGACATTAAACCTCATTTTTCCCTTTATTGACATTTTCCGGAATATTAGTCATAGGGAATCCCTTATTAATACACTCCCCTTATACCTGCGTAATTATTGAAAGTACTGCCCCTACCTTTCAAAGTAGGGGAGGGGCTTCACAACCCTGTTATTAGAGCCCAATCCTTACTAATGAAGTGTGTCGCCCCCCCTAGGCAATTTCGGTAATGTTTGAAAGTATTAACGACTGCTTATGTGTTGTTATATTAATGTTCCCACAGAAAATACATTGGTAAGGGGTTAAATATTCTGTTTTGAAAGGATATTTATTTTTCGTTTTATAGTCGTAAAAACCATTGTTTTGATGATGATGGTAAACCATGAAACCACGATAAATGTCAATGATCTAACAATCAATTTGGACAGAGAAAGCTCCGCTCTCTTACCAAACATAAATACACAAATTCCTCATTCATTCCATCGATGACTAGCAAGTTATAAAAATAAACATTTTTGTCGTACGTTCGTATTACAAAACATCTCACATTATATACCACAAAGCCTGTTTGTTCCTATTGCTTTGTCCAAAAGCTATGAACCGACTCGATCAACTAAGAAATTGGAGATCCCGCCAAAGCCGGTCACAGGCCTGCTAGCAAAGATAAGCTCATGAGGATATGATGAAAATGTGCTCCCGAGCGAAAAAAGAGCTTATTAGCTTGTAGTGACTTGGTCAAATATGTTTAGCTTTCCCTTACCAACCTCGATATAATGTAGTTTAAGTTATCGATTAATGTTAATCAACTCACAGTTATGCAACAATCCTATTTTTGTTAAGTTTTGTGAAATTTTCTAAAATTCCACTAAAGTTGTATTCGCGTTCTTATGCCGTAACTGTTTAACCGATCTAAATGTTTTAGGTAATCTAGAGCCCGATAAAGGACAAAGGCTACTTTTTATCCAGGAAAAATATTTTTAACTCTGAAAATTTGGAGATTTTATTTTATGCAGTCCACACAGGTGTACACTTAATGTCTGGCACCACAAGTAACTGAACCAGCCAGAATGTCCCTTTAGGGAGATATACCCTTTTGGTCCTATAACAATATACAAAATTTATAAATAGCAAAAGTCAAATAATTTATAAAGAAACCAAAGTGTGTTATATAAGTTGGAAACTACTGTGTGTGTATATTTACAAGTTGGTTTCGGTTTCGAGAAGTTCCAATAAAGTTTGTCAACCCATACAAAGGCGTTGAAAATAGAAATGGGATATTTTCGTAAGGAAACTTCAGATTTCAGTTTAGATAAGATAGAGACGATATAATATTTAATTTTGTATTCTGAATATCTGTTTAAAAAAATATTATAATGGATTTGGAAAGCTATCATGTATCGTAAACTCATATGAAATTGCAGACAAAACCGTATCATTGGAAAACGAAAAGAACTCGGGTAAGAAATATCGCCTAACAAACAAATGGGTAATATCATTTTGAGTTCTTGAAAGATAATTCGGGTTTAGATTCAGAGTCAGGTGGAATAAGTACTCGTACCATAATGCGACCCGTAAACATTGCTGTGTGGTGTCGGCAGTATAAAATAGCACCACCCCATGTCTGCCCGTGGGTATCGTAAGAGGAGAATAAAAGTTTCCGGAAGGAGGGCACTGGGCAGCAACACCTCCTATATTGGCAACATAGTCCGAAAAACACACTGCCGTCCCTAACCCGCCTATCCAGAATGGTAACTTCGAGTATGGGCAATAACCGCCCTGGGGCAGTTGCCTTGAGACGTGTCCTAGGGAAGGCCTATGTCCATTACTTGACTGCATTAGGCTGATGTGTACCAATGCATGATAGAGAGGAATTCTCTTTGACTGGCCCGCATTTACACATCGCTATCTGTCTAATGGAAACGACATGGGAACTCGAAAGCGAATTCGCTACCTTGCCCATAAGGGTGTATTTGAATAATCGAAATATGACCGAAATAGGACATATTTCGATTGTTTGCACTTCGTTCGGATTTTACTATCTTCTTTGACTAACCGCCAATTTCTATAACTAATCTTGAGAGATTTTTTGTATATCTCAGATTTAATCTTCAATGCGGTAGTTTCCTATGGTTGAATCTTAATAACATCTTATTCTTATCAGAATAAATAATCAAAATCATATCTATCTGTAAAATTACAATTTGATTATATGTCTACATGAGGTAGTAATAAGCCTTCAAAGTTAAGTGGGCAAGTCCATTTTTTAAATGTGAAATTAATGGAAAATTACAACATCACATGTCCGCCCGCATCATTTACAGCAATTTTTGTTTTGTGACCATATTTATAAACGCAATATTTAATATAGCTGTAGAACAAAAGTTCTTTTATAGCCTACGCAGACGACGTACTTTTCTCCATGGGGGAGAAAAATACACCGAGGAGGATTTACCGCGGACAACCACGGACCATCCACGGACTCAACGCACACGGTGTGCGATCATTTCATAGATGAAAACAACTATAGAGGAATACAGAGCCATCTTGGTTATTTTCTGTCACCTCACTTACGTTATTTAAAGCTCCATCTCTATTCTGGGCTCCGAAAGTATGATATTATGTTATGTATATGTCGTGGCCATATCGTAGAATTGATCATTTCATGAAATGGTCGAGCATTTCATGAAATGGTCGCATTTCATGAAAAGTTCAACTGTCTATTGGCCACATCATGATATGGTTTGGGCAGATCGATGATAAAAATCGTTTCTCGATATGGGCAACTAAACCCCCGATCATTTCATAAAGTGGTCAAGATTATTGATCATATCGTAAAATAGTTACATGAATCACCGGTAGAGGCGCTGCGCGCGTTTTATTTATGTGTGAAGATGGCGGATTTTTCTTTTTAGGTTATAAAACAAATTAAAGAGAGTAGGGTGACTATGCAGAAGAAGTTCACGGATAGTGTGTTATATTGTATAATGTATATTAGACTTAATGGTGGTTTATAATAATATTGTTAAACAAAAACCTTAGATTACGATAGGTTAGGTTAGGTTAGGTTAGACTATGACAAATGACGCACGAGCCGAGCGAGCGGAGCGAGCGTGCCCAGGCAGCGTCCGGCGATGTGCCAGATGCGAATCGCTTTTTGTAAAGTCTTTTATGTTTTTAACATCATACCTTATGGTATACTTATATATGGTGTACGGTATATATTATTTATATAAGCTCTTACCACATTCGGATTTTATGGACACCCTGTTAATACGATTTGGCCAAACGTGGATGACAAAATCGTGAAATGTAGACGATTTAACGATCTGGTCAAATTGAATTGGCCACTTCATGAAATGCGACCACTTCATGAAATGCTCGACCATTTCATGAAATGATCAATTTTACAATATGGCCACGACATATATATTATTTTATAGAAAATAGATCCATATCTACACTTTAGGTAGCTATACTACTAATTAAATAAACGCGATGAGATAAATAAAAATTCATTTAAATTAATAGTTAATTTTATATTTAAGTATATAATATTTTTGCTTATTACAATGCATAATTTTGAAGTTATGACCTTTAAAAGACATGTCTATTTTTCCAGATAGTATGGAGAATTCCTAAACAACTCAGGAATGTTCATACAATCTTGACAAATAAACATGTTATTTCGAGTCTCGAAATAGGTTCTATAAAGAGGGCTAATTTAAATAGCTTTTTACTTAACATACCCTTTCTGTTACACCCTTTGTAGGTACCAACCGAAATTTCAAAGTTTCGGAACCCAGAATAGAGATGGTGCTTGAAATGACGTAAGTGAGCTGACACAAAATAACCGAGTTGGCTCCCTTAGTCACATGAGTTCTATTTTTGAAATATCATTTTACGAGGACTACCGCGTACTTTTGTCCCCGCGGGTCCCCGTATGTCCGCGGATATTCGACGGTCTTAAATACGCGGTATTTTAATACGTCGTTTGCGTTGCTCGAAAAGTCGATACATTTGTAAGCGTTCTATTTTATTGACGGAGCGTGCTTTTTAGTACGCCGTGGAAAAAAGTAAGTAGCCGTTTGTATGCAGCGTTTTTTTGTCAAGGCTAAATTTGTGATTTTGAAATCATTATATCCCGAGAGGTTTTCACGATAGCGAACTTTTTCTTTCGCAATTTTTCTTTTATTTTATGATCTTTCGATATAAATACAAATAAAAATACTGCAAATGACCCTATTGTTTTGATACAAAATTTCAAATTAGGAATAAAAGAATGCAAGATTTAGGTACTTCGTGTACTGTAATACATCATTTATTTGAACCATACCTAATCTATATAATAATATATATATTTATCGTCACGTCAGAGAGAAATTGCCCTAAATGCAATTCTCTTTACGTTTTCAACAAAGCAAGAGAGACGTGTCGTAATTTGCACTCGCTCTAACTTGCAGTTCCAAGTCAAAGTTGTTCCATTTCAAGTTGTAGGAACTTAAAACGTTTTATCCCGTACAAACGTTCTATATAAAATTATTATCAAGGAAATAACACTTTGGAAGTAATATTAATAACGTATTGAATAATAAGCGTAAGTGGGTATTTTCAGGAGAACGAATTAGGAATGATATTACGTTCGTGGCGCCATCTGCACCTAAAAGTGGGTGCACACTCGACGACATTGGCACTGTCTCCTCCATAAAGCTATTAAGAAGTCTGGACCCAAATGTATACGATAGCGAAAGAGAAAGCGTAGCACCGAACTCTATATTACCAAATAGTTTTTCGGAGCGTATTACAATCTTCAAGTGAACCTTCCAGTTAAGTATTCTTTAATTTTCACTTAGCTATATCCAAGGAGGGTTGATGTCAAGTAAAAACAAACGCCAAATCCTTGGCAATATGAGGTTCGAAAGAAAAGATATTGCGCAAGCTTCATCAATAAAGGGATAAGAGCAGGAAGATGAACTTCAACCCACTTCGGGCTAAGCCAGACGTTTCCCCGATGATGGCCGAAGCTTAAACTTTGCCTGATCTCTATTAACAATGAAAGCATACAGGATGATTTTTGGTCGTCAACGTTCCCGAAAACTACGGAATCTCCTCATCATCACGATCATTTTTCTCCATGGAAGCATACCTGGGAAGTGTCTGGTTTCCAAAATATTAGGGTCCAAAGTTGAGTAAATAGACTGCGTTTTTAAGCATAAATGCACATAGACGCGCGTAGCAGGATTTTTTCACGAAAAATAATTAATATCTGTCTATAAAAAAACTAAATTAAACACTAGACACTATAAATTTCGCACGATCAAGGAATTTAAAAAAATTTTTCAAAAAAATATTTTTTTTTTCCCAGCATTTTTTTTGACATAAACTTACTTTATTTCATGTATAGAATACGTACCCTTCGTTAAAGGTGGCCACTAAAAAACACCCTGTATTGTTATGCATCCACGAGAGCCAGCATTTCAGTGGTAGTCAACCCGAAAGCACTTGTGCGAGAGTATAAAGGCACCAATGTGGGCCGATGGAACAGTGCCTAATGGTTCGTAAACGTTCGGGCTCTCGGACAAACACGATAGCAGTACAAGTACCACTGCATTGCCTACTCCTGTATATTAGTGCTAACTCACTGGGATGTATCTCATGGTAGGTGAATATCGGAGAAACGTTGCTGTAGTGTAATAGGGGTGGAATGAAAATACAGGTTCGAGAATCAGTAATGAAGTAAAGTTTGCGAATATTTCGAGAGCTTTCTACGTGAGATATAAGTACAATTGATATATTAAAAACATAGGCAAAATACTGTTATAAAATTATTAATAAAGAAATGGAAAAAATTCTTCACCCGAGTGGGAATCGAACCCACGACCACTGCATACCGCGCTAGTTGCTAGTAGTAGTAGTGAATACTGTTATATAATATATTAAGTCTATGGGTATAAATATATCAATAAATAGCTATTTTACATAAATATATACATGGCTGTGTTCCCGAAACTGAGTAGCCAGGACTGAAGGAACTTAAAGAATATTACACAGCTCGGTTTGCATATTGGGTGCAGTACAGATGTAAATGAACAGTGACAAGTTGTTACAAAGCTATTTTACATCAACAATAAATTATTGATAAAATATTATGACCCTCGAACTCACTCAATAGAATTTGTATTGATTCCAGAAACGAATCGAACAAAGAAACATCTCAAAAAATAACGGACGCTAACAATTGCTACACTTTCCAACAAAAGTATTCGTCAGACAATGCAAAGAAAGAAATTTTATATTTAATGCTTAGCAGCCGTTATTTCCACAGCCCCCTTGAACGCCAAAAGGCGTTAAGAGTCCCTTTGAGAATGTCGTCAATGTTTTTTTATACTATTTTTCTTTGTTTCTGATCCCTCTTCAGTACCTCTCCGGCCGTTAAGTAAAATATTTGACCCGTAAAATAATTGCCTTCGTAATTTTTCGCTCGCTTCTTCTTTATTATTAGAAAGACAAAAAGAAGTTTTCACTCATTAATTTTAGATAATTATTACGCTCTTGTTATTATAGCGCTGGCTTTGAGGAAAATGATGGTACAAGGGGATTTTACAGACAATGGCGGACAAGGACGAGTATAATTAAAATGATCATTAGGCAGATATCAAACAACATAATAAGGAAAAACTAAAAATTCATAAATTATATTTTCCGTGTGTTAATTAGGTATCCTACTTAATTAAGTAGGTACATACTTTAAATTATCAATACCAACATTTCTAATTAAATATACACTTACTTTACCGTGAAAGCTGTGACGAATAAACACAAATAACTTACTAACTTCTCACGTAATTAACGTTTTTTAAACATTGGCTCCAATATGTAATAATAACATGTGTCTAATTTATCATACGATATAGGTATTTAGGAATTATTAATTATTATATATTATTAAAATATAGACCACCTACACATACTAGGCAACAATACACTAACTGGATTTCCTTGTGAGTAAGGTACACTCTGTGCAAGAAAACTTGATAAAAATACTAAGCTCATATTTAACGACATCTAGCGGAATTTTCACGAACTAAGAAAATGTAAGAAGACCTACTAAAACGGAAGGAGGTCACACCGACAACAAGGCGTATCCAACCATATTATTTTCACGCTCCTCACGTTTCTGATTCCAAGAGGAGCCTCTAGGTGTCATTACCAGTAACTTTACGAAAGAAAATTCCTTTTTGCATCTTTTTTGTTGTTCATATGTTTTTATTTCATAGATAAAGTATTGTGAGTGAAGATATATATTATAATATAATTTTATTTAGGACTGATTCACTTCTCAAATCCTGTATATCTCTCAAGGAATAAATGGACTAAATATATAGGGCTTAATAAATAAGAAAATCTTCTAGGAAAACTATTATCAAAAAACAATGCTGGGATACAAATAAAATACATAGAATCTATGATTATAAGCTTATAAGTTAATACTTGACTGAGACGTGGAACTATCATACCCACAGTTTATCCTAAAATAAAACTATCCTATTTTATCCAATTCGGACATCCTCTAATAAAGAATACTACCTACTACAATATTGTACCAAATTGTCATGTCAACAGATATAACACCAACTTTACATAGTACTCGTATCTAGGAGATTGTTATCCAACACATACACAATGTATGTCTGCAATTCAACTTTGATTGAGTTGGAATTGCTTTGTGACTATGAACTTTTATAACTCCACGCCGACTCGGGGGTATAACGTTTAAATTATTTGACTATTCGCTACAAAACGCAAAACGTGTTGGAAATTGCATGTGTATAATTTAAAAGACTTTGGAGGAATAATTACAAAGAGCGTTTTTTTTGCATATTTTTATGAGTTTATTAGGAGCGATAGTCCACATGACTCCATCAAATTTATCGGCCTATTGCAGTCCAGTTCTGGACGTAGACCTCCCGCATGTCACGAGATGAGGCCAAAGGGTGTTTTTTGACATATGGGGGGAAAAAAAAAGAAGAAACCTTTATCTAAAATAATATTTTGGGAAGCATGGACGGGTTTTACTTGCATCTTACGTTGCTTTCATATTTCGCGTCTTAGTATTAATTTGTGACTTAGGTAGATACTTCATTTTTATGTCAGTGATATTGCTTTATCTAGTAAAAAAAAACATCTTTTTTCCCTAGATACGATGTTGTACGAGTATGTTAATGTAAGAAAAAAAGGTTAGAGTACTGTACAGATCTCATACTAAACTTACAGCTTATCGCGGTGATCGTAAACAAAATTGTACCTTACCTGTGTTGACAGTCTGCTCCGTGGGCCCCCGACGATTTTCGTCAATCGCCATAGACAAAAGGAGGGTGAATATTAAACGGATGGCAACACTTGAGCCGGTTTTTCATCAGCCAGAAACACCCCTGCTTTCAAGCGCTCCTTTTGAGATCCCGCGCAAGATTAGGCACTAGTTCTTATGGTGTAACCTTAGTGATGTGATAGTTTTGAAGTTTGTTTTTGTAAAAATAAGTTATATTGAGTTATAGGTAGGTACTTTAGAAAATTCGCTAATCACGTCGGTAAACCATATTATTATGAATTAATTTTATTGCAAACGAAATTACAAAAATAACAAACGCTTGTAACAAATTCAAATTCAAATTTCGACATGAAAGCATTAACAACTTGTTTGTTGATGGTCTTTTTATGTGTTACTTCTATGTTCACACCCCAAAATGAAACCGCTACCAAACAAAAAAGGAGGTGAATTTAAACAACCCAAGATATGCAGTTTATTTTACGATAGATTTTTCAATCTGTACAACTAATTTGGTGCTGTAGAATTAAAAATTAAGAAAAATAATACAAGGCGAGCTTGTGCTGAGATTTCTTCTAGGCAATAAAAACAAAAGCGTTAACTACCTGCTTAATCCATACCTATGATAAGTAGATAGTACTGCTACATACATACGGTATTTTATATAAAAAATGTTCCAAAAATATATCGACATCATCCCAGTCCCATCCCTACCTCGTTACTACACGTCATCAGTAGTGTAGCCGTCGCCACTCGACGCCGCGATGATTCAGCATTTTCAAATCCAAAGGCCTTTTACGAATCCACTCTTTCTCATTCAAACGCCACGATTTTTTTTTTCGAATCTTTGGAGCGTTTGGAGGTTTAGTGCCGCACGCAGTCTAAACGTAATGCTACGTTTGAAATGTAGAAACTTTTCAGCGGCGTTCGCAGATAATAGGTTGTGTTTGAACTAGAACATGGTTTCGTATTCCTTTTTTCAACATTTTTCGAGGGTTCTTTCCAGGTTCTTTCTATGATTGTTTCTGAAGAAGACAAGGACTAGTCAGACATTTGTTTATTATATTTTCTAGAGACATAAGTTTATTCGTAATTATTATTATAGCTGATTTTTTTACACTGTTTCCAACAAAATTTTCAATTCGTGGAATTTAGCTAATTGTACCAGATTATATTATTAAAAATATAAATGCATATAGGAAACCTATCTTAGTTTAATAAACTTTTATCAAGAATCATCAGGTACTTTACCAAAATATAGATAACTTCCCACAGTTTCAACGCAAAAAGTTACATAAAACAGCCGGTTTGCTCTCTGTAGCCGCTTTAAGCTCGCTCCGCCATTCTATCGGGAAAACGAACGATCGCCATGAATTATAGATAAACATCAAGCGATACATATATGGCTTAACTTTACTGAATGCTTTAGAATCGATCTCTTTTGTGCTTTATTCAGATACTTCCATACTTTCATTGTTATTCTATTTTCTTTTGTAGGTAGTGAGTGATCAAGGGAAAAGGTTATATAGAGTATTTTGATGTAATCTTATACGTACAAGAAAGTACTAGAAGTCAAGATAAATCTCTGAATATTGTAGTGAAATGAAGATTAAATCTGAGATATGCAAAAATTCTCTTAAGATCGGTTCTTGCCATTGGCTGTTAATATTTTCTTGCGCACTGTAAACAATTTATAAGAAAAAAAAATATACGGGGTAAAATAACCTGATTTTATAAAGATGTTGTTAATAAAGCATCTTGTATTATAAAAATTAACCACAGTTTGTATTATACTCCAACAATCAAATAGTCACACGTAACCATTATTTGAAAGTACCTATTTAAATAACCACATAAAACAATTTCATTGAACCTTGGAAACTCGAAGTATTTCTAGAAACTGAAGTAAAGTTAATTAGCTTATTTTTACTAAGAAATAAAACAACTCAGCGCTGTGTTAAAATTTTTACTGCCATAATGTTACGGAACACCTGTGTTAAAATAACTGGCCTATGAAATGGGAATTCATTGCGAGCCTTGTTTTCTTCTAATTGCAAAACATAAATACAATGCACGTAATTTCCCTTACCTTTAATGATTTACCCATAATTACAATATGCCTACATTCCTACAATATTGCGTATACTCGTATACTCGTAATTTGGGAAAATCTGTGAGCTCCATCTTTATTTATAGACCTACTGGGAACTGAGCGTTGTGTACCCACGTTCAGAATATTTAACACTTAGAATAATGATTTTCGGCGAAGACCAATCTTAGATTAATTTAAGATTTAACATTTCTTTACTCAGAATGTAGATCCAAGAGCGAGTCTTATTTGTAATTCGAGTCTGTGAAAGTAGGTTTGAAATTATATTTTACCATTCGCCATATACTAAAATGTTTACTCTTCATGTACATATTTTATACTATATCCCATAAAAAATGTATATTCCTTCAAAAGCTTGATCTTTCTATGTGATTGGTACTTACACTCTTTTACTATTGCTAGATGTATACTAAGTACATAGTATTTCGAGTAAATTGGTTTCCTTAAAATTATTTTTTTCTTGTTTTTCTCCTAGCTTATGGTAGAAATCGAAAAAAAAGAGTATTTGGAAAATGCGTTTAAGATGTAGCCGTTTTGATTTTGTATCAAAATATTGTAAAAACTAGAAATCACAAAATTTTCGAGATGTGTCCCTATAGTATGAAAGCTGCGATATATAGATTATAGAATAACTTTAATGTGATTTTAGGTAAAAATTAACTTCTTTCGTAAAATAAAATCATACCGGCTACACACAGACGCTACCGCGCGCTCCAATTTGCAACCGCGGCATACAAAGAGTTTTAATATCGCCTTCAAATTCAACGAGCAATATAATGTTTCTTGAGTAATATTGCTCACAATGGACGTCTGTAAAGTGAATGCGAAATTGCTACTCACCCTTGACGCTTCTGGTGGTGATTAATGCGAAGTGGCTATATTATGTAATTAATGTTCCTACATATTTTTTTGTAGTTACGATTGATGATCGTGCGTACCTGTAGTAATAACATCTCAGATGCGGAAATCAGGATTTCCCGTAGACTCCCAAAATAATCTAAAATAAAAAATCTATTTTTATATCGAAATCTGTCTTCTAAATTCCTCCTATAAAAGAGCTCGTAGGCTTTGTTCAACCAAAATTGTGGTTGTGCAGAGGTTATTAAACCCTTAAGAGAGTAAAGAGGAAAATCAACCTCTTATGTGAACTTTGCGATGTTAACCTTTTGTTACCCTTTTCCGTTGGAACAAAGAGTAGGCAAATTACACCAATTTGGAATGCTGAGTTTGATGTAGGCTCGACTGAGTTGTTAACTGTGACGTCGATACTAGCGACACATTCTTTTTGTTTACTGTATTTATGTCTAAGACGAAGGACGAACTTCGACTTGATAAAAATACATTCATGTTTAGTCGGTACTTTATGCATATACTGAGATTCTTTGATGCGGAGCTACACTAGAATACATCAGTTGCTTCATGTCGGATGAACTCGGGCATTGAGGATAAGCTAGCAACGTGTCACTGGTCATGAACATCTGTCCCCGCTATTGTAAACGTGCTTGTGGATACTCCTTTATGATCCTGCAGTTCTGGCGACCCTGTTTTGGGAACACAGTCAAGTGTAGGTGATTTTTTGACTGGACACTTCGCAATTATTTTTTTTTAATATATCGGTATTTTGAAAAAAAAAACGTATAATACTAAAGCTACTTCTCTTCCCGGGCATACTGTACAAGTCAGTAAAGGGACAATAGGGTCTTTGTGTTTTGTAGGCGATGGGTTGACCACCTGTCACTACTAACCGAACTTGTACATCTCAACTATACCCTCAAAATTGGTCAGAAGTGGCACCATGTGGTCCTATCGGCCTTTGGTGCTCTGCTTACCCCGTAAGGGATAAAGGCGTGATTATATGTATGTATTTTGATTGTATTTTATATGAAATAATATCATTGCTTTATTTTAATCTCTTTATGTAACCGTAAACTGTAAGCGATTGTCCGTGTTTTTTCTCTATTAATACGCTACTCGGAATGTAGCAGACTGAAGTGGCAGTGGGCCGGTCACATTTCTCGTAGAACCGATGGACGGTGGAGTAAACGGGTTCTCGAATGGAGACGGCGCCTCGGCAAGTGTAGCGTTGGGCGCCCTCCGGCCAGATGGACCGATGACTTAAAGAGGACGGCTGGTAGTGACAGAATGGCAAAAACGGGAGATGGAGCCATGTGGCGTACACTGGGGGAGGCCTACAGCAATAGGCTGATGACGACGAATGCGCTACTGATATGATCTTTAGTAAGCAAGCAGTTAAATCAAATGCTGTAAAATGGTGTAGCTTTGAAACCTTATATCCTAGTGATCGTTTAAGCAACTATTTGTAAAAATTCAACAGCTAAATATAAATTTCACTATGGGTGCGCCCACCACCGGGCCGGGTGGTGGACGCACACATAGTGAATGTTTGAATTGTAAAGCCTAATACAATTTCATTTAAATATAAACTATAGAATAGTAAGCCACGTTCCAAGTATTTTAGATAGAGCACTATTTTTAAAGTCGCGGTTAACTGGTTTTTGGCAAGGCTCGTGAAATTCCCTCTGCAAGATTAAATTTATGCTTTCAACATTAAATAATTGTGTACGCATTTTATCTAGCAACCCTTGTTTTATATTTTTCAATTAAGTATCGCACGTATAAGTTTGTACATATGAATCGATCTATAGTGAGGTTATTTTACAGCATTTCGCCTAACATAGCCCATTTTTACACTCTGTAGGTATGTACCTATCCCATCCCATATGAGATGCACACTCGTATTTATTTATGTCTTTACGGTATATCTACCTGATCCAACACCCCATAGTAAACGGCGAAGTAAATTTAATACGAATAAATTTATGAAGCGATAACATGTATAGTAGGTAGCCGGTGCGAACCAATAAAATATTTTATTTTATGTTTTCTTTTATGAGCCATATTTTATATGTAATAAGAGATCGGATGTATTAATATGAATACAAGCTGTTCTGCGAATACGTACACGTCGACTACAAAAAACGTTCGATTCCACACTTCACAGCATATAAACCTAGTCCCACGCTAAGATCCCTGAGATTTTTAGTTGGGGGTACAAAGATATATAAATACATAAATAATTATAGAAACATCACATGGAAATAGACATCGATACTAACCATATCAATGTTTGCACCTACTGGGGTTCTCAGAACCTACGGTGCTTGGCGGGCAGCCCGGTCACTACCAGCTACACCATTCGGCAGTCAAATAAATATACAACCCACTAATCGTAGAGGTACGCTATGCACTTTGTAGAGGTGTATGTAGAGACTAGTGGGGCAAGCACGAACCTCTCAACAAGCCGTAACGCTACCGTCATATTGTCAAACCTCATAGATTTTTTCTGTAAGTCGACAGCGTTACGTAGCGAAAAAATTGTGCTAACCCCCCGGAGCGAAGACCTATCAATAATCTAAGTCCCTCATTTTTATTTAGTGCTTACGTTCCAGGCACGCATCTTTTACCTTAGCCTACATTCTTCAATATCTTTATTATGTCCACTTCGGTTGGTTCACATTGGCCCTTTTAAAACACCTCATGTACAGAGCTGATTTTTTCAATGGTCAGATAGACTATCTGAAAATTATATTTGATGCCATCTCTCTCTAAAACTCGATCAAGATAGAGACAGCAGCAACTTTATCCTTCAGGCTCTCGATATAGGTAGGTTCATAGACGACTATTGTGAAAATTGGCCCTGAGTAGATAAAATATTGTTCTTAGACTCTCAAAAGCACGTTGTACTATTACATCTTAACTAAGTAAACCTTACAGGATGTTCCAAACTAGTTTAAAAGTAACACTTGGTTTACATGCACATGCCCGGCTAATGGGGTAAGTTTAATTGGAGGCTTCCACGGCCAGACCCACGTATTTATGGTCACTAAACCTGTACGAGTACACTACTGGGTATTTACATCGTGAAGTGTTAGCAGATATCTACTGAAATGTTGGCTTCAGACTCCGATTTGTAGCAGAAAAAAACGTAGATTGCAGATTTAGCACGCAAAAGAAATAAATTTATTTTTTTACGAAGACGAAATCTATACATATAATAAAAATGTAACGGATCGCTGTCTGTACATATACGAGAAAAAATATTATAGGAGACCTTTGTTAACGCAATAGTACCCAAAAGAATGATTTTTGGAATTTTTGTCTATTTGTCTGTGCGTTTGTGCACGCTAATCTCAGAAACGGCTGAACCGATTTCGATGCAGTTTTCAGGAATATATTTTGACAGGTCCCACTTAACATATAGGCTACTTTTTATCCCGGGAAAATGTTTTTATCCCGGATAATTTTGACATTTTGTTTTTTCTGTAGTCCACGCGGACGGAGTCGCGGACGTCCACTAGTATTGAATATAAACAACATAATTTAAAAAATCAGCAATGTATCCAACAATTAGAGAGACTTATGAGACAACTGACGTTGATCACCAATATTGCAAAATATTAGATATATAAGACAGCAATATTAAAAAATAAATACTGTAAATAGGAAAATCTTGCAAAGACTTTTGACAAGGTAGGTTCCTTTTCCAGCGCTTCACATGGCCATTTCAAATCGTAAGCCAATATTTTTTTCTTTATAAATTTTATTCATTTCACACACGTAGACTGCTAAAAATTCGTATACCTATACTTGCCTTATTTAGTGTAAGTCTTAGATAAGAATCAATCTCGAAACAATGCAGGCAATGAATATCTCGAGCTATTTATAGCAGAGGTAGAAATTTCCATTGCCGCAGACGAACTATAAGCACTCTTTAAGCATCGTCACAGATTTTAAATGCTACTTTTATAGAGACAAATGACCAAAGTTTCCTTTTATGGCAAGAAATGAGTTTTCGAACTGTTTCAGATGGTAAAACTTTGATACAATCTTTAGTTTTTTTTAATTATTAATCTTTGATCCATGCTTATTTTCTCTTCTTACTGATACATAAATGCGAAAGTAACTCTGTCTGTCTGTCGCGCTTTCACGCCAAAACTATTGAACCGGTTTGAATGAAATTTTACCGTTAGTACAGCCTGAGAAAGGATATACATACCTAGGCTAACATAACATTTTGGACACTTTTTTTTCTAAAATCCGCGTGGACGGAATCGCGGGCATCCGCGATATGCAACCAATATGTTTGAAGAGAAAGTTTGTCAAAATTTTTTTATTGGTTGTACGACCATTGTATCTCGTTATTTTATATTTTCATTTAGCTAATTAAATGCTTGGCTATGTCTCTTCGTTAAAATATTTCTGTGGGTTTATGTTTACGTAAATCTGGCGGTCGATAAATGCATAATGTAATAAGCTATAATGAACGACACAGAGGCGGCTGACTTAACGAGTTGAACTTAATTTTCAAAATAGGGTAAAAGTCAACCATATTGTTTTTATGTAAGTAACACTTTACTGAAAAGAGCAGATTTTAATCTCAAGTGAAGAGGTAAATGAGAATATTAAATATATAGATGGTACACAAATTAAAAACAAAAGTAGTTTCTAAAATAACTGTTAACTCTGTCTGTAATAATGTAAATATAACTTTTTTTGTAATTAGTAGTTCTGTGTGCTTTTTTACACCATTTTGATTTTAATAATAATCCATCACATTGCGCTTAAATAAATCACTTCGTCATAAGACATTAATTATGTATACTTACTTATCATTATGTTAATCCTTGTGCAAACCTTTCATAAACCCAGTCGAAATGCAACACGACTTTTGCTACGCAGCCGTAGTCTGTCTACGGTTCATACGGCTCGTTCGTAGCAACAGTTGCTTTCCGACCGAGCTACGAATCGCGCAGTTTTCGTTAAAATGATCGTACATTTTCGTAATAATTGCGATTATTAATAATTTAGATTATTAATAATTTAATATCAAAATTTTAGGATCATTTATTTTTTAATTGGTGATTAAATTTAATATTTATGGGATGAAAATAACTTAACTAAGACTTTAAAAATGTGTCGTGTGTTTTTTGTTTTGTGCTTTTTCGTGATATTTGTCAAAGGTATGCTCGTCATTTATTAAAATACTGCGATAACACTACTAGTGAATACATGTAACTATGGGTATATCTTGATGAACTACAGTAAAATCCTAGTCTTAATATTCTGAAGTTATACACTAAAGTTGATGTAATTTTTTGGGATAGACAATTTTGATTTATGTTTTCTGTTAGTACTTTTTAAATGTTACAAGTATTAGGTAGGTTTGTTCAAAAACATAACTGTTATATTTATTAATAAAGTAAATAATTAAATTCTCCAGTGACAATTTATTTGTCGTGAATTAGTACGTAACAAAATACAGGTAGATACAAATTATATCATATTACTTTAAAATATGCGATGAATTTTCCTTGTGAATAATCAGAATTGAGGGTTTACGATGGCGTTTCTAGTCGGAACTAACTAAAATAAACATATTCCAGGAATCACATTTTTAGAGATAATTTTTTCAATGCTCAGATAGCTTATCTGAATGATAAAGTTGATGTTGTCTCTAAATATCTCTCTCTTTATAATCTTGATAAAGTTTATAGGGAAAGACAGCATCAAATTTATCCTTCAGGTAAATCAGCCCTTAGTATTCAAATATTTTAAATGAGCTATTTCACTGTCTCCTAGTCTGTGAGCTAGCAGGTATGGTGTTTAGCTTAAACAATGTTAAAATTGTTTTGTAATAGCAGGTTGGAGAACTGCTATTACAAAACAATTTTAACATTGTTTAAGCTAAACATTTCCTAAATTTGTCAGACATTCAATAGATTTTGCTCTCAAATATTATCTTTAAACAATGTCTAAGTTTAAACGCGGTTTTGTAATAACACCGCTTATGTTTGATCATGGATTTTTTGCATGCCAAAGTTCGCAAAATAAGACACACTAATTTGACCTTATTTTGCAAATAAAGTATTTCGAATTTAAGGGACGATTCATATCTGAAGGAAAATCCGTCGCGTATTTGTCGGTCGCGTTACGTCAGAATTGGCAAATATATGACAAAACATTTCAACCTTTTACACTCAACCGATGATGCGTTAGTGCGTTTGCCTGTACGAGGGCAATCGCGCAAAATGACAACGTTAACGAAACGATTTAGGTTTTGATTTTGGTTCCATTTGACAACATTTCAAGTGTGATGGTGGATCGTGCAATTTAATTCAAAAACGTAAAAAATATTGATCACTAAATTATACACATTATTCCGACATTCCCTCTCTAGTAATGCAAGCCAGCCGAAAGATGGGCGATATACATCCTACATACTCCCACCATTGTCAAATGGAACCAAAATCAAAACCTAAAACGTTTCGTTAACCTTGTCATTTTGCGCGATTACCCTCCTGGAGATACGCTCGATGAATATTCCGTAAGATATGAACGCACCCTTAATTTATTTGCTTTTTCTTCCCAGTTTCAATCTGCCTCCGCGTAAAGGGCCTTTCAGTACCTGCCCTGAAGCAGGTCGGTGACGTCACCACCCTGACCTGCGAGTACGACCTGGAGGGCGCCGGCCTGTACTCCGTCAAGTGGTACCGAGATAACGAGGAGTTCTATCGGTACATGCCGCGGTTGAAGCCGCCGCAGCGCGCTCATGCTATTGAGGGAGTGTTTGTTGATGTCAGTATTTTGTATATAAATATAACAATCATGGCTGTGGGTATCGTACGAGGCGATTAAGGGTTTCCGGGAGGTGGACAGCAGCGCCTCCCGTGTTGACAACATAGTCCAAAATACAAACTGCGGTCACCAACCCGCCTGCCCAGTATGGTGACTGGGGGAGGCCTACGCGTGTCCAGCAGTGGACTGCAATAGGCTGATGATGATGGTGATAAGAATCATGTAGTCAATGTAGTCATATTTTCAGCATGGACACGACGGCTCTACATAACGATGTTTCTCTCTCACAGTGGAAATAATCCTGCTTTAAGATTTCATCGATCGGTTTGATCCTGATGTCACTCATAGGCAGTTAGTTATACCAAAAGGTTTCGTTTTACCATTTCGGTCGAAAGTTCGGTAATAAACATTTTCGAATAAAAACTTTAAAAGGGACAAAGTTAAAGTTTAATACTTAGATAGATAAAAGCTTTGTCCACCGTAGTAGATAGAAGCACAGATTAAATTAATTGTTACTAGATTTAAAGGTCAATTCCGGCAGTCACACTTAACTTAAACCTAAAAACTTAGATTAATGATAGGTCTTCGCTCCGCTCTGACTAGATGGAGTACAAAGAATATACTATGGAGTACTATCAACAAACAATAGCTCCGTGAATGCGGCAATTTTATCATGATTGATGACATGACTGACATGACAATCATCAATGACAATTTGCAAGGATGCTAGTATGCGTGAAGAATTGTATTGCCAACTGCTTAACTTTACCCGAATGAAGGAAAACTAATGCAGAAAGCAACTAAAATTTTGCAATAAATTAAAATTGATTATGATATTAAGAGAATGGGGGGGTGTGAAAGAAGACGTACTCGTAGTGACAAGAATAGAGAAAGGTACGCTTCGATGGTTTGGTCATTTGGAGAAGATGGATGGAAGGCAATTAACGAAAGAGTACCTTACTTTACTGACAATAAAACAATAATTAATATTACTTTTTTTAATTATATCATAAACATTAACTATTAAAAAATGCATCTTCATCGAGATTAGATCCCATAACTTCGTTTTTCTGATTTCCACCAACTTTCTTCTCGACTAATTTGTACCTACTACATCAGTCTAACGATCAGAAATAACTGGATGGGCAGGAAATCTGCACCAAGCAAAGAAATTTTGGATGTTTGGTACTCAGTTATTTGTTTATGCAAAAACTAACTATTTTAGATAAAAGGAGAATGGGCAAAATATCTCCACCGACCAATAAGGACCAGACGTACATTGTTGGAAAGCGCTTTTTGTGACTATGAATTCACAAAAACTTGCCTTTTAAGTAAATAAGGAAAATATTTTTTTATGCTAGTTTTTTAAGATTTCTTTTAACTATAACTTTTTTCAACGCTTTGAGCATCACCCTTATAGTAACAATTGATAGTCACAAAAGAGTTTTCAAACGATATAGGTCTGATCGTTACTGATCGGTACTCATACATTTTTGCCCATTATCCTTTGGCACTAATTTATCTCTATTTCATTGGAATTTCTAACCGCACCTATCATTTACTCTTAGATAATAATAACAAATTCACATACATATTACAAAATCTGCACCACGGGGAACTATTTTTGTATCGGCGGCAACACTGAATGTCGTTTATTATTCATGATAATTTTCTGTTGAAATTTCATAATTATGAGATACTTACTGATGGTATGTGATCTCTAGCCTCTTTTTTATACATTGTAGTATATTTTTTTACACATGTTCACTATTCAAACAGAAATTTTACTACGAAATATGATTAAAATTTAATAAAACTGACAGTAGTCATAATGGCATATTGTTGACAACTAGACTGTGGAGGTTCGAGCTCGTGTCTGACGTGTACGGCAGAGTATTTGTTGCTGAATTTATTATTAGGCCGAGTACTTCTACAGAGGGGAGCGAAGCGGAGCGAATCTTTATTCTAAGCCTAAAAGTTTATATATACTGACATATTCTGTCAGTCACTTTTCTGACAGTTGGCGACTTTAATTTAATTTAAATTAGTAGGTACGTCCATTTGACTTTTCAACTTTTTTAAAATTCGCTTTAAGTTTACGCGTAAAAACCTGTTTGGTCAAAGTTTTTGACGTTACGTAGGTATACCTAGTTCACATTGATTCACATGTTATTTAGGATCGTTATGTGATCAGAGTTTTCATTGATGCATATTGCATATTCCTATTTACGAGACGGCACATAAAAAAATTTTGGCGACCTAATTAGGTAATTCAAATCTGTAAGCTTATTCTGAGCAAAAATACAAAAGGGACCTATAGATTACAAAAAAAAATTTATGCATACCTACCTACCTGATAATTACTGGCATAATATTATAAAATCAATGAAAAAAAAATTACCCGTGTGAGATAATACATTACATAATAGACACGGCTGTATTGTAAAATGCGGAAGCCAGAGCTGCAGGATCACGAAGGAGATCCTTACAGCCACGTTAATCGTAGTGGGGTCAGATGTAAGATCAGTGACAAGTTATTAGCTCATCGCCTGAGGAAAGACAATTGAATTCCTTAGTCGACTCTTACGACATGCACGAAAGAAGCGACTTATGTAGGCACCTAGGTATTCTTGTAAAACCCTGCGTCAGGACAGGCAACTACCTAATACCTATGTTTAACAATTTGTTCCCAGTTGGAGAAATCCAGCGCTGGTCGAGTCCACCTCCAGAACCTGACACTGAAGTCACGGGGCCTGTACGGCTGTGAAATCTCTGCAGAAGCACCCTCGTTCCAAACTGTTTTCATGGAGTCGTTTATGACAGTATTTTGTGAGTTTTAATTAAGTATACTTAATTAATGATTTTCATGGAAAACTTCATTAACTGCTTATAGGTATAGGTAGGTACCTAAGCGATTTCTGTTTCAATAACTACGTACTAACTATACTACGTTTGTACCTCATAACGTAAGCTAATTAGGTGGTAGGTACCTTATATCGAAAGAAGCTCTACTTTCAATCCAGAGTATTCCAGAGAGCTAGTTTCGATAATTATAGGCACTTCACTTCTTTTGGTCTGCTGGAAGAAATCTTTTGAAGAGATAAGCACGCCATTGTACATTTCTCCTGTACCTGTGAAAATTATGTGTATATTTTTAAATTGTGTGCAATAAAGTATAGGCGCCTGTTTGCTGCTAAAATAGGGACAAGCCATTATTCTCTTGGCTGTTTCATTAAGCTCTTATAATAACTACTTGTTTTTAGTTTTCCCTCGCGAAAGCCCAGTAATACTCGGGCACCGCCGGCAGTACGAACTGTTGGAGCCTCTGGATGTCAACTGTACCTCGCCTAGAGCGTACCCGGCACCTGATCTTCACTGGTTCATAGACGGTAGAAAGGTATGTCTGCAAATCTAATATAATATTATAGTTATGTAATTGGGTAGGTATTTCTTTGGTAGGTACTTTTGGTCTGGAAAAACAGAGAGAAATTACTAAGGTAGGTAGTCAAATTAATATCTAGGTAATATTAGGTACACACAAATCAGGTACCTAGAAAAGTAATTAACACAAACGCAATAAGTAGAAGCGAGGCATACTATACTTAGCCCTATAGGTGCCCTTCTGATCAGATCAGACTGTATCTAGTACCTACATAGGGAAAATTAGTACTAGATGTTCTCCTTAAGCGGGAATCGTTGTAAAATGCGTATTAGTCGAAATAAATAAAAATTAAATAGATACTATCATCCTCATACTCAAATCTAGAAATTAAAAATTTTCTATTTTTCTAATTATTATGTACTACAGGCTGCTCTTGCAGCGACTACCAACGAGACGTTTTATGAAATTTTAGATATAGGTATATTTATGTCGGTGAACTTAGCAACTCGTTTTCCAGCAGCTCAAAAATAAATCTGAGTTCTATTCTAGTGCAGGTGAGTTCTACAGTTCCTGATACCTTTTATAAATAGTTCTGGCATTTTTACCCTGAAAAACTTAAATTGAAAAAATGAGCTGCTAACTTCCCGTAGCAGATCACTTTTCAGTAAATGAAAAAAAAAAGAGAGTTCTATTAGCAAACAGGTGAGTTCTATAGTTCCTGATACTTTTTACAAATAGTTCTGCCCTTTTTCCATGAAAAACGTCAATTGAAAAATGAGCTGCTAACTTCCCGTAGCAGATCACTTTACAGCAAATCAAATTTTAATGGGTGTTATATTCACATGCAGCTCAGTTCTACAGTTCTTGATAGTTATTATAAATAGTTCTGTTGTTTTAACCTCTAAAAACGTCAATTGATGATAATCTGATAACTTTCCATAGAAAATCAAATCACAGCGGATCATGTAAGTTTATCGTTCCAAACAATTTTTAATGAATAACTCTTTCACAATATATTATTCCGTAGCAGACCTGCAACCTGAAACTAAACTCAAGTCCAGAACTCACGTAAAAAATCCAGCAGCTCATACCGGAATGTAGAAAATACACAAAGTATATAAAAACACTTTCAATCGTTCAAAAAAAAATCTCAAAACTTCTCAACAGCCAGAACTCTTTTGTTTTACATAGACCTGGAGTAGACCTGCAACCTGATACTAAAATCAAGCCCAGAACTCACGTAAAAGTTCCAGCAGCTCACACCTGAATGTAGAAAATACACAAAGAATACAAAACGCATTCAATCGTTCAAAAAAAAATCTCAAAGCATCTCAACAGCCAGAACTCTTTTGTTTTACATAGACCTGGAGTAGACCTGCAATCTGATACTAAAATCAAGCCCAGAACTCACGTAAAAGTTCCAGCAGCTCACACCTGAATGTAGAAAATACAAAAAGTATGCACAAACTATTCAATCGTTCAAAAAAAAAATCTCAAAGCTTCTCAACAGCCAGAACTCTTTTGTTTTCCATAGACCTGGAGTAGACCTGCAACCTGATACTAAAATCAAGCCCAGAACTCACGTAAAAGTTCCAGCAGCTCACACCTGAATGTAGAAAATACACAAAGAATACAAAAACACTTTCAATCGTTCAAAAAAAAATCTCAAAGCATCTCAACAGCCAGAACTCTTTTGTTTTACATAGACCTGGAGTAGATATGCAACCTGATACTAAAATCAAGCCCAGAACTCACGTAAAACTTCCAGCAGCTCACACCTGAATGTAGAAAATACAAAAAGTATGCACAAACTATTCAATCGTTCAAAAAAAAAATCTCAAAGCTTCTCAACAGCCAGAACTCTTTTGTTTTCCATAATTCTGGAGTAGACCTGCAACCTGATACTAAAATCAAGCCCAGAACTCACGTAAAAGTTCCAGCAGCTCACACCTGAATGTAGAAAATACAAAAAGTATGCACAAACTTTTCAATCGTTCAAAAAAAAAATCTCATAGCTTGTCAACAGCCAGAACTCTTTTGTTTTCCATAGACCTGGAGTAGACCTGCAATCAGATACTAAAATCAAGCCCAGAACTCACGTAAAACTTCCAGCAGCTCACACCTGAATGTAGAAAATACAAAAAGTATGCACAAACTATTCAATCGTTCAAAAAAAAATCTCAAAGCTTGTCAACAGCCAGAACTCTTTTGTTTTCCATAGACCTGGAGTAGACCTGCAACCTCATACTAAAATCAAGCTCAGAACTCACGTAAAACTTCCAGCAGCTCACACCTGAATGTAAAAAATACACAAAAAATATAAAAACACTTTCAATCGTTCAAAACAAAATCTCAAAGCATCTCAACAGCCAGAACTCTTTTGTTTTACATAGACCTGGAGTAGACCTGCAACCTGATACTAAAATCAAGCCCAGAACTCACGTAAAAGTTCCAGCAGCTCACACCTGAATGTAGAAAATACAAAAAGTATGCACAAACTTTTCAATCGTTCAAAAAAAAAATCTCAAAGCTTGTCAACAGCCAGAACTCTTTTGTTTTCCATAGACCTGGAGTAGACCTGCAACCTGATACTAAAATCAAGCCCAGAACTCACGTAAAACTTCCAGCAGCTCACACCTGAATGTAAAAAATACACAAAAATATAAAAACACTTTCAATCGTTCAAAAACAAAATCTCAGAGCATCTCAACAGCCAGAACTCTTTTGTTTTACATAGACCTGGAGTAGACCTGCAACCTAATACTAAAATCAAGCCCAGAACTCACGTAAAACTTCCAGCAGCTCACACCTGAATGTAAAAATACACAAAAAATATAAAAACACTTTCAATCGTTCAAAACAAAATCTCAAAGCATCTCAACAGCCAGAACTCTTTTGTTTTACATAAACCTGGAGTAGACCTGCAACCTGATACTAAAATCAAGCCCAGAACTCACGTAAAAGTTCCAGCAGCTCACACCTGAATGTAGAAAATACAAAAAGTATGCAACAAACTTTTCAATCGTTCAAAAAAAAATCTCAAAGCTTGTCAACAGCCAGAACTCTTTTGTTTTCCATAGACCTGGAGTAGACCTGCAACCTGATACTAAAATCAAGCCCAGAACTCACGTAAAACTTCCAGCAGCTCACACCTGAATGTAGAAAATACACAATGAATACAAAAACACTTTCAATCGTTCAAAAAAAAATCTCAAAGCATCTCAACAGCCAGAACTCTTTTGTTTTACATAGACCTGGAGTAGATATGCAACCTGATACTAAAATCAAGCCCAGAACTCACGTAAAACTTCCAGCAGCTCACACCTGAATGTAGAAAATACAAAAAGTATGCACAAACTATTCAATCGTTCAAAAAAAAAATCTCAAAGCTTCTCAACAGCCAGAACTCTTTTGTTTTCCATAATTCTGGAGTAGACCTGCAACCTGATACTAAAATCAAGCCCAGAACTCACGTAAAACTTCCAGCAGCTCACACCTGAATGTAAAAAATACACAAAAAATATAAAAACACTTTCAATCGTTCAAAACAAAATCTCAAAGCATCTCAACAGCCAGAACTCTTTTGTTTTCCATAGACCTGGAGTAGACCTGCAACCTGATACTAAAATCAAGCCCAGAACTCACGTAAAAGTTCCAGCAGCTCACACCTGAATGTAGATAATACAAAAAGTATGCACAAACTTTTCAATCGTTCAAAAAAAAAATCTCAAAGCTTGTCAACAGCCAGAACTCTTTTGTTTTCCATAGACCTGGAGTAGACCTGCAACCTGATACTAAAATCAAGCCCAGAACTCACGTAAAACTTCCAGCAGCTCACACCTGAATGTAAAAAATACACAAAAATATAAAAACACTTTCAATCGTTCAAAACAAAATCTCAGAGCATCTCAACAGCCAGAACTCTTTTGTTTTACATAGACCTGGAGTAGACCTGCAACCTAATACTAAAATCAAGCCCAGAACTCACGTAAAAGTTCCAGCAGCTCACACCTGAATGTAGAAAATACAAAAAGTATGCACAAACTTTTCAATCGTTCAAAAAAAAATCTCAAAGCTTGTCAACAGCCAGAACTCTTTTGTTTTCCATAGACCTGGAGTAGACCTGCAACCTGATACTAAAATCAAGCCCAGAACTCACGTAAAAGTTCCAGCAGCTCACACCTGAATGTAGAAAATACAAAAAGTATGCACAAACTTTTCAATCGTTCAAAAAAAAAATCTCAAAGCATCTCAACAGCCAGAACTCTTTTGTTTTACATAGACCTGGAGTAGACCTGCAATCTGATACTAAAATCAAGCCCAGAACTCACGTAAAAGTTCCAGCAGCTCACACCTGAATGTAGAAAATACACAAAGAATACAAAAACACTTTCAATCGTTCAAAAAAAAAATCTCAAAGTTTCTCAACAGCCAGAACTCTTTTGTTTTCCATAGACCTGGAGTAGACCTGCAACCTGATACTAAAATCAAGCCCAGAACTCACGTAAAAGTTCCAGCAGCTCACACCTGAATGTAGAAAATACAAAAAGTATGCACAAACTTTTCAATCGTTCAAAAAAAAAATCTCAAAGCTTGTCAACAGCCAGAACTCTTTTGTTTTCCATAGACCTGGAGTAGACCTTGCAACCTGATACTAAAATCAAGCCCAGAACTCACGTAAAAGTTCCAGCAGCTCACACCTGAATGTAGAAAATACACAAAGAATACAAAAACACTTTCAATCGTTCAAAAAAAAATCTCAAAGCATCTCAACAGCCAGAACTCTTTTGTTTTACATAGACCTGGAGTAGACCTGCAACCTGATACTAAAATCAAGCCCAGAACTCACGTAAAACTTCCAGCAGCTCACACCTGAATGTAAAAAATACACAAAAAATATAAAAACACTTTCAATCGTTCAAAACAAAATCTCAAAGCATCTCAACAGCCAGAACTCTTTTGTTTTCCATAGACCTGGAGTAGACCTGCAACCTGATACTAAAATCAAGCCCAGAACTCACGTAAAAGTTCCAGCAGCTCACACCTGAATGTAGAAAATACAAAAAGTATGCACAAACTATTCAATCGTTCAAAAAAAAATCTCAAAGCTTGTCAACAGCCAGAACTCTTTTGTTTTCCATAATTCTGGAGTAGACCTGCAACCTGATACTAAAATCAAGCCCAGAACTCACGTAAAAGTTCCAGCAGCTCACACCTGAATGTAGAAAATACAAAAGTATGCACAAACACTTTCAATCGTTCAAAAAAAAAATCTCATAGCTTCTCAACAGCCAGAACTCTTTTGTTTTCCATAGACCTGGAGTAGACCTGCAACCAGATACTAAAATCAAGCCCAGAACTCACGTAAAACTTCCAGCAGCTCACACCTGAATGTAGAAAATACAAAAAGTATGCACAAACTATTCAATCGTTCAAAAAAAAATCTCAAAGCTTGTCAACAGCCAGAACTCTTTTGTTTTCCATAGACCTGGAGTAGACCTGCAACCTGATACTAAAATCAAGCCCAGAACTCACGTAAAACTTCCAGCAGCTCACACCTGAATGTAAAAAATACACAAAAAATATAAAAAACACTTTCAATCGTTCAAAACAAAATCTCAAAGCATCTCAACAGCCAGAACTCTTTTGTTTTACATAGACCTGGAGTAGACCTGCAACCTGATACTAAAATCAAGCCCAGAACTCACGTAAAAGTTCCAGCAGCTCACACCTGAATGTAGAAAATACAAAAAGTATGCACAAACTTTTCAATCGTTCAAAAAAAAAATCTCAAAGCTTGTCAACAGCCAGAACTCTTTTGTTTTCCATAGACCTGGAGTAGACCTGCAACCTGATACTAAAATCAAGCCCAGAACTCACGTAAAACTTCCAGCAGCTCACACCTGAATGTAAAAAATACACAAAAATATGCAAAACACTTTCAATCGTTCAAAAAAAAAATCTCAAAGCATCTCAACAGCCAGAACTCTTTTGTTTTACATAGACCTGGAGTAGACCTGCAACCTGATACTAAAATCAAGCCCAGAACTCACGTAAAAGTTCCAGCAGCTCACACCTGAATGTAGAAAATACAAAAAGTATGCACAAACTATTCAATCGTTCAAAAAAAAAAATCTCAAAGCTTGTCAACAGCCAGAACTCTTTTGTTTTCCATAGACCTGGAGTAGACCTGCAACCTGATACTAAAATCAAGCCAGAACTCACGTAAAACTTCCAGCAGCTCACACCTGAATGTAAAAATACACAAAAAATATAAAAACACTTTCAATCGTTCAAAACAAAAATCTCAAGCATCTCAACAGCCAGAACTCTTTTGTTTTACCATAGAACCTGGAGTAGACCTGCAACCTGATACTAAAATCAAGCCCAGAACTCACGTAAAAGTTCCAGCAGCTCACACCTGAATGTAGAAAAACAAAAAGTATGCACAAACTTTTCAATCGTTCAAAAAAAAAAATCTCAAAGCTTGTCAACAGCCAGAACTCTTTTGTTTCCATAGACCTGGAGTAGACCTGCAACCTGATCTAAAATCAAGCCCAGAACTCACGTAAAAGTTCCAGCAGCTCACACCTGAATGTTAAAAATACAAAAATATAAAAACACTTTCAATCGTTCAAAAAAAAATCTCAAAGCATCTCAACAGCCAGAACTCTTTTGTTTTACATAGACCTGGAGTAGACCTGCAAACTGATACTAAAATCAAGCCCAGAACTCACGTAAAAGTTCCAGCAGCTCACACCTGAATGTAGACAAATACAAAAGTATGCACAAACTTTTCATCGTTCAAAAAAAAAATCTCAAGCATCTCAACAGCCAGAACTCTTTTGTTTTACATAGACCTGGAGTAGACCTGCAACCTTATACTAAAATCAAGCCCAGAACTCACGTAAAAGTTCCAGCAGCTCACACCTGAATGTAGAAAATACAAAAAGTATGCACAAACTTTTCAATCGTTCAAAAAAAATCTCAAAGCTTGTCAACAGCCAGAACTCTTTTGTTTTCCATAGACCTGGAGTAGACCTGCAACCTGATACTAAAATCAAGCCCAGAACTCACGTAAAAGTTCCAGCAGCTCACACCTGAATGTAGAAAATACAAAAAGTATGCACAAACTTTTCAATCGTTCAAAAAAAATCTCAAAGCTTGTCAACAGCCAGAACTCTTTTGTTTTCCATAGACCTGGAGTAGACCTGCAACCTTATACTAAAATCAAGCCCAGAACTCACGTAAAAGTTCCAGCAGCTCACACCTGAATGTAGAAAATACAAAAAGTATGCACAAACTTTTCAATCGTTCAAAAAAAAATCTCAAAGCTTGTCAACAGCCAGAACTCTTTTGTTTTCCATAGACCTGGAGTAGACCTGCAACCTGATACTAAAATCAAGCCCAGAACTCACGTAAAGTTCCAGCAGCTCACACCTGAATGTAGAAAATACAAAAAGTATGCACAAACTATTCAATCGTTCAAAAAAAAATCTCAAAGCTTCTCAACAGCCAGAACTCTTTTGTTTTCCATAGACCTGGAGTAGACCTGCAACCTGATACTAAAATCAAGCCCAGAACTCACGTAAAAGTTCCAGCAGCTCACACCTGAATGTAGATAATACAAAAAGTATGCACAAACTTTTCAATCGTTCAAAAAAAAAATCTCAAAGCTTGTCAACAGCCAGAACTCTTTTGTTTTCCATAGACCTGGAGTAGACCTGCAACTTGATACTAAAATCAAGCCCAGAACTTACGTAAAAGTTCCAGCAGCTCACACCTGAATGTAGAAAATACACAAAGAATACAAAAACACTTTCAATCGTTCAAAAACAAAATCTCAAAGCATCTCAACAGCCAGAACTCTTTTGTTTTACATAGACCTGGAGTAGACCTGCAACCTGATACTAAAATCAAGCCCAGAACTCACGTAAAAGTTCCAGCAGCTCACACCTGAATGTAGAAAATACACAAAGAATACAAAAACAATTTCAATCGTTCAAAAAAAAATCTCAAAGCATCTCAACAGCCAGATCTCTTTTGTTTTACATAGACCTGGAGTAGACCTGCAACCTGATACTAAAATCAAGCCCAGAACTCACGTAAAAATTCCAGCAGCTCACACCTGAATGTAGAAAATACACAAAGAATACAAAAAACATTCAATCGTTCAAAAAAAAATCTCAAAGCATCTCAACAGCCAGAACTCTTTTGTTTTACATAGACCTGGAGTAGACCTGCAACCTGATACTAAAATCAAGCCCAGAACTCACGTAAACTTCCAGCAGCTCACACCTGAATGTAGAAATACAAAAAGTATGCACAAACTTTTCAATCGTTAAAAAAAAAAATCTCAAAGCATCTCAACAGCCAGAACTCTTTTGTTTTACATAGACCTGGAGTAGACCTGCAATCTGATACTAAAATCAAGCCCAGAACTCACGTAAAAGTTCCAGCAGCTCACACCTGAATGTAGAAAATACACAAAGAATACAAAAACCATTCAATCGTTCAAAAAAAAATCTCAAAGCATCTCAACAGCCAGAACTCTTTTGTTTTCCATAGACCTGGAGTAGACCTGCAACCTGATACTAAAATCAAGCCCAGAACTCACGTAAAAGTTCCAGCAGCTCACACCTGAATGTAGAAAATACAAAAAGTATGCACAAACTTTTCAATCGTTCAAAAAAAAATCTCAAAGCATCTCAACAGCCAGAACTCTTTTGTTTTACATAGACCTGGAGTAGACCTGCAATCTGATACTAAAATCAAGCCCAGAACTCACGTAAAACTTCCAGCAGCTCACACCTGAATGTAAAAAATACACAAAAAATATAAAAACACTTTCAATCGTTCAAAAAAAAATCTCAAAGCATCTCAACAGCCAGAACTCTTTTGTTTTACATAGACCTGGAGTAGACCTGCAATCTGATACTAAAATCAAGCCCAGAACTCACGTAAAAGTTCCAGCAGCTCACACCTGAATGTAGAAAATACAAAAAGTATGCACAAACTATTCAATCGTTCAAAAAAAAATCTCAAAGCTTCTCAACAGCCAGAACTCTTTTGTTTTCCATAGACCTGGAGTAGACCTGCAACCTGATACTAAAATCAAGCCCAGAACTCACGTAAAAGTTCCAGCAGCTCACACCTGAATGTAGATAATACAAAAAGTATGCACAAACTTTTCAATCGTTCAAAAAAAAATCTCAAAGCTTGTCAACAGCCAGAACTCTTTTGTTTTCCATAGACCTGGAGTAGACCTGCAACTTGATACTAAAATCAAGCCCAGAACTTACGTAAAAGTTCCAGCAGCTCACACCTGAATGTAGAAAATACACAAAGAATACAAAAACACTTTCAATCGTTCAAAACAAAATCTCAAAGCATCTCAACAGCCAGAACTCTTTTGTTTTACATAGACCTGGAGTAAAACTGCAACCTGATACTAAAATCAAGCCCAGAACTCACGTAAAAGTTCCACCAGCTCACACCTGAATGTAGAAAATACACAAAGAATACAAAAACAATTTCAATCGTTCAAAAAAAAATCTCAAAGCATCTCAACAGCCAGATCTCTTTTGTTTTACATAGACCTGGAGTAGACCTGCAACCTGATACTAAAATCAAGCCCAGAACTCACGTAAAAATTCCAGCAGCTCACACCTGAATGTAGAAAATACACAAAGAATACAAAACACATTCAATCGTTCAAAAAAAAATCTCAAAGCATCTCAACAGCCAGAACTCTTTTGTTTTACATAGACCTGGAGTAGACCTGCAACCTGATACTAAAATCAAGCCCAGAACTCACGTAAAACTTCCAGCAGCTCACACCTGAATGTAGAAAATACAAAAAGTATGCACAAACTTTTCAATCGTTAAAAAAAAAAATCTCAAAGCATCTCAACAGCCAGAACTCTTTTGTTTTACATAGACCTGGAGTAGACCTGCAATCTGATACTAAAATCAAGCCCAGAACTCACGTAAAAGTTCCAGCAGCTCACACCTGAATGTAGAAAATACACAAAGAATACAAAAACACATTCAATCGTTCAAAAAAAAAATCTCAAAGCATCTCAACAGCCAGAACTCTTTTGTTTTACATAGACCTGGAGTAGACCTGCAACCTGATACTAAAATCAAGCCCAGAACTCACGTAAAAGTTCCAGCAGCTCACACCTGAATGTAGAAAATACAAAAAGTATGCACAAACTTTTCAATCGTTCAAAAAAAAATCTCAAAGCTTGTCAACAGCCAGAACTCTTTTGTTTTCCATAGACCTGGAGTAGACCTGCAACCTGATACTAAAATCAAGCCCAGAACTCACGTAAAAGTTCCAGCAGCTCACACCTGAATGTAGAAAATACACAAAGAATACAAAAACACTTTCAATCGTTCAAAAAAAAATCTCAAAGCATCTCAACAGCCAGAACTCTTTTGTTTTACATAGACCTGGAGTAGACCTGCAACCTGATACTAAAATCAAGCCCAGAACTCACGTAAAACTTCCAGCAGCTCACACCTGAATGTAAAAAATACACAAAAAATATAAAAACACTTTCAATCGTTCAAAACAAAATCTCAAAGCATCTCAACAGCCAGAACTCTTTTGTTTTCCATAGACCTGGAGTAGACCTGCAACCTGATACTAAAATCAAGCCCAGAACTCACGTAAAAAATCCAGCAGCTCACACCTGAATGTAGAAAATACAAAAAGTATGCACAAACTATTCAATCGTTCAAAAAAAAAATCTCAAAGCTTCTCAACAGCCAGAACTCTTTTGTTTTCCATAATTCTGGAGTAGACCTGCAACTTGATACTAAAATCAAGCCCAGAACTCACGTAAAAGTTCCAGCAGCTCACACCTGAATGTAGAAAATACAAAAAGTATGCACAAACTTTTCAATCGTTCAAAAAAAAAATCTCATAGCTTGTCAACAGCCAGAACTCTTTTGTTTTCCATAGACCTGGAGTAGACCTGCAACCTGATACTAAAATCAAGCCCAGAACTCACGTAAAACTTCCAGCAGCTCACACCTGAATGTAGAAAATACAAAAAGTATGCACAAACTATTCAATCGTTCAAAAAAAAATCTCAAAGCTTGTCAACAGCCAGAACTCTTTTGTTTTCCATAGACCTGGAGTAGACCTGCAACCTGATACTAAAATCAAGCCCAGAACTCACGTAAAAGTTCCACCAGCTCACACCTGAATGTAAAAAATACACAAAAAATATAAAAACACTTTCAATCGTTCAAAACAAAATCTCAAAGCTTCTCAACAGCCAGAACTCTTTTGTTTTCCATAGAACTGGAGTAGACCTGCAACCTGATACTAAAATCAAGGCCAGAACTCACGTAAAACTTCCAGCAGCTCACACCTGAATGTAAAAAATACACAAAAAATAAAAACACTTTCAATCGTTCAAAACAAAATCTCAAAGCATCTCAACAGCCAGAACTCTTTTGTTTTCCATAGACCTGGAGTAGACCTGCAACCTGATACTAAAATCAAGCCCAGAACTCACGTAAAAGTTCCAGCAGCTCACACCTGAATGTAGAAAATACAAAAAGTATGCACAAACTATTCAATCGTTCAAAAAAAAATCTCAAAGCTTCTCAACAGCCAGAACTCTTTTGTTTTCCAAATACCTAGAGTAGACCTGCAACCCGATACTAAAATCAAGCCCAGAACTCACGTAAAGTTCCAGCAGCTCACACCTGAATGTAAAAAATACACAAAAAATATAAAAACACTTTCAATCGTTCAAAAAAAAATCTCAAAGCATCTCAACAGCCAGAACTCTTTTGTTTTACATAGACCTGGAGTAGACCTGCAACCTGATACTAAAATCAAGCCCAGAACTCACGTAAAAGTTCCAGCAGCTCACACCTGAATGTAGAAAATACAAAAAGTATGCACAAACTTGCATTTAAATTTTGCACAAAATTTAAATCGTTCAAAAAAAAATCTCAAAGCATCTCAACGGCCAGAACTCCTTTGTTTTCTATAGACCTGGAGTAGACCTGCAACTTGATAGTAAATACTGATACTGTTGAGAAGCTTTGAGATTTTTTTTTGAACGATTGAAAGTGTTTTTATATTCTTTGTGTATTTTCTACAATCAGGTGTGAGCTGCTGGAACTTTTACTTGAGTTCTGGGCTTCATTTTAGTATCAGATTGCAGGTCTACTCCAGGTCTATGTAAAACAAAAGAGTTCTGGCTGTTGAGATGCTTTGAGATTTTGTTTTGTACGATTGAAAGTGTTTTTATATTTTTTGTGTATTTTTTACATTCAGGTGTGAGCTGCTGGAATTTTTACGTGAGTTCTGGCCTTGATTTTAGTATCAGGTTGCAGGTCTACTCCAGGTCTATGGAAAACAAAAGAGTTCTGGCTGTTGACAAGCTTTGAGATTTTTTTTTTGAACGATTGAAAAGTTTGTGCATACTTTTTGTATTTTCTACATTCAGGTGTGAGCTGCTGGAACTTTTACGTGAGTTCTGGGCTTGATTTTAGTATTAGGTTGCAGGTCTACTCCAGGTCTATGTAAAACAAAAGATTTCTGGCTGTTGAGATGCTTTGAGATTTTGTTTTCAACGATTGAAAGTGTTTTTATATTTTTTGTGTATTTTTTACATTCAGGTGTGAGCTGCTGGAAGTTTTACGTGAGTTCTGGCCTTGATTTTAGTATCAGGTTGCAGGTCTACTCAAGGTCTATGGAAAACAAAAGAGTTCTGGCTGTTGACAAGCTTTGAGATTTTTTTTTTGAACGATTGAAAAGTTTGTGCATACTTTTTGTATTTTCTACATTCAGGTGTGAGCTGCTGGAACTTTTACGTGAGTTCTGGGCTTGATTTTAGTATCAGGTTGTAGGTCTACTCCAGGTCTATGGAAAACAAAAGAGTTCTGGCTGTTAACAAGCTTTGAGATTTTGTTTTGAACGATTGAATGTGTTTTTATATTTTTTGTGTATTTTTTACATTCAGGTGTGAGCTGCTGGAAGTTTTACGTGAGTTCTGGGCTTGATTTTAGTATCAGATTGCAGGTCTACTCCAGGTCTATGTAAAACAAAAGAGTTCTGGCTGTTGAGATGCTTTGAGATTTTTTTTTTGAACGATTGAAAAGTTTGTGCATACTTTTTGTATTTTCTACATTCAGGTGTGAGCTGCTGGAACTTTTACGTGAGTTTTGGGCTTGATTTTAGTATCAGGTTGCAGGTCTACTCCAGGTCTATGGAAAACAAAAGAGTTCTGGCTGTTGACAAGCTTTGAGATTTTTTTTTGAACGATTGAAAAGTTTGTGCATACTTTTTGTATTTTCTACATTCAGGTGAGCTGCTGGAACTTTTACGTGAGTTTTGGGCTTGATTTTAGTATCAGGTTGCAGGTCTACTCCAGGTCTATGGAAAACAAAAGAGTTCTGGCTGTTGACAAGCTTTGAGATTTTTTTTTTTGAACGATTGAAAAGTTTGTGCATACTTTTTGTATTTTCTACATTCAGGTGTGAGCTGCTGGAACTTTTACGTGAGTTCTGGGCTTGATTTTAGTATTAGGTTGCAGGTCTACTCCAGGTCTATGTAAAACAAAAGAGTTCTGGCTGTTGAGATGCTTTGAGATTTTGTTTTGAACAATTTAATGTGTTTTTATATTTTTTGTGTATTTTCTACATTCAGGTGTGAGCTGCTGGAAGTTTTACGTGAGTTCTGGGCTTGATTTTAGTATCTGGTTGCAGGTCTACTCCAGGTCTATGGAAAACAAAAGAGTTCTGGCTGTTGACAAGCTATGAGATTTTGTTTTGATTTTTTTTGAACGATTGAAAAGTTTGTGCATACTTTTTGTATTTTCTACATTCAGGTGTGAGCTGCTGGAACTTTTACGTGAGTTCTGGGCTTGATTTTACGTAGTTTAGGTTGTAGGTCTACTCCAGGTCTATGGAAAACAAAAGAGTTTCTGGCTGTTGACAAGCTTTGAGATTTTTTTTTTGAACGATTGAAAAGTTTGTGCATACTTTTTGTATTTTCTACATTCAGGTGTGAGCTGCTGGAACTTTTACGTGAGTTTTGGGCTTGATTTTAGTATCAGGTTGCAGGTCTACTCCAGGTCTATGGAAAACAAAAGAGTTCTGGCTGTTGACAAGCTTTGAGATTTTTTTTTGAACGATTGAAAAGTTTGTGCATACTTTTTGTATTTTCTACATTCAGGTGTGAGCTGCTGGAACTTTTACGTGAGTTTGGGCTTGATTTTAGTATCAGGTTGCAGGTCTACTCCAGGTCTATGGAAAACAAAAGAGTTCTGGCTGTTGACAAGCTTTGAGATTTTTTTTTGAACGATTGAAAAGTTTGTGCATACTTTTTGTATTTTCTACATTCAGGTGTGAGCTGCTGGAACTTTTACGTGAGTTCTGGGCTTGATTTTAGTATAGGTTGCAGGTCTACTCCAGGTCTATGTAAAACAAAAGAGTTCTGGCTGTTGAGATGCTTTGAGATTTTGTTTTGAACGATTGAAAGTGTTTTTATATTTTTTGTGTATTTTTTACATTCAGGTGTGAGCTGCTGGAAGTTTTACGTGAGTTCTGGGCTTGATTTTAGTATCAGGTTGCAGGTCTACTCCAGGTCTATGGAAAACAAAAGAGTTCTGGCTGTTGACAAGCTTTGAGATTTTTTTTTTGAACGATTGAAAGTGTTTTTGCATACTTTTTGTATTTTCTACATTCAGGTGTGAGCTGCTGGAACTTTTACGTGAGTTCTGGGCTTATTTTAGTTCAGGTTGCAGGTCATCCAGGTCTATGTAAAAAAAAGAGTTCTGGTGTGAGATGCTTTGAGATTTTGTTTTGAACGATTGAAAGGTTTTTAATTTTTTGTGTATTTTTTACATTCAGGTGTGACGTGAGTTTTCTGAGTTCTGGGCTTGATTTTAGTATCAGGTTGCAGGTCTACTCCAGGTCTATGGAAAACAAAAGAGTTCTGGCTGTTGACAGCTTTGAGATTTTTTTTTTGAACGATTGAATAGTTTGTGTGCATACTTTTTGTATTTTCTACATTCAGGTGTGAGCTGCTGGAAGTTTTACGTGAGTTCTGGGCTTGATTTTAGTATCTGGTTGCAGGTCTACTCCAGGTCTATGGAAAACAAAAGAGTTCTGGCTGTTGAGATGCTTTGAGATTTTTTTTTGAACGATTGAAATTGTTTTTGTATTCTTTGTGTATTTTCTACATTCAGGTGTGAGCTGCTGGAACTTTTACGTGAGTTCTGGGCTTGATTTTAGTATCAGGTTGCAGGTCTACTCCAGGTCTATGTAAAACAAAAGAGTTCTGGCTGTTGAGAAGTTTTGAGATTTTTTTTTGAACGATTGAAAGTGTTTTTATATACTTTGTGTATTTTCTACATTCCGGTATGAGCTGCTGGATTTTTTACGTGAGTTCTGGACTTGAGTTTAGTTTCAGGTTGCAGGTCTGCTACGGAATAATATATTGTGAAAGAGTTATTCATTAAAATTGTTTGGAACGATAAACTTACATGATCCGCTGTGATTTGATTTTCTATGGAAAGTTATCAGATTATCATCAATTGACGTTTTTAGAGGTTAAAACAACAGAACTATTTATAATAACTATCAAGAACTGTAGAACTGAGCTGCATGTGAATATAACACCCATTAAAATTTGATTTGCTGTAAAGTGATCTGCTACGGGAAGTTAGCAGCTCATTTTTCAATTGACGTTTTTCATGGAAAAAGGGCAGAACTATTTGTAAAAAGTATCAGGAACTATAGAACTCACCTGTTTGCTAATAGAACTCTCTTTTTTTTTTCATTTACTGAAAAGTGATCTGCTACGGGAAGTTAGCAGCTCATTTTTTCAATTTAAGTTTTTCAGGGTAAAAATGCCAGAACTATTTATAAAAGGTATCAGGAACTGTAGAACTCACCTGCACTAGAATAGAACTCAGATTTATTTTTGAGCTGCTGGTAAATGAGCTGCTAAGTTCACGGACACGGTATATTTTAGGTGATAATATTTTTATTTCCAGGTAGCCAACCGTTCATGGCTGGTACCGCATCAACCTATAGAAATGCCGGAAGGTCTAGTAATGACGACACTTGGCCTCAGGGCTCCAGCACAAAGGAGAATGAGGTTACGATGCGTCGCCTCCATAGGGAAGCACAGGCGGGACCTATCTATAACACTTGGTGAGACACTATACTAGACTTACCATCAATATAAGATCTCCCGACCGTATTTCGGCCAAGACGACCAATCTCTACGGAGATTAGCGAGGTACACAGGAGATATTGTAGTGCACAAGTGTATGTGCAAACACAGATGCACTCTATACCATGTACATACGACCGTGTTCCCAAAATGGAGTAGCCAGAAGTGCAGAATCATGAAGACGATAGGTATCGCAGTCACGCTTAGTATACAGGGCCCAGCCCCCTAGCATGACCACGCATCGTGGATATCATATGACGGCCGATTGGTGTAGTTGGTAGTGGCCCTGCCTGCGACGCCATAGGTCCTGGGTTCGAATCCCGGTAGGTGCAAACATTGATGTGATGAATATCGATATTTGTTCCCGAGTCATGGATGTTTATATACTTATCTATGTATTTATATACCGTTGCTTAGTACCCACGACACAAGACCTTAGGGATCTTAGTGTGGGACTAGGTCAATGTGTTGTGAAGTGTGTGAATATTTATTTATTTATTTATTATATCGTACGATATCGTATGGTCCGATACAAAATTCAACATGGCGGCTATATTTATCGTGTTTTGACAGGCTAATTGTCGATAAATCGGTTTATCATATCGTTTTTCGCAGGTCATGCTACTTGTGCAGATGTAATAGATCAGTGATAGATAAGTAGCTAGCTCATCGCCTAAGAGTGCAGTTGATTTCTTTATTTGACTCTTACGACATGCACTGACGGCATATAGAATCAGCACCTACCTATATTGAAACAAGATCAACTCTATTTTATTGGCATTTCTTAAAACTTTAACTTCAAGTTAAGACAATAACATTTTAAACTTTCTTTTGTTTCAGAAAGCAACACTACACTACGAAATTCTGCAAACCTTTTTCTTATACTGACTCTTACTTTAAAACATATTTTAAGTCAAAAAATATTATGATAGATCTTTGTAAATACAAATGCAGTAAGTACCTAACTACATTGTATTAAACTGTACCTAAATAAAAATGTATTATCAATTTAATGTTATATACTTATTTAACATACTGACAAAATATCACATATTGCTAAACTATGCCATAGTAAAATAATAATAGGTCTGTACTTACCTAAATGTTTCTATCTACATAAATTTATACAATTTATTTTATTTTTAACTCCATATTTATTTACTTAAATAGACAGTAACATACAAAATGAAAAGACAAATATACGAACACTAACTATTTTTAATTATACAATAAATCTTTTCCAGCTTCGATGCGAAAATATGTGGTTACTAATTAATCAAAAATACCTTACTTCGTTTTAACAAGGGAAACGAAACAATTCTGATATAATGTTGCTTGTATTGTATATATATCAATCAGGACCTTTACAATAGAATAATAGGATTCCTTTCCAAGCAAAAACATGCAGCATTAAAAAAAGTTGCCAGCAACTATATAGCTGTTGATTAATTCTATAAAACCTAAACCATGAATTTAGGCCTATACTATACATACGATACAAGCGACATTCTAAACTTACAAACCATCTGCTTTTAGATTAACAGACACCAACGACAATATCCCATCCAAATAAATAAAAAACATTATAAAAGTGTAACTACACAATAAAAAAAACTTATCAAATAAAAAGTGACAAATGCTAAATGTAATTTGTAAGCCAAAGTATCAGTTATTACAAATGCAATCACAGGATTTCTGCCCCCTGATTACGTAAAAGCAATAGCAAAACTGAATCCGCGCGATCGCGATAATTGAGTGTGTGCGCGCGCGCAACGAGCGCTCGGCGTCCTCCCGCGCCCCGCACCTCGCCCCGCGCACGCACTCTCAATTATCGCGATCTTCGGCTTTGCTATTGCTTTTACGTAATCAGGGGGCTGGTGCTACATCTCAGGATGGTACAATATTGTTTAAACTAAATTTAGCATAAGATTGTAGTGAGAAATAACAACTACCTACATAGTTGTTAATTTTATGTTATGTATTCAATTATAAATTATGGTTAGTAAGAATGGTAAGAATTAAATTACATGAAAAATGCCTGTGCTGTGCCTACTAATCCAAGTTTGTAGGTTTTAAACAGGTAAATGTTCATTTTGCTATTGTCAGATACCATAACATAGGTACTCACATTATAGTTATAACATTGTAAGCCAAATATTTACATAGATAAGATTTTTATAGACCATTTGAATAAAACTAATTTGTATACCTACCTAGACATAATTACATTTTTAAAGATAGTGAAGGATATTCCTAAAACAAATACAGACACTGCTAAGGATTTACTAGCCTATAAAAATATACACATTTACTAAGATGGGATTACATTATTTTCATGAAAAATATGAATTGCAATATATTTATGGTTAAATGAAGCGTGCTTGTCGATAAAGTGAATTTATTTGGGGAGAATTTTATTCTAAGTATTACAAAATTATTATTTTACTCATCACTTGCTTGCAAATATAGTATACAAACAATTATTTCATTGAATTAAATAAAAAGTTTTGTTTAATTTTTTTACTAAAACAAAGGAAGTAAAAATTATTATGATCTGCTAAAGAGGCACTAGTACTTAGCTATAAGGCCTAGTTAATATTACATTATCATAAAATAAAATCATACAGAATTTATTTAACAAATCACCTATTTATCCTTCCTGACCAAAATCTTCCAAGAATTTCTTCAACTTCACCATATCTTCATCATTAACTGTTGGCTTTGAAGTTGCCAAAGATCTTAGCATATCAGACATGGTGACTGGTGGTTCACCTAACTTGTCACTGGGTACATCCATCCAGGTCATCTCCATAGCACCAGGGTCACCGGGGGAACATGGAGCAAGAAGATCATTGACTATAACATCGGGATCCAGAGGACTGGGTCCAGATATTTTCTTAAAGTGGGTTGCAGACTGCACTTTGCGAACAGGCTGCATCAATGCATCCCTAACAACAATACTTATGTCAGCTCCAGAGTAACCTTCAGTCTTTGATGCCAAAACCTTCAAATCTTGCTCAGACAGCTGATGTCTGGTGTTGCCAAGATGCAGTTTAAACATATCCAATCTAGCATGTTCCTCAGGGAGAGTGATGTATATTCTTTTTTCAAATCTCCTTCTAATAGCAGCATCAAGTACCCAAGGGATATTTGTGGCTCCTAGGACCAGTATACCGTCCAAGTCATGACCTACTCCTTGCATTTGCACAAGGAACTCTGTTTTAATCCTACGTGCAGATTCAGACTCATTGTCTGATCGGGAAGAGCATAGGGAATCAACTTCATCAATAAATATTATACTGGGTTTGTGTTGTCTAGCCAAATCAAATAGGTTTCTCACTAACTTTTCAGACTCACCCAGCCATTTGGAAACTAGGTCAGAGGATGATACAGAAAAGAATGTAGAATTGTTTGCTTCTGTTGCCACAGCTTTGGCCAGGTAGGACTTACCAGTACCAGGTGGGCCAAATAGCAAGATTCCCTTCCAAGGTATTCTCTTGCCTGTGAATAAATGTGGAAACTTAATAGGTAAAATAACTGCTTCTTTCAAAGCTTCCTTTGCCCCCTCCAGACCGGCTACATCACTCCATTTCACATGAGGCTTCTCAACAACAATAGCACCTTCCAATTTGCCTTGAAGCTTCTTCTTTTCAGGATCATCTGAGTCGGTATCACTGTCACTTTTCTTGTCATCACTCTTAGCTTCGCCATCTTTGACAGGTTTTTTCTTATGGTCCTTTTTGAGGTATTCCTTCAACTTCTCAGCTCTATCTAGGTACTGCAGACATTTTGCCCGAATACTTTCCTTAGCACGTTCACCTTGAGCTTCATATTTCACAGCATGCAAGAAATACTCAACCCCATGCTCATAAAGCCTTAGTGCCTCCGCATAATTTTTATTCTTGTCTTCTTCAGTAGCTTTCGTTACAAGGTCAATAGCCTTTTGCAGAGTGTTTGATGAAGACATTTTAGTACAATGTCACCTGTAATTTATATGAAACCCAGTTTATATTTTGGCCTACACTATCTCATACATTAATAATCATAAACTGAATTGTTTTGAAAATAAGAAATTTATGCCACTCAAAATGTATGAATTAAGAAATGGAATAAGTGGGACACGCATTCCAAAAACAATACCTAAAATGAATGTACATCAAGGTAGGTTACCTACCTACAGACATTGAAGCATAAACATGACTCATAAACAAATCCTGAACCAATGACTGCTGCATGGAAATTGATTAGTCAAATTGAAAATTACGATACTAAATCGCTTATTTGTAAAAAGTAAGTGTAAATTAAAGTAGGTATAGTTAGGAATTCCTTAGCAAATTACGGTCTCATCATCATCAAGTTAGATTTGTGATTAGAGACGCAAATATTAACTGTTAAAATGTAAGAAAAACATATTTACCATGAAGATTTAGACGTAAGATATACAATATCTTATTATTGTTATCGTTTTCGGTTGTATATTCACATTAATGGCAAAAAAGGCGAATTTTTTCCCAGATCGAGAATTTATTTAATTTCTTTTTCAACTTTTTTTAAAAATCAAAATGTCAAAAAAATTGCCATACGCATAATATCTCTTGCTTGTCTATGGCTTTTAAGACTGCCGCTTTTAGGTACCTATTCTGGATTCTTTGTCACTTAATATTTGATTGTCGCCAATGCGTGCATGGAATACTCAGAATACTCCGATATGTAACCACGCTCTAGTAGAAATTGGTGTGGGTCAGTTTTCACTAGGGTCGCAGCGCATTGTCTTTGCTCGTAGAGTCCGTTTCATAGAATAACTCGTATGCCTGATTTCGGAACTAACATTTTTTGTATGCAATGCCACATATGTTTTATGGCCACATATAATAATGCACATAGCTTAGGCACATAGTACCTAACTAGCGCCTCCATCCGAACTATTCGGTGAATAGTTATAGTCGTACACATCCCTAGACATCCTTAATTTATGACTGAGTGAGTAGGTAGCTCCATAGTTTTATTATACGTTTCGATTCTCAAATTTTATGGATAGGTTTTTTACAATGGGCCGTTTTCATAGCATTTTGCTTGACATACCTACCCCTTTTATTACACATTATTTATCATGATCAAATCATGATTTACTAAAATGGGAATATAAACAATAACATAATATATTTTATTACGGCATTTTTAATAGTCACTAAATAAGTAGGCAGGTACCTACCTACACAGAAAGGTAGGTACGGTATATATCTATGTGACATACCTAAATGTAAGTTGCTGATTTGGTAGCTAAACCAACACCTACCCATGATATATTTCAAATTGAAATTTAAACTATTTCAAACATAATATTATTATTGTTTAAACGTTCCACCAACGATGTATTGTAGAATGCTGAGCCGGCCGAGAGTACTCCGCCCCTAAAATAAAAATTAAGCTTTTAGTAGGAATACCTACAAACTTACCTACTTAGATATAGGTAGGATCTATGTAAGTTCTTGGCTAGGTAGGTATTGGAGATATAGGCTAATAATGAGATTAATGTTGAATGTTTGATAAGTACACGAATTTCCATCAAGAGGACGCCCACCACCGGGCCCTACACCCTCCGCTGATCCTCGGATCTGCCGACTCATGATCGCGAACACAAACCACTACAGTCACAAAAAAATTTGAACTTCCGAATAGTAACGCCTGATACAATTAAATAAGTAGGTAGCTAGGTACACGAATGTCAAACAGTATCTAAACTTAACTTATAATAAGAAAGGCAACAATTTGATATTTTCTGAAGGCATTTCCCTTCTCGAACGGGAACAAAAAAACTTGTGTAGCTGTTCAAAATGAATTAGTTAAGTACTACATCAAAATAAAATTGGGTAATAATATGTAGACATATACTTACGGGGGCATATCGTCCGATTCCTTCAAAATTACTAAAGCTGATAACACAGACATTAAGGAAGTGGATCGATAACCAGGGTCACTTCCGGATACCTATAATTTTGATTACCTTTTTAAATATAGGTGTCTATTATTAATTAATTAATAATAGACTATACATTAGTACATACATACATAAACTCACGCCTATATCCCATAGGGGTAAGCAGAGACTACAGATCTCCATTTAGTACGTTCCAAACATACCTCTTTCGCCTCATCCACATTCATTAACATCTTCATACATGCTCGCCGGTTTCGGGTGCTCTTGACTAGCCCTTTTTTTAGCACATCCCCAATTTGGTCTATGTAGGTTCGTCTAGCTAGGGCGACCTCTCCCAGCATTGCCATTCACTTCTGCCATATATATCTCATTCATTAATCGTCTTCTATCCATCCTTTTCATATGTCCAAACCATCGAAGCATACCTTTCTCTGTCCTTGTCACTACGTTCTCTTTCACACCGCATAATTCTCTTATCGCACAATTTCTCACTCTATCTCGCAAAGTCACGCCACTTATACTTCGTAACGATCGCATCTCAACAGCATTTATTCTACTTTCATGCTTCTTTTCCCACACCTAAGATTCGCTGCCATACATCAGTGTAAGGGTGAGCACCGCCCTGTGAACAGCCAGACGGCTGATTTTCTGGCTGCTCACAAAAGAGTGCACTGCCCCATTGACCTGATTTCCCGCTTTTACTCTCTTCTCTATATCACTTTCACACTTGCCATCTCTTGTAAACATACTTCCCAAATATACAAATTCTTTCACCTATTCCACTATCTCATTTCCAATTATTATTTTACATTCGGTCATTGTTTCATCCCTTTCAATCACCATCACTTTCGTTTTACTAACATTTATTTTCATTCCTTTCTTTCGAAACGAATCATCCATAATTGTTACCATCTTTTGCAGCTCACACTCCGATGATGCAAGGATTACTTGGTCATCGGTGTATAAGAGGCATTTGATTAGTAACTCACCCAATCGTAATCCACATTCACTTTCTTTCAAATCATTCAGATAACTATCCATAAACAGATTAAAGAGCCATGGCGAAGCTACACATCCCTGTCTGACTCCGTTTTGGATGTCAAACCTGTCAGTGTATACCCTGTTTACTCTGACACATGCGCTGGAACTCTCATACAAGGATTTGAGTGCACGTATCAGACTGCTCTCTGCTCCATACAAAGATAATGTTGACCACAGCTCATTCCTATTCCTATCATAAGATCTACGAATATGCATAACACCTTTTACCTTTTGGCTAAACATTTTTCAGTGATGCATCGTAGGGAAAAGATCTGATTCGTACATCCCATACCCTTCCTAAATCCCGCTTGCACATCCCACATCTTCTTATTCGTCACTTTTACCACTCTTTCAATCAGTACATTAGCATATAACTTGCCAACGACGCTAAGTAGGCTTATGCCCCGATAGTTTTTACAGTCTTGTTGCGACCCTTTTCCTTTATATAATAGAACAATAACAGCTTTGCACCAGTCACATGGCACCTTGCCAGTACGCCAACATGTATTAATAAGGAAGCGCAACAGACCTTCAACTACGCTCCCACCAGCTCTTAGCATCTCAACGGTCACTCTATCATATCCGGCAGCCTTTCCTAATTTCATACTCTTTAACGCATCTATAATTTCTTTCATGCTCATTTCACTTATATTCTCATCACTCTCATTATTGCATTCACCCTGATGACATGATGCGTGCACGTCATCTTTCTCAAACAGGCTCTCGAAATATTCCTTCCATCTTTTTCATCTTCATCATCATCATTTACAGCCCTGAGAAGTCCACTGTTGGACATAGGCCTCCCCCAACAACCTCCATTCCGACCGGTCTGAAGCAGCCTGCATCCAACCGACGCCCGCAACCTTGGTCAGGTCATCCGTCCACCTCGCGGGTGGCCTTCCCACGCTACGCTTGCCGATACGTGGTATCCACTCTAGAACTTTCCGACTCCATCGGCCATCAGTTCTTCGAGCTATGTGCCCTGCCCATTGCCACAGGCTTTATCGCCTTTTTTAAAGAACAGCACCACCACACTTCTGTTCCATGCTTCCGGCGTTACGCCTTCGAGCAGGACGGAATTGAAGAGCCTTTGGAGGACCTTCAGTACCGGAGTTCCACCCGCTCTTAGAAGCTGTGATGTAATTCCATCGTAACCATCTTTTTACCATACTCTTTTCGTCCTTCAGAATATCCCCTTTCTTGTCTCTTATAACTTTCATATCTGAGGAATTTTTACTTCCTCGAACGCGTCTGACAGCCTTCCAAAACAATTTAATATTGTTTTGAAAATCCTGAGACATTCTTTCATCCAACCTCTCATTCATTTCACCTTTCTTCTTAGAGACAATGTTCGCTGCTATTCTTTTCTTTACCTTATATTCATCCCTCTAGATTAACATCACCACATATAAATAAATCTATTTATGTAGGTAGGTACATCACATTTATAACGGTAGGAGGTAGGTACTTTTGTATCAAAAGTTAATCATGCAATTAGCTCACCTTCACGGTATACGATTCGATGTTTTCTTTCACCATAGCATTAGGTTCTGGGCCTTTTCCCGTTAACAAAAATGAGAACTTCGTCTCATCCCTCATCCTTTTTGATGGGCCTTTATAAGACATATAACCCCCTGTAAATACCCTAGGATACCTCTTAAGCAATCCTCGGAAGCATTTGAAATTGCTCAAATAATAATACATAAAAAATATAGGTACAACCAACAAATGTATAAATAATGGCGTCGTTGTAAATATCTGGAAGTGGTAAGGTTTTTTATCTCTCTTTTCTAGCATGTATCTTTGGGTTATGTCAACAATTTCCCTCTCAGGACCTGGGTATGGGAACCAAGTGTATCCATTTTTTCTATGGAAAAAAGATCTGAAAAGTATAGGCAGGTAAATAATCAGGTTAGGTGACAGCTTCGTAACTTTAACTTATCTTAAAGGTCTTTGTAAGAGACCCCCAAAGCCTAACACTTATGCGCTGTTGCGTCTGTCGACGCTGTGAAAGACGCAGTGTAGGAGTCTCTAATAATTTTGCACTGACTTTTAAGATAGTAAATAACTTACTTTTTAAACTCTTGAGACGGCTCCTCTGTGTGCAAATTTTGGGGGAAAACCTCTTTTTTCAACGCAGCATATTCCTTGAAATTCTTTAACTCGTATACTAGAGAAAGCCAGGTGCCGTAATTAACTAAGCAATTACCACATCCCGGAAAGTATGCACGCCTAGGGAATTGAAGTTCTGTGTAACATTCTACAGTTTCTAAATTGCCTAAAAACAAGCCAATGATTTAGTCCCTGGATACCTCTAAAAATAGTTCATTAAATTTTTTTAGCACTAATTAAGGTCAGACAACTAATGGGTACAATTTTATTGCCGTGTCAGGTGAGTTCTGCGACCACCTCACCTAGTTAGTACATAGAGGAATAAGAACTTATTACCTACCTGTGAACTTTTTCTCCAAGTGAGCCAAACCCAAACTGACTGGCACGGTCGCAAACCCACAAGCCAGAACCACCAATAGTTTTGCTTGTTCTGCAGCATGATGGTATTTCTTATAGATGCTTAACACGTGCTGTAAAAATTATACTCTTAGTGGGTACCTACACAGATATTATGGGTAGACAATTTCTAGAGGTTTTACTGAGAGTTTACCATTACATATCTCCAAGTGCTACCCACCTACAAGTTGCAATCCGTCTATCGCCCTACCTTAGTAGCTACTTATTAAAATGAAATTGTATTAGGCGTTACAATTCGGAAGTTCAAACATATATTATGGGTGCGCTTTGTTGGGTTTTAGAGTTTCATAATAATTAGTGGTTTACTAATTTACTAATTTCTATAATCCTGAGGATGCCACGGTTGTTGGCGAAACATATGTAGATTATTTATCTAGTTTTTTATTTCGGAATAGTGTAATGTATTGTCTTGCATGCTAGGTGCTCGGGTCTGGTTTCTCGTGGCGATTGTAGTTAGTGCAAGTGCCTGTTTTCGCAGTCATGAGTTATTAGATCCGAGGGTCAGTGGAGGGTGTAGGGCCCGGTGGTGGGCGCACCCATAGTGAATACTTATTAAAACTTTAAAAAGTAATAATAATACATATGTACATACGTATAGAACTATATTTACCTACATATTATTTTTAGACATCATCTAGTAGTAACGGCCAGTAATGTGATTGCGAAAATGTAAGGCAAGAAATATGTTTTTTGTTATTGAAATGAATACGAGAGCCAGTTTGCGGGCCTTGAACTACGTGCAAGGTTCTTACTTGGCTATGTATTTCATCCAAAATACTCGTAATCATGTACTCGTACAATACGATCATGTTATTAAAAATTAAAAAATACCCCCAACCCAAAAAAAGTACGCAATCATTATTTTGGAAATGGTTATCTTGGCCTGCTGTTGACTCGTACGGTTCATACGTACGGTCAACAGTAGGCCAAGATAACCATTTGCAGTTCAAAATTAGCGGTTATGCCTCCGACATAAAGGTGGCACAAAGTCTCGAGTAGATAGTCTGACATGCTTTAGTTGTTACTTACGTAGTGTTAAAAGTATTTTTTTTATAGGGTTTAGCATTTTAAACCTTTTGTCATAATGATTGCGTACTGTTTTGAGTCGGGGTTTTTTTAAAATTTTTAATTAAATTTTTTACTTCATGATTTTTGAAGGAGCTCCTTAATTTTTCATTCATTCATTTTATTTTTTTTATTTTTCGCCGCGTAAAAAGTTTAGATGGGGTCGCTATATGCGATCTCGACCAAAGGAAGCTGTTTAACAATCCTCATGACAATCTGGGTCTGGGAGAATTGCAGAGATTAAGAAAAATAAAAATTAAACTTTGGTCATTCTAGATTTTCAGCAAAAATATAAATCGGTTTATCCGTTTCATTCCGGCATTCCAGGGTTTCATCCGCCACATCCCATTTCCAGCATCAGGTCCTCGTCAATTAGAAACATGAAGAGAACCAGTCAAGACAAATTCAACGAGCCCAAACTCGATGGGTTTACTAAAAGGTAGACCAGGGTTACGTCTCCTACCTTCGAGCCCTATCAACAGACCAGCTCAGTGGTTCCAGAAGAAATTAGTGTTTCAAATGTCAAATCCCACTTATGCTTGCAAGCAAACTGAGTGTGCAACATTCCTATCACACCTAACAAACGACCTGATGACCTTGAAGACCTGAACCGATTTCCACCAAACATAGCTAAGAACACTCTCGACTGATATACCTTTCAAACAAAAAAAACTGCATCAAAATCGGATCATCCGTTTGGGAGCTACGATGCCACACACACATACACAGACACGTCAAACTTATAACACTCCGTCGTTTTTGCGTCGGCGGTTAAAAAGTTGATGAAATTAAATTAATATTAAGCATTACCTGTTAATAATAATATAGTTCAGTTGGTAGAGCGATGCACGGAATGCGAGTGGTCGTGAGTTCAAATCTCACTCGGGTAATTTTTTTTTTTCATTTTCTTATTAATATTTTATAATAATATTAAGCATGTCAGGGACCTAGCGGAGCCGTGTAACCAGTTTTGTATATTATCGGTTAAGATCGCCTAATCGCTCACTCAATGGTATAACGTGTGCTTACACAATAAACAAAAAAGTAGGTAGGTAAATAAATATTATAGTATAAGTATACTTGGTAAAACCCCCCTGTGGCAGTAGCCTTGTAGCGTGCCCTGGGGGAGGCCTACGTCCAGCAGTGGACTGCAATAGGCCGAAGAAGAAGTATACTTAAATTAATAAATATGTAGGTACGAATCTAGGTCATTAAAAAAATCACAGTCACTACGTTATTATCACATAGGAAGATAAGACTAATATAGGCAGAGATACTTACAAATAATTCTGCGGATATGTCCACATAGTGAGTCCCACTTGCAAGACAAGCTTTAACAATAGGCTCACTTAAGACCGTGTTAGGGCCCGTACAATTCACTATAATTTTTGCGTTGCCGGTCAATTTTTTTAAAGAGGTCTCATCTGTTATATTGCATTCCATTTTTGGGATATCGTAAACGGTAGCTGAAAATGTGTATAAAATATTGATAGATTCAGGGGTTGAGTTTTTTGTGTTATTACCTACCAGGTTTTCATGAAAATTGTTTTCACAACATAACAGTATTTTTTTTTTTTTTTTTTTAGTTTATCCCGAAAGAAAGGCAAGGGGAACTAAGCCCATACAGCCTAATCATTGTTTAGTAAAATGTATTCTGAATTTATGATGAATGACAATGATGATGAATGGAAACGTCGGGAAAATCCTCAAGAACAAGTGTAAAGTTAGTCAAAATGAAAAATTATTGCAGAAACAACTTACATGCGCCCATGAAGAGATCGTAATCCGGCTAAAGTTTTACTCGGCTTACCTGCGTATAAAACCATGCACACGCACTAGATTCACACCACAAGTAATCAAAATATAACTTATCTACCAGAAAACATCACCTTAAGGACATATGCAAGCCATTTACAAATAATTTTTTATTTTCACAAGAAAATTACACCTGCACCCTTCCAGCTTTTCCCGCCGAATCACATAACAGTAACTTACCATTAAGATTTGACAGCATACCGTTAAGTTTTTCCATAGACCTCCCGGCTATACCCCATTTTATATTTGAATACTCCGATTGTTTTGTCAACATCAACAAATTTTCAGTTGCCGATGTCCCTGTAAATCCAGTAGCTCCAAGCACAATGAGATCTAATCTTTCCATGATAACAACAAAATAAAACACTTTAGACTTTACAGAAAAAAATAATTTAAGCGCGTAGAAAGACTATTTAAGCAATAAAATTACCTATTTAGCACTATTAGGTATTTTATTACGCAGCTACAAAAATGCACTAACGACCGAACGGGCCGACGCCACACGATTCTAGTATTACAAGTTTTATATCGCACGCCACTCATTTAAGTTACGTAATTGTCAAGTTTAACTTACTTAAACATAATGTAACAGTTCTCTGCTCGGTCAACATGCAATAATACCGAACGTGTGGTGAATTGTAATTAAGTCGTATTTTTAGTGCATAGCAGTGTTTTACTAACAGTAGACCGCCCGGCCGTATTCATTCAAGTAGGTAGGTAACCAATGATAAAATTATTTTTCTTAACTATACGTATTTATTTTCTAAAATACTATACCTATTATTTATTTTTATTTTATTCGGGAAACAAACGGTTGACAACTATGACTGTGAGCTACCTATATGATTTTATTGAGTAATTTATTTTAAGTTGTCTAAAAGTAGAGTCAATTACACAATTACAGAGACTTACACAAGTAACAGGGCCATAAATTTGTATCTAGAGCCTGCCTGCATGTAGGTATATTAAAAAACCATTTAGACAATAATATGTTTAAAAATAAATTATATTTCTATAACAAATAAAAAGTTAATCTTAGCTAAGTACTACTTAGAGTTTCCTTGTATAATTTGAATTTCCCTACGAATTTTTTGACAGCTTCTTTAGGGTATGGTTTAATAGCTAAGCAAGTAGGTATGTCTTCTGGCTGTTCAATCCAAAGTTTATATGATATTGCATTTTCTTTTAGTTTTTCTGCCACTTTTCTCAATGCTGCTTCATTGGGTACCTAAAAATAAAATTTGTAAAGTCAAATTACCTACTTACATTGACAGACATTTTTAACTAACGGGAAACTAGTAATTAGGCCTGTCTTAATAAAACAAAATTACTGTCTTAATTTCGGGCAACAATTATTTACATATTAGGTAAATTTGCAGCTTTGTAATAAAGCTGGTGGTTAATAACAAAGGCGTAACTCACTTCCAAAACAACTTTATGCATATTGTCTAGATCGTCCAGGTATTGTTTTGTGAATTCATCATCTTTATTCAAATGTAAGACTGCTGTTGAAGCATGGCACGCTTGAGCAACTAATGCACCAACCGACCATCCAAATTCTTTTAGTAAATCCCTTCTAAGTAAAACATATTGCACTAATGAGTTCGACATATTCTAGGTTATATTTAATTCAATTAAGTCTAACATTTATATTCTTGACTGCGTGTTTTATGAAATTAAACTAATTAACTTCGAACTTAGGCTTTTAAAACAATCAAAAAAATTAATTTATCACACACCACACAACACATGAGATTTTTTTTACACACCATCCATTGACACCACAGACTAATAATGATTGATACACCATGAAAAAGAACGTTTTTTTTTCTTAGCTTACGTTGTAAACTTGCAAAAACTTACTACATAATAACCCCCCAATTTACCATCCAACTTTATCAGGTTGGGGTGTAGAACAACGTTATTTTTACGATTTGGCTGTTTAATCCATTACCTTTTACTTTCAGCACTAAAACAAAATAAAATGATCTAAAGACTAGTGGTGTTCAAAAAAGCTATATTCTCGGAACGCGTGAAAGTGATATGCTACATGCAAATAGCGCGCTATTTTTTTAGTGACGTTATAACGTTACGTGTTGCGCGCAAATCACAAGTCACGAATGAATGACTGAACGAATACGCTATATTCTTATCCCGCCAATGACAATTCGTGAAATCTAGTTGACGCGATTTCATATAGCTGTTGGTAACCAATGACAAGTCACGAATATGCTATTTTCTATTTGACGCGATTTCATATAGCTGTTGGTAGTCCGGCGCCGGCCGTCACGCGCTATGCATGTGCATGTCGAAGGCGCGATGAGTCATGCGTACGCGACACATGAAGCGCGCATATCGTTATAGCGTTTAGCTTGGAACGAGTAATTAAATAATTGGTTATTGCGCTATGGACAAATAGCATGTAATTTTAAAAAGCTATACGTTATATTAGCTACACTACTATAGACGATGGCCACTAGCGATGGGTCGTCGACGATTTTTTCGTAAACGAAACGAGACCGTTCATCGTCGATCGTCGACTAGTCGATCAACCAGTCGAATTCGTCGACTAGTTCATTACGTGACTAACAGTCTATTTAGAGTCTAAATAGACTAACAGTCTAAATAGACTGTCAGTCTAAATAGACTGTTAGTCACATAATGAACTAGTAGTCTAAATTTTAGACGATGCGTGCGTAGCATTATAATTAAACGTAATCAATTTATAAACTATATTTCCAATAATTTCGGGATATTCCTTATTTATTAAAAGTTATGCACAATGAAATTAATGATCTACCCTTCATACTTTTCCAGGCTTAGGACTGGCTGAGCATAATAATATCCATACGAGTAGGTATCAACTCGTCTATTCAGGCGTATTTAGAAGATCAATCGATTTAATGTACCTACATGATTTATATACACAATATCGAATTTTTTTTTGTATTTTTTGTTTATTTACAGATTGCTTTATTTACATAAAAGGTACTTTACGCTATAAGCATAGCTTTTATCGGGGGCTTTGAGCGCGGCGACCGAATCAAGAAATTCCGTAACTAAAAAAAACTAATCTAAAAAGCCTACCATCAGGGCCGGATTTAGAGGCCTAGAGGCCTCGGGGTAACAAAGGAGCGGAGGCCCCCTTGCCTCAAATTATTATTTTACTGATTGCCTGATTGGAGTGACGAAATATAGATTAATGATTTCTGTTAATATTTAAGAATAATACAATCAAATAATCACGTACCTACCTAAGTATGTAGTTACAAAGTACAGTAGGTAAAGGTAAAAGAGCCGAAAAAAATATCAAAGCAATCGCCCCGGTTGCCCTCCTCTAAATCCGGCCCTGCCTACCATGTAGCTCAATTTAAACTTACCTTACCTAGTCTTGTATAAAAAAAAGTTAACTTATTTTAATGCACCATAAATAATCACATTCACACAATCAGTTTTATATTTACTCCCTTAGATACAAATTTACAATTACACGTATTTATTCACTATTTTGTATTCAATAAAATACTCTCTTCCTATCCCGTAAGGGATAAAGGCGTGATTATATGTATGTAATGTATGTATGTAAAACTAAACAATTAATTTTTAATCTAAATAATCGCACGCAAAACTGTTTAGAGAAATGTAAAAACCAGTTTATATCCACTAATCTAGTTTCTCTTTCTCGCACGCGAACATAACTAATTAGTATCCTTTTTCTTCAATCAACAGAATAAATTGGAATAATTACAATAAAAGTATTTTGAAATATGAACGGAACTATGGTGGTAATAAGGCTCTAATTCATTTGACCACCGCGTCAACGTATCATCGCATTCTCATCGAATGTTACACGACTACGTTCAAAAGCCGTACCGTCGCGCGTCGACGCGGTCTCGTTGAAATGAACGTGGACTATTTAAAATAGCCGTCTATGAATTCGACTAGTCTATGAATTCGACTAGTCTACGAATGAACGATGAACCGTTCAATCGTCGAATGTAGATGGACTAGTCGATTCGACTAGTCCGTTGAATAAACGCCCATCGCTAATGGCCACAGACTAAGTAGAGAACGATGGCAGCAGAAAAAAATAAAAATAAAACCTAAACAATATATTTTTTCAAGTTTTTTGAAATTATAAACTACGTAGGAGCAGGAAACTGAAGCACTTTTGAATATTTACTAGAAACGTGACGGTTAATTTAATTATGGCTTCTGGTCTAGAGAACTATGTTAACCAAACAGTATCGGTTATAACCTCTGATGGTAGAAATTTCATCGGCACACTAAAGGGATTTGATCAAACAATAAATATTATTCTAGATGAATCTCATGAAAGAGTGTTCTCATCATCAACAGGAGTTGCACAGGTAGTTCTTGGACTTCATATTATAAGAGGAGATAATGTAGCTATAGTGGGACAAATTGATGAAAGTATCGACAGCAGACTCGATTTAGGGAACATAAAAGCTGAACCCTTGGGTGCTATCGCTCATTAAAATAGGATAATAAACTAGTTAAGAATAGATCTTTTGTTTCATTGATGTTCTACAGTTGTGATACACTACCTGCAATCACCCAGCCTCGTGTATAATAAGTAAGGCATCCATTTAACACTACGGTAGGTACATTGCGAAAAATTTAAATCTAGTTTAATAATATATTTATTACTATTTACAAATTATACACATTTATTTACAGAAAATCCATAATCATTCTAAAGAAAGCATAATAATATTTTCATTTTCTAAGTAATTAAATCATTCCAAATTTATTACACCATATGCAATCTAGGAGAAACATTACAGCTTGGTAAAATTAACCAACAAAATCAGAACTAAAAATATATGGATAAAGTTATGTATGTATTACATTAAACTTTCTTGCTAATGTTCTAAATCAAAATTGCCTATATTTTAATATTGATTTGTCCAATAATACTATTGCGTTAATTTTACATCCTGGCTTGGTTTAATCAATACCAATCTTCTAAATACCTTAATAAATAATCTAAATAACTTTGAATGTAAAGAATATAAATAAAGATGCAAAATTAAAACAAATGTGATAGCAGTATAGTAATTAAAGTTAAATTAAAGCAGTAAAATATACACAATTTGGAATAAAACAGCCATCAGTGGAGTGCAGAATTCATCCAACGTTAAGGATTCATAAAACCTTGGTACATAACATCAACATGGTTATAGTTCTTGATTTGTACTCGCAATGTGCTAATAATCTATCTCATTTAAGTGAAATCACTACTTTCTGATGACTTTGTCATAAAAATAATTTCTTGATTCCTGAAAAAAAGTGTTATTTCAAAATTAATGATGTGATATATTAATTGGTACACTAAAATACAACTAAGGATGTTTGAGATAACAATGATACCTACTATAATATATCCCAAGTTATTATAAATACAGTACATTGTCCCTCTGCACCTAATCCAATGTCATCTGCTCATCTCTCACAATAAAAATATCCAAAGTGGGGTTTAAGAATTTTACAATTATAGAAGAACTAAAAGGGCTTACTTTGTACTTGAAGTGAAATTATTTTAATATTCAATGTAGGTATATACATAGATATAATAAGTCAAAAAGCTGATGAACCTATATTACCTATGTCTAGCATGAATATATATTTACAAATTAGATCTTTAGTCTTACTCAATAGATACAATTTTCTACTAGTCTTTTTACTTTCTCGTAAACAATAATTTAACTTACAAAAACAGAAGAAGTATATCTTACTGGCTATTGTAAGAACTATTCAGATTTCTTTATTTTAATATTAATTCCTTCTCTGAAATGAAACTCAATATTATAAATATTTCTGAGAATATTGTGTTTGTTACTTCTTTATGTTGCTTAACAGATTTGGTAGAATATAATTTACTACCACTTTATACCAGAAAAATATATCACTTATACCAAAAGTTATGTGAAATAATTATAATACATAACTAATAATATAATAAAAATAGTCATAGTATGCAATGTTACCTTTTCATTTTCTCTATATATTGCTCTGTATTATACTTTTGGAAAAATTGCTTGCCATATTCAAAACTCGCTATCATTATTGCACATGCAGGTGCTACTTTAAAAATACGAGGTAGTAGTCCTGTAAACATGCCCTTTATGCCATGATTTCTGTATATATTTCTTGCTATGTCTTTCATGCTTGAAGCTCTTTGTTGAACTTTACCATCTAGAAATAACAATGTTTTAAGAAAGGTTGTTTAGAAATATAGATCTATGCTAGTGACATACTACATCTTTAGGTATACATATTATTATACATACCTGTGTAAATCTCTTTTTCACCCAACTCTATTTGCTGGTGAGTTTTTAAGACATCAAAAGGTAATGTCACCAAAGCTGCAATCTGAAAACAAAATTCATGGTACAAAAATGGTTCGAATCAATTATACACTTTGCTGAGTATATTATATTATACTTACACTACCACCAACTGAGCCACAGAAGAAATTAAATAAGAATGTATTTTTTTCTGAGTCAGGTTTATTGAAAAATTTCTTAGTTGTTTCAAATGATGTCCAGTATATGGCTGAAAAATACAATGAAATGCTATTGTTTACAAGTAATAGTTATATTTCAATAACTAGGTAAATTTTCCATAGTGTGTAGTCTGTGAAGTGGTAAAAAATAGAGAACAGCGAATAAATAATAGACAGGTGTCGGTCCATATGTAGTTACCTACCAGAAAAGGGGACATCTCTGAGAAGGGTTGATGCTAATCCACGAAATAGTCCTCTATAGCCTTCATATTTAACAGCTTGATGTAATGCTTCCCTTATTTCTGTAACATAATGTACATTAGGTCAGTAACACACTATTTAGCTAATCAAAATCAATCAATCAATCAATGACAAAATAATACAACAATAACCTGTATATGTTAATTTTTTGGACTGCATCTTAGTTCTGATTAATTCTAATGGACTAACTATAGTGACAGCTGTTGTTCTAGCCGTTGCTCCGGCTATTAATGGAATCCAAAGTGGCTGAGAATCTGTAAAATAAATAACTTTAATTAAAATATGTACTGATCTATTACCTATGTCCAACAGTGGACTTCTCAGGGCTGTAAATGATGATGATGATGACTGATCTATTACATAATGTTATCATTTAGGGAAAATATTGGATCAAAACAATAATAGTAATTGACCCAATAGCTCAGTTGGTTAGAGCAAAAGCATGGTTTGCAAGAGGTTGCGAGTTCAAATATCACTAGGGTGAATTTTTTTTCATTTCTTAATAATAATATAATATTTATAATATACTAGCTGACCCGGCAAACATTGTTTTGCCATGTAAAAGGGGTTGATCCTAGAGGGGTGAAAATTCATGGTTGTATGTATTTTTGTATGCTGTATCATAAAAAAATAAAAACAAAAAATTTTGTCAAAAAAATATACATATTTAAAAAATTCAGGGGTGGACCACCCTTAACATTTAGGGGGATGAAAAATAGATGTTGTCCGATTCTCCACCCTTACCGATATGCATGCTAAGATTTACGAAAATTGGTCGAGCCGTTTCAGAGGAGTTTAACTTCTAACACCGTGACACGAGAATTTTATATATTAGATAATAACAGTGCAGTCAAATACTTACTAGTCCCAGTGGCATTATTATAAATATTCTTCATTTTATACCGCAGTTGTTCATAGGACACAAAATATATAACTGTACAAGGAACAGCAAGGACTAAGGTAGGGCTCAATCCAGACCATAATGCAGGGACACCTTCAAATTTGGCAATTTTGCAAAATGCATCCTGGAAACCAAAGTAAATTAGTTCTTCTTTGTGAACTTTAGGGTATTCTATAAACACGGAAGTATTTCATTTATGTAAGGTCTATCAACCAAGATAGATGACAGGCAGCGCGGTAGGACTAGTATTTAATTTTGGTACTTAATTAAATAATTTGGATTAAAAAAAAAATATTAGGTACTTAGTCAAAAATCTCAAAGACAGAAATGTTGTTTGCAGCTCACAAATTATATGTGAGCCTTAATTTTTATGTAAATTTATATTTTGGGATGAGATTGGCACATAGTGAATAATGGGCTCGATTTTTACATAATTTAGGTAAAGCAGTTATACTCACAAATGTGCCATGGAAATGCACTCGTCTAGGTATCCAAGCAGTTTCTCCACAGGGACATAAATGCTCCATTAACCCATTACAATATAAATAGCACTTATTTGAAAGTAAGGCTTTTTGCTGTGCTTGTAATCTTATTTTTACAACATCTAGAGGAGTCACTGTAAATTTTGAATAAACTAAGTTTTAACAGATATAGGGCACTTTTTAGTTAGCAGTTTACATAAATAGAAGTCTTATCATTTTCATGGGATATTCCTGTGTGTAGTGTACTAAATTTCAGCAAAGATCCTCTCCAAGGGATTGTTGAAAAAAATATAGTTACATATCCTCGGTAATACTATATTATTAAATGTATAAACTTACTAAATAACGAGGTTATAAGCGCACCGGAGCATGCTGAAGCCATTTGTTGACCTGTTGTAATGCGGAACTTAGGATCATCTTCGCGAATCATTACACTAATTTATTGATTGTATCAGACCAGATCATAAGATATTACAATATCTTTAATAAAACTACCTATAAAAATACACCAAATTCGTCGTCTGGTTGATCAAAATATGGTTTTTCTATTTCTTTTGGGTCATCAGGTCATCCGTCGGTCGGTCGTTCATACAATACTTAGAGAGTAAGTATATTCTTTGTACAATACTAAAAGTGTAGTCTGTGCATACAATCTAAAGCTGTAACAAACCGTATGTATTCGTTACTGAGTACGGGTACTGCATCAAGTACCAAGTAACGAAACGTTACCCAGGAATTAGTCTCGTTACTCGCATGTTTCGTATCATGGGTTTTTTTACACTGTTTCGGTGTATTGATACGTTTGTGTTTGATCGTATATTCTACCAATACGCGTGATGCGGTTCATTTAAATCGCTTATTCCAAAGAACGGTGATTAGGTTAGTTTAAAGTACTTAAAAATATTTTAAAAATCGTCAAAGTTTTTTACTGTTTTGTATTATTCTTTGTAATATAATTTAAGTTTGCGGTTAAAATATGCCAAATAGTAAATCCATTGCAATTTGGTATATTACGTCGACAGTTCACGTCGATTCGACTCGTTACCATACTACATACATACTATAGTTACTATACCATATGCAGTATCAAAAGTAACGAGTTCGGTAACGATACGATAGTAACGAGTACTCATGGTCAAAGTAACGATTACATACGGGTACGCTTTTATTCGTTACTTTCATCTCTAATACAAGCAGTCAGCAGCTGTCAGTCAGTCAGTCATGGTCAGTCAGTTGTAAATACTTGTCAAAGTCAAATACCTACAATGACACATTGTTTTCTTCACATTGTAAGTTTTGTCTATGGTGTAGGGATGGGATTCTTTCCAAAAAAGATCGATGAATGGATCCACAAAAAAATCGAGGTCTAAAAGATCGATTTCCAAAAAATCTATCTTTTTTTTTTTCAAATTTGCTTTTACTATGTACGTATAAATCAATTTTATTAAAAACAAGACAAATAATATAATTAACGACTTTTAATAATTAAAATCAGGGAATTAATAATAATAAATATTTTTATTTAAGTACCATATCAAAGTATCAGATCACTTATATCAATCTTAGATCAAAATAAGGAGCGCTTTACTTACGCACTCTTAATTAGTTATTATTCCACAACAAACACTACATAAAAATCTGTATTTATTTCGCTAGTCACAGTATGTTTGCTTAGTAATCAGTCACTCAAAACTCAATAAAACAAAAAATTAGTCTTGTGTAGTTCGTGAACGAACTATGTCGGTCAAAAGAGCACTCCTACAGGTGAACTACGCGAACTAGTTTCCTCATTCCCCAATTCGTAGTTCGTTAGTTCGTGGCGAATAAACGAGATTTACGTCGACTGAACTAAGATCGTCACGCACGGGACAGCTAAACATATAAAAGGCATAAAATATAGGGAAAGTGTTATTTTATTGCACCAATACTTTTATGAATTTTCATTAGTTAAGAAGTTTTTGCAGTTTTAAGAGGTTAAAATCAATCCATAGATATTGTCGCATGTTGCAGGAATCGTATTAAAACGAGCGAACGATGTGATTGGATCAGTCTAGTTCGAGCTAGAAACTGATAAACTAACGAACTAGTTCGTTTAAGAGCGGCGAACTAAACTGAGTGCTCCCTGTTGTGAACTAGTATGCCTAAGACTACAACCTCAACTACAATAAATGAATAAATGGTGACGCAATGTCAATCACAGCACAGATACCTACAAAAAGTCAAAGATTATGAACATACCGGGTGTAAAAAGACAACTTTTGTCTTTTAATACCTCGTATTCTTTGTAAAGCTACGATAATTTTTTTCTATGGAAGCAACCCTGGGAAACGGTTAACAAACATTTCTTCCAAAGACACAATATCAAAATTTTTACATTTACTATCAAAAAAACGAACACTAAAGTTGCAAATGCGTAATGCACAGCTGATCGCGCACGCAAGACGCAAGGTACAGCACACGTGTAAGCGGTCAACGCCCTCACCCGGAACAAGTTCGTACCTACACCAACCCAGTCACTAGGTGGCTAGTAGGTACAAACCTACCTACTCTCTGCTACTAACTTTTAACTACAACCGAAACATAGAAACTAGCTAAACGTTTTAAGAAAGCAATTTACTATTTTAATACACCAACTTAGTCCTCATTTCTTGATCTGAGACTTAGTCCAAATGATAAATATGAACCTACTACCTACCTATCTACTACAACATTTTTACATAAACCTGCGGCGACGACGGACGCAGCCACGCCACGTAGGTAGTTATCTATCCTAAAAACCAAAGCATTACCTTGGTTTAGGTATTATTAGCTCACGTTAAATCAGTCGAAAACGTCTGCGTGATTGATTAATCACATAAATAATGTTAGTAGCTTCTATCTAATTATTTACAAAAAAAAAAACAATTTTATGAGTAGCGAAATAAACAAAGCCGCGCGCATCGCGGCACGTTTGATCATGCCTAAAAAAAATACAGACAACGAGGCCGCGGCGTCGGAGTCGATTCATTTTGTTATGATATCCTATAACATAGCCGCAAATATTCTGCAGTTTCAACACTTTTTCATGCATTTTCCGTTAGGTTATTTAGGCATTTTCCGACATAAGTTACCATGGCAGCGGCGGAATTTTTCAAAGCAATATTCAAACGCGCCGCGTGTTCTTTGTTTATCACCGCTTAGTTATGATGACCCTTAAGGTTTGGCCCTAGTTTTACCACTTATCACACATATTTTCCTTTAGGTAAATTACTAAGTATCAGCAACCTAATAAAATAGCGGCACTGATAAAGGATAAGCCGCGCTTTCACCAAAAACTTTCAACAAGAGATAGTGGCGCTAGTATCCTACAGTTTAAAGCACTTTTACATACATTTATTTTTAGTTTCATCATTATCCGCTGACTATTATAATAGTCAGATAAAAAAATAAAAATAAAGGATAGATTATCTAATTTTAATGTAATAACAAATGATGATATTGTGCAGATTTATTGTCCAAATTCAAATACAAATTTAGGTTACATACTTATTTATTAGCGCTAGTGCTTGTACCTACGGAGTTAATGGTCGTATACCTATTTACGTAGTTGCTTACTACATAAATACGTACACAATAGAGCATAATTAAATACCTAGATACAATATTACAAATCTGTATTTGAAATAAAAATTGTCGTGTAAACAAACCTTTATACATGATCCCGCCATATTTTTGCCAAATTATTCTCTATTTTATTTAGTTCCGGTCAAAGCGTCTGCGAGTGCGCATGCCATTTTGATTAGATCGATTTGTTACGTTTGCGCTATTGATGATAGTTTTTTTAAGTGTTATGATTTTATTAAGTACTTAGGTATGTGTTATTTGTTTATGCGTGTGTTAGTGTGTCTGTGTGCAAAATGTACGAAATACTTCACGCGAGAATACTTCAACATGATTTTATTGTTATGGTATAGCCGTACCGTAGGCAATGCAGCTCCCTTCGGGAATAAGGAATCAGGCACTCCGACGCTCATCAGCAGCAGACTGATCTTACGGGTCGTATATCGTGTGCCGGAAAACCAGTCTATCGTGCTAGTTCCTCCTGGCGGTGGCCAGGCAATTAACATGGAAGCAGAAGCTATGCGCGGCGTTGTGAAGGAAAACCCTAGACTGGGAGTATGCACAGCGACGCAAGTGCTTCGCCAGCAGCCTGGCCCTCGAATGTGGCATGTCGTATCACATACTACCGTCTGTATTCCCAGTAAAGAGGAAGTAGAATGTGTGGGCTGTCTGTCACCCCCGGCAATCAAATGCTGGGTAGGATAGAAGCCGTACCTCACAAGCAGCAGCCCCTTTCTCGAAGAAGTCTTACAGAATGATTACTTAGTAGGTACATTTGTACTTCGCACGTCTAACAATTTTGCGCCTCAAACGAATACATTGCTTGCAATAAAATGAGAAAAAAAAAATCTTTTTTTTAATTGTTTCCCACGGTTGATCCCATAGAAAAAAATGATCGTTACGTTACAAAGAATACGAGGTATTAAAAGAACAAAGTTGTCTATTAACACCCTGTATAAACGTTACTTTTTTTCATTGAAGAGAAGTGAGGCGAAGGAGACTAAACACACAGCCATCTCGCGAGTTTTTGAGTAATTGACCGGCAGCACTCTTGTAATACGGGCACCTTCAACTAATTGTACGGGTTATACCAAAACAGAAAAAAACAAATGTCGATTTTATAGGGTGACGTATCGATCCAACGAATCGATTCAGTACTACATATCGATTTTAAAAATCGATTTTTTTTGGTTCGATAAATCGATTTTTCGATTAATTGATCTTAGATCGGCATCCCTAGTCAGGTCAGTTTATTATACTCTTTGGCAGGGGGGGGACAGTTATTTAGAGCTGTCAAATTTTTTTCAATGTATCACCATCTTAACTATGGCGCGGAACTAAAATTACGTTGTTCATTTCTACATACACTCAATAGATAGCATCACAATCGCATATTGTCCATATCATAGAACGGTTCCTGTGCCTGATTTTAAAACTAACATTTTTTGTATGCTGTGAAACAGAAAATGTCATCATACACATAGTAACTAGCGCATCATCCATCGGACATATACAGTGAAACGCAATTTCTGCTCCATCGTTACCCTAATATCGCCATTTTTTATTTTGGTAGGAACTTGTAAACCATTCTAAAATTGCTACTTATAGTTTATCTGTATATGGTTTCAATAACAATAAAGTTTTCTAACTTTTCTGACCTTAAAATCTACAATCATTACATTTTTCTAATGCATTTTTTTTAAACATTCATTTTGTATTTCTTATTCAAGTAGAAATAGTATAATGAAATCGCCTAATACTGGCAACTATAAAAACGCCATATTATTTTTTTACATTACCCTAATATCGTCATATTTTTATTTTAGTAGAAAGGGCTAAACCATTCCGATATTACTACTTATAGTTTATCTGTATATCATTATAATGAAAATTAAGTTTTCGTAACTTTTCTAAAATTATTTATAGATAATTCTTTTTTATATTCATCTCTCATTTCTAATTCAAGTAGAAATAAAAAGAGTCAGTAGAATAAAATTCGCTAATAATGGCAACTTTATAAAGCAAATATTTTTTTGTAGGGATGACGATTCTTTCCGACAAAGAGCGATTTTTAAATCGATTAGAATCGTAACCTGATAAATGGATTCACAAAAAGAGGTCTAAAAACTTTTTTTTTTTAAGTTTGTATTTACAATGTATTATAATATAAATCAATAAGACCTTAATAGACTATGTGAATGAATACACGTATTTAGGACAAACTATATCACCAGCAGACTCGACCGAAATTGAAATAGAAACCAGAATCGGAAAATCTTGGAAATGCTACTGGAGCCTGAAAGAAGTCATGAAAAGTAAAGGTAACATAGCCATCAAACGAAAACTTTTTAACACTTGTGTTCTGCCAGTCCTGACCTATGGCTGCCAAACATGGGCCCTTACCAAAGCCCAAGTAAAGAAACTACAAACATGCCAAAATGCGATGGAAAGGAGCATGTTAGGAAAAAAGCTATGGGATAGGATAAGAATAGATACTATTAAGAGTACCACAAAAACAAAAGATGTTACAGAAACAATAAATAAATTAAAATGGAGATGGGCTGCACATACAATAAGGGGAAATGATAAATGGTCCAAGATTACAATGAACTGGTATCCAAGATACATGACAAGGAAGAGAGGGAGACCCTTTAGACGATGGGTGGACAGTATTAAGGCAGTGGCTGGAGGTACCTGGACCAGGAAGGCGAGAGACAGGGAAAAGTGGAAACAATTGGAGGAGGCCTTTGTCAAAGGACAAACAGACATGGATGCTACATAGATATACCATAATATAATGTAAACCAATATAATGTAACCATTTCTGAATAAAGGCTATTATTATTATTATTATTATTATTATAATATAAATCCATGTTAAGAAAAACGTGAGATACCATAATAAACAATCTCTGTAATCTCTATCAGTAAAATCAGGGATTTTTTAGTAAAGATTTCGATAATAACAAATATTTACTAGCGCCACGGAAGACCAGCGTTATATTGGTCATTATATTTTGCTGTAACATACATAATAATATGCTGAGTTAGTGATCAGTTTTCGTCATGCTTCACATTCATATTTATTGTAAAGCATGTTTATTTTGTATTCTTCTTCTTCAGCTCATTGCAGTCCACTGCTGGACGAAGGCCTCCGCCAGGGCACGCCACAAGGCAGTAGCCACAGGGGGTTTTTGCCCATAGTCACCACGCTGGGCAGGCGTGTTGGTGACCGCAGTGTGATTTTCGGACTATGTTGTCAGTAGGTACGGGAGGCGCTGCTGCCCACTTCCCGGAACCCTTAATCGCCTCGTACGATACCCACGGGCAGGCAGGGGTGGTACAAACTCTACTCTGCCGGTACCACGCGGCATTTATTTTGTATGGCGAAAAATAATTATTTCTTTCGATTTTAATTACCATGTCGAGGTATCAGATCAACTTATAAAAGAATACATTCATTTTCTAAATGTATTTGTTACAAGTAGGTACTTCTTAAAATAACACCAAGTAATGGCTGCGAGTGCCCGTCTGCATAACTTTCAAAAGCAAGGAAATGTCCGATTCAATTTCGTATCTAAAATACCGATTAATTTTAAATTGACATTGACTGTATTCTACACACAAATCAGTCGTGGTACGTTCCGATTCTATTTTGTTTAGGTACACAGGATCGGTAAATTGTACTACATCACATCAATTTTCACCATCGTAATGCTATTGCTCTGTTTCTGTCTTGCAGAAATCAGTAGATCAGCCTACTATAATTAGTTATAAATCAATCGCTTTTAAGGGTGAAATATCGATTCACTGTACAACATTCTATTTATTCGGTCCGAGTAATCGATTCTTCGATTTCAGATCGCCATCCCTAACTTTTTTTTTTCGTTTGAAAGTCGTTAATGGTGGGAAAACTTTTTGCAAATACAATTTGTGAAAAGCGGTGCTATTGCTTTGCTTTCCGCTATAGTATTTGTTTTGTGGTTTGTTTTCGCATATTCAACGTTGTATCTATGTATCTTCCATACAACACAACTGGGTTGTGAAAATTTCCATAGTTTGCGATATGGACGCTATTAGTTTAATTTCTTACTTTTCTTAGTTTAAGTTAAGTAATTTGCGACAAGGACGCTATTAATCATAATAGGAACATTGCGAAAGAGATGTATTTAGTGTTGTGATAATTCTGTGCTTATTTAATAGTTGTGCTGTTAAGGTACCTACCTACCACAAAAGATGTCGCAGCGCTGCGCATTTCTTTCGACAGTAAGTACTTTTTATTGCTTTAAATTTATGTACCTACATGTATATGTGTACACCCAAACATAGCCAACAGATCAGTTCAAACATATACATATATACAGGGAAAGTAAATTTATTTCACTACTGGTGGACGCCCGCGACTCCGTCCGTGTGGACTGCAGAAATAACAAAATGTCGAAATTTCTAGGATAAAAAAAAATCTCGGGATAAAAAGTAGCCTATATGTTAAGTGGGACCTGTCACAATATATTCCTCAAAACTGCTTCAAAATCGGTCCAGCCGTTTCTTAGATTAGAGTGCACAAACATCGATCTGTTACAATTTTATTATATGTATAGATAGATAGATATCATTATGTACTGAAATCTGTATTGGAGTTAACTCCCGTGTCTGATTTCGGAACTTAAAATTTTTTGTTTGGAGTGACACAGATAATGTTATCATTCACAAAGCAACAAGCGTCATTGTTCAAAGAAACTAAAACAAAACTGGTAAACGCACGAATATTATATAAGTATATTTAATTTTAATACTAAATAAATATCTGCATCATGAGTAGTTACTCATTAAATAGCCGAACACACACTTTTCAGATGGTACAATGCACCGCTTTCCTAACTTTGAAAAGTTTCCAGATTGCTTTAAAGAATGGGTTCGTCTTGTTGGCGGAAAACTGGAAACAACTGCAGATTATGAGTTCTATCAAAGGAAGAGAATATGTGATAAACATTTTACAGCACAAGATCACAATCGATACCAACGTCTCAATGCATTAGCTATTCCGTCACTTCATTTGTCAACTGTACCTGCAGATACAACACCTCTAACTGGTAATATCTAATATATAAATAATTAACACTTATTTAGACAAATTTTATATATATGTATACTATAAAATTAATAATAAAGAAATGGAAAAAAATCCTCACTGGAGTGGGAATCGAACCCACGACCTAGCGTTCTAGACACTAAGCTCCCGGGTTAATTACTCGGATGAAGAATTTTACCATCTCTTTTCTAAATTATGTATATTGAAAGAGACAAATATGTCCTATTTTTCAGTTTAACTTTATACCCAGTTTTTGTAAGTGGCTGTAAGTTTTCTTATATCTGAACAAGTAATAATAACTTGTTGTACAGATACTTGCATAATAAGTTATCTAACTTCATAAAAGTAATACTTATATGTACATACTTAAAAAGAGACAGAAATCAACATTTTAAAAACATTGTTTTCAATTATTTTCACAGATATAACGAACATTTTGCCAAGCTGTAGTGGAATACCCAGTCCTCATCTTCACTTACCGCCAGATAGTAATTGTTCATCTGAACCACTCTGCAGCTCAACTGTTACAGCAACAGGTAAAATATGTACTAATCCTTTTGATCAAATATAATGGTAGATGCACAGTCTCATACTAAATCAAGAATAAACGATGTCGCCGCACCGATTATACGTACTTATACAGATGTAAACTGTTGGAGTTGCTTATAATTAGTTGTAACACATTTGCACCTGATTCTGATATATAGCCATTTGCGTTAAAATCTATGAATGATTTTTTAAAAATTGACTGATTTAATTGAACTTTTTTGAGGGACCCCCAACCCCAAAGGCGAGTCACAAGATTTTCAGACCTGAAACTTATGACTTGTGTATGTTATGTGTATGATATACACATCCAATAATATTTTCTCACAGGAACTTAATAAATCTAGGTATCTAAAGTTTTCATTGATGAAATAATGGGTGTATTAATCACAATTAATATATAATAGCATTTCCCGAGAATTACAGAATGTAGTCTAGGGGAGAGTGGGTAACAGTGGATCATTATTTTTAACTCAGAACAACATTCACAACTGGCAAGATTATGGCAAAATTAAATTATACATCTCTGAAATGAAATCATAACTTTAGTATTCTTATCTTTATAGAAAAATTATATTTAGTCACTTTTCGAGCACAAATACAACAATCTAGCTACCGGTAACGAATCCAATAGGAAACGTTTTAAGTGCCTTTCTTAATAGGTATTATAATATACTTAATTATTTAGCGTCAGAGCCTCGTCCGTTAAACTTACTTCATTGAAATTTATTTAAATTCCAGGTGGAGCTCTTACTATGTCCAAAACAATTATACTTGGTGAGCACAACTACACTGCTGCTAGCAGAAATCTGAACAAGACAAGAAAAAGTAAGGTTTATTATAATATATATACTGTAATATCATAATAATCATAACATAGGATAAAACAAAGTTGCTTCCCGCTGTTTGTCTGCATTGTACCCTTACGACGCCGGATGAGTCGCTAGTGTACATGTATGGAGCTGGGCTGATGAGTTATTACTTATTACTTACATCTAACCCCGCTTTGATAAACGTGGCTGTGGGTTGTTCTTTCAGTTCCTACAGTACTCGTTACCATACTGGATACAGTATTTTTGGAGCACATATGTGTGTGTATCCTACTAATATTATAAACGCGAAAGTTTGTAAGTATGGATAGATGGATGGTTGTTACTCTTTCACGTAAAAACGGCTGGAGCGATTTTAATAAAATTTGGTATGGAGTTAGCTGACACTCTGGATTAACACATAGGCTACTTTTTATCCCGGATAATTTCGACATTTTGTTTTTTCTGCAGTCCACGTGGACGAAGTCGCAGGCGGTCACTAGTGTATAATAAATTACATAAGGAATAATTCTAAAATTTAACCGTTTAGAAGCTACTCACGATATGTATGTCAGATAACGTATCTAACCTACCGAACCCATTATAGACCATACAGACTCGCACTTGGCTGCTTTTTAAATAAAATATACTTATGTGTTTTTGTCTTTACTTACAGGTTTTTCTCAGGCACCAACCTATAACTGCATGCGGTTGAAAAGTACGTGGACAGAAATAAACACTGAGAAATATGGTTTCTCGTATGAAAAAATCTGTTAAATTTGAGAAGAGACTTAAACGCAAATAGATTGTTTGAGAACATCATATTCCAAAGAACATTTGAGACCCAAAATCACATGTTTATTTTTCCGGATAGTATGGAGAATTTTTAAATATCTCAGGAATTTTCATATAATCTTGAAAAATAAAAATGTGATTTCGAGTGTTAAATTTTGTAGATAGGTTCTCTATAGTGGACTATTTACATAGCTTTTCGCTTAACATACCCTTTTTGTTACACCCTGTATTGCAGTCTTAGTTACTAAAACAAACTTCTTATAAGTTTTACCATAAGTTGGTCAAGAATGAATGAATATAGTCTCAAATCGGTAGGCATGATCGGCAAACTTCGCTTCATTTCGGTTACTTTTCGAAGTCGAGTCGAGAGAGAATTCAACTCGAGTTGGTTCGAGTTAAGCCCGACCCGAGTTAACTCGAGTTAGTTACTCGAGTTGACCATCACTATACCTACGTATTTTATATTAAGATAAATTTTTTCTTCAATGAAACTTGTGAAAATCGACGATTTGTTGAATTTATTGGTTGAGTGATTTATTGACACTTGTGAATTTTGTAAATAAATGAAATAATTGCATGCTAGATTTTTGGCGAAATATGTAATAATAAGATAATGGTACCATGTTTTAAGCAAATAAATAATTATTTCATTTAAAAATAAAAAAATATTTCATTACATACATACATTGTTTAATTATTACTAGTTTAGTATTGTAATATAAAAAATATTTACAGCTAATTTAAATCTTCATAAAACTGTTATGATGTGCCTATAGGAGGATCGGTTGACTATCATAGCTTTAACAGAAAGGTCAATCAACCGCCACTATTACTGACTCACTTCTAAATCTTGACTATTAGCACTTCTTAATATAGTTACTGTATTCTATTTTGCTTATTATTGTAATGACTATTATTTTCATACTGAATATAATATACTTTTAATATTTATGTAACTTGCGCCTAACTCAGTCAGTCAGTAGGAAAATAATAACCAGTATAAAGTCGGCTTTTCACTATAGGGATGTAATGTAATATTAGATTACATTTTGAGATGTAAAAAATTATCGCTCGTCATACATTTGGTACGATACCATTCACACTGTAATATAATAATTTCAGTTTTGGTTGTAATATATTCGTCGTCGTCGTATAGGTCGTATCTATATTACAATGTGAATCGTACAAAATGTTTAACTAGAGTAAATTTTTTTACATCTCTAAATGTAAAATAATATTACATTACATCCCCATAGTGAAAAGCCGACTTGAATACGCAATCTAAAAATCTGTACGTATGTGTGTAGGTAGGTATATGTACACACACACACACACATATGCACAGTTTTCGGATCCAAGAAATAGAGGCGCTTCAAATTCAGTTAGCCGAAAATCCACGAGAGGGCTCTCTTTTCCGATACTACTCTTTGCTCTTTGGTCAGTCATTGGTTGGCCTTTCATTCTGCCACATGTATGGAGGGTGTCTATAAAAAATATTTTAAAATAATTTAATAATTACTAGCGATCTAAATCAAAATTTTTGTGGTGTACTTCGAGTCAGCAGTGGTAAATCTACTTCAAAATGTTCTCGTCCATTCCTAGAACTATAACGTAAGTGTCTATTTCGATATTTTCATCCTAAATTCGTTTACATAACAAGACAGCTGTTTTTTGTTGCTTAAATAAACAAAATTATAATGACCTGCAGCATTAAATACATTATTTTAGTAAAATAATCTCCCCAGGGTCCCCGAAAATTAGTTCTAGACGAGGGATCGATACCGCCCTTCTAACTTTAACCATCACAGTCTAGTAAAAGCAGAAAATGGCTTGATTTATCTGGGTTGGTTCATTTTCATATCATAGCGTTTAATTTTATAACCTTTGTAGGCGTAAAAATGAAAGAAAGTGTTTTTTGCTAGCTGAAGTTTTTGTTATCTTTTACCTATGTAGTTAAAGAGAATCTATATCTGGTGATTCTCAAAAACAGAGTTTTAGTCGCGTCCAGGCTTAGATGAATTAATACTAGATATAGTGTCAGCTCTCAATATACGGATTGTCCGTAATCTGCTCAAAACTGACAAGCGCAGATCACAAGGTTTAGTTCATCTATATGTATAGACAAAACATGCTACAATGCCTCAGTGTGTTTTTAAAAATTGCGGAAACAATTCCCGAAACCTTAAAATATCTCATGGAATATCTTACTTTCAGTAAGTAATTTTCAAAAGGTTTCTGTTTTATGTTAATAATCAGTGGATAACATAATATTTTACATAAAATATTTTAACAAATAATAATTGTGTTAGACGGATGACATATTTGCTTACTTCCTATGCTATTTCCAATGTAATATCGGTAAAGTGTCCAACTAAAAATATATTTCCCTAAAATTAAAAAGTGGCAAAGTGCGAGCTGCACCCGTCATGGTATAAAATGTTGTGAAAACTTTACTTGAAAAGTAGTGGAGCATAGTTTCATATACATCATTATGATGCAATATTGATTTCCCCTCCTCACTTATTTTGAACTGTAAATTTCCGTAAGCCTTTTATCTGAGGCGGGTCGTACTGTTTTTATTTTTATACTATCTGTAGAAGTTACTAGATTATTATTTTCTGTTAAGTTTTACTTTGATTAAAATTATAATAAAGGTTTTTAAATTGTTTTAATTCAATACCTAAAAATATCTGAATGTTTTTTTTAAAGAATACTGTCTGCACACGGATCCTCTTAATTCCATAAACTCCGGAATTCCCCGTTCCTGTGGGAATCCTGGGAAACCACTCCTCTCTGGACTTCTACTTCATAAAAGGAAGCCATGCTTCAAATATCACGTCTCTAGCTGCAGATGTTTTGCCTCAGCATCGATAAATCAGTCATATTTCTGATAGCTAAAAGTCTACCAAATTATCAAATAAAAAACGTGATTTTGATACAATTCGTTTTTTATATTAAGTATCTAAAGAGACTGTAAAATAATTTTGGGCTATAATTTACAAACTATTTTTATTTATTTATTAAGGCAACACAACAGACACAAAGTAAAAATATTTAACATCTCCGAACAGTACAGTTTTTACCCTAACTTAGTGCCCTAGAGGTTTACTTTCGACATAAAGAACAATATCATTCTGTCCAGGAAAAAAAAACCTAATTTCTTTGGTGCAACAAAACCATTGTGTAACACTGTTAATACGATGACCTACTCATTCAGTACACTACCCCCCTTAAAGTAGCCAGTCAGTAACAAACATAGGAAACAGATGTGTGTGGTGTTTTTCAGAAATATTTTATTTGACATTCTCAGGTGGATTGTGAACTTTCGCCATGTTTCGCCGAGTGAGTATATAATTTGTTAACTTTACTTTTATGCTTGAATATTTATTGTGGCTATTGTCTTATTGAAATATTATACATTGTATAGGTGGCAACAAAAGGTTATTTTACTGCTTAAGCAGCTGCTTGCCCTCTAAAGAAATTAGAGTTAGGACAAAGAAATTATAAAACTCGTATAAAGTCGCATCGAAAGTAACTCTATCGGTCTTTCGGTCTGTCTGTCTATCTATGTGGCTGTCATGCCAAAACTACTGAAATTTAAAGAGTCTAAGGTGGATAAGCCACCTCAGTTAGCCACAGACACAATTTCTTTTGGCTGGACAGCCAATCAAAAACTTTAACTATGTCCAGCTTTATTTGGAAGCCTGGCAACCCTATTTGTAGTAGTGGTAGCTAAGAAAACCTACATACATACAGTTACAATACAAAGATGTTGGGCAGGAGTGTGCACACACCCCCACATTTACATAACATCTTGAACTTGAACACCTCCGTTAAACATAAGCCAAGACACTATCTTTGACGATGGGAACGCGCCTTAAATTGTTATTGATTGTGTAATCAGTTCGCGTCTAGATTCTATGAGTAGGTAGTTTATGTTTAGCAGTATGTTTATGTTTATGACAACAATTTGCTACCTTCATTCTGCTGTCGTTGGCAAAACAGCGAAATTTTCCGCAAAATTAATCTATTTTTAACATGTCCCATTCAGTGTTGGCAACGTTGCACAGTTATATGTACATTATAATATGTATTTGGGCTTGTCGTTACTTGTATAGAAATAGAAGCATTTTATTAGTTGGCAAGGTTACGAAATTTTCGCCTTAAATAGGCTGCAATTTCGTATGTTTCATTCTGAATTCACATTGTTTAAATCAATAAAAATTAAGTGGGACAGTTCAGATGCACTAATTTACTCTTATCAGAAAACTCTTGGTATAGTCTTCATGTATTATTATTCTTTATTGTACACAAAACACTACAAATTCAGTCATATTTATTTTCTTTTGAGTTCTTGAAGGAACTCGTAAAAATTTCAAAATGTCTTTTTATTCTTTTCTGGTTTCTATTCCATCTATCTAAATTTGAACTATGTATCAAGGATAAGTAGTGACTTCCGGAAGAGCTTGCAACGTGTTAGGGATCCCTATGAAAATACGCCACCAAATTATCTTCCAGTCGTAAAATCGCTAAGTAAGGTAGGTAGGTACTACGTTAGCCAGAACTGCAGGATCATAAAGAAAATCTGACAGCCACGTTTAGCATAACGTAGATAGATGTAAATATCGTATTTCCTGTGGAAAAAACTTCTCCACAAGCATCAAAAAAATTTCCTAAAACTACGTAAAATTTACTCTCATTTTTAGTACTCATGTGATTTTCTTGAATGATGTTTGTGTTAGTCATTGGAACGTTTAAAATGTATGGATTCAAAAAAGTAATGGTATCAGTATATTCCAATACTGATATTGGAATGGAATGGAACAGATTGTGGAGGCTGATTATTTTGTGGATATAATAAATCCACTTTTAGTGGATTGTGAACCACAATTAGTGGTTATAATAACACAATGTATTTTCTTTCTCCGTTTTTTCTTCTATCTCCTCTTGGTCCTTACCAGAAATTGGGTACTTTCTAAAGCCTACTCAAATGTAGAGCAATCTAAACACTCAAATCTATGATGACCTAAATAATACCTGCCTCGCGAAGGCGTAGGCATTCTTAGTTTAGGTATCTGATGATCAGTTAAGTTGGTATCTTGAGCATCTCTATCCATTCTTTGGATGACTGTTGCATTAGATCGCATCTTGATACATCAAATCTTCGAAAACGAACTATTCAAATATACCTCTTTTGATTGAATCTTTAGAACGCGATAAATTGAAAAGTCTATGGATTGCTTTCGCTGAAAGACAAATTTCCTTCTACGAGTAACTAATTTGCATGCGTTTATTTTAGGAGCTTATTTCCTTGATCAGTCAGATACATAGGCACACCTTACACGTGCGCTAAAGTGCGACGTGGCTATGCCATATAGACTTTAGTTTACCGTGAGTTTACAGAGTATTACAAACAAGTGATGTAGTGTGTAAGTTCTTACGCAGAACGCTCTAATAGATTATTACGACACACAGTCACGCCCTCAAAAAGTATTTTTAATATAGGTACGTAAACCATGTAAATCATCATCTGGTATCAAATGAATGAGCTGTTTTGGCATTTCGACCTTGAAATTGAAATAGGGTAACAAGTTTAGTAAAATAATTCATCCATACTGAATTTGTATCCTTTATTGCACAAATAATCGCAACGAATAACTTGATTGTCCAGTGACGTGATTATAGGTAGACGCGGGGTCTCATAATAAAATATTTATAAAAAGTGGCACGAGTGAATCCATATAAACATAATAACTGCATTAGATCAGATTTTTAAACTTGAATCTTATGTAGTTCTAGTTACCATAAGACTCGACTTTGCTTGTATCAATTTATGACAATAGATGCCCAGCCATACATTAGTGCCATATCTTGAGCGCTGTCACTGAATCTAGTTATAATTCATCTAGGGTCTGGATTATAATAACTTCGTAAATAACGTAATATTAAGATATAATAGGTAAGGCATGTGGTTGACTAAACACTAGTAATAGGACAGACCTCAGCGGGTCTGTCTGTAGATTTCTGTCGGTAGATACGTCGAGCGTACCTCCAACTACAAGGTAGTAAGTATGGTAGTGTGAAAGGTTAAATGAGAATATTGTCGGTTCTGACGTTACGCGATGCATTTTCCATAAGGTATGTGCTGACCTTTCTTATTTGATATACAAACAAACATACTCTCCCGGTGTTTAAAACTCGATTTGATATGAGTTAGTTCTAGTTATAACTGAAAAAATAATTTAATGAACCGACTGATGCTCTGACATCTCAAATGGCCTCGTGGAAAGGCCGTGAACGAGAACTTTAAGAGATCGACCATGAAGCGCTGACTGACATATGCTACGTAATGTAAATATGAAAACTATCACTATCGGAATACTAGACGCAGACTAGCGTATCACCCTTATGTTGTTGATATCCCACCCATCCGCACCAAACGTTATGCTAACTCGTTTGTAATGCGAACGGCTAAGGAGTGGAATGCACTTCCTGCCGATGTATTTCCCGAGCACTACAACATTGGTCTCTTCAAAGCTAGAGTGAATAGGCACTTTCTAGGCAAACATGTACCACCCTAGGCCGTATCTTGCTTAACATCAGGCACGATGGCGGTCAAATGTTTGCCTAGCTAATTGTAAAAAAAACAACTAAAACATGAGAATTGCAAAATAGAGACGATATTCACTAGTTGCCACCATGGCATTGTAACAGTTAGATTAATTTGCTCATATTACTTGTAATATTTCCAGTAATAGCCGGGGAAATGTTCATTAACACTAAAGTACTGATAGGCTTAGCAACAAACAAGGCTGATCCATTACTCTTGTTTGAACAAGCGTGACATTGAATTGTCCACGCTATCGATTTTCTTCGTTGTATTCATATCGATAGCGAAACTGAAATTATAAGAAGAATTTGTATTGTTCCATGAATATTTACATACATAATAATATTATATTTAATTGTTCGTCTAACTAATTACTTAAGGATTAATGTTTATAATAGGGTCGATTCTGACTGTCACACTTAAACGTAAACTTAAATTTAGTCAGGTCTATCTCTTTCCGTTCTTAAGATAAATGGTTGAGAGAGAAAAGGACAGGTAGAACTAATTTTACGTTTAAGTGTAAGTGTGACGGTCAAAATCGACCCTAATATTGATAAAATACATTGGTAAAGTTGTTCCTTTACTTATCCTTCTATAAATGTAAGTAGTTTCTCTTAAAATTATGCCGAGGCGGTGGTGATAAGACTATTGATTTTATTATAGGTATGTATAAATATAAATAACTTAAGCATCAGGCACTAGACGCTGAAAAATAATTTTATGGTAAATGATGACTGAGTTACGGAATGAACGATACTTACAAAAATATTTTTTATGTAAAATACTGCAAAGTACTTTATCTTTTAGCTGTTTCGTCACTATAATATAAGTAGGTAAGTATATTATAGTACCTGCTATTTGTAAAAAATGCTGGGAGTGATCACCTTACATATATTTGATGGTAACGTAGATAAGTATTTCTATAATCAGTAAGTTATCAGCAAAGAAGAACGGATATAAGCCATTTTATTTCAAATTATTTAAGAAACAAGTCTCGTGTCTGCGCACTTTTTTCCTATCATTATGTCTGGCCCTAGGTAAGCAATTAACGTTACAATTCATTTTTATAAAATTTATTTTCATACTTGTACGGATATCGAACGGATTAGATTGTGTGTAGGTAAATTATTGATTTCGTATTTAAAACAATATTTTTGATATCCCGATAAAAGTGGACTGATAAAATTACCTGACAGATAGGTGCAAAATAAATAAGAATTATTGTATTTTGCTCTCTGAACTGAGATCTGATAACTTGACAGTCCATGCCATATTACGAGTATGGTCCCATCTTGGCAACATTTTACATTAAAATATTTTTTGTGCGATTATTTGTGTTGCTTTCTATCGTATTAGTTGCTTGCTCATATACGTTATATAAATTATAGATATCTAACAGGTAATCTGTTATTATTAGTTACAATCATAACATGAAGTGTTTTTAGCGTGGTGCTCTTATCTGAGCAAAATAAACAAAGAACTTTAGATTGCCTTAGTATACATGTTTTCAAAATAGCCAAGGCGGCTGATATGCCTTGGAATAATTTATTATAATGAAGGCTATTTTTACATACAAACATATATCCAAAACATGTTAACCGTAAGGAGGATCCTTATAGCCCCAAGTTTGGCTATTACTTTCAATAAAAATAATGTTTGAACAAAATAAGCCCGGCCCCCTGGTTACCTAATTTGCAATAGCAAAGCCGAAGCAAAGCGACAGCGTAAATTGTACAATATTCGCGTTGAAATGTCAAAGTTCTTTTTAAATTCATTTTGCGTAATTCGAATTTGACAAGCAATCAGCGGTTTTTGTACAATTTTCGCTATCGCTTTGCTTTTGCTAGTTAGGTAATAAGGGGGCGGGTAGTATGATACTTGTAGACATGTTGTAGACACGTTGTCTACGGCTACCGTTTACTCTACCGTTTATAATATTATAGTATACAAGAAGACAATGACGTAAATAGACGATATACACTTGCGGTGCTATCACAAAACCGCGTCTAAAATTAAACAATGTTTAAAAAGGTTATTAAACAGCAAAATGTATAAAATATCTGTCAAAATTAGACGATGTTTAGCTTAAACGGTGTTTTTTTAATAACACTGTTGGTACCTTACTTGGGAGTGTTTTCCACAACACAGTCCCGTCCCGTAATGTGGATTACAGAAAAACTTAATGATTATCTCGAGGCATGATGATCTCGAAATGACATATTTTGAGGTCTTTCTCTATGGGGCGAGATGTCCCATAACCCTAGTAAATTTAGGTCTCGTTTCTCTTGTTGCAGATGTTGTTCCAACGCTATACTCCCCAATAGGGTGCTTGTGTCCAGTCTGTTAAAGGCGGAACCCTTGTTCCAAAGCCGGGAATACCACGAGGTCACCGGAACCATCATCTGTCCCAATGTGGTGAGAGGAATCGACCATCTAAGGGACCCTAGACTTAACAAGGTTAGTATTTCAAAGGTAATTTTGCATCTAGTGCCTTTGTCTGCTGGATCATAGAGGAATAAGATGTCATAGAGTGCTAATGTCATACTATGTAACTGTTTCGATGCATCATTAGACTTTTCAGTGCCTCACAATTCCAGTCCTTGACACTTTGATTCTATTAGTGCAATGTATAGTAATGTACTACATTACTAATGTATTGTAACGTATTAAGTGTCAATGACTGGAATTGTGAGGCAGCGAAAAGTCTAATGGTGCATCGAAACTGTTAGTATGACATTAGCACTCTATGTCTACATCTTATTCCTCTATGGCTCGATTTATGACAAAATGGCTGCATTATTTGAGAAGAAATGTAAAAAAAATGAGATACTGAACGAATTGTAATTTGGCATTATTTTGAATTAATTGTTATTTACCTAATTTGGTGGCGTATTTTACCTTATTGGGTGGTCCAATTTACCTCTAACTACGCGTATTCCCCCAAATGTAAACGTCCATTTAATTTATTATTATAGCATTGCCTGTATACTACCTCTATACGAGTACATATATCGATCTTTCAAATGATTTCCTAGTATTTTACGATTTTACTGTATTTTCCTGTTATAATTATTACATATTGTAGATTTCGAGATATAGAGGAAAACAACATAATAAGTATGTAGGTAGGTGCCATTCACGACTATGAAATCGTCTATGAAAATAGAAGCGTTAAATTATGCTTAAACGAAATAATATGAAAATTAAACAACAGTAGTAGAGTTGTGACACATTTAGGTAAACTCAAAACTCAAAACTTTAAACTCAAAAATCACATACTGTTAAAATATACGCCGGTATTTGTACCTTTTGTTGGGATCACCCTTACTCAAAGAGGTTTAGTGTCCTTACCATTTAAAGACACTTTTGAGCGACTATCTGCTCGCATATGATACGTGTAGGTGACGTTTGTGTAATGTGTATGCATGACACTATGATTATTTCTAGGGTCTCGCCTTCACTTTAGAAGAACGACAAGCCCTTGGCATTCACGGCCTCCTCGCCGCCAAGTTCAAGACCCAGGAAGAACAACTGGACATTTGCCGGATCTCCATAGACAGATACGAGGAGAACCTTAACAAGTATCTCTACCTCGTCGAGTTACAGGTGACTAAACCTGATGAAGGTACATTATCATTCAGTGAATATGTTTCATTATAATCTGGGACGGTTGGAGGCGGTTTATTTTTAGATGAAGGATGTTTAAGGTGAATAACAATGAAATTATTAGAGCGGGTCACGGAGTGCGGATTTTCGCGGTATATTTTTATGACCATGACGGGAATAGAATGTTGCTGGAATGCAATTAAGATTCTGCTTATGTTTTGAAATTGCAATAACCATGATTTGGATGCCATAGAGTAGATATTTATAGGAACAAGAGAAATCCGACGATATAATGTAAATTATTCTGGTATAAATCAATTCTGTCAACTGTTGATTGTCATAAATGTATAATGATTGTATGTACATATTTCTAAACAACATAACAGAAGCACATATACCATCATTAGGTACCTTGGTCATTAATCTATAAGTTTTATGTAGTAATAAAGTAATTTAAAGTATTTTGCATGATGGGTTAAGCTGTGGCCTCATATAGCAAACAAGGACGGCAATCGATTAAATTCTCTTAAACCTTAGTTACTAGGACATGAATAAAACAGGAAAAGTAGCTAAATGGAATTTTAGACGTAAAATATAGTTTACTATATTATGAGGGTTTAAAGCAGACTTTGCTCAAGCTGTATTTTGTCTACAACGTATGAGAAAACATCCCAAGCATGTGTCTTGTCAAAATTTAACCTATGTTAAACTTTAGGGTGGTCGGTTCAGATAGAGGCAAACTTTTTGAACATTGACCTTAAATGCGCAGAAACAAAATATAAGGTCTATTTGGTGGTAAGGTGCGGGCGCGGAGGCGGGGAAGCGCATGATTGGTTGATCCGTCACCTTCTCCCCGCGCGCTGCGCCTACGCCCCGGTTACTCCTGAATACACTCGCGAGCTGTAAAGTTGATTATTATTTTGGTTGATTTGTAAAAAAATATTGTTGACTTTTTATTAAAATTCCCAGTAGCTCTGCTTTTAATTCAGAACCTATATAAGAAATATCGTATTTACCTAAAATTAAAATAAAGAATAATTTTATACTTACCTAATTATTATTTTTTAAAGTTACTATACCTACTTTTAGTGCTTTTAAAACACAGCACATTCTTTTATTAATTAACGTGAAATATGGAAATTATAAAAACATCTTTTTTCAGAAAGAATAACTTACTGAAAAAGTAATAAAAATTTATACCCGATTATCTATGCTCGTAAGTACACATGCGCGAACTTTCTCCTTCCATGTCACTCGATGTTCATTATGTTTGCCCCGATCTGTAACAAGAGCATGTTTATTATAATATTATAACCAACAGGTAAGTACGCTAGTAAATCATGTACTAAAAAGTTAAAAAATTCTTTAATTAACTTTGTGGCTTAGCTTGTACCTATTCAGGTAGTGTAGTATTCTACAATACGTTTCCTTAAGGTTTTTTGTGGTTAGTAACCACGTGATGTAATAACAAGGTATTCAAGCACGTGCACTCCTGTGGCTTTGTATGACCCGTATGTGCATGGAATCAAATTGCACGTCTTTGCACGTCAAAATAACATTATGATTCATTTTGCGTACCCGGTTTTGTGACTACTTCAATATAATTTATCATGACGTATAGTATGTGACATCATTCTATGCCCACTTGCACTAAATGTCCAAATCTGCATTATTTATCTATGTCGTTCTAGCTCTTTTTGACGTACCTAATCTGAAAGAGTCGTCGATACATTATGGAATACTAAACGCTAATTATGGTTTACGGACTAGGTATAAAGGGCCTAAGTACATACCAAAGGTAGTCATTCCATTCATCATCTATCATCATTATTATTTAGATATAGCTGCCATGAGCCATGTATACTAACTTATCTATGAGCAACGCATAATACTTGCAATATTATAAAGCAGCCTATAAATATGTATAATTCTATCGTTATGCTCTTGACAGTTTCCTTAGTGCCAGCTCATATTTGTATCGATTGTTTTTACAGTTGTATTGAATTTTTGCAGGACAGAAATGAGAAGTTGTTCTTCAGACTCTTGGCCGAGAATATCGAGAAATACCTGCCCATAGTGTACACACCGACTGTAGGTCTGGCATGCCAAAGATTCGGTCTCATCTACCGAAGACCGAGAGGTCTATTCATTACCATCAATGACAAGGGACACATATTCAACATTCTTAAGAACTGGTAGGTTCATTAATGTTATTCTATGCTATTTTATCATGTTAAGGTATTAAAGAAATGAAGGATATATGTGTGGTAAATGATGCTGGTACAAAACAAATGGTGTCTACATTTCTCCACTATGGGCTTACAATCCATCTGTAATTATAATTTTGCGATAAATATCTATTGATAAATCTTTCAAATCAATATAAGTAGGAAGACTCATTTCTGATATTATAAATAGCACTAGTAAAAACAGTTTGCCGCGTGGTGCCGGCAGAATAGAATTCTTACCACTCCATGTCTGCCCGTGGGTATCGTACGAGGCGATTAAGGGTTTCCGGGAGATGGGCAGCAGCGCCTCCCGTGTTGACAACATAGTCCAATGGGCAAATACTTCCCATGGCAGCCCTGGGGAAGGCCTACGTCCAGCAGTGGACTGTAATAGGCTGATGATGATGATTTTAAATAGACAACGAGCAATCGTTTGCGATATTACGTCAATCGACTCATTCAGGAGATCCATTGCTGGATAATCAAGCTGCTGGACAAGAGCGCGTTTCACCGAATTGTAACTTTGGATTATGGCCCTAGTGACGGAGATAATTTAGTCATGCATATAGTAGCATGACTAAATTATCTCCGTCACTGCATAGACAAAATGTTAGTTCCGTAATCAGAGGAGTTATTCTAGCTAAATGCACTCTAGTAGTATACATAACATGTTCAATTAGCCAACAAGCAATGGTGTAGGGTCTTATGTCAAATGACGTCATAATCTTAGACGCTAAAGCAGCCGAACATAAACATAGTGTCATATTTTAGGCCAGAGCCGGATGTTCGAGCCATCGTATTCACGGACGGCGAAAGGATTCTGGGTTTGGGAGATCTTGGCGCGTACGGAATGGGGATTCCCGTGGGAAAACTGTCTTTATACACCGCGTTAGCTGGAATCAAACCTCACCAGTGCTTACCTATCACTTTAGATGTCGGTACGGATAATCAGGTATTTAAATATTTTATTATATCCGTTCTTCAGATTTCCAAACTAGGTTTATTCTTAGGTTCTTATAGGTGCTCTGATTTATTAATAATTACTTCACTCTCCTTTTGTAATTCCATCCAATTTAGGTCAATTAGAGAAATAACAAAGTTTAGTTTGTTTTCTTATCCGGGCCCGAGATAATTTCCCGAGATATAATAATAAAAGCCCTGTTACCTTCTACAAGAAATGTCGATAAAATGTAAATATTTTAACATTTTTTTAGTCCAGAGTTAAAAACGTAAACGTTTAAATGAACTCTTAAATTAGATATCATATCTTGGTTATTGATTGATCTTTTTACTTTATAATTATTAGCTTTCTTTTCCTGTAAGTATCCTTAACATCTTACTATTTCCTCGTTCATAAAAATCCTTGTGCGAAGTTTCACGGTCATTTCCTTTGTTCCTCTGTCCCCGCTTTGCTAAACGTGGCTGTGAAATCTCCTTTATAATACTCCAGTACTGGCTATTAATGTGTATAATATTTATATGTAATACTTAGCACAAAAGTTGATATACTCGTATTATGCATCTCTATGCATATACCTTTATATGCATTTCTCTTCTATGCTGCTCTGGGAGTGAAAAAAAAAAGTTTAATACTACAGCTGCTTCTCTTTTCCCGGGCATACTGTAGAAGTCAGTAGAGGAACAAGAGGGTCTTGGTGTTTTGTAGGCGATGCCATCGCCGCAATGGGCTGACCTCCTGTCACTACTAACCGAACTTGTACATCTCAACTATACCCTCAAAATTGGTCAGAAGTGGCACCATGTGGTTCTATCGGCCCTTGGTGCTATGCCTACCCCGTAAGGGATAAAGGCGTGATTATATATATGTAGGTATATGTATGAATAAACCTAACGGGCACAAGAAACTGCCCCTAAAGACTTAAGGCGGTGTGATCAGACAAAAGAGGCATTTTAGAATCGATTTTTTAAATACTTGTCCGATTACCACAGCTCTATTTTTTTATATGTTATTATTTAAATCTTTATCAAGTTTGTGGCCAACGTGGAAACTCAATTACTTATAATATTCTCGATAGAATTTCGATTTGAAAATTACCTTTTTTACGTTTTTATAAGCGAAATATCTTGAAAACTATTGTGAATATCAACACGAAACTTGCATAGTTGTATAGCGCTTTATCAGATCTAGTTTATGGCCAAAGTACCATTTTTTGTAAATTTTGTATGATAATTAACAATTAATAAAAACACATCTACAACTACGCTGTGTTCTAATCCTTGCACTGGCCAGTCTCGCTCGGAACATTCAGTACCGCCGTGACCACTGTCAACGCCGGTTCTGTGCTTGTTTTTTCGCGCGCAAATACATAATATAAAATACTATATTTATTTAGTAAGTAGACTTGGGAAATCGTAGTGTAACAAAAGTTAAAAAAAGAGAGACCTTACGTAAAAAAGACTTACGTAGAAAACATTAAGTACCTACCTACATAGATACTTTATAGTATGTTTTAGATTGTACTAGCGCCCGCCCACGGCTGTGCCCGCGTGAGAGTGCATTAATCCCGTGCAAAGCCGAGGCGGGTCCCTAGTTACATTATAAACCTTCCTTGTGAATCAAAAGAAACACTCTATCTATTAAAAAAACCGCATCAAAAAAAATCCGTTCCCTAGTTTGAAAGATCTAAGCATACATAGGGACAGACATCAGAAAGCGACTTTGTTTATATGTAGTGATTTCGTATTTAAAAATGATATTCATAAGTAGGTAATTATGTTACGTGTCTATTTTACCATTTCTATGACCTAGTATAATTTTATATATCTACTTAGTTTTTTTTAGATCCACAAAATCCCGGTGAAAAAATCCGGGATTTATCCGAACATTTTGTGCAAAAGTTTACGTGTGTTAGTATAGTCCTCTTTATGACATTAAACTGCAAATAACTTAGTATCAATAGCAAATATAACAAGTAGCAGTATATACAGGATATAACAAAAAGGGTATGGTAAGCGAAATACTATAAAAACAACCCACTGTAGATAACATATCCCGAAATTTTTAGACTAGTAATCGCATGTTTATTTTCAAGATTGTATGTTCATAATATTCCTGAGTGGGTTAGGTGTTCTCCATACTATCTGGACAAATAAATATGTGATTTTTAGTCTAAAATTTTGGTGATAGGTTCTTTATAGTGGGTTATATTTATAGCTTTTCGGTTAACATACTCCTTTTGTTACACCCTGTATATACACCACTTTGGGGGATAATGGGCGTGACTATTATGTATATGATTTCAAATTGTTTCGAACATAAATCCCTAAGATGCCCGCGAATCCCTAGCTGTCCCGCGACTTCGTCCGCGTGGAATAGTGACTTTCGGCAGCATTTTAAATTTTTTTAGGCTAATTATTTTGCAAGTAAAACACATGTACATTAAAATAAGTTATTAAGCTTATTTAAGTACATTTTTATATGTGACGTTTTTAGTACGATTTTTAAAAGAGCTGTTTGTTGCATATTGTCCTGCTTGATAATCATTATGAAGTTGTACTCGCATATTTGTAGTGAGACAAAACTTTTAAAAATGACGTAATTTCCATACAAACTTTCATCCCCTATTTCAACCCCTTACATCCCTTTTTTGCATATGGCGCGCAGTGCTTGGCAAGTTTCTTATTTAATTCTCTGTATTGTTCTGTTCTATATTTTTATTTTCTGAGCCCTAAGCTTTTTTCCGATGTCATCACACAAAATTTTTCACCCCCTATTTTTAGCCCCTTTAGGGTATTCTTTTACAAACTTTGAATGTCTTATTTATTTATATCTAATGAGAAGCCTAAAAAATAAGTATTAAGCTCTTAGCTTAAAAAATGACGTAATTTCCATACAAACTTTCATCCACTATTTCAACCTCTTACATCTCTTTTTTGCATTAAAAAGTAGCCTATGTCCTTTCACAGGCTCTAGACTATCTCTGTACCAAATTTCATTTAAATCGGTTCTGTAGTTTAGGCGTGATTGCGTAACATACAGACAGACAGAGTTACTTTCGCATTTATAATCCGAAGGATGAATTTGAAGATCATACTTTAATACCACTTTGGGGTAGAAGAGTTATAAATAATAATGTGTATTATCCAGCAACTGCAAGCTATAACCGATCATAGTTATTTGTTTAGGAGATATTTTAATTGCACATCAAATAAATAATCGCCCATCAATTTAATCTCATTTTTTATATACTTTATTACATACATACATACATATAATCACGCTTTTATCCCTTACGGGATAGGCAGAGTACCAAGGGCCGATAGAACCACATGGTGCCACTTCTGACCAATTTTGAGGGTATAGTTGAGATATACAAGTTCGGTTAGTAGTGACAGATGGTCAGCCCATCGCCTACAAAACATCAAGACCCTTTTGTTCCTCTACTGGCTTGTACAGTATGCCCTTTATATACTTTATTACAGCAATTAAATTATTTTAGTACAAATAAACTCAATGTTTTACAAAATAACTACAGCAGATAATTCGAAAATACATAATATCAGCCCAACATAAACTGTTTTCCTCGAATGCAAGACAAATTAATACCTTTTGGTACAAAAATACTACAATCTCATCATAAATACTGACTGCACATCAAATTAACCTTAGCGCACAACTAGTATAAGACGAATGACGTTTTTCGGTGTAACAGTTCCCTTTTCATACAATGATAAAAATAATAAGTTAGGTTAGGTTAGAGTATGACAAACAACGCACGAGCCGAGCGAGCGGAACGAGCGTGCCGCGGCAGCTGCCGGCGAAGTTTCAGAATCGAATTGATGAAACGATATTTTAGTGTTGATCTCACTCATTATGTTATGTTTTGTTTATTTAATGCGGCCTTAGAAAATGGCTTGAAAACAAAAATTTTACCAATAGACGATTTAAAAAAAACCAGTTACGCTCAAAAAGTTCAAAAACCTGATCAACCCTAATAGAGAGTCACAAGTGATCCAAAAACAGCTATGTATCACACAATAACCAATAAGCCCATTTAACTAGTCGATATCGCCCGATACAATTGGCGCGGAAAACAAACATTAGGTACGGATAATCAAAATAAAAATGCATTTCCTGCGAGTTATAATATTGTAACTCAACCCTATAGTACTTGTTCAGCATTCCAGTATTTGCCTGGCTGTCACCTACACCCTGTAATTTTTTTAATTATATTTACAATTTACGCAGTAAGTTACCCAGTTACAAAATTGATTATACAGGAAAGAAATTAAAATCCCGGAAATTAATCCCGAAATCAACCAGAATACGGATGGCGACAGAATAAGGACGTCCGCGGCAGATTGCGCTGGTTGCGGGGGGCGCCCCGCAGTTACGTCTACCTCAACCCCCTCAAATACCTAAAATTCGTCTATTGGAGCGCCTTAAGCTCTTGATAGTAGTGCCACTTAAAAACATCTCGTTTACGAGTAGCTATTATGGAGCACAGAAATATTGGTTAGACCCAAGATCTACTTTCACTGACCTGTGCGAACTACCAGTTAGATAGTATGCCTATAGAAATCTATTTTTTTCATTTAGGTATTTATTTGAGATCAATAATTACACTGTTGTTATAAATATCACAGAGTAGGAAATAAACAGCATAGTTCAGTAAACAATTATTTAGTACGTGCCTTGACACGATAGACTGGGCTTAATAGTCGCTATCGATCGGTTTGCCACCACTATTCCCTTTTTTAGAATTTGTGAATGATTAAAATGCTCTTTGCAGGACCTATTGGAAGACCCTCTGTACATCGGTCTGCGGCAGAAGAGGGTTCGTGGTAAGGAGTACGACGAATTTATCGACGAGTTCATGGAGGCATGCGTAGAGAGATACGGACAGAACACTCTGTTACAGGTGAGAACAATACACAAGTTTTATTATGAAATCAACTCTTAAATCTACATTACATATAATAAATTTGTAACGAATCGATCGATCGATTTCGATGCAGTTTTCAGAAATATGATGTGGCAGGTCCCACTTAACATATAGGCTACTTTTTATCCTGGGAAAATGTTTTTATCCCGGATAATATCGACATTTTACTTTTTCTGCAGCCCACGCGGACGGAGTCGCGGGCGTCCACTAGTCATCAATATGTTAAAACTGACATTTAGCTTGTCTGTACCTTGAAGAGTGTAGAAAACACTAAGTAATAATTTCCTGAATTTTCCACGGGAATGGTAAAAACGGGGCTTCTTAAGGGCCCTTTTGTCAGAAATCACGTTTTTAGATTAAGTTGTTTTTAAGAAATCGTCATAATTAAATTAGGAACAAAATACATAGTCCGAAACATATTCGATCTAGTGATTTTTTTATTTAACATTTAACTCGATAAAAAAGTTATAAGAGTAAGGTCGATTTCGAGTGTCAAAAGACATGGGGTAAAGCAATTTTGGTGAACCGTTTCAATTGCTGATCAGTTTTCCCAGGGCTATGGTTGGATAGGTTTATAATAATAACACCCTTTTTTATAAACTAGAAACCTAAATAATTCAATACTATAAACGAGAGGTTATGGTCCGCCCGCACCGAGTACCTAATTCTTCAGGAGAAGGGCTTATATTGTGACTAGTGGACGCCCGCGACTCCGTCCGCGTGGACTACAGAAAAAATAAAAAGTAGCCTATATGTTAAGTGTAAAAAGTAGCCTATATGTTATCGCGGTTGTCGTAAAAAATTAATTCACGTTTGTCCCCTTCCCGTGGGAATTTCGGGAAATCCGTTCCCAGTGCTTCCTCGGGGTCCCAAATAAACATATATGCTCAACTTCAGATTCACATGTTTAACCGTTTTCGTAAAAAATAAATAATTCCCGTTGGTCTCCTTCCCGTGGGAATTTCGGGAAATCCGTTCTAGTGTTTCCTCGCAGTCCCTAATGAACATATTTCAGCTTCATATGTTTATATGTATAGCGGTTTTCGTAAAAACTATGAATTCCCGTTTGTCCCCTTCCCGTGGGAATTTCGGGAAATCCGTTTTTAGTCCTCCCTCGCTGTCCCCAATGAACATATATGCCCGATTTCAGCTTCATATGTATAGCGGTTTTCGTAAAAACTATGAATTCCCGTTTGTCCCCTTCCCGTGGGAATTTCGGGAAATCCGTTTTTAGTCCTCCCTCGCTGTCCCCAATGAACATATATGCCCGATTTCAGCTTCATATGTATAGCGGTTTTCGTAAAAAATATAGAATTCCCGTTGGTCGCCTTCCCGTGGGAATATCGGGAAATTCTTATAGCCTATGTTCATCCAGGTCCAATAAGGATTCTAACGGTGAAAGAATTTTTGAAATCGGTCCAGTAGTTTTTGAGCCTATTCATTACAACCAAACAAACAAAGTTTTCCTCTTTATAATATTAGTGTAGATAATTCCTTAGAAATAATAACTTAAATACACGTTACGCTACTAAGTTATTGTATATTTACTTTAAAATCGTATAACACAAATACACATATCTGAAAGTGATATAATCAAAGAAGAACAGCTTGTGGTAGGTATACGATAAGATAATATAGTGTTATGCGTATATTTTTATATATAACATCGCAGATAATGATAAAACGATACGTTTCCTTTGACGTCAATTATTTTTTTGATAACATACACCTTATGTACCTGACAATTTGAATAGGCTAGCTAGTGTATTAATTGTGTTGTTTTATTGGTCATTTGTAAAAGTTATTTTATTGGTAATTAAAATATATTTTTAATTCAATATTAATTAAAAATACAAATTTTATGAAAATGAAATATAAATTACGAAATAAATAAATTACGATATAAGTAATAAACATACGAAAATACTCTTGATATTGAAATTGGTAAGACCGACGCGACGCCATGAAACAAATTAGGATGGAGTTGTTAACTTTAGAATCAATGTTTTTTGTTAAATCGGTAGAAGTACCTACAATAGGTTTATTGTTTTATTTTATAGGCTTTTTAGTAGGTACTTTGTCATTATTACTAAGCACTTATTCCTACGTGCTCCTACGTACATGGCATGTGAGCTGAGCGGAAATAACAGTATAACCGAGATTTCAGTACATTTGCAGTTAGTACATTGGACCTAAAAGAGTACAAGTATGACCTCTATATAACCCCGCGGTAAGGACAGGAAGATTTCTAAGGCGCATGCCCAAAAGCTTTGAGTTCCATATTCTTCCTACAGTTACTTAATATTGTACTTTTACTAGGTGATTACGAGTGTAATAAAATATTCAACTGGGTTTATAAAATGAGTTGAAATATTTACTTTTTTCAGTAATAGCGTTGCTTTAAGTGAATGTAGCTATAATGCTCAAAGTCTATGCTTTAATTTTTAATAATTAAATATAATGTCACCGCTTTACTGTACAGAGTATTTGGTGACAGCATTAGGATCTTTCGTTTTAGTTTTCTTACATTGCAATGTCAAGTAAAAACAAGTCATATGACTATTGGGAAACATGTTATATTAGGGTCTTATGCTGGCACTATTTCTTGTTAAACATGGTGATAAAGTAAAAATAATCTAAATTTGAACTTGAATAGAATTTCGAGTAAGATACTAGTAAAACTACGCCATCGCTGCGCTCTATCTAAGCCTACAGTACCTACATATTTTTTGCAAATCAAAAATATATGCCCACACCTAAAAGGGAACATGCTTGTCTAATTCTTTTTGATATAAAATCAATAAGACGGCACGTGTCCTAATCGGGCATAATGGAATATCCGATACTCTTGTTTTAAGTGGCCCTTAGAGATCATATTATTATTGGTTTTTTACACAAACGCAATCCTGAAATCATCGAAGATATAACCTTGTCACTGAAGTCACTATTGACATTGTATTATATAACCTTCGACGTATGATCTAGATAAGGCCGTGGGTTCGTTGCACGTTTTATTTCAATTATCGTTTCCGAGTTGTACACTTCTCAACAAAATATACCAACACAACTTTTTATCAAGGTTATCACGCTTTCGTGTACCACTTGGCGTGTTGCTTTCTGTACCTTATCTTTGCTGACAGTGAGCACCTGCGTGATATTGATTGATAAATGATTATGTATATCATAACGATAGGTAGATGGCAATGGAAAGATAGTAGATGTCATGCGTTTGATCCATGATTTTTGGTTAATCTTAAATATCTGGATTGTCACAAAGATAGAATGAGCTTGTAAACGAATCACGCGCAAATAAAACGTCATTGATAATATTGAAGTTACCTAATCTATAAATAACTAATCTATTTTCATAGTACATAATAGGCGAAAGTAAATGTTTATTCGATGTCACTTATTCATTTAAAGACGATATCTAAGGTTAAAAGATTGTGAGGTAATGATTATTCATTTGATAGGCATTTATAACTGTTGTTTTTGTTACTCATACAAGCATGGCAGTTATAGAGATATGACGGAATATGATTCCAATAGGATCTAAAGCAATCCAATAAGGGTTTTCGAATTTTTTTCTTCTGCCACTAGATGGCGCTTCATCGGCAATCTATAAAGTTGTCAAGCCCGTACTGAATATTATAAATTTTGCTGAAATTCTTTAGTTAGCGCAGTCACTGCTACCAACGTAAAGCTTATTGAAAGGTAAGAAATATTCCTTTACAAATTTTGATTTCCGTTTTAACTATGATTTCAGTTTTATGTGTTTTAGTAAGTTAATGAATCAATTAAAATTGGCTTTTATCTTCTGTAGTGAACGTATTACCTCCTGTTTTCTCTGTACCTATCTACCTACACATAGGCACCGCACAACACTAGCATTTTAGAATACTATTTATGTACCTTTTGTAATTTACATACATACATACATATAATCACGCCTTTATCCCTTACGGGGTAGGCAGAGCACCAAGGGCCGATAGAACCACATGGTGCCACTTCTGACCAATTTTGAGGGTATAATTGAGATGTACAAGTTTTGTTAGTAGTGACAGGTGGTCAGCCCATCGCCTACAAAACACCAATTTTTGTATAAGAATACAAATGTAATTTGTATAAGAATAGATAAACCGAAAAAAATATTTAAAATTCGACTTTTGTATATATTTTGACAGTTGATTGGACAGTATCTCAGTACTGCCTTTTGACGTAAGCCATTTCAGAAAATTCTCATTAGTATCAACACACCCATTAGCCGATTGCACTATCCACTGTTAGATGAAGGCCTCCCCCAGGGCACGACACAGAGTTACTGCCATATTGGGGTTTTGGCCCATAAGCTATGTTGTCAACACGGGAGGCGCTACTAGCCACCTCCCGGAATCCCCTACGGTACCCACGGGCAAGCATAGGGTGGTGCTATTCTACTCTGCCCCATCTTCTTTTTTTTCTTCATGAACCTATTACAGTCCACTGCTGGACGTAGGCCTCCCTCCCGTAGGCACGCCACAAGGTTACTGTCATAGGGCGGTTTTGCCAATAGTCACCACGCTGGGCAGGCGGGTTGGTGACCGCAGTGTGATTTTCGGACTATGTTGTCAATACGGGGGGCACTGCTGCCCACCTCTCGGAAACCCTAAATCGCCTCGTGCGATACCCACGGGCAGGCAGGGGTGGTACAAACTCTACTCTGCCGGCACCACTCTGCCCCATACGGCATAGCAATTGATTTAAAAATCTGCGAAATCTGAGAAACAGAACATAGTTGCTATATTCCAGTTTTGATTAGTTTAATTATGACGCCATGTAAACATGCCTAATAAAAATGTGTAAAACGTATACCATGACGTGAGACTGCAAATATTTCAATTATTACATTTGTTAGGTATTACTTCTTTTGAAGTATTTTAGTTAGGCAACCTTGAATCGAATGTGGTTTATTATCATTTATTTTTAGCTTTACATATTTATTGTGTTTAGTTCTTTTTACTAATACTGTCATAAGTATCAAAACGTCACAACGTTTACGTTTTGTTTTACCGTATCTATTGGTGTAACTATGAAAACAAATTGTGTGTTTTTGGCAATATCATGATTCTTGTTGCTAACTGGCGGCACTCGCACTACTTATCCTGCGTAATAGACTGAATAAGAAGATAAATAATAAGACTTCGCAGCTGTAACTTGTTACCACATTTATATTGTTATAATAAATGTACAATAGGGGCGTGGCTTACGCCCATCTCATATAAGCTCCCCTCTATTGTCCGGATGGACTACGGAATATAGTCCAACATATTTTTTATAGAATGAGGGGATACTGGTGCTCTAGCTTACGTATACTCTTATCTATAGTCTCTACTCTTATAATACGTGGTTTTATAATATTTTCTAGTTCGAAGATTTCGCGCTTGCGAACGCCGGTCGCCTGCTATCGAAGTACCGTAACAAATATTGTACGTTCAATGACGACATCCAAGGCACCGCCAGTGTGGCCGTAGCAGGCTTGATGGCAGCGGTCCGTGTTACCAAGAGAAAGCTTAGCGAAAACATCTATCTGTTCCTTGGTGCCGGCTCCGTAAGTATCTGATTAGATAATTGTTATATTGAAAAAAATTAAAAAACAAATAAGAGAAAAATCTTAGAGATGAGTAAGACAGATAGTTACTTTTATAGTTATTTGGATTACAAATGGGTCTTGCCAAGTGTGATATTGCTGGTTTATACGCGTCGTTATGCCAAGGACGCCTCAAATAATGATTAGCCTTCAAGCTGATCAATCAATCATGATCTGATCTGATCAATCTGATCAATCAATCATGTTAGGTATACAGGATGTAACAGAAAGGGTATGTTAAGCGAAAAGCTATGTAAATAGTCCACTATAGAGAAACTATTTCCATATGAACATTTCTGAGTTGTTTAGGAATTCTCCATACTATGTTGAAAAATATACATGTGATTTCGAGTCTGAAATTTTGTGGATAGGTTCCTTGTAGTGGGCTATTTACATAGCTTTTCGCTTAACATACCCCTTTTGTTACACCCTGTATAAGCCTGAATCATCCCATTGCTGGCCAAAGGATTCCCAACCCTATTCCACTCAAAAAGCATTGCGTTTTCTCATATAAATTAATTTTATCGATACCTTTTGACAGGCATCCAACGGTATAGCCAACCTAACAGTAGCGGCCATGGTGGCCGAAGGTCTGACCTTGAAGCAGGCTCAAGACCGAGTGTACATGTTCGATGTAGACGGACTATTATCCACGAGAAGGGAGGGTGGCGTTCCGGAGCACGCCAAGTCTTTCGGCAAAGACATTGAGCCGGAGAAGGACTTTGAAGCCTGCGTTGCAAAGATCAAGCCTAGCTGTCTAATTGGTAAGTTACTCGTTATTTAGCAATTTGATATGATTACCTACTGGATGTTGTACTGAAAGAAAAAAGATTCTTTGGGTCCTGATCCTAATTTATTAAATTCCAATACCTATGTATATTTGACAACTTATGATTTTTTTATTCTTTATCGAATGCATGGGCTAAACAAACGTGAAATACGTTGTCTACATTGCGGCACGACTTTTTCTGGTTCTGATATTTTGGTATTTATTAACACTCGAAGCTACGGATACGCAATTGCACGAACTTCGCAGTGGGTTAATAATGTTCTGTAGTAATAATATCTATTTACTATGTTTCCAGGTTGTTCCACAGTGGGCGGTGCATTCACGCCTAACGTGTTGCAGCAAATGGCCAAGAACATCGAGAGGCCGGTCATCTTCGCACTGTCCAACCCGACTAGCAAGGCAGAGTGTACTGCGCAAGCCGCCTACGATCATACTGAGGTATCTCTATCTATCTGACACGTGGTAGGCTTAAGGATCCGTTTATATCTACAGACATTGAGCGTGTCAGACACGTACAGATATGAACCTTACAGACAAAATATAAGGCCCGTGTCTGTTGGTGTCTGCGCGGCCATTTAACGATAGATAAATAAGATAAGATAAATAGGATAAATATAAGTTTGGCTATAGTTTTGCTACCGCAAGTTTGTTTTTGCAAGTTACGTAAACATATTTAAAAGCGATAAAGGGGAGAGCTTACCGCCGCTTTCCGGCACAAACATACAATATCATAGTATTGGTATTTTTACCTCAAGGTATATCAAGGTATTTTTTAACAAGTTGGTCTAGCTGTTTCTCGCGACTTCGACTTTGCTTTTATAATATTAGTTGGATGGATATGCTTTAGGCTCTTTTTTGACATAATTATTATACTATCAGCTTTTCTAATGTAAATAATTCAAAAATATTACCCAACAGGGTCGCTGCATATTCGCGTCAGGCTCGCCATTCCCGCCAGTACAGTACAACGGCAAAGAATACCTGACCGGTCAGGGCAACAACTCGTACATCTTCCCGGGCATAGCGCTGGGCGTCATAGCGACTGCCACGCATCATATACCCGAGTCTATGTTCCTTACTGCTGCTAGGGTGAGTCACATTTGTTTACATACATAAATACATACAGGATGTTTTTTCGTTGCCACCCTTAACGAAGGGTACGTACTCTATAGATCAAATAAAGCAAGTTTATGCCAAAAAATTTTTATAGTGTCTATTGTTATGCTAGTTTTTTCATAGACATCGCAGTCTATTTACTCAACTTTGGACCCTAATATCTTGGGAACCAGACACTCCCCAGGTATGTTTCCATTGAGAAAAATGATCGTGATGATGAGGAGATTCCGTAGTTTTCGGGAACGTTGACACAGATAGTGGGCACAGATGTTACGGCTCCTGCACACGGGCCACCGGCCACAACTACAAAACGCCGCCACCGGCATATTTCCTGTACTTTTCATACATAACTTCTCGTGGCGGCGTTTGCAGCTGTGGCCGGTGGCCCGTGTGCGGCGACACTTAGTGATCAGTGACAAGTTGTTAGGTCATGGCCCGAAGGTACGCCCCTGAATTCCTTAGTCATGCACTGAAGGAGATGTAGCTAATGTATTCTAGTTATTTTTCTAGTTAGTAGTGTATGTCAACATACATTTCGCGCCTGCTAGGCCCAAAAAAGTTGGGCGACAGTGTGCTAATTTCATTTTTTCACCAGTTAGCATATTTAGATTCACGCTGTCACACATTAGATGATTTACTCCATTGGTAAAGAAGATTGGCCGGCGTTAAAATAAATTTGGGAAATGTTTGCAAAGAAACCATATATTATTGCGTCGGCCCCAAAATATCCTTGACATGACACAGTTATTTACCTACTAAAGAAATAATTATAAAACCTTTTTATTTCCAGACTCTGGCTAACTACGTGAGTGCAGATGACCTGAACAAGGGCCGCATATACCCATCTCTGTCCGAAGTTAAAGAGGTTTCTGTCTCTATCGCTATTGAAGTCGCCAAGTTGGCCTATGATGAAGGTATGCTTTATTTTGTTCAGTCATTATGAAATGGTAATCGAAAATTCATAATTAACTTTAGCGATTTCCATGCGCATTAGTAAAAATCTTCGAAAGTTATGTATTAATATGGATAGACGTACGATCACCGACATAGCTCAACGGTCCAGCAAGCTAAAGTGGCAATGGGCAGGGCACATAGCTCAAAGAACCGATGGCCGATGAAGCCGAAAGGTTGATACCACGAATCGGCAAACGCAGCGTGGGAAGCGGGCGTCGTCGGTTGGATGCAGTCCGCTTCCGGCCTGTCGGAATTGAGGTTGTTGGGGGAAGCCTATGTTCAGCAGTGGACTTCTTAAGGCTGGAAATGATGATATGAATAGGTTTCCCTGACGTGGATAAATGGATCGGCAGGGCTATTCTATTACGTAACTTGCAGTAGCAAAGCCGAAGCAATACGATCGCAAAAATTGTGAGTGTTACTGCAAGTTACGTAGTGAGATTAAGGGCTATACAAAACATGGTTTGCTATGACTGGCAAAACAAGGCTCGCTATTGTTATACCTATAGTTATAGTAACTATTAAAGTTGGCCAGACATACAGTGGGCGCGACGCCACGTTTGCATTTGGACGTGATATTTATATGTGTATTATATACCTACTTATACACTGATTAGTTACGATAATCATGGTCCTAATGATGCATGAAATGAATAATTACAATTAGTGTTGCCAGCTATTCGACCTTTACAACAACTTTTGTTTAATTACCATCACACTTATTTTTGTAGATGAAATAACGTGAAGAATTGAATTACAACTTTTATGATTGGTTGGTTTTTCTTTTTTCTTTTATTTTTATGTAGTCCCTAGATAGAAGTAGAACTAGTTAAAAAAATTGTAGGTAGAGTTTTAGATGTTCTAAAAATTCTAGTCGTATATACATACTTTCATGATGTTACCTTAGATGGTATTACAATTGAATTGGGTATTTGCAGGCTTGGCTTCAGTATACCCCCAACCAAAGGATTTGCAGAAACATGTGGCCAATCAGATGTACAACCATAATTATGAGAGCGCCATGCCCGTTGTATGGGACTGGAAACCAGAAGAGGAATTCAACGTCAGACCCATCCAGCCAGTACCTAAGAACATCTAAGTATTACTTACAGTATTTTATCCAATCAGAAACAGGTAGACGAATGTAGCTAGCCAATGGAAAACGGGCAAACGAATGTCTAGCCAATAGCTGGTGTCACTGCCTATACAAGGACTGTTCATGTCCCAATAGAATCCTTTACTGATATACCTGCGAAGTATTATCTATTTATCAACTATATTTATCCAAGCAACTATACTGTACATTGTTTATGTTTGTTTTAGTAGTTTAAGCTGTTATTTGACGGTTGATGATGTGTTGTAAACTTTTAAGTGTAGTTTCAACATAGATATTAAATGTTGGTCAAATATTGTTTGCAAAAAACGCGAGATTTATGACTAGCCTTTTAATGTATGGGGCCTTTTTTGATCGTACGTAGTTGTTTTATTAAAATTACATTGACTCATTTATTGTACCGCTTGGTATTTATATTTGAGATTGATGTATTACCCATAATATGGGAGCGAAGTATGTATCACATAATTATATATTTTATTTCATATAGTAATAAAATGCACACGGAAACATCTTGACAAAAGACTATTGTGTTTTCGCTCATATATGGCCCAAGGCTTCTGTATAATGTCCCATTAAAATGCTTCTTAATTTTTCATTTCAAATAAGTAACACTACACCCGATCTCAAATCTAAGTTAATTCGTTTATCAGACATTATTTTATTTCCTTTTCAGCTTTCTTATCGTAAAGTACCCTGAGTGGTATCCATAATTTAATGTTATTGTTTATTACCACACAGCAAGTTTAAAATAGATTAAAAACGTAACAGCATTAAATGCACTTATTGTTCCTGACGTAAACATTCAATGACGTCACGCAGCTTTCGTAGACCGATATTTACACCTGTATCTATAAACAAATAATTACTTAGTAACTACTTATTCCTAAGTAATTTCTTTATTATATCATGAATCGACAGTAGATTTCTTTTGTGTTTATCTACCTTTAAAATACTAAATATGGAAATAATAGTAATTACTTAAGTAATTACATAATTGACAGTAGTTCTTCTTTATAGATATGGGTCTTAGTCTTTGACACTCATTGATTTTACCTACGTATTTCTTTATAATGTTATTTTAAGGCGTTAATCGTGGCAGTATTCTTTAAACAGTTTGATTATGAACGTCTAGTCAACTCAGCATTAGCATGGATACAATGCAGGTCATCTATTTATGCATTTTACAAACAATTTATTTTTATTAGGTTACTAGTGAAATAAACGGTGCAATGAAACACTTGTGTTTAATAAAGACATTCTTAAGAGTTAATTAGGTCACATAGAATTATTGTATTGAAGAGAAAATTGCCACCTTCTGTTGTGAACTATTAAATTGTATGGAAATTTAAAATTAATTAAGTACGTAGAAAATTTATTTCGCGAAGGTGGTGACTATTGTAAGTACGTGAAAATGGAATTGTATTATTTTGAATTGATATTTGGTAAAGATTTGGACTTTGTGTTTGTATGAAATGTTTTACCTCGTAATGTCATTGTGATTGTCTAGTACCTATAATTTATTTGCAAAATTCTAAAACTAACAAAGAAATGACTATAACTATTTATTAAGGTATACCTACTGAATTATACTTAATTTTTATCCAAGTGACTTATGTATGAAAATTGAGGATAGAGCTATTAGACGTTGACAAATTAGAATATTGATGTTAGGCCTTTTGTTACGCAATTTTGAAACAACTTCTACAATTTTATAATACAAAAAAGCATGGAAAATAACACCTGGCATGCGAATGAAATTCTATAAATTAAATACGTCATTGAACCCCATGAATTAGAAAAGTCTGTAATAGTTATACCGTACACATTGCAATAATATTCGCTGGAGTTTATTATGTACAGCTTTTGGCTTCGGCCGAATATACGGTCTATCGCGAAGTTTCGTTACAAGGTACTTACTACCCGCCCGCGCCCCCTGATTACCAAATTTGCAATAGCAAAGCCGAAGCATCGCGATAGCGAAAATTTTACAAATATTCGCCTTGAAATGTCAAAATTCCTTTGAAATTCATTTAACGTTATACGAATTTGACAAGCAATTAGCGAAATTTGTATAATTTTCGCTATCGCCGCATAACATTGCAAAACTAAAGATAAATATAAGGCGCAAAATTTGGTATGGAGCTGGCTGACACCTTGGATTAACACATAGGCTACTTTTTATCCCGGGAAAATATTTTTAATCCCGGATAATTACGACATTTTGTTTTTTCTGCAGTCCACGCGGACGAAGTCGCGGGCGTCTACTAGTTTAACGATAACGGGCGGTAGGATATTATTGGTAATTGCTTATATACAGGGTGTGGGTGACAGCCAGGCAAATACTGAAATGCTGAACAAATCGACAGTGTTATTACTCCCAGGAAATATATTTTTGATTTGAGTATCAATAATCTTTGCTCTCCGCGCCAATTGTATCCGGCGATCCTGTGACTAATTAAATGGTCTTATTGGTTATTGAGTGACATGTTACTATTTTTTGGATCACTTTAACTTTCTGTTAGGGTTGATGAGATATTTGAACTTTTTTGAGGGATTTTTTTTAATTAAGAATAATTTTTGGTTAAAAATTTATTTTTAAGTCATTATCTAAGGCCTAAATTAAAGAACTAAACAATTTTTTTCCTGAAAACATGAAAAAAATGAGAAATTTTCTTCGAAAAATTTCAGTGTTTTCCGTCTCAGAATCCTGGTTTGAAGTCATGGTATCAATATTTGCCTGGCTGTCACAAACATCCTGTATATATTCTACGTAAGATATATTATTATACCTAAATGAAGAAAGGATTTGGAACATTGACTAAATTGATCGATAAGTATTTTACAAATTCCTAAATAGGGTATTTTGCGTATTCTTTTCATTTATAAAGTGTGCAGGAGTAGGTGATATAAAACATTTAGATGGGTACTTATAAACTTTATTAACAATACGAGTTTTTCAACTTATGTCTAAAACATATTTGGAAACTAGTGGACGCCCGCGACTCCGTCCGCGTGGAATGCAGAAAAAACAAAATGTCGAAATTATCCGGGATAAAAAGTAGCCCATATGTTAAGTGGGGCCTGTCACAATATATTCCTGAAAACTGCATCGAAATCGGTTCAGCCGTTTATGAGATTAGCGTGCACAAACATCAATCCGTTACAATTTTATTATATGTATAGATATTGAAGAAAGTCATCATCGAATACGAACCCTTAAGATTCAATGAAACTTAATTCCGCCAATGAGGTTTTGTTTTTAGGAGTCCTAGCGGATCCGTACTTGATGACTGTGCTAATCCCGAAGAACCTTCTTCATTCAGCCTATCAACCACGCATGCTTTGGACACCATATTGTAAATGTCGTTCATTAAGATCTCCCTTATGTTATCATCATTAATTCTTCTCAATTTACTGGTAATTAGTTTACCAAATATCTCACACTCATCGTCATCTCTAACTACATTAGCCGTACTTATTTCAGAAGTATTATTGTCGCATCGTGGTCTTTTTGCGCGTGCATTTACGTCATCATCTAGACGCGGTATTTTAACGATTGGAGTTTCTTCGTTGTCCGAGGATGAACATTCTTCATCTTCACCTGCATTAAGTTCATTTTCGTCTTCATACATCTGGTATAAAAAATATAAATGAGACATTTGCTGGTCAGTTGGACTCCAATGGCTACTGGGAATAGCCCACCACTCATTCCCGCCACTGCAACTTTTGTAAGAAAGGATAAAAAAGCGACCAGAGAAATGCAAATAAAGCATAGGAAATCCCGGGGGACCTAACAAGCGACTAATAAAGTATTTAAAATAATAAATGCCTAATGTATGCGTGATGGAAGTACTTGATATAAGTATATATGTAGGTATAGGTGTAGGGCCCGGTTGTGGGCGCACCCATAGTGAATGTTTGAACTTCCGAATTGTAACGCTTAATACAATGTCATTTATATATGTATAACCTAGGTATCCAATAATCTTACCGTAACATTTATAGTCTTCATGGGGTCGTATACAGGTTTTAAAAACTTATGTAAGGCGCTAAAAGCGAACCAATTCACATAATATTTTGTTTCTTCATTCACCTCATCGCCAGGTTTTGAAGGTTTTTTAAACTTATGCACATGCTGCCTATAATAGGCCATGAGTGAGTCGCGCTTTTTTTTCAATTCGTCTATAGAGCAGTCCCAGTCTAGCCTGTTTTTAATTCTGACCCAGGCATCTTTGATGAATTGTCTCCGTTTATGCCCTTCTTCTCGCGGGTTCCACAATACTGGTTCATTCTCGTATTGCTCGATGAACTTCAATGTTTTTTCATTGCTCCAATCCATTCTACAAATTAACCATTTTAATTAACATAAGTAAAAAAGGGATATGAAATATATATCAAATTGTTAGTTTACACTACGCCGCCGGACCGGCAGATCTGCTGGGCCGGTAAAACTGCCGGAAGGGCTAGTGGCTGTACAATTTAAATAGAGCTGTTCAAATCATCCCGAACCCGGCATTTTTACCGAGCGTTTTGTCACTGAGTACGATTTTATGGGGTCCGGTTTCCGGCAGATCTACCGGTCCGGCATAGTAGGAGCCAGCCCCCTGATTACCTAATTTGCAATAGCAAAGCCGAAGCAAAGCGATAGCGAAAATTTTACAATATGAAATGTCAAAGTTCCTTTGAAATTCATTGTAGGTACGTAATATGAATTAGACAAGCAATCAGCGATTTTTGTACAATTTTCACTATCGCTTTGCGTTTGCTAGTTAGGTAATAAGGTGTAGGCCTTACCTTATAATGACGGTACAATTTGATCACGTCCACAAAGCACGATGCAGGGGCCGACTGGTGAAAAACGAGTATACACGAATAGATTCCGAAGTAGCTTCGGACGAATACATCGGCAACGTCGCCCCATTATCGTGTAACTTCGGCCGGTCACGCCACATTCCAGATGTCCTCGTCCGAGCCACGACATTCCGTGTATCCTAAATTGCGCTTTATTTCTATGCACTTGGTATAAAATTTGAATGAAATAGGAAGCCACCCGTGCCATGTTCGCGCCCGACGCCATTTATGTGCGGCCTGCGTCGTAGAGCGACGATGTATTCGGCCGACTATTCGTGAATACTCGTTTTATATTGCAATGATAAGCGTTATGTTATCGCGATGTTTGCAGCGTTGGGCGTACGAAGTATAATAGACTGGATGGAATTATTGGGTTCCTTATGACTGGTTTTTATATAAAAAAGTTATGTAGAGTTCTTAAAAGTGCCTACATCACTTTGCTAGATCTACTTGTTATTATTTATTAGCTAGTTAACTGGCTGGTACAGTAAAAATTACCATATCTATTATTTATCTACAAAGTTGGTAAAATTGCGTAACAACAAAGCTCAATATTAAATCATTAATCCTCCATCCAAGATGTTATTAGAATGTAATGTTGTTTTAACTTGAATCCTGTTAGATTAGATTAATGTTTTTTTCCCAGTATTTATATAACGTTTAGTGAGACGAAAAATTATATCGCAAAGCGAAGGGTATTTTTCATATTATTTAAGTAGTTGTTCTCAGTTTTATTTATTTCGTAATGTGCCCTCGGGCGCATACCTAGTGATGAATAATAGTGATTTATGTTGCTGTGAATGTTTACCTGTAATTAGAAATCATGTATAAAATTAACCGATTGTACAAATTATAAACTGTGCTGTATTCAATTTTTGTTTACTAATCTAGTTTTTTATTCTACATGTTACAAATCAGTTTTATTTTTAAAGTTTTCGCCAATTGTCCCTCTATCAAGCAATATTTGTTGATTACCTACCTTGGTTTTGACAGGGTATAATATATTTGAGACTTTTCCACACATGTGCGTTTGAAATATTATTTAAAGGCACATATGCGTTTTTGTAGCTTTTTTGTCCTGCATCCGTAGCATGGCAAAAACGCGACGCGGGTTTTTTTTATCAACCGCGCGCGCGTTTCCAGTCACCAAATGCGAGCATGGCAATTATATCTAAATAAAGGACACTTAGACGAAAACTCCAAAAACTCTTGATAAAAACATGCAAGAAAAGTTTTATTGGCCATTATACCTAATGCAAATGCACATGATTGGAACGGACTTTACTTTTATTATGTCAATTAATCTATGTATTGAATGTTCTTGTACGGTTAATAAGCAGCTTCTGGTTAAATTGAGTTATTATATACCTACGTATTGTATGTATTATGTAATGTTTAGTTGTTTAAATTGTTATAAACAATAATCGATGTTACTAATATACATGTTCGAAACAAACAGTTGATTTTATTGCCATAGTAGGTACTCCTAAGATGCTCAGTTGACAGCACATTTAGAACTAACTCAACAAAAAAATACTTAGAGCGGAGCGAATCATTATTCTAAGAATAAATAGATTGACCCGGTAGCTCAGTTGGTAAGAGCACTTGCACGGAATGCAGAGGTCGTAGAATTTTTTCTATTTCTTTGTTAATAATTTTATTATAAATAGATTCTTGAAAAATTACAGATCAAAACAAATGTTAGGTATCTAATGGTTTATTTTGTCAACTAATTAAGTACCTATTTACTAAAATTTTGACCATCAATTTTGTATTAATTTCAATAGACGACGATTGGTTATTAGTTGAGTTATAGCGTAGCGATTTGTTGTACCGTCTAAATCAGGCTATAGGTACCGGACACCTGTAAAACAGAGCGAGTAAGCGATGCTCTAGCGCAGCTGCTGGTCGAGTTTCTGTGCAAAATCCTAGGTACTAAATATTGAAGTCGAAGCCACTACGATAGTGCTGTAGGATAAAATGGTGCACAGTAATATCAATGTAACATCGAGAAAGGGCAGATTCACTTTGAGTGTATGTGTACTAGGTGTAGTTCTGAACACAATTGCCTGATAATAATCTAATCTATCCAGAACATAGAAAAGACATACCAATCTGTAATGCTGTGATCAAATTGAAATTGTAAAATGAAATTACAATGGTTCAAGTACTTTTACTAACTCTCAGTCACACCCATATTTTAAATATTATATTATTGTGGTTCTCACTTAATGTGAACTTATCGCGATAGATTGAGGAACCACCTTCTGATTGCTACATTTTATTAAGTATTTAGTGAACAGAAAGGGGTGACATTTTATAAAATTTGTTTTACAAATCTTTTACGAGTAGTACCTAATTTACAGGAGTTGTAAATTTTAACTAGATTTTAAGATATGGGTAGGTACCTGGCAGTCACTACTGAGGGTCACGACTTTTACAAATTACAGGTTGAATTTACAATCGTTTGAGAACTTTTACTAAAGGCTGAACCGTTCAAAAGCTCAAAATTCCAATGTGGACCCTCAATAAGAACGCACACCATTGATCATGCTGTTGATGGTTAGGCATCAAAGGCAAAAGTGCACCTCACTTCACCTCTTTTCTAATAAAGGAATAGAAAAATAAATCCATTGATACGACATTTCTTCTGTCATCATTCTGTCGTGCGAAGAAATGACGATGAGAAGTTTTTGAAATGTTTTCAACTATTGTTAAGAATTTATTGTAAGCTATATACATGGTATTTATTAGTTGTGCAGTGTACGCAAGGTAGAATGACAGTCCACATGTTTATATGTGAAACTGAAACATCGATCCCGATGGTGTACCTACCTATAATGGGAAGGCATACACCCTGCTGCAGTCCATTGCATTATCACTCAATAAACTACAATAGCTTCTATGAAAGTAGATGCTTGAGCTCTAAGATTGCGCTAGTGCTGTCACCTTAGTCATTATATCGATAAATCACGTGAAAACTAAATAATGTGTTTATAATTTGTCTCCCTGTATAATCTACAGCTTAGTATTAAAACATAGGCTTTATATTTTAAGCTTCAGTCCCTGATACTCGTAGTATCTACCTGCTTGTGCTCGTAGATTGAGTTATTTAGATCGTTTTGTTAGTAATAGTCTACCTTAGAAATGAAGAGCATATCTTAGCTAATAACAAGCATTTAGGTACTAAGGGTAAATGACTTTTTTCCAGATTTTTATCTTTAAAAAAACGACCAAAGCAACTATTGAAGAACAAAGAGAATTTCGAAGCTTTTATGATTCTATCAAAAAATGCTCAAGTTACTGGCGATGTTATATGCCGGAGCACTCTGTCAGGTTTAGAACATCTTAGGGATGCGCGGTTAAATAAGGTAATTCCCCATGTTATTGGAATACTCCTAGGTAATGACTAGGTAGTTATTATATTTCTGTTATAATATGAATGTAAAGTGGACGGACGACCTGGCAAAGGTCGCGGGCGTCGGTTGGATGCAGGCGGCTTCCGACCGGTCGGAGTGGAGGTTGTTGGGAGAGGCCTATGTCCAACAGTGGACTTCTCAGGGCTGTAAATGATGATGATGATGAATGTGAAGTGTTCAGTATATATCCACGGTTGTATTTCCGAAATGCCAAGTGTAGCCAGAACTGCGGGATCATAAAAGAGATCCGTCAGCCACGTTTAGCATTTCGGAGACAGCTATAAGTGATCAGTTACAAGTTGCTAGCTTACCGCCTGAGAGAATGCCCGAGTTCCTTAGTCGACTCTTATGACATGCATCTCTACCTATCCTATTTATGCTAGCCATATACCTACATGTAAGTACCATCCTGACGCTCGATTGGATCAGGAAGAACTGACCGTGTGTGGTTGTGTTGTCGTACCAATCCACACTCATACATGGGTCAGTAGCATATGTATGTATTTTCCGTAACGATTTTTTAATGATATGCAGTTTTAATATCGATATGGAAAACCGTTTTCAGATATCGATATGGGTATCAAAATATCAATCATATTACGAATGTAACGTACCTAACATAAATATTGATACAAACGCAAACACAAACTCTCTCATTGGAAATATTCGCACCATCTCTTTCGCACTAATGATACGCCCCGTTTTGTTAGACTGAGATAAATGAACTCATCTAAAAATTTATCATCGCGTCATATTCACATCATTTACGATAAACAGGGTCTTGCGTTTACTCTGGAAGAACGGCAAGCTCTAGGCATCCATGGCTTGTTAGCCGCTTCCTTCAGAACCCAGGCGGAGCAGGTGGAATTGGCCAGGGTATCTTTTGACCGATACGAAGACAATCTGAATAGATATATTTACCTTACCGAGCTACAGGTATCTTTATTTTTTTTATGGTGGGTAAGTAGATTAAACGATGCAATTGCTAGCAAGGCTATATCATTATATGGTAGGCGCAAGAGCGTTTTAGCATTAGCTGGTCTAATACCGATATCGCAGCAGACAATATGTAGAGACATTTCATATATTGTACTTCCCGATGTAGTATCGTCATCTAATATACTTACTACACTAGGTATACTTATATGTAGGTATGTATATGTATAGGTATTATGTAGATACTTACCTACCTAAGTCTAGTTCTAGTATAGTGTTACTACTTACTGAATCTGCCTTCGCTGGGATGATTATAAAATATGTGTAGCGATCTCTTAAAATAACGCCATTAGGACAAAATAAATTACTTATACGATTTGATAAATACCTACTTATGTATTTCTTTGATGTTTTCCTTCTATTATAGCCCTTGAATACCTGTAGTACCTAACTATATTTTTATTTCAGGATAGAAATGAAAAATTATTTTACAGTCTTCTCAATCAAGATATAAAAAAGTATCTGCCAATCGTGTACACACCTACAGTAGGTTATGCGTGTCAGCTGTTCGGGTTAATTTATAAAAGGCCTAGAGGTCTCTTTATATCCATAAACGACAAAGGTCACATATTAGACATCTTGAAGAATTGGTAAGAATTATTGTTTTGTTTCTTTTTTTGCTTTGCTTTTCTTTGTGACTCCGTCGTCGGCTTGTGCTAAATAAGCCACGACTTAAATTAGCTTTAGCTGTATCTTGGATGTCATTCTGTACCTTACAATTTGATAATAATCCATCTTGCCCTTTGAATAGTGGGACAGACAGAGCTCCTTTAAATTTCATCCATCAGGGGAATATCCTTGTTTATAAGCAGATATTAGTACCTAGGTATTTATCCCGTGATTATAGGGAAATTCTCATTAGCAAAACGGCATTTTTTCACCATCGAAATAGGAACATGAAATTTAATATTCTGATTAAGTAACAATGTTTTCAAGGCCAGAATACGATGTAAAAGCAATTTGCTTTACGGACGGCGAAAGGATATTGGGCCTGGGAGACCTCGGCGCGTACGGAATGTGCATTCCGGTGGGAAAGCTCGCTCTGTACACCGCTTTGGCCGCCATCATGCCTCATCAGTGCTTACCCATCACTTTAGACGTGGGTACTAATAATAAGGTCGGTATAAGTAAATTTTTAATGTCTCATAATTAAGTCAAAGCCTCAAAGACGGCCGATTGGTGTAGTTAGTAGTAGCCCTGCCTGCGACTCCATAGGTCCCGGGTTCGAATCCCGGTAGGTGCAAACATTGATGTGATGAATATCGATGTTTGTTTCTGAGAAGTGGATGTTTATATACTTATCTACATATTATGTATTTATATACCGTTGCTTAGTACCCACGACACAAGACCTTAGCGATCTTAGTGTGGGACTAGGTCAATGTGTTGTGAAGTGTGTGATGTAATGTAAAAAAAAATAAGTCAAAGTCATTGTTTCATGCTTTCGAAAGAAACATATTGCTACGCATGTGCTTTCCTTATGATTACTTATGATGTAATTTTAGCTGGAAGAAATCTCAGTTAGAGATAAGCTTGGCTTTGTAAATGATTGTTCGAAACGTGCTTTATGTAGGTATAGGTACATACAATAAATAATGAAAATAAGTAGGTAGTAGCTACTGAGATGGTAAGGGCAGGTGATGATGATGAGATAAATATTATTTGTACCTACTTGTATTTTACAACACAATATTAACCCAGCCTCAAAGTAAGATGCCTATTTATCATATCAACGTTTGCCTCTACTAGTCTACGAAGTCGTCGGTAATCTAGTCGTATGTAAGCAGAACAGTATTTTCGTAAAAAGCTAGAACCTATTGAAAATCTGCTTTTTTTTGAGCACTCACAATACTTACAAATTAGTAACCGTAATTTCATAAACCATTGATCTAAAAATAATATAGATATACCGACCGTGCATGAAATGCCACGGTTGTTATTTTAGAGGCGCAACCCGGTTTGAGGCACGATACGGAAAATCCGGTTATGATAGGTTCCCGATTCCGCGCCGGTCGGCTGACGAGATAGTGTCAGCTGATGGATTTGACCCACTTCTCTATGCCTACTACTGGCTATCGTTTATGATTCGCATATACATAGATAGGTACAGATATTGTCAGAAGCCGAAAAGCTGAAATAGCTTTTGGTCCTAAAAGTTTCCAGGAAACACATTTTGTAAACGGTAGCGCATAAAAGTTTCTATTTAGTACCTAACTTCTATGCCTATGTTCTATGCCTATTGAGGGGCCACCTATTAGATCCAAATAATAATGTATGTTCCAATATATTCCTTGGACGCACACATTTTTTTAAATCGAATTAGCCATCTTCGAGGTTTGTGTTTTGTTTGAATTATTTTGTTCATGTCTGTTGTTTATTTATTCAAACTGCAGGAACTATTAGAAGATCCACTATACGTTGGACTCCGCAGGGAACGTGTAAGAGGGAAGGAGTATGATGAATTTTTAGATGAATTTATGTTGGCATGCACACAAATTTACGGACCGAATGTACTTTTACAGGTATATACAGGATGTTTTTTCGTTGCCACCCTTAACGAAGGGTACGTACTCTATAGATCAAAAAAGTACCTAAGTTTATGCCAAAAATAATGCTGGAAATCGATGCAAATCTTTTTGAAAAAAAAAATCTAATTACTTGATCGGGCGAAATTTAGAGTGTCCAGTGTTTATGCTAGTTTTTTTCATAGACAGATATCAATTATCTTAATATAAAACGCAGTCTATTTACTCAACTTTGGACCCTAATATCTTGGGAACCAGACACTTCCCAGGTATGGTTCCATGGAGAAAAATTATCGTGATAATGAGGAGATTCCGTAGTATTCAGAAACGTTGATGACCAAAAATCACACTGTAAAATATTATTTCTTAATGTCTGGATAAACGTAGATAGGAATTGACTAAGATATAGAGGCCACTTATCATAGCCGCCTGTAAGGTTAATTCAGTATGTATATGTTTTGGTATCTGGGTAAGTATAGAAAAGGCGAGATGTCATTATTACAGTTAGCTCAATAGATGAAAATGTTGGTTGAACATACTTCCATATAAGGAAAAAAACAAATTGCACGCACAGACAATAACCCAAGAGACGCCCCTGATAACGCTACAATATTTGGTTTCAAATTAAAGTTTCAGAGCTCTTGACGAAAGTAGTGATAGTAATCTATATCTATATGTAAATTTAAGTTCTAAAAAATAAATATATGTACTTACTGATTTTCCAGTTCGAAGATTTTGCACTAGAAAACGCAGTTCGATTGCTTGCAAAGTATAAGGATCACTATTGCACTTTCAATGATGACATCCAAGGTACAGCGAGCGCCGCGGCCGCTGGTCTGATGTCTTCTACGAGGGTTACTAAAAAGAAGATGAGCGACTATGTTTACCTTTTTCTTGGAGCTGGTTCGGTAAGGGTCGCTTTATTTGCGGTTGTACGTTATGTTTTGATAGATTTGTTTACTTGCTTTGCATTTGATTTGATATCATATCTAGACTACCGATTTCAAGCATGTATCTATGAGAATTATAAACAGGTTCAACATTCGGTGTTATTATCAAACATCGTTTAAAGTTAGACACTGTTTAAAAAATACATTTGACAGAAAAATATATGAAAAATCTGTCAAAATTATTTTTTATTTTGTAATAACATGGTTATGATGTTTGCGTTTCTGAATATAGGTATATTGAAAAACTAAATAACGGCATTGTACTTTCAGATCACCTTATATGACACCTACAGCTTACTGTACTTATAGGCAGTACTCTGAGGATCTGCATCTATGTTTTTGTCACATCTTTTAAATTACATCTATTTACAGGCAGCTAGCGGCATAGGTAACCTCTGCGTATACGCAATGATGGAAGAAGGTATGAAGAAGGAGGAGGCCGAGGGTCGTATTTACATGTTTGATCTTGATGGACTACTAAGCAACAAGCGTCCTAATGGCGTGCCAAAACATGCAAAGAATTTTGGCAAAGATATCCCGCCGGAGAAGGACTTTGAAAAGTGTGTAGCACAATTAAAGCCTTCTGTTCTAATAGGTAATTTTTACGTTTAATTTTGGTAAGTATAACTGTGAACTGATGTGACTTAAATGCTAAAATAGATGTACAAATCGTTACTCATGTAAAATTAAACAATGCCTAGTTGGCACATAAGCTGATTATGAAAATAATATTCTCACCTAAGCTGAATGAGAAGGCTTGTGAGCAAATCCGAGAAATAAGGCAGATTGTTCAAAGGAGTTCAGACATTTTGCTCATTATCTAGTAATAAGTAGCCTACAGTTGTCCAAGTTGGGCTACAGCCGGAATATACCTGAGACCGTTCCCAGTTGCTATATGCTTAAGAAAACCCAGATATTAAGGTTATAAACCTAGCAAAAGTCTACCTGCAGGTTGCTCAACCGCCACTGGAGCATTCACACCGAAGATTCTGAAGATAATGGCGCAGAACCACGAGAGACCGGTTGTGTTCGCGCTGTCCAACCCTACCGCCAAAGCCGAGTGCACCGCGCAAGCTTGTTACGATAATACTGAGGTATGCACGCTAATGGTGTTATTACAGAACGACATTTGACAGCAAAATGTATGGAATAACTGTCAAATTTAGGTAATGTTTAGTTTAGTTAAACAATGTTCAAATTATTTTCTTCTCCATACTACTAAAGAATTCGAAAACAAATTTATTAGATATAGGTATAAACAAGGAACAAGATAAATATAATATCGTCTCACTATTTCATATTGCTATGACAATTAACATTATGCTGCTCCTGAATCGTCCAATACTTAATGCCTACCTATGTTATCAGTACAAGAGCATGTACTAAGTTCCTATGTTAATTTTTACAAGCCATTAGTATGATTTCATGAACATTACCGGAAAAAAATGGGGTTATAAGATCTCTAGATAAACTTAATGAGTAGTCTTACATAGAGTCAACAATGCTTTTCGCAGAACAAAATAATTAGGAATTAGAAACCAAAGCTCAAAGTTTGTTATGCAAATCCTTATTCCGATTGTACAACTACTGGGAAGTTCAGATTACTTACTTGTTTAGTTTTATGGACACGTAGTTTTAAGTTCTTACAGACAAGTTGTGCGGTGACACCGGACGCTTAAAGGATTAACTCGAGGAAAAGAGCTTGCGAACGAGAAAAGCATATAATACTCTTGAATATTGCCTGCCTCTTGAGCTCGAAGTGTCAAAATTGTCTTACCTGCATTACCATTGTCGAAGTGTTATCTATTTATCAAACTCTATAATACATAGTTTCTGTAGACTGTTACGGATTGTTTTGAATGTAACCGTGGATCTATTGACAGTAAACGTAAACTCATTCGATAGCGAATCAATGTGAGACTCTATAAACTTTGCTGAGGGATTGTAACGTTAGACTCGGTTTGTAATCCTATAATGTAGAATGTAGGCCACAAACCCATATGCGTGACTGCCCTTCAGAAATTTCCTTAAGCGGGGACGGCTTTGTATCTTCTAATAGAAATTAGAAGCCCGGCTTTCATTGGAATAACTAGAATTGTTATGAGGATGGGCATGACCAAATTTTCACTATATGATTATTCAAAGGTACTCTACTTATTCCTTTATTAAAGCTTGCTTCCATCATGTAAGTTTGCTATAAACATAATGTTATTAATCGATAAGAAGCAAAAGTACATAATTAGCTAGGTAAGTACTATTATGATGCTAGTGGACGCCCGCGACTTAGTTGGTGGTTGGTTAAACAGAGCCTATGTGTAGTATTGTGGTGAATAAGCTGTATAGCTGTTAGGTTTCTTTAAAATAAAATGTCATCGGTAGTTTTTTTGTAAAAGAGTAACAAACATGCCAACATTCATCCTCATCAATTTTATCTATCATACTAGTGGTCGCCCGCGACTCCGTCTGCGTGGACTACAGAAAAAACAAAATGTCGAAATTATCCGGGATAAAAATATTCTCCCGGGATAAAAAGTAACCTATATGTTAAGTTGGACCTGTCACAATATATTTCTAAAAACTGCATCGAAATCGTTTCAGCCGTTTCTGAGATTAGATTTTTTTAATATTTTTTTTTATTACTTGATCGGGCGAAATATATACCTATACTTCGATTTTTAATTATGTAGACTAAAATGACATTTGGAGTGTTGCCACTTTATCGTAATAAAAAAATAGTGTTGGTCATAATTAATCGAATTGTTCAACTGAATATTTCGATTAATTTCATGTATATTTATGTTACGGCGAATGTCTGAATTCCGAATGGTTAAAAATGTATTCGATAAGTTTAAAATCTGTATTAAGCTTTTTCACTCAATCTAACCTAACTCATAAAACTTTTAAAAAATAAAAGCTACTTTGTGGGTTTGAAAAAAAAACTAGCTATTTTATTAGATTTATAAAAATCTATATTGGAAAAAATGAAACACATTAAAATTTTCTTAATCACTATTTATTTCTGAATAAGAACTATTAGAGTCAGAGTCCGTAACATTTATAATTAATGTATCTGTCACCTCATCAATGAGGTGATCGAGTTGCATCATTTTGTTTTCTTCTTTTATAACATGCTCGATACAACGTGATCGATTCAGTAAATTCGTAAATTCAAATAACTTACGAACACAATAAGCAAATTATTTAGGTGACTCTCTCAAAACATGACATATGCGTGACATCTGTCAAAATATTGGAACATTGAAAGGGATGGTCACATTGGTCACAAAACTTTTATAGGTGACGCTGATACCGCCCTAACTCTATACATGGTGTAAAAGTGGTATATTACGCGAATTTCACTTAAAACATAACACTTTTTATCTATGGAAACTGTTTAAGAAAACGTATGGAAAATTTACTAACCTTTTCAATTGTAGGAGCTTCTTTGTTATGAAAAAAGCCGTGCACTTTGCGCCTGATAGCCGAAAGAGTAAATTCATCAAATTTGTCTTTGAATGTCTGCTTCGGTCCAGATCTTTTTGGTGGGGTGGGCGAGTCATTCTCATTAATGTCTTTCAAAACGTTATAGACAGTGGCAGTTCCGATCCCCAATATATCTGCTGTTTTTTGAGCACAGAGGCGCTTGGACGGTTTTTCGTTCAAATGTGAATCTAATTTCGTTGCCTCTTCGTTAAACACATATTTAAATACGTTTTGCACCATTACTTTCTCTGTGACAGTCAGAGAAGCTTGGCGTCTCCTTTTCCTAGGAGACATAACTGCACCCGAGGTACTCGGTTGAGCGTCCATGGTGTTTTAAGAAAAACAACAAACAGGAACAACAAGACAAACAAAAAACGTAACACAAACTTAACAGCAAATAACAACAAAAACGTAACAGCAAATAACAAAGGAACTGGCGTTAAGAGCGCAAGGGATATTCGTACAACCAATCGTGAGCGAAGATGGGAAACGAATGCCTGAAAATCCTGGCGTCGCCAGGCTGGCGATGCAAAAAATGTCAGATGCCAAAAGGTTACCATAATTTTAATATTTTTTTTTACTCAGGCAATGTTACTTTTACACGATACTTATAAATTTCATTATTATTTCTAATAAATATTTATTTGTAAAGAAACAGAGCTATTTCAAACTACATTTTATCGATTTTATGTATTTTATTGTCAATTTCATTAAATAATAAAATAGCTGTTTTATAGATTGAGTTTATTTATATACATATATATATTCATATAGATTAGTCTATTGAGTAAAATCAAGTTGTCGAAAGTTCATATCACCAATTCAATTAATCGCTCACAATAAAATATTACAACACTAATTGCATTATGCTGGCAACATTAAAAAAAAAAAGCTCGATTGTAGCTGTCATTTTTGTCTACATAATAAAAAATCAAAGTATAGTGTCTTTTATTAACCGACTTCAAAAAAAGAGAGGTTATCAATTCGTCTGTATGTTTTTTTTTTTTTTTTTTTTTTTTTTTTTTTTTTTTTTTTTTTTTAGGTTACCTCAGAACTCCGTCATTTATGAACCGATTTCAATTTTTTTTTTTATAGTTTGTCATGGTATGCTTGGTCCCATATTCACCATGTCAGGATCTGATGATGGGATCTTGGCGAAATCGAGGGCAATCCTCGAATATTGTAGGCACATGTAGTCTGTTTTTATACTTTTACTGAGCGTTTTGATCACCTACATATAAAACATAACATCTCAAATATAAAAGGCACGAGTAGTCCGTTTTTAGATTTTTATAGAGAATTTTGGTCAGCTACACATAATATAATGGAAACGAGGGTCTGATGATGGAGCCGCCGAAAAACAGATAGTGGAACTTTTTAGTAACAAAATCCCCCTATGGCAGGGGGGGGCCTACGTCCAGTAATAGGCTTATGAAGATGAAGATAATTGTGTTAAGTCATTAAATTATATGTTGCGTTAAGCCGTGTCCGAAGTAAGATGGTTATACAGGAAGAGGTAGACATGAGAATAACGAGATGACGGATAATAGGGATGAATGAAAAAAGAGTACCTACATATTGCACCGACCCCAAATGATTGGGAACAGGGCAGGAAGAAGGAGTGTAATTATATGTTGCTTAAATAAGTGTGTACATGGCTGTTGTGCTGCCAAATCTCTTATATTCCTTCGAGGCGTGGTGCATGTACCGTCGCCACATACGCACTCTGGATCGATTCCACCTCAAGTGCCTCCGATCCATCATGAGAATCAGATGGTCCAACCGAGTGCGTAATACCGAAGTATTGCGAAGAGCCAATGTACTCGTAAGTGCCATTGAGGCCTACTTAATGCGTCGGCAGCTTCGGTGGTGCGGTCATGTGTCTCGTATGGCGGAGGAGAGATTGGCTAAGAGCATCTTCTTTTCTGAACTAGAGGAGGGCAAGCGGAAACGCGGCGGGCAACTCCTCAGATACAAAGATGTTCAGAAAAGACATGAAGAGATGCAATATAGATCCATCTAAATGGGAAGTTTTGTCAGCACAACGACCAGAGTGGCGCAGGACGGTGATAAAGCAAGTACACGAGTTCGAGGAGCAGCGTCAAGCTGACCTTGACGCTAAACGTGATGAACTAAAGACTCGTCCTCCTGCTGCCATCCCAACTAATATTATAAATGCGAAAGTAACTCTGTCTGTCTGTCTGTTACGCTTTCCCGCTTAAACCTCGCAACCGATTTTGATGAAATTTGGTACAGACAATCTTTAGACCCTGAGACAGAACATAGGCTACTTTTTATTTCGAAAAAAAGGGATGAAGGGGTTGAAATAGAGGTTGAAAGTTTGTATGGGATTTCTTAATTTTAAAAGATAAAACCATGAAACTTTATATTTAAGCACTTGATAAGAAATCATTAAACATTTGTTCTAGCATTTTTGAAATTTCGACCAGCTAAGGGGTGAAATAAGGGTTGAAAGTTAGTATGCAAGTTCGTCAAATATCACGTCATAAGAAACAAAAAATCGTTTGTTCTAGCATTTTGAAATTTTTACCAGTTTGGGGGTGAAATAGTCCTGTATAATTTGGACATTTTGTTTTTTCTGCAGTCCACGCGGACGGAGTCGCGGGCGTCCACTAGTTATCTATAATACAATAATGGCGCACTAACCTGTCCTCTGTGTGCGCGGGCGTTCAGGGCGAAGATTGGCTATGTAAATGTAAGCCATCTCCGAGCGCATGAACGCCAACTTAGTAATATCTACTCGTAGGAGTAGAAGTGGTCGCCATGACCGAAATTGGTCGGAGGTCATCATTATCATCATATTGTCAGACGTAAAGTTTCAAAGCCTAGTCCTTTTTTCTCTTTTGTCATGTGGCCGATTTTATATAAAAATTATATAAATCTGACAATATTATGCCTCCTAAACTTCGTACACGGCTTAACGCAATATATATTTGCCCTTTAGTTAAATTTTATTTTAGTAAGTTCGAGTTTTGGGAGGAAGTCGGTTTTTCGTTTTAAAAAAATTATATAATTTATAGACATATATGAATTATTTCTCGTGAAAAAATCTTGCTACGCGCGTCTATGTGCATTTATGCAGAAAAACGCAGTCTATTTACTCAACTTTGGACCCTAATATCTTGATCTACATTTTTATTACATGTATAGAATAGAAGAATAGATAATATTCTTACCAAAAAGTCTTTCTCTACAGGGTCGCTGCGTCTTCGCCTCTGGTTCCCCCTTCCCCCCTGTAAAATATAACGGCAAGGAGTACATAACTGGGCAAGGCAACAATGCGTATATATTCCCAGGACTGGCTCTCGGGGTGATTGCGGCAAAGTGCGTCACTATACCGGAGTGTATGTTCCTGATCGCTGCCCAAGTAAGTAATAGGGAACTGACTTTGTTTAAATTTGTCGTTAATAGTATATGCATTTTGTTTGTTTGGGAGAATATAGCTGAGCGGTACATAGCAGCAGTGGAATTCTCATGACTGATATGATTATGATGAATATCGGCGAAAGTTTGACCAAGTAATAGTTAAGACCATGGAGAAGGTATGAAAGAAGAGGTTGGACTATGAACTGAGTCGTGTGGCAATCGTGAGGCCATGACGTCATGATAGGGGCGGAGCTTCAGGGCCAGTGTGTGTAACGCAGTAGCCATAACCACAGGCTTATGCAAGTAGTTTGGCTAGTCACTACAAGGTGGTTTCTATGTCAATTGTCAGGGTTACAGTATTAGGATGCTCCCCTCGTCCCATACTTCACCCCCGCTCAGTGGCACACTATTTTTGTATGAAAATATACTTAGCCGCTACTCCTCTTTTATTTCTTCTCCATGGGTTAAGACACACTCGTTTTTTGTATACCTGATTGTTGGGAAAACAGATGTGAATGTTGATAATCTCTGTTTTAGTAGTAACTAGTGGACGCCCACTCCGTCCGCGTGGACTGCAAAAAAAAAAAAACAAAATGTCGAAATTATTCGGGATAAAAACTAGCCTACATATATAACATATTATAGATATACAGACAACATGGAAAAACATGGTTTTGGTTTCTCTTCTTTTCTCGTGTATAAAGGCCTTCCATTATAATTTTTTCAATTCGATTTTCTATGTACAGAAATCGATCCGTTACAGTTTTATTATATTACATACCTACAGATAAATTTATGTACAATATACATACAATTCCTCTGGATAATTTAGTAGGTACTTTTTTGCAGACTGTAGCCAAATTTGTACGACAAGAAGATTTAGATAAAGGCAGTATATATCCACCACTGGATAGCATAAAGGAATTATCAATAGAAATTGCTATTGCTGTAATGGACAGGAGTTATAAAGAAGGTAAGATCAGTACCTACGTAGTATTTTGCATCTTAAACATCCAGTTTCTTATAGGCCAAATACTGCAAATAATATTACAATCACTACATAGTATTGTAAAGCAAAGTCGCTTTCCGATGTATGCTTAGTTAGATCTTTAAAACTAAGCAACGGATTTTGATGCGGTTTTTATTAATAGATAGAATGGGTCAAGAGAAAGGTTAATGTGTATAATTAGGGACCCGCCCCGGCTTCGCACGGGTGCTATACACCCCCACGCGGACGAAGTCGTTGGCGCCACTAGTCTCTAGTAAAATGACAGTTGATTAGGTTCAGAAAATCTGGCGGTAACTTGTTTTATAATTGCGTTATGTAGGTTTAATGTTTTTAATGTTTCTGTCTATGATATACATATGGTACTATTACGTAAGGAAAACATTGATGAGGTACGTAATTGGTTCAATAACTTCATTCTTTGTTTACATACACTTTCTCCTTTAAGATATAGCGACTGTCTACCCGAGACCGAAGGACTTGAGGAAGTACATCACTAATATGCTCTACCATTTAGAGTACCAGTCATATCTGCCTCATTTCTTTAAATATCCCGAGTGCAATGTGAAAATCAAGCCTATGTCGGAGTCGTTGACATTTAGCCGGAGAAGGTAAGTTTGAACGCACGGCTCGCCGCGACGTCGGCGCTGAGTGGAAGCCGATCGCACAGAACGCTGTAATTACGCAGCGCAAACGTCGCGTCGTTTTATTATATGGCAGAAAACTCGGCGCTGGCGTTGCGTCGACGCGACGCTCATGTAGCGTAATTACAGCGGTCGGCTGCCAACCAGCGCCGACGACGCGTCGACGCTGCGTCGACGCCGCGCTGACTCTCGCCTGACGCCAACGTTCAAAAGACGCTGAAAAGACGCTAGTGTGGGTGGTCTCTTAGCTATAAAAAACTAGGTAATTAAAAAACTTGCTTTTTTATAAAATGGAAACTGCAAAAAAAAATATGTTCATCACACGTCTGTGTTCCTAAAATGAGGTAGCCAGAACTGCAGGAAGTAGAGTACATACAGATTTGTTTACCTTACGATCCCTTCCCACGGTGCTGCTGCTGCGAGCTGGCCCGCGCCCGCCTACATTTATCACCGCGGATCCAAACGCACCGCGACGTACGCCTCTACATTACGTTAGGATCCGCGGCCCGTGGTGCGGGCTGGTCCGCAACCGTCCGCAATATCACGCACCGTAGGAACCCACCATAGCGACACACTAAGATCTTTAGTAGACTCTTACACATGCGTGGGAGGAGATACCAACAGCTGATGTATTCTAGTGAAGCCCCGCATCAGCACAGAACAGATACATCTAAGTATTCCTTGTTGAATACGGCTGTGAGATCTCTTTCGTGAATATTCCGTGAATCATTTATATTCAGAAAAACTATCAGATCAAATAAACAGTAGCTATTTGATGATTGATTGTAAAAATAAAAATATTCAATATTCGCTCATTTTGCCGAACAACAATGATGGTGCTTTATATGCAAATGCGTGTTTTTGTATCATCTCGGCGTGAAACACAATTGCGCTGTTTCCAGACTTCTATTCGATGGTTTTACACCATAAACGCTGGACAGAGTACGAGTAATAACACTGTCGTACAACTCAAAACAATGGTACTTGTTCAGTATCTCAATATTTGCTTGGCTCACAAACATTCTGTATGTAAAAAAATATATATACTTCGTTTTAAGTGTTCGCTGAATCCTCTTTCTAGACTTTCTATGCTTGAAAGTAATTTAAATATATATATTTTTTGTATTTCAGTCCAAATAAAAGTGCATTGCCGGTGCCTGTCAAATAGCTTCAATGATTATTGCAATAGAGGAGATTCATCGTGTAAGCACAAGCGGCGAATGATCGCATCAAGATAACAGATAAGTTGGTGCCCGTTAGCGAGTAGTTTTGTACAGTTCTACATAGCAACTAGCGCCGCCAAGAGAAGTTGAAAAGAAGATTGGTGAAAGATTGTAGAGAACTTTTTACGAGTTTGTTTTGGTGTGCAGATGTCGGCATTTATACGGGTAAAGTTTTATTTTCTCGGACGTACAAGTTGGTGAAATAGAGGTCTAACTCTGAAATTACTAACTCGCGTAACTGATTACTATCAGAATCTGGACATATCGTATAATGAAAAAATCGTTACGTGTGGGCCGAAAATGTAGACTGATTTTATTAAAATGGATCCATAAAGCTTAGCTCGGTTATTTTATAGTTATTATGTGGAAATGAATAAATGTATATTTTTATTAATGCATTACTTTTTAATTAGGTACCTACTATCTAACTAGGTATAATCTAATCGCCTTGTCCCTAATCCGAACTTAAAGTTTGCGAGCATTTGACAGCCTAGTTTATCTCATTTTTTGATTCCAAGATTTGGCATTTGATTTACGACCATCTGCCGGCCTGACGCCAACCCTCCTTGGGTAGGTATACCTAGCTAAGGAAAATTTTCCCTACTTATCCGAACTTAAATTGTTAACCTGCAGAGATCCCTAAGGTCTTGTGTCGTGGGTACTAAGCAACGGTATATAAATACATAGATAAGTATAGAAACATCCATGACTCGGAAACAAACATTGATATTCATCATATCAATGTTTGCACCTACCGGGATTCGAACCCAGGACCTATGGCGTCGCAGGCAGGGTCACTACCTACTAGACCAGTCGGCCGTCATTGGGCTATCACTGCTTATATTACTGTCTCATAGCCTTATATTACTTTCTATCCCCGCTATTAATTAGTGGTTAAGACGTGCGCCTTCCAAGCGGGAGGCGTAAGTTCGATCCCAGTCACGGACCTGTACCAATGAATTTATTTCATGTAGAGATTTTAATGTTGTAAAAATTGTCACTCAGGGCCTCGGAAAGCACGTAAAACCGTTGGTCCTGCGCCTGAAATCTCTCCGGTCGTGTCGGCTTTCCGTCCCATCGGACTATGAGAGTGAGGGAATAGAGAGTGCATCTGTGTTTGCGCACACATTTGTGCACTATAATATCTCCTGCGTACCTGGCCAATCTCCGTAGAGATTAGTCTCCTTGGCCGAAATACGGTTGGAGATCATCATCATATTATTTTCTAATAGCCTTATATTACTGTCTATAACAAATGACAAACTTTCTTTGATCTGGTTAACTTTATTCTGTTTATTTGTAAAGTGAGGGATCACGGTCGATACGGCACATGTCCGCCAGCAATTCTGGTTCTCGTTAAAATGAAATAGCTGGACATGTCCGTTTTCCAATACCTTAGTTGACGTTGCTATACTAATTAGTGAGATGGTAGTCTTATGTATGTCGTTTTTTTACTGTAATAAATAATAGGCTTATCGAATACCTGCTCTCTAGAGACAGACCCCTCAGGTTCATTACTGCTTCATTGCTTAAAACTCCCCGCCATAACTCTGAAGCTCATGGCTATTCATTTACGGTATATGCCATTATGCTCTGGAATTCATTGCCTTACACCATAAGAGACTCGCAATATATTGGCACCTTCAAGAACAAGTTGAGAAGCTACTACCTATCTCTTAATTGATGCTGTGTAATCCACCCTCTTGTTCTATTTTATAAAATATGTAGACATACATACAGAGTATGTATTTATTTAGTTTAATTGTATGTATCTATTTGATTGTTGAATCGTTTAAATTGTGTTTTTTATTATTTAGCTATGCACGTGTGATATCCTCACATTTACCAATTAGAAAATGTTAGCTGTAAAAAATCTCTGTCAGAGATAAGCTCGCCTTTGTACATTATCTTTGTTAATATTATTATCGTTTATGTTTTCTGTGTGTACAATAAAGAATATGAAAAAAGTTTTAAGATTATAGAAAACGTCTACATATATCGGGAGAAAATGTAGTGATTCGGGTAGAAAAATGCCGTATACAGTCCATTCCTAAGGTAGGAACTTTTGTTCGCTTTTTAGCTTAATGCTTCGTTTGGTAGTACTTTGTGAATCTGAACTTTATAGGTGCTCTTTTTCAAATGATTACGTACGAAGGTAATATAATTTTCCTCATGTTTATGACGTCATTGTAATAAACATAGTGACTATTTATCATATTATATGTACTTTGATCCGACTTCACAGTGCGGCAAAAACTTTTGAATACCTATTTATTGATTTCATAGTTGTGCTACCTGTCTTTTAAATTATCAAAATTAATAAATATTTTATTACTAATAAACTTACCTATCCTATATTGTGATCGATTCTGAATGTCACATTTAGCATAAACTCGAAATTAGTTACGTCTGTCCGTATCCGTAGCAACGTAGCATTATAGCATATCTCGTGGAAAGACAGCCTAAGCCTTGTGTTCCCTGTTTGGATGCGTATTCTAATTTAGCGAAGCAATCAAGAATAAACCTATCACTCAAGAGCATTACAATTTACCCTGCTAGCGTATCCGTATCATATAACTCTATTCTGTACTATTTGATTGCGTGTAACTCAACTAAATTAAATTGCTTCCAAGCGTACAGTATTCGAATATTGAGTTGTATCTACTATAATTTGGTCGGTTTGGCTTCTATTTACTTTATTTATGTATTAGGATTAGATTTAGTCAAATAAAATACATACGTGTATTTTGTTTACATATGATGTAGTTTTTAACCGACATCAAAAAAAGAAGAGGTTCTCAATTCGTCTGTATGTAAAATATATATTTTTTAATGTATGTTCACCGATATTTCCGTCAATTATAGACGGATTTAATTTTTTTTTGTTGGATAGAATTCACTTCTGAGGTGGTCCCATTTTCACCAGGCCAGGATCTGATGATGGGATCCAGGAGAAATCTAGGGCAACCACCGAAAATTGTATGCTCGTATGGTGCTTTTGTAACGTAATCATGTCTGACTCAGGTATATGCTTCAGGGTGTCAACATCTAATGCCGCTGTGCTGATGATGAAGCTACAGAACTCCTTAACGGTTAGGAGTTGGGAGACAGTACTGCAATTGGTCGATGGAAACTATTTAGCAGTATGTAGGGCTAACGTGTTACTTGAATCAACATCTGATGCTGCTGTGCTGATGATGAAGCTACAAAACTCCTTAACGGTTAGGAGTTGGGAGACAGTACTGCAATTGGTCGATGAAAACTATTTAGTTGTATGTAGGGTCAACGTGTTACTTGAATCAATATCTGATGTTGCTGTGCTGACGATGAAGCTACAGAACTCCTTAACGGTTAGGAGTTGGGAGACAATACTGCAATTGGTCAGTGGAAACTATTTAGTAGAATGTAGGGCTAACGTGTTACTTGAATCAACATCTGATGCTGCTGTGCTGATGATGAAGCTACAGAACACCTTAACGGTTACGAGTTGGGAGACAGTACTGCAATTGGTCGACGGAAACTATATAGTAGTATGTAGGGCAGACGTGTTGCTTGTGAGGTATACTTCAATCAACATCTGATGCTGCTGTGCTAATGGTCAAGCTACAGAACTCCTTAATGGTTAGGAGTTAGGGGACAGTACTGCAATTGGTCGATGGAAACTATATATGTAGGGCTAACGTGATACTTATACGGGTAGATACTACTCCTGAGATGGTAACGATAAAACCCTTAAGTATACAGTGTGTATTTTCGTTGCCACCCTTACGAAGGGTATGTACTCTATAGGTACATCAAATAAAGTAAGTTTATGCCAAAAAAAATGCTGAGAAACGATTAAATTTTTTTAAAATTATTACATGATCGGGCGAAATTTCTAGTGTTCATGCTAGTTTTTTCATAGACAGATATTAAATATTTCTCGTGAAAAAATCTTGCTATGCGCGTCTATGTGCATTTATGCAGAAAAACGCAGTCTATTTACTCAACTTTGGACCCTAATATTTTGGAAACCAGACACTTCCCAGGTATGCTTGCAAGGAGAAAAATGATCGTGATGATGAGGAGATTAAGTCGTTTTCGGGACCGTTGACGACCAATAATCACTCTGTATAAACTAGCATCTATTTAAATCCACATCGCATTAACATAACTAAAAATTATACATACAGACGAATAGAGAAACTCCTCCTTTTTTGAAGTCGGTTAAAAATCGAGAAATAAACTGACTTTAAAAAAAAAATATTTAACCGACTTCAAACTTTAACTAATTTAGGTAAAAAAACCTTTTTAAAAACAAGCTTTTATTTAAATGCGCTAAAAAGAAAAAATAAACTTTTACACTAAAACTTTTACTGTTAATTTATAACGTCATTTCAAATTTAACACATTTGACACAATTTATATGTTATAAAAGCTTGTCGCGACATTTAAGTACTCGTATTTACGTTCTTACTTTTAAATGTTTATTAGGCAGAATCTTTGTGTTGATGTTTCAGATTTTCCCATATTGTTCCCACGCATATCGAAGAAATATCCGTCGACCCTTCCTGAGCTTCGTGTAGAAGAGTAAGAGAGTAATATACAACAGGGTTCGCCCCGGTGCCCCGAGGTGGTATGTTCACGACATCATGTCATCATGCCACTCAGTCCTCGGCACGGCCTCACCTTGACTTATTAAAAATTTAAAACTAAGAAAGTAAATACGAGTACTTAAATGTCGCGACAAGCTTTTATAACATACTAGCAGCCGCCCACGACTTCGTCCGCGTGAGGGGGCGTTGTACCCGTGCGAAGCCGGGCAGGTTGTTGTATAGACTGTAGCCTTCCTTGGTAAATGGGCTATCTAACACTGAAAGAATTTTTCAAATCAGACCAGTAGTTCCTGAGATTAGCGCGTTCAAACAAACAAACAAACAAACAAACAAACAAACAAACTCTTCAGCTTTATAATATTATATATAATTAAATATTAATATATATAGTATAGATAAATTGTGTCAAATGTGTTAAATTTGAATTGACGTTATAAATTAACAGTAAAAGTTTTAGTGTAAAAGTTTATTTTTTCTTTTTAGCGCATTTAAATAAAAGCTTATTTTTAAAAAGGTTTTTTTACCTAAATTTTATTTTATATTTGGATTTGGAATAACGTCATACAGTTAACCATGCATTGTCATGCATGAACGTGCATACAAAATTTCAACTCAATTGCTTAAAAATATCTGTTTCAAAATAGATTTTCAAGTTTTAGAAGTCCGCCATATTGGATTAAGAGTGACGTCACATTTTTTTCGAGTTACTCTCAGCTAGCCCTTTAATTTGATACCCATATTGTAATGCATTAAAAATAATTGGTCCGCCATTGTGGGTATGCCGCCATGTTGGATTTAGAATGACGTCACACTGTTAATCATGCATTGTCATCCGAACTGAACGTGCTCACCAAATTTCAGCCCAATCGGTTGAGGGCAAGTGCCTTAAAATTGAGTTGTAAGATTTCACCCGAACAAACATACATTGCAAGTTAAATAAAAGCTTGTAAAAAGCGATAAATAACGTAACTAATTTATCTACTTAATATATATTAAATATCTAAATATATTTAAATATTTACAACTTAACACCTAATACTTTAACAAAGTCATCTTTAACTATTTAAATATTTATAATTATCACTTATTTTTTGGAGTCGGTGTCAGCCAAACAAATAAATATAATTAAGGAAACTGACTGACACTAAAATTCATAGTAAAATCAAGAATAGGAAATTGCATTACCGCGTGCCCTGCCTACTACACCGTATTGTATTTTGCCGTGTGTGTGGCTTTGCCAGCCGCGCGCGTCCATCAACACAACAGACTACGATACCTAGGCTGGCACTAAGTACATAAATTAGTTACGTTATTTTTCGCTTTTTTTAGTTAAAGTTTGAAGTCGCTAAATTTTTTTAAAAAGTAATTCGTTTAAAAGGGACTTTACAAAGCCTTCTTGCTTTATACCCATTCCTGATACGATGGCTAATATTTTGTTCCATTTGAAAAATCTTCATATTAAAATATGCAATTTTACATTTACTTTACTATCCTCATAACGTATTCCAGCGAGTTCTTACTGTACGAAAATTGAATTTAAAATCCTTGTAGAACCGGAGCGTGGTGTAATAGTCGTACATCAAAGAGAACCTGTCTTAGTTGATCTCTCTGCCTTATATGAATTCAGAACAGTTTATAAATATATTACATCTACATGTTCTAAAGATAGGTAATAATGTGGTAAAGATTGTATTTGGTGTAGGTTTATTTTTTTAAATGAGGGTAGTTAATATCACTCATTTAACTATTCACAAGTAGGTAGGTAAATGCCCTTGAATATGTAGTCCATGCTAGCTCATCGCCTGAAACACCGCCGCTAGGTTCCTTAGTCGATTCAGCTGATGTATTTTAGTGACAACATAAAGAATAGTCATGGTTTTATTTCAAGTAAGCACTATGCTCGAAGGGAAGGGACTCAGCACTGTGAGAGTTGTTAACAAGACTATGTTGTCAACACGGAAGGTACTGCTGCTCGCCTTTTAAGATACCCACGGGCAGACATGAGCTGGTGCTATTGTACTCCGCCGAAACCAAACTGTACACATTTAAAAATGTAAATTTTATTTACTTGACTTTGGCGCTTCAAGACCGCCATCGACCGAGGCAAAATGTTAGCGGTGTTTGTGGCAACAAATTTTCCGACGAAAAACGAAAAAATAAAACTCGGTAAAACAGGTACTTGCAATTCAAGCGTTCGCAGTTATTTTTGGACGGAACCTCACAGATATGAATGTTTTAAGCTTATGTGTAAGTTGGGACATATTTTGGACTCTTTATTTTGGAATGCGTGCTATTGTGCCATCCTTTTCTGTTTTGTGAATATACTCAAAATTAATATAATTTGATATAATGACACGGTTCTGTTCCCAAATGGTCACAGGAGATCCCACAGTCACAGATGTGACTCAATATTATTAACTATGGTCGCTTATCCACGATTCCTGGGAAATTACAATATTGCCTGATCTCTTATTGCAGTTGGTTTATTTATAGGGCAAAGTTATGAAAAATATAAACCCTTTTATGATTTGCCTTGATATGACCTTAATATAATATACCTACATATCTCTCGGCCTCCTGTTTCAATCTTACTTCCCTCGCACTTAGGTTTATTAACAGCCCGTAGGCATTTGCTTTGCATCAGAGGATATTGTACGTACTACGTAGATGTACCTTTGCCCATCTCACATGTAATTTTCGAGGTACTATTCATGCCCAAAGAATATCGACAGACTAATAACTATATTTATTAATACCTATTTAGGTACCTACATATCGAAGGCATATTGTAGAACACGCCATATCACAAAAAGCTAGGAATTTTAAATAGAATAAAGGAAAAATCCTTCTAGAACTTCACTGGTCTCTACATCTTTCTATTGTTAGAAAAAAAAATAACAGCTGGATCTTTCTCTATCTACGAGTACAGCATAATAGTTACAACCTACCAATGACAGTACCTTTTTTCTCACCAAATTTCATTAGCCACCTACATATATTCAATGACACCGTTTATTCCCGGTCGTCCCTACCCTGTCGTCCCCACTGGGGACGAGTGGGAAAAAAGTTTAGTTCGTCCCCAGCAAGGGTGACGTTTGATACTTTTTATTCAATAAGAGATTTCCCGGTTTGTTAAATTGCTTTAATTACGACTTTCTGAGCAAGCCTGTTTAATAATTAAGTAATTAAACAATATGTTTAATTGAAAATAATCTTAAAAGACTGAGATAATCCACCACAACCACTGGGGACGTACGAAACTTTTTTCCCACTCGTCCTCAGTGGGGACGACCGGGAATAAACGAATGACACCATTATTCACTCCACGTACGTTTATTTGAGTGGGCAACGCGTACAGTTTTCAGTGAAGCAGACACGTTTGGCAGTGACTCATTAAACTTTAAAAGTAATCCGCCCTTTGAGGGCGCGTGCCAAAGTTCCACTTGTCCCTTTTCAGTCAGTGTTTGTACTTTTTAGTAACGTGATCTGCCAAACCGCAGGCCATGATTCTTATTGTGGCGTTGTTAACTATTACTTTTTATGTGGTTACGTGAAGATTTTTTTTAGTATGTACACAATGTGCATGTAGGATTTGTCTGCTAATTTACAGCTTGTTATTTTTCTTACTAAAGCTCAGTTGATGTAACGTTTAAGAAACGGTTATGGGTTTTTATACGTTTTTTCATATCTTTGACGCCGGTACGGTATAAGGTCTTACCTTTTATCAGTTATGGTTTTAACGGTCTTAGCTGTGTCTAATAGAGCTCTCTCAGCACGACTACAAGGTATAATTGCAAGTGATTTAAGTTTTGTCAGATTATGAGTTTGAACATTGGGTCCGGTGCTGGGCGAACGCCACTACCAATTGGTAACCTCTGATACAATGAGACATGCATCTAATAGATAAATCACTAACGTAGGCAGGCACATAAAATACAACAAATAAGAATTGAAAGAAACGTACCTACCACAGTAAATGTACGTTGTAAGTACCAAAAATAGTGATAGTTGACCCGGCCGTCAACAATCGTAGTACAATGACACAGTTGGTGCCTCATTAAAATTAAAATTAATACGTCTTTGAAGGCGGGTGCGAAACTGCCAAAGGTCTTGGATAGGATTACAGTTCCTCGCCGCCTCTTAACTTCTTTGTCATTTCTCATTGTTACAAGATACGTATTAAAATAGATAAAGGTATGAATAGGGCTATATTATATACAGGGTGTAACAAAAAGGGTATGTTAAGCGAGAAGCTATGTAAATAGCCCACTATAGAGAACCTGTCCACAAAATTTGAGATCCGAAATCACATGTTTATTTTTCCCGATAGTATGGAGAATTTTTAAATATCTCAGGAATTTTCATACAATCTTGAAAAATAAAAACGTGATTTCGAGTCTCAAATTTTGGAAATAGGTTCTCTATAGTGGGCTATTTATACAGCTTTTCGCTTAACATACCCTTTCTGTTACACCCTGTATAGAAAGTTCAGTCTGTGTAATGTGACTACGTAATAGGTTTATGCTAAATCTCATGTGGTCTATGCTATCTTTAATATCCTATTTATTTAGATACATAAAGTCCAAATAGGGTAGCCAGAACTGTAGGATAGTGAAGGAGGTCCCAAAGATAAGTTAGTATAACGTAATATCCCATTTACTGAAAATTATAATCCTCCTATAAATATTATTTACTACATTCTTGCTATTGGTTGATAAATTATCATATTGAAAATCATGAGTAGGTATTATTTCGAATACCAAACACTTAAAAATGTTATAGAACTTTAGGTACCTGAGTATAACATAAGTATAAGTTAGAAAGCTTATAAGCTATGTAAGCACTTCGTTTTTAGTATTAACCACATAAATAAATCTTCTTAACATAAAGTATTGACTTCAGAAGTCAATACAAGCGAAAATCTTCAAAATAAAGTTCTGGTGTGTAAAACAATTCTTAAACCTAACTTTTTGAAGTACAAAGTTGCTGAAACCTATGCTTTCGGGCAGGAACAGACTTAGAAACGAGCTTAGAAGCTTTCAAGAACGATATGGTGAGGTCAATGTACTAGAATAATGACTTGAGGTCAATGCTCTTAGTTCCAAACTGTTTTAATTGTTATACGTTATGACATGATTATACATATTTTATACGAAAGTGTGTCCGTCTGTCTCTACATTCATAATTACTCACACCCAAGGTCAAACAGGGTCTGCGCAGTTTTTTGTGTGAAAGAGTAACAAAAATCATTTTAAGCATGAACGTATAAATATTACGTTCATGATTTTAAGTATATTATACTTAGATAGCACAACTCTGTAAATATGAGCTCATAACGCTCGAATGTGTAGGCTAGTATCGGTATAAATCTATATTTTCATGCCAAGACTAAGAAATGTTCCCCACATACTTGAATTCTTGCTAGACGCAATAACCTGTTTTGTTAATTCAGTCGACTGTAAGTCGTTTGTAGTTCATTATTATAGACTCTGATCATTATTCAGTTCTCTCAGGCGATTAGCTAGCAACTTCTCACTATTCTATTACATCTGGCCCCGTTATGCTCAACTATTTTGGGAACACAGTCATCTGTATAGGGGAAGATTGGGTAATGGGGGTCACTTAAGCAAGAATTAGAATACAAAAGCTAAAATTAACAAAAAAATTATTGCAACTGCCTCATAACAAAATTTACTTAATTAGCTATAATTTAAGATCAGTAATCATTACATTAATAATCATCCGTGGGAAATATAAAAGTACAAAAAAAAAACTGATTTGACTCCCATTGCACTAAGTTACGGGTAATTGGGGTCACCTTGTGGGCAATGAGGATCATACAAAAATCTAACACAAATCGCGTCACGTCTGATACAGAGGTATCGTTTGATTCCTGGGGAATCTTCCTCTTTACTCTTTCGGTCACCTTTTTCGGCACTTTCATCTTCTTTCCTTGGCCCTTGGCCTTGCCTTTATGCAGAAAAACGCAGTCGATTTACATAACTTTGGACCCTAATATTTTGGAAACCAGACACTTCACAGGTATGCTTCCATAGAGAAAAATGATCATGATGATGAGGAGATTTCGGGAACGTTGACAACCAAAAATCACCCTGTATATTTTTCCTTTCCCCTATCTTTTTCTTTGGGTGGCGGTCACTAGCGGGCAATGGGGATCACCCGATTCTCATTACCCATAAGTATTTTATGAAGAAAAAATAATAAACACAAAATATACATTAGAAAAACTCGGGATTTAAGTAGGAAATCATTACACCAAATGTACAAGTAAAGGCGTAAAAAAGTAACATACAAGTTAATCAATAACTATAAAAGTTACTGTTTATTTTGCGTCCGTGAAAATTTACATCGGCGAGCCGCAAAAACAAAACACACCTTTCATTCTCTATGCTGTCGCCATACCCACGCGGCACGCTCGCAGCGACGGCGAGGGGAACAGAGCGTGCAGGGAGGACCCTTAACGCGTTTCTATTAGTGTTACTTTTGGAGATGTGTGGGTGACCACTTTTACCCGCTGACTCCCATTACCCGATCTTCCCCTACATATACAGAGTGATTTTGCACGTCAACGTTCCCGAAAACTACGGAATCTCCTCATCATCACGATCAGTTTTTTCCATGGAAGCATACCTGGGAAGTGTCTGGTTTCCAAAATATTAGGGTCTAATGTTGAGTAAATAGACTGCGTTTTTCTGCAAAAATGCACATTAACGCATGTAGCAAGATTTTTTCACGAGAAATAATTAATATCTCTCTATGAAAAACCTAGCATAAACACTGGACATTAAATTTTGCAAGATCAAGTAGGTACCTAATAAAAAATGACATCGTAATCCAGCATTTTTTTTGGCATGAACTTTATTTGATGTATAGAGTACGTAAGGGTGGGAACGAAAAACACCTTGTATACAGGGTGTAACAAAAGGGCTATTCTAAGCGAAAACCTATGAATATAGCCCACTATAAAGAACTATTAACAGATCGTATGGAGAATTCCTAACCGACTCAGTAATGTTCATACAATCTTGAAAAATAAACATGTAATTTCGAGTCTCAAATTTTGTGCATAGGTTCTCTGCAGTGGCTTGTTTTATAGCATTTCGCTTAATATACCCTATACGAGTATAGAGATATTATTCAAGAGCCGAATATGTACAGAGCGTTAGGTAATCTTTTTAACTAATGATAAAGAGGACATAATGTGTGTCCCAAGCTTACCATTTTCCGACCATGCACTAAAAGTATTCCATAGCTCACACTATGAAGCTACTCGAGTGTTACCCGCAGCTTCCGTGTACGACCACATTACTCCAACTGTAATCTACGCCGACCTTCGCATAAAGATTATCTTCATTTCCCGCTAGTGCCGGCTCCATAAACCGCACTCGTGGGCGTGACCTGACCACTGGTGCAGAGCAAGCCGAAACAGTATGACTACATTTTGCCAAATTAATAGGCAATTTTTTTGCTGACGCTTTATTTGCGGTGTGGATTTTGATGACTAGCTGAATTTAACTTTTACCTTGCAATATTAGAATAGATTGATTTTTAACAGTATAACTATATTTTGCCAAATTTATTGGCAGTTTTTTGCTGTAGCGTTATTTTCAGTGTGGATTTCGATGACTATAGCGACTTTTCACTTTTATATTACAACAGATTTATTTTAGACCGTGAAATATCGCGTTTTAAATAGTTTTTTCTACCAATTAGCTACGCTTTTTGAAATATTTTAAAGCCTAATAAATTCCACATATATATAGGTATACAGAGAATGACTTTTAAAAATCCAACGAAAAATGTTATTATAAACTAGGCCTGTTAGCATCGGAGCCTCGTCTGTTATATCAGGGTGCACCACGGACAGGTGAGATTGACTTTGGGTCCTTATATTGTTGATCCCACCCACAGATCACCTGTGATCCCACCAAAACCCCTATATATTTTGGTATACTGCAACTTAAACTTACCCTGTGATACTCAAAGCCGTAGCTATAGAAATAGTGGCGATGCAAAATAACTGAAAACTCGCTCATGACTTCGCTTCGTGTACCGTAATTATTTTGTGCTAATTTACTCTCTCACGCTATTCCTGATGGCGTACCAGTAAACTGCGAGTCCGCATTCAAAGAACTCGCTAATTCGGGTCTAAGTTACAGGTTTAACAGTCGTTTACCATTTCCGGCTATAAATGTTGGTTATAAAGTTGTTTGCGATATAAATAAAGGTACACGACGTGCGTTATTATAAAACACGAAATAGCGATGCGTTTTGCATTATTTTTAGAACTTAAAATTAAGAAGTAAGCAAATAAATATTTTACACTTCTGCATTCCATATTATCTACCTACCTAATAGACTAATGAAAAGGTATAATTAAATATATTATGAACGAACTCTGATTCATTCTGATGCTGTTGGCGGTGTTTGTATCAGAACTGCCATATAACGTATATGCAAAATATTGATAGGTTGCATGGTTTATTACCCGTGGTTTCCGCCGTACACCTTTGAAGGAACAACGGCCCCCTTATTACTTTACTAGCAAAAGCAAAGCGATAGTGAAAATTGTACAAAAATCGCTGATTGCTTGTCAAATTCGTATTATGTAAAATTAACTTTAAAGGAACTTTGACATTTTAAGACGAATATTGTATAATTTTCGCTATCGTTTTGCTTTGGCTTTGCTATTGCTTTTACGTAATCAAGGGAGGGTATTTTTTGCTCGTGGTCCCAACAATTTAAAAATAAGTGAAATATGTTATTTTTAAATTAAACCTAGAAATATTGCTGTGAACAACAGTTGTTCTTTGTGCATTTACTCACACGCTACTTACACTACTCTGTGCCCTACTGTTAGAGGTTTAATTAACATTAGGTACTCTACTCCATCTACTCAGCATTAGGTAGCAGTAACTATTGGCACATAACATGGCCGAGGTTAAACAATCTAAACCGGGCTAATATCATACAAATTAGTTTTATACCTGCGTGACGGAGGGACGAGGCACTAAATTAAAAATAACACGATATGAATGACCATGTACGCTTGTTCCTTCAGGAACATTGGTAGATTTTCAAGATTTAAATAAAATCCACAAGTCTATAACATGACTTTAATTTTGAATGAGTATAGGTTAACAAACGTGTGGTCCGAATGGCGAACAAAGGTAGAAGAGGCTAACAACACAATGTGTAACTATCTTATAATGAGAATACATTTAACGCCTGATGAAAACTATAAGCAAATTGCTAAGAACTAAAATATTAAGTTACAGGCGTCGTTAATTAATTTAAAACAATATAATAAATAATTAAAATTAGTAGAAGCCGCAACAACGCTGTAAAGCGAGGTGTTTTCAATATTTTGATATAGTATATTATTTTTTCATAGTTACAAACGCGCGTTATAGGAAAAACTTTAAGCATTCACTTGCATCCAATAATTTTTGCGTGATTCATGAACAAACAAACATACAGACTGACAGACAAAAATTCGTTGTCGTTTTAGCCTTTTGGCTCTCAAAAGGTCCCTAATTTTTACAAGCATATTCACAATGTTGGGGCAGGCCTATTTTGACCAGTGACAGCGAGTTACACATTTACAGTTAGTTATTATTGTCATGTAAGTGTATGATTTCCATAATGATTTTGTATTGAAGAAATTAGACACAAGTGTAAAGATATTTACAGACTCACAATGATTCTTAATAATGACAAATGAGGTGAGTTCATCCTCAATTCAATTATTCTGTGTCTATTACCATTTTCAAAAGGAGTGGTATTGTGTTTAACAGCCTATGTATGTATGTATGTATGTTCCTTCGAAGCACTACACAGACCAAACGCCTCGGCCGATTTTTATGATTCATACGTCAATCTATAACTCTTAGTTCGGCGAGTGTCACTAAAGACATGACGTTAGTGAAAATCCAATATGGCGACTACTAGATGCCATTTTGTAAAAAAGTAAAAAAATTAAAGTCGACAAACTATATCGAGTGGGGTATCGATGAATAGGTTTTTAAAAATAATTTTTAGGTTTCTATCAACATTTTTCAATTCGACTAACCGTTTAGGATCTATATCGATTGAAAGTTGCGTAACAACCATTCTCACAAGTTTTTAGACAGCAGCAAGGCGAAAACTTCTTGCTGCCGAGCATGTTGAGCATGTTTATTGAAGCGTATCTATTAGTAGAGAGGTACTCATAACAAAAAAGTATAAAATAAAAAAAGATTTTTTCTTTTCAGTTTTTTTTTATTATGTACATTATTTGGTTCTTTTTTAAGCAGTCGGGTTTTTGGATTTTTTAAATTATGTTTATTTATTTCTTAATATCACCATATAACACACATTATCATTATTGTGGCGTGGTTTGGGCATGTGGAGGGGATGAATGAAAGTAGACTGACAAAGAAAGTGTACAACGGAAGAGTGGATGAAAGGGTTGGAAGGGGAAGACCTCGCCGGACTTTCACCGATCAAATTGGTGGAATTCTAAAGAAAGGTCAGGTCAAGAGTACCCTAAACCGACGAGCGTGCATGAAAAATATCATGAAAGTAGACGAAGCGAAAGAGGTGTGTCAGGATCGTAGCAAATGGAGATCCGTGATCTCTGCCTACCCCTCCGGGAAAGAGGCGTGATTATTATGTATGTATGTATCATTCTTGGTCACTAAAAATGTTTATGAATATACTTCACAGTTTAATATGTTGCTCAAGTTGTATCAAAATAATTATGCTCGTTTTGCATATTAATAAAGCACTACAAACTAGAACTCTTATGGCCCCTATACATACACAATCTCCCCGCATATGGCTATAAACTAAATAACCAAAAATTACGCCTTGATTCGCCGCACGAGAACGTAAAAGCACAAGCGCGGCAAAGTCTGTAATTTCATGCAAATTTCATAATGAAGACTCCATTATAGTTTCTCGAAGAAATTTATTATTTTCCTCCGTACCCCAAAGTGCTTATTAAGTAGAAAGTAATTAGAACATTCCTTTCCTACATTTCTTAATTTCCTACTAGCCGGAGTAATTTGAAGAAATGTTGAGTGCTCAAAAAGCCTACTAAAGAAAGTCACGCTCTTGCTACGAAGTATTCAGTACTACGCGAGCGCTACGAGCGGTCGGTCGTACGGCTACGAATCTCGTAGCATTGCTACGGATTGTCGTATACCGGTGAACTTTATTTCGATACTGTAAATAACTATTGAACAATATAACCAGTGTATAATTATAGATTTAGTAACTATTTTTTGTGAATCTAGGTATAATTAGTGACATTTCATAGAATTTTAGTGTATGAATAGTGCCCCGTAACCTACTTAATGCCTCGTTATAAAGCGGAGGTAAGTAATGACTTCTATGTTTAGAACGTTAAGTACTAATTAAGGATACATTTTTTCTTTATGCATTTTTACATTGTAAAATTTTAATGACTAGCATCCTACTAATATTATAAACGCAAAAGTTTGTGAGTATCGATGGATGGATGGATGGATAGATGGATGGATGTTTGTTACTCTTTCACTTAAAAACGGCTGGAGCGATTTTAATAAAATTTGGTATAGAGTTAGCTGGCACTCTGGATTAACACATAGGCTACTTTTTATCCCGGGAAAATATTTTTATGCCAGATAATTTCGACGATTTGTTTTCCTGCAGTCCACGCGGGCGAGGTCGCGGGCGTCTACTAGTATGGAAATAAATGCCATTTAATCACATGCCAAGTGTATGTCGACAATGTATTAGGGTTGCATGGAAAAAATCATTATTAAAAAAAAACTATAGGTACATCGCTTAGACCAGACAACTAAGAACCAAAGCCAATCCTGATGACGTGAAGGCAATTATCCAAAGCGAAACTTTACAAACTTCGCGAAATTCAATTTTTTGACTTACAGCTAGTACACACTAGGCGACTAGATTGCAATACTAACGCGCGAGTAAAGTTCAAGTATTTTGTGTAAAAAATTATCGAAACTGAACGAAACAGAAAATACGAATATTTATTTGTGATTAGAATAGATAAGGGTTTTTATTTCCAGATTACATATACGCAGACAAATACGATACCAATAATCAATAATCAGGTCATGAGTTTAAATCTCACTCGGGTGAAAAAAAAATCATTTCTTTATTAATACTTTTTATAATCATGACAATATAAAAACCTAGAAACCCTAGATAGCTACGGAAACAGTGAAAATATTGTGGTATTATACCACTAACTGCACGCAGTTACATCGTTGATCACTTATTGTGAAATGTCAGCAGCTACATTGCTAGAACCCGCCCCCCCTATTACCTAACTAGCAAAAGCAAAGCGACAGCGAAAATTGTACAAAAACCGCTGATTGCTTATCAAATTCGAATTACGTAAAATGAATATCAAAGGAACTTTGACATTTCAAGGCCAATACTCGTATTGTACAATTTTCGCTATCGCTTTGCTTCGGCTTTGCAATTGCAAATTAAGTAATCAGGGGACCGACCGCTAATCAGTAGGTAGGTGTTACTTCGATTTTATCACTAGCGGAAAAGAATCTACTACTGACATCGGTCGAACCAGTTTCACGTTTTGTCTTAACCAATTAATAGAAGTAAATTTTCATATAAATAGAAGATGATAGCTTTCATCATCCTGACCAAACACTTTTACAAAATGGCTACTTTGATTAGTTGGGCAAGAATCACTCGAGTGCTTATGAAATGAGCGTTTAACAGATGTCCTTAAAACGCGCGATAACCGCCTATTGTGTACTAGCATAATGATGAGGATTAATTAAAAAGAAACCCCGTATTTGGTCCTCGAAGATTGTCCAAATTGTTGGCGAAAAAATCCAAAGAATTCGATTAGGATAGTCTCTTATAAAGGATCTTTATGTTTTGACTTTTGCAAAGTACGACTAGAGATATATTTGGCGTTTTATTCATAAATATTTTATTGCAATGTTTCTGTCCATTATGAAGTTACCGAATGGAGTGGCTGGTACTGTAAAAATGCAGCACATTTTTGAATTTCCATTTCAAATCGTGATACATGCCCTAATAGCCGGCTAAATTAAAACTGTTATAGATTTAAGAAAAGAACATTAGTTTGTTTAAACTCTCAGTTTTAATCCTCTCCCCAAAAACTTTTCGATGGCACAGATTTGGTTATACTAGGCGATAGAACTATCACTAGATATGTTATCTTCAATTTTCATATGATTACTCTTCTAGTAGGTATTTCCGTCGATATCTTGAATTAAGCGATCATAAAATCTCCTGATATTCCAATAGGGTAGACAGACTATTCTTTTTATTAAATTCTAGGCATAACCGTCCTTTTCCAAATTTAACAAAGTCTTCATACGTTCTCGACGGTTGCTACGACTTGACCCTTCAGTAGGTACATAAATCACCAATGCCTGGTTGTTAGACCTATTCAAAAACAAATACTAAGAAATCCCGAATGAGTCCGAACTTGTTACGGGTACAAACCATGTACACTCCATTTACCAACCCAGTGGTGTTGCCGAAATCTCATTGAGTCATCTCATGGGAATGTGCTACATCAGCAAACCAGTGACAGTGTTCTCGTGAGACAATTCAAAGAGTGATGAGTGCCTTTAAGCTAAAATCGCGGTAGCGAAAGGACGGCTTATGATCAATCGGGATCACTGCCTTAATTAAGTTTTATTTTTGTAACCTAGAATAAGTACAAATCGAATGTACATTTACCTAATAAATTTATATTAATTAAATTGCCTTTTTAAAAATCCTAACCTACAGCCAAAACTCGTAATTGGCGCAGTCGGAGTAGGTTAGTCGCGATCAGGTTGATATCACACTTCGATTCCACCTGATAGTCGTTTCGTCGGTGCGTCGACTATCTACGAATCTACGAGAGTGACGGCTGTAAGAAAGGAGCAGTAGCGGTGAGGAATCAGCCTCCAAGGAGGACGCCATCCAGACATTGATGGGTCATTATCTACTCGAGATGCAGAATCTTCTAGCAGTATTGTGAGTAATAGCATAGTTACACAATTCCTTTTGGCTTGCTATTTCCACAACCCGAGTTTTTTTTTCCTTTAAGACTAGTTTTTAAAAGAATTCAAGATTTTCTTCCCACGTAGAGATAGAGATATTAGTTCTAGGCCCAATACGCGGCGAAATAGATTAGAAAATTATAGAGAGTCTAGATTTCATCGTGATTTATTAGTCTCCTTAGATAGTATAGAAGAAGTTATAGAAATGGAACAAAATCCTGAGTGTAATGATATTACTGAACAAATTTGGAAAGCTTTGAGATTAGTCCCTGAGTTTGATGGAAACACTAATGTTTTAATTAGATTTTTAGATATTTGTGATCAATTAATTTTAAAATATATCAATCCAACCCCTGGAAATGAATTAAATAATTCGGCATTACTTAACGGTATCCTTAATAAGATAACTGGCCCCGCAGCCAGAACGTTAATGAATAATGGCCTACCCCGGGATTGGAGTGGTATTAGAAATTCTCTTATTAATAGTTTTAGTGATCATCGAGATGAGTCTGCTCTTTATACAGACTTATCACGCCTGTCACAAGGATCAGATTCACCCCATGTATTTTTTGAACGTGTACAAAATTTACTATGTGTCACTATGACGTATATCGAACTTCACGAGTCAATTAGAACTACAATTGAAGCGAAGCGCGATTTGTATAAGAAACTGGCTTTACAGATTTATACACGAGGTTTAAACGAACCTCTCGGTTCCCGTGTAAGATGCATGCGACCGGAATCTCTAGAAAAAGCTCTAGAGTTTGCACAAAGTGAATTAAATGCTATTTACATGCAAAATAATTCAAATTACGATCAAAATTATAAAAAATTTAACCCCTTACAAAAGTATCAATTTCCTAAGAAACAGTATGTCTTACCGAGTTCCGCGAATCCAATTACAATCTCTGAGAATAAATTCATACCTAACACTGACTATAATAATATTAACTTACCTTATTATAACCGAAATAACTATTTTAACCATAATTTATCTCAACAACCTTATAATTTCAAACCCAATACGTATGGACCTGGACCTTCAAGGACCCAGCAAATGATGAGAGCTCTACCTCGTTCTAATATGACGACTGGTTTTAGGATTCCATCAAGGCCACCGTACCAAAATTTGCAACAAAATTACCCAAGACCTATGTCAGGCATAAGTCACCCTGTAGCACGAACTTTACCTTCTTTCCCACGAAGACAAATTAATATGAATGAAACATACGGCCCATACTCTTATGACTATGACGAAGAATATATCCCCGACGAATACTACTATGACGGACAATTTATCGACTATGACGCAACCACGGACAAGAACGAGAATAATAATAGTATTCAAAATCAAAGCGAAAATCACAATAAAAATTTTTGCGAAAAACAGATTTCGAACCACCCAGGATAGAATTAAATATTCAAGACAAAAAGCAGCTTCCTTATATACAAATTAATAATCCATCGTTAAAATTACTGATAGATACAGGTGCGAATAAATCTTTTATAAGCCCACAAGCAGTACAACAATTTTTTCCAAATTTCCCCCTTAATTACGACCCCTTCGTAGTGCAAAATGTACATGCAACAGTTGAAAATTTCTATTCCATTACTATTCCTTGTTTTCCGGAGTTTAACGATCACTCATTAATAAAATTATACATACATAAATTTCACAACTACTTCGATGGTTTGATTGGACTAGATCTATTAGAAAAGTGGCAATCAACTATTGACCTTAAATTACGTACATTAAATACGCAATATGCAATAAATCCTATTCAAATGTATGAGTCAATTAACTTAAATATATTCGAATCAATTATCCCTGCACAATCCAGTAAAATAATTAAAGTACCGATTGACATTGAAAACGGCGATGTAACTATTGATCAGCAAACCATATGTGATTGCTATATCTTAGATTGCTTAGCTAGCGCAACAGAAGGTTACGTTTCTCTAGAGGTTACTAACCCGACAAATACTGACATTGCATTTTATTTAACTAAACCGATAAGCGCACATATATTTAATGAACAGACTATACGAACACATGTCAAGGTCGACCGATTCCAAGAAGTTTTATCACGTTTGCGTACCGAACACTTAAACGCGGAAGAGAAAGCGAATTTGCTAAGGCTATGTAAAAATTATTCAGATATTTTTTACATAGACGATGAGCCTCTGTCCTTCACTAACCAAATTAAGCACAAAATTAAAACCACTGATGATACGCCTATTTACAGTAAAACTTACAGATATCCTTATGTACATAGACAAGAAGTTAATACCCAAATTAGGAAAATGCTTGATCAAGGTATTATCAGACCATCTTCATCTGCTTGGAATGCACCTATATGGATCGTACCTAAGAAGGCTGATGCGTCTGGTAAAGTTAAGTGGCGTTTAGTCGTCGACTTTAGGCGACTTAATGAAAAAACTGTGGACGACAAATATCCTATCCCTAATATCACGGACATATTAGACAAGTTAGGAAAATGTCAATATTTCAGTACTTTAGATTTAGCCAGCGGTTTTTATCAGGTTGAAATGGACCCAGCTGACATTCATAAAACCGGTTTTAGTGTCGCTGATGGTCAAGGCCATTTCGAGTTCCTACGAATGCCTATGGGGCTAAAAAATAGTCCATCTACATTTCAGAGAGTTATGGACGATGTACTCCGAGGACTACAACATGTATGTTGCATAGTCTACCAAGACGATATTCTTTGCTTCTCTACTTCTTTACAGGAACATATGATTAATCTACAAAAAATCTTTGATCGGTTAAGGAAATCTAACTTTAAAATACAGATGGATAAGTCGGAATTTTTAAAACACGAAACTCCGTACTTAGGTCATATAATTACAACTACTGGAATAAAACCAAATCCTGAAAAAATATCGGCAATTACAAAATACCCCATCCCTAAAACTACTAAACAAATTAAAGGATTTTTAGGATTACTAGGCTACTACCGGCGTTTTATACCAGATTTTGCTCGTGTAACAAAACCATTAACCTCATGTCTAAAAAAAGGTGCCAAAATTAACCTTACACCCGCTTATATAAAATGCTTTGAGCATTGCAAAACCCTTTTAACTAACGATCCGATTTTACAGTATCCGGATATGTCGAAAGATTTTATTTTAACTACTGATGCGTCTAACGTAGCATTAGGTGCAATTTTATCGCAAGGTATCATAGGTTGTGATAGACCAATTGCTTACGCATCAAGAACACTAAACGATAGCGAAGTAAACTACTCAACTATTGAAAAAGAACTTCTAGCAATAGTCTGGGCAGCAAAGTACTTTAGGCCATATCTCTTTGGCAGGAAATTTAAAATTATCACTGACCATAAGCCCTTGCAATGGCTTATGAATCTAAAAGAGCCTAATTCTCGTCTTTCAAGATGGAGACTTAAGCTTTCCGAGTATGATTATACTATAATATATAAAAAGGGAAAAAGTAATACAAATGCGGATGCTTTGTCTCGTATTGAAATACATAATGAAGAACTAGACTCAGTAGTAGTTAACATTAGCTCCAGTTCTTCTCACAGTGAGTCAACTGTAACTGCACCCGATGATAGACCTTTAATAAGCTCATCATCAACTGACACCGCACCTAGTTTGAGACCCCTACACAGTCCTTTTTCATTAAATAATGATCAGAATGATTATATGAGTACATCATCAACTGTCACAGCACAAAATTCGATACCTCAACGTAGCCCTTCCCCGACAACTAACGAATGTAATAATGATCAGATTGATGTGGACACTGGTACCATACATACTAGTAGAGAAAACCCCATCTTAGAGATACCTGTATCCGATGATTGTCTTAATAAATTTAAAAGACAATTAATTATCAAGATAATAGACTTGCCTATAAAGAAAAAACCAAAAATCTCTATACCTTTTGATACCTATAGAAAAATAGTTGTCGAAGTATGTCAAGACAATTTAGAGCAGGAAATAATTTCTGTAATAAAAAATTACATAGACCCCAAGTTACGTAATGCTATTTTAGTACAACCCTTAAGTAAAATGTATTTTATTGTCCCTATTATACAACGTACCTTTAATTATTCTTCAATGAACTTAATTTTAGTGAAAAATGAATTAGAAAATATCTGCGATTACTTAACTCAACAGGATATAATTTCCAAATATCATGTAGGAAAAACTAACCATAGAGGAATAAATGAAACCTATTTATCACTATCAAGCAGATACTTTTGGCCCAAACTTAAAGAATGCATAACTAAATATATAAACGAGTGCGTAATATGTGGCCGTGCTAAATATGATCGTGTCCCATTACGACCTCAGTATCAAATCGTGCCCCCGCCTTCTAAACCATTTGAATTAGTACATGCAGATGTTCTGACCATACAACAAGAAAAATACTTTACTATAATAGATGCATTCTCAAAGTATGCACAAGCATATCACATGTCAGATTGTACCGCTCCGAAAATTATAAAATGTCTAATGAACTATTGTACACATCATGGTTTTCCATTAACTATCACTACTGACCAAGGGACTGAGTTTACCAATCAATTGTTATCTGAATTCTTAAAGTTACATAAAATTCAACATCATACTACTGCGGCTTACGCACCAAATGAAAACGGTATGATAGAGCGTTTCCACAGCACCCTTTTAGAACATTTGCGCATATTAAAATTACAACATAAAAATGAACCCGTTCAGAACTTAGTATCATATGCGTTAATTGCCTATAATAGTTCGATACATAGCTTAACTAAATGTAGACCGTTTGACCTTATTTCTGGTCACTTCGATCCAAGAGACCCAAGCGACTTAGATTTAACTGCACGTTTGTTACAACAATATCTGCAAGAACATCGTAGTAGAATGGAAACAGTGTATAAAATTATTCATAACTCATCGACCTTACAACGCGAGGCGATAATGACGCAACGTAATCGTAACAGAGAACCTGAAATTAATTACAACCAAGATCAAACTGTATTCATAAAAAATCCACAAACGACTAGACAAAAACTTGCACCTAGATTCACAAACGATAAAGTTATTTCTAATTTACCTATTCACATATATACATCAAAAAAACGTGGTCCAGTCGCCAAAGCTAGAATAAAACGAACTAAAAAGACTAAACCTACTACATTTTTACAGGACATTGACGATCGTGGCAACCCTAGCCCGGGAACCAGTAGACACAATAGTGGGAAAAATCCAACTTGAAGACCTGTCTAACGGACCTGGAATCTTACCTTTTAAACTAGACAAGACTAAAATGATATCCCACTACCACACTTTCCTACAGGACATTGACATTAAAGAAATAAGACAACAAGTTAATTTAGTTAAAACTGACCTTACCAATGCTGTAAATAAAGTTCAAAATGAGAATTTTCCTTTGCTTAAGTACCAAGCCCTAAATTTATTCAGTAAATTAGATAAAATTATATTGCAACTTCAGACCTTTGAGCCCAGAAGATCAAAACGAGGACTTTTGAACCCTTTAGGCACTATTATAAAAAGTATATCGGGTAATCTGGACGACAATGATGCCTTGAGATTTGAAAATGCTTTTAAAATTTTGCAAAAAAATGAACAGGACTTATCAATTAATTTTAATCAACATATTACTTTGTATAAGGAAATGTTCTTCCAACAGACTCAGATCTTGAACAAATTGAGTAATAATCAGCAAAAAATAGAGAAAGCGATTACATACCTATTAAACATTACTAATATGAATAGAGAGCACACATTAAAATATGCACAGCTTTCTCAGTTATTCATTATCCTAAACGAAAATGTTCAGGATTTATTTTATGAGATAGTTAGATTAGAAAATATAGTAGCTTTTAGTCGCACAAACTCTATGCACCATTCCATTTTATCTATTAATGATTTAAATAATATGATAAGCAAATTAAGCTCCTTATACGGTGCAGATCAGATTTTGAATTTAGATATTAGGTATTACTATGACCTAATTAGTTTAGGAACTTATTATACTGATTATAGAATAGTTATTGTCCTAAAGCTACCTATCATGTCCTCGCCATCATATGACCTCTACAAGCTTAATCCTGTTCCCAATAAAAAACTAGAAATTATCCTTCCACCTTTCCCGTATATGGCAGCCAATTCCAGGGAATTTGTGTATATAGAGGCTGAATGCCCGAAGGTAGACACTTGGTATATCTGTGAACAGAAAATCAGCCATCAAATGAGAACTGAACGCGATTGCATCTATAACCTTATATACCATCAAGAGCTAGATAATACATGTTATAAGACTACTATCTCACTTTTTAAGGAAGCCTTATTAGAACTCGATAGTCAGCATTACATCATCTCATTCCCAAAATTGACTAAAATACATTTATTCTGCGAACAAGAAAAACATCAGATGCTGTATGGAAGTTTCTTGGCGACAATTCCACGAAATTGCATTATAAAGACACCTGAATTTACCATTGTGAATATTGATGACACAATCCAAGGTCATGCTGTTGAAATAATGTCAATCCCGCAACCATCACTCGATGATTCAGAAAATTTAAACGCTCATTATAATCTGACTACAATTGATTTGAATAAGTTGCACAGTATTCAGCACCAAGTTATGATGGAAATTCCCACGAGACCTGAGACAATTGATATGTCCAGTTTATTTCATACAACTATACCTACTTATGGAATTTTAGTACTAAGTGCAGTTGTACTAAGCAGCCTCTACCTCTATAGGCGTTTTCAACGAGTTAATAAAACAATTTCACCTCCAGAAGTTAACAAAGAACAGGAAATAAATTTATCATCCCTAAGCGGTTCTAAGATGTCTCTAGAAGAAAGAAGAGCCGCAACATTTGCATTAAACATTGGCAAATAGTTGCTCATCTAGGACGGGAGGTGTTACGGGTACAAACCATGTACACTCCATTTACCAACCCAGTGGTGTTGCCGAAATCTCATTGAGTCATCTCATGGGAATGTGCTACATCAGCAAACCAGTGACAGTGTTCTCGTGAGACAATTCAAAGAGTGATGAGTGCCTTTAAGCTAAAATCGCGGTAGCGAAAGGACGGCTTATGATCAATCGGGATCACTGCCTTAATTAAGTTTTATTTTTGTAACCTAGAATAAGTACAAATCGAATGTACATTTACCTAATAAATTTATATTAATTAAATTGCCTTTTTAAAAATCCTAACCTACAGCCAAAACTCGTAATTAACTTCAAAATATTTATATTATAAAATTATAAACTCTAAAATAGACTTTTAATACGCCACTAGAATCGATAGGTGCAAATACAGCACCACATATTCAATTAACCTAAACCCAACATGGCGGAATCAATAATTCGAGTTACCTTAGTGAAAGGGAAGCGACTAATGTATTTACATGTAATGTCGTTAACCGCGTACAGGCTGATACTTTGATCTCAATTTGGTTACCGTAAGAGCTCCGGCATTCAGCAACCATCAAAGAGGATTCGATTTTTTGTATATTTCTATCCCGTTGTATAGGTACATGTTCTTTTATTTACCGCAATGGAGAATGGCAGATTACGTAGGTAGGTACATACGTTTTTATTTACTTTGAACTATTGTTATTGGAAAATCTGCCTGCATATTGTTAATACCTCAATAAATGCTTTTTCGAGATTAGAATATTAATTAACCATTCGTAGATGAGACAGCGAAATCAAAAACATAAATATATTCATGGCCTTGATCCGAAAATGAGGTAGCCAGAAGGATAATAAAGAAAATCTGCAGCCGCACGTTTAGCATAGGAATATAATTTTTTTTAGTACTATAAAATCTGTACATACATTGTGCCTATTGTAAGAAAGTTGCCATGAGAACCTCATGTAGATTCTTATATAAAGACAGCGCATATTCGACTCGTGAAACGTAAAACTTCACAATAACACGGTTGAAGCTACTTAACCTGTTTTAAAAGTTTGCTTCAGAGCATAATTGAAATAATTGCATATGACGTGGTAGTAAACGTTCAAACCGAGTTAACTTGGCACTGGTACATAAAGTTGCATAAGGTTTTTACGAGCTATGCTGGAGTCGTAATTGACTTCACCGCTTTAATACTTAAGCCAGTTATTGTTAACTGCGATAATACATTGTAATATTCACTGTATAAGTGATCCTTGTTCTATTTTATGTGAGAAAACTATGCGCTTCCATCTCGATCCATACTTTTAGGAATTGTGCTAACCGCCCCACTCTCATATTCAATATCTACGCCTTTTTGACTCGTATTTGGTTATATTGAATTGTCGCTCAGTGATAAAATGTTATGTAACGTTAGGGACACCTGCTTCTTGGCTTATGTTAAGGTTAATTTATAACTAGCATAGTTATTTTGTTGTGCTGTTTGGTGTTCTAAATAAAAAAAAAATATTACCAGCGGGTCTTTTGTAACCACTTCTATATTAATTTTTGGATCTCTGATTATGATGACTACATTTTAGTTACGAAAAGTATTATAGCCTGCGAGGGACTTTGCTGGCATGCTCCATGCGGTGACGGTTATGAGAATAGATGTTTGGATATTTTTTGGTCTTTCACGTAAAAACTATCAAACTGATTTTTGTAGCTTACAGATGAGAATAACATAGACTACACAGCCGCAAGTGATATTTTTGTAATATTTGGCTTATTGGTAATTTCGAATTTTGGATTTGTTTTTAGATTTAGTAAGTTGTGGGAGATAAAGTTGTGGGTATGGACATTTTCCAGTATTTATGTGAGATAGGACATAGTTATAACGACCGTTTTTGCTTAGCTTGATGATAATTCTCCCACCTTAAATTATTACTGTGGCCTATCGACTGTGTTCGATATTGCGTTCTAGGATTTTTTGCATTCGATTGTGGTTCTCTCCTGCATCCGATAGATGGCTCCGCTACACTACCTTGGGAAACTTTATCTGTTCTGGGATAAAGGTATAAGGTATATAACAAGCTTATGTTAATCACAATTTTTGAACCATGTGAGTGATTTCATAACAAATATTTCGCATTCATCTATCCAAATCTATCTACGTATACATAAAATGCTTTATCCTAAATAACTGACGGATCAAAACACAACCTACAGCGCTGATAGCCTGAAACTCGAAGGGTGTGTTCTTTGTATGACGTAGGCATCTGTTGTGATAGGATTTTCGAAAATTCCCACGGGAACGGAAATTAACGGTATTTCGAAAATTCACGCGGATGACGTCGCGCGAGGGCGTCCGCTAGTGACGATGGAGGTAAAACATTCTATATTTCAAAACATTTCCACCCGAGTAACAACATTTCTCTGTCATATTTTATTAATAGAATAATAGTGTAACATAGATCATGACCGATATGCTCTACTAGAGGATTAATGTACACTCAGAGCGACACATCTGTGTCACGTATTACGATTACGAGTGTACAATTGTACGTATAAAGACGTATATATACGTTGTACATGTGTATCGAGTCACTTGAGACATCTTGGGTTTCAGAATATGATACTTGAAGACAGATAGAGATTACTGATTATTAAATATAGATATGTATGGGCTACTTTCGTCTGCTTGCTGTTTTAAAGGTGTTTAGAGTTTTAAAAATCCTATTTATTTCGATAATTAGACTGGCCTTATTATAGTTTCACCTATATTCTAACTCCATGTATGTGTAGATAAATAAATAAGTATAGAAACATGGTAAACACGGTATTCGCTATCAAAATGAATATTTGATTGCGAGTCACAGGACATTCGGCTCAGCAGGTAAGGTTGGTGCCAAATGTCATGACGCCAACTGGGGTTAGCATACCTAGACCTACCCACATTGTAATAGTAATACCTATTGATAACGTACTTATAATCTACTTAATTGCAAACTTTATTATACAGGATGTTTCATTTAACAGCTACTAAATTAAGATAATGCCTTTATAATTCACGCTGTATATTTGATGTTATTTTTAATATTATAAATGGGGAAGTTTTATTAGATATATTTATACATTAAAGATAATAATAACTATAACTAACTGAAATATATGCCGCGTGGTGCCGGCAGAGTAGAATTCGTACCACCCCATATCTGCCCGTGGGTATCGTACGAGGCGATTAAGGGTTTCCGGGAAGTGGGCAGCAGCGCCTCCCGTGTTGACAACATAGTCCAAAATACAAACTGCGGTCACCAACCCGCCTGCCTAGCGTGGTGACTATGGGCAAATACCCCCCATTGCAGTCTTGTGGCGTGCCCTGGGGGAGGCCTACGTCCAGCAGTGGACTGCAATAGGCTGATGATGATGATGATGATGATAGAAATACATGGCTGTATTCCCATAATGGGGTACCCAGAGCTGCGCATCACGAAGGTGATCCCTATAAATTATATTTTACCACTTTTAGTAGGAGTTTTAATTAACAAAAGCCCCTTTAATTAATCCGTTATCATATAACAGTTTCGAATATTGTTACGTCCAACAATACATAACCATAAATTTTCTTTTATCTAAAATAAAACAATAGGAAACTGGAATAGCTTTCTATTGTTTTGACAGGTATTTCATATACCTACCTATATATTCACAAGTGAGAATGAACGAGCATTTTACATTGTTTCATTGTTCGGTGAAAAAAAAAATCATACTTTAATTATTATTTTTTAAGATGCTAGATTAAAATGTGTGTGTGTGTTTTTTTATTTTAACATTTTCACTGTACATAGTGAGAGGAGCCAAACGCAAAATTCTAAGCAATATGAGTTTCGAAAGAAACCATATTGTGCTGACACCATAAATAATAGGATAAGGACAGGAAGATGATGACATATACAGGATGTTTTTTGGTTGGCAACGTTCCCGAAAACTCATTATCACGATATTTTCTGGTTCTGGTTCTGAAAGTGTCTGGTTCCTAAGATATTGGGGTCCAAAGTTGAATAAATAGACTGCGTTTTTCTGCATAAATGCACATTAACACGCGTAGCAAGATTTTTTCACGAGAAATAATTAATATATGTCTATGAAAAAACTAGCATAAACACTGGCCACTATAAATTTCGCCCGATCAAGTAATAATTTTTTCAAAAAAATTTACATCGTTTCCCAGCATTTTTTGGCATAAACTTACTTTATTTGATGTATAGAGTACGTACGTACGTACCGTTTGTTAAGGGTGGCATAGAAAAAACATCCTGTATAGTTACATATGTTAGCGCTTGAAGCGAACACTTACAATGTTGTACTACTCACACGTCACTGACTCATTTCAATGAAATTGGATTTCCATTGCTATTTAACGTTAAAATTACAATTTAATTTCAACTATATCATTAAAATTCATTGTCACGTTTTCCTGATTGCTGATATGTTTTTCATGTGATAAAAAATATAATTCTATTGAGGAGAGATTTTGTAGGTTATAGTTTTCTATTGGGTACTTTAACCGTTTAGTATGCGCGGACGGAAAATAAGATTGTTCTTACAAATTAATTAGCAAAGGGGATTGTATCGTGTGTAAAAGTTTTTCCTACCTATACCTTTATAACTTTTCTTGACTCCTGATATTAGGAATAGAATTCACCTGAACAAACTTGTAGTAAACTCTAGGTACACCGTTATTAGGAAATATATTAGGTCGTTCGTTTTTTAGTTTTATTACCGTCTTAAGTATCTGTCCATATAGTACTGTTAAAATATATTGGGTTAGTCTAGAAGGCTTTTATCCACAGGCGGTTGCGGTCTCAGCTGAGCTAATTAAGGCCCTGTGTAATGGAGTGAAAGCATTTACTCGTACGAAATGTGCGCTAATCGCGTTATATTCTGCAGAAATTTCACAAATCACGTTACGGCTTACTAATCTTATCAATTGTGAGAATTTAGTTGAGAACTTATGTTTATTGAATGAGCCTGTGTGAGTGTAGCTATTTTGAAGTGCATTAGTAATCATACATACATTATACAAATGCCTGTGCTTATGCGTGGCTGGGATTTACTAGTATACATCAGCTGTATAAGTATCCTTACGTGTATGTCGTAAGAGTCGACTAAGGAGCACAGCCATTCTCTCAGGCGATAAGCTAGAAACGTTTTACTGATCGTTTACATTTGTCCTCGCTATGCTGAAATTTGCTATGGAATCTCCTTTATGATTCTGCAGTTCTGGCTACCCCATTTCAGGAACAAAGCCATACCTATATGTATGTACTAGTGGAAGCCCGCGACTTCGTCCTCGTGAACTGCAGAAAAAACAAACTGTCAAAATTTTCCGAGATAAAAATATTTTCCCGGGATAAAAACTGGTCTATGTGTTAATCCAGGGTGTCAGCTAACTCCATACCAAATTTTATGAAAATCGCTCCAGCCGTTTTTACGTGAAATAGTAACAAACATCCATCCATATTTACAAACTTTCGCGTTAGTATATATATATTTATAATATTAGTAGGATATACAAACGGCTATGTTCCCGAAATGGTGTAGCGAGAACTGCAAGATCATAAAGGTGACCCCACAGAATAATTACATTGTTGTCATCGCCGATAATATGTTACTAAAATATAAAGACGGTTTATAAACTGCTATATGCAAGTGCGAATGTTAAGTGCAAGTATAGTCAAACTTCTAACTCTACATACCCTAACTCTACAATACCTAACTTCACAAACTGTTACCTCAGTCAAAATATATGGCTTGGCTGTTACGTGACTATAACAACGAATGGAAATAGAAAAGTAATGATAAACAGTACCTTTCTCAACAACAATCTATATCTACATTTTATTGTTCTGTTTTATACAGTATTCATGAATAGAATGCCTCTCGTCTAGGGGCGGATATCAACACATATAACAAGTAAGTGTAATTTAAGTGGGCTGGAACGCTAACTCTGGGGGAATATTGAACAAGTGCCAGCATGGATAATGTGCTCTTGAACTGCATATAATTTTTAAACTTTGAAATGGGAAGCCATTGTTAGAATAGAGAATAATCTATTTTCAAATAAATCTGTATAGTTATCATACATACATATAATCACGCCTTTAATCCCTTACGGGGTAGGCAGAGCACCTTATTACATACAATGTGTACTCATAATGAGGTAGCCCCGAATGCAGGAACACGAAGGATTCCACAGCCATATTTATCATAGTAGGACCAAATAGAAATAATATCACTCAAGGATATCAATGTTTAAGTTTTTTATCACGTTTATCATCGCTTTCTAGATTTTAAACTATATTTTATAACCTAGTCAAAGTCAAGAGCACTCGAAACCGGCGAGAACCTATGAAGAACTTAATGAATGTGGACGAGCCGAAAGAGCTATGTTTGGAATGTATTAAATGGATATATGTAGTCTCTACCTATCCCTATGGGACATAGGGGTGAGTGAGGTTATGTATGTATGTTTTATAACCTATGCACGTGTCATAGTCAACTAGGTAACTGCAATGAACAGTATTCAGTATAAAGTTCACCATTAGCGAAACGTGTCAACTCGCCGCCCGAACTAGTTACAAATTTAATAATTTCGACAATTTCATAGGTATAGCCGTTCTCCGTGCTACGTAGTACACAGCTCGTTTTTAATGGCAATCGTCTTTGTCAGGCAATCTAGCAGACGGCAGGCTTTACAAACTTCCAAGTTAATAACCGTTGGTTAAAGCATACTAAACTAGCAACAGTCTGCGACTACGTGTGATCTTCGTTTAAAAAATCCACATAAAATGTTTCCTTAGAATAAAAGTAGCATATTTATGTGCTAATCATAGAATGACAAGATTTTTCTATGCTCATAATTTTTGGTCTCTTCGCCAAAGATTTGTTTATCTGTAAATTATAAAATTATTAATAAAGAAATGGAAAAAATTCTTCACCCGAGTGGGAATCAAACCCACGACCTCTGCATTGCATGCAAGTGCAATAGACATGGGTAACTCCGGACACAACTATATCCTCGGATATATATCCAGAGGTGGATATGAATCAACTCCTTCACTTTTAAGAAAGTTACCATATCCTATATCCGACCCACTCCGACCTACCGAATAATGCCGAAGATAAGAATAAGTGAGCGAGACGGAATGCGAACGCGCCGGAACGCGCGGTACTATCGCAGTAGACGCATGAGCGCGAATGTAACGACATTACACGAGTATATACGAATACTCACGAGCGACAGGCATGCCGTTTAGTATAAATATTTGTTTTCGTAATTATAATTTTCAAAATTTCTATTCATTCCGTTTTATATTTGATCTTAAGTATTTTATTTTTAATGTAAATAAAAGCTGTTTGGATTTGCAATTATTTTTAGGACAATAATTTTAGTGTACCTACTGTGATTTTTAAATACGCCTAACAAATATTCTAATATTAATCCTAATCATATCTCGGTTCGCTTAATCTCTTCATTCCCGGATATGTACGCGGAGTTGGATCTGTTAAAAGGACACCTACAACAACCAAACCTAACCAATCCCAGTCATATCTCGCTTCACTTAAATCTCTTCGTTCCCGGATATGCACGCGGAGTTGGATATGTTTAAAGGATATATATCCTTAGTCGAAGTGATATACTACATGTTCAATCCTTTCCCGGATATGATTAGCCCATGCCTAAAGTGCAAGTATCTGTAAATTAAATTGCTGCCTAGTTACATATTGCCAAGCCTGTTACGAAATAGCGCATGAGTTATTCAGTCATCCTTTTAACTTTTCAGGAGGTAGGTATTTCGCACTCAACATTACAAACTCACATCAAATTAATAAGTCTTACTTTCAGAACTTTTTACACTTAAATTTATTTTTATACCTAAGGTTTACAGGCCAGTTTTATTACCTTTCGGATTATAAAGCTTTATAGACGTTTTAGGGGTTCCGTCGAAATGAAAAATGAAGTGAAGAACTGGCAGTTTATGAGGTTTTTAAATTATTAAAACACACGCAACATTTAACTCAAACCAGTTGGCATTTAGTTAATTATAAAATTTAGTTAATTATTTTTAAAATATTTACGAACATTAAAGCTATACCACAAAATCATTGGATGATTACCATATACTAAGTAAGTATAGAGACATATGCGTACATACTAGTAAAATATACAAATGAACATGATATTTAATAATGCATCTTGTATTGAAATATTATAGTTACCTAACCTAATCCGCTAATCCAATAGTTCATAGTCTTTGCCTGGTCAAATGGTGATCGTGTCAGGAATATTGTATAACAAGCCATATTATAAAATTGCTCGGCAATTTATATGGTATGGGGTTTTGAAGAGAGATGATTTGGCATCTAGCAGTTTGTCTGCTTAATTAATTAGGTTAGGTTAGTTTTTACATACATGTAGTCATGCCCATTAACCCCAAAAGAGGTTGGGCAGGTGTGCAAATTGCATACCCACTTTTCACTAATTAGCCTATTAAGTCCCGCGTGGTAAGGGGTGAGACTACCGTCGCTTTTCGGGAACAAATTCAAAAATCTAGCGACCAGTAACAAATCCAATCTTACTAAATTTTGTAAGTATGGATGGATGGATGTTTGTTACTCTTTCACGTAAATACGGAATAACGAAATTTGGAATGGAGTTAGCTGATACCCTGTATTAACATATGTATAAGCTACTTTTTATCCCGGGAAAATATTTTAATCTCGGATAATATCGACATTTTGTTTTTTCTGCAGTCCACGCAGTAGGTACCTTAATAGGTACCTACGAGTATCTTAAGCTATTTAGCGTCAGAGCTTCATCCGTTAAATAGCAGGGTGCACCACGGGCAGGTGAGGTTGACTTTGGATCCTAAGGTATTAGTCGGACCCACTTACACCCTAGTTAGTTAGGTTAGAATATTCTTATTCTTTATTGTTTGTGCAATAAAGAATAAGAAATATGGCATACAACATAAAAGAAGAGATGCATGTACAATGGCAAGCTTATCTCTACCAGAGATCCTTTCCATATTGTTAAAATAACAAAGCGCGAGCGAAGCGAGCGTTTTGCGGGAGCGACCGGGAGGTTGTAAATGGATTTTTTTCTTACATATTATTCAAAATACCTAGTCGTTTTGTAGTACAGCGTATTATCAAATATGCCTTAGATAGTATATAGCCGCGTGGTGCCGGCAAAGTAGAGTTTGTACCACCCCTGCCTGCCGTGGGTATCGTACGAGGCGATCAAGGGTTTCCGGGAGGTGAGCAGCAGCGCCTCCCGTACTGACAACATAGGCCGAAAATCACACTGCGGTCACCAACCCGCCTGCCCAGCGTGGTCACTATGGGTAAAACCCCCCTTTAGCAGTAGCCTTGTGGCGTGCCCTGGGGGAGGCCTACGTCCAGCAGTGGACTGCAATAGGCTGAAGCAGAAGTATATAAGTACCTACTCATTAATATGAAGTTACGTGACGAAACACATTATCACATGATTAAGCCAAATCCAACCGCAACATAAAATTAAAAGTCATACGTCAAAGATGCTGTCAAACATGAACGACATAGTATAAAAAAAATAATCATCGATCTGTTACCAATATCGGTCGCGACACTCAGGATATTATTAATGGATTTTAAATTGCCTTTTAAGCATACTTCCGCACACGCCTATATAAATAGTGTCACCGATGAATCTTCCTGTATTGCTTCTATTACTTGGCACTTAGTTATGTAAACGTTGATATTATTGATGATATGATTAGTGGGTCACATAACTACATAATAATGTCTAGTTAAACGCTTCTAATTTGTTTTTATTCAAAAATATGGTCAGGGGGCCAATTCTAGAAAAGATTTACAACCGAAACGGAAACGAATAGCATTGGTTTTGGCGTTTTCGTATTTTGCTAATCTTTTTTTGACACGCAGCTGAAAGGGAACCGAAATTAATTGGTTGTGTTCAATGGCATTTCACTAAACCACACGCTTTGAGAAAGATAGCCTGTCGGTATTCTGCTAGTCATTTGACGTCATAATTAAAAATTTAAGTCGAGAATTGACCCCTGATAGCTTAGATAGGTCAGATTATTTAAAGGGTAAAGTTGATGTCTCTATCTAGATGAAGTTTCAGAGAAAGACAGCATCAATTTAATCCTTCAGATAGACTATCTGGACATTGAAAAAATCGGCCCTTTTTGACATGAGTTATCTTTCATTTTAAAAATTATCTAAAACTTGATAAAGGTAGAGACAATATTATCCTTCAGACCAAGAGTAGGCAGCAAGAGACTTTACGTTAAATAAGTAGATACGTCTATTAAATACCTAGGTACTTACTATTTCTTATTGAAATTAATTCAGAAATTAATAATTATGTTGTTTATATTTAGGTACAAAAAGGGAAAATGTATAGCCAGAAAAGGGATTACGTTTAGAGATTATATCCCAAAAGCAACTTATCCCATTAATCGTTTGAAAATGGTGTCACTTTAATTAGGTTAATTTTAAAATACACCTTTCAGGCATTCATAATTCTGTACGAGCTCAACTCTAATGTTATAATCGAATTTCGCTGTATCTCGATTTCCGTTTATTTTAAGTGCATTACATCTGGAAGTTTGCACAGACTTGAATTAAAATGGCGCCAGGACATCGCAGCTATATTTTGTTCCACTAATAATCACATTTCACATCACTTTTACATAAAGTAAAATATAAATTACTAGCTATTTGCCGTGACTTCTAATCCAACTTCCTACTAATATTATAAATGCGAAACTTTGTTAGGATGTATACATATCAGAATAATACAAAGGTTACTTTTTATCCCGGATAATTTCGACATTTTGTTTTTTCTGCAGTCCACGCGGACGGAGTCGCGAGCGTCCACTAGTCTTCCATATGGACCACAAAATGTAGCCTATGTCCTTCTCTCTTAACTATATGCATGCATTAAGAAGATTGCTGAAGCAAATAAGGCGTGAATAGGTAACAAATCAACAATGAAATAACTAAACTAAAACAACCTTACTTTCGAATTTATAATATTACTTAGGATTGGGATTAACAATTTTCTTCAGTACTGTCATTACCTTTAGATGACAACCTTTTTAAATACGTACCTACATATTTAACTATTGATTAAACGAATATTATTTTCTTATACAATCATGTGATGAAAAGAAACAGGACCTGTCAAATAAAGCTTTCGGCTGTAAAACTGGTTCATCATCTTCAATTACCTCCATATTATATTGGTTACCACTCTAATATTGGCATAGTATGGTCAGCATTAGGTACTAGCTTCATTTCCGGTCGATTTTAGGCTACTGTTTCAGCCATTTATTGCAGGAAGCCGGAAATGGTGGCTCGTCAGATCACATCACTACTTCCGGAAGTTTGAATAGTCAATTAAAATGTCATGTCCTAAGCTTTATTGAATAAATTTCGAAAATCAATTTCGTCAGACAAAAGAGTCGCGGTCCCGAGAACTTTGCTTGGTCGCGATTATTGGGTATACAATCTATTTATGGAGATTTTAACGCTTCGTTATTCATCAACGAATGGTTTCTGAAGTGAAATTTTGGAATGGATTTTATTGAATTAGCTAAGGGGGTGTTGAATGTTATTTGTTTATTTTTAAATAACCGTTTTAATATTTAAAACACCAAGTGTAAAATCTTGAATATTATATAATTTAGACTGGTAATAAATGGTTTGTTTGTTTGTTTGTTATGTTTTAAGATCATACACTACAACTGAGTATTTTGGACTTAGTTACACTAGATCTGCAGATCTAAGCAAATATAGGGTCAGACAGACACAGCGAGAAACGACTTTGTTTTATATGTATTATGTATCTACCTACTCCCTAGTGATGTGACCTAAAACGTGTATTTGCAAAGAACTTTTCCATTGTTCAAAATTTCAATTGATGAAATTATAAGTTTATTACGAGTCGACAGGGTGATGAAACAGAACTCGAAATAATTCAATTCAATCAGTGCCCTTTGAGTGTCAACACGGAATACAATGAACGCAGCGGAAGAAAAATTAATTAGAAAACAACATTTAATTATTCCAAAATTTATGGTTCATGTTTTTATTACGATTGTTTTATAATTTATCTCTGCCACACAGGTTACAGATCCATTGTTAAATATTTGTGTTATAAAGAAAATATACTTATTCTACTTTGTAATACAGCGTCTTATGTTATACTAGATTTTCTATATTTTTAAAATCATTATAGTTACATGTCTCGAGAATTTAAAAAAAAACTTAATAATAAAACTGTTATTTAACAGCGTTGCTATAAGTAATTATCATTTACCTATAAGAAGCATAACCAACTGTTTCCATTTATAATAGCTGAATTTTGTGTTATTATTGCTTGTTAATAATAATATAGTTTTATTTTAAACTAACAGAGTAGGATCTAATGTTAAACGTAGTTCATTACGATTACCGATAGAGTGCGGTAAAGCTGGTCCACTGAGTACCCTCGTTTATAGCTTCCATCGGCCTCGGCCAACGTATCATGTGTCCGTTAGCCCCTTTCGGGTTAATCCAGCGTACATACTCGTACGAGTAGCTAAAGTTAGAATGGATTGCATCTCATTTATGTTTGGATACATGGTTAAATGCTCTGGGGGAGGCTTACGTCCAGCAGTGGACTGCCATAATATGTTGACGACGATACGATACGGTTAAATATTTATAACTGCTTGTTGTTGTAACCTGCGGTTACAGTTTTAGTGGTAGTAAAAATGATACTATAATCTGATCGGAGGACTTAACCGGGATTGGCAATTCCTGTGAGGCAGGCTCAACAGAGGCGACCGAAACGTTGCAAAACAAAGCATAAAATGTATCTTAAATACTTATCAAACAAACTTATATGCTATAATGCTTATAAAGCACGTTTATTGGATAAAACATACAAAAGAACAAAAAACTACAGCTCTTCACAAACAGTTGGCCACTATATCAGCCACGTTCATTTCCACGTTGGCCGATATTTACGAACCAAAAGCAATAAGTGTCACGATACAAACAGTTACAATGAGTACTGTAGTGAATCTTCTTAATGAATTCGTGTAGTCTGTACCGGTTTTATGCACGAGTTGACAAGGCAATATGTGTGTATTTCTGTTATATATGGGCCTTTTACCGGAATCCACAGTTTTGAGAACAAAGTATGGTGTGTTAGAGCGGGTGTTGCATCCTGTAGCTTAATCAAGTTTAAATAATGTTATTACCATGAGACCATTTTTAATAGATTGATGATGGTGAAGTAGTATTTAAAAATACAAGCGGTTATGAGATGACTACATAAATTATGTGTGTAGTTTACTGATATGATGATCTCCGAGCGTATTTCGGTCAAGGCGACCAATCTCTACGGAGATTGACCAGGTACGCAGGAGATATTATAGTCAAGTGTGTGCGCTAACACAGATGCACTCTCTATTCCGTTACTCTCATAGACCGATGGGACGGAAAGCCGACACGATCGGAGAGAGATCAGGCGCAGGACCAACAGTTTTACGTGCTTTCCGAGGCACGAGCTAAGTGACAATTTTGCAACATTAAAATCTGTACATGAAGTAAATTCATTGGTACAGGCCCGTGACTGGGATCGAATTTACGCCTCCCGTCGTACGTCTTAACCACTGGGCTATCACCGCTTCGCAGTTTACTGATATACTTATATTACCTTCGACAAATTTTATACAATACATACCGATATAGGTAAATAGGTTATTCATTTTCCGAGTTTACAAAAGTAGATTAAATTGGAAACTTATTTATTTATTTGAGTAAACCACAGCTTTGCACTGGTGATTATTATTCAGATTAAACCAAATTAATGTTATTTTTGCTCATTAAGAGATTCTGAAATCCAATAATAATTAATTTATACCTCTCAGTAATCCAGGTTTGTATTGTGTTACTAGGTATTCATTATTCACTTAGTAATGATTTGACCTAAATAAATAAATATCAAGATCACACTAAAGATTCTACTACACTGAGACTCCATGTTGGTTACGTGTACAAAATTATTAAAATATTATTATAATTATTGAAATATGGAACTCTCTCTATGTGAAAAGGACTACTTATTTATGTTATACAGGGTGTTTGTGGCAGGTGGGTAAATATTACGATACCATGACTTCAGACCATGATTTCGAGGCGGAAAACACAGAAAATTTTCCAACTTTTTTTTTTCATATTATCAGAAAAAATTGTTTAGTTCGTTTTATTACGCCTTAGATAATGACTTAAAAATAAAATTTTAACGAATAGATCATTTTCAAAAAAAAAGTTGCCCTAAAAAAAGTTTCAAAGCCTGATCAACCTTAATGGAGAATCACAAGTGATCCAAAAAACAGAAATGTGTCACACAATAACCAATAAGCCCATTTAATTAGTCACAAGATCATCCGATACCATTGGCGCGGAGAGCAAAGATTACCGATAATCAAATCAAAAATACATTTCCTGCGAGTAATAACACTGCCGTATAACTCAACAGAATGGTACTTGTTCAGCATTTCAGTATTTGCCTGGCTGTCACCCACACCCTGTATAGTGGTATCTTTGCAAATCCTTGGTGTCCCAGTGCAGCAGGACCCTTATTGACATACATTATACAAATATTACAGACCAGATACAATTCAAACCCAGACAATAGACTAAAATTTTTGGGAACACACACTGCGTAAGTAGATATGTGTAAATAGGTACAAACAATTCCTCAGGGTAGAGTTGGTTAAGTAGTATTTGTAGCCGTAGTTTTGCAATACAAATCATAAGTTTTAGCAAAGTACATCAACAATGGTTATAACTTTCAAGCTATGAGCAAAATGATATCTTAGAATGGAATCTGGCTGGCTAGCTATCCACCATAGATCTCGTTATGATTTCCGTTGTATCGTATTGTTGGCTTTGCTCCATGCTCCGTCAACTGGTATGCTCTGTGTAGTATTCATATAATATGTGCAGTATACTGTGCTGCAGGTGTTGTAAATAAGGAGTATAAAAAGTTATTAATGTTGGGGATTATTCTATAACAATTTACGTAATTATAGTTTTCATGAAAATATTCCCTAACTCAGACAATTTTTTTTAATGAAGTATGTAATATCTAGTATTATCAAGCTCACAAGACCCTCATATACTCGGCATCATATAGGTACTTCTTACGAGTATCTATACCAATACTATTGAAGTTGGTACAATATCCAACAAATGCGAAATTGAGTTAAATAATAAATAGAAGTTTAGGTTCAGTCTGAAACAGAAGCACCTCTAGATAGCAGTAGCCAAACTTTAGTAGCTGTCTAGAAACTATCACACAGTGTATTACATATTCTACCTACATATCATATAGGTATGTTAAGGCTAAGAAATCTAAATACGCACTGCAAAAATCACCGACACCTAAATTATTTCGGAATGGTGCTTTTTAGAACATGTTAGTAGAAACTTGATTTATATTAATAGAATTTATAGAGTACACATAATCTTGCCAGTATAAATCTCTAGTCAAGTCTCAGCAGACTCTCAAACAAATTATTTAAAAGAAATGTACACGAATCCCAAGATCCCAACGCCATAAACCGAATCGAAAGCAATTTATTCCGAAGAGATTCCATTCCGGAATTTCTCCTTTTGACATTCCTGTCGAATACTCCTCTATGTTGATGTTTGCGTGTTCACGATTCTACAATTCTAGCTTGGATGCTGTTGTAGTATTCTCAACTCTAAGCTGGCGGATTATGGTTTATCCAGCCATGCAAATAATAGATGTTTACTGATAGTAAATTTGGGTATCAACAAAAGGGTTGTCACTAATAAACCTTCAGATGCCGGACGCTGTTGAGAATAGTGGTCCAATTTTCCGACTATCTTGGGTGAGATGTTATTATTCACTATCAAGTAGGGTTTATTTGTCAGTTTTGTTTGAAGAGACACTAATATAAGATTCCCATGCAAAGTCTATTAGAAACAATTGTATTTTTCAACAGTATTTCAATTGCATTTCTAACTGTATCTACATATGAACTTTTAACTCGAACGACAATTAAACAAAATTGTTCTGTAAATACTTTAGAATAAATATTATTCTTTTACTTGTGTTTAGAAATTTAATTCAAAACTGATGGACCAAATTTCTCTCTTGTAGTTTTCGCCAGGGTTTCACTAACACGCATAAGTAATATCTACGAGTATCATTAATGGTAAAATTATACATAATGTAATACGTATTACTTGGATATCTTTCACGTGTACAGTTAGCATTATAGTATATAATGTAACATATATCCTTCAATATACCGAGTTCAATACCCAAGGTGTAATTCGCCGTTTCGAAGACTGTTTGAAATTAAATCCGATGTGGTTATGTATGCCTACATGTAATGTATGGTTATAAACCGTGTGGAATTTAATTTCAATGTGAACATAATATACAGGAATAAACAAAGGACGACCATATTTATACTACTTTAACAGCGACAGCGTTTCACATGCATATTGACTTATGTACTGACTATTTTTATATGTTTCACTGTGTAATATTGTTTGTGTACTGTATAGAATAAATATCTTTTATCTTATCTATCTTACTTATTACTTTATTTAGGTCATTACAAAAAGTTCTGGTAACCAAAAAGTTATTTACAGTGGTTCATTTATTAACTTTCTATTAAAGCTAGACCAATGCCAGGAGTCCAATGAGCGATGATATTATTTTTCCGATAACTTTGAAAAAATAACATTCACGAATACTCATTTAGAAACCATTGTACTAAACATTGGAATCTCTTTCATGGTCAAAACATGCTTGGAATGAATCACCCCGAATGAACGAATCATACTTCAAAATGATGTAAGGACATCATTTATGAAGGCATAGGTACTGTACATTTATATCAGTGAATACATAAAGTTATCTTTTGTCATTATCAAGCGTAGAGTTGGAAGCCATCCGGCCTGATGGATCGCTGACTAAAAGAGAGCGGCTGGTACTCATAGTAACTGGATGGCGATATAGGGATATCAAGTTTTGTGTTTTGCGGCGTGCCCTAGGGGAGGCATACATCCAGCAGTGGACTGCAATAGGGCGATACTCTACAATAAAATTGACGTTATATATATTAGATTATAAAATGTTATAGTAAAAAGTTTTTATAGTTCAATTACGATTGTAGATTGCAACTGAGGAATACCAGTGGTTGTAATATCCTATGGATGGATGGATGGATGTTTGTTACTCTTTCACGTAAAAACGGCTAGAGCGATTTTAATAAAATTTGGTATGGAGTTAGCTGACACCCTGGATTAACACATAGTCTACTTTTTATCCCGAGAAAATATTTTTTAATCCGGATAATTTCGACATTTTGTTTTTTCTGCAGTTCACGCGGACGAAGTCGCGGGCGTCCACTAGTCGAGTATAATTGTCTAAAGTTCTACTAGCAGTTATCGCATGTTCTTAATTTGGACCGGGTTTTAACGTTCTCGATGGAAAATTATGCATTTCCATTCAGGGAATAATTCTCGGAACATTCAAGGAATCTGTTCTGCTATGGATTGGGTTTGGCTGCCAAAAACTTAATGATTCATCGTGTCCTGGAGCCTATGGGCTACTATTATGAAGAGTAGCCAATCGTACATGGTTTTTGAAATTTAGATCAACAATTTGACTCGCGTTTATTTAGTCTGTACTGATCGCTTTGTGAGCATATTTACTTAAGGTAAATCTACAAGAAAATAAGTAGGTAAAAATTGTTAATTTTCAAAATTGTAGGTAAATAAAATCAAATAATCCCAAAAGTATGACAATTTGCAGACAATTGTTGTTTTTCGGAATTCGTTTATTCTTCTAAACTTATTTGTTACTTTAAACGTTTTGAAGATCTTTATTTTTTGAGAGATATCAAAAAAGACCGGCCAAGTGTGTGTTAGCTGACGGGTCAATACGGTTCTGTTCTTAGAAGAAGTTCTCAGATTTAATCTTCAATTGTTTTCATACAAAATTTCAAATTGGAAAAAAAATCCGAGATTCTCTTTGATCCTTCGTATGGAAATTGGCCGTAAGTCGTTACTCATGAAACCAAATTGTGACGACCCCACTTATAGTGTGATAAGGGCAGAAAGATGATGTTAGTCGTTCCTCATCTGCTTCTTTACTATTGAAAACTACATCATGGTGATTCCCTCTTTAAATGCATATGAGATAGATTCCCTTTTATCTAGATCTACTCTGACTATTTCTGCATAAATAAAATATTTGAGCAGGATTATTTCCATTATAGAATCAAAACCATTACCCATTATAATGCCATACCTCACTTCCGATATGGAAATATGCTATAAGCTGTTCGTAATTACCCGTAAATTACTACCTATGCCTATGAGTAAACTATAGAGGTTCATTAATTTCTACGAAACTCTAAAAACAGAGATGAAAATGTCTTATTTAATTTTCATTACCTACTCGCAAAAATGGAATCGTAAAAAAATTCAGACGTCTTTACAGTACAGCGTAATGAGTGTTGTTGGTCAGTAATGAAAAAGTTGGTGTACTTTCAGATTAATTAACTTCAATTTTTTTTATTTAATTACCTTTGTTTAATCTAGCATTGCTGCATTGTATGTAAGATTGGATAAATATATCATTGGCGTCACGTGACCGTTAACAGAATGACATTTTCAATTTAATTTTTTAAAAGTCGTTTTAGACAAACTATAAGCACAACTTATTTAAGCCTTTCCTCCTCAATTAGCCAGCAGTAGCCTATTGTTTTAACGTTCAACGTATTTCCCATTTCCATTCTCCCTGCGCTTTGCCAAATGGTTCCTGCTTTTTCCTCTATTCAGCTATGGTTATGGCATACATTTTACGCTGAAATGCTGAAAAGCTATTGACGGAGAATACTAAATAGGTATATAAATGCTTTTCCCCTTCATGGGCTTAGATTTAAGCCGTTTGCAATCAGGCTGTAACGTTTAAAATTTTGTCGTATAGTGGTTGATAATATTTAAAAAAAGTGTTTGCGTAATAGGAAAAAAGCTTGTTTGATAATTAGAAGCACAAGGAAGGTTATGTTTATCGAGTGTATGTATGTATGTATTTCATTGGTACGCTCTGGCGATGGCGTATAAACGGCTTGTCGCATTTTAGATTTCAGCTTGAGAGATAGCATCATATTCGTTTCAGGTTTTAGTCATGAAAGTGACACTTGGTACAAGTAGGTTGGGTATTATAGCTACAAAAAGCTGGGTCATTTTTCTATGTGTAAATAAGGTTATTATTTATGAATCTTGATAGCTCCATTATAAATAAAGGGGCCAATCTTAATTTAATATTACTACGATAAAAACTGAGTTCCTTTTTTTATATTTTTTTAAAACAAGGCAATCAAGCATGGAAACATAGTGACACCTCATTGAAATTTTTCCAGACTATTGGATGTGTTACGCTCTTTTTGCGTCGAGGGTTAAATAGTAAAATATATTTAAAATAGTAGGTATTATGAGCTTTATGGGCTGTAAAGTGCCTAATCATAATATAGTACATTTCATTACGAGTGCGGAAAGCCTGTCATTGCAAAGAGTTCCGATAAATCCGAGCCGAGGCGCAGCCGAAAGTGAGGGTTGACAGTCGGAACAAGTTGCGATGACAGTTCCGCACGTGTACTGAACAACTATTTTTAATACAGTTGCGAAAAAATGAAGCAATTTAATAAAATAATAGAAACACAATTAACTCAACTAACTCTAAATAAGTAATCATGTTTGGAAAATGGCGCCAACCGTAAAAGAATATAACCAGAGATTTTTTTGTTTTCTTCACCCATTCTGGGAACTATGCCCATACAGCCAAGTCTTCAGTAGAATTTTTTTATTGATATTAAATGAAAATGAAATTTAATAAGATAAAATGAAATGAAACCTAACCTAATTATAAGATATCGAAACAAATTAGTAGCTTCTTTTTAGAAATATTTGCATGAATCATAAAAACTTCTATTAATTTTTTTTTAGTAAAAACTTCGTGGTTGGTTTTTTCTTTTTAATAGACATTATTTTGACAGTTGGGAAAGAGAACGCACGAGTATGTAATAGCCCACATTCCGAACGTTATACGTCCCTGCAATACGCCACTTTTTGAGCAACTGTATTAAAAATTATATATTTGTATTAAAGCGAGGTATATATTGTTTTCGCATACTCGTATCTTCCTTAAATAGGTAGGTATGCATAACATTTTCCTGTTCATAAGACTCTTACTAATATTTTCAAGTTGACGTTGATCCCAATTATAATTTTAGGGTGAGCGGAGTCACAAATACCACTAGAAGCTTCCTGCTTTTGTAGGTAAGGATGTCTTTATCTGAAGGATAAAATACGATTTTGATAGTAAAATTAAATGTAAATAAGGTAAAGCAGAAAAATAACAAACATTTTAGGAAATGTCACGACTTATTAAGGTGCATAACTCAATAACGTCATAATAAAGGAAGGCGCCGGAAAGGACATTATGGTTACGATCCATCTTCGATTTGAATAGTGACCCTTAAACTATGCCTTAAAATAACGTCAATAATTAAAAGAAAAACACTGACTGCGTTAAAATTAACACAGTGTCACTCTCACGTATAAGACGAATCTAATGTTGCCTTTTAAGCTCAGATACAACAAACCTTTTAAGCTCTAGAGTTTATACCAGGGGTTCCCAAACTTATTTTGTCTATTGCCCACTTTGAGAATAAAATATATTTTAGCGCCCCCATTTTTTCACCTACTTAAAAACTCCTATAAGTCTCAAGCCTCTCAAGCAACGTCCCAATTTTTTTTCTGGGTCTCTTACCGCCCCCCTTTAGGCCTGCAGCGCCCATAAGGGGGCGTTATCGCCCACTTTGGGAAAGGCTGGTCTAGACCATGCCACACATACCTATATATATACTCGAAAAACATAACTTGTATTGATTGATTAAGAACAAACAGACAAACATTTACAACAAGAATGGGCGTTTTTCCACTAGACGACACGGCTACTGCACGGCTCCCCATTAGATGACGAAATGTCGTAGTCGTGTCGTCTAGTGGAAAAACGCCCATTATGACACACGGAACGTTGTTCCGACGTTGTTCCACTGAAAGTTCCCAGTTTGTTCACTATACCGTAAGTTTTTAGGTCACAGACATACGAGACTCAACAATAGATGTCTCGAGATTATGAGAGCAAACAAACCCAGGCAAATTATTGTAAAAGATATTTAGAGCGGCAGCTAGGTTATTCTAAAACTTTAAATGGTTCTGGCGTTTGTTAATAAAATATTGTACGACTTATTTAGCTTAGTTTGGGGGAAAGTACCTATCTGTCATCTAATGTATCTTCTTTCTCTTCTTCTAATAATTTTAAGTAATTTTTAGTTATTTAAGTGTACTCATGCATATAATTTTGCAATACCTGAAAAAGGTGACTAGGCTGAGAAAGGTGGTTGGCAAATAAATATTTGATTTTTGATTTGATTTAAGTTTAAGATTACTAGGCACGAGATTTTTTTAAATTAAGGTGAAATTAAACAGACTGTAGTTCACGAGAAGTCCTATAAAGCGCGTTACACACTCACAAACATCACACTTATAGACTTAGCTGTGTCAAGAAATGCCTGAACTGCAGGATCATAAAGGAAATTGGAGGCCATGTTTAGTATAGCGAGAATAGATGTAATGTAATAAAGCGAAGTAAAATATTGTAATGTTGTAATGTCATATAGCCTATCAAAGTAATAAAGTTGATGCTGTCTCTATCATGACCAAGTTTTAGGGAAGGACAGCATTAACTTTATCCCTCTGATAGGCGTTTCTGACGTTTGGAAAAGTCGGCCCTTAAATATATACCTACATTCATATATATATTTATAAAAAACAGCCTTATTAGATTTCATATATTTTTAGAATTTATTTTTAAAACATTGCATTTAAAATATATTTTTTATAAACAAATATTTTACAAACGTGTCGGCGAAAAAGGTTACAATTTTCACATTAATCCATGCCTTTAGAGTTTTTTTCATAATCATAACCTATATAGAAATATGATTGCTTCAAATATATTTGATTCGAAAAAAAAGTGTTCGCGATCAACGTTTCTTTGGATATTTATAAAATGAATTTTTGTGAAGCCTTGTAATACAAAAATAGAAACAATATATAATTCACATGAGGATAATAACTTTAAAAAGAAAATATAAATAGGGGATTTTTGAGACATCCCTTCTCTTACACACAAATATTTGTACATACATAAAACGTCCGAAAAGAAGTAATTCATGTTGAGAATGTGAATCTTATAGATTGTTTAACTTTTCACTACAAATAAATTGTGCTAAATACAAATAAATAAGCAAATTTTTATTGTTTCATAGCAGTATATAGGGACATTAAACTTAAATCCATATATACATACACACTGTGTGGCTGTGTTCCCGAAATGGGGTTGCCAGATTTTCAATATCATTAGGGAGATCCCACAGTCACATTTAGCATAGCGGGAATAGATTCATTTTGAGATGTAAATTATCAATTATCAGCTTATCGCCTGAGAGTATGCCCGTGTTCATTCGACTCTTAACTACATCCGCGGAAAGAGATCTACATCATCTAGACTAGATGATGTATTTTAGAGAAGAGAGCACATCAACTTAAGTTAAAAATAGACTCATTAATAGGCCCGTAATACGACCTACTTTATAATTAATCAAGTGGTCACCGCAGTTCCCCCGTGCGGCCGTACCTCTGCCGTAATCAAACTGTGGTCGGTCGTGGTTTACCAGTTGTGGTCACATATGTTGAGCTGTGGTTATATGCTCGATAACTATTACTTACTTCATACTTTGAAGGTATCACATAATTATTTGTCATCATCATCATTTTCATGGTAATAATTAAATTGCCTATATATTTAATGAATGTGGATATGGCACTAAATCATGTAAAAAAACCAAACATAAATATTATTTTTATTATATTCACACACTTCACAACACATTGACCTAGTCCCACACTAAGATCATTAAGGTCTTGTGTCGTGGGTATTAAGCAACGGTATACAAATACATAGATAAGTATAGAAACATCGACTCGGAAACAAACATGATATTTATCATATCAATGATTGCACCTACCGGGATTAAGTACTAACTAACTGAATAGAAAAGCGAAATAAATAAATTTATTTAAAATTAATAATAATGTTTACAAAAGGAACTCAAACTGTACTTCAAGGCTATCCAATACCATCTATACATCCATAGGTACTCCCTCCTATATCTCTACAGATCACGACTTCAAGAATGTAGATTAATTTAATTTACAAAATCTAATTTAATTTATAATACACCATTCGTGTAATCCTCCAGTCAATAAAGGTATCTTGATTAAAACAGGATCTGTTTGACCCCTAAAGGTCTCGATCTGAAGTCTCAAAGACCACGCATTTGAGGTTAACTTTAATAAGGTCAAATCTGGCACATAAAAAGAGAAATCAAACCAAATACTGATATCCAAAGCTAACATTTTATCTTTTACGTAATTTGAAGGGCCCTGGTAAAATCTGCGATATTTTATAACCTTAGGCTGTATATTTGTGTACCGAAATAATATTCTACATGGAAACTGATGGGTTTTCACTAGAATACTCTCATGCATATTGTGAGTGTTAACTAAGGAACTCGTGGGCTTATGACGATGAGTTAACAACTTGTCAGTGATGTTTTACATTTGGCCTCGCTTGTGCTCGTGATTCTGCAATTCTGTTTAAACTGGTAAATGGCCATGTACCTAAACTACTAAAGTAAAATGATAAGTCTTATTAGGAAAAATGTTGGGAAGGGTTCAACCACGCCCTTAGCTATATCGAATGTGGATTACATTCGTTGAGGTTGTACAAAAAGAAATTATTGTCTGGAAGAGTACATAATTGTATGAGAGATTAACAATAAGCTTCTTTTTATCTTAGCACTAGGTATATCTTCATGTGGATGAAATACATGTCGTTATCAAAATGAAGACTTAAGTAAAACTAATATAGCAGAAAAATGATTTGTTTGGTCTAAGAACTAACTATTGATATCCCTTTATTATAGGGAACTTATACCAATAAAAAACGAAACATGCAAGAAGATATGCAGAAATAAGCGCTGTGTCTACGAGTAAACCATTCTTAGGGAGTACCTTTTTCACATATCTTCGCCTAAAATATTGCATGAGGAAGAAGTTCGTAATACCTATTTCCCTGGTTACAAATAGATTTAGTAACAGGAAACCAAGGTCGGAACGTGACGAAAGGTGGGGCATAGATTAAAAATTCAGATAGGTTGCGGTCTACTCCGGCACGTGGAAGGGTTGTCGACATAATTATGTCACATATATATATGATTGAACATTGGAAAAGAAAAAAGAGAATTTGACATATAGCGTGACCCTGATAATGGATACATGCAAATGCTATGTAGGGTCTGAAGAATATCGAATTCTTTATTTTACAACATGAAATACTTCCAAGCGCCATTGTAGCTTAGGAGCTGTAACGGATTCTCAAGCTAAAAACACCATCGGTTGGTAATTTTAGATACATACGACCTTTTATCTCTTCCTTCCTTCATTCCCTGACCCTCAAATCTGACAGCTCGCCATCACGATCAAAAGCAACTACAGTTACTTTACTCAGAGTATATTTGTTAAAAGGTAGGTAATCAGGTAAATCGATGTAAAGATTATTTTTTGTTTATTATGTGTTTTTCTCAAAGAAGGATCCGGTATCCATCCAGAACGGGTTTAAAGTACTTGTTTAGTGACAGGTAAAATAAGTAGATATATAAGTGGTTGGGGACGAGGGTCACGCATAAATTAACTACCTATAGATTATGTGACACTTTTTTATTTGTGAAATGTGATGTTTCGTGTAATATCAATAAACTTGAAAAATAAAATATATATTGTATCTATTATAAAACTGCGTGCGCTGGGGGAGGCCTACGTCCAGCAGTGGACTGCAATAGGCTGATGATGATGATTATAAAACTAGCAGCGCTCAGAAATAAAAACTTGCGCTCATATACTTAGCGTAGAGTCCGCTCGTAATTGGTGCATAATGATATTACCTTTAGACATCCTTGAACCATATTATGTCGATTCTTTCTAAATATACTATGAGTGTATCGACACGCACGCCCGTCGCGTCGGACGTGCCCGCCTATAATCCTATGTCTGGGGAGCGATATTAAATTTTGTCAAATAAATAAAATTTTGTACAAAGAATTCGCATAGCTCGCGTAAAGGCTTGTTTGCTTATCAATCAAAATGAAGTATGTCTTTCTTACTTGTATTTTATTCTGGTATGTGAATGTTAGGGAAAAATTTGCGTTATACAATATGTTATTTATGTAACGAGGATTAGATTTGAATATTTTAGAATATCATCATCATCAGCCTATTGCAGTCCACTGCTGGACGTAGGCCTCCCCCAGGGCACGCCACAAGACTGCCATGAGGGGTATTTGCCCATAGTCGCCACGCTAGTCGCCATGCCCACCTCCCGGGAACCCTTAATCGCCTTGTACGATACCCACGGGCAGACATGGGGTGGTACGAATTCTTCTCTGCCGGCTCCACGCGGCCAATTATATTTTAGAATATGTTGACGCAAAAAGTATTTAAATTTTTATCCAAAAACCTTTGTTGCTTAAATGTTACTCTATTACAATACATTACTTGAAAGGGTTACATTATTCTTCAAAAGGATGATGGCAATTACCATAACAAATAAAATAACTTTTATAGTAAAAACAAATAAAGTGGTTTGGCAAGTGCGGCGCAGCAATAAAATGTAAATAGCTATAGAAGTGTTAAAAGGAGTCGCGCTAAAAGTTTAGCTCACGCGAACTTAGCACTCGCCCCGCGCGCCGCCGCCTCAGGTTATGGTGCAAGTGAAAATATTTAGCAGATAATTATTTTTATATTATCTCTAATTTCATTAGAACGTGTTTTTGTCTGCGTTAACTATGATAGAAAGTGTTCACAATGACGATGCAATGGTCCTCCAAAGTTTTTTTTTATTATTATATTTTCCTTAGGATGTGATGTAGCCTACATTTTTTAAAATTAGTTTTAAAATGTCTGTGACAAATTTTAACGCAGTCTGTTAATCCAAAATAATGAAAAACTTACGTCTAAACTTATAAGGAAACTAATTGCTATGAATCTAAGCGTAGGTAAAATATTCAGGAAACTTCCCAGGAGATCCCACAGTCACGTTTAGGATAATGGGGACAAGTGTTAATGATCAGTGGCAAGTTGATCGCTTGAGAATACACGAGTTCCTTTATCCACTTTTGCGACATGCACGGAAGGAGTTAGAGAACTGATCCGGTAGACCTGTACTGTACAAGTTCTTATTGCAAATTGGAATTATACCTCTATCCGCTTATTCCTTCTACCGGATCAGTAAACGATTGCTGCCTCTCCGAGGAAATCCGCCGCAAATGGGTTCAGAGAAATACTATTGCTATTGTATCGACAAAATTATTAACATTAACGACCAATTGTTTTACAGTTTAATTATTTTAATGGACCTGTGATATACAGGGTGGATGAGGGGTTAAGCGTAATACAATTAAAATAGCCTATCTATAGAGAACCGTCGAAGTCTCAAAGGATTTCTAGATAGGTTCTATAGACTGTGTATATTTTAAATATCACCGCTTACTATTAGCATAGGTGTAGACTATGCTGATGCAAGGAGTAACTACAATACATTATCTGCATCCTCTTTCCGTGCATGCCGTGAAGGTCGACTAAAGAACTCGGGATATTCTTACAGGTGAAGACTATGGGAGAGCAATCGCGCAAAATGACAACGTTTATAACCTTGCAACGGAACGTTTTTGGTTTTAGTTTGGTTTCATTTAACAACGTTTCAGACGTTTCCAACGTCTCACCTTTGACTGTTTTGACGTTGCCAAATTTTGGCGCGATATGAAATGTACATATAAGATAACGTTTTGCCTTCGCGATTGCCCTCCTGGAGGGCTTCACATCATACATCGTCTGAATCTCCTTCCGTGCATGTCGGAAGAGTCGACTAAGGAACTCTGGAATGCTCTAGGGCTATAAGCTAGTAACTGTCATTGTCCCCGCTATGCCTAAACGATGGCTTGTTTATGACCCTAGAGTTCTGGCCCTCCGTTTTGGTTCCATTTGACAACGTTAGAAACGTCTGAAACGCTGTCAAATGGAACCAAAACAAAATCTAAAACGTTTCGTTAACGTTGTCATTTTGCGCGATTGCATGCCAAACGTGGATCGTAGGAACGTAGCATCTCCATACGTAACGACTTTGTCCGCGTGACCTTTATAGTCTATGACATGTTATTCTGAAGTAAAAGCTTCATGTCTGGCAAATTTCATCAAAATATGTTCATTAGTTTTAGTATGAAAGAGTAACGAACATGCTTACTTATGTATTATATATCCATCCACACAAACTTTATAATATTGGTAGGAAGGATAGGATGTAGGATTCTTTATAGGTATTGCAGTAAAATAAATATCACTACAATCATGTCGATATTGTACCAGACTTCAGAGTTTATTAGGTACAAGTGTAGCTTCCCTTAGGATGTCTTTTCATGTCCCTGTTTACATTCACCAGCTGCATGCATGCTGTGATTTTTCCAACATTAAGTATTCTCTGCGTGTCTGTATACAATGCATACAATTTTATTTCTCGTCTAGATTTGTTTTGCATTGTTCAATCTAGTGCAACTTGAATAATAATGTAAAGCGATGCTCCGAATATAAGATTCATAATTATATGAATCGCTATGAGAAACGCTATGAAAAACAACCCCTATTTACAAAATTTGAAAATCACATGCTTATTTATCCAGATAGTATGGAGAATTCCTAAACAACTTAGAAATGCTCATACATTTTTAAGTTGGACTGACAACACCTATATTTATGGCATTTCGCTTAACTGTAGCAATAATAACTGTTATTAGGCCTAGTCGATATTTCAATCTACCTATTTAAAGGTACCCTGAAACACGTTGGTTCAATACTTTCAAGGTTCTAGCTTCAAAACTACCTATATTGACATAATACTCGACTCGGTAGGTACCTGCGACACTAAGTATATTTTTGGTCAATAATCCTTCATTGTGCTATAGAATTTGGTCAAGACGACCCAAAGATAAAGCGCAAGGGCACTACATAACTTTTCTTTACGCGTTTGTCGTTTTTTTTTTACATAATTGAGAAGAGCAGGTCTGGACTCCACCAAAACGGAGATGAGACGAGCGGAGAGTAGATGTTTTTAACAACCAATAGAATTTCGTTACTCACACATCAGCGGAGACGAGATGTGTGAATAACCATAGCCATGTAAAGAGGTGGCAGCACATTTGTGCGCCATGCGAGAAGAACGAAATGAATTTTGAATTCTTTACGAAATCTCGCATACCGATCCGTGCCAAATCTGGCGAATCTCCGGATAAATTTAGTACCTAGGTATATTGGAGATCGGCACGGTCTGGCACGGTTGATTTTTCCGGACGACGCTGACGATAAATATGCATTCAATGGTATACTCGTATGTGCATCCTTAGCACAATAGCTTAACAGCGTTTTAAGACAAGTTTAGTGAGACCTATTATATTCGTGAAAACACCTTGGAATAGAAATATATAGGTAGATCTGCCGATTTGACATAACATGTATAGGGTGATTTTCGTTGCCACCCTTAACGAAGGGTACGTATACTCTATACATCAAATAAAGTAAGTTTATGCCAAGAAAAATGCGGGGAAAAAAAAAAAAATAATTACATGATCGGGCGAAATTCATAGTGTCCAGTGTTATACTAGTTTTATCATAGACAGATATTAATTATTTCTCGTGAAAAAATCTTGCTACGCGCGTCTATGTGCATTTATGCAGAAAAATGCAGTCTATTTACTCAACTTTGGACCGTAATATCTTGGAAACTAGACACTTCCCAGGTATGCTTCCATGGAGAAAAATGATCGTGATGATGAGGAGATTCCGTAGTTTTCGGGAACGTTGACAACCAAAAATCATCCTGTATATCGAAAAGTTTTGGCAGTAGCCTTGTGGCGTGTCCTGCCTGGGGGAGGTCTACGTCCAGCAGTAGCCTGCGAGAGGCTGATGTATGTATGTGTGATATCACGTGTCAATCCCATACTTTATTATGGGTTTAGCTTAAAATACCCTAAATAAAGTCACGCCCATCCCCTAAAGAGGTTGGACAGAAATGTATAATTTACATGCCCACTTTTCACGAGTAAGCCTATTAAGACCCACATGGTAAGAGATAAACCTACCGCCGTTTTTCGGGAACAAATTCTGGCTACCAGTAACGAATCCGATGGGAAATGTTACTGAGTCATTCTATTTAGGTATTATAAGCGTTTATTTTAGCGTCAGAGCCTTGTACGTTAAACAGCACAACAGGGTGCCAAAATATCATGCGTAAATAATACGATAATTTTCTCTAGTTAGGAGGCAGATCATCATCATCATCAGCCTATTGCAGTCCACTGCTGGACGTAGGCTTCCCCCAGGGTACGCCAAAATACTGCCATGGGGGGTATTTGCCCATAGTCACCACGCCGGGCAGGCGGGTTGGTGACCGACAATAGGAGGCAGATTTATACCTACATATTATCTATATGTGTGCTGTAGTTGTTTCTATCAGAACGTTAATTAACTGATCGGTTTGCTAGAAGAAAGTTCTAATACCACTTTCACATTTATTAATTTCTATTTTATTTCCGGTTTGTTTAACTAGGGTTTCCTCTGAACTCTCAAGAGCAGGAGAGCAAGATTGTTTTCATATTGAGTTTAGCGGCACTACCTTTTTACCACATATAACGGAAACAATTAATTTTTAAAGGTTCAGGTTAATCTGTTATTGGCATTATAACTGCGCAATTAACAGCGTTTTTTGCTATTATAAATAAATATGTTGGTATGTTGATCAAAGTTTGGATAGTAATTTTATTTAGAAAAAATATCTCTTTTATGGAAATAATTAAGTAGCAAGAAGTTGATCTAACGCTATCCGACTGGAAAGCACACGTAAATAAGCTATCAGCACCCAAAAATTCGTATGAATATTTATCCTTAACCTAATTCATCATTTTCGTACTGACGACTTGTTTTAGATAAAACGTTAACGCTCGAAGCTTTTAAAGTGATTGGAAGGCATCTGCGAGAGGTATTAGCGAAAACATTGAAGAGAGTAATTAATCATGATTTCATTTTGCCCGCATGCACTTCCTGGCAATTTTTCGTGGTTTCGTAAAATATACTTGCGCAAATCTCAGTTTCTCAGAAGCTCAGATATAGGGATAAAAAGGAAGGAATATTGTATTGTGTGAATTCTGAGCAGTTATAATCTTAACATAAAAATAGGTAGATAGTTCTTTACGGCACGTAATAGATAAAAGGTTTTTAGTCTAGCTTGGTTTTTGTTAACCAGACTGAAGCATTAAATGATGTGTAAACAATTACATTTTGAAAACTCGCTGATTTCAGTGAGCCGGAGAATTCAGGTCATAGTTTTAGATGAAAAAAAAAATGAAATTTTTGGTCAAGTTGTTTCACGTTATTTAAAAATTGATAAAGAAATTCCGATATTTTTTTTTACTGTTAATTGGTTTTTGCTAATATCGATATCACTAAAAATTTAAAAAATATAACCGTTATTACCTATATATTGCGAATTCTATATAAGGATTAAAATTCTACGTATCTTAAATAAATGATTTCCAAAATTAACAATGTTTGCTTGATATGTCCTTAAATGTTATTACATAATCAGATTATATTATAACATTAAACGACCTGATATGGCAGCATGTTTAACATAATATTCAAAGGTGAAATTCTACCGACAATATTGATATTGAATATTTACCTTAAATCTGGGATATAAAAATGTCGGGGTGGGAAGTCAATCAGGAAAACATTCATATGTGAAACGTGACGTGAAGTTCTGACGCGCCCGTACTTCACTTAATAGGGGTATAAAATATTATTATGGCTTATAGCATAGTATTTTTATTACACCAATTCTAAAGTACCTAGTATTATTAACTCTAAAGTAATATACCAGTAAAAGCAATATTTATATTGGGTGATTGTGGTAAGAAAATACGTGAGCATTTCAAGTAAGAAACTGGAGAAAAGAAAGTAAACCTAATAAGGGATAGATGTATTTATAGGATTTTATTGGTTTAAGCTTTCTCGTTTAGGTTATCATATTATATTGACAATGGAATGATATATGGAATGAATTTGGCATAAAAATTTAGAATATCGATATAAGTACCTAAAAAGTGACAGGTTCAAATACAGACAATGAAAAATTAAGGCCACAAAGTGCGTACACAATTTAGCAAGACTCTACATTTACGCATCATACTTTCGCTGGAAACCAAAAGAAATATATTATCCTTTTCTCAAAATCCAAGAATAACAAGACAGAATGTAATACCGCCGTGAATTATTGCCTAGACGATTTATATGCTAATTGAAATCACTTTAGGGCGGGAAAAAGCCTATAAAACTGGTAGTAAAGTTGGTTTATTGTGTAAATCTGCTTTAGAGGTTGCAAACCTGGAATTTGTTGGCATTTTGGAATGAAAAGTCAGTAAAGTTCACGTATTCTGTTACCGGTAGAATACAAAATGCTTTTAATGGATCGCGAGTTGGTTTATGTTTTTTAACGGAAATTACGGTTGTTAAATTGTTACATTATTTTGTTACGTTTTATAGGTGATAGGAGATGTTATTGCGGTGCATTGTCCTAGTTTGATAAGTTTATATTTTATCAACTAATGTTTCTGGATACTTTTAATTTATAGTAAACCATTAGACTCCTGCAATTACGTTCACGTTAACTATGTTTTATTTTCGTCTATATTATATTAAAGCCTATATTTTGTTATGATATACCTATAAGCTATACAATTGGCAAGTTACATCAAAACCAGTTCCGTAGTTTAGGTGTGAAAGAGTATGAAAAATGCTCAGGTTTGAACTATATATACTAAAACATTACAGGGAAAATGAGTCTTGCATCAAGTAACTTCTGACCTACTAAAATATACAAAAAGTCGTTACATTTCCCTGCATTCGTGGCAAAAATATACCTTTTTCTTTATATGCGTAGCTCTCAAAGCTTTTATTATATTATAAAACTAGTGGCCGCCCGCGACTCCGTCCGCGTGGACTACAGAAAAAACAAAATGTCGAAATTATCCGGGATAAAAACATTTTCCCGGGATAAAAAGTAGCCTATATTAGTTAAGTGGGACCGTCACAATATATTCCTGAAAACTGCATCGAAATCGGTTCAGCCGTTTCTAAGATTAGCGTGCACAAACGCACAGACAAACCGACAAACAGACAAAAATTACAAAAATCATTCTTTTGGGTACTATTGCGTTGATAAAGGACTCCTATAATATTTTTTCTCGTATATCTTCCATGTACAGACAGCGACCCGTTACATTTTTATTATATGTTTAGATTATTAATAAAGAAATGGAAAAATTCTTCACCCAGGTGGGAATCTCTGGGAAGACAGTGCTCTTACCACTGAGTTACCAGGTCAATTACTCGGATGACGAATTTTACCATCTCTTTTTTTTTTAAATTACATTATTGGCAACGTTATTTTTTCATCCCGATAGCTATACACAAACCAAATCTCGTCAAACAAAGCTGAATCCCTCAGCACAATGTTTTAATGATAACTTTTATTATATATTTCGTATGTACGAGTATGCCTTTCATATGATTTTATACGAGTAAGTACAGCTTCTTGCAAGAAATCGTAATTTGTAGTCGACTTATTGCATTTTTTATTTGATGATGTGAAAACCTATTTTTAAATACATATTTATCAACAAGAATGTCTAAAAATAACAATTACACTGGTGGACGAAAGTTCCAAGGATCGATTCCTGGCTATTACTGATTCTACTGCAGGTTGTAATTATTTCATGATGGTAAATGTGGCTGATCTTGCTATTCGGCTATCTCATTTTTGGGATACAGCCGTATATAGGTATAATGGTCGATAATGACCGTCACACTTAAAGTTAGACAGGTCTATCCCTCTCCATTCGTAACATAAATGGCTGCGCCAGAATGTGACAGGTAGGACTAATTTTAAGTTTAGATTTAAGTGACGGTGACGGTCATTATCGACATTATTATACATGTATAGAAGACAAGAATAATAATTTGGAAAAACTATTAGACTATTATATATTTTTTTTCGATGTATTCATGCTATCAAATATTAACGTAATATAAGAGTGATTTTAATAATAAGAAAAACGATTACAGTGAGCGTTTGGAGTTATTCTGATTACTCCACTACAGTTACCATTAGCACGGCCGCTGTTATTCCTAGTGGTGTAATAATAATGAATGAAGAATAAAGAGGATGTGGCCTACGCTTGTTCATAAGAAATAGTGCCGCTTTGCTCCGGTAGAATAGTAGACTGGTTAGGTTAGTTAATGATTTCATATAAAGCTGCGTAGTTCATATTGCGGTCACAGGTTAACAATATATGCGCCCTAATCTCAGTTTTAGGCTGCCTTTCCACCAAAGAACTGCTGGGCTACCGATGCGTAATATCTTCCAATCATATTTCTTATTCTTATTCTTTATTGCACATACACAAAAAGAAATATGGCATACAACATTAAAGAAGATATATTCCTTATGACGATGAATTTGGTGGGTTTCATTTTCAAGTGAAATCTCATGTAAATAATTCAAGGCTAGAGTTTGCTAGTATCAAATTATGACAATTGGACACCCAGCACCGGTATGATGAATTTGGTGAGAGCGAGATGTCTTACTTTTAAACGTCAAATTCACAGAGCTATTAATAACTAGATAACCTAAGTGGATGTATTTTGCATGTAAAAAATAGACTTAAGAATTAGAATAGACACTCGTTTTCGAGCCTGGACTAAAGGAATTAGGGCTGATAGAAGTGGTTTGCAATCCCTTTTTACACACCAAGTAGAAACACTTGTCTTGTCTAGTTATTACTTAGCTCTGTGGATTTGACGTTTAAAAGTGAGACATCTCGCTCTTACCAAATTCATCATACCGGTGCAGCTTTATATTTTTATTTATCATGCCATACTTTGAGCGCTGTCACTGAATCTAGTAATCATTTAATCTAAGCAGTAGTGTTCAAGATAGTGTATTACAGGTGCAGTCTGCGTCGACCAAAGTGTGACGCGTCTCTTGTTTGTAACATACAATATACATTGATTTTCACACCTCCTCTTAGTACAGTCTCCATGGTAATAACCATATCTTTTTGGCCACACAGCTGCGGTATACTGCTGCGTGCCCCTTATACCAGTTATAGCCCACAATGACCGCATCTTCCACACTCGCGACCAAACTCCGCGGTTCTAAGGCTCAGTACAAATGTGTTATCGAATTTCACAGAAAAGGTTAACAGTTTGTAGAAGTAGGTACATAATACTCGTAGTTAAGATGCTAGAAAATTTTGTTTCTCGGCAATGAAGTAGGTATAGGTAGAATAAAAATAGGCATGGACTACCAAAATTAAAAGTTGTATATTATCAAAGAAAAGTTTAATTTTTTCAATGGTATTTTTTAATCCTCATGGCTATTTGAAAAATCGTTATTGTTTTATTTGAAAACATTTTCAGATTGAAATTGTGGTCGAGTCTTTCAAGCATTTAGTACCTACAATGTCGTCTAGTGAGCTTGATTGTCACAAGTCTGTACACAGCTTTATTATTTAGGTGTCAAGGATTGTTTAACATAAGATTCCCTTATTTCCTACCTGCGAAGAGTATTGGAGGAATTTCGGCGTGTGTAGGTACATATATATATATTGCTATTTTATTTTTGTGCGTCCTTTTATATGCGTCCACGAACACTGATAAATACGACTACAAGTATGTAAGTGTTTGTTATTTATAAATAAATATTATTTCCAAGGTACACCTACCTACTTGCCAATGAAAGATGGTTTCCAAAAGCGCTGATGGCTTGCTTTTTTTTAGCTATTTTGCATTGTTTTTGCATTTATACAGTAACAGTTCGACACATTCAGTTGTTGTTCTTTTCAGGGGAGTTTCCTTGCATGGAAGAGATGTAAATATTCAAGTTCTTTTTAACACTTCGCTGTACTACTAATATTGTAGATTGAGTATCTTAATGAACAATCCGTCATTAAGTCTATTAAATATCTCATAAGCAGGTAGAGAACTACGTTTCTAAACTTACACAGAGCCGGTTTTGGGAGAACATGCTCCAAGCATTTTGCAAGTGGCGGCAAACTGGCAACAAACATACCTACAACTAACTGGTAGAAATATACATAATAATAACTCTACCATTTTAGTAAATATAAAGCTACGTGTGAATTGTTGAAATAAGTTATATTATGATCTATATCTATACATATAATAAAAATGTAACGGGTCTCTGTCTGTACATGGAAGATATATGAGAAAAAACATTATAGGAGACCTCCATCAACGCAATAGTACCCAGAAGAATGTTTTTTGGAATTTTTGACTGTTTGTCTGTTTGCCGGCTTTTCTGTGCGTTTGTGCACGCTAATTTCATAAACGGCTGAACCGATTTCGATGCAGTTTTGAGGAATATATTGTGTCAGGTCAGGTCCCACTTAACATATAGGCTACTTTTTATCCTGGGAAAATGTTTTTCGATATTTTGTTTTTTCTGTAGTCCACGCGGACGGAATCGCGGGCGTCCGCTAGTCTAGAATATGTTTTTATAGTTTACATACAATATGTACATATACAATATATATTTAACATAGACACGGCTGTGTACTCGAGATGGATTAACCTGAACTGCAGGATCTATGTTGAACAAGGAAAGATAACATCGGGTAGCATTCAGACCTTTGGAAAAATTGGCCCTGAATATAATCATCTTAATATAGATATAGGAATACTCGTTGTATTGAAGCTATTTATATACCGGATAGATATTAATAAGCCTTGCCATGTAATTAATTTTGAGTTCAAAGTAAATGGGGCAAATTGGGCCTTATGATTATAAAAGATTGGGCCTTATGTCATATGGTTTGAGATTCAAAAACACATTAGAATATAGAATATTTCCAATTCGAAATTGCCGGGAAATATGGAAACGACCGAACTTAAAAGGCATGCCTCGTAATGTGCCTCCCCTACCTAATTATTACCAGCAGGCCTATTGGCTATCTTTTTTGACAGTTCTAGTGATGGAATGGAAACTCAACAACTGGAAGTGGCATAATGCCTTATCTGAAGAATGGTAACACACACATACTTGTCACTTCCAGTTCAATAAGTTTCAATGAGTGATCATGACTATGAACTGTCAAAAAAGATAGCCAATACGGGGGCTGGTGTATTTTCGATACCGTCACTAGAGAAGATACACATGTACAATTTTGGACATAAAGGTTTATTTTCCAACCATTGAGATGGTATATATGGTCAATAATATCGCCATACCTACTCGTTGAAGAAAAGGCTAATGATATAATGTAGGAAGAAATTGGAGATTCAAAATCAAATATTTATTTATTATAAAATTATTAATAAATATAATTTACTTAAATTAATTAACTTAAATATTTATTTACTTTATGTCCATTGCCCGTATTTTCCAGAGAAATTATCATTTTCATTTCAAGTATGAATTTAGGGGACAGGTTCTCTCTAATGGTCTATTTTAGCATTTCGCTCAACACCCTCTCCTGTTACACCTGTATATTAAAATACCCCATAAGGTGGGCTAACTAAGCAATCGTAGCACATTGTCGAAAGCTTGCGTGCTCGGTTTCATTACAAGGAGCTAGGTGTTACCTCGTACCGCGCCTATTCCCCTATAAGGAGCCGTGTACACTGTACTCGTACAATATTATTTTGGCCAATGTACTAGATTCATCATCAAGTTTTTCTTTGAACTTCTAAGTAGATGAACGAAACTGAATGTGGCATTCATGTTTTTACGTAGACTCAGATTTAATTTTCCCCTCAAAGAAAATATGTCTAAATCACTGGAAGAGGTAACACGGAGTATTTCGTTCCGTCAGGCGACGAGGCACAACTTATCACTTATATTTTACATCTAGCCACGCCATGCTAATGACTGGAAGGTTTTGTTTCGTGATCCTGCAATTTGTGACTACCCAATTTTGAAAACACAGCCGTGAGAATTGGAAATTTTAACTTCCGAATAGTGACGCCTGATACAATTAAATATATATTTTTCATCATAAAATCGTCGCCAGCCAATTGCAGTCCACTGCTGGACGCAGGCCTCCCCCAGAGCACGGCCTTTGGGGGTTTTTGCCCATAGTCACCACGCTGGGCAGGCGGGTTGATGACCGCAGTCTGATTTTTGGACTATGTTGCCAGCACGGGAGCCTCCCGGAAACTCTTAATCGCGTAGTACGATACCCACGCGCAGGCATGAGGTGGTACAAATTCTACTCTGCCGGCACCAGGCGGCTTATATTAGGTATTATAATATAACTTAACCTTATAATGTTCGTGATTGGTATCCCTTGTTTGCCCACAAGTGTGTACACGCCTTATTAGGCACGCACCGGGCGGAGGCGTCGATCGCGTGCGTCCCCGAACTATTCATACTGAGCCTTTGATGTAATCTCTATGAAGTGGCATAAAAGAAGTAATTAAAAATGCTTTTCGAGATTCTTTGCACGCAATTACTTTTTGTGACAAATGACACTGGTTTCTGTAATAATTGTAATTTAGAATGCATGCTCGTGAGGCATTTTGCTTGATTGTTTGATATAGAATGAGCAATTCATACAGGACTTTTGCACTACAAACAACAACGGGGTTAGTAAGATAACGAATTCTCAAACGCAGTAGTCCTTTCGACATATAAGCGCAGTTATTAAGGGAAGAAAATCCACTTCAAAAAGGTCTTCATGTAAATGCAGCATTGAAATTAAATCCTTAATTTGCAAGGTAAAGCGAAATCAAACAAAATTAGCTTCAATGCTGTAAAGTCGAGTGCGAGTGAGAGAGCATGATGTGCGAGACTGAGAGAGAGTTATGCTTCGCGGGCAGTGCACTAATTGGGCGTTAAAGTAAATATTTAAAAAGGAGAGCAGAAACGTGGGGTTTCAACATTTTCAATTGCGTCAATTAAGACTGCCGGCAGGGATTTATAAAGGCTCCTACACACTATGCCGTCGGCACGGCGGCAGTTTGTCATGGTCGTGTGACAAATATTGCCTTGACAAAATGTCGCCGGTCTCGTCGACAGCAAAGTTGACCCTATGCCGCAAGCATACCTAGTATAGGTTAGTGTATGTATGTAGGTTGTAAGTGGGTTCGACCAATACCATAAGACCTAAAGTCAAGCTATTTAACAAACGCTTTGACGCTAATTAGCTCATAATACCTATTCAGAATGACTCGGAAGCATTTTCCATTGGATTCGATACCGGTCGCTTGATTGTATTTGTGCCCAAAATGAGGCGGCAGGCTCATCCCTTACCACGAGTGACTTAATAGGCTAACTGGTGAAAACTGGGTTTGTAATTTATACACTTCTGCCCAACCTGTTAGGGGGATAATGGGCATAAATAAATGTATGTATGTATACCTAGTATGCAGGGAGCTTTAGGAAAAGCTTTTCTGTCATACAATGTCCAATAATAAATGGTTTCGTTTCTTTTACGTTACACAGAATAATACACAGTTAATTAATACAGTTTTTTCTTTAAAATTCATGATAAGTGGTTAAATTTTTGCATAACAATTAACTACAGCTGTTTTTATTTCGTAACGGTATTTTATGGTTTTTGCGGCCTCGCTTCATTTGTGTTTTTGAAATATTATGTAGAATAAGTTTTTTTAAGATCTGCGACAATATTGGACGCAGTTCAAAAAATCGGCTCTTACTAATCTTACAATCGTCCTTATAACCTCGACTTTATTTTACGACAGCATAGAGAAACTAGTTTATGTATGTTATAATAACGGCGATTCTGGCAGTCACAACTTATTCTTAAACGTAATTAAACCTAAAAAATTAGGTTTAAGCATGTCAAAAGCTATTCTGGCAGTCACTTTTCTGACAGGTGGCAACTAATTTTTTCTTTGTTTAGTTTATCCCGATGGAAAGGCAAGGGGAACTAAGCCCATACAGCCATTGTCTTTAGTAAATGATTTCTGAATTTATGATGGATGATAATGATGATGGATGATAAATGGAAACGTCGGAAAAATCCAAGAACAAGTGTAAAATAAGTACAAATGAAAAATTATTGCAGAGACAACTTACATGAGCCCATGAAGAGATGGTATTCCGACTAAAGTTTTACTCAGCTTACCTGCATATAAAACCATGCATACGCACTAGATTCACATCACAAGCAAACAAAATATAACTTATTTACCAGAAAACATTACTTTACGGACACATGCAAACCATTTACAAATAAATTTTGATTTTCACAAGATAATTACACCCACTCCCTTCCATTTTTTTTTTTTAGTTTATCCCGAAGGAAAGGCAAGGGGAACTAAGCCCATACAGCCTAATCATTGTTTAGTAAAATGTATTCTGAATTTATGATGAATGACAATGATGATGAATGGAAACGTCGGGAAAATCCTCAAGAACAAGTGTAAAGTTAGTCAAAATGAAAAATTATTGCAGAAACCATGCGCCCATGAAGAGATCGTAATCCGGCTAAAGTTTTACTCGGCTTACCTGCGTATAAAACCATGCACACGCACTAGATTCACACCACAAGTAATCAAAATATAACTTATCTACCAGAAAACATCACCTTACGGACACATGCAAGCCATTTACAAATAATTTTTGATTTTCACAAGAAAATTACACCTGCACCCTTCCAGCTTTTCCCGCCGAATCACCCCACTCCCTTCCATCTTTTCCCGCCGAATCCAGGTGGCAACTAATTTTCTTTATTTTTTTTATATTTTTTTTTTTAGTTTATCCCGAAGGAAAGGCAAGGGGAACTAAGCCCATACAGCCATTGTCTTTAGTAAATGATTTCTGAATTTATGATGGATGATAATGATGATGATGAATGGAAACGCCGGGAAAATCCTCAAGAAGAAGATGGATGACTGATATAACCTGATGCGGGATCAGTGATAAGTGTTATATCCGGACCGCTTAGACTCCATAGCTTATACTAGTTAGTAACCCCGGTCTAAGTCATTACCCTTCGCTGTCGAACTCTTTGATGGTGTTCGTCGTTTCGCCCTGCTGCGAATTGATTTCCATTTACATACAAAACGTTTTACCGCGATTACTTTGTTCGAACGTTTATTACTTCACCAATGGCTCGTGAAAAGATACCATTTCGAATAATAGCAATTTTCGCTGTTTTTTTCGGGTAATTGATATTTTAATGTAATTGTTTGGTCACAGTGCATTTAGTCTTTTATTGCGTGTGTTAATTGTATGTAATGGATATGCGCTGGTTACAATTAAGCTAATTTTATTTGTATTTATTTTTGGATTGTATGTGAGTTTTGCAAGTATTTACAGTGTTAATCCATAAAAACCATTAATAAAACTATTTACCTATAGGTACGATGATATATATTTTTTTATACTAATAAGATAACGTGAATTCAATAAGAGAGAATAAAGAGATGGTCAAATTCGTCATCCGAGTTAATTGACCCGGTAGCTCAGTTGGTGAGAGCACAGCACGGAATGCGAGAGGTCGTGGGTTCGAGTCCCATTCAATGATTTTTTTTAATTTTTTATAAAACATATTTATAATTCAATAAGTATGTAATTCTAGTGATTTTTCTAACTGGTTACCGCTATTGGTGACTGGCTACGATCCGTTTTAAAATACTCGTACAAACACTAAAATAGTAGAATTAATTGTACACACAAAAAAATAATAATTACAGGATAAAATAAGAGATGCATGTACAATGGTAGCTTGTCTATAGGTACCTATACTAGTATAATATACAAATATTATTTATCATGTATGTTATATTTTTCGATGCCATTAGAGGACTTACCGTGATTATAGACAATTAATAAATACAATTCTTATAAGGGCAGCAAATTAACATTGAATATTAAATCTATGCCTATAAAATTCAATATTAAATCCATTGCAACTTTGTCGCTGACAAATTGCCATCAATCTACTGTAAATTGGGCTGTGTTCAAATGGGTGTAACCGGGGAATTCAGTTTTATTCGAACGAATAACGTCATAGTAGGTAAAAACAAATAAGTAAACATTTTCATTTGAATCTCATTGGGTGCGGCTTATGTTCAACAGTTGACTTCCTGTAGTCAAAGAATTAAAAAATGATGAAACATCTTCATAACATCATGAACTGTCGCTAACGCAAGATTTGAAATCATAAATCAGTAGTACGACGTATATATTAATAGATAGTGCTAATTATGTATCGATTTTTTACGATTACACACATACGAGTATACACATCAATCATTATTACAATCCGATGCTGGACGTAGGCCTCCCTTATAGCATGCTACGAGACTACTGCCATAGCGGATGGCAAGTGGGGATTTTGATTGATAGTCATTACGATTATCATTCACTTCATTCGTACAATGCTCTGATTAATTTTCTAGTTCAAATAATTCCATGCCATAGAGTATTGCTAAAGTAAACAACTTCTGTGTTTTTACTCTGGCCTTGCATTGAGTTTTATTTGTATAAACAACGTGTCCGCAAATTGTATGTGATTTATCAGATTTTTTTGTCATCAGCCCTCGTGAGTGACAAGTAGCAATGGAATGGGACACGAGTGTACGTGTTTCGAATAGTATTTCTACTTTTTTCAATTGACCTGTCCAAAAACCTGATCCAGGTTTTCAATAGAAAACAGTTGCTTCTCCTTTGGTGTATATCCCAAAAGTCGACGGAACTTAGGGACGTTCTCTCTGTCGTTCGACTTGTGACTGATCTTTACAGTCATTGTTATTTTTCGGCTGGCGACAAAACTTTGGACTCCTTATTGTTATCCCTAACATATTTAACAAATTTAATATTAAACTATGTCCAGCTATAAACGGAACTCGTACAGAACTGCCAATATCCGCTTTGAAAAACAAGGGCCCAAGCGGAATTCTAGAAAACTTAGTCCACAAAAACATCGCTATAAAACTACTTCAGCGCAGTGCTCACTTTTGTTGTCGTTTCGAAGGAAATACGAATATTTCCGAGCAAATTGCGGTAAGTGGAAGGGAGGGGGGGGTATTAACCCGATGGAGAATTGAGGAAAAAATCTATTTGGGAATACTCTTGATTTTGATGTCAGATAAGAGGAACATGGTATTTTGTATGTCGATGCCTAAAGAGCTATGTTTTTTGCACGCGATCTTTAGGTAAATGCTTAATGAAATGGAAGAGGTATGATGGAAAAACGTGGTTGTTTTTAGGCTGGGCACACACGTCATGGACAATTAATAAGTAGTCACTTTAAGTTTTTGAGTTACAAAATAATTATATTACTAAATACAGATACTGTATAGGTAGTCGACAATAGAAATGTAAACCTAGGCATAGAGGAATCTAATTCCTATGTCCTAGGTTAAGGAATCACTCAAAATAAATCACACTATGAGTGAAAACATCGCACGTCCTTATAGTACCTAATTGTAATACCTTTCCACCTGGAAATCTATTCCTAGGGTAAAAATATTCCACTTTAGGTACTCTGTCACTTCACAGCAAAACAACCATAATCACAATATAAAAGCAGTTTTATAATATCAAATTCTATATATGAAAAACACATGGCCATAAAATAGTTAATAAATTATTGGAGAATCAAATAAAGAGACATCAAAATCACGCATAGGCTAATATTCATAGAGATCGTTTACGCTTTTGTTATTAGCACAAATTTATTTATCGTTTCGTAAAACCATGCATCTTATTAACAAGATGTAATTGTCATTAATATGGACTTTATTCAAGTTAGGTAAATAGGGACTGCAAATTTCCACTAATCTAGTACGTTCTGTGGTCCCCAATGGGACGTGAGGTAATGTATGTATTAAACTATATTAATGCATCAATAGTACATTATGTTATGTTAAAAGTGAGCTAAGTTGGTTGTTACGCACGAGGCTTGGTTGTAAAAGCCGAGTGTAGTACTCGTAATTACCAAAGCTCCCGTGTGTCATACGAACTTTTTCAACACGTAATTGTGAGTAAACAAAAGTCATACAAATGGGGAATACCTATTTTATTTATTGAAACAGTTAGGTACTTACATACTAAAAATTTTAAAATACTCATTACCTCAGTAAGTATTTATCTTTTTAGCAATAATAACTAAACCTACGTTAAAAAAAAAAAAAAAAAAAACTGGGCTTGTGACCTACAAAATTAAAATTTACAAAGCTAGAACACTCCTTTTCCACCGCGGCAATGCCCAAAAGGCTTGGCAGCGTTGCCCCGCTGGATAAGGCTTACTTATTGACCAAAAAATTGAGCCAGCCCTCTGGTCAGTGAAGACCAACCTTATTTGAAATATTTTAAAAAGGTTGTGGGCTCCTGGACCCCATGGCCCCATGGTTTCAACCCCAAACCTAATAGGTAGTCAGCATTTTGTGCTTTTTGCGTCGTACATCTAGAGGTTTTCAGAAAGTCGGAAATATCTTCATTGGCCGCAGAGCCACTTAAATTAAGTAGGTATTGCCTGGGAGATGGGACGTGCTAGGTTCAACGTACGTAATAACAAAAAATCCACGAACAAACAAAATGAAAATGGCGCGCCGAACTCATTTTTTTATTAGACAAAGGAGGCACAGAAATAACAGACTACATATACGTTTTAAGAAAAATTATTAAATTGGAATAAAAATGTAAGTATGTGCCCATAGTGCAGATAAATGTAATTTTTTGAAATAAAGTAAATGATTTACCGTAAAGAAAATGGAAAAAATTCTTCACCCGAGTGGGAATCGAACCCACGACCACTGCAAACCGTGCCAGCCGCTATAACCACTAAGCCACCGGGTCAATTACTCGGATGACGAATTTTACCATCTCTTTTCTTAATTACATATTGGCAACGTTATTCTTCATCCCGATAGCTATACACTAGCCAAATCTCGGCAAACAAAGCTGAATCTCTCAGCACAATGTTTAAATATGAAACGATCAACCATGTCCTAACGGATTATATTAATGGAGAAGTGTTTTTATAAATTTATCTTAGGCAAGATATTATATATTATAAAATTATTAATAAAGAAAATGGAATAAATTCTTCACCCGAGTGGGAATCGAACCCACAACCACTGCAAACCGTGCCAGTCGCTATAACCACTAAGCCACCGGGTAAACAAATAAGTCAGTATTATGCTGTATTATCTATGGTTACTAGGTCGCTACCCGCAATCACGGTATTGTAAGATTATATTCGGCGTTTTTTAGAAATTCAATTATACCTATGTTCGGGTCGTGTGTAATCATATTTTCGTACATTTTCCTGCATGATATTGTAATGGTGGTCACGTAGCATGTGCGAAAACCGGGAAGTGTAAGCTTCCTTTGAAAGATTTATTTCACGAACTCAACGGCGAATAAAATGACGACGCATGTGTATCATATTATAAAACTGGAGAAAAACCTTGAAATTCATTTTGTTTTTTTAGATACATACATACACACAGCTGCAACCTCAAAATAAGATAGCCAGAACTGCAGGATCATAAAGGAGATACCACAGCCACATTTAGAATAACGGGGAAGATTTAGATGACCAGTGACGAGTTGCTAAATTATCGGCTAATGTTTATGCTTTTTTTTTGTAAATGTATAAGTTGCAGTAAATAATTATACAAGGATTCTATAATACTTAAGATAACTCAAGAGTTTCTCATCTAGCACAAAAAAGACAACTATAACCCTTAACCTTTAACTACACAGACGACTACCAAAGCAGTACAGCCGTCTGATGTTCGAGATCCGTACAAAGAGATTAATAGCTCTCGAGCACCATCGAGGATGGGCCTCTTCAACTCAGCCGTTTGGCCCTTACACTAAAAGATGAGCCTGGAAGGTATGTCTTCTATATTTGTGTGTCTATGTGTGTAGGTGGTATACAAACTTAGACACAGGTAGGCTATCTTTGGATCGTTAAAAATAAGAGATACGTCAAATTGTAGTCCTTTGATATCATAAATTCATCGACGCGATGACGACGTCACCTCATCTATGTATGAATGCAAATTGCTGTCTGTCTGTTCGTTGCCTTTTCATAATTGGAGTTTTTGGTATGGCATCATACCTGTTAACAAATTCAAAAAAGAGAAAAGCAAATTTTTTTTAACCTAAATAATTGAGTTACATTACATATCTTTTGTACTCGGCGTAGATGAAGGTGTAGAGGATGGAAGGGAACAGCTAGTGATTCGTATTATTATCAGGATTATCTATAGCATAATATATTTTTCTGCTAATAAAACTTTAGAAACTGTGTACGATATAACTACATAATGTTATATCACTCATACAGTCTGCAAATATACTTACGATATATAATGATACATATATACGACAATGTACCCGAAATGGGGTAGTCAAAACTGCAAGATGATAAAGGAGATCTTCCAACGACGTTTTAGCATATTGGAGACAGATGTAAATTATCAGTGACAAGTTGCTAGCTTATCGCCTGAGAGAATGCCCGAGTTGCTTAGTTGACTCTTAAGACATACACGAAAAGAGACTACGGCAGCTGTCCGCAAACAATAGCTTATAATAACATAGTAGCATAAAATATTAAAGTGAAATCACTGAACATCCGTAAAACCTGAAGATAAATAAAACCAGATTTAATGAAAACAACCAACGCGAACAAAAATATAACAAAAGCGGCCAATAAAGGGAATATACCTGGAATGCCGGATAAAACGTAACTCATTAACGTGTTCATTGTTCACGCCGAAATATTGTTTCGTCGATATCGTGAGTATCTGTGGGCACTCCGACTAATTTCCCTTGCCATTAGCTTGGTACATGTCGATCGTAATTTGCGGACTGCGGGACGGAAACTCAATCAATATGATGAGTTTATCATTGTATGAAATACGTGCGTGTGCGTGACGAGTATAGTGAGATTTAAGAGGGTGTTCCGAAACCTTTGAGAAAGACAACATTTTCAATCCAATTCTGTACTTTTTTGTTTTTATGAATTAACTATGACATGTTATGGAAAACTTTTTCCTTATCAAAAACATATAATAATACTTATTACATACATACATTTAATCACGCCTTTTTCCCTTACGGGGTAGATAGAGCACGAAGGGCCGATAGAACCACATGGTGCCACTTCTGACCAATTTTGAGGGTATAGTTGAGACGTACAAGTCCGGTTAGTAGTGACAGGTGGTCAGCCCATCACCTACAAAACACCAAGACGTATACAGTATGCTCGGGAAGAGAAGCAGCTGTAGTATTATACATTTTTTTTCACTCCCACAGCAGCATAGAAGATTGTACAGTATGCCCGGGAAGAGAATAATACTTATTAATGTTATATAATACCCGACATGTTTTGTGTAGACTCGTCAGAACCAATTTGTAACTTTATGTATTTGACAAAATATGGTTATCTTTTTCTCATATTTATTATTAATCACCTATTTCTTAACCCTGGTGAGGAATTTTTTCCATTTCTTTATTAATAATTTTATTTCTTATGGATAATCTTACGGTACCGTTGTGTTTATCGCTATAGACGAATATTTAGTTTACCTAAATTAGATTGTAATAACATCCTCTCTTTTTCAGATATTTGTGTTAAATCAAGCAATGTGGTGTCAATATGGGACGAAGTGGTAGTGGCATGGAGGTAAGTCTACATTTACACCATACTGTATTAGAGTATATCCGAAAGAGACTGAAAATATACAATCAATAAGCACGACACTTTATGTATTCAATAAATTGTGTTTTCCTAGAAAATATTCTAGAGTGATAAATCATCGATAATAACGTTATCTCGCTTAGAAATAAGAAAAATATTCAATGCTCGCACTGGGATTTTCGCAAAAACTAATGCCTGTTACAAAGAGCATTAATTTTTATGACATTAATGAAATAGCTGGCACGGGCCCCCGGGAAATGGGAGTAATACAGAAATATGAAGACTTTGCCTAGTAGTGAATATCTGAACTTTGATGCAAAAGTTAGTTTTAAGTGTTCATGAGCTATTTATTATCGATTACTATACATTTATAACTAGATCTAATCACCTTTATCCTACTAATCATAATAAAGCAAAGTATATACAAAATACACACCTACGTGCATTATCGCGCATGTCAAAAGAATGTACCTAATAGTAACTAAATAACTTTGACACCTCGGTATAGTAACATAACGTTATCACGCAAATAATGTGACTTTAGAAAATATATTTCATGTCCTTTTACAACTGCAAAAATTCCATTACTCATCTCTTCGTACCTTCTATTTGGGCATGAATGCGCTTGCACTGAGATACGACGCCGTAATGATAATGCCCAGTTTGAAAGGAACAAATATTATTATACTAAAAGGATAAAGCTTTATTTTATTTTAAAGTCAGTATAAAAAACCCTTTAGATTAACCTAGTAGCCGCCGCGACTCTATTCGCATAAAATAGAGAAAAAAATCCCTTTGTTTCCTATTCCGCTGAAAATTACGGGAAATACTTCGCAATGTTTATCTAGAGTTTAATACTACATTCCCTAGGCTATGGTTAGTGGTTAAAAAATTTCAGTTAATAAAAAAGTGACTGCGCTCTAGTTATTTAAAAAAGTTAATATTTATACGATTATATATCAAGGCTTTTTGTATTATTAAAAATAGTTTTATATTAATTCACTTACGTGTTAATTTGAGCATAAATATCAAGTAACAATCTCAGTAAAAAAAAAAACATCGGTAATAATTAAAGGAAATGAGAAACGGAAAACGTGTCCATTTTCCGTGATAACGTCACAACACTTACTGCTACCATTACTCATTTTATATATTAGTTTCTATCTTCCCTACTTGCTATAGCTATACCTATATATGTAGGTACTGGGTATATAAATCGCCCTATATGAGTTATGATTAATTATTTCTAACATTTTAAAATAATAATAATGAAATGAGAACTATTGATGTAAGTTACAAATTCTATGCGTAAACTATAATTGTGCTACTAGTTACAACAGTGTGCTAAAAGTTGACTATATATTAAATTACTTACATACATACATACATACATACCTATATAATCACGCCTTTATCCCTTACGGGGCAGGCAGAGCACCAAGGGCCGATAGAACCACATGGTCCCACTTCTGACCAATTTTGAGGGTATAGTTGAGATATACAAGTTCGGTTAGTAGTGACAGGTGGTCAGCCCAACGCCTACAAAACACCAAGACCCTCTTGTCCCTCTACTGACTTGTACAGTATGCCCGGGAAGAGAAGCAAATGTACGTTTTTTTTACACTCCCAGAGCAGCATAGAAGCAGCATTAAATTACTTATTTATATATTATATTAGATCTCATCTAATTTATTATGCCAACCAAAATAGCGCCATAAAACTTTACTAGTCACTTGCACTTTATTATAGACCTTCCTGTAAAGAACTGAAAATTGCTTAATTGTTTTTTTTATAAATATATATATAAGCGGTTATAAGCTATAAGCGGTTTTCGCTATAATATTTTCGTTGGAAACCAGAACAGATAGCAAAGAAGAGAGTTTGGAACTTGGAGTATCGTCGCCCGTTGTTAAAACTACGCTACACTTCGCTGTAAGCTCGAATCATGAGCGATAGCGAAAAGATTGTAATAATTTGTTATGTACTTTCTCGGAGATAAATTATTGGATAGTTGTCTCTTGCTATGTACAGAATGTTTTTTGGTCGTCAACTTTTCCGAAAACTACAGAATCTCCTCATAATCACGTTCATTTTTCTTCATGGAAGCATACCTGGGAAGTGTCTGGCTCCCAAGATATTAGGGTCCAAAGTTGAGTAAATAGACTGCGTTTTTATGCATAAATGCACAATGACGCGCTTAGCAAGATTTATTCTTAGCTGGACTAAACAAAAAAAACTAGCATAAACACTGGAGACTATAAATTTCAACCTTTCAAGATTAAAAAAAAATTACATCATCTCCCAGCATTTTTTTGGCTTACTTTATTTGATGTATAGAGTACGTACCCTTTCTAGATCACTAAACAACTATTCCTTCGATTTAACTGTAATTTCACTAAAGATAGGACACATCGTAACCGTTGAATAAGCGTTTATAAATCTGAACAACGGGCAGTTAAAAATACGTTTTCCCAGCAATTAATGTCTTCATTTTATCGCCGTATTCCATAACTTGTAGTATATTAAAACTACGTTGCATCTGTGTTTCTTGTCCCAGTACAGTTTTATAACTAGGGCTTCGGGATGTTGTACTGACAAGCTCTGTTCTAGATTATTTTGTATCACTTTTTTAGGCTTCGTATTCTGAACACAAGTGTAGGTATATTATGTTTAGTTTTCTATTTTGTTATCGAGTAAATCTTTTTCCTATCAAATATCATAACGCCGTAGCTTTATAATGTAGGATGTGTATGAAGATTTTAATTATGTTTTTAAATTTTATTTGATAGGATTTGATATGTGCTTTAAGTGAGTGCTCGACTTATTATGTAGTATCGACTTATTATGTTATGTAGTAGTTCACTATAGGCTCTGTGCAAATATACAATGTAGTCAATTTGTGTTATAGATAGTCTTTATAACTACTCTATTTCAATAAGTGTTTTGGCATCTCTCTTATATCGTGCATGTAAATTACTCGTTGTTGTTAAAGTATAATTGGTTTGTTTTTGTCCATTATTCAAATATACAAAAGTGTTTAAAACTCGGTACCATTACGGCCGCTTTCGAACAAGTTACAACTAATTGGCTAGGCGCCAATACAAACAGTGAACTCGCCACGGGCCGATTTGCTTGCTCAATGTTTTTCATCCAGCGACGGATAGTGGGGTAGGGCCATAGAGAAAGGCAGATCTGATGGGGCATGGGCTAGTCACTCCGCTGTATACACAAAAATTGCAAATGAATTTAGGCTTCCGTTCATGATACCTATATAAGTAAATACATGGTAAGCGTATCTATATCAAACATCAAATGATAAAGTATCCGTCGATATGGGATGTAACACCCTTTCTATAAAGTAAAGTTTTTACGTTTACTCAAGTAACGTTAACGTTCATATAGTTAAGTTTGGTAAACATAGTATAGTTAAAAGTCAACAATTATATCCATAGGTAGAATACGATGAAGTATCATATATAACTGCATGCGCGAGCAACCGAATCGACTCAACTATATATATACATATAATAAAAATTGAACGGATCGCTGTCTGTACATGGAAGATATATGAGAAAAAATATTATAGGAGACCTTTATCAACGCATTAGTACCCAAAAGAATGATTTTAGGAATATTTTTCTGTTTAATGGTTTGTCCGTGCGTTTGTGCACGCTAATCTCAGAAAGGGCTGAATCGATTTAGATGCTGTTTTCAGGAATATTGTGTAAGGATTGTGACAGGTCCCACTTAATATATAGGCTACTTTTTATCCCGGGAAAATGTTTTATCCCGGATAATTTAGACATTTTGTTTTTTCTGTAGTCCACACGGACGGAATCGCGGGCGTCCATTAGTCGTTACTATATTTGCTTTTTTCCTCTTTATCTCTTATTTTACCTCAGTAAGCTTAGCGGTTTAAGCCTTTAAAAATAAACTATTTTTATGTCCAAAACCAATTGTGAACTCAAAGAATGTGAAGACTTCCGTAAAAGGCAGATTTGATTGTAGCTGGCGGATAATCCGTCAAAGCTACATTGTTGGCCCGAATTTTCAGAGGAATAAAATGGGATTTTGCTGCAATATTGTTTTAGCATCATTTCTGCTATTCAAGTTCTGTATCGACCGTGTAGGAGAACTATTTTACTTAACTCCCAAGTTTTGTTGAATACGAAGCTCTAAGGTACTAACACAAGGTAGGTACGTTTTGTTTATAGGAGTACACGGACAATTGCCTTAGTAGGTATTGTCACAATTTTTCACTCACAATTTAATAAACCACAAAAACACTTTATAAAATTGATGAAGGTCTAATTTTAAAATGAGAGAATTAAAATCTGCATTTCCTTAGCTTTATCCGACTTTTAGGACAGATTTCCATTTATCAGATTAATTGGCGCTCGATTCAACGAACGTTCCCGCAAAGTCTGCGGCACTGATTAGTGGTGTGTTCACACGAAACGTAACTAAAATATTGATATGGCACTGTGTATACACTATGTGCGATGCACGTTTTACTTTCGATGCAGTATATTTACCTACGCAGTGTGGGTAAGGTGAGGTGGACGGACGACCTGGCCAAGGTTGCGGGCGTCGGTTGGATGCAGGCTGCTTCCGATCGGTCGGAGTGGAGGTTGTTGGGGAAGGCTTATGTCCAACAGTGGACTTCTCAGGGCTGTAAATGATGATGATGATTATATTTACGTATAATTACTCGTAGTCGTCAGCCTATTGCAGCCCACTGTTGGACGTACTCGTACTAACCTCATATAGCTATACGGTATGTACCATACATACAAGCCTTTAACTTCATCCATTGTCCTCTGCTATTTCCACTTCATTTGTTTTCTTGCCTGTCTAGGCTGCCTGTCCATTGAAGCGAAGCTGCGGAGTGGAGAAACGGTGTAATATTAACTAATAGGATTGTAGTACTAAAGCTGGGCCGATATTTCATTTAATACTATTGGTTACATAATTTTCTCCGCTCCAGTGGACAGGCAGCCTTAATCATCACACATAATTTGAATTTTAATAATGCCTTTTTCAATTCATAACCCATATTTTATAAAACTTCGTCAAATAAAGTTCACAACTAAATCACCACACTTTCTCGTTTAGTGTAAACTCACATTTATTCCGAATCCGCCCGAACTTACGGAACAAGATTAAGTAGTTCCTGAATTAGCGCTAAACCGAGATCTGCTAAACAACCCATAGATTTTCTTACTCATTTAACTTGGGTCCTTCTCGTGATGGCCCGAGATAAGTGGCTCATAGGGCAACTTTTAGCCACCGAAACGACAGTTTGTATACTTTAATAGTCGGTCTATGTAAATGTCGGATGGTATACGATTAACCTATTATATGGATGGCCTGGTAATTGAATCGGTAATGGATTGTGTCGAATTAAGCTTATCTACGTTAGTTATGGAGCGTATATGCGTAAGATGAATAGGTTATTGGTAAGTTACTAATAGGGTTTTCAATTAAAATTCATAATATCTACTCGTATCAACCTTCATATCGCAAAATTGAATTGAATTGAATTGAATCTATCTATCTACCTACTCATTTCTGGCTATGAAATGTCAAAACATTAAAAATTTGGCTCTATTACTTTGGAAAACCCTTTTAAATTAGTAATCATATAAATTTCAATAAAATAAGCGATAGTAACTTAAAATATTCTTACATATAGCAGGAAAGGTTTACCATTCTGTTTCAAATATTTTAACTTCAACATACAAACCAAAACCGTGTTCGAAATAGTAATATTTCGAATTTTACGTCTTTAAGCGGAATTCTACGTCTAAAAGTATCAAGATTCTTTGCAGATGCATTGTACTTTTAAAACTTAAAGACGTCACGTTCTTGTATTGTACCTATAGGTACATAGCTTTATTAGGTACTAGTACCGTAATGCTTATTCTGAAAACAAACGGTTGACAATATTTAAGATGAACTAAATTCAGTGACTGATATAGAAACATTTGTACATGCAAACTATTTTAGAAACATCTTTTGCTTTAGATAGCTTGAAAATCGAAGCTACAAAATGTAGTCTATGTTCTTCTCCTACAAATATTCCCAACAAATATTTGTACATAGGTATTGAGTTAATAACGCGTGAATAGGTAACGATCAAACAAGCACTACATATTAGTTGGGATTACTAGAGATAGATCATAAGAAGACTACGAGTACTACAGACCCAAAAACATTTAAAAACCACAAGAAATTTACAAAATTGTAGTGAAAATGTTGTTAACAATTTCTCTTTACTTGCTTGGCTTGCTGGAAGAGATCTCTGGTAGAGATAAGCTTGCCATTGTACATGCATCTCTTCTTTAATGTTGTATGCCATATTTCTTTTTGTGTATGTGCAATAAAGAATAAAGAATAAAGAAAATACCACAGAATGCTTTGCGATCAAACGCTCTGCATAAATTAACGAGAAGTGCGCTGCTCTTTTGAATTCGCTTGACGTTTGTCTTTCTACAATATAAAATATCCACGAGTTTCGTGTTGTGAATTTTAGGTGAATTCCATTTGATCTGTTCGAGACAGTTTAACAACGGCTGTACTACTATACAGGATGTTTTATATCTGGGAAATGATTTAATTTTTAGGTCATTGTAATATTTAAGTACACTTGTTTACCGAATAATATAATTTGTAACTAACAAAACTGGGTCATAGTTAGTTACTTCAATAAATTGAATTTATATTATAGTTTTATATTGATTTGGTCGCGCGCAATGTATGGTCCTTGGTTGTTTTTTTTCACAGGACATTTTTTTTTTTACGGTAAAAAAATTTGCTACACGCGTTTACGTGCATTTCTGCAAAAATCCAATCTGATAACTCAACTTTGGAAATTAGACACTTCCCAGATATGCTTCCATGTATGAACTGATCGTGAGGAGAATGCGTAATATTCGGAAACGAGCTCCTGCATTAAAAAGGTTTCGAAACTTAATAATTCCATTACTACCAAAGACCTTAGAGGTATATTTATATAATTTCAATACATAAACCTACCAATATGTATGTTTCTCGTAAGTCAAGCTAACTACGTTAAATATACTGCTATAAAACTAGTTCCAAACCTACATATTGTAAAGGTATGTCCACAGAAACTAAAGCAGGTCAAACGAGCATTGATTTCACCTTTACATGGCTAAAATAGGTGTTGTGTCTACGAAGCCACTAAGGAAATCAATCAAATAAATGGCTACAATCATTTAAAGGAGTTTTTTTGCTGCGCCACGTTTTGTCAAATAAATTGGTGCACATTAGAAAATATATTGTGGCTAAGTCTTTACCAGTAAAATATTTTAGTAATTTTTAAAACTACATTGTTAATTTAGGTTTATTTTTGGAGAAAATTTTGTCTGAAATAAAGGGCAAGGGTTACAATCTTTATAAGCTTCTAACATTGAATTTATTTCACGTAAGTACGTAAGCACTGAAATATAATAATGAAAATACCACTTCTAAAATTCTCTATGAAAATATTACCATGAGCAATAAGAAAATTCTTGTTGTTGAGTAAGAAGGATAATAATTATGTAGTCATTAGTTTAAATGTGTATATCAACCTTTTTTATAGTTACAGGAAACATTCTTACTTAGGTATACTGATATTATAAGTAGTTTTTAATATAACTTAAATTAAATGGGGGACTTTCAAACAAAAAACGATTTTTATCATTTTTACAGGTAAAATAACCTGGCCCATGAGCCTGAAAGCACTTAGTCAGGTTTTCGAATGTAGATACAATGTAAAGACCATGGGACACAAATTAGCGAACATCGCTGTTACTTTTAAAACGTGTTAGCGTTAGAGATCCTAAAAAGGGTGTAGATAGTGGTCCCTAGAGGCCCTTCAGACCCTTTTAATCTTGTATTATGACACCGCAGGGCCTCAATGGCCGCGTAAAATGTAGTGTTTTCGAAAATTATCATATGAAAACATCTCTTGTCTAGGTATTTTTGGGTATAACACATTATTAACGTGTTAAAATTGTTTTTGTTTTATGATTGTTATTGTAATGGTTTTGTGTACGTTATCTATTGCTAATAAGTTATATCCGTGACAAAGCTTGGGCTTTAAGGGTATTCAAATATCAAAGCTAGGCCTAAAAGGGTATAATTAAGCATGTATTATATTATTTATTGCCTTTCGCTTTAGAGAACGTGATTGGAAACCAGCTAACATTAGTAAGGTATCTTTTGATTGCGTTTAGATTGTATATTAATATAAAAAACATGCAATATAATTTTTATAAAAATTATATTGCATGTTTTTCGTAAATATTTTAATAAACATAAACTAAATAAAAATAAACATACCTTAAAATTTTTGTAAAAAATTTAGTTATTTATGTACCTTAGATGAAATTTTATTCTCACTGCTAAAAACCATCAACATAAAAGCTGGCAGGTAGCTACGCTTCTAACGTGGTCGTAGTAGGTTCGTAGCGCGTAGTCCGTAGCACGTGCTACGAATAGTAGCCATGCAGAAACTGTCGTTCTATCTATTGATTACTTAATTTTTATGCGGCGTATTAAAAAACCAAAACCTGGATTATAAAGGGTGTAGCAAAAGGGGAATGCCATACGAAAAGCCCATTATAAAATTCATGGCGCTTCACTTAACATTACCCCTTCTGTTATACACTTTAGAGTATGTAACAGTAATTGTACGTAATATAAACTATATTCTATTATAAGTACCTCAAAATCTATTTTAATGCCGCGTTATACTATAAAGCTTCTGGGTTCTTCGATTGAAGAGATCTTATTCTACAAAGTTCTTGCGAAAATCGTACTTATTTATACTTTGTAAGAGAACAAAGCCTCGAAAGCTCTAAAACATGATCTGCATAACAAAGGGTCGTGTAATGAACTCAGTTGCATTAAGTTGCGATGGCTCAGTTTTGAATCTCTTTTGTTTTATATGTAACGTCAGATGTGGTGTGTTTTGAAGCAGAAAGGTTTTATGTCGAGCCTAAATGAATAACCATTATCATACCGTATGCTGCACATGACATAGATGTTGTGACGTCAAACTAATGCACACAAAGACACTATACTATACGCCATACGTCGTGGCACACGCAGTCATATAACGTTATATGACAGCGCGTGCCACGACGGTTGGCGTATAGTATAGTCTTCTCAAATAACTATTTATCTTACGCAATCACGACTAAACTACTTGACCGAGTCAAATGAAAAAGGTACAGACATAGTTTGAGCAGCAAATATCATACATATCGCGGGCAACACCTAGGGGCAAATTCTCGAAAAGTCTCGAGTTGGAACGAAGCCAAAACGGAACCGTTGTAGACTCTCAGAACAAAGTAATAATTACTTTACGGCGACGTAATTAGACACATTTCAGCACGAGACAGATATTTGTTTTTATTCTGTCATACTCGCGACTGATGCGTGCTAAAATATACCTTATCACTCAAGCGATAGGTATATATTGCTTCACACCGCGTTTCGTTAACGGTTCGTTAGTGGTTGCGTTTCGGCCCAAAATTTTCAAGAATTGCCCCCTTGTCCATCTATCTCTCTGTCTGTCAGAAGTCTGTATCTCATAAACCGTTATAGCAAGAGAGTTGTTATTACAGATGATGGGTTTCTATTGCTGCTATAATAACCTAGTACTACAGACAGATTAAATTAAATTTGAGATGCAAAAAATAATTTGAGATCCGTTATAGCAATTGGTTTTAAGTGGGGATTCCATATAACATACGTAGTTCTGTTGGCAGTTTTTATAGATAATGGCACAAAACCCTTTATGCGTGAGTCCGCATTGCACTTGGCCTGTATTTTATTAATTAATAATTTATTGTACCGCACAAAAAATACTAGTTTTATTATTCCCTGTTTGTCGGAAAAACTGTATAGCAGTGACCTACTAACATGCAGGTAATTTTGTTGCAAATAACCGATTACTAAAACCCGTTTCATAGAATGTATCGATCAGTAACAAAACTAAACGGCGGCAGTCGACTGAATGTAGAACTCGTAAGTACTTATTTGCAGATATGGCGGGGTAATTTTGTAGATAGATCGGGAGCAGACGCCAATACGTATATGCGATACCGACCACAGACGACCAAAGCGGAGAATAACAATGGGATCATGAGCGAGCTTGTTCAGCCACAACGAGGAATTTTTTGACAACTATTAAAAGTAAAAAAATAGTACAAATCGCCTGTATAGATGGCATGAGCGAATCTCCTACCCGAAATTCTGTATGGGTCACGTACAGGGGGAGATGAAGGGTGAGGAGCTAGGTAAGAATTTCGCTCACTATCTGTTTTTGACAGTTATTTTAACTTGTCAGAAAATCCCTCATTCTGTGCATTTTGTCAATATTTTCTTTATTGTATAATATGTTGATAAAATATATATAGGTACAAAGATAAAAGTTCAGCTTTTTGATTTTTAAACTTTGAACGACAATAACAGTTCTGATAAGAAAAAAATAGCCGTGTGGTGTCGACATAGATTTCGTAAGAGGCGGGGTTTCCGGGAGGTGGGCAGCAGTACCTGCCTTGTTAATGACAACCTAGTCCGAAATTCACACTGAGGTTACCAACCCGCTGGACTACTATGGTGACTATGGCCGAATACCTCGTTATGACAGCAGCTTTGAGGCATACTCCAGGGGAGTCATACGTCTAGCAGTGGACTACAATTAGGCTGATGATGGTAATAGTTAACCCACACTAGTTCTATGAGCATCTTGCAAGCAATTGACACGTGGAGTGGCGCAGTCTGCGAATGGGTATTTTGATCATCTGTTCTTTGAAATATGGCTATATTGGAATGGCTATATTGGAAATTATCAAAAACATTTGGTGTTTTAAAAAAATCCCTTCGAATTTACTTAGCCACCTTCCTAACTCAAAAGCCAAGTATTTATTACTTTCAAAATGGCATTTTTCTTTATGGGACGTGTTATAAATTCTTGGAGTTCGCGTCTGTACTAGACTAGATTTCCACTGAACAAAACGTTATCGATTCCAATGATAAGCGGATTAGCGTTGAATTTTAATGGAACCTCTACAAATCTCCACACTTAGTGATCTGCATAAGCTGAGCTCAACACAAGGGGGAATACCAAAACATTATCTTTATGTTCAATTCTTATTTTTATCTTCAAGTTTTTACTTGCAAATTTTATTGGAAACTTATAGCTGTGCAAAAGTTGTGCATGCTTCTCTGCGAAATGCTTGCGTTTTTTTGCAAAAGATTCTTGATTTTTTATTTAGTCTAGAAAGTATGGTTGTAACTAAAGATCCTTGCATTTTTTAAATCGTAGCAACTTTTAAAATGTCTATATTAATATTACATTTAATATTAGAATATTATGCGTAAAAATAACATGTATTATGATCTTTTGTATAAAGCCGCTTACATTATCCAAATATAAAGTTATGTATATGTAATTATAGTTATTATACATAAACACTGATGCATATAGGTCAACCGTTTATTTCTGCATAATAACTATATATATATTAATGAACTGTGGAAAGGAGTAATTGGAGTGTGGAACAATATATAACAGTCGGATCTCCAACGCCATCTATTTTCAATCGTTGAAGTTAGAAACGTCAAGTCGACAGCTATCACTGACTTGAGGACAGCTGTCACTTGGGTAAAGACAAGACAGAGTACTGAGAGGGCGCCACTGTAGATTTACAACGACTACCGGGTCGTTTGTATTGAGCCGGAGGGTATGCTGTTCTTTTTTGTTGCGTCGAGCGAAGCACGGGTGCTAATCAGCCTCTGTCTTGTACTTACCACGTTTCTACGTTATCCGCTAGAATCCTAGTAATCTTGTGCGTAGATACAGTGAAAGTGTTTGTGATTCCTAATTAAGCTTGTTTACTACACGCCGCATTCTTTATTTCGGATTTTGGAAGATGTCGGACACACCTAACGGCACGCCACTCGACCCATCTACGTCATCAGAAGTGGGATGCAACCCGGATCACCCACATGAAACACGTGCTTCAAATAGTGACTCGAGCGAAGAAAAATGGCGTCTTCTCTTCGAGCAACAAAATCAAAATTTTCTGGCGTTGGTGCAAGCAATAAAACTACCTGCATCTTCGGACTCTATTCGCCAATCTGATTTCGACCCAGAGAAAGAGACATCGACGCCCGAGCTTGGATATCGACCGCGGACATGTGTATCACAGATCGACATCGCCATGGATCTTCTCTGATGATCGCGTTAAGCCACGCACTCAAGGGCGAAGCATCATCTTGGCTGTCTTCAATATCGTTTCCTAATATGACGTGGGCCGATTTTAAGGAGCTTTTCGTAGCAAGGTATGACTGTCCTGAAACTGCTGCTTCCTTTCTCATCAGTATGTACGACAAGAAACCGAGAGATAACGAGTGCCTGGCCTCATACGCCGCTACCCTCATAACATCCTTAATGGCAAGGTGGAATGGACTGACTACAGAACAGATAGCAATAGCCACTGTCTTAGCTCATATTTCAAAACAAGAGCCACGTGTTCAGAGGATTGCTATAACGACTGACATCAAGACGCGTAACCATTTACAAAGGAACTGAAGGCTGTCTCGTTCCTGAAGAGAAGTTATTCATCAAGTATTTATCGTGATGGACCCGACCTAAAAAGAAACCGACCTAATGGATCTGCTGTAACCATCAAGTGCTTTAATTGTGGACAACTAGGCTACAAATCTCTTCAATGTCGCAACAAAGCCAATTCGAAGAAGCAAGATGACCGGTCCAAACACAGGTCCTTTCACGGGGACCATAACTCGACCAACCAACCTACAGGGAGAACCGATCGCATCACCTGCTTCAACTGCCGGGAACAAGGCCACTATGCATCCGACTGCCCGAAGAGGAAAATCAAGGAGGGGAACAACGGTACCGGCGGCGGCACTGGAACTGGTCCAGCTAAGGAAAAGCGAGTAGACGTGTGCATTGTGAATGCGCCTTCGGGTTCTCTGCGTCACTCTGGTGAGTCATTCCCATTTACTTACGACTCAGGTTCAGAGTGTTCCTTAGTTAAAGAATCGATTGCTTTGAAATTTAGTGGTAAGCGAATTTATGACAATGTTTCTATGACTGGTATAGGACAAACTTCTATAGCTTCGACAATTCATTGGGTTAGCTTCGTACTTCCGCCAATTTGTTCCTAAATTTTCACAAATTTTATCTCCTCTATATTCATTGACGTCTGGTAATGGTAAAATAAAATGGGAACCGCAACATGAGTTAATCAGGCAACAGATCATTTCTATGCTAACGAGGGAGCCGGTATTGACGATTTACGATCCTAGTCTAGTGACTGAGCTGCATACTGACGCGAGCGCGATTGGCTATGGAGCAGTCCTCATTCAACTCAAAGAAGGTAAGCCTCATGTGGTAGCCTATTACAGCAAGCGCACGACATCTGCAGAATCCAAGTACCACTCTTACGAGTTGGAGACTCTTGCTGTCGTGAACGCTGTGAAACATTTCCGGCAGTATCTACATGGGCGCAAATTTGACGTTTGTGACCGACTGCAGTTCACTCCAATCGACACGTAAAAAGCTTGACCTAACCCCACGTGTACACCGATGGTGGGCTTTTCTGCAGGGGTTTGATTTCGACATAATCCATCATAGTGGTAAGCGCATGTCACATGCTGATTTCTTCTCCAGGAACCCTTTACCAGCCGAGAGCGAGAAAAGTAGTCGGAGCGCAGTTACGAGAGTAGAGCCGAAACAGGTAAACTTGGCTGAGATTACTAGCAACTGGTTAATGGCTGAACAACAGAGGGATGGTGAACTTTCAAAACTGATATCCGATCTGAAAGAATGTAATATTCCAGCCGAGGTATCAAAGACGTACGAATTTCGATCTGGTGTACTTCATCGTAAAATTCAAAGAAACAATAAGACTCGTTGTCTGCCTATGATACCCAGGTCCTTCCGTTGGTCAATTATTAACAATGTGCACGAAGGATTGCTACATTTGGGATGGGAGAAGACACTAGAAAAGGTTTATGACTTGTATTGGTTCGACAATATGTTAGGAAATTTGTCGCGAACTGTGTAACATGCAATATCTCCAAATCTCATTCCAGTAAGGTGCAAGCTGAAATGCATCCAATCCCAAAAATAGCAATCCCTGTGGCACATATCCGTGGCACACGATACATATAGACGCGACTGACAAACTAAGCGGGAAGAATGACAAAAAGGAGTATGTCTTCGTGCTTATAGATGCCTTCACCAAGTTTGTCATGCTCCACGATACACTACACATACACTACACATTGACACGGCTAGCAGTATCAAAGCTCTTAAGGCTAGTGTTGCTCTATTTGGGGCACCAAGTCGTCTGATCGCTGACCAGGGCCGCTGTTTTGCCAGCAGAGATTTTAAGGACTACTGTGAGTCTGTCAATATCAAGTTACATTTAATCGCAACAGGTAGCTCACGAGCAAATGGCCAGGTAGAAAGGGTCATGAGCACATTGAAGAACATGCTGACAGCCGTTGAGACCAGTTCACGTTCATGGCAGGACGCTTTACCTGACGTACAGCTTGCTCTCAATTGTGCCACGAGTAGGATTACTAAAGCCAGCCCACTGGAGTTACTTATTGGTAAGGTTGCACGACCTCTTGATATTTTATTAGCCGGAGATGAAGAACCTCAAGTTGACATCGACCAGGTACGAGCCCAAGCAGTAGAGAATATGGAGAAAAGCGCTTCATACGATTAGGTACGATTTGATAAAACTAAAGCTCACATAACACCTTTCTTAGTTGGAGACTTTGTTCTTCTACAAAATGAAGAGCGTAATCAAACCAAGCTTGATCCGAAGTATAGAGGTCCTTTAGGGTATCGGAGGTACTTGAAGGTAATCGTTATGTTCTTAAAGCCCTTAATTCCAATAGAACCTATAAGTACGCACATGACAGACTTAGGCGAATGCCTGCGAATGACATTACCAATGACATGCTGACATGTGACCGTGATGATAATCTGTGCGAACTTGACGGGGATGGACCGTCATGTTCTAATTAATGTTGAGTTGACTGATTGAGAGTGGTTTACGGATACCGGATAGAGGTATTCAAGAGTCACTGGATGGAAGTGACTAGACTGGTATACGGAAGCTGGATGGAAGTTTCTAAGAGTCACTGGATGGAAGTGACTAGACTGGTTTACGGAAGCTGGATGGAAGTTTCCAAGAGTTGCTAGATTGAGGCAACTAGACTTACTTGACTGACGTTACTCTATATGGATTGTGTATATTGTAGCCTTGTTTTGGAATTATTTACCTTGTGTGTGCCATGCCGTTTGGTTTAAAGAACGCCAGTTCAGTTTATCAGCGGGCTATAGCAAAAGCTTTAGGTGAATTATCTCATAGTTATATTGTTTCTTACATTGATGACCTGCTGGTATTGTATTCTACAGGAGAGCAGGGGTTGGAACGTCTACGACGTGTCTTAGATGTGTTCATTAAGAATGAAAAACGTAATCAAGTTAAACTAGATCCTAAATTTTAAGGACCGTATAAAATTTAATTGTTAGATGGTGATAGATACCGACTAAAATCTTTGTCTTCAAATCGAACCTACAAATATTCGCACGATCGGGTCCGTAGTGTGCCAGACCATCAAGTTCCTAGTAATTTTGATATCGAAATTAATGTGACCTCAGAGTCTAAATGAATGAATTTTCATATGCGATGTACAAGTTACTGACCGGTTTTTTTAAATTGTGACTTTGACAAACCCTTGACAGACAGTAGTATGTATTTGTGGCAGAACCGAAGGACCGAGTTTCTGCTGTAGCCGATGGACAGTGCTACATGTGTGTGTGTGGGAAACCGAAGGACCGTGTTTCCGTAGTAGGTAGCCGATGGACTGTGCTACATGTGTGTGTTGGAAACCGAAGGACTGTGTTTCCATAGTAGATAGCCGAAGGACTGGCTATATGACTAACTGTTACTGTAATGTTGACCGAAGGAAAGGTCTGACTGATTTAAACGTATGTGCGAGTCTGCTTATCTTTTATTTTTTATGTCTTTACGTAAAGATTTTGGGAACTTGACGGTCGATGAGCGATTTTTGTGATTTCATGAACTATTGTAATAAGAAGTCTTTAAATTTAAGTTAAGGCAGAATGGCCGAGCGCAGATACTTCCTTGAGTTATCTTGTTCACAGATTCATCGGTTCTACCCGAGGACGGGTAGTCTGTCAAAATGGCCATGTCGGAGATCAAGATGTCATATCCTACAGTCGGATCTCCAACGCCATCTATTTTCAATCGTTGAAGTTAGAAACGTCAAGTCGACAGCTATCACTGACTTGAGGACAGCTGTCACTTGGGTAAAGACAAGACAGAGTACTGAGAGGGCGCCACTGTAGATTTACAACGACTACCGGGTCGTTTGTATTGAGCCGGAGGGTATGCTGTTCTTTTTTGTTGCGTCGAGCGAAGCACGGGTGCTAATCAGCCTCTGTCTTGTACTTACCACGTTTCTACGTTATCCGCTAGAATCCTAGTAATCTTGTGCGTAGATACAGTGAAAGTGTTTGTGATTCCTAATTAAGCTTGTTTACTACACGCCGCATTCTTTATTTCGGATTTTGGAAGATGTCGGACACACCTAACGGCACGCCACTCGACCCATCTACGTCATATATATATATTAATGAACTGTGGAAAGGAGTAATTGGAGTGTGGAACAATATATAATATGACGACTGTCCGTACTTCAAATATTTATTTACACGCATTTAGGTTATGAATTTGGAAGCACTGAAATGTGAATGAAGAACCTGCCTATGAACACAATGAACAACGCTGTCGGCATGTGAGATCGGCCTTTATTATGTTTATTTTTAACCGACTTCAAAAAAGAGAGGTTATCAATTCGTCTGTATGTTTTTTTTCATTTTTTTTATGTGTGTTACCTCAGAACTCCGTCATTTATGAACCGATTTCAATTTTTTTAATATTTTGTCATAGTATGCTTCCAAGTTGGTCCCATATTCACCATGTCAGGATCTGGTGATGGGATCTTGGAGAATTCGAGGGCAATCCTCAAATATTGTAGGTACATGTAGTCTGTTTTTATACTTTTACTGGGAGTTTTGATCACCTACATATAAAACATATAATATATAACATCTGATGATGGAATCTCTAAGGAATCTAGGGATATCCTTAAATATAAAAGGCACGAGTAGTCCGTTTTTAGATTTTTATAGAGAATTTTGGTCAGCTACACATAATATAAAGGAAAGGAGGGTCTGATGATGGAGCTGCCGAAAAATAGACAGTGGAACTTTTTAGTAACAAAATCCCCCTATGGCAGGGGGAGGCCTACGGCTAGTAGTGGACTGCAATGGGCTTATGAAGATGAAGATAATTATGTTAAGTGGTGAAATTATATGTTGCGTTAAGCCGTGTCCGAAGTAAGATGATTATAGAGGAAGAGGTAGACATGAGAATAACGAGATGACGGATAATGGGGATGAATGAAAGAAGAGTACCTACATATTGCACCGACCCCAAATGATTGGGAACAGGGCAGGAGAAGGAGTGTAATTATATGTTGCTTATATTGTCAGACGTAAAGTTTCGAAGCCTAGTCATTTCTCTCTTTTGTCATGTGGCCTATTTAATCATTTGCTGGTATATAAATCTGACATTATTATGCCTTCTAAACTTCGTACACGGCTTAACGCAATATATATATATTTGCCTTTTAGTAATATTTTACTTTAGTAAGCTCGAGTTTAGGGAGGAAGTCGGTTTTTCGTTTTAAAAAAAATATTTTATTTTTAATATCTATATCTCAGAACTAAGTGAGCCAAAGCGACATTGTCCTGTTGCCGACTTTTTATAAAATAAAAATCCTACTATTATAAACGTGAAAGATTGTTAAAATGTAATAAGGATATTTTTGATGAAACATGGTGCGTACTTAACTACCTACCTTCATTCAATAAGACTTACTCGTACTTTGACTAATGTTCCTTGTGTCGCCTGGATAGGGCAAAGGGCCTCCACTGTTCACACTCACACTCCACAATTCAACGTATTTACATATATGAAAAAGGACAATGGATACCCACCAACATGACACTTACATTCGTATACTAGGATCAATAATAAAAATTATTTTATACCGTTCCTTTTAGTCTAGTATACGTGAACAAGTAAAAAACACCGCTATGATGTCATCTTCCTCTTACTTTATGCAGCCCATGACATAAAAATTACCCTGGGAGGAGGGATGGTAACGCGTGAAGAGCAAATGGTATTACTTATCAATTTGCTTTTCATTCGGGCGCGAGAAAAAGCGTTGAAAATGTATTTTAGGAGGCGTTGTTTGGTTGCCTTTCTTTTACCCAAATACGCGATGCCAAGAAGAAGTCTAGTTTTACAGTTTTGTTATGTTATGTACCTATTAATATAGTAATATATTTAGATAGTAGCTCAAATAACACTATTGCTTAAGCAGAACTTGGACGGTACAACAGAATAGTAATTCGGTCGTTATGTTAAAATTGCCCTGGAACGCCTGGTATGCTAAAGCTGTTTTGAATGCGCCAGAAGGTGGGTTATACAGGGTGTTTGTGACAGCCAGGCAAATATTGACACCATGACTTCAGACCATGATTCTGAGGCGGAAAACACTGAAATTTTTCGCAGGAAAATTCCAAAATTTTCCGACATTTTTTTCATATATTCAGGAAATTCATTCATTTAATTAAGCCTTTGATAATGACTTAAAAATAAAATTTCAACCAAAAGATAATTTAAAAAAAAAGTTGCCTTCAAAAAAGTTCAAATAACTGAACAACCTAAGTGATCCCAAAAACAGCAATGACTCACACAATAACCAATAACACCATTTAATTAGTCACAGGATCGCCTGATACATTTGGCGTGGAGAGCAAAGGATACTATTAATCAAATCAAAAATACATTTCCTGCAAGTAATAACACTGTCGTATAACTCAACACAATGGTACTTGTACAGCATTTCAGTATTTGCCTGGCCCTTCTGACCCATGACACTACCAGACCACACTACCGGTAGTGTCGAGGAGAATATTTTGTCCCTTCTGTACTACTAGCCAGTAGTGCCGTGGGTACTTTATGAAGGGTCTAAAATCTTCTTGTCACCCACACCCGGTATAATATAAACATACAATATACATGAAATTGTAAAAAAATCCAAAAATTACTGTGGTGTTTCGTAAGACAAACATACCTTAATAATAAGATCGTCACAAAAATATCCACTCAAATAAAAAAATTATTGGTTTCTCACCATTTCTTCGAACCCTAAAAACAATATTTGCTCCGCAGATCAGTCGGTTATGAAATGTTTATTTATGGAATGTTTTATTTTCCACACTCGTGAGTACAAACATGACCGATTAGCATAGAGGAGGTGGCCTAACAATATTACTGAAAATAGTTGTCTGAAAATACGAGTAACATTACATAGAAATAGAACCATGAACAAAATATTTAGCATCATATTTAGGCTCCTATTGCCAATCTTGAATTGAATTTGATTGGATTGAAAAAATTGAATTGAAAAGAATTTAAAAAAATAAATGAAATATTCGAATGTAATTTAATCTAAACTTTATTATACCATAATCACTACCATTTTTCGAAAAGTAAAGAAATACTTTGTAGGTATGTACGGAAAAAAACAATCTCCGAGTTTGTTCCCGCCCTTTTCCTACAGCACCTGTAATGGGTAAGCGTGTGGACTGTGGTTGGAATACATTGCAGTTATAGTTATACAACGATCGCATATCCTATGTGTCCTTCTTGAATGGCACGGAGGGCGTCAAGCCAGGACTGTCGAGGTAAAATTGTTGGAGTGGAGCAAAATAGCTTGTTTACTGTTCTGTACCGTGGGGATCGAAGTGTATTTCTGTAGTTAAAATACAGGAGTAATCTAATTATTAAATTCGTATATTTGGTAACCGACAGATATACCTACGAGTGGGTTATACCATAGAGGAATACCTTATTTCCATGTAATATTATCATAACATTTTGGTAACTGACAGGTACAGTGAATTTATTACCTTCATGTTAATACCCATGATATGCTCACTATAGTCTACTAACTGGTTGCTAGAGAATTATAATTATAGCCTGTTCTGATGGGGGATTTCACTAGAATACATCAGCTATATCTCCTTCCGTGTATGTCGCAAGTGTCGACTGAGGAACTCGGGATATCTCTCAGGCGCGAGGCACTGATAATTTATTTATATCCTCGTTATGCACGTGGCTGTGGGGGGCTCCATTATGGTAATGCAGTTCTGGCCCACCCTATTTAACGCGTCTATAGAACGCGGCTGTGTATGTGATTCTGTTAGTAAAAAATATAATGAGACGTAAATACATACGTATGTTATTTTCCCACTTACATGAAACAACATTGGGATGAAAGAGTAGGCTCTCATTAACCAAATTTCAGTCAAATTTATTTCATCCATGAATATCTTTGCTAATATCAATGCAGTTAATTCAACGCCAGAATTCCGTTGGAACTGCACGCCTTCATTATGATTAAGTGTGCAACCAAAATCGTAGCTGCGAGTAAATTTATATGCATGCGAATTTATTACTCGATTCATAGTGGGTAATAGACCCGAAATCGTCAATTTGTTTATGACCTGTGACGATGAGTTAGTCTGCATCTAGGTCAGTAGTAGAAACAGACTATTGTCGACTTTGTACAGGTTGGCATAGGATTTATTTTAGTGCTTGCAGTTGGCTTATAATTAGGGCGTAAATAAACGTTTCACACATAGGGAAGTTGGTGCAGCATTTCATCTGGAGTTTTAATTGCTATTCAGTTATTTTATTAATTGACTGAAATGAAAGGTTTTCATATTTGACCTTTCATAAATATTTGTTTTAATACATTCATAGAACCTACATAAATACATATACAGATGCCTGTATTCTCAAGGGAAGCTAGAACTGCAGGGTTCGTTAGTTTTTTTTAGTATTTACTATCTTTATGGTTAAGCTGCTCATATTATTATGTACCTATCTATTAGAGCTATATTTAGAGCTTATTCCGGACTCGACATTTTCTGAACTCGACACGCAGTTCGAGTTTTGTAATGCATTTATCTTGCGTGTCAAGTGAGAATGTGCCGATTTGGGCATAAGGTAAAAGTAGATTTGAAGAAACGATAAAAGAGGTGTGCTGAATAAAAGGTTACATTTTCAGGGTAATCGTTTTCTATCTTTTTTACTCCTGCTTACAATTAATATACATACACACATACATACATACATAATAATCACGCCTCTTTCCCGGAGGGGTAGGCAGAGATCACGGATTTCCATTTGCTACGATCCTGACACACCACTTTCGCTTCATCTACTTTCATGATATTCTTCATGCACGCTCGTCGGTTTAGGGTACTCTTGACCTGACCTTTCTTTAGAATTTCACCAATTTGATCAGTGATCAAGTCCGGCGAGGTCTTCTCCTTCCAACCCTTCCATCCACTCTTCCGTTGTACACTTTCTTTGTCAGTCTACTTTCACTCATCCTCTCCACATGCACACAAACCACCTCAACATACCCTTCTCAATCTTCGTCACCACGTCCTCATTTATACCACACTTCTTTCTGATCACCTCATTACTAAATTAATAATTAATCTCCCACAAAATGCACCGGAATTTATACATTAAACATGAAATAGATTTCAGTCTTTCGCTCCAAGGTTTTCGCCTTATTTCAACCTTACTATTGCATTATTACGTATCACGCTACTGTCTCTAGGGAACGTACGAGTTATAACAATATAATTTAACTAGAAGTTTGGCTAGTGAGGTGCGCAACCGTGCGATACTTGTGGTGAATATTGTGTATAACAACTATGTTGTTTGTAAACCACAACTACTACTCAGTTTATATGTGTTTTAGAAGCTTCGTGAATATCAAAATGATATTTCAACTAATTAACTACTAAGAAAAATATTATAAAATTTATAGGTATAGTTTAGTCCAACATATTTAAATTTCATAATATGTAATGTACACTTAAATTTAACATGAAGATAAAGATATATTAATGACCACTGTTATTTTCCACGGCTCAACTAGAATTAGCTTCTAAACCTAAAGACTACGAGTACAAACACTTTACTAGAAAATACGGTCATCAAAAACCTGAACCTAAACGTAAATACTATAGGTAATATAGATGGGTGGAGGCAGTAGGTACTACAGGGTAGAAACCTACTAATACTTCAGAGCAATCTACGTGTAATTACAGAGAGAAAATAATCCAACAATAAACAGACATTAACAACTTTTGCTTGAGCATGCACGACTTATAATAGCCTTCGCATGTTAGCTCTTCACGCGTATGAGTTTCAGTCCCTTTATTTACTCTGTGAAGTTCATACAGGAGTTAAGCCCGCATTAAATATACGTTTCCCCTTTTCAAATACTGTGTAGTAATGGAAATAGGATTCAAAATTTATCGTGCCTCGTGCCAGCAAAATTATGTTCTCTAGTTTAGTTTCAGTTCTAATTTCGTGGAGTTATCGACATTTAGTTATATGTTGTAAGCTTTTAACGTTGCCTTTGAAATGGCTGCTTTGATTGGTTATCGATGCTCGTTTTTAAATGTTTAGTTTAAAATATAAATTATGAGTTAAGATTTAAAAATTTAATAAACGACAATACTAATCTTTGGAACTTGAGAATTTGCGTATGATGTTATGCTTAAATATAATATCTAAGTATGGTAAAAGGTTTGCCATAAATTAGGGAATGATTTTAATCGGGCGTTTAATCAAGAGAAAGTACTCATAAATGTGGGTAATTTGCATTATCCTTTACTGTACAATTACAAGGATATTCCGGATTTTACTACAACTTGAATGACACAAAATATAAAACACACTGCAAACAGTTTTATCCACAGACCTTTAAAATCCATATTGTAGTGTATAAAGGCTGGTCATTTATCAATCACTAGTTGGTCGTAGCTACACTAGTTAAAACAAATCCCGTACGATTCCATTCATCACAGTCGTTTTGGAAACTACGAGTGCAGTTAAACCTAGAGTTAAGCTTTGAGAAGGAAAACATTGTTGTTCGTATTGACATAGACATTTATATACAGGGTGATTTTTGGTCGTCAACGTTCCTGAAAACTACGGAATCTCCTCATCATCCATGGAAGCATACCTAGGAAGTGTCTGGTTTCCAAAATATTAGGGTCCAAAGTTAAGTAAATAGACTGCGTTTTTCTGCATAAATGCACATTACGCGTGTAGCAAGATTTTTTCACTAGAAATAATTAATATCTGTCTATGAAAAAACTAGCATAAACACTGGACACTATAAATTTCCGCCTGATCAAGGAATAAAAAAAAACATTTTTTTACATCTTTTCCCACCATTTTTTTGGCATAAACTTACTTTATTTGATGTGTAGCCTACCCTTCGTTAAGGGTGGCAACGAAAAAACATCATGTACAGACATGATTTAAAACATTTTTCAAGTTGAACAAACATTCCATAAATGTCACTTTTTTTTTCTTTTTTTATTAAATTAAATAAATGACATATGTAATCCAATGTCATTTTTAAACAATAATTAAGACGCGGTTTTGTAATGACATCGATAGACAGGTGTTCCTTAAATGGGGTAGCCTGACGGAAGGATCATAAAAGAGAACCTATAGCCACGTTTAGCGTAGCTTAGTTCGTATGAATACTGGAATTGACGAAAAATTTAAAACTGTTCATAATTTCATTTTAAAAGCATGAGTGTTCCGTGTATATTTAATGAAACGAGCAATTGCTTGATAATGAAATAGCTGCATATTGATGAGAGTATTATTAAAGTAAATACAACTTTAATCTTGTTTTTACTATTTTTTGCAAACGATGTATGAAAGTTATTTGTAATTATCACTAGGCTGCGTTCACATAGAGTTGATAATTTAATAAAGTATATACCTTCTACGCGAGGGAAGGATTTAATGTTATACCTTGATATTTAACGAAGTTAATTCAATTTTTCTATTTTAAATATTGGGATACAGTGTCCAGAAGACGTCGATTAGTTTCAACCATAAATTACTCTTACTTAAAACACTTGTTTTTATTTTTCAGCATATTAGAAAATGTTCGTGCCAGAATGTTAACATCTTATTATTACCGTACTTGGTCTAACAAATTTTCGAACACGGGACTCGTCGTAGAGTAATTACACAAGTTAATTGTTCCCAAGTTGGCAACATTGTTAGTACCACCACTATAAGCCTCACTCACAAGCACTCCAATATAGCGGTAACAAGCATTATGTCGCCGTTATTTACTTACTTCACCACGCTATTACCCTAGACCTTATACCCATTGATATACAAAACAAAATCGCCAGATTTAAGTGCACCTACAGATTGCTAAATATACTTGCTCCGTCAACCAATTTACTCTTGGAGTTGTCTCATTATGTTGGACTTAAAGTTGGCCCACAATTAACTTCGCTAGGGGACCGAGAATTGTTCTGTAGATATAAAGAACTCGTTAGGATTGTGGAACTAGTTGCCAAGGTGCTATTCGTACCTCTTTATGTAATTTATAACTTTTCAAAGTGATTTATAGAGCACTGTTGGTAAGTTACAGGGTGTATAGGTATATATTGTATAAAGTCATTTCGAATTTCTTGCGCCCCGGTTGTGCTTTGAAGCTCGAAGTTTTAACTTGATGTCGAGCGTTGGTTTTATTGTAGGTGTTTCTTTGAAACGATACGAATAAATGTTATTTAGGGTTATGTACATATTTCTGTGAATATTACTCACACCCCGTATTGTAATATTCTCATTGTGAATAATAATAAAAATAGTGAATATTTTAACCGAATGCCCATGATAAATATTTACAAACATTTTATTTCTATAATATTTATATTTTCTTTTTATAAGCGAACTTATCTTAGAAATAATTTATTTACAAAGTTCCTACAAGTTTTATATCATTTTGTGGTTGACGTGCCTGAATAAAGAATGTTCTTTTTAAAACTTATGAATAAAATTATTATGCAGTCATGAATAATTCCTTGCTCTGACCTCTTCGCGATGGTATTACGCGACTAAATAAAAAACGCAAACGACTGAATATTTCCGAGCTCTTAGGCACACTGAATACCCCCAAGCATTAGTCAAGTAACAATGGAGTAATAGTGATGTTCAAATTTCTGATATTTGATATTATTCACAAAGGTATATAGATTTGCTTTAAAAAAAATCCATGTAATTGATGGTTTAACAGATACAATTCTACAACGGACATAATTATAAATCTATACATATAATAAAAATGTAAGAACGCTGTCTGTACATGGAAGATATATGAGAAAAAATATTACAGGAGACCTTTATCAACGCAGTAGTACCTAAAAGAATGATTTTTGAAATTTTATCTGTTTGTCGGTTTGTCTGTTTGTCTGTGCGTTTGTGCACGCTTATCTCAGAAACGGCTGAACCGAATATTTTGTGACAGGTCCCACTTAACATATATGCTACTTTTTATAATAAGTATAAGTGCCTAGATACTGTAAAAAAAAATTTTACTTTGTAATTTTTCCAAACATCGTCTATCTAAAAAATAAAGTTGATGCTGTCTCTATCATGATCAAGTTTTACAGAGAGTCACCATCAACTTTACGTTTCTGATAGGCTATCTAACGTTCGAGAAACGTTCAACAAATGAGTTAGTATAATCAACAAATAATAGTAAAATATAGGAAAATTATTAAATTAATTATAGAATAGAAATAGAACACAGCATTTAACATTAAAATTTATGTGCACATACAACCCAAACCCTTTCATTAAAAAAATCTACACGTAATTTTTTTCGACATAAGAACATCTCTAGTCTTTAACAACGTTAGGGACGACAATCAAGGTGTCGTCCGAAGTCATGTCCGGAGACAACAGACGAGACTTAACGACTTAATGCATCGTCTCGTTATTCCTCGGGACGTCACATAATGGGGTAGATAGCGAAACATGTTATTCTTACTGAAAAGAAATATTATTGTTATACTGAACTCCGGTCAGGTGGACCGATGACTTGAAAAGGTCGACGGCTGGTAGTAACTAGATGCAATAGGCTGATGTATGTATGCTGAAAGAAAACAATTACCTGTAAAAACAGAATTGTTTCCATTGTGGAAGCGAGATATCGCTATAAGCATGTGAAAACTAGCGTGCTTAAAATATTCATGAAAACTCCTAAAGTCTGACGTGATAGCCATTTATTCACTGTAACTAAAAGGGTGGCTAGGACTGTGGGATCAAGGAAGAAAAGTGACTATAAACTAGAGTAGCATCTTAACTGCAAATTACGAAGTCTGATTAAAATGTATACACTTAATAGAAAATGAATGCATATCTTTTGGTTAGTAATGTGCACATGGGCAAAGCATTATTAAAGCATAATGCCCTCAATATGTAATAGCTGTGAGATCTGCTGTTCTGTCGGTACTGATCATTCGTTCAAACAACGATATATTTATTTCTTATATATTATTTTCTCTATACCCGCTAATCTCATTATTTGTGCATTCATTCATGGGGATAATGGTAATTATATTTAATATTCCTATAGACTTTTAAAATTTCATAAATTCCTTTGACGGCGCCAGTTGACTAGCAAACTATTCAGGGTTGCGGGATTATATTCGATTCGTTATTCATTTGTAGAGATCCTTTAGTTAGCACTTACGAAGTCGAAATTGAAAACTACTTCTCAAGCAATCGACTTTCTATTTTAAACTGAATAAAATTTAGCTCTCCATTGAATTATGATGGAATAGTTTTACCCCTTTTACGTAATACCCTCTCACTTAGTTATAGTCAAAGCCTTTAAAGAATTCTGCGAACCTTTTAGTTTCGATATAAGACATACGTAAAAAACAAATGGCATAAAAATATTGGTATTTTATTATTAATTCAATGGAGAGCTAAATTTTATTCAGTTTAAAATAGAAAGTCTATTGCTTGAGAAGTAGTTTTCAATATCGACTTCGTAAGTGCTAACTAAAGGATCTCTACAAATGAATAACGAATCGAATATAATCCCGCAACCCTGAATAGTTTGCTAGTCAACTGGCGCCGTCAAAAGAATTTATGAAATTTTAAAAGTCTATAGGAATATTAAATATAACCGTGTTAAATTATGGTAAATGTAATTCCTAAAAAAAAAACAATTAACATTCAAGAAGCAAGAGGTAGTTTGGTTTCGATTAATATTTACTTCATGCCATGCTCTAGATATCATGTCATGCTCAAAGCTTTACTACGAGAGATTAAGAGTACTAACTAGTACCTACAATAGTGAGGATCAGTAAGGTACTCGTACAATCTAGTAAAGTTCGCTAACGAACAGATCACGTAAATTTTACGAACTTTTGTATTTTTCATCTACGTACTTGTGAAAATCGCCAGCTAATGAGTCAAATAAATCGTAACTGCAAAATGTAACTGTTCCTATCTCTGATTACTTTGTAGTCGTTTGTTATATCCAAATAACATGTATGTAACGAGTAAACAAAGATAAAGGTACCCTCCAAACTTTCTGACTTCGTCACGTCGGGACAGCTCTCTGTCAAAACTTTTCGCCAAATAAATATAGGTATCATGTTTACAAATTCATTGTTTGCGTAACACAATATTTTGTTTATTTTGGCCAAATGCAGGAGCTGTTGAATAATGCCATGCGATTTGTCTCCGGGAATACATAAGATATCTTTATGTGCCATTTTAGTGATATGTTGAGATGTATCTGCGGCATTGGTTTGGTTTACTGGATAATTAAAATACGTCTAAATAGCGATATGAAATAGTACAACTTACGTACTTGCCTAATTGGTGCTGTATCTTACTCCTACCATTCTTCCTTGTAACGTTGCCAACATGTAATTTAGAAAAGAGATGGTAAAATTCGTCATCCGAGTAATTGACCCGGTAGCTCAGTGGTTAGAGCGGCTGGCACGGTTTGCAGTGGTCGTGGGTTCGGTTCCCACTCGGGTGAAGAGTTTTTTCCATTTTCTTTATTAATAATTTTATAATAATTTACTTGTATGTTTTGTACTTGCACAAACTTTTGTATGTAAAAAACTATTACATAAATTAGATTGTGTGTCTTGATATTATCAGTTTCTAAAATTTAATCTAGCCTATAAGACTTATTATTATTATTACTAAACTAAACTTATTATTACTAAACTTTTGCAATTTCAGCTTAAACTTTATATGGTCTGGCTAATATGTAACGATCATTGAATAGTAATGTTAGATCTTTGCTCACGAATCGAAAATTATTCTAGAATATGCCTGAAGTTTCCTCGTTAATTCCAAGCGGTTTGAACTAGTAAAAGTAAAACATAGACTTTGTAAGACGTGTATTATCCGGTTCTTTATTAACCTTTGGAAGAGAACGAAAAGTTACATTAATGGTCCGTTTCATGGCGAAGTTTTGTAAGTACTTTGCGACTGGTATTTTCAGATTAAAGCCTTTGTGAGACCACTAAATGAAGGAATGCGCACGATTGACGAGTTTTTTTCTTTTTGCTTGTTTTTTTTTTAATTCATTAAAGGCCGATTTTTCCAAAGAAGAATAAAGTTGATACTGCCTTTCTCTAAAATTTGATCATGATAGCGACAGTATAAAAATGCTAGGTATGGCCTAATCTTACATCCTATATAATACTGATTTAATTATAATCTTGAGACCATATTCAGGACAGATTACTAGGCATAACACAACCGCAGAAGGGCCGGTGTCCACGGCTGTTTCACGCCATATGTCGTGGCCTAACGAAGATTTAGTAACACTCGCCCGCATGTGTGAGCGCCATTATCTCAACAGATATATTAACGCTTAGCTACACGTCAAGGGCGTATATGTGATTACTCTTTATGGGTCAAGGAAGTCTTTAGGATTTTTTATAGCAAAACTCCAACTCCATCCAAACTATTGTAATAAATGTGAAAGTTTGTATGAATGTGCAGATGTACATTTAGCTACATAATGCGACAGTCGTCACATCAGCCCATAGCTGTTCATTGCTGGACGTAGGCCTCTGCCGGGGTATACGAGTACAGCAAGGCTACTGTCATAGGGAGATTTTTGCCTATAGTCCCGCGGTTTGGAGACCACAGTGTAGTTTTCGAACTCTGTTATTAATGTTAGTTTTGAATGGATTAGGTCTGCAAAATCATTTTGTAAGTACCCTATTATTATACCTATATAACAGTTTTTAAACATTTCATCAATGAAAATTCTAGCTATGCCAGCAGATAGTATAAGGATGGTTGAAAAACTTATTTATAATTAATCGAACGTAGCTTTAAGCCAGAGTCAAAAGACTGAGATTATTTTTAATGATGCAGATATAGATTATATGGAGATATGGGTACTCTAATCTTTTTGCAAATATTATTAAATTGATCATGGTATGTATGTATTTCCTATTAATAATGCGCTGTTAACTGGCGATTTTAAATATATAATATATTATTTTGTTGCCTATAGTTCAGTTCTCCCATTGTTTCTGGTACCCAAAGCCTATCCTTATCTTACTAACTACATATTTTACTTAAAATCGTAAACTCAGCTCCATTTATATTTCATGAACCATTCAATACAGTTTTACCCCTTGAATCACTTCACAGTAAACATATAAAGGATTCCAATACATCTTGAGCGAAACTAAATGACCGCGCTATACCTTACCCACTTTATCACTTCACTTCGGTGCGGCGATGACCGAATAACGTCCTGAAAGTAGTGAACCTAATGGAGCCTGGCAGTGCGATTTATGGACCCCTAAACAAATATGGGCCTGAACATTTTTTAGACCTCAACCTTTTAGTTGCTCAGGTATAAGGGCAAGTTTTGCTGTTATTTAAGGTATAATGTAGTGGCTTTATTTTTGTAGAAGATAGAAAAAAATATTTTAAGAATTATGAGGTTTAGGGTGATATTTTATAGGTTGTTTGAATTGTGCTTTAATTCATTATTGAAGCGTTTTAGGTCGATTGTAGTAATAAACGTTATAACAAAACGATAGTCTATAATATGCTGTGTCAATTAGGTATCCCAAATGAAACACCAAAAAATTTTTTACAGAAAAAGTTAGTATTTATCTACGCTTTTATACATATTCTTTTACTTGTGGAAAATCGGAACAACATCAGAAACAAAATCAGAATCGACTAAGTTTTTCTGCGCAAATATTAGGTTAAAGTAGACATAATCTGGTATTAAGGTTGGTAAACACGTGTCAGTAAGTTATAAGGCTTCAGCGCGAACGTGTTTGTATATAACGAGGGCTGGGTACAGCATGTTAATAGGTAGATTTCATTTTATTATGCACACTGTTGTCTAATTTGACCCCGCCTGAGGTCCTGGGTTGACTTGCAAACGTATAAATGTGTTATGTTTCTATACTTATCTATGTATTTTAAACATACCCACGACACAAACTAAGTTACTAGGTTAATGTGTTGTGTTACTTCTTAAGAATGATTAAACACTTTTAAAAATAACCTTGCTTTGATAAATCCTACCGAGTGACTTCTAGACTATCCAAAATGTTTGTATTTGATAGATTCATTTAGAGACACCAGTCGACCCTTAACGCATAAAAAAGGCTCTCGCGCCTATAAAACGTGAAGGTTATGATATAGGTAAATGTTCACACCTTTTAACAATTTCATAGGTTTTAATTGCATTTTCAGAAGATGCACTTGCCCTATCTTTATTGAATAACATTATACAAACTGCTGTGCAGTTTGGCAGATGGTTAAAATGATAAGGCAAATTGTATTTTACAATAAAAAAAATAAAAAAAATACAAATCAAAGCCTAGATACTTACTTATTAATGGAAATAAATCCTAACACCGCCACAGAAATTCCTCTATTCACTTACTGCTTACGTCTAATACTGGTACCTAATTACGTATGATTTGGCCGTCTGCCTCATCCACCATATTGGCTCGGCTTTATTGCCCAAGTTGTCCCTTCAAGCTGAGGTGATTTGTGAGAGTTTACGATATAAATTGTTTATGGCGTGGCCTGTCCTAAACACATTTGGCAAGTTTTCATGCTTTCAAAGTACAGATATATGGCAGTTGAAAATTGTAGCGAACTTGTTAACGTCGGATTTGAGCGTGCCTCGCATGTTTTGTACGATTGATAGAAATAATTCCTTTATAATATTTGTAGGTGAAATATGTAGGAACAAACCTAATTTTTGATGAAATGAAATATAGTAAATAAAACACTACAAACTTGATATTATAAAATTGACACTTAGCTTATGCTCACTTATACTAGCTGGGGTTCCCAAACTTTTTTCTTATAGACCCCTCTCAAAAGTTAACTGGTTCTCGTGGACCCCCTGCAGGCCTATACTACATACGAATCCATTAAAAACCACCTTTTTTCACGTCAACTTATACCCCCATCGAGTCTCCTGTGGACCCCTGGGGGTCCACCTGGAACACTTTGGGAACCACTGTACTAGAGGACGGTTAGCATCAGATAGGCAGCCGGCCATAAAAAAAACGCTAAATCTTTGGTAGTGTGACTTTAAAAGTACATTACGGCGACCCTATAAATAATGAAGTAAGGGCAGAAACACCTGATAAATGTCACACTATTATTTCCAAATTACCTACTCTAAGAAAAAAGCGCGCCTTCACCTGTGTAAACTTTATAGCTTATGATGTGTCTTCATCAAAAATTTTTACGTGAAAGACTAACAAACCGCCTTTTTAAGATTATTACTCATGTTCCTACAATGGAAGGTAATGTGCAAATACCTGAACATTAATTCATCCTACAAATATGTCCAGTCCACGTTTTAGCATTAAATTTCCATCGTTTGATTTGATTTTAAAATCAATTGCTTTCAATACTCTCTCTATATAATAGTCACTCTACAGGCACGTGTTTGAGCGGTTCAATGAGTTGGCAAATTGCATTCAAATTTAGATTTAATTTGACAATACTCATGTACATTTATGCAGTTTTTTCTTTTATTTTATAAACTGCGCTGTTTAAATGTTTTTTTTTACAGGAATCATTTGCTTTCAGCGACGCAAAAATAATATTAAAATTTTAATGGAAACATATTTATTTCGAAAAACGATCTATCTATACATATAATAAAAATGTAACGGATCGCTGTCTGTACATGGAAGATACGAGTATATGAGAAAAAATATTATAGTAGACCTTTATCAACGCAATAGAACCCAAAACGATGATTTTTTGAATTTTTGTCTGTTTGTCGGTTTGTCTGTACGTTTGTACACGCTAATCTCAGAAACGGCTGAACCGATTTCGATGTAGTTTTCAGGAATATATTGTGACAGATCCCATTTAACATATAGGCTATTTTTATCCCGGGAAAATGTTTTTATCCCGGATAATTTCGACATTTTGTTTTTTCTGTAGTCCACGCGGACGGAGTCGCGGGCGTCCACTAGTATTTCAATAATACCTACTGTAATGAGAATATTGACATAATAATTCACTGCCCTCGTTGAGGCTGATCGTTGATGAATATAGACTTATTTTAGCGTAGAACATTTTCTCTACATTCTACGCGATATACTGTTAAGGTGACTCCGTGCTCAATAATAATTCCAAAACGCATGTACCTACTGAATTTATTTATTAAAGTTTCGAGAAAGTTTTACGCAATTTGCGAGTCTCACGGATTTCTTGAAATCTACATAGATCGCGAACAATGTTTCAAAGCTTCAGCGTAACAGTCATTCCAAATTCAAATTGGGTAGTTCAAATTTCACACTTTGTCTATATATTTGATACTAGCGGACGCCTGTAACTTCGTCCGCACCCAAACTTACATACTGCAGAACAAACAAAATGTCAAAATTATCCGGGATAAAAATGTTAACTCGGGATAATGCCTATGTTTTTTTTCACACTTAAAGACATTACATTTTTATTTACAAAAATGAAATATAAGTGACAGGGTATTGGACTGAAATGTAATCCTAGCAAAGTTCAGTAGTTTTTTCGCAAAAGAGCAACAAACATACATTTCGCGTTTATAATATTAGTCGGATTATTATGAGTGATTGAAATGTGTGCGTTTGCCAAATTATCTGCAAAGTGGCAGAAAAAGGAACTACAGTCACCACGTTGAAATATTATTTCGTTCGGTAACATACGGCGACATCTTCAGTTTACTAATAAGTTGGTAAATCGACTAGAGAAATGTGTCACACATACGAGTAACTAAGGGTTTCCACACATGTTGCGGCATCGATTCACGATGCGACGTCGTCGCTTCGTGGAAATCTACTCGTATCTACTTATTTTTTTACATTACATTACCATTACATACATTACATATAATCACGCCTTTATCCCTTACGGGGTAGGAAGAGTACCAAGGGCCGATAGAACCATATGGTGCCACTTCTGAACAATTTTGAGGGTATAGTTGAGATGTACAAGTTTGTGTTATTTTTTTTAGTTAATAAAAATCATTATAATTCGTCCTGCATTGTATCGACGACACGGGTGGGTAAATAAATATCTTATTTACTTTTATTACGATGGGCGCGGCGGCGGCGAAATATTCTATAAAATAAGCATTCATAGTAATATTAAGTAAATATAGAATAAACTATAAGTTCGCTATGATACTGTTGTAGTACATGCATATATGAATGGGGTAGCCAAAGCGTTCGCTAAAACTTATGCAGAACTTCCTACCCATATCGGCCAAGATCACGTTAGTCAACGCTCTGTTGCTCCCAATCATTGACTATGCTGATGTCTGCTACCCAGATATTACAGAGGAACTCTTAGATAAGTTGGACCGCCTTCTCAACATGTGAATTCGATATAATTTTTGTTTCAAGATTATATGTTTAAAATGTGCAACCATACGTTTTTAGAGTATGTTTAGACAAGTCTATTGATACAAAAATTGAGGCTTAAATCGCTCTGGTTTGCCTGTAAAATGAACAAATTTGATAAAATAGAGGTATCTTTAACACAATTTTTTATCGTAAAAAAGTCTATGAATCGTGTTTCTGCAACCACAGAAAGTGAGATAATATAGTGTAGAATTCGATTATAAAATATCACTTTCCTATATGTGGTATTTCCTATATATTGTAATGGCTGAGAAAAATCGACTTAACTAACTCCAATTTTAGCGATTCGTCATCTTAACGAAATGTACATAATAACAAATGGATAGAAGGATGCCTAAAGTATGGAATTGACGCAAATCATTAGGTTACGTTAAATCGCAAAAAAATACTTCATTTCTATTGGACATTGTCTAGGGGGTACAGTACAACAGCTAGTAAAATAAAGGTTGTTCACATTGTATCGGCGAACACTGCACGTTGATCTAAACGAGCAATTTGTAGGATTCCACGCGACCTCGGTGTTGAAGTCACGCGGGTACGTTCCGCGAATTGCACATATTGCACATTACGATACAACCACTGGTATTTTATTAATCTCTAACAATTGGACCAAGTCCTTCTATAGTTTAAAATCACATCTTCCATACATCTATTCAAGTATCAACCTAATGTGTTCATTATGCAAAACCTTTAATCACAGTCACACACCTAATTTTATTACAAAACCAGCCTTTTACTACTATTCTGTACGCGTATTAATACATTCAAACTAAATCAAGGTTTTCAAGATATGTACCTATAAGGTAGTATAAACTTCATCGAGAGTGGTCTTTCTCCTATAAACGAAACCGTCTAGTGCAATTTTTTTTTCCAATTCAACCTGGAAAACTCAAGTTCGACATTCAAATAATATTTACTTACACAATACCCTCATACACATATAATAGTCTGTGACAAAAGCCTTAGCCATCACAAATGTAACAGTGAATCCCATATTTTATTAACCACTTAATTTCCTGTAATTTTGGCTGACGGTCCTCATAAGCCTCAAGCAACTTATGCCGTTTTGTCTCAATTAGTGGAAGATTGACGCACTCCTCCCCTGGGCCAGCTATTCATCATTCACCATTACAGATTATATCTGCTGATATAGCGTCCTTTGGGCCTTCGTAATTCCACTAATTTATTTGGCCTTCCAACTAGTTGGGTTGTAAGTGGGTAGGTAAATTGATATAGGGCCTATTAAAGGCACATATATGTTGATATGATGACTTTAGATCTTGAGATAGCGTGATAAAGATCGACGAATGTTTTGATAATAATGTACCTAAAGGGTAGTAGATAGTTCATGTGTTTTATGATAAGTAACACGTTTATTATTCGTCTTTTGCCAGTAAATTAAACACTCATTTTATGTCATGAAGCAGGTTAACGTCAGGTGACGTCAGGCTTTCTTAGTGAAGATATTTAAGGGTGCCATTTTTTCAAGAGTTTATAGCTTATATATATTACAGATCTTAAATAACAACAATGCAATATATTTTTGACACATGCAAATCATCCACATATCCTGCATTCCCGCCACGTAAAGCTTAGACACACTAAACCTTTAAATTAAATCATTTAACTTTAAAACAGTTTTTTTATTCTGACGCGGCTTCAATGCCTCCAATACAATTTGTACAGCAGAAGAGACATCTGCAGTACAGTCAATTAATCTCCTTTAACCCTTTAAGACTGATTGGTCACAGAGTAGTCTAGGAACTGTAATGAACCGTTGTATTTAAATCCTTAATTTAACTTCGTCCAGAGGTTTAAGGATTAATGCGAGGTAGTCGGCGCAGAGACACTCTTAGCCTTTTTAATCAGGCTTAGTTGTTGCACTCCACTATAATTAAATAGGTACGTTTCGGGTGTAAGCGATTTAACTTATTTAATTCAGTTGGTATAGTCAATAACGTTAGAATTAGAATGCAGGCTGTGGGCAACTTGGGCTTAAAAGTGGTGCAGTTTTATCTGTTTTTTGAAAGAGAGAAACGACTTAAGTTAAAACATTCTTCATGTAACTTGAACTTTCCGACAGTTTTCGGGATTTTCACTCTGATATTTGTACATACAGAAGTGGGGTAAGTTAGGTGTTTATTACGGTCGAGGTTTATATACAAGTCTGAATCGTACGGTCTAAGTCTGTGTCGATAAGTCTAAGTCAGTATCGCCAAACAGCAAACAAACCTATATAATATAATATTAAAATTTAGGTAGTAAAATAGAAGGAACAAGCATCTTGATTTTAGCATCCTAATTATACTGCTAGAGAAACGTGGGTGACCTGGCGAATGTATTCACAAGCAAACAAACAAATTAACACTAACCTTTCATTTATATTAATTATCCCCAATTATGTGAAAAACCCAGATCGCTCTGGCAGTATTATGCTAAAAATTTTTTTTTAATAATGATTTGTTTTCCTGTTTACCTTACTTTGAACGTTTATGATAATCCCAGATAAATGGAAACAGGGCAGATGATGTTTATGATGATCATAATTTACAAGAGACAAGAGAGTCTTGCCTGTGAATGTTATTTTTGGGCACTGTTAGGTCTTTTGTAAGGACATTATACTTATTATGTACCAATAAAATTGTAATGACTGTTTGTTGCCATAATAAAATAATATAGAAGTGTTTTTCCAATATAATACGATCATGTAGATTTGTTTATACAATAATGATGTTAAAATTAAGATAAAAGCATTCCTAAACTTTAAAGTTCGCTAGCATGGGCTGTAGTTTTATAGAATAAAACTAAAATTTTACGCGCAGCTGCGCTGAATTTTAAGTACTCTTCGGCCACATATTTCCTGAAGTTTGTTTAGAACTACTAGTTTGGTAAAATTCTCGTAATGGATTATTCAGATTCCGTGAATATTCTTATTTCTCCGTGAATTTGGCGCTTTCAACAATTTATGTCTCACGGTCATACAGACTGAGACAGTATGAGTCACAGACCAACGCCCTGTATGAAACCACATATAAGTCATAAAAGTCAGAAATGTAATTGCAGGAATTTTCTATGACATCTAAAAGCAGAAAACTTGTACCCAATGTGGAAGTATAATGCTTTAAGCAGTACGAGTATAGAGCGTTACCTCACTTCTGGAAACAATTCTGCTAAAAATTCATTGTTACCCCGCTGGAAAGACAGACGCCGGTAAAGTTACTCTATCTGCTCTACCTTAAATATTAAAACAGCGTCCGCTAAATATTCCATTGTTGGCTTTATTAATCGCACTATTGTACTTACACAAAGGTTGCTTGAAGCTAAAACTACTTTGCTTCGAGAGTATAAATAAAAAAATTCATTTTTTACCGCTGTCATGCACAAAGCGGAATTTTAATGCAATTTTGTAGTTGCGTCGCGGCCGAAGAGTTTATAAGGCACTTTATTTGTGAAAGTCCTAGCTATGAACGTAAAAGCTGTTCTAGGCTTTATTCTTAATTTATAATGAATGAGAGTTAATAGGAATGAAAATGGCCCTATTGTATTATAACAATAACAGTTTAAACTTTTTTATTTAGGTACAAACAAAATTCTGAGTATCTAAACATAAAGAAAACGTGAAATAAAATCTCTCCTACGTTTTTTGAAGATATTTAATTGGGGATATGTATTATTGTGGTCATATACTATTACTATTTTACTTTTTTATAAAATCAGCTGTTATTATACCGTTAATAATATTACCAGGATGATAATTTATTACCATATCTTTTGAAATTATATATAAAACGCTACTTGTCTTTAGCATAACTTCGCGCTAAGCTTGAAGTAAAGACAATTAATATTTTTATGGCTACATAGGTTTAAGAATGTCCAATAGGAAGATTTATACAAATCAAAAATGTTTTTAGGTATAATCACCTAAAACATATTAACCAAGACATAAACGTACAAAGTTATAATTATGTAAACAGTAACTACCTACAGTAGGTAGGATATGGCTCAACCGTAATTGGCGGCTGGCCCACCTATTGCGCTTATTAGGGCATATACTCGTAGCATGGTTCAATTATTTACAATAATTACTATTTTAATTACTTAGAAGTTAGGCTAAGACATTATAATTAATAACATGAATTTATATTATAATGGGACTAAAATCCCAGAGTTTATTTAATTTTTTCTGGTTCAGTCATAAATGGGGACTAGGCGTTAAAAAGTACGCAATTTCTTGTATCGAGGGAGCTACGCGCCTTGGCTGACATTGCTTATTTTTTAAATGATTTCCCTTTTGTTTCAGTTATCGGCAACTTTGCTGGTGTTACTCCACCTATCTCTGCACGTGGTGGATGAAGGTCATGCTGTCAATCCAAGTAAGTTGTGCCAGAGCCTACCATGGGCCTTACACAAAGTAAAATTCTTTTATGATCGAATCAAGGGTCGATATCATTAAATTACATAATCAGGAACTGCTTTCATAGGCATAACTCTTTGCATAAATATACCTATAAATAAATATAACAGAGTATTTTACTTAAATTTGTATTAAAACTGGGCGCGACCAAATAAAATTAGATTTTGTTAACAATGACTCCCAATTAACGTCGAGAGCAACCCGAGAATATTAAGCCGATGAGAAATTTTGTAATAATACCTAGAAATTATGGACAATATACAGGATGATTTTTGGTCATCAACGTTCCCGAAAACTACGGAATCTCCTCGTCATCACGATCATTTTTTTCCATGGAAGCATACCTGGGAAGTGTCTGGTTTCCAAAATATTAGGGTCCAAAGTTGAGTAAATAGACTGCGTTTTTCTGCATAAATGCACATTGACGCGGGTAGCAAGATTTATTCACGAGAAATAATTAATATCTGTTTATGAAAAAACTATCATAAACACTGGACACTATAAATTGTGCCCGATCAAGTAATTTTTTTTTTCATATAATTTACATCGTTTGCCACCATTTTTTTGGCTTAAACTCACTTTATTTGATGTATAACGTACGTACCCTTCGTTAAGGGTGGCAACCAAAAAACACCCTGTAGTATCATTCATAAAATTTTATCATTATCTAAAAATATAATTTAATTACTATCATGTACTTTATTTAACCGTGGTATGAAACGAGTAGAGAGATTTGTCCACAACTTAAGGATATACATATTAGACTAGATCTCTGAAAAGGACTTTTGCATCAAATCGCGGAAAAATTAATATCACAAAGCATATATTCGTGCCGTATTGTTCTTTGCAACATAAACTGAAATAGAAAAATAAAATATACACATATACAGTATGTCCGAGATAGAGTTAGCCAAATTTTAAGGGCTTCACTACACTTCATTTTATCGATAAAAATACCTACGTTTTAGAAATGACAGCTACATAGAGTTTTAATTTTTTTTTCATGATAGTGGTAAAATTTGTCAATATCTCTGGATTTAAAAGGTCAAGAAGTAAAAAAAACTGTGTTTGAAAGCTAATAGTCTATAATCTATAATTGAAATTAGAAAAAAACATATGGTACTTAACAGCGATGCCACATAAAAAAAATATGTAGATTTTTGTTTAATTTATCTGTTTTTTTCTTATTCTTATTACGTAACATGCTATGAAAACTAGCCTGTTAATGTGTATTTTGTTGTAAATCACAGAAACCTAGTAATAATAGCTACAAAACAAAGCCTAATTTATTGCTCTGAGTCACATAGTTTTGAATTTATTGTTATTTGAAATTGACCCTTGCGCGAGCGCCCATAGCCCGTCACTCAGGTACCGCTACTCAGGTACTCAGATAAAAGTGGGCAGTTAGACCCCTTCATGGGGGTGTTTTTATCGATAAAATGAAGTGTACAATACGCCCTTAAAATATCGCTAACTCTATCCCGGACACACTGTACTATAGTACCTTATAGTTGCTTAGTACCTACGACACAAGACCTTATGGATCTTAATGTGGGACTAAGTTAATGTGTTGTGAAGTGTGTGAATATTATTATTATTATTATATTATAGACACGGTGGGATAGCCAGAATTGTGTGAATATTATTATTATTATTATATTATAGACACGGCGGGATAGCCAGAATTGTGTGAATATTATTATTATTTGTATCTCTTTTGAAATTCTCGGGACTACAGAGTCCCGGTCCTTTGAGAGGCGTGCATCGGGCCGTAGCCAAGATGTAGAGGCCCTTTTAAGAGAACTTTAATATGGTGTTGGATACACATGACGGATACCATTGCCGAACGCACAATATGATACACCCGGCGATGGTCTCCGCCATGTGCAAGACTATTGGAGTGCAGAGCTCTGTCATGCGATGGGAAACAAGGTCATGGGCTATGGGGCTGAATTTTGGGTGGGGTTGGAAAATCGGGCTATTGAAGGAGACTAACGGACACCTGCCATTACAACCAAGTCTCATAATTGTTAGGTGGCAGGCGGTGACTCGCCAACTCATTTCATGGGCCTATAGTGCTTCGTCAACTATATGTTATAATTAAGCCGGTCAAGTCAATAAACTGATTATAATGTCTAAGCAATATTTATCATATAAATGTAAGAAAAATTAAATATATCTTAATCACCGTTTACTTGTCTTTTTATCAACATCTCTGAAAGTAACCAACACAGCTTCCTATAAACCACTACAATTGGTGACCCCGAGAAGAAACAAGTCAAGTAACTACTTCAAGAAGTGATTCGCTAAGATGAACCCAGAATACGCACACACTGTACTACCAACATCCCTAGTACCAGTACCAGCAGCAGCGAAGAATGAAGTCGCAGCTATATCATTATCAGACAAGATACCTAATTTCTGGATGGAAATGCCGAGGCTGTGGTTCGCCCAGTTTGAGACAATTATAGCACCACAGAAACAAGGAGAGGATACTAAATTTAGTATCGTGATTTCTAAGCTGAGCCGAGAAGCCATACAACAAATAAGTGACATTTTATTGTCCCCACCGAAGGAAAAACCATATCAAGTCCTCAAGGATCGTTTATTGGCTGAATATGAGGAATCCGAAGAACGACAATTCCAGAGACTCATTGGAGAATTAGACTTGGGAGATCAAAAACCATCACATCTACTACGACGTATGCGTGAACTGGCACAAAACACCAAACTGCCGGATAAGACATTGCTAAGTTTGTGGATATCCCGCCTCCCGACTAACGTACGCGCAGTACTTACTGTCTGTCAGGATCAAAATCTCGACAATTTGGCTACCATCGCAGATAAGATATTGGAGACATCTCGTACAGGAACTATATCCGAAATATCTACGCAATCGCAGTTACCTATTATGACCGAACTTTTGTCACAGATAAACAAACTATCTTTGGAAGTGGCAACTTTAAGAGGACAAATAAATTATCAGCATTTTCCTCGTAATAATCGGCGCAATAATTTTCGTGACAGATCAAGATCAAGATCGAGAACGACCATAACGCCCGACAACCCCAAATGGTTGTGTAGATACCATCTACGTTTTAGACAGCGAGCGAGGAATTGTGAGCAGCCCTGTAACTGGAGAGGTAATAAACCGTCGTCGTCGGAAAACTAGGTATAGCGTCGACCGAGGCGGATGTCAACGCTATCCTTCCGTCAAGCCGCCTATGCGTTACCGACTGCAAAAGTGGGTATCGTTTCCTGGTAGACACAGGCGCTAACATCTCCGCCATACCAAAACAAAGAGGTCACACGACCCCGGATAACAAATATAAATTATTCGCAGCTAATGGCACTGACATAGAAACATACGGCGAAAAAACACTGACGTTGGATTTTAATATGAGACGATCGTACCGATGGACTTTCGTCATAGCGGATATCGAACAACCTATACTCGGAGCAGATTTTCTTGCTTATCACAACATTCTGGTGGATATTGGAAGGAGAAAATTAATTGATGGTACAACAGGCTTGTTGTCATCTGGATCCGTGACGAATGCTGACATTCCAACGATTAAGACATTGAATATTATGGGTCCATATGCCGACATTTTAGAAAAATACCAAGAAATAACCAAGCCTATCAGCATAAACACAAAGCCCAAGCATAACGTCGAACATCAAATAATAACCGAAGGTCATCCTGTACATTCAAAATGTCGCCCACTACCAGCCGATAAATATAAGCAAGTTAAGATCGAAATCGAAAACATGATGGAAGCTGGCATCTGTCGACCTTCGAAAAGCCCTTGGGCTAGCCCACTGCATGTGGTTAAGAAGAAAAACGGCGAGCTCAGGCTATGTGGTGATTATAGGAAGCTAAATACTATTACGAAACCAGACAGATATCCAATTCCACGCCTACTAGACTTCACATATTTGTTACCAAAAACCAACATTTATTCACGAATCGATCTTAAAAGAGCTTATAATCAAATTCCTGTAAAGGATATAGAAAAAACGGCCGTGATTACCCCATTTGGCTTGTATGAATTTCCCAGAATGCCATTTGGATTGAGGAACGCCGCCCAAACGTTTGTCAGATTTCTAGACACAGTACTGGCTGGCTTAGATTTTGTATTTAAATACATCGATGACATCCTGATTGCTTCCAAATCAGAAGATGAACATAAGAAACACTTAGAAGAAGTTTTCAAGAGATTGAATGAAAATTGCATCACTATCAATCTGACTAAGTGTGAGTTTGGGAGATCCGAAATCGAATTTCTAGGATACCATATAACACCGCACGGTTATAAGCCTCTTAAAGAAAAAATTTTAACTATCACAGACTATACACGGCCAGAGACAATCGAAGAGCTGAGACGTTTTCTCGGCATGATAAATTTTTATCGAAAGAATTTACCACAAGCTGCGAAGTATCAAGCCCGCCTAAATCAATATCTAAGTAAATCCAGAAAAAAGGATAAAACAAAGATTGTTTGGACAGACGACGCCATCGAAGCTTTCAATGAATGTAAGGAGAGTCTACAAAACGCCGTTACATTAAGCTCCCCGTCTCCAGACGCGCCTCTATCATTGATGACCGACGCATCGCTCACGTGCGTTGGGGCAGTCCTGCAGCAATTCGAAGACAAGATGTGGAAACCACTTGCATTTTTCTCAAAATCATTGAGCAAGGCACAGCAGAACTACAGTACATACGACAGAGAGTTACTCGCTATATACATGGCAATATCCCATTTTCAACCTTATGTGGAAGGCCGAGAACTTACAATTTATACAGACCACAAACCACTTACTTTCGCATTTGAAAGTCACAAAAACCACAGCGAAAAAGGATCTCCGAGACGCTTGAGACATCTGGAGTATATAGCTCAATTTACATCAGATATCAGGCATCTCGCGGGTGATAAAAATCCCGTCGCCGACGCTCTCTCAAGAATATCCCAAATTGACTGCCCCGAGCCTTTGGACTGGAACGAAATCGCTGTACAACAAAAAGAGGACGCCGAATTAGAACAATTACGGAAGAAAAGCAATCTATCCTGGAAAATCATAAGTCTAGGACAAGACAACAAGCTGTATTGTGAAAATACATTAGAAAACGCGAGACCGTACGTGCCGAAGCAACTTCGTAAACAAGTATTCGACGTCATGCACAGCGTGACTCATCCGGGCATACGAACCTCAAGAAAATTGCTTAGTCGTCATTTTTTCTGGCCATCAATGAACAAGGATACTGGAATATGGGCCAAAACATGTATACCGTGTCAGAAAGCGAAAGTAATCCGACACAATAAATCCCCAATCGGATCTTTTCCTGAATCAGCGAGATTCGAGAATGTACATATGGACATAGTAGGACCACTATCAATATCCGAAAACAACAGATACATAATCACGTTCATAGATCGCGCAACAAGATGGATAGAAGCTGTACCTGTACCGGAAATATCAGCGGAATCTGTAGCCAGAGTTTTCATCAGCAATTGGATCACACGATTTGGTTGTCCTGCCACCATAACAACAGACCAAGGACGACAGTTTGAGTCAAATTTATTCACTTCGCTGGCAAAGAAACTGGGAATAAAGAAAACAAGATGTACTAGCTATCACCCCCGAGTCGAATGGCATCATAGAACGATGGCACAGGACGATGAAAGCCGCACTTATGGCACGAGGAAATACGACTCACTGGACTTCCGAATTACCTTTCATATTGATGGGACTAAGATCAGCTTTACGTGAAGATAGCGAAGTTAGTCCTGCCCAGATGGTGTACGGAGCTAACATACGTATTCCTGGTCAATTTTTTGAGCCGAAAATGCAAGATAATGAACCAGAAGCGTACACGCGAGAATTAATGCGTTATATGTCAACCTTGAGTCCACAGAAAACAAGAAACCACGGATCTCAAGTATCATTTATACATCCAGATATGAAGAAATGCAGTCATGTATTTATTAGAACAGATTCAGTAAAGAAACCTCTCACGCCACCATACGAAGGACCTTTCAAAATTTTAGAAAAACATGACAAGTATTACAAAGTGCAATTAATAAATAGATCAGCAAATATTTCAATAGATAGATTAAAGCCAGCGCACATATTCCGTAATAGTGAGGTGAATGAACCACATAAAGAAATGAAAAACAACACCTACGAAACAAATAACAAAATAAGTAATGAAGATCGAGGTTCCGCCGAGTCAGCCGATATTACAAGAATTTCGAAAACACGCTACGGCCGAGTCATTCGCCCGGTAGTACGTTTCAAATTACAATAAATTAATACCTATATAATGTATTAGTTTATCTACAGTTAACTACTACAACACTACACTACAAGTCCATCTACATTTGCTGCCGAAAACTATCCAAAATTGCTATCTTTGGGAAAATGGGATCCGCTTCTACAAAGGAAGAAGTGGTCATCGCGCAAACAGCCGCCAGCACCGGAAATTCCAGCATCCAGAGGATGGAAATAATGACGGGAACACTTATACTAGTGCTGTTTGTCGTCCTGGCGATATATTTTTGCGTGCGCTGTCGGTCTAGACTGCGCAACGTCTTGGCCCACGAGATACAGCGCGCTCAACAACCCCGGACACCTGCAGGCGGAATAGCCATGGTCACCAGGTCCACTGGACAGACGCCCGCAACCGCGGGACCGCAGACTCATCACAACGCATTCGTCACACAGTGAAATGATGAAGTGTTTTAGTGAAGTGTTTTTGATGAATAATTTAGTTTGTTTTTTTTTTTCCAAAGGGGGGTGCATTATAGTGCTTCGTCAACTATATGTTATAATTAAGCCGGTCAAGTCAATAAACTGATTATAATGTCTAAGCAATATTTATCATATAAATGTAAGAAAAATTAAATATATCTTAATCACCGTTTACTTGTCTTTTTATCAACATCTCTGAAAGTAACCAACACAGCTTCCTCCACTACAGGCCCCCTGAAACGGCCGCACGCACGGAGCGACAAAGGGGGACATTTGGTGAGCGGCTAGGGTGGAGGGGTGCCCCTGGACTTTAAACCGAAGCCAACTCGCCACTTACTAACGGGCACGTCCACCCTCGAGCTGTCATAGCTCTCGCGACTCCACTCTGCCCGGCCGGCAAAGGCAAGGCAGAGGTGGGGGAACTGTTCCTCGTCAGATCTCACTCCGGCGCCGGAGATGAGGAACAGGGTCTTCCCCCGGGAGCACTTCAGGTCCGTGGGAACGCTACCTCCCAACAGCTCGCCACAAGCTTATTATATTATAGACACGGCGGGATAGCCAGAATTGTGTGAATATTATTATTATTATTATTATATTATAGACACGGCGGGATAGCCAGAATTGTGTGAATATTATTATTATTATTATATTATAGACACGGCGGGATAGCCAGAATTGCAGAATTATAAGGGGGTTCCACAGTTACGATTAACATAGCGAAGATAGATATTATTAAATTCTGTGAGATATTTGCTAGCTTGACACCTTAAAGAATACCCGAGTTGACTCTTACGACACGCATGGAAGGAAATGAAGCTTATGTCATGTCAGTTCATTAGCACGAAAACAAAGTAGTTCCTATTATTAGCTCAGTTAGCACGGAAACTGACAACCCGGGTGAGAATTTTTCCATTTCTTTATTAATAATATTATATAAAATTGAGATGAAGTCCGAGAATTCCACTAAATGTTCATAATGATGAGGAAGTGTCTTCCTTGTTTGCTCCCATCAAATACTTGTCTATTATTTGCCAGCACGTGTGTGTTGGTTGCTATGAAATTACTCGGAATGGCCAAGGGTAGGTACCCTAAAATCCTTGAAAGTTAAATTACTTTTATATCTTCTGTGTATCTGGAGCACTTTGAAAACAGTTAGTAAGGTAAATGGTAAAAAACAATGAATAATTTAATAACACGCTATGTCTACCGCAGAAAAGCGAGGCTGCGGAGCGGAGAAACGGAAAAATATTAACCAATAGGATTGCAGGACTGGAGCTGAGCCGCTATTTTATACAATTCTATTGGTTAAAATTTCTACGTTTCTCAGCTCCGCAGCCTCTGGTGGATAGGCAGCCTAATAATGAAGTGAGTAAAACCTACCTAAGTAGAGGATCATATAAAACTTTGTACAAAGAAAAGGTTCAATTGTTCCCTCTTTTCCGAGCTTAATACATCCCTAAGAAATGTATTAAAGGGAGGATTATGTGTCAAGCTTACTTGTGGATAATGAAATGAATTACACTCGAATTATTTCAAATATTATCTATTGTTTTGATCGTTATTACTAACTAAATTGGGTACAGAATTTTCTACATTTCTACTTACTTAAGTGTAGTTTATTAGATTATAATGTAAGATTTCCTTTATGATCCTGCAGTTCTGTTATCCCATTCCGGGAACAACCGTGTGTTATGTATCTATGTATTTTCTAGTTTTCCACTTTACTAAAAAATGTGTTGTTCATTAGACGGACGAATTTATATAATTTGCTACTGCTGCCTACGTCCTGAAAATCCTTAATCTCTTTTGACGTTACGTTTTCATTTAGATCACACTAGGCTGGCCATAATAACGTCTTCACTACTTGATAGATAGGTACTGTAATTGAAAAATTTATTTGCAATAAGCGACATCTTCTTCAACTTTAAATATTATCATCTTAGTCTTTCACTTTAATAGATATTTAGATTAATAAAATTTCCTTTTTAGTATTCATTACGTTTTCTGTTAAGGCTATAAGTTGTTACTTTCTAGGCACGTACTTACTTTCAATTTACATGTAAATTACAATGCTGTTTTGTCAGACAAGGTTAACCTACTGTTGGACTGATAAACTAGAAGTTCTGGGTTCGATTCCCGACTAGTTCTGTTATCTTCTAGTCAGGAGTTAAGTTAGGAATTTCATTGAGTAGTACAATCTTATCTAAGTTCCATATTGATGTACCATGAAAATTGGAATATCTAATTTTATTTCTAGTTGAGACCAACACTATCAAGGGACTGACGCCGACGTTCAAAACACGCTCAAAAGACTCTAGTGTCCCCCACATCTTCCCTTAACCTTAGAGGTACTTCTTTCTTTCTTTGTAAGCATTTCTTTTGTAAGTTTCGCTGCATTTATTGTAGTGTTTTGTATGAAATAAAGAATAAGAATACTTCTCATATGGATAGATTAATTTATAAAATTTATAATATACACGAATAGTTAGTACATAACGATAGAGCCGCTCCACCTTTCAGGATTTAGGTATCATTTATACCCGCCACAGTAACTCTAAGAATACCTCGGAAGCAACGTCAGGATCCGTATCCTGAGAAATGGGCAAATATATTTCTTCAATCGGATCTTGGAACTTCCGAAATCATTTAAATATTTTCCGGTTTGTACAAGGTTTTACTACACGCTGCATTTTCACGACTTCTTACGTTTGAACTGTAGAAATAAACAAGACCTTAGGTGATAGGTTTTACAGAAATTAGAACCTACTACTTCTGCTATTGACGACCCACTGGCGTAGTTGGTCTACTACTGGTACTCTATCTGCCGCTCCATAGGTTCACGACAGGTGCAAGCAATGATATGATAAATATGACAATAGATGTGTTAAGTTAGGGAAAATACAGTAGGTAGAGTCCGTTTCGTTTTTTTTGCACTACACAACACATTAACCTAGTCCCACATTAAGACCCCTAAGGTCTTGTGTCGTGGGTACTAAGCAACGGTATATAAATACATAGATAAGTATATAAACATCCATGACTCGGAAACAAACATCGATATTCATCATATCAATGTTTGCACCTACCGGGATTCGAACCCAGGACCTATGGTGTCGCAGGCAGGGTCACTACCTACTAGACCAATTGGCCGTCATGAATGTTTCTATTATTTATCTTTTCCTTATGAGTTCCTCAGTCCACAATTACGATATGCACGGAAGGAGATGCGGCTGATGTTTTCTAGTAAATCCCCACATAGGTAAAGATGCCCTTACTTATACCCTTAAAGATACACTTACCCTACTTAGTATAAAATGGTTTTTATAACAAATACAAAAATGTTTCGTTGCTAAGCTAAGTTGGAGCATCAGAAAAGTTATCAGTTTAAGTTCCTATGCATACAGTTAAGACGGTTGTAGCCTGTATGTATAAAAGCCTAAAAGTCTTTGAAGTTGTTTGCGGTAAATGACTCAAGGGACTCAAGGGAATATTCGCTAGATTTTATACCCGATTTATACCCGACTGTGCCAGAAGGAGGGTTATGTTTTCCGAATGTATGTGTGCATATTAATATCATTATATGTATGTAGGTATACTCGTATTTCTCTGGCACGTTTTAAAGCCTAAACGGTCGTATTTGAGCTTGGGTGGTATCATTAGATTCGTCTTGGCTGTTAGTCAAAATTTTTAACTCGTATTTTTTCTTGAAGTAAATGAGGTTATTTTATATTATTTCTCTGCCGAATACTGCCGATGGACGATGTGAAATCTAATTCTAGAATGATATGACCATCATATTACAAAAAAACTGTTTATATATTCTTACCTTTTTTTGTATTCTACGCCTACTAGTAAAAATAAATTAAACATGGCCAATAAAATAAGTGTATGTCATATTGAAAATGATAGGCATTTTATAAATTTTATAGCGTTTAAAACCGTAGAGTATTGAATTTTTTGTGAGCACAACCAATTTGAATGCACGGTGACAATAAAATATGCAAACTAGCAATATTAATATCCGGCCAGAGAGTGCACGAATCATGTCGTGGTAAAGCGGGAAACAAATTTGTAAGTGACGAGCTTTACTTCACATTTTCCGTGTTGATAACACGTCCTAAACATAGTCCTAAAATCACAATGTGATCACCAACCCACCTGCCCAGAGCGTGGTGACTATGGGTAAAAAAAACCCCTCTATAGCAAGAGTGCCATGGAGGCCAGCAGTAGACTATAAAATAGCTGATGAGTGTGTGTACTCGTATATGAAGTAAAACTAATTTAACTGACATAAACATGTAGTTTGTATCCATCCCTTCATTAGTAACTTTACGCGTCATTTACTTAATTCATTCGTAAGTCGCGGCCTACAAGTTATGTTTCCAAATTCAACCCAAAATAGGTCGAATGCATTTTGCTGGTGAAAAAAAAACACTTTTATTCGAATGGAGTACAGTTTCACATTTTGAACAGGTTAATGTTCATCACAGGAAACAAGGGGGTGTAAAAAACTGAAGTGCTCTTTTTAGGCGTTCCTGCCAAGTTTTTTACAGCTGGCATTTTTTGTGGTGATTCTGCACTGCGAATGCAATATTGTCGTTTGTTTTTGTTCAGCTACTTTGAATAGGTGCTATTAAGAATGTTGTACATAGCCGAAAACATAACTATATTAGTGCGTTTAACAATGTTTAAGTATTCTGCTAAGTCCTTTGCACATCATGTTTATAATACTCATATGATATTATGTATAATACAACTGTTTTGTACTTAGGTTTTAAGAAGTTGTGTATTTTCTAAATATTATAATAATATAGGATTTAATCCGCCCATAACCCGATCCTTGATATTTAAAATAATTTCACCTCTTAAAGGCTTTACTAATCTAAGTACCCATGGGACTATTAGTGAAATAGTAATGTAGAACTGCATCGGTGCTGCAGCTACATTAAAAATTACTTTCTGGCAAGTTGCATCGGGTATGAATAGAAATGTGTGTACTGAGGTAGGTACGATGTAGATTGCTGCATCGGCGTCGAAAACTTGTTTTAGTTCAGTTGCCCCGTGTGAGAATGGGCTTGGTCATGCAATCCCAAATTGGGAGATACCAATTTGCAACTAAAAAGCGTTTATCGCTTTGATACCTTTGAAGTTTTAATTGCAGCTGGTACCTATGCAAACATAGCATCTCATCAATATTTTGTAGGTATTTGGAGTATGGAGTAATCTGTTTTCATTGCGAGGAATTTTAGGGGTAATTTGAGTTACCTGCTAGTATCGCACTGATTTACCGTGCGTAAAAACATCCTATTATAATAAATTATTAAATTTGTCATTTAGTGTAAGTAGTTAGGATACTTTGGGGTGTATAGGGTCCCATATAAGTTCTACGGGACCCAAGCCATCCTCACCTGCTCGCGGTGCACTCTGCAGAACAACGAACGAGGCTCTGGTCACCCGCCAACCCGCATTAGACCAGCGCACGCTAAGGGAGGACACAAAGCTCGATGAGCTGGAAGAGGAAATGAGTAAGTTGCGGTGGGATATTGTAGGGTTATCTGAGGTCCGAAGATAGGGAGAGGATACGATAACCCTGAAATCTGGCAACTTACTCTACCACCGGGAAGATGATCATAAGTCCCAGGATGGTGATTCACGCACGCAACAAGCACACGAGGAACGAGATAGACTTCATATTAACTACCGATAGACGGATATTCAATGATGTCTCAGTGATCAACAGGGTGAAAACCGGTAGTGATCACCGAATGATTCGAGGCACATTGAATATTAATGTCAAAGGGGAGAGATCACGACTAGTGATGTCTACACTCGAGCTGACAAACCGCTTTGCTTGCCTAGAGGATTGCATGTCAGTGGATGATATAAATAACAGGCTGGTAGAAACTGTCCACACGGTGGGGTCTAAATTATTCAGACCTAACCGTAGAAATAGACCCCAGAAACTAACTGATCATACCCTCAACCTCATGGCGGAAAAGCGCGCAATGTCTCTGCAGTCCTCTGATGACACTGAAGCATATCGGCAGCTCAATAGACGTATCTCCAAGTCTCTGCGATACTACATCCGTAGCTTTAATACCCGCTGCTTTAAGGAGACAATAGAGCGAAACCAAGGCTCCAAAGTGTTCGCAAGAGAATTATCTATTGGGCAGAGCCAGTTGACGAAGCTGAAGACAGAGGACGGCAGTGTAGCGTCTACCGTACAAGAGGTGCTAAGGGAGATTGAGAGGTTCTATGGACAGTTATATACCTCGGTCGCTAAACCTGTTAGATCAGCCTGTACGAGATTAGGACTGCCCTTAAACAACTCAAAAACAACAAAGCGCCGGGAGACGATGGAATTACATCAGAGCTTCTAAGAGCGGGTGGAACTTCGGTACTGAAGGTCCTCCAGAGACTCTTTAATTCCGTCCTGCTCGAAGGCGTCACCCCGGAAGCATGGAGCAGAAGTGTGGTGGTGATGATCTTTAAAAAAGGCGATACCATATTTAGTACCATAGACCACATCCACACGCTACGGCAGATTATAAAAAAAAACAGAAGAGTATAATCGGCCACTATGCCTATGAGAAGGCCTTTGATTCGATCGAGACATGGGCAGTGCTGCAGTCTCTCCAGCGGTGCCATATTGACCATCGATATATCGAAGTGCTGAAGTGTTTATACAGCAACGCCACCATGTCGGTACGAGTACTGGAGCGGAGCACTGAGCCGATTTCATTGCAGAGGGGAGTGAGACAAGGAGATGTTATTTCTCCGAAGCTCTTCACCAATGCAGTGGAAGACGCCTTTAAGCTTCTCGAATGGAAAGGACTCGGCATCAATATCAATGGCGAATACATCACTCACCTTCGATTCGCAGACGACATCGTGGTCATGGCAGAATCGCTGAAGGATCTAAGCACAATGCTCGATGGCCTCAATCGAGTCTCCCAACAGGTGGGCCTGAAGATGAACATGGACAAGACGAAGATCATGTCGATTGTCCATGTGCCGCCCACTCCTGTACTAGTTGGGAGCTCGATGCTCGAAGTTGTTGATGGGTATATTTACCTGGGACAGACGGTCAAACTAGGTAGGTCCAACTTTGAGAAGGAGGTAAATCGGCGAATCCAACTCGGCTGGGCAGCGTTCGGGAAACTACGAAGCTTATTTGTGTCCAAGATACCCCAGTCCTTAAAGACTCAACCAGTGCGTGCTGCCGGTGATGACCTACGGTGCCGAGACGTGGTCTCTAACTATGTACCTCATAAAGAAGCTCAGGATCGCACAGCGAGCGATGGAGAGAGCTATGCTTGGGATCTCTCTGCGTGATCGAATCAAAAATGAGGAGATCCGCAGACGTACAAAGATCACCGACATAGCTCAACGGTCCAGTAAGCTGAAGTGACAATGGGCAGGGCACATAGCTCGAAGAACTGATGGCCGATGAAATCAGAAAGTTCTAGAGTGGATATCACGTATCGGCAAGCGCAGCGTGGGAAGGCCACCCGCGAGGTGGACGGACGACCTGGCCAGGGTCGCGGGCGTCGGTTGGATGCAGGCTGCTTCCGACCGGTCGAAGTGGAGGTTGTTGGGGGAGGCCTATGTCCAACAGTGGACTTCTCAGGGCTGTAAATGAGATGATGATGAGTTAGGATAAGGATATTTGGACGTTTGTTAGTATTTAACGCAAAAACCTTTGAAAGGATTCTAATGAAAGGCTTTAGGAGTAGCGCATTCATTGTGTAATTGTGACGTCACTACATTGTTCAAAACGTATACACCAAAGGTCTATTGGCCTTCTTCGCACGCATCGGTAAAACCAAAATGCTATTTTACGATTTTGCGATCCGTACGGTGCAGATCAGTGGACGCTGTTGTACAGCATACGAGCAAATATTTGATACAAGGTATATCAAAATTCAATAAATGCGATGCGGGTCTGTGGTTGGATGTTGGAAGTTAATCCAACAGAATGACACATATAATTCAAAGGAATGAATTCCACACTTATACATTAGGATCGTGAAAAAGTATAAAATTAGCAGCATACTTCTACCATTACCCGTTTATCTGCCATTAACAGAGTAGCCTCTACCTCCGCATTGTTTATTGGCCGGCTATCGTCCCTTCATACATAATTCAGATGACGTGGCTCATTATCCCCCTATATTGAGGTCAAACACCTAAATATTGCGTTATTTTGTTTATATACATATTACTTGTATAAGCTGTGAGGCGCCTAGTCACGGTAAAGTAAGTGAAAAGACTTTTTCCTAAATAAATTTATCACGGCAATACTTATATGTCGCTGCAACCATGAACTCAAGCTTGATTACCAACTTTTCTAATTGATTTAAAATTTATCTGTCCTGAAAAATAGCTGGATACTATTTTGATTAATTTATTAGTTGTAATCATGGATTTGGTATCTCGTTGTAATCTTATTTTTAATTAATAAGGCGCTGTTTTGATTTTAACTTTGCGCATTGCACCAAAGTAGCAACTATTTATTTTGTTTACAACATTATTAAATAATAATAAATGAAAAGTCATTCCAATAATTTAAAAATAATAAATTGGATGATATTAACAAATTAAGTTAAGATTTTCATTAAGCATTATTTGTCTAGTACTTGTTTTGATCAATCTATTAGTTACTCGTCGTCGACGACGTAACGAAGCGATGGTTTAGAATACTTCTTGATTTAAATTCTTAATTATAATCAATGTGATTTATGTCTGATGGGTCTGATGGCATTCTGTATTTGGTCCTGAAGCTGAAAACATTGTAAGTAGAAACTCTGTTACTTCGCATTATGTTTAGTTCTGAGTATCTAGTCTTATTTCAAATTGTTTTACCTTTTTTATACTAACCGTTGATGCCAAACTGTGTATTGCTTCCACAGGTAATTAGTTAAGTGTATAGATACCCACTTGTACTGATACTCACTTGTTTTGTTACTTAGGTAATGAGTTAATTATAATTAATAAATATTTTTATTTGTCAAGATTTAGAACAATTCTTTAAATATCCCTTGCTAGTAATGTAACTAGGTAGGTACTAACTTTGCTTGGCAGAATCGGTGGCCATGTCCAAGGCCAACGATTCTGCCCATTTTTATTTAAAAAACAATTCAAATACTCCGACATATATGTTTGGCAATGAATAATGCCTTTAAAAAAATATATATTATAATTAAAATTAATAATTAATAATTACATGAATATTATGTGTTATGTGAAAGGTCACGACGAGACTGGCGTTGCCCTGGTCGGTTGGTTCCTACCGCTCGATGTGCTAGTGCATGGTCAGCACATCGTGTGCACACAAAGTGTGCCTGCCTGTTTCCTAATTGCTGGAAACGGCTTGATAACTCAATTTAATAAATTATATTTTTTTTAGAATCGTTCGGGATAAGGTATCTACTAAAAATTTTTTGAAGTAAATAATATAATTTTAAAATAATACAATTTGTTTATTAAGTAAAAGTTACGGTTATTTGTTATAAGTTATTGTAAGTAGCGGTGATAGCCCAGTGGTTAAGACGTGCACCTTCCAAGCGGGAGGCGTAAGGTCGATCCCAGTCACGGGCCTGTACCAATGAATTTATTTCATGTACATATTTTAATGTTGCAAAATTGTCACTTAGCCCGTGCCTCGGAAAGCATGTAAAACCGTTGGTCCTGCGCCTGATCTCTCTCAAGTCGTTTCGGCTTTCCGTTGCATCGGACTATGAGAGTAACGGAATAGAGAGTGCATCTGTGTTTGCGCACACACTTGTGCACTATAATATCTCCTGCGTACCTGACCAATCTCCGTAGAGATTGGACGCCTTGGCCGAAATACGGTCGGAGATCATCATCATAAGTTACTCTTATTATATAAATAATAACATTATTTATTTCTTTCCATAAAATTACACAAATTTTTAAATAGGAATTTAATAAACAAAGTCTCTTGGGCCATTATTTCACGGGTGATCGACTCGATGTGGAGAGCCCCTGAAATTCATAATTGGGTTCGTTGCTCATTTATATTGTATTCATTTTTAAATACATAATTTAAGCATTGAATATATTTGTAAATTATTTTGAGACTGTTTTACTAAATATTTTATAGTCAACAGCAACGCCTACCTACGTCTCGAATAAAAGATAATTAGGTAGAAAAAATGTGGATAGTAAAACCATTGTGTTAGCTTTTCCTATTAGCTTATTGGTCCGATCTTTTCATGAGAAATACGAGTATTGTAGATGAAAAATGTATATTTTGCTTAATTTCTGTATATATTATTGATGTTAAACAGAATTTAGGGGTAAGCTAAGCGAAATACTATGGAATATAGGCACTATAAGGAATCTATCTACAAATTTTGAGAATAAAAACACATGTAGCTAACACAATGACCACAGCTTAACATTTTGTTACATCCTGTATATGTTTTCACTATAAAAATCTTTTGGAGTGCCTTGTCTAAACTAAGTTTAAATTTGAGGTGCATTAGTCGAAGCACTCTCTTAGGCTTTTAGGCTAATGGTTATCACGTAGTCGGTTCCCACCTCGACTCGTGAGAGGTGTGAGCAATTTATTATCATCAAGGTAACCATCAGCAACTAACTTAGATCCTGCAGTCTACCTATAGTTACAAATACTAGCAGATAATATAAGCAAAAGATCATTGTCTCTCAAAAATGGTTAATATACAGTTTCTCGCACGAAAGGTACTGGGTTCTAATGAGTACTAAGTTCGTATTAGGGGCCAATTTTTCATGATACAGTGAGACAGTCTACTCTAAAGTAACTGATTTACTATGCCAAGTCCTGTAGTAATTAGATCGTCGATGCTTAATAACTTTAATGACCAAAGTAATTAGTTATATCCCATGCCTTAAAACCATCATAAATTAAATAATATTAAAATCCCGGAACCGAAAATAAGAAAGATCTTTACTGAAGCGTTTTATCAAAAGAAAGCTTGACAAAAATGCGAAAATCTTCACAAAAATCTCGGCAACGATTAACTCTTTCGGAAATGAAACAAAGGGAAACGCCAGAGCTTAGGAATTTCCTTTAACGCGACAATAAATTGAACGCATTACACTTTCATTGTTTTCTTGGACCCAGATTAATTGCGGTTTTGTTGAAGAATGCCACGAAAGAAATATTTTGTTTTCTTTTGAAAATATTAATCTGTCTTCTTGCATTCTAAATACATAGTTTGAACTGTAACTGGAGCATTTGAATTAAATTTGTCACCTATTTTAAAGTTTTCCCATATGTAACGCGCTGATACAGGAAATATAATTATAGTGGTTTATTTTAATTCTACGAGTACAAGATTTATCTCAAACCGGAAGGCGAAGCCAGGACCTATGGCTCACTACCCACTACCATCATGATATTTCACCTGTACAAAATGTTACCCTGTTCGTTTTTAATCAAGCTTCATACCATATTATTTTAGCTGTTTTTATAATCTGTGTTTCATTTCATAAGCTTTACGGTTTCGCTGGGTAAATAGATATAATGCAACTTGAAAGTAAACAGTGAATTATTAAACGAACTCGGTTTATGGCCAGCTTGGAGGGCAGGGTTCGTAATTTTAATCCGCCGGGAACAATATGGATCTCTTCATTTATTATTCTGTGTAACATCTTCGGAGTACTGGATTAGAAGTTATATTAAAATGCCTAGTGGATAATAAGCTTAACTCAGACTTTTTTCGTTAAGTATTTTTGTATGTAGGTAAGTGATCCTGATATTAAAATTTGCCTTATTATACAGGGTGTGGGTGACAGCCAAGCAAGTATTGATAAAATGACATCAGACCATGATTCTGAAGGGGAAAACACTGAAAATTTTCGCAGGAAAATTTCATGAGTTTCAAAAATAACTCTTCTATTGGTTTAAATTTTGTTTTACCAATAGATGAGTTTCAAAAATGTTTCCTTCGAAAAAGTTAAAAATAACCTATCCATCCTAATGAAGAATTACCAAGTAATCCAAAAAGAGCAATGTATCACAGAAAAACCAATAAGCCCAATTGACTAGTCACAGGATGGCCCGATACAATTGGCGCGGAACGCAAAGATTACTTGTATAATAAAACATGCGTTTAAATTGTGAGAATATTTTATTCCTAAAATTGAAAAGGCTTTCTACATTTTATACAATTTGCTTTGTAACAAAAGCCTAATAATAATCTTATTCGCGGAACGCAAAGATTACTGATAAATTAAAAATGCATTTCCTGCGAGTAATAACAATGTCGTAGGTATAACTCAACACAATCAACATTTCAGTATTTGCTTGGCTGTTACCCACACTCTGTATTGAAATTAGGATACTAATATTTACATATCTATAGGACGTCGGTTTACCATCATAGCTTGACGTAGATTTCAGTTAACTATAGACATTTTAACCTTTGCTCTGTTACTCTTTAAATTATAAAAGGTAAAAGCAAACCTAAACTAAACAAGAATACGAAAAAAGGTGTGTACACAAAGGTCTAATATAGAAACCATCCGAAGTTATATTAGTACAGGCCAGCTAGCACCTAATGCTTAGGAAGCATACAGACACAGCTACAACATCTAATAAGCAAAAGTGCTCGGCGGCCAAATTAAATATGAATACACCTCGGTTCTATCCTCCTGGTCAAAATAATCCCTTACTTTCATTCCTTTTTCGTTTCATGTCCCTTTTATCGCATCTTTTTATGGCTACGACAATAATGAGTTCAGAACAACGTTCACATGTCACTGGGGTAACACTTAATTATTTATTAAGTAGGTGCTATTTTAAAGCTCATGTTTTTATTTATTTATTTTTAATATAGTTGGTAAAGTTTCACAGTTTTGCGTGCATGATTTCGGAATTAATAACTTTTTTACATTACTTAGTTACACAAATAATTCGTATACTCACTCATGTCATTCTACCGTGAATCGGTCACGGCGGTCAATCTCAACGGAGATTAGCTAACTGCGCAGGAGATATTATAGTGAAAAAGTATGTGCGTATACATAAATGCACTCTCTATTCTTTCACTCTCATTGTCCGATGGGACGGGAAGCAGACATGACCGAAAAGAGATCTGACACAGCTTAATCTTGACTAATTTTTATAGCTACTCTAACATAGTGTAGTCTTATTCCCTGTTATTTATCACCACACGAATATTAATTGACGACTCATTTCAAATGCTCTCAAACGCAAAACTGTATTTATAAACTCATTATTTCAATATAAAAAACCTTAAAAAGCAACGCAATCAATCGTCCTGAAATGGAGAATTGAAAAATGGTATCTCTTAAACCGATGAATAATGCAGGTGAAGTAAGTTCAATACTTTATCTCTGCGACTGCAGTGGATTCAGAATATTAAGACAAATACTCCAGGCGCGATTAATTTTCATTCCAGCTTTAAAGTGTTACTTTGTTTGTAGCCATTGTGTATTAGGTAAGATCTATTTTCGTTTGTCTGTAGATATTTTTCAATAAGTTTTTCTGATTACTTATTTACTTACTTCTTATTACTTACTAGTGGACTCCCGCAACTCCGTCCGCGTGGACTACAGAAAAAACAAAATGTCGAAATTATCCGGGATAAAAAGTAGCCTATGTGTTAAGTGAGACCTGTCACAATATATTCCTGAAAACTGCATCGAAATCGGTTCAGCCGTTTCTGAGATTAGCGTGCACGCACAGACAAACAGACAAACCGATAAACAGACAAAAATTCATAACTCATATATCTTCCATGTACAGACAGCGATCCGTTACATTTTTATTATATGTATAGACTTACGGTACAGAGCCGCTTAAACGCGTCCCTAATTTGTAAAACAAAACCCATGTTAGACTTGAAACAATATTTTACTTCAATCTGTCTCCTCTTATGTTTATTTAAGTAATAATTCTACAGATTGATTAATTGGTTTTTATTGCTGTCTCAAATTAATAAAAGGAAATAAATAAGTTCTGTTAATTAAAATTTCAGAATATTTGAACAGAATTTTTCAGTAGCTAAGTTAATAAATGCTAACTTTTGAATTGCGAGGAAAGTTTCCTTACTTCTCATTCTCATTAGGATTTCATTGAGTTAACACAATCAAATAAGTTATCCGGATATTCCAAGTTCGTAAAAGAATTTCCGGGCTATGTAATGAAAAAATCTATTTAAAACATTGTATATTTTTGTTTTAGGTAGTAAGTTTTTTTTACAAATGTTTAGTGAAAAGTATTCAATAAATAGGATCTTACCTATAGCACTGTCAATATCTGTGTTTTACATGGAATACAGATCAGTTTCATGTAATTTATAGGCGTAACCAGGCGTAACCCTAATTTCCCCGGAAATTAGTATAAATGCCCTTAATCTGCGTAATTGGTCTCAATAAACTCCTAGTTTATGTACAAAGTTTAACTATTTGTGACATAGACAATACGACCCTAGAGGACCAAATTAACAACAACATGACCCTTATCCCATTAAAACTCTATGGTTATGGTATTTGTAATGTCAATTATGAATAACAAACCTATTTTATGGTACGTTAATTAATAATTTAAATATTATACTGGGTTCTAACTTCTAATTTGTTATTATAATGTTTAGCATTGCTAGGTATTTATTATTATAATTTACTTCGTGTTTCACCTGTAACTAAAAATAATAACATTTTTAACAACAAACAATAGCTATTTTTACTATTTACATAATTATTTAAAAAAATATTTTTCGTATGTTCGACCTCGTAGCACTACATAATCAATTAAATCTCATAAAATAAACAATGTTAACATGCACAGTAACTAAATTGTATCATATAATCTCACTCCAGCAACTTTGGTAAGTATTAGGATTTTGAACCCCAGCATTTTAGTTGTTCGCTAACACAAATTCACTTAAAACTACCCTTTCATTGTGATATGAATTATCCCCTCCAACCCCTAACCCCCACTTTGTGGTAAACATTAATATCCACCCTCTGTAAGCTCTTCAGAGATTCTTGTCCAATCTGTTAAGATATGAAGTTTAAGTGTATTATAAGTATACCAACTTTTTTATTATTCTTTATTGTACACATAATTCCTCCTATGCTGATCTGGAAGTGAAAAAAAAACAGCTGCTGCTCTTCCCGGGCATATGTATGTATGTACACATAATATTTATCTGAAACAGTATGCTGTAAAATAAATAGTACAAAGCGAGCTTATCTCTAAAAAAATTCTTCCAGCAAGCCATTTGGTACAGAGAAAATTTTGTAATATATAAAAGGAAAATCTTATGTGTACAACTTCTTATATATCGTCTTATCTACCTATAAATCGTCTAATCTAAACTTCGCCCAGTCTGTATAATGATTTACATAAATTCTCCTGGGTAAAATATGTCTCTTTCAGCGATGACTTTGCCATAGTTGACACCATACCATTTATATTCTAGTTAACAAATTGTAATAAAAAACTACACAAATAATTCACATTTTTATTCACCACAACACAAGTCACACACAAGTCCAAGAAAACAATCAAAATAAAACCTAATCATTCAATACCCTGATAATCCGCTGGACGGAGGATAAGAGTGTACTTGAGTAGGACGCCCTTCAGCACGACAATCATCATCTACGGAACTGGTCAGACCATCACATGGTACGGACTTCTCTGGCACATCTTGAATCACTTTCACATCATCCTTTACGTTTTCTGCTACCCTTGCCTGAGATATGCAGACAAATGTTACAGCTAATAAAAGTAAAATTAACTTCATTTTATTTATTTCCACGTCCGTTTCGCAAAATGTAATAATTATTATGTTCTGAATCTGCGCAACTATTTAATAGCGATGTTTATTTATAACTTGTTTGTGATAAACATTTTAAAGGTCAATCGTTAGCTATATTAAGAAATGAGTGCAATATCAAGAACTTATATACCATTGCCCTTGTCAGGATTTCGTGGTTCACAGGTGCTGTATACTGTAGGCACCCGTGGGTATCGCAAGAGGCCATTAAGGGTTTCCAAAAAGTGAAGAGTAGTGCTTCCCATGTGACAACATACTCAGATAATCTAGTTGAGGTCACTGCGAAATCATCCCTATGGCAGTAGCCTTGAGGCATGCTTTAGGGAAGGTGTACGTCCTGCAGTGGACTGCCATATGCTGATATGTGATGTATGTCAGGATATATAGCATAAAACACTACACATAATATGCTAGATAGACAATATGGTGATATGATAATAGAAGAACAAGAATTTTTAACTACTATCTACCAAAAAATAACAATACATATTTATCAGAGGATCGTATTATAAAATTACCCTTATCTTTTAATGTGGCATATTTATTTATAGCAGAACCCCGACATATTCACAAAGGCCTTAGCTCTTTTAACGTACAAAAGGTCCAAGGATATTATGTAATAATTAAAATAATGATGACATTTCTAGCTTAACATACAGATAATTTGTTAATTTAATTTTTTTCTCTACAATTACAGATATTAGAATTACTCAGCCATTCAAGAAATCTCAATTAGGTACCAAACTGATAGTAATCCTTTTATCAAATTCCTAAGTTATCACAGCATTATAAATAGTATTACATATCCTTTTACCCGAGGAGAGTTGGCGTCAGGCAGGCAGACGGCCGTAAAACAAATGCCAAATCTTTGGCAATGTGAGTTTTGAAAGAAATCATAACCGACCATGCATAAATGATAACATATACTAAAATGATAATAGATAGACCTTTAGGTAAATGTTATTATTTTTCTCGTCAAGTCCTCCTTTCCGAGATGATGTCAGTGCACTGCCACGAAAACATCGGGAATCATGTTTTATAGGTCATAAAGTAGGTTATTTGCATCTTATTACAATTTTCTGTAGCTTCACAATGGTTAAAAGTGTACCATCTAGTATTTTCTATGATATATGAGTAAGAATAGACAACATAGGATAGGCAGGCGTCACTGAACCAAACTAATCGAATAGTTTCCTATATGCTGAGTTTTGAATTTCCCCTCGAAAAATTAGCATTCTGTTTATTTTTAGCCGACTGCGCATAAAAGAGGGTTATGTATTTCAAGTGAATTTGTATATGTATATTTTTCTGGCACACTCTAGAGCCTAAACGGCTTGTCGCATGAGAAGTATCATTAACATTATAGATGCATACAAACATATTCACGCGGATGTGTTTCCGAAATGGGGTAGCCAGAAATGCAAGATCATAAATGAGATGCCACAGCCAGGTTAACATAGCGGAGACAGATGTAAATTATCAGTGACAAGTTGCTAGCTTATCGCTTGAGACTCTTAGGCTGAGAGAATGCCCGAGTTTCTTAGTCGACTCTTGCGCAGAGGGGATGCAGGTGATCTATTCTAGTAAAGCCCTGCATCAACATAGAACATTATAAATATTAGTTACTTACATAAAAGTATTACACGTGCTTCTCTTCCCGGGCATACTGTACAAGCCAGTAGAGGGACAAGAGGGTCTTGGTGTTTTGTAGGCGATGGGCTGACCACCTGTCACTACTAAACGAACTTGTACATCTCAACTATACCCTAAAAATTGGTCAGAAGTGGCACCACGTGGTTCTATCGGCCCTTAGTGCTCTGCCTACCCCGTAAGGGATAAAGGGGTGATTATATGTATGTATGTACATAAAAGTAAAACCTACTTGTCACTTGAATAATTATTGAAGATAATCATCCAACGGCTGTCTCATTATTCCGAAATTTAGAGAAACCTTCCAAGTTTTAAGTGCTTTTGAAAAATTATAATTTGAACAAAACTTCTGATAAAGGTTCAAATAAGTTTAATTCTTAAATAGATTAAGTGTTGATATCACTGCTAGAGTTATACTTAATTAAATATTGTAATATTATTTATATAATTACTGAGTATATGGTTTCAACATATTAAATATAATTTAATCACAGTATGTTTACATTTTGCTGTACTTGGGTTGAAAGTAAATGCCTAGTAAATTTAGTAAATGCCAATTACATTAACATTAAACACTAACAGCTGTTAATTGTAAGTATATCAATAGTTATAAAATTTAAACTAGATATTTAGTAAAATTCCCAACAAAAAAAACCCAATAAAAAGTCCAACTAAATCAAAATTTCGTTAAATGTCTTTAATTGAAAACGTCTGTGTTCAACTAGACTTCCCAAAATTAATTTTAAGCTAAATTCTAGTAACTATCTTGCACCAGCAAGTTGTACGGAACCCGGTCCGTGCCAATTTCCGTGCTGTCCGGTCGACCAATCACTAATACGGTTACCACCAAATAATCTAACGTTTAGTTTATACTGCATATGTATCTTGAAAGGTTTGATAGATTTGTTGATCCTAGCTGCCAACTCTGTGTACCGCGTTTTCACGCCAAAACTATTTAAGAGGTAACCTGAAGCCTGAGCAAGGACATAGTATAGTTTTTTCCCTGAAAAATATTTATTCCTGGAAAATATCGACATTTAGTTTTTCTGTAGTCCACGCGGGCGTCCTCTAAAAACGTATAAAAATAAAACAAAATCCTATGAAGAAAAAACATACATAAATGCAAAGAGGGAAGGCGACGGGAAATTATAATTTTCTTGACATTGGTTACGAACTTTTACTCTCTTAATTACGTGTAATAACAAAAGTCATTAGCCACTCGCCTAATTATCTGGAGATATTCGTAAAGTTAAATTTATTGAGTGAGCGAAAGTTTGTTTGTTTACATAAAAGTTGATATTCTGACAATTTACGTCGGTTTTGTTTGTAGATAATTTGTAACTTTGGGAATAGAGATAAATGTATAGACTTCCGTTTGTTAGGGTCACACACCTATTGCGCTCAATTTATTTATATTTACTCTTAGTTCGAACGTGGTCTTCTCTTTTCAACTCAGTTGTATATTTTTTTTGTCTCTCTACTTTCAGTAATTCAAGCCATAGTACTATTCAAGCAGGTACTACTAATATTATAGTCACTCTTTAATGAAAGTCGGTTCATATAAAATGAAATGATTATTTTCTCAAAACATGGTACAATAAAGTTATTATTACATTATTAGATCAGAGTCATGTTTCTCCAAAAAATGTGGCATGCAAATATTTTAATTTATTCGTATATATTACACAAATAATTATCATTAACTAGTAAAAGTAAAACTAAAGCCAAAAAACAATCCGCCAGTTCTGTTACTCTTGCACAAGAAGAACGGCAAAGACACTTGACAAGGTTTTTATGTTTACCTTGTATTACAGTGTATATAACTAACTACAGATTTTTTTCTGAAATAACATATAGGCAATCTTTATTCTATTTCATCATCATCATCATTCTTAGCCCTAGGAAGCCCGCTGCTGAATATATGCCTGCCCAACAACCCCCATTCCGACCGGTCGGAAGCAGCCTGCATCCAACCGACCGTTAGGTCGTCCGTCCATCTCATTCCATACTGATAATCAAATGTATTTTTGATTTGACTATCAGTAATGGATCACCTGTGACTCTCCATTAGGGTTAATCAGTTATTTGAACTTTTTGAAGGATCTTTCATCCATTTATTTTGAAGGGACTAAACTCTAAATGGCATTATTTTGGAACGAAAATTCTCAGAATCATGGTCTGAAGTCTCCATAGTAATATTAGCAGCCTGGCTGTCACAAACACCCTGTATGATAAGAGATTAGGATATCTTAGTATGTATCTATTTATTCATAGACTAATTATGAAACATTAAAACTAGTTGCCAAAATACTCATCGATTGTAAAACGATTAATTATTTCTGAAGTTAAATGTATCTAAGGCCTACAATTCGATAACGAATCTCTAGTAAGCATAATCAGAATAGTTAAGTGATGAGATAACTAAATAGGCTGTTAATTTACTTGTTTAACTAAAAAGCAATAAATGCATATTGGATTATCAATTCGGTTAGGTAACGTAGTCTGTTTATTGATCTGGCAACGCGACAAATACTCTAGGCAGCATGCAATTTCCTATTCTTGGTTTTCTCAGAAGCACTGACTCCAAAAAATAAGTAAATAGTTAAAGATGACAGCCTGGCTTTGAAGTCATTTTTTTTCAAACATTTCTCCGTTGTGGACTTAAATAAGAGATCGTCAAGGATCATTTTTCTCCTTAGTATGGTAGGGTCCTATTCTATGAATCATAGACTATATTATCTGCATAAACACTAGACACTATAAAACTCCCAGTTGGTATAAACTTACAAAATACCCTCATCGATTGTAAAACGATTAAATTATTCTCGATTCTTCAAACATCACCCACCCTGAACGATCTGGGCAACAGCATCAGAATTCCCGACTAAATAGTTTCCATCGTAGAGAATCAATTAATCGTGTCTCAGCACAGCACTATCTCAAGTAACACGTCAGTACTAAATATCATAATTGCTGTACTGACCGTTAATTCATTCAGCATCAGATGTTGAGTCAAGTAACACGTTAGCCCTATATACTACTAAATACATCGACCAATGGCCGTACTGTCTCTCCTAACCGTTGTTCTGTATCTTCATCATCAGCACAGCAGCATCAGATGTTTATTCAAGTAACACGTTAGCCCTACATACTACTAAATAGTTTCCATTGACCAATTGCAGTACTGTATCCTAACTCCTAACCGTTAAGGAGTAGCTTCATCATCAGCACAGCAGCATTAGATGTTGACACCCTGAAGCATATACCTGAGTAAGACATGATTACGTTACGAGCATACAATTTTCGGTGGTTTAGGGTCAGATCCTGACCTGGTGAAAATGGGACCACCTCAGAAGTGAACTCTATTATTACATTTTTGAAATCCACGGAAATATCGGTATACATATATAATAATTACATAACAATAAAAATATCAATAGTCAACTGTAAAATTGCAGAATCCCAACAACGATGACCACTACGAATAAGTATTAATAACATTTATTATCTCCAGGTTGTCCTTGCCTCCGCTTCACATCGACTCATGGAAAGGAGCGTGGAACCTTCAGCAGTCCGGACTACCCCCGGCCGTACCCAGCGCACGTGGATTGCCTCCTCTACACCTTCATCGCTGCTCCGCATGAGATCGTCGAGCTGGTCTTCACCGACTTCGACATCTATAAAGAGCATTTAGAGTGAGTTCTAGTATTTAATATTTACATACAATAATGATATCTTTGACGGTATTTTGGGCTAGTTTTAAGGTGATACATTCTATGATGATGTACCTACCATTGTAATCCATCAATGGTGAACATTGGCTTTTTTCGAGATTACGCACTAAGGTGACTGGTAAAATAACGTAATTTTGTCGAAAAGCCCACAACATAGCTGCACCGAAGAGTTAAAAGTACACAAATTTGATTTTAATACCTACGAATGTAGGTATAATTTAAATGGTTTTGTGTTATTTTAATAGTTACTTTTTTAGTTTGTACACTGTTTGTTTTCCGAAATAAATAAAATAAAATAATGCTCCACTCCTTGACTCCCAATACCATGGTATTCTGAAATGGATATTAAGTATATAGTTACAATATTTTATATGTACGAGAACGTGCGAGAATTGTCTGATATATTATCCATATAGAACCAATATTATGTAAGTACATTCCCTGGGTCAACCCCTTAGGCGCCTAGATATAACCATATTAAGCCATTCTAGCCGATGATTTGGCTTTGCGAGCTTAATTAAACCATTACTTAGTTCATTGGAAATATACGCTTTCAGCTATAATGTTGCTTATATTAAGGTTAATTAATCATGAGAATACTACGGACAAATATGGAACAAAGAATATTAACAAATCGGTATATCATTGAAAACTGAATGGAAGATAAGAGAGACCGTTTCATAGAGTATATCCGACATCCGTGCTTTATTTCGGAAGAAATATTTTTGTAAAGCATAAATAATTTATTAGTAATACGCACAGGAGTAAGCTCATCGCACTCTATGTACGAATCCACTTTTCTATTAATCTGTTTAAGTAAACAAAACACCTCCCGGAATTCTGCTATTCTCACGGCTTTACCACTAATTATTTATACAAGCGACTAATTTAAAATTCAATGTTTCAAGGTCAAACAAAATACTTAATTGAGCTTCTGTAACAAAATTAATGGAAAATTACAACTAAAAGCCAAGTTAAGTAAAACTCGAAACATTTGAAATATTCCTATAAACTTTTATATCTTATTTAGAGGTACCTCAGTAGAAAATTAGCTTTCACTGGGCGTCTATTCTTCGTTTAAAATGTGTTGAGGTTTCTTAAAATAATAAATATTATTCAAACTAATTTCCGGCTTTCAAGGACTTCAACCGCGATACAAATATCATATAAATACGGCATCATATAGGCTAAATAACTATATAATAAATTGCTAGTTTTTATTTTGTGAAGGAAAATATTATATTTCTAACATTATTAGTTTATTGCAGGTTATCTTTGTACTAATTTGTTATTCAAATAGTTCCTCTTAAAACCCAATTTGGAAATAAAACACTACAGAATTTATTATATTTTAATATAAGATTACAAAATCATTTTTAGTCTAGTAAAATTGTAAATGTTGTACGTTTGTCCGTACAACAAGTAAATAAATAATAATAATAAATAAAGCATAATAATACCAATACATATTTTAATAATGTAATTACTATTATCTATTGCTACCATAATAGATTTAGTACATGAGTTATATAAAACAAGAAGACTTCTTTTTGAATAGAAAATGCCTACATTGTTTTCACTGGAAAATTCTTAGTATGGGTATTGGAAAGAAAGTTAGCCTCTTTCTGTAGTTCATGCAAGCTAAGCCTTTATACTTTCAATACCCTAAAGTTAGAAGTTAGCTCCGACTGTATGAATCGGAACTTACTACCCACATTTCGTCCCAAACAGAAACGGTGTGAAATAGAAACCCCACCGTGACTTCTTTGATATATGTAACTTCGATGCTGCAACTTAAATTCGGTGTTGCAACTATGAGTTTATGCCTCCCGTGCTAATCCAAGATATTGTCTAGAATATAGGTATATCAAACGCGGTGATAGCCCAGTGGTTAAGACGTGCTCCTTCCAAGCGGGAGGCGTAAGTTCGATCCCAGTCACGGGCCTGTACCAATGAATTTATTTCATGTACAGATTTTAATGTTGCAAAATTGTCACTTAGCTCGTGCCTCGGAAAGCACGTTAAACCGTTGGTCCTGCGCCTGATCTCTCTCCGGTCGTGTTGGCTTTCCGTCCCATCGGACTATAATTGATCTCCGATAGCAGGGGCGACGGGGTAATTGTAAACTTATAACTGAACCCACCCATGCAAAATTAATCAATATTTTACGTAGGCGTCAATTGTCCGATAACAAAATAAATCTGGGCTGTATACCTATATACTTTACAAAAAGCTCTATTATTTTCTATTTCCAAACCTATTACCTAAATAAATACACGAAACCATTTGGTAAAGTAAATATTATTCCTCTATCAAAAGCAGGCTTTGTTCGCACTAACTATCCACTTGTAATACTTTCATGAATTGTTTTTCTTCCCTTTCCTCAGTCCGCTGAGTTGACTGCAAAAACGAACGTAGTCAATCATGGTGCGACCCCCTTTTTGCACGGTTGGCGCTTCGTCTAAGGCGTAGTCCGCCTCTTTTTCCGTGAATTTGTCACCCCAAGTCATCAGGTCGTGACGGATCCTGGAACAAAGGTCAGGGTCTATTTCTGGAACTTGTTTTAGAGGTCAAGGGTACGATTGAACTTCCAGTCAAGTGACGAGTGTGAATTAACAAGGAATGAGTAATGTTTGCTAATGAATGTTTCTACTTAGTTATAATTTTTGATAATGTTTTAATGTAATATTTAGAATACTTCATCATTAAAAATATTAGGTAACAACAGCAATTGCTTTATTATGAGCGACTATAGTCTGAGTAGAAGTTGAAGTCATGCTGCGGTTATATATCTACTATCGCTAAGGTATATCTTATGCTTATAAATTTTTATATATCTTTGAAAATAATTATAGCCACGTTGTATAAAGTAATTTTAAAAATGAAATATTTTGTTTAGACTTTTATTAATGACTTTCCTTTAATTACCCTATTTGTTGAAAAATTGGGACTTTTACGCAAATTGCGTAATTACATTGCTTCTCTTGTCAAAGTTATCGCTTTATTTTAAATTTCACCGAAATGGGTACATTACAATAAAGCTCTTGAAAACTTTTTACGAGTTGTCCTTTTTATCAATGCGAAAAGTGAAATGGCCGCCGGCAAATTTTGATTTGTGTTTCGTACCTACTTATATTATTAAATTTTTTGCGTTTTATTACAGTTTTGTTTTGAAATACGGTCCCCTAGCCTGAATATCAAAATTGTTTTACTTCATCAAATCATTTATATAATATTACAAAAGTATTTATATGTCAGGTAATACCTACTTACATGTGATATGTAAATGAAATTGTATTAGGCGTTACAATTCGGAAGTTCAAACATTCACTATGGGTGCGCCCACCACCGGGCCCTACACCCTCCACTGACCCTCGGATCTGATAACTCATAACTGCGAAAACAGGCACTTGCACTAACTACAATCGCCACGAGAAACCAGACGCGAGCACCCAGCATGCAAGACAATACATTGCACTATTCCGAAATCAAAAACTAGATAAATAATCTACATATGTTTCGCCAACAACCGTGGCATCCTCAGGATTATAGAAATTAATTTGTCTAAGCTCCGTTTTCTATATATTATTTTATGAACCGCACCAATTTACAGGCACTATCCACTATTAAACTTTTAGGAGCGATATTCTAGAGATATGAATGCAACCGTTATGATGCTTGAAATAAATTTGTATTTAATTGTTACAACAGATCAGAAAGCATCCTTTATTCCAGTACAACGATTTTCTGAGACGTTAATTTCATCAGATTCTTCACGTGAATTATATGGAAGCACATTTATAGGGATCATAAAACACAGATTGCAATGGGAATTTTAATAAACCTCCTTTCTGGCTTCTTCTTGGCAGGCGGAGATAATCTTAAGCTAGTATTATGGTGTATAATAATTTACTTTGGGAGTAAGGAAAATATGGGTTGATGGGTTCCTTGACCGTGCTTTGGCGTAGTGGTTTGTATTTATATTTTGTTTTATTCTTTGTTAGTTTAAACAGTTAATGGGTGAACTTCTTTACAATAAGTTTATATTGGGTTTATTAATTATATACTCATATCACAGCATTTAAAAAATTCCGCGTGTTGAATAAAATATCCTTATTACAGAAGATATAGTTTCTACGAATAACATGTTGCGCTTAAAATTCTAGCCTCTATGTGCCGCCCAGAGCTTACTTAGATCTAATCAGCGATTCTGACTTAATTAACTACTGAAACATCCGACAAAAAATTTCATCTTGGATACAATACTCCTCTACTCTTATACTGCTAATATTATTATCAAAAATAAACTTTGCAGTAAGCTACAAAGTTTATGCATTCATCAGAATAACACATAGACTAAATAGTTCAGGCGCAGGCGTCCGCTAGTGCAAAAATAAACTAATAGGTTTTAAAATAAACTCATTAACACCAATGAGAACACTAATTAGAAATAATGTCCCAGAGCACCCACTTGTTTTCCCATTTTAAATAACATTAATTAAGATAAGAAATCACTCAAGTATCAAGAACGTTGGATTTCATCCAATGCTAGTAAATCATAGTCAAAGCGGGTTACCCGAAAAATATATCAAGAGAACACCAGAAAACGTAATTTAATCTTAACCCCGAAAGTTTATGGATCCCACGGGAATATGAAGTTTAAAGGATCTGTGTTTTTAGTACTCCTTACACTTTCATATTTTACTGGTATAAAATCTGAATAAAGTATTATGTTCCCTGAGCTTATGAGCTTACATGAGCTAACATGAGCTTATTTTATTTTCTAGAGTGTGAATAAAATGTTCATCTGAAATGGAGTGATGTTGATTTGACTTGTGTGTTGTGCGTTCTGCTGAATCACAGGGAAAGAAGGTCTGATATAGTGGGAATCGCAGTCTATTTATATAATATCTTCTTGTCCTTGTATTCTTTCTTGTACACACAAACATTGCACAAAATAGTGACTTCACCTAGTTACACAGAGAATGTACAAAGGCGAGCTTATCTCTTCAAGAGATTTCTTCCAGCAAACCCAAAACACAACTTAGAGAGAGAAAGGAGTCACGTGCATCGTATCTATCTCTATAGTAATTTAATTTTGTCTGTGATATTGACGAAACTGTAAAGATCATTATCACGGACAGATCTCTATCTTTAGTCGTATCCCGTTCAAGAGCCATTTAGAATAGCGTAATAAAGTAGCAAAAATCTATCAATAATTTTTCATTAAGTATTTTTGTAAGATAGATATTACCTTTCTTCCGATATGTATCCAGAATTGTCTCGGTCCCACCTGGACAACGCTGCTACTAGGGTATCCTCAGAGTCCAACTCTAAGGTCTTGTAGCCTAGCAGGTTCACAAATCCGTCAAAATCTAACGGGTTTGGTGCCTGGAATAATAAAGGAAAATTTTGTTATTACTATTTATATACACAAATAGATATCTTCCTGCTCTTATCCCCATTATTATAGGGTCGGCGCAATATGATTTCTTTCGAAACTCATATTGCCAAAGATTTGGAGTTTCGTTTTACGGCCGGCTGCCTGCCTGACGCCAACCCTTCTCGGGTATAGCTAAGACAATTTAAGAAAATCCGTACATTAAATAAATTCAGTGGGAGAATGACTGTATTACCATAGATACCGTAAATCAAATAGTAGTATTTATTTCATCAGAAAAGTTACTTCCATAAATTTTCTTACACCTGCTGTCGCACAGATATGAACTTCTCCATAGATAAGGTAATTCGAGAGATTTCCCGACTCCACCAAGACTGACAGGACTAACCCTTTCGACATACACTTGTTTCCTCTCTTCTATAATAAAAAAGGATAGTTGATACCTTTTTGAATTCGGCTATCCTAGCTAGCAAAGCTTTTAAAATATAGAGCAGCGATTTCCGAAGTTTCACAGGCTAAGGTATACTTTGTTGACTTAAAGAAAGTTGGGTTTATGCCTTGTGAAGATAACGTTCAGTAATATAAGTTTCATAGACATATTTTATGGAAGTGCTTTTATTGTGTCTATACCGAAGATCATAATAGTGACTTTATGTAACTTTATATTTGTAGGAAATTTTACACCCTACTAACGACCGAGCGCGTAAATCATAGAAACCCCATGTTTTCCATTGCAGTAAAAATTCACTTCCCGTGAAATATTTTCCGAATTTCACCTTCAGCTAAAGCCGAAACTAGTTAGAGAGTAGTTTGGGCTATGAGTTCTCTACCAGTCACTCAGTAATAAAATTGTTTGTTTTTATACATAATACAGACGATTTTATTCAATATTTGTATCACTTTTGGCTATGTTCATTTTCCGTTGTTTGCTTGGTAACTTATTCTAGATCAGTGATGTTGGTTACTTACCTCTGACAACATACTTCTGACAGCATTTTCGTCGATAGTTTCCCCGAGGCTGACCAAAGTCCCTCGTAGGTCATTGTGGTCTATACATCCATCTCCATTCAGATCAAATAGAAGGAATGCCTATAAAAGTGTTCAGATTAATAAATTTAAAAAATATGGGCTACAGAAAAAACACTGACAATTTAAAATATCCTGTTAAACTATGATACTGTGGGGTAAACACGAACCTTTTTACGCGGCGTAACGGCTAGTAAAATCTATGTGATTTGACAGTTTGACGCTAGCGTTACGGACTATCGAGAGGTTCATGCTTACCCCTCTGGTCTATAAGCTACGTAGCTGCCAAGTTAATTTAGTAGTTTTTGCGTAAAAGACTAAACATTCATATAGAAAAATCCATATCGCAAACCAAACTTTTCCATTTAGGATATTATTAGGATCAAATGAAACTGCACAGTCGTATTATTCTCCGCATAGGACCAGTGGACTGAGCCCAAACCTCTTGATAGTCCGTAACGCTAGCGTCAAACTGTCAAATCACATAGATTTTGCTAGCCGTTACGCCGCGTAAAAAGGTTCGTGTTTACCCCACAGGATGCATATTAGTATGTATACAAACATAGTTAGGTATTTAAGTTATTTGTGAATTACTAACATTCTATGGATCATAGTTGTCTAAATTAAATTTAAAAAATATAAAGCACGGTTTGCGAGTAGTCGTGAGTTCAAATCTCACTCGGCTGAAGAATGTTTTCATTTTCTTATTAATATTTTATAATATATAATATCTTTAAAAAATATAAATGTATTTAAGGAAAAAGTAAGTACCTCTTTTAGTTCAAATATCTTGGATTCGTCAAGTTCAGCCAATACATTAGGTGGTACTACGAGAGATTCTCTAGCTCTCGATGCAGACCGGGACCTCGACCGGGGTATGTCTTGACCAACCTCCAGAATTGAGCTGAAACACGGAATCATTCAACTAGCGTCCACTTTTACTTTAGATTTTTCCCGTCCTCACGGTAATTAAGGATAATCCTATCTTATTTGATGCGTACGTCGTACAAATTATACATCCTCCGAGTTTCAAGTATCAAAGATCAGTGATTTCGGCTTTGCGTGATTCAGGACAAAGCATATTACTTATGTGTTGTGCGTATGTTAATCTGGAGTATACCTATATATGTATAAACTCAGCAATTTAAAGCTTGTCATTTCAAAAGAAAGCCAAATTGTGCATTAAAATTAAATTTATTATTATATTTAAATTGTAGATTAATAAATATTGTCATAGATTTTGGTTGTATTACTTAATATCATCATCATTTAAAGCCCCGGGAAGTCCACTGTTGGACATAGGTCTCCCCAACAACCTCCACTCCGACCGGTCGGAAGCAGCCTGCATCCAACCGACGCCCGCATAAAGGCTCGAGCACACCGGATGCGTAACGTAACCACGTCGTAGTCACGCGTGTGGTTACGGTGTACCCCGATGTCACACCGGGTAACGCATACGTTTACGCACACGCTCACGCATACGCATACGCAGTTAGCTAGGTACGCAACGCACGCCAACGATGTCTCCAAACAGCACTTAACTACATTATACTTACAGTGGACGCCCGCGACTTCGTCCGCGTGGACTGCTGCGTGCCCAGGGTGGTCGCTCGTTTTTGCGTCGATTCCCATTCGGGTGAAGAATTTTTTCCATTTTCGGCAACTTTTCCTGGTTTAGCTGGGCTGCTAAGGGTTCTGCATCAGGCAGTCGTTACGTCATTTTATTCTTTCATACATATTTTTTGGATAACTTGAACCGTTTGCAACGGAAGTCTCCAAAGTTGAATAATTTTGTCTCCTCTTATTCTTCGTCCCTATTGGTCGCACTGTGATGATATATAGCCTAAAGCCTTCCTCTTATGGACTACATTATACTTACATACATACATAAAAATCACGCCTCTTTCCCGGAGGGGTAGGCAGAGATCACAGATCTCCATTTGCTACGATCCTGACACACCTCTTCATTCATCTACTTTCATGATATTCTTCATGCACGTTCGTCGGTTTAGGGTACTCTTGACCTGACCTTTCTCTAGAATTTCACCAATTTGATCGGTGAAAGTCCGGCGAGGTCTTTCCCTTCCAACCCTTCCATCCACTCTTCCGTTGTACACTTTCTTTGTCAATCTACTTTGATCCATCCTCTCCACATGCCCAAACCACCTCAACATACCTTTCTCAATCTTCGTCACAACGAATCACCTCAAATTGTCAAATCCACTCCACATGCCCAAACATCTACCTCAATATAATCTGTTACTCAATCTATTGATCCAGTATACTTAAGATACGTCCATAAATTCCACTTTGAATTCCACTCTGATCCACTGCTATAAAACACACTCTGGATTATACATCACACTTCATTTTCTGATTCCACTCCCATACATACATTATTTATATCGAATTCATACAAACACCTTCATTTCTTATTCTATCTTGCAAAGTGACTTCACACATATCTTATTATTCTAATAGTGATTCGAGTAATTCCGAGACAAATATAAAATAATAATAGTCACACGACTTGACAATGTCATAGACCGTCAAACCCAAAGAGAGCAACGAGAGGGCAACGCACAGCATAGATACATGTAGAGATGCATCGAGAACTTTCCTGGAAACTTTCCGATATCTCATTTCCACTGCATTCACTAAGATAGGGGAATCACTTACATGTAAGTGAAACACACTCATAACGAAATCGAGGGAATACGCAAATATCCATCTACTGAGGAAAAAATAAGTGAACAAATTAATCCAGTCTTATAGGAAAATGTTGAGGAAAAATAATATTTATTCTGTTTTTATCTAAATAAATAAATCCATGTGCGGCTGTGTACCACTTGGACCAGCCACCACTGACAATGAAGCATCTCATCTAAATCATTTGATGATAATGTCCAAGATACTACGGTACTATGCAACGTATGCAATTTTGGCGGCTCTTTCAGCTGTGGTCATATATTATCTTGGTACTATCGGATCCAGTAAGAATATACTTAAGATACTAGGCCTCATAGATGTCCACTTTAATCCATAAATGTCCACTTTGAGCTCCACTCTCCAGTTGATCCACTGCTATAAAACACATTGCCATTCGATGGAACTGAGGGACTGAACTCCAGTTCAGACTTCATATTTCGCAATTAGAGTGTGCATATTTAGCTTGTCTGATTCAAGTTTAAAAATACATCTATTCCACATTATCATGGACTGCCATTGGTCAAATCCATTTCTCCATGATATCGATTCCATCGACTTATTCATGGCTATGTCCAGACATACATTATTTACGCACAATTCAAATAGGTTATGTGCGGTTGAGAATCTTATATCGAATTCATGCATCCGTATTCGTTCATAACTTTCAGTATTTCCTGAGCTCACTGGTGTGGCTTCTATCCAAGTACTGGCTCAGTTTATTATACCCTCATTGCGAACATCGCTCCAACCATCACATTGCAGATGTAGGTAGCTCTGCATGCTGAGCAGGTGGCTTGTTTTCGGGAGGGCAGAGTATACAATGGTTGATCACAATAGTGGATGTTCTGTGGTGATCGCAGTGTGATTCACTCCTGACCACTCTCAGCAAGGGAGGCGCTGCTGCTTTCGGAGAACATGCACCGGGCGCAGGCATGGGGTCGGTACCACCTCTACTGCTGCCAACCACGCCGCACAAACTTATTATTCTAATAGTAATTCAGACTATAGATAATCCGAGACACATAGTGTCATAAACATACTAATAGTTTCTTGAATACACTGATTCTGACAATAGACGTACATCTCAGACCGATCAAACCCAAAGGAGCAACCGAGACGGGGCAACGCACATAGCATAGATACATGCGTGCTCAATTTTTTTCGGTGTGACGTCTACTATGGCGCGCCATAGAATACAACGTCATCAACGCGACGTTCTCGTTCTGCTCTGCGTGGGTACGCATGTAGTAACGCAGTCTTTTTGTATCTTGGGAGCTGCATTGCGTAGGGTAACGCATACGTCTACGCTTACATCTATGCACACGCATCCGGTGTGTCCTGTCTTAAGGCTCGAGCAGACCGGATGCGTGTACGTGCACGTAAGCGTTGACGTATACGTACCTCTGAGTTGTAATGTATGGAATAGTATAGGCACGGGCAGACCAGATGCGTATGCGTAGACGTAAGCATAGATGTCAAGCGGTGACAGTTCTATACATTAAACTCAGAGGTACGTGTACGTCTACGCTTACGTGCACGCATACGTATCCGGTGTGCTCGAGCCTTTATACAGTTCCATACTTTACAACTCAGCGGTACGTGCACGTCTACGCTTACGTGCACGCACACGCATCCGGTGTGCTCGAGCCTTAATTATTATATACATAATATCAAAACGTAAATTTTGAAAGGCAGCCTCGTTTCAAAATGAATTAAAATTAAAATAATCCCAAAAAATATTAAGGGGAGAAAGTTTATAAAAATATCTAAAATCCCTTTTCAGGAAGCAGCTTTAATTTTCCGGCACACCTCCTCAATCAGTTCCTAAAAAAGGCCGTCCATTTTCTAAGCTTGTCGTTTGGCGAAGCGGAAATTAAAAATTACTTTGCATTTCTATTTGGCTACCTTAAAAACACATACTTTCAATTTAATCTGGGCTTTGAGACTTAGGTTATTTCAGGCTTAGGGTTTGTAAACACTAATTAAAGCTTTGGTTTTACTTTCAGTCACTGTAAAAAATTACCGTTTAATTACAAAAGAATTTAAACATTGCTTAAGCTTATTGCGTAAGCTAAACCTTGCCTAAATTTTACAGACGAAATCCATACATTTTTCTATCAAATCTGTAAATTTTGTATACATTTTATACAAGTAGCGTATATATTGCTACATAACTTCCAAGGCTCACAATCGGTTCTGTTGTTTCAGCTTAAAAGACTAACTAACATCCAAGCATCTATTCTCAACTCTCACATTTATAATATTAGTGGGATGGTACTTACTCTCCAGTCGGAATAGATTGCAGCAATTTCTCCTTGAATTCCTTTATCTCGTCTTTATTTGGGTCTTGTGATTGACTGCTACGTCTGCGTTCAGATTTTACCTGGAAAAAAAATTTGTTTAGGATTTCGAAACTTACCAAGTTAATTCAAGATTAAAATTAATTGCTGTTTCAGTTCAATCACTTTACACCACCTTTTTCAAAAACTTATATGAATTTCAAACAAAAATACCTTTGGTGAATTTTCGGCTTCCATTTCTAAAACTAACACAAGAGCTCCTTCCTATACGCAAAGTAACTTACGAATGACCACTTGTCACAAGGATTTCGTAGTGAAAATTATGTTTCGCAAGACATTTTCGCTGCATTTTCTGTCTGACATAACTATTTATTTCGGTCGGATGCATGCAGATTTCGAGATCTCGTCTAATCTCAATGTTAGCTGAAAGTAATTAATCTTCGGGCCAAAACTGTTCTGAGATTGTTCCCAGGATGTTTCCAGGCCAACGCATTGCTGCTACAATCGGAAGTTTCTAGTGGCTTGAGTGTTCAAAGGGTGTAAGTTTGCTTATAGTTTCCTTTGGCAAATATATTAAACTAATCATTCAACGTTTCAATACTCGTACTATTGTGTGTTCGCTACTCCAAGTTGGGATAGTGTTTTGGTAAGTCAATTCGGAATTTGCATGTCATCCACCGAACAGTGTTCACACTCCTGGAACTAAGAGTACATTGATACTTACTAATTGTTATTTATACAGGGTATTTATGACAGCCAGGCAAATATCGATATGGTGACTTCAGACCATAATTCTGAGTCGAAAACCACAAAGATGACCCGATACAATTTGCGCAAAGAGCAAAGATTACTAAATCAAAAATATATTTTCTGCGAGTAATAACACTGTCGTACACTCAACACCTTCTCAATGGTACTTGAAATTACACAGAAAACATTTCTGGAGATTTCAAAAATTCTTTCACCGTTAGAACCTTATTGGCTGTGAACACATTTCCCGATATTGAATTTTTTTTTGTGAAACCTACCGAGAAAAGGGGAAAACTAAAAAGGTATGACAAAGGCTTCCTATATTAATTAATAACGATTAGAAGTACCTAGCTTAAGATTTTCTTAATGTGTCATTGCATGGTATAATAATAAACATAGATAAGTATAATGATGATGCTCATCAAAGTCGTGTTAAATTTAATATTCCTTCTCAATTAGGGTAGACGTCTAGAAATCACTTGATAAAGTGTTTTATTACAGTTTCAGCATTAACTCCCCTTTTGTAAGCAAGGAATCAATAACCTCCTTTTGGAACGTGCCACCGCATATACTTATAGGGAACTCCATATTATCGGAGTTCGCTTCGTAAGACAAACATGACTCGTTATTAGAAACAAGGTCTTATTCCTCGGGTAATATCCGAAGACTTATACGCCGACAGTTGAGATGGATTACTGAAGCTCAATTATGTAAAAGATCCATAATACAGCGTGTTGTATTTACAGGAGGACTTTTCTTTCTGATAAATTCGAAATAAATATAACTTGATCATTTATGGTCCTGTGCTGATGTGGGGCTTCAATAAAATAGATCTGCTGCATCCCTTTCCGTGCATGTTGTAAGAGTCGATTCAGAAACTCCGGCGTTATCTCAGGCGGAACGCTAGTAAGGGTCTCCCCACATATATCGACGCGGAATCGGCTTAAGCCGGTCAAAAAAGCCTTTGTCTCAACGAAATAAGGATGTTCCTAATACCATTCGCATCGGCTCGGCTCGGACGAAGCGACGCGATGCCGGCCGACGGTGAAACGAGACGTTTGTCTATTAGCTGATAGCGCCGGTGACGGCCGAACGGCGTTGTACGATAGTCGAATGATCCGCTCGCATACCTTCATTTCCGACGGTAGCCGAATGGCGCGGAGACGGCCGATCGGCGTTGGATAGCATTCGAATGATCCGCTCCCATGCCTCGCATGCGAACATCCGTCGTGACAGCCGTTCGGAGGAGTCGACTGCCGAACGTAAGTGAACAGCCGTTGTGACGGCCGTTCGGAGTAATCGACTGCCGATCGCATGTCAACAGCCGTTGCAACAGCTGATTAACGTTAAGCCGAGTAGTGTGGTGATATACACTTGCTTAAGCATCGATATTGGGGAGACCCCCACTTGTCACTGATCATTTACATCCATCCCCTCTATACTAAACGAGGCAGTCGCATATCCTTTATGGTACTGCGATTCTGGCTACCCCATTTCGGGAATACAGTATACATATACACATATTATAAATAGTATTAAGAAAATGAAAAAAAAATTACCCGAGTGAGATTTGAACATATGTATGTACCTATACAGTTTGATCAACATAACTTGAACTTCTTGTAAACATGCAAGTCAACCACAGAAACGAAATTGTGACTATAAAAGCACGATCGTTTTCAGTAAAGAATAGGAACTTGATTAATTGATGCCGACAGTTAAAATCTACAATAAAGTATACAATTTTAACGAGGGTGCATTACTATGAAATGTAAATCGGACCCAAACCCAACCCTTTGTTGGTAATAATGAACACGACGACTTCGTTTCAAAACTGAATGTCATGCTACAAATGAAGCTCGACCTCAACTGTAAATATTAATATAAATATATTCATGATTTGAGTTTTGTAAATTGTTGTATTCATCCATAGAACAGGGTCAGTACCCTGTTAATTAATAATTTGTCTAGACATATTAAGGCAGGATTTTTCAAGCAACATTAATGTTATGTTTATTGAAACTTTTTAAAATTTACGTACAGTCGATGTAACCGGCTACAAAAGAAACGTGACTACTCGTATTTGTCCGATACCTACTTTATATATAGAAAAATCCAATTACTTATATCAGACTGTAAAGGCCAAAGCAATCTTTGAACATGTCCTTTGTCGGACACATTTGAATAAATAAAAATGTATCGCAGGTCTATCATGCTCGGGGGTCTATTTAAAACGGTCGGTATACATCGAGTGTAACCGTAGACGAAATAGCCTGCCCCAACGATTGTTACTGTACAATTACGTCAAATGACACTGTGGAGACTCGCTGAATGGTCTGATACCCTATTAGGTGGCATCCGACACGGTTTAAAGTGTGGGTATATGAAAATAGGGACAAATTATGCTTGGGAAATGGGATACTGATGTTGACAGGAGCGGTTAAGATGGGAAATACTCGTAGTCATATGATGGGCCAGCTAAAAAACTTTTAGAGAAGAATAATTATACTTTGAGAAGTATTTCAGAAAATTGCAAATAGATGTCGAGTTTAAATTCGCATATTTTTATTCTTCCCATTTAATAATATAATGATGAAATTTAGCATAATTAAAAAAAAAATCCTTTTTGGAGTCTATAAAAGATCTGCGAGACCTAATCGATATACTACCCGGAAAGGACTGAAAATCGCAAAGGTTTCAGCATGAAATCGTCGTAGCTTTGAGAATACGTTACCCATTGTTTCTTTTGTGTGATAAAACGAAACTTAATTAAACCTGCACAACATTTTTTTTTTAAACGAAAAACCGACTTTCTCCCCTATGAGCCAAAATTGAGCTTAGGTAAAGTAAAATTTTGCTAAAGGGCAAATATATATTGCGTTAAGCCGTGTACGAAGTTTAGAAGGCATAATATTGTCAGATTTAGATGCCAGCAAATTATTAAATCGGCCACATCACGAAAGGGCACTGAGAGAATTGACTAGGCTTCGAAATTTTACGTCTGACAATATAAGCAACATATAATTATACTCCTTCTTCCTGCCCTGTTCCCAATCATTTGGGGTCGGTGCAATATGTGGGTACTCTTCTTTCATTCATCCCTATTATCAGTCATCTCCTTACTCTCACTCATGTCTACCTCTTCCTCTATAACCATCTTATTCTTATTCTTTATTGCACACACAAAAAGAAATATGGCATACAACATTAAAGAAGAGATGCATGTACAATGGCAAGCTTATCTCTACCAGAGATCTCTTCGAGCAAGCCAAGCAAGTAAAGAGAAATTGTTAACAACAGGGTAACATGTGCAATTAAACAAATTCTAAGAAACGCTTTAAACGCTCAGTAAAAGTATAAAAACAGACTACATGTACCTACAATATTTGAGGATTGCTCTCGATTTCTCCAAGATCCCATCATCAGATCCTGATGTGGTGAATATGGGACCAACTTGGAATTATACCGTGACAATCTATAAAAAAAAAAATCAAATCGGTTCATAAATGACGGAGTTCTGAGGTAATACGTAAAAAATAAAAAAATAAAATTAATAAAAAAAAATCATACAGATGAATTGATAACATCTCTTTTTTGAAGTTGGTTAAAAATTGATAATTGGAGGATCACATAACTTGTTGGTGAATGTCTATGTATAAGTCTCTAATATCTTAATTTATATAAAAATTATACGATACTTCTCCATAATATAATCCGTTAGGATATGGTTGATCGTTTCAATAAAAAACATTGTACTGAGGGATTCAGCTTTGTTTACCGAGATTTGGCTAGGGTATGGCTATCGGGATGAAAAATAATGTTGCCAATAATGTAAAAAATTAAAAGTGTAAAGAGATTGTCAAATTCGTAGCTCAGTTGGTTAGAGCGAAGCACGGAATGCGAGAGATCGTGACTTCAAGTCTCACTCGGGTGAATTTTTTTTTTCATTTCTTAATATTATTTCTAATATCTTAATATCTATGTCTTCAATACCCATATAAAATTTATTTGTAACAAAATGTAGTAAATATATATGATGAAAGTAGTGTGTGAGCCTGCAATTATTTATTTATTGCGGTGTTTCATTTCTACAATAAAAATAATCTTCTTTATACTATTAGAGACTATAGATAACCCCCTTATAATCCCAAATTTCTATCTAAACATAATACAGTAACATCCAGCACGATTTTAGTTAGTTTACCGATAGAGACGTTGTTATAAAAAGTTTTTAATATGTACCATTAACCGGGCTTTACCTTACCCAGGGGAGCCATTTTTCTAGTGCCGACACAATTCTACGTCTGCACTTTGAGGTAGTTTTAAAAAGTTAATGAACTTTCTGTGCTAAAATTCTAGTATTTTAACTCGATTGTTGAAAATAAGAACGGACTACCACGTTGAAATTTTTGCAAGTAACTTTCTTATAATACTTATTAATGACTAGTGGACGCCCGCGACTCCGTCCGCGTGGACTACAGAAATTCGTTTTGGGTTCTATTGCGTTGATAAAGGTCCCCATAATATTTTTTCTCATGTATCTTCCATGTACAGACAGCGATCCGTTACATTTTTATTATATGTATAGATTATATTAATAATTACTTTTAACCGACGAATTAACATTGGACGTAATAGATTGGACATGAATTTAACCTTTGCCCATTTTACTAGAACACTATTCACGGTTAATATATTTTATTGAGAAAACTTTTACTGTATTTCCATATTGAGAGTTCTATAATAGTTCTGTTTTTACGTGACTTCACTAAGAATTCGCGTAAAAGGGTAAAAACTCTACCTGCCTAACATGTTTATCATTCGCGGTGACAACTGTTTATGCGATGGATCGTTAACGAAATTATGGACGATCGCTAGTTCACTGGCTAAATGTAAAAAAAATATCAAGATCAAAATCGCTTATCAAAGATTTTAATTGATTTTTTACAAAATCTTCAGATTTGACTTGATCTCTACCTATTTACGAGTATTACAAGTGGCCTTTAGAAAATTGTATTATAGTATGTACCTACTATTATTTTGACATAATTTTGCTAAGTTACCTACGCTTTGACCTAAATCTTACCTGCTATTTTTTTTTTAATAAAAAAGCATACTATTCGCGAGGTTCCTTTACGGTGCCAGTGAAAATAAAAGGAGCGTTCAAACACCGTCGCATGCCTGGGGAAACGATTTTTGCAGCGCTTTAAATGCTCTTTAGTCTACGTTCTTTTCTAGTAAACTTTTGGGGCTTCTATATCATCTCAGCTTTTTAGTGCTCCAGTTACGTTTTTACTTTAGCGCTGAGTGCTAAGCAAGCAGGTGTTAACATTTTATGATCATAATAAAACTAGTTTTACTGTCGAATTGAAATGAAAATTTGATGATCATTGAATTTTCTTAATTAGCAATAAAATGAGTTATAGATCTAAAGTAAAACTTTTGTTTTCGAAACTTTATTCACCACCCGAATTTATAGCTTAATATTATAGTAGACCGAGGTGTGCAGCATCTGGGAATATAACAATCAAAACTAGAGATTAGAGAAGAACAGGATTTAAAACTACGAAGGTATCTACTTGCCGACCTCCTTACTTCGATTTGAAAATGTTACTACTGCACTACTGCACTACACTACTACTAAGGTACTCTTTGATGTAGAATTCAGGCCTGGGTCAGATTCCTTGGTCTTGAAGTCACGACAGCAGCGTGACGGAGGCAAATGGCGTGAATTCACGAGGTTTCCCTTAGATACGCTGACTTCAAAAAGAGTTCCATATAAATACTATCATTTATTTATTTATTTTATTATTTTCATGAGACACAAATATATTTACAATACATAAGTAGCACATACACCAGCAAAGTGTCTACCAATAAAAACATAGAAAAAACATTGAAGCTCCAACCAAACATATTACACTGAATCTATGAAACCTCCACAATCAATATTGATCAAGGGCCGCAATGATTTTACTTTTATAAATATTACATTTTGTATTAAACAAATCAATGCCCTTGAAACGCAGATTGTAGGAGTCACACAATCGATAAATAAAAGTATTTCGCATATATTTGGTCTTAGTGAGCGGCACATTAAACAACGTATTTATGCTGCGACATCAACATTACCCAATCTGGGTTCCCAAAGTGGTCCAGGTCAGGGGTCCAAGGAACCAACGTTGGCGTGAAAAAATAGGGGTCCATTTAATTTGAGATGTGGGCCTGTAGGGGGAAGGGGTCCACGAACCAGACTTTTGAATCTATGAGGAATAAAAGTTGTATCCCTGTATAACCTTATACAAGATCATCTATCTGTCTACTCTGAAATGCCGCTTTCGAATCTTTCGGTCCGACTGAAGCCCGACCGAATCGAAGCCTTTGACAGCCTTTGACCCTACTACGAAATTGCTTCGGATACATTCATCTGAGTTCACAACTCATTCGGAACCATAGAGAATAATTCACATTGACTAATATTATAAGCTTTCTATTATCTAGCCTTATATCTTTCAAATAGAGTTCAATCGGACCGAATGAAAAACGGCGCGACTGATCCGATCGAAGCAAGTTGTATGAAGCACCTCGATATTCGACCGATACTTCGTTTGTCGTCACTTCAGAGTAGACCTCCTGATCTCTCACTGCACGACGATCAGAGAGAGTCATGTCATTTATTCGAACTACACCTCGCCGTTATTATTTCGCAGCCTTTAGGCTTCCACACACGTTACACACGCATTGCCCCTGCTGTTGTCATTTTTAATAAACCACAGAAAGTCTACTCAAACCCCGCAACAATCAAGTCATACCAATTTTCGGAATTTTGACAACAATAGTGGCACCATTAATATAAGATTGCCAGCTCATTAATCACACTAATGATACAGGCCAAAATGGTTGTTCGTAACGATTGTGGAGAATTATCGGAGCTATGTCATAACTTCTTTTGTTGATATCTTTTATCGTTCTGTATTTATCGTTTAAGTCTGGCTTTTATTAGGATATAGGTCCGAATTATTCTACTAACTACGCCTATTATTTTGGCTAGGTATTTATCGTATGTTAGAAAATATTATTTTCTTCTCTTTGCTTTTTGATTATAGTTTTCGAATAAACGATTTATCCTTATCCTTATTATATTATTATACGAAAAGGATCTGAGAAAATCATAAAGTACCAATCTGACTCAGAGCTTCCATTTACAACACAAATAAGCAAGCCGATGGGAGAAGGTAGTTTCTAGTAATCTTTAGTAGGTCTCAATTAGGTAAACAGAAATTTATAATAATCTTTTTTAATATAATATGAAAATACTTTTTAAACAGCAGTTCTATAGCTGCATTGACTTGACTTCATCATATATAACGATTTCCCCAATAGTCAGATAGCCTATCTGTAGGAAAAAGTTGATGCTTATTCTATCTTGATCAAGTTTTTTGAGAAAGACAGCATCAAAATTTTTAAGATGAACTATGTAACCATTGAAAAAAAAACGGCCCTTAGAAGGCTGCGTTACTACGAGTAACTGCCACATATTTACAGTGTAAAGTTGCTGAAACTATAGCTTAGTGTCACAAAATAAGAAGAAAAGCTTTTTAATCTAGATCGCTCTGGCAACATGTAACAGAAAGCGTACAAAGGACACAGGTATGAAGTTACCGCAGTTGTTCGTTTGGTCTAAACATAAGGACAATGGCGACTTTGTCCAGTTACGAGTATGCTTAGACAAGTGGAATTTTTAAGTTTGCTAAGTTATCCAAAAGAGTCGGTAGTCACACTTTTGACTTGACTACGGAAACTTCTTTAGATAAAGAAAAACTACTAAAATAATAAAACGAGTTGTCTAATAGATCTTCTAGTGTTAATGAAATGAACCAATAATATCTAACCTAGAACTAAACGATCTTAATTAGAATATATCTTTTTCGTTATCCAGTATAATATAACAAAATCTGAGATTTTTGTTTCTTTTATAATTTTCCAAATGATTAGAAGTACTAGTACTATATTAATTCAATTGTCATTTTCTTAATATTTTTGCAACTATTTTTACAGAGACTATGCAAATTAAACGCTTGGCGCCTACTCCTTGAACACTATAAAAAGCATCGAGTGAAAACTGTTTTCATTTTTTTTTTTGCGTGCCGTATTTATAGCTCCCAGGGGATGAAGGGCACAACGTTGTTCATTTTTACGTGTTCACCCATATATGTACTTACCGCTCACCACCACCAACCGCTTGGTCCACTGACTGTAATTTATGGTATACATAAAAATCCTGTAAATTTTCTTTGCCGTTCTTCTTATGCAGGAGTAGTAGAACTGGCGGATATTTTTTTAGCTTTATTATTATTATATATTATTAGTATAACTTACTTACTTATAATAATTTAATAATAAATTTTGTGACGTTGTTGAATATGAGTACTCAAAATATATTTATTCATGCCACATTTTTGGCGAAACATGTCTCCGATCTAATAATGTAATAATAACTTGATTGTACCATGTTTTGACCAAATAAATAATAATTTTCATGTTAACATAAAACTGAAAAGTTTTAGGTGTCAGATTTATCCGGGATAAAAGAACTTTGCTTTCTTTTTTTAAGTGTATAATAAAGTTATCTGTTCTATCATAACAAACTTATGGTGAACTGTAACGGTGTTATTACAAAAGAGCGCCTAAAGTTAGACTCGATTTAAATATGACATTTGACAGCAAAATGTATGACATATCTGCCAAATTTAGAATGTGTTCAGCTAAATTTTTTTTAAATTATTTTGTAATAACACGGTATATGTTTAGTTAGGTGCTAAAATTTTGTTCTTATTCTTTAACTAGTGGACGCCCGCGACTCCGTCCGCGTGGACTACAGAAAAAACAAAATGACGAAATTATCCGGGATAAAAACATTTTCCCGGGATAATAAGTAGCCTATATGTTAAGTGGGACCTGTCACAATATATTCGTAAAAACTGCATCGAAATCGGTTCAGCCGTTACTGAGATTAGCGTGCACAAACGCACAGACAAACAGGCAAACCGACAAACAGACAAAAAATTCAAAAATCATTGTTTTGTGTACTATTGCGTTGATAAAGATCCTATAATATTTTTTCTCATATATCTTCCATGTACAGACAGCGACCCGTTACATTTTTATTATATGTATAGATAGATGTACTCCAAAAAATCAATGTACAAAGGCGTGCTTAACTCTAAAAGAGATATTTAAATTTAGGTTATTTACTTAATTCAGTATTCTTTTTACAAGTGCACATTATATACAGTGCAGCATATTATACCATGGCTATTTAAACTGCCAATGTACACAATAAATAAAAGTAATAAAATATCACTACGACGTTTTACCAGACCAATATTGAATCCCAAAAAATATTCCCTAAACGAAGTGTTATGGACGAAAATGAATTATTCTTTCCTCGCACGACCTAACAGCAACAAATCTTAGGCGACTACTGTCAAAGGAATTATTGATGTCTCCCCTTTAGGAATAAACACCGATATCAAAAACAACAGATGTGTCCCGACGTAGCCCTTAGGGATCAGTCTCGGTATTGATTCATGATGATAAGGTAAATAAATACGAAAACATTTTCAATTTATGCTTCTTTTCGGAATCGATTTTTCTATTTAGTTGCGCAAGATATGACAAACAAATAATTATACATATGAATTTGCGTATGCGTGCACTTTACACAATAATGTATGGAATGCTTCTATTTTCTACGAATGCAGTTCCATTTTCTATTTAGTTGCGCAAGATATGACAAACAATATTTTATATTACGCTTACATATTTTGTGAATAAAGGCTCGAGCACACCGGATGCGTATGCGTGCACGTAAGCGTAGACGTACACGTACCTCTCAGTTTAATGTATGGAACTGTCACCGCTTGACGTCTACGCTTACGTGCACGCACACGCATCCGGTGTGCTCGAGCCTTTAATGTATAGAACTGTCACCGCTTGACGTCTATGCTTACGTCTACGCATACGCATCGGTCAGCCTATACAGTTCCATACATTACAACTCAGAGGTACACGTCACTTACGTGCACGCACACGCGTATATGCGATGCACGTAATGCGTAGGTACGTAGCACGTACGCGTCTCATGTCGTATTACATGATAGTAGCCTATATGAACCTGTCACCGCATCGAAATGACGTCGTGCACAAACGCATAGACAAACCGACAAACAGACAAAAATTCCAAAAATCATTCTTTTGGGTACTATTGCGTTTAGGTCTCCTATAATATTTTTTCTCATATATCTTCCATGTGACACGCATTTTTAGTATATGTACTATATAGATAATATAGATTACGTAAACCTTATCATATCACGAGTTGAAAACTGCATAAAATTTACCACAGGCTAATGAGCAAAATTGTGCCAATTACCTACCCATCCACTTTTCACCAATATCGATGCCTCTACCTAAAGGAATATGCGTTACATTTCGTTGCTCAGATTTTAATGTATAGAACTGTCACCGCTTGACGTCAGAAACATACAGCTTTCTTGCAAAAGAAATAGCTCATTAGTAAGAGTATTTATTAAATATTTTTGCAACTCCATACGCATTCACGGTATACTTATTCCACTAGTTCCATGCTAACCGGTTTCATTACTTAGGGGTTTACATTAGGAAGTTATAGGTATCTAGCTCAGTACTAAATGGTGATGATGGCATGGTGAAACATAGATACCTACTTTTCGTATACGAGGGTCGTCTACGCTACCGCTTTACTTACGTAATCAATCAGTTACGTGATACTGTAGTTGCTTGTAATCGCAATCATTAGTTGTCATGCACACGCATCCGGTGTGCTCGAGCCTTAAGTCTCTGTAAAAGGTTTGAAATTGATGTTCAATTTTACTTGCTCGGTGTAAATAACATCAATAGGAATCAATACAGGATACATCATACATAATTAAACGAAATGCTATGAAAATAGCGACATATTCCCATAATTTATTCCAGATTGTAAGAACATTTTAGAGGATCATAACATGTGATTTGGAGTCTCAAAAATTAGGTTCTTCATATTTATGAATTCTCTGTACAAGGTAGAATGTACAGGAAAATATAAATAAACTTTGATGGGAATTTTCTTTGTATGAGTAGGTAGAGTCTACAATTTTCCGAAGAATAATATTAAAAACTAGTGGACGCCCGCGACTCCGTCCGCGTGGACTACAGAAAAAACTAAATGTCGTAATTATCCGGGATAAAAACATTTTCCCGGGATAACAAGTAGCCTATATGTTAAGTGGGACCTGTCACAATATATTCCTGAAAATTGCATCGAAATCGGTTCAGCCGTTTCTGAGATTAGCGTGCACAAACGCACAGACAAACCGACAAACAGACAAAAATTCCAAAAATCATTCTTATGGATACTATTGCGTTAATAAAGGTCTCCTATAATATTTTTTCTCATGTATCTTCCATGTACAGACAGCGATCCATTACATTTTTAGTATATGTATAGGTATAGATAATATAGATTACGTAAACCTTATCATACCTACCACAAGTGAGGAGTTGAAAACTGCATAAACTTTACCACAGGATAATGGGCAAAATTGTGCCAATTACCTACCATCCACTTTTCAACAATATCAATGATTTTTTAATATCAATGATTTTTTTTATATCGATGCCTCTACCTAAAGGAATATGCGTTACATTTCGTTGCTCAGATTCGGTATAATATTCAGTTTATGTAAATCGTCCGGGAACGACTGCTAATATCCGGAATATAAATAATGTTCCGGCGGTTAAGCAAATTCGTTTTATTTGCACCGCGAGAATAATGTGTGTGCAAATGGTATGTCAGAAACATACAGCTTTCTTGCAAAAGAAATAGCTCGTTAGTAAGAGTATTTATTAAAATATTTTTGTACTTAATTAATTAAAATTCCAACTCCATATTTTCCCTGTGTAATTTGTTCCGCGAATCACATTATATATTTAATCAATGGCTCTGACGGCATTTTGAAATAAATATTCAATCTTATTACACTAGCCTTTTTTTGTTATATACATTATACATATATATAAAAATAGCTGAAACGCTAACCGGTTTCTAAGGTTGTTATGATTTAAATCTTAGGGGTTTAAATTAGGAAGTTACTTTTTTGTAGGTATCTAGCTCTATGTACTAAATGGTGATGATGGCATGGTGAAACATAGATACCTACTTTTCGATATATCGAGCGTCGTCATCGGAGGACTTTTGCTGTCGCATTGCTACCGCTTTACTTACGTAATCAGTCTACTGATTTTTTATTGATACTGTAGTTGCTTGTAATCGCAATCATTAGTTGTCATTCGAAGGTCAACAACGGTGGGCAACCAGTTGAAAATATGTGGTGAAAGAATGATCTATTACTGTGTATTCATCTATTAATGGTAATACTATGTAAACAGATATGTTTATTATATAAGGTAATTAGGTTAGTCTGCAATACAACATTAACACCATACCAAAATAAGTGGGTTCTACTACACCTCTAGTTTCTAGTACCTACATGTTCTATTCAGAAATTACTCCCCTACAAACTAAGTACAATGCCACTTGCTTGAAATATGCATGAGTTTAATTTTACTTGCTCGGTGTAGTTGGTTGCACTTGATTAATATTTCATAACTGTTAATAGTGTAGGAATCAATACAGGATACATCATACAGGGTATAATAAAAGGCGTACGTTAAACGAAATGCTATGAAAATAGCCCAATATAGACATATTCCCATAATTTATTCCAGATTGTAAGAACATTTCTGAGTTAAATAGGAATTCTCGATACTACATAGAAAAATAAACATGTGATTTGGAGTCTCAAACTTAATGGATAGGTTCTTCATAGCGGGCTTTTTTTTATAGCATTTCATTTAACATACCCCTTTCGTTACACTCTGTACAAGGATCTATAACTATATTGAATGTACCGTTTTAGCAAATGAAAATATCGATGTTCTATTTTATGGTGAAACGAGAAATTGGTGCAAGCTATAATTTTGATGGGAATTTTCTTTGTATGAGTAGGTAGAGTCTACAATTTTCCAAATTGATATCCCAAACAATAACACAAAAATAAAATAAATTGCAGAAAAATAATAAATTATTTATGGTTAAGGTAAATACATAATACTGATTTCACCCTCTTACAATGTGATACAAAAATTTACTCATAAAATTATAAATGTGAGAATTTGTAATTATGGGAAAATGTTTTGACCGTCTCAAAAAAACACTACCAAAAGGATGTTGAACTTTGGCAGTTTATACATCGGAATAATAGCTTATATGAATACCATAGCAGTATAGATCCAGTCAAAGAATCGCAGAGACTGTCCGCTAGTAAAGTAAGTTTAGACTGCTTGTGCCAATTTAATTTATCTTATGACTACATATATGCATGTAAGTAATCTGTCGAAACGTTATGACTTTTAGTCACTCTCATAACTTTACATTTTCCGATGATGTTATTGCTTTAAAGTGAATACTCCACAATCATTTTTAACACGATGAGTTTTCATTTCAGAATATTCAATATATGCAAATTTAATATCACCATGATGAACAATCGCTTCAGATCGGTCCCCGGCGGCCCTTTACTGTGACTGAACACCGTAAAAATAACAACCATATCAGGTTCACGGATCGCTCTCAAAAAGGTTGCCAATTTAGTGATCTTTCAATAAAGGTCTCATTGATTTGAACGACCTATAATATCCGAAACGCAGGACTTTATCGAGGGCCTTACTCATATTTTGTTCGATTTATGGAGGTGCCCTTTGCGGTATAGACAGTTCGAGATATTTGGTTGCCATTGAATTTATTTGACTACGGCGTACACAGATATTGAATCGGGTTACCTTAATATACCGAGGTAACGAAGATGTTTCTAATAAAATGGAGCGGGCTAACAATAAATTCAAATTACGGCATATATCGGTATTCTTTCTCTCTATATTGCCTTTTGGTTAAATTAAATGATGGACTGGTTGTTTTAAAAAGAATTTACGCCGTATACGGTTAGGCGCATAGACGGGGAATTGTAAAAATGCACAACAGCCTTCTATATAGGTAGGAGAATAAAATTTTTGGTGAATATAAAGTATAATTGGCAAAAATGTATGGACCCTGGGACCATACTCCAATAGCAGTGAGATGTATGTTGCTAGATAGGTCTTTCAATAAGGATAACTGTTTCGCAGTAACTCTTGGCACAGTTGTTCATTGAGAGATAAGAAATATAAGTTCTGATATAGGGTTAATTAAATTAATAATTTATCGTATTCTTTTTAGTTGACCTCGGTTGAAGTCATGGGTTTACATATAAATAATTCGGTTATTAGATTTTCACCAACTGACGTCCTCCCACACCTTGACCTTGGCTATTTACTAAAACAATAATGGCTCTTCATTGTACTAGCGGCCTTCCGCGTCTTCATAAACTATCAAATTCCCTGTTTTCCCTTCCTATGAGAGTTACGAGAAATACTTTCTTAGTACTTAAAGTTTCCCAAACAAACGGCTTCTTACTACTGATATTAAATAAAATAAAGTATTGTCTGCGCCAGTCACTCAGTAATGGGAGAATTTTATAATATACATAACACATAAACTATACCCCCACCACGTGGGTCTTAATAGGGTAGCAGGTGAAAAGTGGGTGTGTAAATTGCACACTTCTGCCTAACCTCTTTGGAGGATAATGGGCGTGACTATATGTGGGTATGTATAAAATATATTGATTTTCAGATAAAAAGTCACAGAAACTTCGCTATAATATGCCCTAGAATATACCGTATGATATGGAAGTTAAACCACATATAACAGGGACACAAGTGTAAATTACCAGGGGAATGCAATAACCTTCGGGTGGAATTCTAATAGCAGCAATAATGCTTCTGCATATCCACGGTGGAAAGTGAAATGTAATGACATTACATTCTAGTGCTTTGTATTTTTTTATTAGGTGTAGAGTTGTCTTGTTGAAAATGTTTGTTTTTTCTGATGAAATAGAACCAGTAGACTTGTTACCTATCTTTCCCTGTAGCAAAGCGATTGAGAAAATTTTACAACTATACAAAATTGGAATACAATGCAAAATTGTTTAATAATAATAATAATTGTTTAATACATGTTATATTTACTAAAACAAACAAAGCAATATAATATCGAGCTATAGGGGCAAATTCTGTAGTGATTGTTGATACCTAATACGAATTTTAAAGCGATAAGCTATTCTTACAAATATTATAACTGCGAAAGTAACTCTGTCCGTTTGTCTGTCTTGCTTTCAAGCCAAAACTTCAGAACCGATTTAAATGATATACTCGTAGGTAGTCTAGAGTCTGAGAAAGGAAAAAGGCTGCTTTTTTCCGAGAAAATATTTTTATCCCGGATAATTTTGACATTTTGTTTTTTCTTTAGTCCACACGGATGGAGTCGCGGGCGTTCACTAGTAATTATATATATTTTTTCTTTCTTATTGTTTTTACGAGATATGTAATAAGAAGGCCGTCTCTCCTTGATGTTTATCGGTATACATATAAGCCAAACTCCACGATTATGTCTAACCGGTTTATCTGAAGATAAAAGACCTAACAAAGCGATGTTAACAATCTTGCATTTACAATATTAGTACAGACGTAAGTTCAACTTTATATTAACCTAGTGTCGCAAAAGCTAAGATATATTTCATTTAAGCTTCGAAATATATTAGGTACGTTAACTTCCAATATGAGTAGATATTCAAAAAGCGTTTGCACGTTTGAGACGTAACCGCGCCATCTTCTCGTAAATACATCTGAAATTCTAGCAGAAAAGTAAATGCATCATTCTAAATCGAACATACCTACGCTTAACTCGGCAGGTGTTCCAATGCAGATTTGAACGTAGATATGTAACTGCAGACAGGTCATTTGCTCGTTAAGTGAAGATATTTACCTACCTACATCACCGGTGTATATTCATCTCTAGGTCTACTATGGTTGAATTAAATCTTTAATGGTTTAGTTCTTTCGGATGTAAAGTATTTTTCTTACTTAATATTACAAACGCGAAAGTTTGTGAGTATGGATGGATGTTTCTTACTCTTTCACGTAAAAACGGCTGGAGCGACTTTAATAAAATTTAGTATTGAGTTAGCTGACATCCTGGATTAACACATAGGGTACTTTTTATCCCGGGAAAATATTTTTATCCCGGATAATTTCGACAATTTGTTTTTTTCTGCAGTCCACGCGGACGAAGTCGCGGGCGTCCACTAGGATAATATAAATTAAAGTTTTAGTCTATGAATTGTTAGTCTATGAGATAAAACCGTTTAATGACGAGTACTTTTTGGAAAGTTACCAAATCAAATATCTTAGAGATTAAGTAATATTGCGACTATGAATTAATTTAAATTAACGAGATAATATTTTAAGCAACGTGAATAGTGTACGTCATAATATTTTCACGAGATGCATACTCATAATTATATTTGTACCATTTTCAGATGTAAATTTACATTGTATACATAAACATGGCTGCGTTGCCACGTTTTGCATAGTAGGGACAAATGTCAATAATCAGTGATTTATTAGCTCATAGCCTGAGAAAATGAATTCCTTAGTCGACTCATACGACGTGCATGTAAGTATATGCAGCTTATGTAGTAAAGTTCCGCATCAGCACAAGATAGCATAGCTTATATATATATATTTTTATCTTTGTAATCAAAGCATCCCAGGTAAAACGTAATTTTTGTTCAACAACCGACAATATTGTAGCAAGAGACTATTTATGGAGGATCTCATGGGCATATTAAAAAAAACATTAATTGTTAAGCCGTTTTTGTTTCAATTAATAATTCAGTATCTCAATGTCCATTATTCCAAATATTTGCGTTTATAAATATTAACAAGCCATCATTCGATATCAATCCGATTCTATTTGTTTATTTAAAAACACGTTTGTTGATTTATATGTTGGTATGTTATTTCTATTCTGTATGTCAATATGCAACAGTATTTATAGGTATATCTCTCATCAATCAAACTACATTTCAAGCAGTCTGCCCAATAAATCTTACCATCAAAATATATATCCTACCATACCACGACCATAATAAAAACGTACGGGGCACGGAGAAAAAAATATATTTGTTTATATAATTTATATAAATCAACGCCCAATCATATCAATTATATATAAATAATTTCATCACCAGCGGCTACTCGTAACATAACTTGCACGTAGGTACCCGTAAAGCATTCTTAAAAAGTTAACATTTTAACAATTTTCGTTTCGTTCATTTTTACTGAACAATATAAAATGTTAAATCTGTACCTAATTCTGACATCTTTACCACATCGATAGAGCATAGTCTAAAATATTTGGCCAGTCGAAAGGTCGTAATTCACTGAGAGCCGCAAATATCCGAACATATGCAAGATTAGTTCGGCCTATTAATACTTCCTTTGAGATTTATGTCTCCGGACTTCGGACGGATTTATAGAGGGAAATCTATTTGTATCAACCATATTAACGTTGAACGCTCATGTTTCCTACATGCTATTGCATGCCTACCTTAGTCGACTCTTACGACATACACGGGAGGAGATGCACCTGATGGGTTTTAGTAGGTAATGGCCCGCATCAGCAGAGAAAATATATATTTTTTAAAATATGTGGAACTAAACTCTATAATCCTATGGCGAGATGAATTAATGCTATTTACTGAATGAATGGATCGGTAAATACTAAGGCAGAAGCGCAACGAAGCGAATTGCATCTAGAAATATATCATCATCAAACATCACATACACTTATTAGAATTTATGGGTATAGGAGTAATTTATAGTAGAGAACCGGTTTGCGTATTTGTACATGAAAACTACTTGCCATTTTAGATTAGGGCCGATTTTTCGAATATGGTCAGTCTATCTGAAGGATAAAATTGATGTTGTTTTTCTCTAAAACTTTATTCTTCATGATATACTAGTGTAAGCTTTCATAATGACCAGTGAGCAATGGCAAAATCGGCCCTCATTGGTGTAAAGTAGGTGTGTGATTTTCTGTTTGGGGATAATGGGCGTGTTTGTGTGTATGTATGTTGTTTCATAATATACATTTTAAAAACTCATATGCACAGACAATTTTGTATAGAATTTCTAGAATACACTGCAGATTCTGTGAAAATTAAACAGGTAACACAAAACGAGAAACTCCATCAAAATTCCAAGATGAATTTAATGTTTGCGCTAAAGCAAAGAGCTATCCTCTTATTCTGGGCAAAAATAAATCATAAAGCTGAATTTACATTACCGCGGAACGGACGGAATGATAACAACATTTTCGTACAAAGTTATTGTGTGTTTTATTTATGATCATTATTATGTGATTTGTGATAATTTCCAGTGACTAATGTTACTAAAACGTTTGTAGACCTATTATGAAAAATATAAATGAAAAATCTATTTACTTAGGTGAAATTTTATCATACCTACCTTGTGCATATTTTGTTCCACTATCATTATGTTATTTATAGATTAAAAATAATGCAGCAATAGGCCTATCTAAACTTTTTTCAAAGATCATCGTTTCGTCCTCCAATGTGTCTACAACAAAATTTTGTTGAGCACCAACATAATACATATACAGTTTTAAAAATTACCTATTTTCAAATATATCCTGCATAGGAATATTTTTAATTATATAAGCTGTTTCCAGTGACTTTATCACCGTGGCGGTAATAGTTAGTGGTACGCCATAAAAGGAATGCTCTTAGATTAAGGAATACATGTGCTCAGTTTCTAAACCTAAGATCTTGGCCTGTACGTTAAAATATCAGTCGATCACTTTTGCCTTTTACATATTTAAGTACTTAAATATAAATCAAACTCATTCCGTAAATGTTCAATTCCGTTTCAAAGTGAATTGACGGTAAGTAAGTAATCGGTCGAATTTAATCACCAAAATGATTTCTTTGTTAAGAATCGGAAGCAATTTTGCAAATTGATATTCCTATCTTCCGATCAGGAAATTAAACTTTGAAGTCGAAAGCAGGTGTGCGTATTTAGGGGGACTTGACGTGACGCAGTAAAAGAAAATAAAAATTTCTTATATTTTTACATTACCTACGTACGAGTATGTTTTGACATAGGCGATATGATCCGAAGTCCATGATTATGTTTTTTTTGCATTCGTCGTTTTGTAAAATTGCCATTTTGTCACTGATTCATCACTATTCCAGATTCATCGCAAAAATCATTAATATAAGTTTAGTATAAGTTAGCCTTAAACCGAAAACAACATTATTTTCGCACCACAAAATGTAAATGAGGAATATTTGTTATTCGCTAATCCGTTGTCGGCATTGATATTCCGTATAGAGGCTTTGAAACATTGATTAATATTAATAGGTTCCTTAGGAAACTAATTTTAGTGGATAATGGATCTTTTGTATCTAATGAAAAAGTAATTTGTGGAAGCCCCACGGACCAATTAAACCAAAAGTGGGTGGATAGGAACGTTTTTCGATTAATCATTATATTTACGGGGAAGGTTGGAGTGCCTGGCATTAAGACATCATACTCATTATCGGATCTGTTCGGATTATACCCCGGATTATTTTTAAGGATTTAAAAAAAATGACTGGGGATCTAATTAAATTAGCTACATACCTACTTGGGTTTTATTGTCATTAGTAAAATGAGTGGATTATTTAAATTAGGGATTTGTCTTCGGTTGCTAAGCAATTTACAGATTTAGTATTATTGTTGATTAGCCATAAATTTAATGGTCAAACACAAGTAAACAAACACAAATAAATCTTTTATGTTTTTAATATTAGTCTGTCAAAAAAACGACATTTAGGTACTTTATCTCCAGGTGGTATAAGAATGAGTTGTTTGGGGAAAACACGTGTTAAGTTTCACTTTGCGGCCCTTGTACTTCAATAGTATTAATTTTACGAGAAAGTCGTTAAAACACAAACTTTAGGAAATTCTCTCTTGTTTTATTTTGTAGTAAATGTTTTACTTATAGAGTTGAGCTTTAGTTTTAGAGCAACCCGAAATATATATAGGTACAAATATCCATTTTCATAAACTTCCTGGTAACTTTCCAGGTAAAACCTACCAACTGATTGGACTACTAAACCGAGAAACATATTATCTCGTTGGCTAAAAGAAATCATTTAAAAAACAAAAAAAAATTATGGTAATCCCCCTAAGCCTCTAATCCAACATTCTAGGATTGAGTAGAAGCTCTTTGGGCCATATATCCTGGCTAGGTGCATAAAAACTATATTGTATGAAAAATAATTGTACGATCGTAAAGCATTTTGTTGTGACATCTCCTGATTTTCTGGTCCAATCTAAGCCTTTTCCGGAGATAGCGGAGCAAAGCAGAAAAAACATCATGTGTTACTAAATCAAAGTAAATCCCTGTCACTAGCAAGGGATAAACTAAAGCTTTGTGAGATTGCCAGGGATTGCGCCAGTACATATAAATTATTTTTAAAGTCCCTGTACTTTAACCTGATGCAAGCGCTTTTGTGACAGGATTCGGTATTGTTCCTGCTTTAGACAGACACAATGGATTTGAGTTTTGTTGCTAATGAATAGTAAGATTTGCCATTATATAGCCTCGTTCACTTCTTCCAAATTGTCTTTATTATTATTTGCGTTAAACTCTATTACATTCGTCAGCCTTGAAATACATACATATAATCACGCCTTTATATCTTACCAATTTTGAGGGTATAGTTGAGATGTACAAGCCTTAAAATATTCCTAGTAATTATCTGATTTTCATGTGCGTAATCAGGTCTGGTATCCGAACTGGCTAGTAGCTATTTGGCTATCATACGTGGAACGGTAAAGATCTAATCAACCTAAAGGTGGGTTCCCACGGTGCGTGATATTACGGACGGACGCACACCAGCCCGCACGCGTCCGTGGTGCGCGTCCGTCCTTAGCCGTCGGCGCGTCCGCGTCCGTCCGCGAAATCACGCACCGTGGAAATCTACCTTTAGAAAGACACTAAAGTGTTAATTTCCAATGCGTTCAACATCGGACACTCCACTAATTAAAATCAGTATCCTCACCCCAACTAATATGATAAATACGAAAGTAAATTTGTTACCTGTTTGAAGCAATGTTCTTGAAATTCTGCATAAGTTGCATATATTTGAAAGTACCGAAAACGGAGATAGGCTACATTCTATAGTATATATACGTGGACGGAGACGTGGTCAACAGTGATTTAAAAATGACATTTTGACAGAAAAATGTATGGAATATTTGCCAAATTCAGATAATGTTTAAATTCTTTTGTAATAATGCGTGTGCGTGCACGTAAGCGTAGACGTATACGTACCTCTGAGTTGTAATGTATGGAACTGTATAGGCACGGGCAGACCGTAAGCATAGACGTCAAGCGATGACAGTTCTATACATTAAACTCAGAGGGTAGGTACGTGTACGTCTACGATTACGTGCACGCATACGCATCCGATGTGCTCGAGCCTTTAAATTGATTACTTTTTTTATATTAGTTTATCCCAAAGGAAAGGCAAGGGGAACTAAGCCCATACAGCCATTGTCTTTAGTAAATGATTTCTGAATTTATGATGGATGATAATGATGATGATGAATAAAAACGTCGGAAAAATCCTCAAGAACAAGTGTAAAGTTAGTCAAAGTGAAAAATAATTGCAGAAACAACTTACATGGTCTCATGAAGAGATCGTATTCCAGCTAAAGTTTTACTCGGCTTACCTGCTTATAAAACCATGCACACGCACTAGATTCACATTAAATTGATTACTAGTCAGACTAAACCATAGCCAAACTACTTCTACTAAAATAGTGTTGATTCATTCACAAGCTATTTAGTCGTTTCAATGTCGGCTAGCCAATTAGTAACTATGTTAAACTTCACTATCCCGTTACGCAGCAGTATTTAAAACTAATAAACAAACCTGAAAGGAATACTCATAGTCGCAGTTTTCTTTCTGAATGAAAGTTGAGGCGAAAATGTTAAGGTGAGTCGAGATTCGTGCTATATAGTACCAAAGCCTCTTTGTTTTATTTTTCAGATTTTGTAAATAGCTTAAAAAATCTAATAGGTAAGCATATTTATATTGCACTTGTAAAATATAGATAAAATTCGTAGACCCTGAAAATGGAGTTTATTTACTTAAGAAGCACAAGAAGGAATTACTTTTGCGCAATGGATTTCATTCTAAACTAGCTGACCCGGCGAACTTCGTACGGCAACGGTATATGAGGTTTTTCAAACTTTTTTCAATAAAAAAAAATTTACTAACCCAAGCACAAAAAAAAAATGTCATCCAATTTGGTGCAGTAGTTAAGAAGTTATGTAGGTACAAACATCAACATTTCGAGGATTCATTTTTATTTATATAGAATTATTATTGTTCGTGTACAATCTATACATTTGGTAAAACAGATCAGCCAAAATCACTGAGACCTGAAACTTAGAGAGTGTATTCTTTGTACATCGTAAACATCCGATAAGAAAGGATTTCTCGAAATTCCCACTGCACAGGGACATAACTGGAATTATAAAGGTAACTGCATGTCGTGGGCGGCCGCTAGTAAAGAATACGAGTATAAAAATACTTTATATATTTTATTCTGCTTACACTAGTCAAAATCTACCTTTAAATAAATGAAAGCAGACTTTTCAAACTTAATATCAGCAAGTTTAGTCTCGATTGTGGAGGCAAGATGAAGCCTTGGCAGATTAATAGTTTGCTCCAATAGTTCTGAATTCCACGAGCTATTCACTTTGTTTTCGCCAAAAGCTGAGAGATTTCGTTAGTGAGAACCTTATTACTTTTATAAATATTTGGTAATTAATTAGGCTATTGGCCCTTTATTCCAATCACTGAATCCTTATAAGAACTATTATACAATTAAAAAACAGTACAAATACATAAATAACGTTCAATATTATTCATGAAATCAATTTTAAACCAATGACGTCGCAACTTTCGTTGAAAAAGCTACTATATTTATCAAAACTCCGCTTTAGGGTAGGTGCATCTTTTAAATAAAAGATTGAAATGAAAACAAAACCTGTTTTAAGTATTTTAATGAACGTCGCAATAGAAACATAAAATACATTGTCAATTTTAAATAGCCGCCCAACTTCGTCCGCGTGAGGGGACGTTGTAAAGCAATAGACTGTAGCCTTCCTTGGTAAATGGGCTATCTAACACTACAAATCAGACCAATAATTATCTCTCGCTACTATCAATCGGTTTACTTCAAAAACGAAAGAATCACGCTATAAGAGTAGGATTTAAAAAAACATTACACCAATCTCAAACATAAAGTTTTGTACCTTCACTAAATGGGAAGAAAAACCATAATGATGATTCTCTATTGTCAATAGTATGTTAAATTGAATCTTTTTGTAAAATTCATATGTAAACGTTGCAAAAATGTATTTTTAAAATGGGAATTCCAATCGCATTTTCGTTGAAGAGAACTGTGAAATTCCCTGTTTTAACCGTAGCTTTTTGTATTGTACCTATAGATAAATGGGTTTACGACGACACTGGCATCTTTTCCCTTTACATTAAAGTTTCAGTAATCAGTAATTAATCACAGTTAACATCCTTATCAGTTTAATTACATTCATAAAAACAGGAAACTCGAAACAAATATAAAGGCTAGATCCAATTCCGGCACTGTTTATGTAAATAATAAAGAAAAGTTTTAAATTTTGATAACTTTTGACTATTTCAAAATGAAGCAACTCGAGTATCTCGCCTTGATTGCTGAATACTAAGGGTTCAATCACGATTTCGCCAAGTTAATTGGATCTGCATTGAGTGTAAATTTTACGTCATTTATATAAAGAAATCTCCATGCGACAGGAGATTTTAGAAATAAACATTTTTATGTAGCCATAATGAAGGTGTCCCACAGCTTGGCTGTAAGGATCTCCTTTATGATCCTGCAGTTTTGTCTTCTCCAATTTGGGAACACCGACGACATACGTTGTACGTATGTAAAAATAAGTCCGCAATGAAGCTGAGCAATAGAAATTGAGGTATACCCAGTCCACTCACTGCTCCTAATGCATAACTCATTAATATTCACATCGATGGTAGACTGCAGTTTGTACTAACATTCAGGTTTGGTTTGTATTTGTCGAATACTACGTGCGTTGATCTCTCTATTTCATATATACATATACAGGTACATAAAATCAAATATTTATTTCCTGGAGGGATACGAGTAGGTAGAGGTTAGGGAGCTCCATTTGCTGTATTCATGTATTTATACTCACATACGCACCAAAACTCCGGCTATGTTGTTTTACTTTACTTAATTCAAAACAAACAACCGAACAAGGAAATGCTAGCGAATCGAAAATGTTACAATACAAGTATTTTAACAAAGCACCAAAAATAGTTCTCAAGTTTTTGCACAACAATATATTTTACAACGGTTTTCGTGTCTTCATTTGGAAACCGCCCAAAGGTATATATTACTGATTTGCTTCAATTCGGTACAGTTGGCGAAGTGAGTTTCACCTGCTATAAATATAGCATAGTTTAAATTATTATATAAGTGGTAAAACAAGTCAATAATTATAACTTGTTTCATAAATATGTAAACAATAGCTATGAAAACTATATCCTTGCGGGTTAGTCCGCTTTCTTATACATTTCTGGGGCCTAAGGCTCTCACTCATTGCACGAGTCGTCGAGTCCAACAGCGCGTGCATAGTCTCACCGCGAAATAAGATTGCGCTGAGGAGGGTCCACCCTGCAGCACAGGACCTGAGGTAGAATGCTTCGGTCGTCCTTTCGGTTGGTCCCGTGCAAGCGACGAAGAGGACACCCTTGTATGGAGAAGCTATAAACATTTGCACAGGACCTGAGGTAGAATGCTTCGGTCATCCCTTCCGTTGGTCCCACGCAAGCGACAAAGAGGACATCCTTGTATGGAGAAGCTATAAACATTTGCACAGGACCTAAGGGAGAATGCTTCGGTCGCCCCTTCGGTTGGTCCCGTGCAAGCGATAAAGAGGACACCTTGTATGTAGAAGCTATAAACATTTGCATAGGACCTGAGGTAGAATGTTTGGGTCGTCCCTTCGGTTGGTCCCACGTAAGCGACGAAGAGGACACCGCTACACCGTAGGGGTTCAGTGGCTATTCTCCGGCCACATACCTTCTTTTCGGACGGTAGCGAGTCCCGAATAACCCGCTGGCGTCCCAACGCCCTTTTCAGGGTTTGCCACGTACCATCTGTTCATGGGTTCACCAAAAGTTAGGCCCCACGTAGGGCGCCAATATGTTACCGTAATCTTTCAAGTAATTTTACGTAATAAATAGGAGCAAAATTGAAATCAGTCTGTATTTTAAAGAGAAAGATACATGAGAATTTAAATCTAAAAACGATTTCCACTTTTGGGAAGCATTTTTTCGTGTGTCAGTGTACTGTAGACAAAGTCCACATAATACTAGCAGCACCAATCGCGATGCACTTGATGCATAATAATGAAGACTATGTAAACAGATATTTCGTTGCACTGCAACCGAATTTCAGTACTTCGCCGTAAATCAGATATGCGTGAATAATGTTGTGAATATCTTGAAACATTGCAGCGGTTGCAATAGTTATATTACTCTCATGTACCCTGCTTAGATATTTAAATCACTGATAAAATGTTAAGTCTTCTTTTCTCTCGCCTATTTGTCTTACAGAATTGCGAGAACAGATACAGGCAGAGCTTCGTAGGTATAATATACCCGACTTATGATATTATCATAAAAGTCGATTAACTAAGGAACTCGTTCCCTCAGGCGATGAGCTGACAACATGTCATATCTGACCCCGATGTTCCAAAGGTTGATTTCGAACATGATCCTACAGTTCTGATTAACACATAACATTTGGAAACAAACATGTGCGTGTACGTATGTAAACAGGACGAAATATGTGAATAATACGGAGGTTATCTTATGTATACTGCACAGTTATAGTACGTAAAACATTCATCATCAGCCTATTACAGTCCACTGCTGGACGTAGGCCTCCCCCGGGGCACGCCACAAGACTGCCATGGGGGGTATTTGCCCATAGTCACCACGCTAGACAGGCGGGTTGGTGACGTAAAACATTACCTTCACATATTTCACATCAAAACAATTATGATATACAGTGACCTATATTATCCAACCGTACTTGCTCTGCAGATGACCATGTGTCTTCTACAATGTACCAGCCACATTTTATAGACGCCACAAGCGTTAGCGTCGTGTGAGATAGTTTATTGGAACTTGTAAGTCTGTGCCTGAAAAATGTTCATACACTGGTAATAGCCCCTTATAAGCACCATCTGGGTGCGCTTTATAGCACAGTAAAGCCCGCTTGGTTTATTACTGTGTTGAGTGATTTTACTATTTTATACTAGACCTTAAATTGGCTTTGTAATCCTTATCGAAGTCTCATTAAAATGCGAGTAGACAAGAACACAGCGTAACTAAGATAAAAAAAATATTATAAAAATATTGCGGTGCCGGCAGAGTAGAATTCGTACCACCCCATTTCTGCCCGAGGGTATCGTATGAGGCGATTAAGGGTTTCTGGGAGGTGGGCAGCAGCGCCTCCCTGTTGAAAATATAAGTCCAAAATACAAACTGCGGTCACCAACCCGCCTGTCCAGCGTGCAGACTATGGGTAGAAACCCCCCATGGCAGTGCCCTGAGGGAGGCCTACGTCCAGCAGTGGACTGCAATAGGCTAATGACGATGACGATGTAAAATTGTAAATGCAATCACTCGTAAAAATACATTTAGTTTTATTCAACTACGGTCACGTTAACATAATCCACTGGAACTAATAGAATAATCTGACAAAAGGTTTAACTACGTGTCTACAAATAAACTATTCCACTCTGTATTGAAAAATCGCAACACGTTACACACTAAAAGCTGGTAACCTAATGAAACCGGTGCGACACCAATTTGAAGCCAAAACAACAAACCTATAGTTATGTATATGTGTGATTTGCAATTCGCATAGCGTCCATTGGCAAACAGCCGAACATTTTGTTAAACTACTTTTTGTACTGTACGACCAATATTATTTTGGAGATAGATATTTTAAACGTTTATATATTTCTATGTAAATCTTCTCATAAATATGATTCCTAGTTAAACCACGTCTGGATAAGTTACTACATATATATTTTAAACGACGATTCTATTCTACTCTATTGATTAATTTAATTAATTTTATGTCAAAGAGGCTTTTTTATGCGCACAGTGTTCCGAAAACCCCGAAAAATGGACATCTCTAGCTGATCCCGTATATCGACGTAGTTCGACGAGAGTAACAATTGGCTTGAAAAATATTAAAGTACCCAGTTTTTGGGGGGTCGAAAAATGAAAAAAATTGTATTGTACTTTTATTAATGGAGTTTGACACAAGGGACATGAATTTTCCTGTGAAAATTTTCAGTGTTTCCGCCTCAGAATTGGTCTAAAGTCATATCAATATTTGCCTGGCTGTCACGAACACCCTGTATAGGTAAATAACTTTTTAGAAGGAAGTTATCTTCGGTTCGAAGAAATCGGTTTAGCCGCTTCTGAGATTAGCGTGCACAAACGCACAGACAAACCGACAAACAGACAAATCGACAAACAAAGAGACAAAAATTCCAAAAATCATCGTTTTGGGTTCTATTGCGTTGATAAAGGTCTCCTATAATATTTTTTCTCATATATCTTCCATGTACAGACAGCGATCCGTTACATTTTTATTATATGTATAGATTTATATTATATCAATGTTATTATTAAGAATACAAACTATCGGATCAGTATCGTATCGTGAGTCACAAACAAGCCCTTCAGTAGTATTTGTAATCGGAGGCTCAACGTGATGTTTGGAGCACGATTAGTGTTGACGGTGCGTCGATACGGAGCTGAATGGGGTGCAAATCTACCCCCAAATACTGTTACAGCAGATGCCTTTGACAATTTACTGTGTGTTGATTGGGTAACGGAAAACTTTTGAGCTAATTGCAAGTGTGTTGTTTTGCAAAGGGAGAGAATACCTACCTACTTCAAAAATGGCGTAAAATGTATAGACTAATATTTATTATTTATATTAGGACCGATTTTTCTAATAGTCAGATTTCCTATATAAACGATAAAGTTGATGCTGTCTTTCTCTAAAACTTGATAAAAATAGAGAAAGCATCAACTTTATACTTATGGCTAAATGGCCATTGAATAATCAGCCTGATCTGTTACAGACACAAGGAATTCCTTATGTTTCTAACAGCCAATTTCAACTTTTTCTATTTCAATTTCTAATTGAGTATGAAAAAAAAAATACTAACAATCCGCGAATGTTATCTCAAATACAGTAAAAAGTAAGAGTAGACAGGTACATCATCCTCGTACGAGTATAATACCTGAATCAAAGATTCACCACCACACTTCGCACGAAACAGTCAGCACTTTTAGTTAAAGGTACCATCTCACCGGACCGTCGTAATTTGTCCTTTACATTTGCGAGGACAGGCAATTTTTAACACCCTAACTTACGGCGTAGTTACAATGTGGAGTCGTAATAATGTATGTTTATAATAAAGGCGGCCGATTGGTGTAGTGGGTACACCCTGCGTGCGACGCCATAAGTCCTGGGTTTGAATCCCGGTAGGTGTTTGGATATTGGATGGATATTTCTATATTTATTTATGTCTATAATATAATTTCTCATCTTCATTTAAGATGCTATTTTATAAAAATAAAAACTTTTGGAAATCATCTATGCAAGAATTCTCCTATCATATCAATATAACGAATCCTGTCCATACATACATATTTGAATAATGGGCGGTGATAGCCCAGTGGTTAAGACGTACACCTAGTCACCGGCCTGTACCAATGAATTTATTTCATGTACAGATTTTAATGTTGTTAAATTGTCACTTAGCTCGTGCCTCGGAAAGCATCTCTCTCTGGTCGTGTCGGCTTTCCATCCCATCGGACTATGAAAGTGAGGGAATAGAGAGTGCATCTGTGTTTGCGCACACACTTGTGCACTATAATATCTCCTGCGTAGCTGGCCAATCTCCGTAAAGATTGGTCGCCTTGGCCGAAATACGGTCGGAGATCATCATCATCATCATTTGAATAAATCGTAGTTAAAACTGGATAGGTTGTACCAATTTCTAAACTAGATCCTTGATTAATATATACTAATAGGTAACATAGGTAATCTAATTAATAATGTTTAACATAAACTACTTAGAATGAGAGCATCAATATTAATGTATTCTGTGGTAAGCTAGCGTAATGTAGAACATCCTGAGTATGGCGACGTCCAGGACCATGGACGAATGACAATGAGGATATGACAATATCAATAACATATAGGTCCATATCAATACCCAAAGAAACCATGACGAACCAACCACTGAGTAGCACCCGGTAAGGTAAAAGAAAAGAAAAAAATGTTTCTCTCGATAGACTCTTTGTGATTTTGTGATACGTGTAAAAAGTAACGCATATAATATAATGAAATGAAGTATCTTATTCGCAAATAGTATTATAGGGTCTAAGGATGAGCGCGAGCGCATAAGGTCCCATAGCCACAGACAATACTCAAGTAACGACCGAATGATGAAATGCGAATAACCGAAGTGTATGTCATACAATTACTAATCACATAGCTCTATAAACGCAATACGTTCGTAAAATAGTTGTCAGGAATTTGAGAAATGAACCTTCATATAGAATTGCTAGTTTTCTTTAGCAAGTATTGGAATATCGAAATCGCTGAGTCTTTCATTGAAATTGTAGTTCACATAAATGATTTATTCAATCTGACATTCAATGTTCAGCTAGGCCATCTTGTTGTTTAAATACATAATCTCTCTCTCTCTCTCTTTTCTATGTGACGTCAGTATTTTATAGTCATTAGGCCACCTCTAGCTTATCCTTCCTTTACGTCCGAGACCACTATATCACGATCCGCATCGTCAGCCATCCAGACTTGTGAACACCTGTATATTAGCACTATACTATCTTGATTTATTGGTTTAATCAGATTTAGCTGCAGCATCCTCCTACTATTTCTGGTGTGGTAATAAGTAAATATATTCACTTTATTTGTCGGAAACAAATACACACGTTTGAGCCAGTTTAAATCATAAGTAGCAAGTCGCCTGAGAGAATGCCTCTGAGTTCCTTAGTCGACTCTTACAAAATGCTTTTAAGGAGATGCTTAATCTTAATCTATAGTCACATATATAGTATGTGTAATAGTTAGCTCAACTAAAATAAAAAAATATTACTAAGGGTTCGCTTTCATTCTCTTTTGCATATTATAGGAAAAGGGAGTTGATCTGAAACTATTTTATTGTATTTATTAGAATCCGTAATAATTACGGATTCTAATAAATATATATAATATAATACATACTACATATTACTATACGGAAAAAAATGATGATGATATATTTTGAATAGTATCTCATATTTCTGTTAAGTATATAACAATAAAGCATTCCATACAGAGAAATAATATATCACACAAACTGCACATAAGGGTACTTAAAATTCAATGGCCGTTGAAACAGCTAATAATGCCGTAGTAAGGCATACTCGGAACTGGCTATTTATGTTTCACGAGGTTATCTATGAAGGCAGGATAAAGAGGAGATGCATTAATAGTTGGCAGTGATATCTATTGTGATAACTGACTGACGTAGTTAATAGTCACCATGCCTGTCACGCCACGCCGTAGGTCCGACGCTTGAATCCCGTTTATATGATGAATATTGATGATTGTTTTCACACTGTAGTCTACTTCTTATACCCTTCCGCCTTTGGAAACAACAGGTAAGTACCTCGGCGGCTCAACTCAAGGTTAGCATTGATTAGGTCACCTCCTCTAAGTAACTCCTTGTGGCTTTTCCACTATATAACTTTATTATACCTAGTATTGTTGTGGTGTGTCAATTTGGTAGTAAAATGGCTGTAAAATGTATGTACCTATATGCAATTCGATTAATGTAATTTCTAGCTATGTAGGTACTGCAGGTATAGGACCAAAGAAATAATAATGGAAGCGAGGCGATTGTAGTTAGTGCAAGTGCCTGTTTTCGCAGTTATGAGTTATCAGATCCGAGGGTCAGTGGAGGGTGTAGGGCCCGGTGGTGGGCGCACCTATAGTGAATAATGGAAGCGATAAATGTGAACACTACACATAGTACCTACGGGTTTTATGGAAGGAACTAGAGGCCGCCCACGACTTCTTCCGCTTAATATTTACTATTTCCGTTTCTTATCTCATTTTATTCCATGCCTACATCATACAAAGAACACACCTACCAATCGTCGTCATCAGCCTATTGCACTGCTGGACGTAGGCCTCCCTCGGGGCACGCAAGGCTACTGCCACAGGGGGTTTTGCCTATTCACCACGCTGGGTAGGCGGGTTAGTGGTTAGTGAGTGGGTTAGTGATTTTTGGACTATATTGTCAGCACGGGAGCCACTGTTGCCCACCTCCTGGAAACCCTTAATCGCCTCGTACGATACCCATGGGCAGACATAGGATGGTACAAACTCTACTTTGCCGGCACTACGCGGCACACCTATCAATACGAGTATAGCGGTTTAACTGTGCGTTGATCCGTCAGTCATTCAGGATAAAGCATGTTAGTATATGTACATATATGGGATGATTTTTGGTCGTCAACGTTCCCGAAAACTACGGAATCTTCCCATCATCATGATAATTTTTCTCCACGGAAGCATACCTGGGAAGTGTCTGGTTCCCAAGATATTAGGGTCCAAAGTTGAGTAAATAGACTGCGTTTTTCTGCATAAATGCACATTGACGCGTGTAGCAAGATTTTTTCACGAGTAATAATTAATATTTGTTTGTCAAACGAGACTGGACACTACCTATAAATTTCGCCCGATCAAGTAATAACTTTTTTTTAAAGAACATCGTTTTCCAGCATTTTTTTTTGCATAAACTTACCTTATTTGACGTATAAAGTAGGTACCCTTATTTAAGGGTGGCAACGAAAAAACATCCTGTATAGTTAGATTTATATAAAGAAATTCGACTCTTTCTGCTCCAATAAGTATGCGTTCAATGAGAGCAAAGAATACTGTCATCAGAAAAACTATGATATATCTATTGTGATTGATCAGCAATCGGATCAGCCTTCGAGGGCCGTCATCAATCAGGCGAGCGCTGCTTCCGACGCCGTCACATACAAATAAAAGGGTCGCTTCGCTTTTAAATTGTCTATCTTTTGCCAAGTTCATATTCGTATTTAAGGAATACGAGTGTTTGGATATAGTGTAACAATGTAGTTTAGTATTTTAAACATAATGATTTGAACCTTGCTTTTGGAGCCTATTAGAGTGATCCTATTAATATTATTGTAATACACATACGTAATAAATATACGTAGATACTACGAGTACTAGTGTGTCTTATTCGGGGCAATATGAGCAGTGCTCAGTGGTTAGAGCATGACACGCAGAATGTCTACGGGTGAGGAATTTTTTCCATTTCTTTATTAATAATTTTATAATATACTACAGAAAAAATTTGAGTTCATCGCAGTCCCTAATTCGTTTTCGTAAAAATTATTCCCGTTTGTCCCTTCCCGTGGGAATTTCGGGAATCCGTTTTTAGCAATGAACATATATGCCCGATTTCAGCTTTAATATTCGTTATGAATTCCCGTTTGTCCCCTTCCCGTGGGAATTTCGGGAAATCCGTTTTTAGTCCTCCCTCGCTGTCCCCAATGAACATATATGATTTCAGCTTCATATGTATAGCGGTTTTCGTAAAAACTATGAAGTGTAATTTCAAGCCAATGTAGATTTCAGCTTCATATGTATATCGTAAAAACTATGAATTCCCGTTTGTCCCCTTCCCGTAATTTCGGGAAATTACAATGAACATATAATCACATATGTATATTATAGAACGTTATGGAGCCTATCATCCAGGTAAGGATACTAACTGAAATCCAGTATTGACTAGTGTACAACATACGTAATAAATATACGTAGATACTACGAGTACTAGTGTGTCATTATTTATGAGGTCGGGTAGCAATATGGTTTCTTTCAAAACTCACAATGCCAAAGATTTGGCATTTGTTTTACGGCCGGCTACCTGCCTGACGCCAACCGTCCCCGTGTATAGCTAAGTAACAATTTTATAAAATCCGTACATGAAATATAATTCAGTTGTGCAGGCCCGTGACTGGGATCGAACCCACGCCTGCCGACTGAAAGGCACACGTCTTAACCATTGGTCTAATCGATTAACCATCGAAAAATCAGCATTCGATTCGTCGGACCCAAAAGTCTACAAGCATTGAATGCCCGTTATCGACACGGTAAGTTAGCGTTAATAAATCCTGCAGTACCCAGCGGACACTTTCAGCAAGTAACAGATTTCCCAGTTGCATCGTTTGTTCCTGTTCCAAGCCAAATACCTACCTCAGACGGTAAAAGTGCACGTTTTCTGAACTAAGGAGCCATTTACGGTGCAATGACGCTAGTTTGCTTGCGCAGTGGCTCTAAGAATAGCGTGAAGTGAATTATATCGGGAATCGCGTTACACAATATGAATCATATAAAAAAAATTATAAAACCAACCAAAGAATATAAGGTGTTTGGTTCATTTTTTACCTATGTGACCAAATTAAGATTTTTTCACTTCGAATTGATTTATGATGCAAATATTATTAGGATCGCATTGATCGTAACACACGGATTTTATAGTTCCAAAAAATTAGGAGAGTTTGTATAGTGCATTTATTATGACTAATATGACCATATTAGGACCAAATTAATTATTTACTATGGCAACAACAATAAAGTGTGTTATAAAAACCCTCTCAAGTACCTCGCAATCAAAACGTGACTTCTAAACAAAAATATACCTCACCTAAACTTTAGATAACTGCAACGTTTTAACTAAAGTCTTTTACTGAATCGCATATAGTTTTAGCTTTATGTGATTCTTTTATTTCTACGCCAAATGTTTTAGTTCTCGATAAAATTATTGTTACTGTTATTTCAAAGACCGCAATCCGCAATTTTGTGGAAAACTGCAACTGGTTTCATACGTTTTATAAACTAGTATAAAAGTTCGTAGAAAGTAGTTTATTCCTCCATATACGGTTTCGCACAAAAATACGTAGAGGTGTATTTTTTATTTCAAACCCAGTCACGAATAAGGATTTAAGATATAATTAATGTCCTTGAATTTAACTTATAAGACAAACGTTACCTAACCAGAGCGCTGTAATTTATTATGCACAATGGCAATCAAGGGAGATATTGTTTGTTTATGACACCATTGCGAGATAGCGTCTAAAGAGTATTTTGTCTTGTCGTTCTTCAGTTAAGTTATAAAAAATAGCAAGAGGAATCATTCAGATCTAAGGTTACATTTCATTTAAATAAAACCACTGATGCAATTTTTTTGTATATCGATTACCAATGCTTTTGGTTACCCATTTCGGGAACACTATGTTCATCGTGTCATCGTTTTTGCTGATGAAAATGATCTTCTCACAATATTAATTTTTTTAAAAAATCCTTTGATATTCATTCACATATTAATTAATTATCAGAAACAAATCAATAATTAAAGCTATAAGTTAGTTATAAGTTTCCACGTCGTTAATTCCTTAAAACAATCGGGATGGCCAATGAAAGCCGCTTTGAACACGCGGTCATATATCGCCTTTGGGTTGATTCGATTGCAGACAAAATCATTCAGGCATAAAGAATAAAATTAAAAAAAGAAAGACATCAATGTTCCGTTTTTATGTACCTACTATTCTATTCAAATTATATTTATTTATTTATTCCTTATTCAATTTCAAAAAATTGATCTTGGTATATTTCATATCCATAGTGCAAAATTTAATGGAAAATTAATTGCTTGCTAATATTTTATAATACCGTGATTATCACCAAAACGCGTCTAAAGTTAGACACTGTTTAAAAATGACATTTGACGGCAAAATGTAAGAAATATCTATCAAATTTAGGCAAAGTTTAGCATAAACAATGTTAAAATTATTTTGTAATAACGGATAATTTTTAAACAATGTCTCCTTTTTGTTACAGCTGCACTCGAGGGGACTATCTCAAGGTGTACTGGGAAGTACAAGGCCCTGGGCCCCCTGGGGCAGTCAACGAACGCTCAGCCTGGGCCCGCGAGCTCTGCGGAAGCAAAGCTGACACTCCCCCTGCATTGTACTCCCCCGGACCGAGTCTGGTCCTCGAGTTCCACACTGGATCCAAGAGGAACAATGCTACTGGTTTCGTTGGGACCTACAGTTTTGTTGATAGACGTAAGTACTAAGTATATTAATTTGGTTTTATAACCTTGTATGGTTAATTATCAGATAGGTCCGCTTAAATATATTGATGTGCCAGCTAGCTAGCTGTGGCTATTATTACATTTACGTTTTGATATATATTATTCACGACTTAGCTGTAGCTTTAAAATAGTAGGTAATCCTGCAATGGATACAAATCTATATCAATACCAGATTTTTTATAAAGTATGAGTACCTCTTCCTGTGCATTGTTATAAAATTTACTATCACAAATGAACAACAGAAACAGATAATTAAAAGCAGCTTCGATCGCATTGAAATTTTCCTGAAACCCCCTGTCATGGCTGTGTCTGACAATTTAATGGCGTCGGTCAATAAGTACTATAAGTAGGTCGAGTGGCAACTTACACGATTACAGTGTTTGTTCTGATATATCGACGTGTCCATCAATGTTGGGCTTACGTGAATAGAATCAATTTGAGTATTAAAATTTCAAGCCTTCAAGTTGCAGTGACCAATGTGTATACGAGTAATAACCAACTATTATTCGGAGTAGAGTCTGTTAATTTCGGTTATTATAATATTTTCGTCTATGAAACAGAAGACCGCTTCTTATTCAAGAATATAATTTTATATTTAACATTAATTTGATATTAGAATATGACATGATGGGATCATTCTAAAACGGACGAAAACTTCAGGTGCTATTTCTTGTAATACTGATAATTTTATAAATTCTTCATTTTGTACTTGTCTAAATTCATGTACGCTAGTTTAATTTAACACGTAGCGTAAATAATTAACTAGTTCATTTCGAAAGTTACAAAGCCCGTAAGCTGAACGAATGTAAAGCAATATGCAAACGGGAAATATCAAATTACCAATGTATGTTTGGGATAATGAACTTCTAGTTTTGTTTAACCAAATCAGTTTTAGAGTTGGTTTCAATTGAGAGAAATTGTCGGATTAAACTGTGAATAGCCCGGCCTTATGAGGTAAAGTTGGTGAATGGATAGCGCGTTGATGCGGTGAATTTTCATCTATTTTGCCTCTCTCCTGCGTCAAACTGCTAACGCTTGTTTATAACTATATGATGCGGCACTTGCTCCCGTTGTAGGTATTCGTAAATCTGTTATTTTATTCATACCAATATATTTACGTACAAGCGGCCATCTTTAATACTACAGATCAAAAAGATTTTTTTTATTACTTTGAAATGTTTTATGAAAAATTGAAGATTAAATCTGAGAAACGCCAAAATCGGTTATATAAATTGTCTGTGAGACTTCAGTGGCAGGTTCATACGTTTATTTTGACAGTTTTAAAAAAGGTGTCAAAGATAATTTAATACTCGTACTCTCTTTTCTTATTAATAGATAATTATGAAAGGGTTTGACCATGGGATGTTATAGACATCAATCAAATACTTATACTTAAACTTATGGATCAAAATTGAAAGAGAAATTGTAAGCAAATTAACTAGTTCCTTTTACTACACTCGTATCACTAAGTAAAGTTAAAACTATACTGACAAGTAATAAATGCGTTCCAATATGTTATTGGATACAAAGCGGTACGAATCCCCTGGTATGCGATAAAAAATGTTTTCTATGGGATAAAGTTTCGTCCTTGGTGGTAATAAATAAATCAATGTCTCTGACGATCCTTTCCCTGGGAGATTTAGAGGGTGTTATATTGCAACGGTGACCCAAATTTCACACTGCATGTGAAGTGAAAGCAATTAATTTAAAAAAGGTCTCCTAAAATATTTTTGTCCTAAACTGTTTACAGAAAAATATATTGAACCTTTATCATAGCTTTACAGTAACTTTAAACTTAAATAAATGGTCTAAACCTTATTATTTTACCAAGTACGTTTCCTATATCTTTAACTTTATTTAGAGTGTTTGATCTGTGTCTAACACAGACACAATACTTTTCCACACTGTATAGTATGAATATTTTCTATAATATAATATATTTATTAAATTAAGGTATGTGCAATTGCTATTTATGCAATGTTGATACCTCATATGTTTCATTGACCTTTTCACTAATATAATCAAAACCGCACACAGCATCGTCAAGTCTTTTATCTCACCTAAATCGGTATCAGTAAATTCGTGATCATCCGACTCCATCTAATCCTACTATACCGGAAAGCTTAACTCCGGGCCAAGCTAACTGTAGAGGCTTACACAAATCTAATGGGCGTTTTTTCTACTAGACGACATTTCGTCATCTAGTATGGGGGCTGTGTCGTGGTCGTGTCGTTTCATGTAAAAACGAGCCTATCTAATACATTTTTTCTTCCAAAAAAGCCGTGGTCTTGTCATTGTTGTGGTCGTCTCGTACCCGTGTTGTCTAGTGGAAAAACGGCTTATATATGGGAAAATCATCGATGTCGAAATGTAATAGAGGTTTCCCTCCCAATCACCTGTGTAATCATCACACTGTATATTAAAGACAAATATGTATTATATTTAACACTATGAGAAATAGATTTAAAAAAAACGTAAGGTATAATAAAAATTTTGAATGTAAAACTTTCTTCATTCAAACCGTAACCTACGAGTATATACAAAACGTTTATAAAAATATATAGAATAGCTATTGAAATTATTGCATTTATGACAAATTATGAAAATAATAGCGCGGCAAATTATTCAATTTAAAACATTTCAATTTCGGTCTACTTCGCAATAATAAAATGGTTGGTTTCCACAAAATTAACAAAGGAATTATGTGTTACCTAGTACCTATTCTATTGTATTTAATATCGATGGTCGAATGACATGCCTTTGTTCAATCACCGCGTTACACGTGGCATTGCTTGATTTGATCGTTTTGACCCTCCAAATCGGATGAATGACATAAAAGTCCAGATTAGACCTCGGCGATCAGTTGGGGACAGACCTTAATGACAATACCGAACCATGTATATAGTGTATACTTAAGTTAAATTATAATATTGCCTTTTAGAAGGCACACAAATTCCTTGTTTGCATAAATTTTGTATTTTTTATATAAAAATTTGAATGGCATTTACTTACTAGTAACAAATCATCTATTTATTTAACATTACAGAAAATATAAATTCTCTCTTCCGATCAGCCCCATGATGAAATTATCGTTTAATATATTACCTACCTAACATATAACTATACTTGAACCCCCTCTAGTCCACCTGCACTCACATAAATTAAACATCCCCAGTGATTTCCAGGATTAAACTGGTGACTCGGTTTGGAAAATGAACTGAACTGCTTTCTGGAATTCGGGACATTAGGATGTGCAGGCAGATGAATGAATATTGCCGGTGAAGTGGCAAGTAAATAAACTTTGATTTATTCTAACTTACGGCAAGTACTAACGCACTAGATATCTACGAGTAGAATCATGTATTTAGTGGCTGGCGCATATTATATAGCAGAAGAGAGTGTCGCTTTCACTGCATTTTTTGGCTTACTTATAACATTGTAAAAATAAATTGTGTAAGATTGTTGAATAAATTAAAATATTTGCCATGCCATGTCACATTCTTTGGCAAAACATGTATCTGATCTAATAACAACTTTATTGCACAATGTTTTTAGTTCCGAGCATTTAAATAATCATTTCAATCATTCATTCAATCTCAATTCCTATAATAGAAAGAATCTTGCTGATATTTTATAAGCGTTAGCGACTTATTCAACTGAAAAATAATTGGCGTTAGGTATAAATATACACGGCTGTGTTCCAAAATGGCGTAGCCAGAACTTTGTAGTTATTACAATATCCAATATCTCTTCTTTAATGAATGACAAATTTTCGATAAAAGAAACATTCTTAAATACTGATAAACATATTACTTTTATAATAACGATAAAAAGACACGTGGCACACGCAAACATATAATGCGACTAAACGACTTTTAACCCCGCAAGTAGGTTATCAATCAGGATGTTTGTTATTGAATGTACTACGAGTATCTTAGTAGAACTGTAGAACTCACGGTCATAGTACATTTCTAAGATTAATTTTGGAGTCAGAAAACATTTTTACGCTCCGTAAGAGGCGCTGACTTACCTACGGCATGGCATGGCATGTAATGGAAGATCATGTAACGTTTCACGGACAACCCGTGGAATGAAATGGCCTAGCAGATTGTGTCATGCCGCGGCATTCCGCGTCATCGTTGTATCGAAACAACACATCATGAATTCTAAACTAATTAAAATTGGATTAAAAATAACTTAATTCTGAAACTGCGATAATAAAATCCTGTGCCGTTATGGAGTTTCTGGCCATGACTCTATTCCTCCATGTCTTGTGTAGGCAGTCAGCGTCGGTCTCGCGAGAAAAAAATATGACATTTGATAAATCGCGTTATGGACTATCGGAAATGGTCCTAGACTATACACATGGCTATAGTTTTGAAGGATTGTGGTGCCGTTATATAGCGGCTGTAAAGAAACATTTTATATCGTAAAGTTAATAATCTTTTTGCTTTATGAAACTATAGTTTTGTCCCATCGTTAAACTATGTACTCGTATGTGTATGTTTGTCGAATGATATTTCGATGAAGTCGAAAGTAGGCTTTAGTATCTAAATTTGAATAAACATTATATGTTTGTATGCAAATATTAGATTCAACAGAGGTATACTGTATCCTAGGTTACCATCTATATGGTAACGAACAATCACTGAAAACTATCTGTATGAAAATTCTAGAAGCTTCTAGTTTCTTTGCATTTGAATCAAATCGAAATAAATGAACGTTTTCTTTGTAAATAAAGTTAGCATTTTCGTTTAAGTTATTTTGAATACATTTATAAAGTTTTTAGAATATTCGATTAGAATGATTAGGTATTAGAATAGAAGGATTCTCTGTTTTCTGAATAAGACATATGTTGATCGTTACCTGACGGGGCTATCGTCTTTAGTTTCTTTGGGCTTCCACAGAAATGTATACGGCCCGGGTACTAGGTACCTATTATTACAGTTTACGATAATTGGCGCCTCAGAGGGCGTAGTGTGAGCTTTCACTTCGAACACGTTCGCGTTAACGTAAAGCGGCTAACCAATCACATAATGGCGTAATAACGTGATGTCATAAAAGTAAGAATAAAAGAATAAAAGTAATAGTTTACAAACTAAAGATAAATACAACAATAGCGTGCAAGACTTATAAATAAATTCCCTCAGTAACTGTACCTAAACTCGCACCTTACTTCGACTGCAAACAAACTTAAATCTCAACGACAAAAGGAACGAACGTTCGTTCTAAATCCAGTGCAAATCTGAGAAAAGCCGGCTGAGGAGGTTCCGACTCAAGGAGGATCAGGTCAGCCTGAATATTAGATGACAGAGAAATGTTTTAGAGTAGCATTCCAATGGGCCTTAAGCATCGAATGGATAACGTAATCCAACTAAAGTCCCCTTCACGCTGCTTTTAGGTAATTCAACTTTATACGTACACACAAAAATCATGCCTCTTTCCTGGAGATTACCTCTGTTTGATACGATACTGGCATACTTAATTTTATACTTACCTATATAATATAAAAAATAAAAAAAAAGATTGGCATCTGTAGAACTAGCAATATGGCTGTAAAAAAATGATATTCAAACCTTCAACCCCATAGTATAGATGAAACTAATTACAGACTCGTGCGGATAACGAATTACAAAACATTCAGATCCCTGTGCTAATACAGGGTTTCACTAGAAAAACATTCGCTGCATTTTCTTCCGTGTACGTCGCAAAATTCGACTAAGTAATACAATGGGCATTGTCTTAGGCGATGAGCTTTTCACTGATCTTTAAGCTCTGATCCTGCTTAACGTGGCTGTAGAATCTCCTTCGCGGTCCTGCAGTTCTGGGATTACAACCTTAATAATAATATGTATGTAATGTATGTAAAACATTCAGGAAGATATCACCTTAAAAATAGTCATGTAAAATAAATCAAAAATAATCCTTATTTAAATCATGTAAAATTCTAAATCTCAAGGTACGAGTAATATTGGAAATTGCAGTGAATACCAGCACAGGCCACTAAATCTACATTAGATCCGTTGGAATCTATGATACCTTCTATCATTGTCCGAGCTCGGAGCCTCGACATTGACATATGGTACTGGCGCAGGTGTGAGTGGATCATGAACGACCAACACAAAGGACGTGGCCGCTGTTAGAGTGGGTGTCACCGAGTTCCTTTGGACGTTGGCGCTAGTTACTATGTGTATGACTACATTATCTATGTTACTGTGTACAAAAAAATGTTCGTTCCGAAATCAGACATAGGAGTTATTCAACGAAACGGACTCTAAAGAGGGATAGACTATGCTATAGACGGGTTACGTTTAGCTTTATGAAAATAGCCAATTAAAGAAAACCTGACCGCAAAATTATATTTATTTGTTTGAGGCGAATGTAAGTATATATATTTTTAAGCTCTTCGTTTTTTCTAATGTCATCACAAAGTCTTATGTTGTTTAGACAGGATATAGAATTTCACTCAGCATACTTCTTCTGTTACTTCCTTATAGTAGTAGATGAACATTAACCAGTAACTCATACTACGATACAAAATCTACATGGCCAGTTACAGTTCTTCGTTGATACTATCGCATCTCCTTCTGGTTTCTCCTTCGTGAAATGGCTCCAGCATCCGATACCTGGGTATTGTGAGATACTGTATGATGCATTCACTGGCTTCAACCGAGTCAATAGTTCATAGCCTTGTCTACTAGGACTTGTATCGTCATAATAACTACTTACCTATCTACCATTGTTGTTGTTTTTGGTTTAGAACCTCAGACCAATTTATCTCTTTCTAACATGATATTACTGCATCGGTATTTACCTACTCATTTTATTATTTTTGTAGGCAGTCAACTAAAACCTATTTTAATGTAAGAAATATCTACATGGGAAATAAATGATAAAGATCATTAAAAAGAATAGAGTTCCAATTATTTCTTTAAATTATTAAATAAGGTTGAATACTCGTACACTAGTAATACCTTTTCGACTGTAGTAGTGATAAAATCATCTGGTGTGATTTTAGTTTAGATTTTCAAGATTCTTATCGCTAAACTCCGTTATTATATTAGGCAGATTCAAATCACCGCACCAGAATTATATTAGTTTCTTATAGGTCAGCTTTTAATATTTTATTTTTATTTTACAAGTAGTGCTATCAGGCGGAATCGTTTACTCTAAAAATGAATGTAACTCTTCGATACACTTTATAAAAAGCTTAATATAAGTTCTTGAACTTCCCTACCAGTCTCAGAAAATAGCTATTTATATTCAGGGATAAGAGAGTAAAGGACTTTTACGCCCGTAGTGCAAAATCAGGTTGTGCTAATACTTTTACAGCGTCTAACTTGTATTAACTTACTTGGGTAGTCTTCGTTTTTTTTCACTCAAGTTGATCTTGGGTAATATTTTACAACATTAGGGACGCTGTGCTGATGCGGGGCTTCACTAGAATTAATCAGCTGCATCTCCTTCCGTGTATTTTGTAAGAGTCGACTATGAAACTCGGGTACTCTCTCAGAAGATAAGCTAGCAACTCATCTCAATCAAACTCATCAACTCATTATCACATGTCCCCGCCATAAGCGTGGCTGTGGAAACTCCTTTAGTATCCTGCAGTTCTAGCTACCCAGTTTTGTGGAAACTCCTTTAGTATCCTGCAGTTCTAGCTACCCAGTTTTGTGGAAACTCCTTTAGTATCCTGCAGTTCTAGCTACCCAGTTTTGTGGAAACTCCTTTAGTATCCTGCAGTTCTAGCTACCCAGTTTTGTGGAAACTCCTTTAGTATCCTGCAGTTCTAGCTACCCAGTTTTGTGGAAACTCCTTTAGTATCCTGCAGTTCTAGCTACCCAGTTTTGTGGAAACTCCTTTAGTATCCTGCAGTTCTAGCTACCCAGTTTTGTGGAAACTCCTTTAGTATCCTGCAGTTCTAGCTACCCAGTTTTGTGGAAACTCCTTTAGTATCCTGCAGTTCTAGCTACCCAGTTTTGTGGAAACTCCTTTAGTATCCTGCAGTTCTAGCTACCCAGTTTTGTGGAAACTCCTTTAGTATCCTGCAGTTCTAGCTACCCAGTTTTGTGGAAACTCCTTTAGTATCCTGCAGTTCTAGCTACCCAGTTTTGGGAACACAGCCGTGTATACACCTATACATATAATATGTATAGACTAGTTCGCCTTCTTAACAATAATTTGAGCAAAAGATTTGTCGTTAAATGATATTGGGTAAAATTAATCTTCCTGTGGTGAAAACTACCTCTGTCATTTGTTACGTTTAATTATTAATTTCCAGCTAGTCTACTACACATCATGAAGAATTTTGCGTTGAAAAATTTCAGTACCGGCTTATACAGGAATTTCCTTCACCAAACTAATTCCTTATTCTATTTCGAAGAGCAATTACAGCAGCTACGCCAAATCCTGTTTCAGTTAGTTCGATTACGACTGTCCTAAACTACTGCGAACTTGAGCATTCAAGAGTTTCGCAGTTAATAAGCCTACTGCAGTCACACGTTTGACTTGGTCTTACTGTTTCAATAACGAAGTACTGCGGATATTTATGGGATTAAATAAAATATGTGAAATAATGTTACAAATAATAAAGACACTAGCGCCGGTGTCAAGAGACTTTGTTACCGAAAAGGAATAATCAATTTCAGAAGTGTGATGTCGGCAGAGAAGAATAGCACCTGTCCGTTGATATCGTAAGAGGCGATTAAAGGTTTCCAGTAGGTGGGCAGCATCGCATCCCGTGTTGACAACTTAATCCGAAAATTGATGGGTGGTCACCAACCCGCCTGCCCAGAAGCAGCCTGGTGACCCTGGTGATTCCCTCTATGGTAGTAGCATTGGGCGTACTCTTGGAGAGGCTTACGTCTAGCAGTGGACTACAATAATACGAGTAGATTGATGTGATATTTTGCACTAAGAGTCAATAATTCACTTAGTATTTATTATTTGTAGTATATGATAAAGTATATGATAAAATCAAAGTATTTCTTTTTCGGCCCGTAATTAAATAAGAGATTAGAGGGATGTAAATAAAAATAAAAATGAAAAAAAAAATAAGTCAAACTCGCCTACCCGTGGTGCACCCTGCTATTTAACCGACAAGGCTCAGACGCTAAAAGCTTACAATACCTTTTTAGAATGACTCGGTAACATGTCCCATTGTATTCGTTACCTGTAGCTAGATTATTGTATTTGTGCCCAAAAATCAGCGGTAGTATACTCCTTAACACGTGGGACTAACTAATAAGCTAACTGGTAAAAAGTGGGTTTGTAAATTACACACTTCTTTCCAACCTCTTTGGGAGATAACGGGCGTGGCATGTATGATTAATATTACCTAATTAAGAGATTTCGAGTACACGTAACTCAAAAATCGTAAGTAAAACAGATCATGTTACAATAAACTAAACATATTTATTTTGTTGTACATAAAACTGGCTGGATTAAAAGTGCATTATTATAACCTACTTACATGACTACCAATAAAATAAAATAATTTACTGCTTGGCTTCAGTAGGTTTAGTCAAATCGTTTACCTGCAAAATAAATAATAGCTTATTTATTTTAAAATCTATTTATTTTCATTTTTATTTTTATTGTATACAAGACACTACGGTAAATACATCTGATATTATTTTACGCTATAGTATACAAGGTGTAACAAAAAGGGTATGTTAAGCGAAAAGCTACGTAAATAGCCCACTGTAGAGAACCTATCCACAAAATTTGAGACTCGAAATCACATGTTTATTTTTCCCGATAGTATCTCAGGAATTTTAATGCGATCTTGAATAATAAACATGTGATTTCGAGTCTCAAATTTTATGGATAGGTTCTCTACAGTGGGCTATTTACGTAGCTTTTCGCTTAACATACCCTTTTTGTTACACCCTGTATAAGCTACTATAATTCCATCTTCGTAACTATACTTTTTCTGGTGCTACTTGGATACTATACACTTGCGGTGCTACGAGAACTAAAAATAAATCGCGTGTAAAATGTATAACTTTATACACGATATTTGTATGGGACCCTTGTTATACAATAGAATAAATAAAGTTTATTACATATATAACCTCAATTACTTTGATTGTAAGAAACAAGTTTACAAATGTCTGCAGGAGCTGTCCTATGACGAAACCGAGAACTTGCTTACGGTAGATAAATAGTAAATATATAGTTTTAAATTATTTTTATGTTAAAAAAAAAAAAAGTTATATAGTATATCAAAATGTAACACTCTTTTTTACATGTGTTTATTTAGTTTTAATTTTTATGTAAAGAAATAGTTATATAGATCAAAATGTAAGAATCTTTTATGCATGTATTTATTAATTTACTTTTACATAATCATGAGTTTTCGCAAACCTAAAGCACAGGCTCAGCCTAGTTTAGGTAAATTTTATATACTACCTATTTAAATTTTAAGATTTTTAATGTATGTATACCAAATGTTTGATATTAAATAAATTTTATTATTTATTATATTATTTATTATTGTCAGGAAAATGTCAAACAAAAGATTCTTAAAATGTTAAAAAAAAATTAGTAGTTAGTAAATAATGGAAAATATAAAGAAGTGTTGTAATTTTAATTGGCTTTTGGACGGGAATTACCCGATGTGACTAAGGGCAAATTAGCCGTTCTTTAGGTATCATTTCTAAAGCCCATCAGCAGTTTCCTTAGTTACACTTAACTATAACTTGAGAACGATCAATACGACAATTTTTTATATATTTGATTGTCTAATTAGTTTATATGATTGACATGCACACACAATTAGATCCGGCATGTCGCGCTACTGGTGCGGTTTACGAGACATAGCACGTCGCACATACCGAGTAAAATTACTGTAAATATTTAATAGATTTATCGGCAAAGGACGAAAATATCGCTCGTAAGACCAAGCTCAGAGTTGTGACCAATATATTTAACTTACTGTTTTCTTCAAGTTGTTTATGGCATCGTTGATGGATTTCTGTATTTCTTCACCGTTGATCGACTGAAGCTGCTTGCCGATGGAAGCGGTAAAGTCCTTGAATTGTTTTTCGAGTGCTGCCAGGTTGTTTCCGTCAGCCGGTGCTGCTGCTGGAGCGTCACGTTTGACCATAGCGTGGACCTGAATCCAATACAACGTACAATTCAATCAGGGTTTGCTCATAGAATAATAATCCTTTATATGAGAGATAAGAGACTTAATATTCTATGGGTTTGCTCCTATAGTTACAAGAAGCATTCAAAAAAGTGTAGCTGTAACAGCAGTATCACAAAAGATGTGTATGTGATTATCGTTAAGCCGTATCATAGAGGAATAAGTTTCTTTTGTGGCTGTGTTAAGAAAAATGGCGTGGAAGTATCAGAGTTCCGACATGCAATTTGTTGGTCCGTTATAAAATGGAACCCTTATAGCGCCTACAGTTTCCGAGTCCGGCGAGCAGCTTAACTAACTTAAACCAATTATAAGTATTTTTGGTATTTTATTCAATATTTACGTAAGCCTATCAAGAAAATTGTAGAATAAAATGATGACATTTTATTTATTTTCCAAATAGGGCATATTATTTTGTCAAGTCAATCCCATAATGGCTATGTGGTATCGTTAAATGGAGCGTACTTTGACCTTTAATATGTTTGGCAAGAGTCTAATAATAAAAGCAACATAACTAAAAAAATATGCTAAAATTATGCTATACTTTAATTATCACTTACGCTGACAAGGCACACGGCCAGAAGAACAATCACACCCTTGTTCATGATGAAGAGTTTCCAAGTCTTGAAAATAACGTGTTACTGAAAAGACAGTCGGACAAGCACTGATCTGTGGCCGGTAACATTGTGCCTTTTGGTGACCCCATTTAAACGCAAATATAGATCGAGGAAGACATCTCATTTATAGTAAACTATTTAGTAGTTTATTATGATAATTTGCTATGGGAAAGGTACATACTTTAGTACTTTTATTTGTAATTACATAATATTTTGTTAAAATTACGTACCTGCACCATAACTCAATATATAAATAAAATAACGCTGGTTTAAATAAACTTAGACATGGCTACGTGAGTGACCTCCATTAGGCTAATCTTGCAGAATTCAGACTTATCAGCTTCAATAATTTTCTGGCCTAATGGCCTTCGATTTTAAGTAATGTACTATTTTTGGTAATAACATAATTTCAAAAAGGAAGGTTTACGATCTTCACGCAAATGACTTGATAAACCATGTCTAAAGAGGTTGTTGGTAAAAATCGGCTATGAGGAGTTACATACCAGTCTGTATGTGTTCCGAAAATAAGGTAGCCAGAATTGTTATAAGGAAGGAGGTGCTACACTCAGAATCACTGACAAGTTTTTAGCTTATCAAGGACATACAGCTGATGTATTCAACAAACTTAGATTGTTTTATTATAATTATAAATAAGACTCTGCTTGCTACGACCATAGAGGAATAAGATGTAGACACAGAGTGCTAATGTCATACTAACAGTTTCGATGCACCATTAGACTTTTCGGTGCCTCACAATTCCAGTCCTTGACACTTAGATTCTATTAGTGTAATCTAAAGTAATGTACTACATTACTAATGTATTGTAACGTAAAGTAATGCAATCTAAGTGTCAAGGACTGGAATTGTGAGGCACCGAAAAGTCTAATGGTGCATCGAAACTGTTAGTATGACATTAGCACTCTATGTCTACATCTTATTCCTCTATGCTACGACAGAGGTACAGAAAGTATTTTAAATACTACAGAAAAAACAAAATATCGAAATTATCCGGGATAAAAAGTAGCCTATATGTTAAGTGGGACCTATCACAATATATTCTTGAAAACTGCATCGAAATCGGTTCAGCCGTTTCTGAGATTAGCGTGCACAAACGCACAGACAAATAGACAAACCGACAAACAGACAAAAATTATAAAAATCAATAGTTTGGGTACTATTGCGTTGATAAAGGTCTCCTATAGTATTTTTTCTCGTATATCTTCCATGTACAGACAGCGATCCGTTACATTTTTATTATATGTATACATATAGATATTTATATAACTCTACTTTATACGTAGAGTCTTGATAAAATAATAAATAAATCATTTACCTAAACTTATCGCCTCCTAGTCTACATCTCATCCGGGTTGTGATCAAAGAAGCATAATTATTTCAACATACCGATAACACTGTGAGTACAACGATATAGAGTTCCAATGGTCGGTAATAGGCATTCATTATGACATCCTCATTTTGCCGATCAGACGGTGCAGGCCATTTTATTTAGTTTACGCACTTTTATGTAAATATCGAACCAAGCGAGATAACCGCTATGTTCTCATTTTAGATTAATAGTTAATATGTATATCTTTTATACTTATTAAATCATTAAAATGCCACGAACGAAATCAGTTCTTCACGAAGATATAACATGGTAGTCTAATACGCTCTTAGGTACTATATAATCCAACTTTACTTAGCAAGAATAGTAAAATACATTTACACAGAACTAAATTTTCAAAATTATATTTTAATCTATCATCATCATCAGTTCAGCTATTTAACTCCACTACTTGAAAGGGATCTGCATCCAGCAGATACCTGCAATACTGATTAGGTCATACGTCCATCTCAAGTTATAGGTAATATATAGATTACCTATTACATATAGGAGGTAATCTATGAGGTACTATGTACGAATATTCCTGCGTAGTTTAGGTATAATTTGTTCTTTGTTAGTTTTCTCAAAGTAGGCAACTGACAGTTTTGGTGGATATTCTGCGTTTGTACTTATGCAGAATCAGAGCTGGAGATATAGCCTAAAAGAAAAGTTTTTATATAACATCTGTAATCAAAGATTGCACGAATAAATTGTTATTTCCTATAGTAGACAAAAACTGGACGCAGTAATTACTAATGACCTTGGTTTTTACGCGACTTTTACAATACAATGTTCAAATGATAATAGCTTTATCGAGTTTGATTTAGTTGAGTACTTTTCTTATTTCTAATTATGTGTAACTAAAAATTATCGTCTTGAGCCTATTGCAGTCCACTGCTGGACGTAGGCCTCACCCAGGGCACGCCACAAGGCTAAGGTTTTGCTTTGGTTTGTTTTGTTTGGTTTTGCCCATAATCACCGTGACCGCAGTCTGATTTTTGGACTATGTTGTCAGCACGGGAGGTAGGTACGAGTATAACATAACATAAAATATAGAGGCACACTAGCGCCAATTGCATAATCTAAATTTATTCATGAACCCGAAAAGTTCACATTGAATGGGTTAAAAGACACATGCACAAATTATATCGTAAATAAAAGATATTAGATGCTACTTACATGTGAGATTAATTTTCTAAGAGAAATCGGTCTTATTATAAAGCAATTTATACGTTTCAGACCAAACACAAAAACCCTGTATAATTATCATGCTCTATTTTCCTACGTGGAAAATTAATATTATTAAATGACGTAATCATAGCCGGACGCCACAATTTGTCGCAACTAACAATTTAATATATTGTGATTTTACGGTACACGACCCAGTAAATAAGTCGTGAAAAATAACCTATTCACCTTGTTCAATAGTAGCACGTTATTTAATGTTCTTTAACTATTTGAACGGAATACAAAATCAATTTAACCTCACTTTATTTAAGTCTAGCGGCCGCGTGAAAGGGCATTGCACACGTGTGAAGCTAGCGCGGGCCCCTAGTTGTACATACATATAAACCTTCCACTTGAATCACTTTGTCTATTAAAAAACCGCATAAAAATCCGTTGCATAGTTTTAAAGATCTAAGCATCCATTAGACAGTGAGAAGCGACTTTGTTTTATAACATGTATCACGTGCTACCTCTATGTGATAAAAAGGAAAGACGGCATATGCCTTAATACTGAAATCTGTGAAAGAGCATTTGTAAACCACACAGATGTAATCTCTTTTTTAAAGTCAGTAAATATAAAGTTAATTTAAAATGAAGTAATTATGGACTAGCTTGATTAAATTTCCAACCTCTCTTGTGTATTGTTTGCGAAAGACAAGCAAACACTTTTAAGGGTCCCCCGAAAGAATACTGGCTCTTGCTTGGTTCATAAGCGCGTTTTTACAAACGCCTCTCTCTATCTCTTATTTTTCTATATACTTATACTATACTAGTAAATACTGACTTCATCTCAGTAGCTTCTACCAATACATAGTTTTGAGAAGCCGATGTATTACGGATTTATAAATGTACATTGTTTTTAGTTTATAACAATATACTTAAAAGTTACAACTTACAAGATTTTCTTTAAAATCTAAGTTATACAGTTTTTACCAAAAGTTCACAAAATGACAATGAAAGTTATAACTACCTTATATTGAGTAACTTATATGATGAAATTACAGTTTTATAATTAAAATTATATCAAGGAACCTAAACCCTACCAAACACCATACCATAAACCATCTAGTAGGTAGGCACTATTAGAGTCGTACCTATCTCCAATTTGATATAACATACTTATCTCATTTTTCATAACTGTGGGGTAAGCACGAACCTTTTTACGCGGCGTAACGCAAGCAAAATCTATGTGATTTGACAGTTCGACGATAGCGTTACGGACTATCGAGAGGTTCGTGCTTACCCCTCTGAACACAATCATAGTTGAACCTAAGAGCTCGATTTCTGAACTGAGCATCACCGTATTTTGGAAATACGCTACAACCGATTCTTAAGTAATGAATGTTTTGTCCTAAACAAATACTCAAAAAGCTCGAAATAAGCAAAAGGAGTACAACGTGCCCTATCAAAGTTATTAAATTTTAAGCTGACTTTGATATTGCGAACCTTCAATTTAGCTGTGTAGGGCAAATACAAACTAGCCAATTGTTTGAAACTGGAAATACTTAAATGTTTCTGACTGTCTCTTACGGTGTTGTACAAAGATTTCAGTTGGTTAATTGATATAATATCTTTTTATACCACAGTAATAAGTTTCGTAATGCCATTGAACCGGCCTGACCCTAGTCATGTGATCTTAGACATTTATTTTATCGTATGCGTCTTGCTTTTTTTGATAAGAAATATACGTCGGTCGTGCTCAATGAATATAAGATAGATTTTAAGATTGTTATGACTAGGTATGGAGGATGAATACATCGTAACATTCGTGTATTTAAAACTTATATTAAAGTTGAATTGATAAATTAATCTTGGTACTTTATAGTAATTTCGTGCTTTTTTCTAATCTTTCCGTTAGGTAAGTATATTTACGAGTATTTTAGGTGACAAAGTCGTACTTACATCAAGAAGTAAACATAAAAAGTAGTCTAAAATTTACTTAGAATTTTGTTAAATTGCTTTGTAAATGGCACATTCATACCAGAGAAATGAAATAAATTATGTATTCCGGTTAATTAAATATATTGCAATAAATCATCATAATGTAACAAAGAAATAAATTAAATATTCATTATTTACTATTCCGTGTATTGATCGGTGCGGACAGGTCATCAATCTGAAATGATAAAAAGATATTATTAAATTACATTCATGAAACACTATTTCAATACCCAATATATTCTAAAATAAAAGTAACACATTATTTTACCGCGACCTATCGGAAATTATAGAAAAAAAAAATTAAGCCCTCGTGCCCCCTATGGCCATCCAGCTACTATAGGGCCATCAGGCTTTACCTAACTGGGTTGTGAGATCTTCTTCTTGTGTGTGTGAAAACTCTTATTTATTCAGCAACGATTCGATTTAATACGAGTTAGCCCATATTCCTCGTCAATGATGATAACCGAAGGCATAAAAACCAGATAACCATTTTTTGAAGATTATCTTCTAAACTTCTAAATGTTATCAAAAGGGATATTTAAAAGGTTTTTATTTGAGGATTACACCTACAGATATACAATAGCAACAATGAAACAAGACAAACAGGGTAGAAACATAGAATATTAGTATGTTCGACTATAAACTCTAAACTCACAGCTTTCGAGACTCTATTAACACTATCTCCCACAATGTTAAAAACCGGCTGCAATTGTTTCTCATTGACATCATTAACCGCCATCGCGAGGCTCTGGTCCATACAGTTTTTGAAAAGCTCTATATTCTTCTGGAACGACGCTAGAAGATTCGGTGTTGGGGTCGACACTTCTCTTCTGACAAAAGCTCGAGTCTGGAACAATTATTAGATAATATAGAGTGTGAAAGAATGTCAGTTAAATATTTGGCAGCTATGTATTTATGGTTGCATGCTAGGTGCTTAGATCTGGCTTGTCATTGCGACAGTAGTCTTGTGTTCGTATCCATAAATTGGCAGATCCGAGGGTCAGCGGAGGGTGTAGGGCCCGGTGGTAGGCGACCCCTCAATGGAAAGAATGTCAGTTACTAAACAACATGAAAACATATTTGCCATCTTTGATGTTTATCGCGCTAATTATTACGAAGGTAAAATTGATATGAAAAATGTAGGTAAAACATAGTTTCCCATTGTTGAGATATGTATGACATTGGTCAAAAGCTTTTTTTCTGTACCGAATCTGTCTAAATACATATCTGGGAAATCCTCGAAAAGGGATCTAATGCATAAAACACCATACGGATTTCTCATTAACTCAGTTACTGAGTTAGTTGGTTCGGTAGATAGAACTAACATGGAAAACTAATCCTGATGATGCCACGAGTGTTGGCGAAACATATGTCGATTAAAATTTTAATTGGTTTTCGGATTAGCAGCTATGTATTTATGGTTGCATGCTAGGTGCTTGGATCTGGCTTCTCGTTGCGACTGTAGTGTCTTGTGTTCGTGATCATGAGTAGGCAGATCGGGCGATCCCTCAATAGAGATTTGAACTTCCGAATAGTGACGCCTGATACAATTCAATACCATACGGATTATCCGACGGCTTTAAAATGTAATATTTCTACAAACCTGAGATATTTCTATTCCATGGTTCAAGGTTTTCCCGGGTTTTCGGAGTTCGGGATATCATTTCTCATTGCACTTACCAAGGAACATTATATGCCTGCACCCAAAAGTCTGTCACTCAATCAGTTACGAAAGAGTTTTATACATAATTATTGATATACCTATACCTATAGATATATCCTGAACTGATACGAGACTTCACTAGAATACATCACCTGTATCTCCTTCTATGCATGTCGTGCAGGCGTTAAGCTAGGAACTTGTCAATGATCATTAACATCCCCTTATGCTAACAGTGGCTATGGGTCTCCTTCATGATCCTGTGATTCTGGCTACCCCATTTTGGAAAGATAACAAACATTAAAAAAATATATACTTACCAAAACCACTAGAACACTGATTAAGATTATTGTCTTGAACGCCATTTTTGCAACAATCTTCACCGACTTCTTTAAAATGACTATCCGTGTTAGATCGATCATCGGGTACAATATGTCTAGGTGCTGACGTCAGGTCCAGGTTATTATTGACTTAAGGACTAAAGGGTGCTCCTTTTCATGATAGAAGGACCTTCAAGATAAGGATAAAAGACCTTCAAATAATAATACAGAGCCCTAGAAAATAGTACAAGGCAACTTTCGCATATTCAATTGTTATGTCTGTAATATTACCTCAAACCCTGCTGCTGCAGCAGCTGAAGTAAATCTTAATAATATTTGTTTCTTGTTCGCATAATTTAGGATTCAGTGTGTAGAAATGACTTCGTTTCCTATTTAAACGATGAAGTTTTAATAAAAAATATGAAAATAATTTTACGGTGCTTAGTAAATAATATTTATTATATAATTTATGATATAAACAGAGTTTTGTATAAATTACGAGGCACGTAAAAATCTTCTTCTTCGTCATCATCATCTAAATCAATTCCTAGCTCCTTGTTTGAGTTTTTCCGTTTCAGTTTACCTTCTTTGTGTTTCTTGTCAAATAAATCCAAATCCAGGTACGGTTTAACGTCGTAATAAGGATGCATGATATCCGTCATCAAAGGATTGTCATCATCATCATTATCCGCGGACGAATCGGACTCGTCATCAGAATCAGTATCAGAATCATAATTGTCCGACTCCGATTCGGAATTAGATTCTGAGACCGGCATACTGGATTCATCAAGTTCGGAATCCGGATTCAGAGCATTCTTATGTCTCCGGAAACTCCGGGAGGCGTCTGTATCGTGTTTGTAATATAATTTTGCATTTGATTCAGTAGTGTGATAGTTTATATCATAGATGCTTTTTCCCAAGTGAGATTTGTAGGCCTGCAACTGTTAAAGAAAATGTATTAATAGGGCCGCTGAATCCTCTCCAATATCATATTTTGTATCAACCTGTATATGAAGTTTATGCGATTTAGTAAGTAAAACTAAATATAAGATCATTATTTATACACCTAAAAGGATAACTAATATACAATTCGCAAGTATGTGTTTGCCAGTAAAACAAACATTGTTTATAAACTAAGTAACAAACAAATATCGAACTTCGCTCTGTAGATACTCAGGTATTTACTTTGCTTAGTATTGTCGTGAAGGACATATTCCATTACATTTATTTATAAGGAAATGGTTTTCTATATTGCACAAGCTGCCAATCATAAACGGTTTGTGGGTGTAAAATTTGATATTTTTAGTGCCCGTAATTATATTATGTGCATATATCACAGACCATGCATATATCCCTGTACAAGCGAGCGCCTATGGGTTCGTTCGCGTAGACTTCTGAAGTAATATTATTCCATTGCTTATATTACGGGAAATTGTTTCAGCTTCCTACGTCCAGTAAATTTAAAAAAATCCTACGTTCAGCAGTATTGGCTATCATTCGTACTTCTGTTAGATAGACAATTTGTCAGTAATGGTAGTTTTATAATATTGATAGAAGTTGATACCATAACTCTTTTAGTTATGCAGTATTAATAAAAGCATATTTGTGATTTGTTCATACCATATAGTTGACATATGCAGGAAAATAATCAGATTTTGCACGAAAGTCAACATCCTCGACGTGATCGTCAAACTTGTTGTGGACAGCATCCGTCAGTTTCTGCATTTTGTATTCATCTAACTGATATCCTGTTTGTAAATTTTCAAATTCATGTTGCTTCTTCATTGAACCAGATTGAGACTAAAAAATATTTTTTATTATGTTATTTTTAATAACTTGTCAATTGTTCTAGTATTTTCTTTTCGTATGGAATTAAGTGTCCTGGGGGAGGCCTGCGTTCAGCAATGGACTGCAATAGGCTAGTGATGATGATGATGATGGAATTAAAGAAAAATATAGTATACTTATGCTATTTTCATTATGTGAAAATTGTTTACAGATGTAATAAGTGAAATTGTATTAGGCGTTACAATTCGGAAGTTCAAACATTCACTATGGGTGCACCCACCACCGGGCCCTACACCCTCCACTGACCCTCGGATCTGATAACTCATAACTGCGAAAACAGGCAAAACAGCAGCACTAACTACAATCGTCACGAGAAACCAGACCTGCTCGGCTAGCATGCAAGACCTCTAAAACCCAACACTTGTTGTTGTTGTTGTTGGGTTTTAGAGGTTCATAATAATTAGTGATTTACTAATTGCTATAATCCTGAGGATGCCACGGTTGTTGTTAACATATGTAAATTATTTATCTACTTTTTGATTTCGGAATAGTGCAATGTATTGTCTTGCATGCTAGGTGCTCGGGTCTGGTTTCTCGTGGCGATTGTAGTTAGTGCAAGTGCCTGTTTTCGCAGTTATGAGTTATCAGATCCGAGGGTCAGTGGAGGGTGTAGGGCCCGGTGGTAGGCGCACCCATAGTGAAGATCTAATAAGGACTTATTATAATTTTTTTACTTTTATTTCACTTTAATACAATAATCTATGATAACTAGCGCTCAAAATGCGGTTAACATTTTCTCCTAGCCCTATAATGGTTTCATAAAATAAAAAGGAGCATTCTTATAAGAAAATACTTACATAACAAACACAACACAGCAAAAATATACTTAAAGAAAACCACATTTTGTATGATTTAACGAACAAGGACTTAACTAATTTCACAAAATTATAAATCACTTGTTTTTATAAAGGTAAGAAAAAAACTTAAAATAGGTAAAGTCACGTTCCGGAAGTTAAGATAATACTAATCGATGGTACGTGTAGAACATAACTATATTCAGAACTATCATAATATTTGAAATAGAGAAAATAATAATAAAAACTAAATTTTAGATACAGACGTAAACATCCGCATTGTTCTGAATGCGTTTGTTTTTTTTTTATTTTTATGATAATGCCTTATTCGTGTTGTTTATTAATGAAAGGTAAAAACGTCACAACGTCGTATTTTATTGTCTATTTGATATGGGTTTGAGAAAAGGTCACAATATACCTTCTAAAATCAAGGAGAGTAGCTGCGTAACCTCATGGTCCGAAAATTCTTAATATTATTCATAAATAAGCCTACCGCCGCATTTCGGACACAATTACAAGCGTCTAGCGACCGGTAACGAATCCAGTGGGATATGTTTCCGTATCATTCTAAATTTAAAATGATAACCTGAAAATATCACCTGTAGTAATGTTCTGTTGATTAGGACCTGTGGGCCACGAACCTTTCGATTCTGCGTAACGCTATCGTCACACTGTCATATCTCACAGATTTTGCTTGTGAATCGATAGCGTTACGGCGCGTAAAAGGTTCATGCTACGGAAGTCAACCTCACCTGCTGGCTATATTTGAACCACCCACCCTGTGGCATATTTCAAAATCAGGGCGCGTGGACAGACGTGCGTAAACACAGCACCGCCAGCCCTTGTTAGCGATGGTCCTGCACAGTGTCGTTTTTACGGACAAATTCATGTATGCTACCTAGTTCATACATTTTTCATATTCGTTCATGTTTATACATAACTGCGTACAACCTGTGAAGCCATACTTAGAATAGGGGGTATTATTTCAATGAACATTAAATTCAACGATTATTTTTTAAGATTAAAGACACAACTCAATATTAGCGTATAATCTAATTAATCCTTATGACAACATGGAATAGATAGCACGTTTTACTTATTCAATTTAAAAAATAGATACGCGGTTGTATTAACTCTGTAACCTATTTTCTGACTTTAAAAGTATCTTGAACAAAAATATTTACGTACAAGTGAACATTATACGTGCATATAAACTTCATTATTCGATTTCATATGTATTTCATTAGTCGACTCTTACTACATGCATGGAAGAAGATGCAGTTAAAGGATGGAAAGAGATGCTACAAGTGAAGAAAGAAAACATGGATGAACAATACCTAACCGCTGCGCTACAGATTGCTTTACATGCAATCAAGCTATTATTATCTTAATAACTGAAAAGAGAATATATAGAATATGAATATAAGATAAGAGAACAGAGAAAAGCCTACTTGGTTTGGTAGATGGATACAATTTGACGTTCAAAATCAGCAGTCCATGGATTTTCTTAAACCTCAGATGGTAAATTTAATGCTACACCTTATATCGATAAATCGACGATATCCGAATCCACATCTCGACGTGGAATGATGCGATTTACCTACGTCCATTAGATGTCATCGCCAGTTGTACACCTACAATGGCTACAACACGCCCGAGTCTTACTACTGACACCATTCTCTAGGCAGCATTAGGGACATCAAAAAATCTATAAGAATGTTATATAAAATAATCAAGTTCTCTTAAGTAGTTCTCTGCGTCACTCCTACGAATGGATCCTTTAATCCGTTAGCTTAAAAACAAATTTAAAGTACTCTTTGCTTGGTACGTGATATTAAAAATAACTCTGAAATGGTACAATCTAATAATCATAGTCATTGACATAGGGAAACCAAACCTATACGAGAAGATGGTAATCAATTCAGTAAAACCTACTTAAGTATTATTTATGTAGGTACATTTTATGAGGCTAATGGCTGATTTCTCTAATTGTCAGATAAAGTCAATATGAGGGATTAAGTTGATGCAGTCAGTTTCTAAAATAAAATAAATAAGAGTAAAATAAGATCAAGGCTGACCATTGGAAAAATCTGTTAAATATGAATATATGCTATATATCTGAAAATATCCTAAATATGGCTGTAGAATCACGAAGTTCTGGTAACCTCATTTTGGGAACAGCAGTACCTAAACAAGTATCTAATGACGACAATAAACTAGACTACTTACTACCCCTGTAATACTAACAGGCATAAGTCATACTGATACCATAAAGAACCGTATTTTTTCCGTATTCCCGTTTTTTACCCGACTGCGCGACGCAAAGGAGTGGTAATGTGTTTAACAGCCTATGTATGTATGTATGTATGTTCCTTTGAAGCACTACACAGACCAAACGCCTCGACAGATTTTTATGATTCATACGTCAATTGATTCCTCTTAGTCCGGGGAGTGTCACTAAAGACACGATGTTAGTGAATATCTACAGGACGCCATTTTCTGAAAATGAAAAAAAATTAAGTCGACAAACTATATCGAGTGGAGTATCGTTGAATAGGTATTTAAAAATCATTATTAAGTTTCTCTCAACATTTTTCGATTCGACCAACCGTTTAGGATCTATATCGATTGAAAGTTGCGTAGCAACCATTCTCACATATAAGTTTTTAGATAGCAACAAGACGAAAACTTCTTACTGTCGAGCATGTTTCTTGAAGCATACCTATTATTAGCAAGGTACCCGTAACAAAAAAGTATAAAATAAAAACACATAATTTAAAAAATCCGAAAACCCGATTGAAAAGAACCAAATAATGTACATAATAAAAAAACTGAAAAGAAAAAACACAAGCACTTAGATGTCCGGTGGTCTATAATTCTATAATATTATTATGGAATGAATACTATTGAAGAACATAAAATATTTTCTAATGATCGTAACATAACAACTCAACAGTCGGGATCCATTATCCAACAGGCAAGCTAATATTTCAATGGATCCTGGCTGTTCAGTTGTTATGTTACGATCATTATAAAATATTTTATGTTCTTCAATAGTATTCATTCCATAATAATATTATAAAATTCTAGACCACCGAACATCTAAGTGCTTGTTTTTTTTTCTTTTCAGTTTTTTTATTATGTACATTATTTGGTTCTTTTTTAAGCAGTCGGGTTTTTAGATTTTTTTATTTATAATTCTTAGTCATTAGGGTATAGAAGAAAAGCCCCAACCTCATGGTCACCCCACCACGTATGAGCGTCACGTAATCTCACCGTACGCCATACGAAACAAAGCATGTTAACCTAACTCGATTACTCTATACTATACTGAGATAAAAGGCAAAACTCTATCCTACGTTTTCTTTCCTGCAAATTGAATATTCATGACGGGTTCAGCAGTGGTGCCACTATAATGATAAAGGAGGTTTATGCTACATAAACCGCAGTTTTTGTTGAAGCAATAGAAATACATCAATTGTGGCAAATACGTGACTATCACGGTTTATGAGATACTGCAGGGATTTACGAATAATAATTCTTTTAGTTACATGAGATACCCACACAACCTTTTAACAGACAGATAGACGGAAAATGCCTTGTTGGGTACAGAACCCAGAAAAGTATATACATTACATTCTACATACCATTTTAAAAAAGGATTTTCATCTAATTTATCAAAATCGTGTTACTAAAAAAATATCTCGGATAAGCTGGGACGACTGAATCAAGAGCCGCCATTACTAAAACAATTAAGATCTCAAGTATCGAAAGAATCGGATTGTTCTACTCGGTCTCCAATTAAGTGGAGATCATACGCAGGTGTTTCCTTCAGGGAAAAAATATAATTACATTTCTTCGGTACCTGGTATCAGAAACTTTTTGTGATAAAAATTGACTCACAATCTGTGGATCTGTGTAGTAAAGTCGAAACCTTTGGGTTTTTTTTAATATATGGCTCAAACTAGATCAAACTGGTTGCGACATAATCCTAATAGTTCTTCTTCAGCCTATTGCGGCCCACTGCTGGACGTAGGCCTCTCCCAGGGCACGCCACCAGGTTACAGCCACAGGGAGGTTTTGCCCATAGTGACCACACTGGGCAGGCGGGTTGGTGACCGCAGTGTGATTTTCGGACTATGTTGTCAGTACGGGAGGCGCTGCTTCTCACCTCCCGGAAACCCTTAATCGCCTCGTACGATACCCACGGGCAGGCAGAGGTGGTACAAACTCTACTCTGCCGGTACCACGCGGCTAGTAATACTGTTTTTACCTTATATACAATATTAGGGAGCTGCTAAAGATATTAACCTAAACTAGGTAAACCACTGACACATACCACATAGACAGTCTGTAAACAGTTTAAGGTATGTACATTTCCAAATATAGTAGAAACGTAACAACGAGAGGATAAACGTGTTATACGTTGATCTCCTTGTTATCGATATTTTTCTAGTATCCAATCTAGCTCTGTGTAGTTAGGGCACGAAGGAAGAACCATGAGGAGATATAATAATCACTGCGATCACACATCATCAAGCACAATATAAACCAATACTGGCTAACTCATAGATTACCTCCGAAAACAATATTTACAACTATACAGAATGTTTTTTGGTCGTCAACGTTTCCGGACACTACTCATTCTCCTCATCATCACGAACATTTTTCTCCGAGGAAGCATATATAGGAAGTGTCTGGTTTTCGAGATATTAAGATCAAAAATTGTATTATTAGATTTCGTTTTTCTGCAGAAATGTACATAGATGCGTGTAACAAACATTTTTGAGGAAAAAAATAATTCAGAATTGCTTATAAGTATACTAACACAAACAAAGACTAGACATCATACGTTTCTCGCGATTGAGTGATTATATTAAATGATATTGTAAAAGAAGCGTAAAGAAACAATCGAACTTAATTTCGCATTCATAAGTTTGTGAGAATGAATGTTTGTTACTCGCGTAAATATATTACTACCGAACATATTTTGATGAAGTTTGGCAGTTGTACTCATATACCTATCGGAATAACATGTAGGAAGTCAAATAATTTAGGGCGCTCTCTCAGGTAATAAGCTAACAAGTTGTTATAGATCTTTAAGAATTGTGACCCCTCTATGCTAAACGTGACTATAGGACCTTATCGTAATCTAGCAGTTCTGGTTACCCCATACAGCCATGTGTGTATATTACATGTTTGTATGTACTACATATTATATGCTATAGTTTACGCAGTAGGTCCTCCGCCAGTTTTCTACAAACAAACGTCGTTAGAAGGAGTTGGCAAAGAGGCGCGTCAGTTTTGTTCTTACATCATGGTTCAGGTAGCTCGAACGAGCTCAGGTGTGTTTGCGTTCCATTACCTGCGAGGCTGCACTGTTGACTGCTAGTTTTCCGTAGCTGCTGTAACTTTTTACATTACAGCTTCAATGGCACCGGAGTTTATTAGTTTTACGATTCGATAAACCTTGAAAGACAAGATTTATTTTTATTTAGATCTGTGATTGGAAATTTATTTGATCTTTTCACATTTAACTCTCAAGTACCGCTATTCAGGTACTCAGATAAAAGTGGGCAGTTAGACCCCCATATGGAGGTGTTTTTATCGATAAAATGAAGTGTACAACACGCCCTTAAAATATCGCTTACTCTATCCCGGACATACTTTGGATGGACGCATACAATGTTTTCTTATGAAATTAATGGTTAAGACAGGACAGTTGTATACAGGATGTTTTTTCGTTGCCACCTTTAACGAAGTATAAGTACGTACTCTATACATCAAATAAAGTAAGTTTATGCCAAAAAAAATGCTGGGAAAAGATGTAAATTTTTTTGAATTTCTTTATCGGGCAAAATTTAGTGTCTAGTGTTTATACTAGTTTTTTATAGACAGATATTAATAATTTCTCTTGAAAAAATCTTGCTACGCGCGTCTATGTGCATTTTATGCAGAAAAACGCAGTCTATTTACTCAATTTTGTACCCTAATATCTTGGGAACCAGACACTACCCAGGTATGCTTCCATGGAGAAACATGATTGTGATGATGAGGAGATTCCGCGAATTTCTGGAAACGTTGACGACCAAAAATCACTCTGTATGAGTAGTATTGATGTCAATATTGCATCCAAGATGCCTTATAAAATATTCCCAAGTTCAAATAAATAAATATTCACACACTACACAACACATTAACTTAGTCCCACATTAAGATCCATAAGGTCTTGTGTCGTGTCGTGGGTACTAAGCAACGGTATAATACACTAGCAGCCGAGCGTAGCGGGCAGGTTGTTGTATAGACTGTATAAATGGGCTAACACTGAAAGAATCAAATCAGACAGTGAGATTATAAACAAACAAACATCAGCAATATTATAATAATATATATTAGTATAGATAGATAAGTATAGAAACAAACATTCATCAATATATCGGGATTCGAACCCAGGACCTATGGCGCAGCGAGCAGGGCCACTTCTAACTACACCAATCGGCCGTCAAATAGACCGTTAACAAAAAATAATTTTCTTTAATGATTTCTTTGGGATAATTTCGCATTTAAAATAATTGTCTCATCTGCTCTATACGTAGTTTCATACTTCGGTTCAGAGTCTCAAGTTATCAGACCTAGATAATATAATAGTTCTGTCTATTTAATAATATTGCAAAGTACATTTATCCCGTCTTTATCTATCAGACAACAGCTGACCGAGAAACTAATGAAAAACTCCGGCGCCACTCTCAAAACAGCGCGCTTTATTGAAAAACTATTTCATTTCCACAGTTTTCTCGCAGGGTGTGGAGAAAAATAAAAGTAACCGTTGCACAACTCAGGCATTTTAGCTTGGTCATGGAAAACGATGTGTTAGTTTTAGAGGTAGTCTAGTAAAGAATTTTAAAGGAAGATATTTTTTTTATTAGTTTGCTGACCCTGGATACAAGTCCGTAGGCCGAAATCAATAAAAAGTCAGTGTTGCCTCACACCATATATACTTTGTTCCTTTAACATTAAAAATTATTTCTTTGTGTGCGATGCCTTTATTTATTTATTATTCAGTAATCAATATGAAGAAAACCGCTTTAACCATTACTTTTCAAATTGATGGAATTTCCAATCTAAAAAATAGTATAATTTTCAACGTTTGATTTAACATCTACGAGTACGAATATTTTACAAAGATATTATTTATGTACATACTTCATTTGATTTTACTAAGCTTTTGATTTGGTATTTCTAACTTGATTTATTTTTTCTAGTTGCATTTTGTATGATTTTAATGTATTGTTAGATACTACGGCTATGTACTTGTAACATTAAGATATACACAGAATTAAGATTGTAATATGCGGATAAATATACGTTTCATTTATAAATAAAAGGCGTAAGAATGCTCATACCGCCCTTGATGTAACGTCTCATCGCTAAGTCGCCTAAAAAATGCATTAGATATACGCCCGAACCCAGCTCTAGATTAGTACTCAATCCTGCGGGAAATAAGTGTATTATGTATCGTGGCGTGTAACATATAACGCCCTTTTAGTCCCTTGTGACCTGTCTCAAGTGCGAAATGTAATCGATCTCCATTTCACAGTATAATTAGGGCTTCTAGACTGTAGCGGGTGATGGATGACTTTGCATATTGCTTGACTGCATTCAATTAAACAAAGCGTAAAAAAAACCTCATCTCAGATACTGATACATTCGTTACCGTAATAAATACTGCACTTTCTCTACATTGTACTACATTCTTCAAATTTCAATTAAAAAACCCTTTTTGTTACATCCTGCATATTGTTATAATACATACATGCATTTTGCTTTTGATCTCTCATCAGAGATTAAGTATATTCTTTGCACTCGATACTTCAGGATAAAATTCGTGTAGGTATTCGTGTACACAGCAAAAGCAATTTCGATTTATAATCTTACCCATTTCCTCTAAGAAATAGTTCAACTCGATCTTGAAATGGACATGAGGATCGATGGAGTGTTTTCTCGTGTATTTCAAGTGCATACAACTTGTACATTGTTAAATGCGACACAAAATCCTTTACCAAACGTTCAAACTCCTCGACATGTTATACGATGTTGCAATGTTGCTGAATGTCGTAAGTGTAGTTTATGCGAAACCAATTTGTATCTGATGCCAATTAAGCCTCGGCATTACTAGGCATACTCAGTTGAATTCAGTTAATAAACTACGAGTAAATACAGAAAAAAAAATCAGGTGTAATAAATTTAAGAAGCAGTGAGTTGATTATATTTTTCATAAAAACGATAAACGGTGGCCGCAAGGGTAGGGACTGAATGGCGAAAACGGTAGGTCAACAAACCTTGTATGTCCTGTTCCCTGCCTACGTCCAGCAGTGGACTGCAATAGGCTGATGTATAAGTACATAGATAGTAAATATAGATACCACAGTCAAGTATAAGAATACGAATTCTAAAAGAATCCAAATAGGATCATAATTATAGAGATTGATTTAGTAGTATTACTTTCGCTATTAAGGCCTAACCAAAGCTGGTTGGAATGGTCTATGCTATGCCAAGCATGTTAAACTTTAGGAGTTATTTGCTAACCACTCCATCTTAAGTCGGATAGTGAGCGTTTCCCTCTTGCAACTGCACATCTTTGTTTCAAAGAGTAGGTAGAAAGAGTTGTGTTCAACAATATTTGAGATGCAAGATATCGGTAATTAGTTCCGCCAAGTGGGTATTAGTATAATACAAATGGTTATCTTGGCCTGCTGTTGACCGTACGTATGAAATTTTTGATTAAATTTTGTCGCGTCGGGGGACCGCTTTTTACCTTCAAAAATACTTACCTAAATCAAATGATTCTTACCTAATCACAACATTCGTATAAAAAAAATCACCACGGTCCCCCGACGCGACAAAATTTAATCGAAAATTTCATACGTACGGTCAACAGCAGGCCAAGATAACCATCTGCAGTTCAAAATTAGCGGTTATGTCTCCGACATAAAGGTGGCACAAAGTCCCGAGTAGTAGTCTGACATGCTTTAGTTAGTACTTACATAGTCTTAAAAGTTATTTTTTGCTTTTTATAGGGTTTAGCATTTTAAACCTTTTGTAATAATTGCGTACTTTTTTGGGTCGAAGGTTTTTTGCAATATCCTATATATACGAGTACCATAAACCATAAGCAGTGTAGAACAACATCTTGCTCCCACAAAGGAAACAGAGTTTATGTTTATCCATGCAGATTGTGTTTCAGCAACTCAATAGCTATTGCTAGTACCATATTAGGGGGTCCTTCATTCCACATTCAACGGCTAATTTTTCTACTAGTAAATATTTTTTCTATATTCAACTGGTTTTTATTCAATATTTTACACACAAGTGTAAGTTAAATTACAAGTTTTTAAATACCAGTTTCAGTCACCAATTTACTATCATATATTTTAATTGCCTTCGCTTAGCAGTTCAAAGCTACTGATAAAGACTGTGTATCCTACTCCATACCTGTTTGATAACTTGTCAAACCCGTACGTCCTTTGGTACAAATATTGTTTCTATGTCTCTGAAGGTACAGGAAATAAAGCTCTACTCTTAGTACGGACTGGACAGATAATAAATGAACGGAAAAACGCTCAAGAAATATCTTGTACTATTTCAACTTTTAATTTGTATTCTTATACCTGGAAATCGGGCGAGCAGTAAAGAAGTTCCGGATACATACTTCATATACTAATGATTTGTTAGCATCTGATATGATATATGATATCCTCATTATCATCATCATTTGGCCTTATCCCATCCTTTTTGGATACTTTCTAATCCCAGATAATTGCAAATAATTTTATATTTATTTAAGACTATTTGTCTGACGCCAACCCTATTTATGTGCTTGAAAATAGCTGAGTAACAATTATACAGTATGAAAATCCATGAGGCTTGATTACATAGATACGTAGCCAAAAGCGCGAAGCACGCTGCAGGTCAGTGGGGCAAGCACGAACCTCTCGATAGTCCGTAACGCTTTCGTCAAACTGTCATATCTCATATAGATTTTGCTTGTAAGTTGCTAGCGTTATGCCCACAGAACACTATATACTCTAGGTTACGCCGCGTAAAAAGGTTTATGCTTAGTCTACAGCTAGAGGACGAGAAAAATCAATAAATTATGGCTCGGATTGCAGCGACGAATTTTCCTCGTGTTGCGGCGTGCCTCAAACTGAGGCAACGTTTCCACTTGCGCGACCTCGGGGCAAGGCAGCCGCTCGACTCGAAGCTGCCTCTAATGGATTGGCCCATGAAGCTATCACCGCAACAAAAACAATCAAGAATCTCAAGAAACCATACAATTTGATTGGACGACAAGTGAATCCAAAGCTTCCCTTTTACAGTTGTTATCTCGTTGTTATGAACTAGAGCTAAACAACTCTAGGAACAGAGCAGAGCTTCAATTAGTTTGGCAAGAGAAGGCATTTCTTTTTAATTTGTCCTCGCAGTTTCTAACAATTTAAACTTTATGTCGGACGTTAAGAGCGTTAAATTAATTTTTCTCTGGTATTTCGAACTGAAAAGTGAAGCACTACATTGTTGATTGAGGAGTGGTATTTCTCTTAATTTTGTTATTATTAAAAAATATTTGAAGATAAACATAAAATAGAATTTCGTGGCTTATAATTTGCTATGCCTTCGAATAATAAGCCTACGGACTTTTGCTGTAAGATTTACAACCAATAACGCCTACATTTAAATAATTACCTCACTAAAGATATAAAACGAAAATGGTATATTAATAAACACCATTAAAAACAAACAAAATACCATAATATTATTTCACAATTTATCACGACCAAACTCGTTAAGCGAAAGAAATAAAGAAAGCTATATTAATTTGTGTAACGCGTACCAAACCGTAATTTTTAAAGAGTCATGAATTTAGTCCTAAGCTCGAATATTAATCAGGATTTTTAGGTCGAAAGGGGCAGATTTGACGATGGCCATAAATTTATCGCTAACCGGACGAAAAACTGGAATACGCCATGACGGCAAAAGGGATTGCCGCTTTACAGCTGCATTAGACACTTATCCTCGCTGATGCGAGGCTTCACTAGAGTAAATCAGCTGTATCTCCTACCGTACATATCGTCAGAGTCGAATAAGGAACTCAGGGGCGATGAGACAGTAACCGCCCCCTGATTAAGTAAAAGTAATAGCAAAGCCGAATCAGCGCGATCGCGATAATTTAGAGTGTGTGCGTCGCGCGGCTTCGGCTTTGCTATTGCTTTTAGGTAATCAGGGGCAGATTTTTACATCTAGCTCTGCCAAGCTAAACGTGGCTGTAGAATTACCTTCGTGATCCTGTAATTCTGGCATTTTGGTAATACAGCCATATACAGGATGTTTTTTCGTTGCCACCCTTAACTAATGGTACGTACTCTATACATCAAATAAAGTAAGTTTATGCCAAAAAATTGTTGGAAAAATGATGTAAATTTTTTTGTTTTTTATTTAATTACTTGGTTGGGCGAAGTTTACAGTATCCAGTGTTTGTTTTAGTTTCTTATAACCAGATTTAAACTGTATTTCATGAAAAAATGTTATAACACGCGTCTATGTGCATTTATGCAAAAAAAAAACGCAGTCTATTTACTCAACTTTGGACCCTGATATCTTGGGAACCAGTCTCTTCCCAGGTATGCTTCCATTCCATGGAGAAAATGGAACTTCGTGATGATGGGGAGATTCTGTAGTATTCGGGAACGTTGACGACCAAAAACATCCTGTATAGGATTAGAAATTACTAGAAATACAGCAAATTTTATTACCCTCTAATCATGTTTACGCACTAAGTATCCTTCTTATCATGAAAATGTGATCTAATTATACATGATCTTGCAATCGATATATAAATATGTTAGATATGCTACATATCTACTTGTTAATCGACTTCAAAAAAGAGAGGTTATCAATTCGTCTGTATGTTTTTTTTTATGTGTGTTACCTCAGAACTCCGTCATTTATGAACCGATTTCTTTAAAATCGCGCCGAAACATACGGGATACCAGGTTCAAAAACATGTAGGACACGTAAGGTCTTGTGTCGTGGGTACTAAAACGGTATATAAATACATAGATATCACAATCGGGCTGTATAGTACGCGATAATAAACTAGATGTCGCTATGGTAAAAAGTCCGCAACATCGATTCCTTTGGACAGTAGAACTCCGCTAGAGTTACGCCACGATCAACTAATGTCGCTACTGGTAAAAATAAATATTCGATTACTTTTTCCGGGTTCTTATAATCTTGTATTTGTCAGCCGCGATAATTATCGTACATGCACGATTGAGTTCGATGTACGGGGTCAAGCGAATTGCGGCGATAGGGATAAAAATATAAAAGCGATTCGCTAACATATTTTGTCAATTTTATGTGTTCATGAATAATTTAATAATCGACTGATCAACTTGGAGCCATTTTATCTTTTAAAACTTTTGAAACACACAAATTTTCGCGCCATTTGTACGCAATGTACCCATGTGAAAATCGACACGAGCGGCTGAGCGCAATATACGTAATAATATCTATTTTTATTAATAATTAACGTTTTTTTTATGTGTTCAAAAGTTACATCACGATAATTTTAACTCAGCGCATCATTCTAGGTTGAACACTGATTTTATTTTTGAACGTTCTAGTCTAGCTAGGACTGACTTCTCAAGTATGCTTCCGCATATTTGTCATAGTTCAATCTTTGAATTTGGATCTGATAGATGGATCGACGAAATCGGGCAATCCTCAAATAGTATAGAAACATCCATGACTCGGAACAAACATCAATATTCATCATATCAATTTTTGCACCTACCGGGATTCGAACCCAGGACCTACGGCGTCGTAGGCAGGGTCACTACCTACTAGACCAATCGGCCGTCTTTTACTGAGCGTTTTGATTACCTACATATAAAACATAACATCTGATGATGGAATCTTTCTAGGAATCTAGGGATATCCTCAAATAGAAAAAGGCACGAGTAGTCCGTTTTTAGATTTTTATAGAGAATTTTGGTCAGCTACACATAATATAAAGGAAACGAGGGTCTGATGATGGAGCCGCCGAAAAACAGATAGTGGAACTTTTTAGTTACAAAATCCCCCTATGGCAGGGGGAGGCCTACGTCCAGTAGTGGACTGCAATAGGCTTATGAACATGAAGATAATTGTGTTAAGTGGTGAAATGATATGTTGCGTTAAGCCGTGTCCGAAGTAAGATGGTTATAGAGGAAGAGGTAGACATGAGAATAACGAGATGACGGATAATAGGGATAAATTAAAGAAGAGTACCTAAATATTGCACCGACCCCAAATGATTGGGAATAGGGCAGGAAGAAGGAGTGTAATTATATGTTGCTTATATTGTCAGACGTAAAGTTTCGAAGCCTACTCATTTCTCTCTTTTGTCATGTGGCCTATTTAATCATTTGCTGGCATATAAATCTGACAATATTATGCCTTCTAAACTTCGTACACGGCTTAACGCAATATATATTTGCCCTTTAGTAAAATTTTACTTTAGTAAGGTCGAGTTTTGGGAGGAAGTCGGTTTTTCGTTTAAAAAAAATTATCTTAAATTGAGAAGGGCATGTTAAAACTACCTTTTTATGGACAAATGTCAACGATGTTTATTGCTTTTGGCTTACACAAATTTTATCATATTTTTTACTGATGTACATTGTACATTTTAGATGCAGATTTCTCTACTACAAAGATGATTATTTGTGGATATAAATGAAATGGAAGGTTATTGTTATATTCATTACCACATGACCAGCTCCCGTGCACTCTCAGGTGCCATGTATAAATCATATCCTTTGTATTTTGATATCGAAGCTCGCAAGGGTCAGGCTTATCAGCTCAGTTTATCTGCGCCATAATAAACAATGTTTATACCTATTCAACCCAATTAACCTAGAAACAGAGGGTGGCCATAATTTAATAATACTAAACAGACTTTATGGCGGTGGCAGTAAAGTTGCAATGGAGAAAAGATGGACTTTACAGAGAGAAGTTTATTGAATGCTATTTTTATTTGTCTTTGCTAATGTACTATGTTGCGGGAAAGTGGGGTGTAATGTAACACAATTTATCCGGTTACGGGGTAGGGTGACTATACTGTATAGTGGAGATGGTTTGATAATATTTTTAAAATACTGATTTAAAATTTATTGTTCTTCTTCCATTTATCAAAACCACGATCTATAACGACCTATTGGCGTACTCATAGTTGTTAGTCACCCTTGTTGTGACTCTATAGGTCCTGGGTTCGAAACCTGGTAGATGCCAGCATTAATATCGATGAATATCGATATATGTTTCTGAAACATAGATGTTTATAAACTTATCTACCTAGGTATTTAGGTGTATACTGTTGCTTAGTACCCGTGACACAAGACCTTAGGGATCTTAGTAATGTTCGGTTAGGTTTATAAATATTTACTGTTGTTTCTTATTTTATAACTGTTAAACATGAAAAGTTCATGTAAAAGCTCCGTGAAAAATATTCATTTTTACAACTCTACACAAGCTTTTGCTCATACTATATAACCTATACGTCGATTTTATTGGAATACAATACGATAAAGTATTTTTTCTTGTTGCAGGTCTCTTCGAAACAGAGGGCGTTCGCGTTCCGGGTACCGAATGCGACTACCAGTTCACACGCTCCGGCAACCGGCCGACTCACGGACGACTGTACAGCCCGCGCTACCCGTCCATCTATCCCAATAACGTGCGGTGTTCCTACCATTTTCATGCAAGGTAGAGTCTTAAAATTCTCCGTTTTATTTCCGCAGAATTAAGACGTTTATTGAATACAGACTATTTATTTCTACTAAAATGGTGGTATAGTTGTTTAGTTTGACCGGGAATTTTCCGTAGTTTTTCTTGAGAATAGAGGCTATTTGTGATGGTATTCAGCATTTTAGTATTATTCGTTTGGCTGTCACTTACACACTGTATAGGTATAATATGTATACTCATAACTGTGAATATACAATACAAAGCACAAAGCAAAAGCACTGTGCTAAGCGAATTAAAGGTACACAGTGGTATTGCCGATAAATACCGCATAGGTACTGGTTCGGTTCATGGCATTTTCTGCATACCAACGTAACAACTACAACTAGCATTCGCCCAATAACGGAGATATCAGATATCCGTTATAGGAGCGCGTCATTCCCCTTAGTGATGTGAAATCATGGTGACCGTACTATTAAAAATGATACGCGTTGATTTCACGCAATGGACATCTGATACGCTAACCTGATACTTTTTTCCCCTAGCATGTATACAGCTGCATACCATCATAATAGCATAATAACTAGCAATAGTGTCATGTAATATGTAACTTATTCCAGTGAATTCTATTACCTTATATTATTAAATTCTATTTGCAGACCAAAAGAGCGCGTGAAGGTGATCTTTGAAGAGGTGTCGCTGCAAAAAGGGGACGTAAGGTTCGTATACTTATTATGAATACGAGTAGGTAAATCGTACATGTGTCATATGCGATGCGATACACAATATTATGTAACATGAAAGATCTACATACAGGATGTTTTTTTGTGGCCACCTTTAACGAAGGGTACGTACTCTATACATCAAATAAAGTAAAGATCTACATATACATAGGCTGTGTGTAAAAAATCTACATATACTATGTGCATTTATACATACACATATAATCATATTTTACTCCCAGGTATGTGCCATGACCGTGATGATGTACAAGTAGTGACGTTCACGACCCATCGCCTATACGAGTACATACGGCTGTGTTCCCAAAATATAGCTAAAAGTGAAAAAAAAAAATTACAGACTTCAAATTTTTATTTTGTTCTTATGTTTTATTGTACACAGAAAAGTTTTCACAGATAAAGTTTATACCTAATTAGGAAGATGTACAAAGGCGTCTAGAGAGATTTCTTCCATAAATAGAAAGATCATAAAGGAAATCCCACAGTTTAGCATAAAGGAACCAGATGTAAATGATCATAGAAAAATTTGGATGTATAGGTACTTAAACTAATATCATCTTTATACATATTTTAATAAGTAAAATTTAAAATAACTTTTAAAGGAATGAGACGAAAGGATTAAATGCATAATCAATTTGTATGAATGGGTGAATTTCGATAACGAGGCAACCGCCAGTTCCTAACATATAACTAAGACCAACTCGACACGGTTCGATTATTTTTATCAGTCCATATATTTCTTTGTAGAAACACTAAAATATTAGTACATGTTTTCTTATTAGGTCAATAAAAGATTTCTTAGTGCCCATTGAATTTGCTATCAGACAGACTATTCGTCCACTATTCTATTACGAACATGTCATAAAATCGGCGTCCGGTTCCGGCAGTGATAAAATTTGTCGTACCTTGTCATAATCGGATCATAGATGCTGATATTGAATATCATTGGAAAAGCATCTATAGAACCGTGGTCGTAAAATATGTCGTAAAATCTAGAGCATACAATGTTGTTAGCCCAAGGAATGCTGTAGTTTTTGGAAAGAGTGTACCTACCAAATATACGTACATACATAATACACAACACCCAGCTCTGTTGCCAGCACTGCAAGATCATAAAGAAGTTCCTATCCACGATTAGTATAGCGGGGACACCTTTTATTTTTATTGACTAGTATATCCCCTCTAATTTTATTTTGAGCCAGTTTTTTCCAATATCTATCTAGAAACTAGAATAAATGCTGTTTTTCTTTCATTCCTTGTCTAAACTGGATCAAAATAGAGACAGCATTAACTTTATCCTTCAGATAATCTATCTGCTAAGCTACTAGGCTATATAATCATTGGGAAAATGGCCCCTTAGTAGCCAATTCTTGTTAAGACATAAAATTTTCAACACGAGTTAACCTTTTGAAACATCATCGGCGCGTGTTTCGTTCGAATTTCTGCTAAATCACAAGTAATCTTAAATTAAACTACTAACAAATGAAATGCTACATAATACAACCGGATAATACAATGGTTTGCTTATATTACGACACTGTGTGCGAACGGTCTTAGTTCTTATTTGTTTGTACAAAATTTTCACATATTTTTACTAATAACTCAAGTAGCCTAAATGCAGGATGTTGGGTAGCTATATGTTGACTTCAAATTATCAACGCATTCTTCAAAATTTGTACTAAGGAAAGTTTAATTATTAAATCTACTTCCTTCTAGTAGTTAAGATGATACGATGATAAATATGGTGTAACAAAAGCGGTAACTTAAACGAAAAGCTATGAAAATAGCCAACCATAAAGAACTTATTCCCAAAATGTAAGACCCGAAATCACATGTTTACTTTTTAAGATGGTATGAACATTCCTGAATTGTTTAGGAATACTCTATACTACGAGTATCTCTAAATAAAGATGTCATTTCGAGTCTCAAACTTTGTGGATAGGTTGCCTATAGTAGACTGCGTTCACAGCTTTTCAAAATAACTCTTATATGTTAAACAATATAAAGTACCACCTTCCCTCTACCGAGTGTCGTCAAGGGAAAAGTTACCACTATAAATACAAGCGAATCATTATCCTTTAACCAAATCTCTTTGAGGACAACACGCTTACGGGAGAGTAGTTTTAGAGGCACGTAGAGCTAATTCCCTTAACTAGGTGTTTTGCTTACAAACCTACTGTACGAAATGCCTTTGCCAAACTGTCCTAGTTTAGTATACAGGTAAAGTTAATAGCCGACTATCACTGTCTTTCACTAATTCGTCTAGTCGGTTAGGTGCGGGATTACCGTATTGCTATCAATAAAAATTAGTTATTATGTATTTATACATACACTAGCGGCCGCCCACGACTTCCTCGACAAATGGGTTATTTATCTCGGAAAGATTTTTTAAACGGATCAGTAGTTACTGAGATTAGCGCGTTCAAACAAACAAACAAACTCTTCAGCTTTATAATATTGGCATAGATTATATACATGGCTGTTTACCCAAAATGGGGTGGCTAGAACTGCAGGATCATGAAGGAGATTTTACTGCCACGTTAATCATTTATATATATTTGGAAGATATACATTTACGGTATAGTAATCGATTCGTACGAAATTGATTCACACGAACATGCGGGGCGTCAACTTTTAAAGAGTTTTATTAGGCTTTTCATCCGGTATTAGTCCGGTGACTATTTAGATTTAGCGTAAGTGAGGCTAAAGCCGCATTACGGCAAAACTGCCGCGGTTTTTAACCGCCTGACGTCAGTGCGGCCGCTTCCATTAGTTTCCTTTACTTACAAAATCAGGCGGTTAAAAACCGCAGCGGTTGTGCCGTAGTGCGGCCTTAGACTTAGTTTAACTTGCGGATTGAGACAAACATAGGCCGGCTTTTTGATGTTATACCATAATAGACAATGGTAAAATAATAAATAAATGTATTATATACCTAATTTATATTTTCTAGGACGAACCCACCTAAAATTGTTGGAATTCAAACAAGTTCCATACATAAACATTATATCGAAGCGTGCATATAGTAGGTATAGTAAATTCACTTTGTGAATAAACCTAGCGGTCTGTGAAAATTCCTTTTAGCCTCTGATGTTTAAATTAGGGATGGGTTCGAAAAGGAATTTCAAAAAATTTTGCGATTCGATATTTTAATACTACAGCTGCAAAATTGAGAAGGCGGGAGCAAAACAACTGTTTTGTGACGATTGAAAACTTTTAGCGTGTTATTACAAACCCTTTTCTAAAATTAACAATTCAAAACTGAGTTTAAAACGACATTTTACAAAGCAAAATGTATGAGATAGAATATTTGTGAAAGCTAGATAAACAACTGTTGTTTTTATGAAGCTTGGTTTAACTAATAATTCAGAATATATATCGAAACTCGGGCTCAATCTAAACGCTCCATTTATACTCACCCATAGTGTTGTCTCACCTCCATCGGTAGAGACCAGTGAGGTTCTTAATTGACTGTTATGCTGAAGCTAGCAATAGCCACTGTGTGATTCGTATTTTTTCTGTCGCAACTTCTTTATTAATAACATGTCGGTAAAATAAATAAATGTATCTAAATACTGTGTAATAATTTTAATCTTTATTTCCAGTTGCCTTCGCCGGGCTGACATCATCAAGGTATTCGACGGTAGAGACACCAATTCGCCCGCTATCGCCATGCTTTGTAACGAGCTCACTGGTTAGTATGGATTCTGAACAGGGTGTAACAGAAGGGGTATGTAAAGAATAATGCTATGAAAATATCCCACTGTTTTCTTTTGAGAATCTCAATCAAATTTATTTATTTATCTGAAGAACATACAGCATAGCACATATAACACATCCAATCCCAATGCTTAACTAAAGCCAATTAACATGTTCTACAGCTCAATCAACAAACGTGAGAAAAACTTTTTATTTGAACATTCCTAAGTAGTCTCTATTGAGGGATCGCCCGCCACCGGGCCCTATACCCTCCGCTGACCCTCGGATCTTTAGATTTGAACTTCCGAATAGTGACGCCTGATACAATTCAATATTCCTAAGTAGACTGAGAATCTCTCCATACTATCTGGAAAATTGAAAAATTTATTTCGAGTTTAAACTTTTGTCGATATGTGTTCCATTCTCGTACTCGTACTAGGTCATCTTCTTAGGATTTCGCCTAACATAACCCGTCTATTACGAATACACCCTGCTTAGGTCTAGCAAACCTTCCTTCTTCCATGAGATAAAAAGGAGTAGCAGCTTATGTGCCTACCTCATGTACAAAATACATTCTTGTCCGTTTCTAATTATACATGCACTAGCTGTTGCCCGCGACTTCATCCGCGCGGTATTCGATTATCGCGCGGTGGTGCCATCTTCCGCAATAAAAAGTAACCTATGTCCTTTCTCGGGCTCTAGACTATTTGTGTACCAAATTTCATACAAATCGGTTTAGTAGTTTTGCTGTAAAAGACGGACAAACATACACACACACACTTTCATATTTATAAAATTAGTTCTAACTTAAATCTGGTAAATGTGGTAGATTAGTTTGTGAGTACTAAGCTATAACGGGGTCAAATGTAAAATATCAGTGACAAGTAACTAGTTCATTGACTAAGACAGGGATACCCAAACTTTTTTTCTCATAGTTTAAAAGTTAACTGGTTCTGGTGGACCCTCTACAGGCCTACACCGCATACAAATTAATTGTGAACTCCTATTTTTCACACCAACGTAGACCCCTAGAGAGTCTCCTGGACCACTTTGGGAACCACTGGTCCAAGAGGACGCCTCTAAATTCCTTAGTCTACTGTTACACATTTTTTAAAGATGCTGTAAATTATACTGCAATAAAAAGGATCTCACGTGAGTTTAATTACCTAGGGAAAATATGCCAATTCATTCAAAATTGAGCCACCCTATTACAACACGTTTACCTAAGATTCATTCCATTCATGTGTTCCGTGAAAATATTTTGATTATAATGTTCTGAATAGGCAGGCCTCGCAGCTCTTATTCTTATCTTACTTCTCAATTGTCAATATTTACTCCAATTTCTCAAATAATCTATTCAATTTCGGCTACAGCCAGAAACAGACCTTTTCATTGAAAATCAATCCACTGCTGGACGTAGGCCTCCCCCAGGGCACGCCATAAGGCTACTGCCATAGGGGGTTTTCTCCCATAGACACAAAGCTGGGCAGGCGGGTTGGTAATCGTAGTACGATTTTCGGACTATGCTGTCAACACGAGAGGCGCTGCTGCCCACCTCTCAAATGGTAATCGCCTTTTACGATACCCACGGGCATATATACGGTGGTACTATTCTACACCACATCGCCTAAGTCTCAGTTGCATTTTAATCTAACCGAATTCAAATGAAGGTCCTTAGTTCAGAGATACCCTTCTTATGTGTTTTTGTAGTGCGACTAATTAAGCAACCAGTAGCATCCTAGTAAGATAGATTATTTTATGCCCTTTCTAATAAACATCAACCCGTCAGCTTGTCAATTTGCTAAAACCATTTCCTTGTACCTTAAGAAAGAAATCAGTGTAGCAACTCTACCGAACTCACGACGTGCATCAACTTTCTTTCGGAAGAAATATGTTAATGCTTCTTTGTTATATTAACTTACTTTACTAATTCTTATACTACGAGTATATTTACTTTATTACAAATTAGTAACTATTGTATCTACATAGTTCGGAGCTGAAATTCAGAGCTACTAACTTGTTTGCTGTTCTTGCTGAGCTTACGATTTTCTAACACTTGCATGGCATTATATATCCAAATTAATTAGATGATCTTTCAAGCTAAATTATTGGGGAAATGGTTTACTTTTTAATTTTGCTTTACATTAATACTTTTCATTTTAATTACTTATATTTATTAGTTAGAAGAAGAATAGTTGTTCAGCACAAATCCTATTAATATTATAAACGGGACAGTTTATGGGACTGTGTTTTTTTTCTAATCTGAAACCACCGAACGGGTTTAATGAATCCGTGGTCATATAGAATCTACATGCTGCAATACTATAATAAAGGCATCAGAATGGATATACATAACTTTACTTATATACTAACAACATTGATCTGCCGACATGTTGCATGCAGCTGACATAGGTGATTCGCCGGTTTCTGAAACGGCTAATTGAAATGTAGTCGTCTAGTGTTTGTGTCTATATGCACTGTTTGTTAATAGTTCAAGAGCCTGAGCGATGCCAGTGTCTACGTAGATATTAAATTTCTATAACTACCGCAGAATATACTGGATATACAGTAGTACTATTCGTTACTTATACGGTTCAGAGATTTCATGTAAGTATCCAACCAATATGACCTTGATCTATACTTTATACATACATCGCAAGTCATAAAATTTGCATTTACGAAAACAATTACCAAAATTCAGTATTTCGAAATTATCTCCGATCGTAATCACACACATTCTTGTTTTAGATCATGCAAACTATTTCCTTTCATTTTGAAATATAACACATGGGATGCCTCCACTTGCCAAAATTTCATTTGCCATAATTTCATCTGCCATAATGGTCAACCGACATAATATTGTTTCTCATAATTTCATCTGTCATACTCACTTGTTTGCGATAATAGATAGTCATATGCTAGAAACTTTGTTTTCCATAAAATCAATTTAAATAACATAATTTGTCATCATCATCATCATCATCATCATCAGCCTATTGCAGTCCACTGCTGGACGTAGGCCTCCCCCAGGGCACGCCACCAGACTGCCATGGGAGGTATTTGCCCATAGTCACCACGCTGGGCAGGCGTGTTGGTGACCGCAGTTTGTATTTTGGACTATGTTGTCAACACGGGAGGCGCTGCTGCCCATCTCCCGGATTTTTCATAATCATTGTATTTACCCAGAATTCTATTAAAACATAATTGTGGCAAAAAGTTACATTCGCAAAAATAGAAATTACAAATAGAGACTTACATCGTCAATTCAAGGGGAAACTAAAGATTGTATTTTTACAACTACGGTTTTCCTCTTAAAAAGCTTTAAAAACAGTAGCTAAGCATGCGAATGGAAGCTAAAGTTTCGAACTTAAACTCACATGCTCCAGCAGATGATAAAATATTTATCAGGAATTTTTATCAAAGTCGACGTGAGTATATTGTGACTGCATCATGTATTCTATTCCTATCGAGTCGTCACCTCGCCTCGCCTTGCTGTCCATCCTCTTTTTGAATGAATAATGCCGAGTCAAAGTAGGACCGGTATTCAAATAGGGTTGCCGGTTCAATTGATAAATACATTTCCATTATGAAAAAAATAGTCTACCTTAAAACTTTTTATGGATGGAATCGTACGTTGTTCATGAGACATAAGATACATTCATATGTTTTAAAATAATACACTTATACTATGTACCTAATGATTTTAATTGTTTAATTGTATCAGGCGTCACTATTTGGAAGTTCAAATCTCTATTGAGGGGTCGCCCACCACCGGGCTCTACACCCTCCGCTGACCCTCGGATCTGCCGACTCATGATCACGAACACAAGACACTACAGTCGTAACGAGAAGCCAGATCCAAGCACCTAGCATGCAACCATAAATACATAGCTGCTAATCCGAAAACGAACCAACTAACTAACAACTAAAATCAATGTATTGCATTTAGTTGGTTCGGTAGATAGAACTAACATGGAAAACTAATCCTGATGATGCCACGGGTGTTGGCGAAACATATGTCTATTAAAATTTTAATTGGTTTTCGGATTGGCAGCTATGTATTTATGGTTGCATGCTAGGTGCTTGGATCTGGCTTCTCGTTACGACTGTAGTGTCTTGTGTTCGTGATCATGAGTCGGCAGATCCGAGGGTCACCGGAGGGTGTAGGGCCCGGTGGTGGGCGACCCCTCAATAGAGATTTTAATTGTCTCCATTCAGCTTTCAAACTTAATAAGATATAAGTAGTCGATTAAAAATACTAAATTTATTAGGCAGATAACTTTTTTCTTCAATATGGAAAATGCCTGACATGAATTGAAAAGTGAAGGTTCACTTTTACTTATGTAAAATACAAAATACTTCTTCATTGTTATTATTCATTTGTAATTAATTTTAAAAAATAATACATTTCTTTTAAAATCAGTTATTGTTACACATATTCAAAATTCGGCAACCCTAACAACTTTTCATAGGTTTTCCTTTGTGAGCAGTTTTGTGAGTTTAATTTTGTAAACTTTTTGTCATTTCATTTTGAACAGGTTAAAGTGATATGATATAGGAATTATATAGTAAATACAAACGTCCACGTTTTTGGCGTTGTCAATAATTCGTATGCCTAGGTTTTTCCGAGTCTTGCAAGTTTATATAATTGTTTACTTATATGTATTTATATACCACTACGAGCAATACAAGATCCTCATTAACTTGGGACTAAGTTAATGTATTGTAAAGTTTAGGAATATAGAATTCTTATATTTAGGATAATCGGTTAATCTGTAGTTGCTATTATGAAAGGGATTGTGCACCGGTACGGGTACCTTACACCACATATTAGTAAAAACAAACTCGCTTCCCACTGTCTGTCTGTCCCTATGTATGCCGAAATCTTTCAAACTAATCAACGGATTTTAATGTAGTTTTTTTAATAGATAGAGTGATTCAAGAGGAAGGTTTATATGTATAGTCTCACTCAGCACTGAACCCGTGCGAAGCGGGGTCGGGTCGCCATTTTTTTCATAAATGTGACAGCCCTACGTCAAGTACTGGCATGCAGTACTCGCTCCAGTTACTGCAGGCAGTGATTTCCCCGACGTTCAGTACAATGTCGACATTATCGTGCAGTATTCTCTATTCTACCTATACAGTAGGTGGTTAATACTACTATTACCTGCGCTGTTCCATAGAAAAAGGATATTTTAGAATGGGTTGAAATGAATTAACTATGATAATAATATTTTTAAAAGTCGCATCATGCTGAGGTTTTCAAATTCGACTTCGTCTTACAAAACTCTTTTTTTGGTCATTAGGTTTTTTAGGAAAACAATAACTAAAAGAATATCGCTTAGTGGCGCTCCTGTTTAAAATGATTCAAGAGGGTAGTTTGGAAAGTAGTGCAGCTATTCCCTTCCGAAAGTTACACTACTATTTTGAACCAGTGCAGTGTATTTTGTTTTTAATTTTCTACTTCTTAGGCAAGCTACATAATTGTATAATTTCGCCCTCAATAATAATAGTCACATGTATCAGTATAAGTTATCGTGTATAGTATTATTATTCTCCCTTTTAATATATGCGATGTTGGTGTACCTAATCTTAATAAATAAATAAATAATGGTCATCGTCCTCTTCGCAGGCTACGAGGTCTTGTCAACGGGGCCGGCACTCCAGCTCCAGTTCACCGCGAACTCCGCGACTCCTGGCCAAGGATTCGCTGCCACCTTCCATTTTCAACCTCCTCCGGATTCCACCGCTGCTGGTCAGTAACAAATAAAGAAAGTAACATCATAAGTTCAGGGATTTGGGAATGATTTTTTTTTTGTTTTATGAATATATTTGTTGTGCTAACCGAGGGTAAGAAGGATACAGTCCAGTTCTAACCACATATGGCTGGCTTCACTTAGTTTTAACCGACGATAAGCAGGATACATCTAGTTCTAACTGCAGGTGGCCAGGTACACCTAATTTTAATATATCTAGATGTAGTAGTTCTAGAGGTGTAGCAAAATTAAACTGAAAATTTATACATATAGGAACCTAAATAATTTTAAAACCTTTTTTTATTAAAAAGATCAAATGCTGCTAAAGCAGCATTAAATTTAAATTCAGTTAAATTCCTACTTGGAAGCATCTTGCAATAAATACTAGCACTTCCAAATTTGTGTCTGAAGCCAACAAGGCGTGAATAGGAATTTTGGACTGGGTCCAGACGAACCGCGTTTTGTCCTTCTCAGGAATAAATTTAGGCATTTTAGAACTTATGTATGGGAACGTTAGTTAGTATACTATCTTAAAATTAATAGTTAAAGGAAATTAGGAGCTTTATGAAAAAAAAAACACTTTAAAATTATAAATAGGGAGACGATAAAAAATTGCATGTAGGTATGTAAAATTTAGGTGAATGTTTCATACAGCCCCATCTATCGTTAGCACGTAGTACTGCCGGAAAATCAGGAAAAGCGCCTCTAGTTTCTGAATGTCTCTGTAGTTTCAAGCTTTTGATGCCTTTAACCTTTTCCTCTAGATGGCGTTATCCTATTTTCCATGATCGTTTCGGTTTCATTTCCAAAAATAGTACCATAATAATAATTTGTAATGATCTTGATTGTAATTTTTGAGTTTAATAAAAATTTGCTTATGATTGTTTAAAAGAGAGATTGGTATGATACGTCTATGTAGTCAATTTTGTGTCTATTTCAGATTCTGACCGTTTATTAAAGCTGAGCTTCGGAAAAGCTTTCGAGTCTCTGGGTCCCGAAGTAAGCGCAACAAGTAAGTGGATATTTATAATACTTTTAAGGCATACTTTTTAATAGTTAGATGCTTTTAACTGACGAATTGAAGCTGTCTATCTCTAAAAACTTTATCAAGATAGAGACAACATCAAATTTATCCTTGAAATAGATGTGTCCATTGGAAACGATAGTCATTAACGGCATGATGTCTTGCCTAATGTAACCCATATCGACGAAATTCGGGCAATGTTGTCAAAAATAATACCAAATAATACCAACGGACTATGTAGTTATGGAACCTTGAGAGGTCATGTTTAGCTCTCAGACTGCAGCACAGTATTTTGCACAGACACTCCGTTCATTCATTTTAACAAACTTTTCGAGTCATATGAAATAACAAGGTTTTTCATAATAGACTTGGCAATACACAACTTATTGCTTATAAAAATACATAATATTAAAATATCGACATTAAAAGTTAAATTAATGTTTAATTAGGTAAGTACTACTTACTAGATTAAACTGATGGTAAAAAGAATAATAAATTTCGTCGTGAGAGCAGTGTTTCCGACGCGTATCACAAATGTGGTTTACTGGTTTTAAATTCATTAAAATTTCAGCGGATTCATTATTATTCGGTAAGTATGCATTAAAAATTACTTTACATCGCATAATCATAAAACAAATGATAATTGTTACTCCTTTACAAGCCCGTACTCTTTATTATTTATGTAATATCCAGGGTACAACAGAAGAGCTATATTGATAAAGTAGATGCTATGAAAATAACCCACTACGGAGAACCTGTCCACAAAAATAGATATATAGGGTTTTTTTTGGCCACCTTTAACGAAGGGTACGTATTCTATACATGAAATAATTTTTTTAAAACGAAAAACCGACTTCCTCCCAAAACTCGAGCTTACTAAAGTAAAATTTAACTAAAGGGCAAATATATATTGCGTTTAGCCGTTACGAAGTTTAGGAGGCATAATATTGTCAGATTTATATAATTTTTATATAAAATAGGCCACATGACAAAAGAGAAAAAGGACTAGGCTTCGAAACTTTACGTCTGACAATATGATGATTATGATGATAATGATGACCTTGACCAATTTCAGTCATGGCGACCACTTCTACTCCTAGATATTACTAGTTGGCGTTCATGCGCTCGGAGATGGCTTACATTTACATAGATCTTCGCCCTGAACGCCCGCGCACACAGAGGAAACATTATTGTATTATGATAATGGCAGCAGGAGGACGAGTCTTTAGTTACGTTTAGCGTCAAGGTCAGCTTGACGCTGCTCCTCGAACTCGTGTAGCTTTATCACCGTCCTGCGCCACTCTGGTCGTTGTGCTAGTTCAGAAAAGAAGATGCTCTTAGCCAATCTCTCCTCCGCCATACGAGACACATATGCCGACGCAGGCCTCAATGGCACTTACAGAGTGCGTATGTGGCGACGGTACATGCACCACGCCTCGGAGGAATATAAGAGATTTTGTACACACTTATTTAAGCAACATATAATTACACTCCTTCTTCCTGCCCTGTTCCCAATCATTTGGGGTCGGTGCAATATATAGGTACTCTTTTTTCATTCATCCCTATTATCCGTCATCTCGTTAATGTCTACCTCTTCCTCTATAATCATCTTACTTCGGACACGGCTTAACGCAACATATAATTTAATGACTTAACACAATTATCTTCATCTTCATAAGCCTATTGCAGTCCATTACTGGAAGGCCTCCCCCTGCCATAGGGGGATTTTGTTATAAAAAGTTCCACATCTGTTTTTCGGCGGCTCCATCATCAGACCCTCGTTTCCTTTATATTTGTGTAGCTGACCAAAATTCTCTATAAAAATCTAAAAACGGAACTCGTGCCGATATCCCTAGATTCCTTAGAGATTCCATCATCAGATGTTATGTTTTATATGTAGGTGATCAAAACGCTCAGTAAAAGTATAAAAACAGACTACATGTGCCTACAATATTCGAGGATTGCCCTCGATTTCTCCAAGATCCCATCATCAGATCCTGAATGGTGAATATGGGACCAACCTGGAAGTATACCATGACCAACTATAAAAAAAAAATTGAAATCGGTTCATAAATGACGGAGTTCTGTAACACACATAAAAAATAAAAATAAAAATAAAATAAATAAAAAAAAACATACAGACGAATTGATAACCTCTCTTTTTGAAGTCGGTTAATAAAGTAAGTTTATGGCATTTTTTTTTTTTTTTTAATTTAATTCCTTGATCGTGCGAAATTTATAGTGTCTAGTGTTTATGTTAGTTTTTTATAGACAGATATTAATTATTTTTCGTGAAAAAATCCTGCTACGCGCGTCTATGTGCATTTATGCAGAAAAACGCAGTCTATTTACTCAACTTTGGACCCTAATATTTTGGAAACCAGACACTTCCCATGTATGCTTCCATGGAGAAAAATGATCGTGATGATGAGGAGATTCCGTAGTTTTCGGGAACGTTGACGACCAAAAATCATCCTGTATATAACACACACGACTGTGTTCCCAAAAATGGCGATTGCTATGTGAGCGGTTTTAGTTTTGGAGTCAAGTGCTACGAACATGCTACGGGCATTTACTACGGACTACGAGCCTGCTATGGCAGGTAATATAATATTTATAAACGCGAAAGTTTGTAAGAATGTTTGTTGTTCTTTCACGCAAAAACTACTGATTGGATTTTGATGAAACTTCACAATAATATAGCTTACACATCAGAATAACACATAGGCTACAATTTATCACGGGAAAATATTTTTATCCCGGATAATTTCGACATTTTGTTTTTTTCTGTAGTCCACGCGACGAAGTCTCGGGCGTCCACTAATATAATATAATGTGAAGTGCACCCGTGCGTGTTATTTTTGCATGAAATTCAATGTCTTTAACTGCGGCATTCTCTCAGGCGACAAGTTACCATCACTGATCATTTACATCTGTCCCCGCTATGCTAAACGTGTCTCTGGGATCTCCTTTATGATAATACAGTTCTCACTACCCATTTTGGGAACGCAACCGTGTCTATCTATATGTATATAACATGATTACAAAAAATACCGTAAATATTTGAACATAAATGTAATTTGTACCAAGTTTGGGCGGTAAAATGCATATCCTGGAGCAAAGCAAATAAAACATGGCGGCTATAAATAAGTTATCAAACAACTTGCAGTAGCGATGCAATATTTACGCCGGCGCGGGACTAGTGTCAACATGATTTTGGAATTTGTTGGGACAGTATTTTTCCTTGCTGTACCTGTACTGCTTTATAGATGTTAAACGAAATAAATTTATTGCATGGTACTTTACCTATATATGAACTAGCACTTGTAGGTCTTTCATAATAATATAATAAACGGACTTCGTTCTCGTAAACTTTGGAATTTTGTTATTTCCCTTTACCGTGGGAATTTCGAAAAATACCCAGTACGTCATGAAAAAAAACCATGGTCCAAATATAATATTAAAGCTTCAGTAGATTTGCCTCGGCGTTTATGAATCAGTCATTTGTATATGTTACATTGTTACTCTATCTATTTAATTAAAAAACGAATCAAAATCTGTTGCGTAGCTTAAAAGATCTAAGCATACATAGGGACAGACAGACAGCGAGCAGCAACTTTGTTTTATACTATGTTATGATGATTAGCCGTGTGGTGCCGGCAGAGTAGAGTTTGTACCACCCCTGCCTGCCCGTGGATATCGTTCGAGGCGATTAAGGGTTTCCGAGAGGCGGGCAGCAATGCCTCCCGTGCTGACAACATAGTCCGAAAATCACACTGCGGTCACTAACCCGCCTGCCCAGCGTAGTGACTATGGGCAAAACCCCCCTGTGTCAGTAGCCTTGTGGCGTGCCCTGGGGGAGGCCTACGTCCAGCAGTGGACTGCAATAGGCTGAAGAAGATGATGATTATTATTTTAAAATGTCTATACTATACCTAATTCACTTTAATGTAACTTTACTATATATACGAGTAATATTACTGAACACCTACTCATAAGATAATATTTAGTCGTAAATGAACCTTGGTTAGACACTAATGCTTTCTAAGCGGTATGCTAAAGCATTTATACTGCACTTAAATATTAAATGCATTAACGCAACTGCAGCATGACACTCTTAGCGCATAAATAATCTAACACTTGACTTCTACTATACAGCTGTGAAATAGTGTCGACATATTCTGGAAAATGTTAATTGCATGGATATGGATATGATAGGAAATTGGTGAAAAGTGGTTGTATAATTTGCACACTTCTGCCCAACCTCTTTGTGGGATAATGGGCGTGACCATATGTTTGTATGTATGGATATGTTGAGTTACCTACATAAATTCACAAGAAGAATATTTCCGTTTCTCACTTTGTAATAGTATAAAAGAATAGGCCACTATTATTTATTTTCTTTTATTTTTATTGTTTTTAACTGGTCATATTTTTTTATAATCTTAAATCAAATCAAAATCCAACTAAATATTATAAACGCCAAAGTTTGTAAGTATGGATGTATGTTTGTTACTCTTTCACGTAAAAACGGTTGGAGCGATTTTATAAAATTTGGTATGGAGTTAGCTGACACCCTGCATTAACACATAGGCTACTTTTTATCCCGGGAACATATTTTTATCCTGGAAAATTTCGAAATTTTGTTATTTCTGCAGTCCGCGGGCGTCCACTTCTTTTTATTCAGCCTATTGCAGTCCACTGCTGGACGTAGGCCTCCCCCAGGGCACGCCACAAGGCTACTGCCATGGGGGGTTTTTGCCTACAGTCACCATGCTGGGCAGGCGGGTTGGTGACCGCAGTCTGATTTTTGGTCTATGTTGTCAGCATGGGGGACGCTGCTGCCCACCTCCCGAAGTGGGCGTCCACTGGTAAGATGGTAATTCGGCATTCAGTTGCAAAAAATTAGGATGAAATAAAAAATACTCAAATAGACATATCCAGCTTGTTCGATAAAACATAGTGTCTCTACCAAACATCACTTAGGTCAAGGATTTCCGTAGCTAGGTGTTTGAAACACTAGCATTTGAATACTTTATACCGACATCCAAGCGTTGTCTATTTTATCCGATTTGTGGCCGACAGTATTGCATCTTTTGCTGTTGAAACTATATTTTTTCTAGCCTTAAGCCATCAATACTATGAATGCTATGAAGCGATGTATGGATCTCAACCCGTGTTCTCAACAATGCCATATATAAAGTAGGAATGGAAAATATGGAATGAACGCGATAAAAGAATTTCCTCTATTATCATGTACTTATAGGGAAGCAAATTGCAGCAACTGTCTAAATCTTGCAATTCAACTTTTTGTTTTCTGTTAGCTTACATAATCAACTTTTTCAGTTTACTATGAAAAAAATTAGACAGCATCGAGCTCTTAATCGAGCCCTTCTATAAATAATAGTTGTTATTGTACAAGTTTTAAAAAAGATATTTCTATTACTTCCCTAAGTTCTTGCACAAAAACCATTCGAAATGAAACCTAATGCAGCGGCTGCAAAATATGGGCCGGACGGACTACGCTCCAACTAGCAAAAACTACCCGCAGAGCAATCACTGTCCGGCAATGTTAGGTCTCGGGCACATGGATATAGAAATATCATAATAAACAGTATTAGAGATATTATATTTTATATTCATATATATATATATTTAATTTTATATACTTTATTTCCATTTTGGCTTCGTTCCAACTCGAGTCTTTTTAAGAATTGGCCCCTGATAATAATTTTAATATGAAATCAATTCTCTTTTCTAACCTAACCAATAGATTCACGTCAAGGAGGGAAGCTAGGTATCTATCGTGGTAAGCTAGACTAGGCGTTACGTAGTCATATATCACTTCATCCGAACGTAGGAAGTGGTCAGACTACATACTATGTAATAGTATAAAGTATATAGCAAAAAGGGTAAATACATAATGCTATGAAAATAGCTAGGGGTTAGTCAGAGCTAGTATTGCATTGAATTTTTGTTATCTATAATCCTAGAATGAACATAACCTAGGTTTCCTATCTTCTAGCTTTGCCTGTGACAATTCGAGCCTTATCTTTGCTTTGCTAGTGACATTGTACCTACGAGACTTAATTAAATTATCAAATTACTATTTTAGTTAACTTCGACTGACACCACAGTGTTATTTTAATATAATATCGCATTAAAAGGCAAGAAACTTCTGAATACCCAAGGAGCTTAGTGTCTTGAGTGTTACCGAGTTTCGAGTCTCCGCTAAATGGAGGCAAGTTTCATACAACTTTAATTAAAATAGGTGTCGCTTACTGCCGACAACGATGGCGCTAGTTTATATTGTTTACTTTAGTGGTTTGATGTATACTAGTTTGCAGTTATTGATGCTTTTACTTCGGTCGCAGCTTTATGTGTGAAGGTGGTGTATAATTTTTTTCCTATTTGCATATTGATATCGGGCGGGATTGGCCTACGACTAACTTCCACTATTATAATGAAATATGGCGAATAATGAAATAAAAGAAAATATCGAAAATCCCGGGGGATCAAACAACGGGCTGTTTTGTAATTAAACACAAATTAATACTAATCTTTTGTAATTCGAACAATATATGTTACTGAAATCAAAAAATACAAAAACCTTATAAGGAAGCTATATTAAGTCGGAAGTTGATAGACTCACAGATACACACATCACAACAATTTTTACACGCCTAGAACAGAACCACAATGTTTACTCGTTTTGTAATCTAAGTACGTAAGTTACCGTAAAATCTTAAGTTTGAACTAAATTCAAATAAAGCAGTACCTACTGGCACATTATTCCATTGTCTAAACAGAAATCTGTGGCTACAAACAGAGGGCGTATGCTATATTGTAATGACACTATAACTTATTGCGGCGAGCCTCTCACCGGTACATGTGAAGTCGGAGCAACTCCGCCAACTTTGTACGGTATTAACACGGGTCTTACGAAGTTTTGCTCGTAACTCCTGTGTCTAGAGAAATATGGCTCGTAACACCTATACAAGTTATTTACATTTCGACTTAGGTTACGACCAATTTTGAACTGACGAACCGATATAGCTATGCGCTATGGGAACTTAAAATAATATTAACATTGTTTATTTGTGCCGCCTATGTCCTAGGGTTTTTGGTAGATGCCTATAAAATAGGAATAACATATTATTAGAGTAAGTTTTAGAGTTAGAGTTATTTTATTCCTCTATGAGTAGCTACTTCATATAACATTTATTGGTGCATACGAGGGGAACCTATACCCATATCATTAGAAGTGGTCTCAAATACAAGTACAATCTAGTAGATTGACAGTGGTCTCAAGGTAAACAATATGACGAAAAGTCAACTGATATAAAAGATCAACTTGTAACGAACAGACATAAAGCCAGTAGCACAGAACACTATATACCTACCCACCAATAACCGCCCCACATATATTGGAACAATTTCGCGAAAGTCACTGTTAAAAATAGGATTGTTTGAATCGTTCGCATAGTAGAATTTTGCCGCTCAGTCTCTAGCGTCGCATGATACAAAATAAGCCTACCTAATGTCAAAATAAACCTATTTATCAGAAGCATGGGACCCTCTAGTCTAGCTAGAAGGTATCAATATAAAATCTTATTGTCATACTTACAAATACGGCATATATGCCCCACGCCAACTTTTAACGATGCGTTAGTTATCAAAAGGCTTAGCTCGGATTAATAGAGCATAGAACGTTCGTTATGAAACCTAGATATAAAATCTGCCTATGGAGTAAACTGTAAGTACGTGCGTTTATGGTATATAATTAAAATGGTTTTATCAGGGTTTCCAACTATTACTTGGCGTAACATTAAACATAAATATGGAATGTTTCCCATTTTTAAAGCGGTTGCAATGCGCAACGGATTTCAATACCTAGGTTAAAGAAATATAGTAATTTTGATATCCGTGTAGTTGAAATAAAGAAATCTCTCCCTCGCCTATATATCCCGAGGCACAATTGTAAACGAAAGCAATTTCCGCACTCCGCTAAAGTTCATTCTTTTCTGTATTACTTTTATTGTGTTTCATGTTTATTATTGAACTTTATTTAGTTCGATTAATTTTTAACGAAATTACTACTAGCCAATGATAGCTTAAGGCTATAGGTGCTGTATATATTGTGGGTGTACCTACTCGTAATAAGGGAATTAAGCTGAATAATTCCCAAAAGTGCGAATATCTCTTACTGTGGTATACATAAATCTTTACCCTATTACGAGTAACCTATTATTATGCGATGCAAAGTATCGGCCTTTTTATAATCATTAACTACAACCTTCTCAATTAAGGGGTACATCTGCTATGCTATCACAGACATAGCTGGCAGCCTGTAAGTATGTCACTTAACAGAAATTATCATATCGACCTTCTTGCTAGTTTTTGGCAAACCTTATGAAAACTTTGATATTAAATTATGATGAAACTAAAGTTCCAAAGTTCATATATTTTAATGCATTATTTTACCAAATGATATTACTTAGTTGATTAACTTCTATTATCTATTATTATTATATATTATATATTATTTTGGTTTCGCAGTCCATTTACATAATTATAATATAAAATTATTAATAAAGAAAATGGAACAGACGCACTCTCTATTCCGTTCACTCTCGTAGTGGGAATCGAACCCACGACCACTGCAAACCGTGCCAGCCGCTCTAACCACTAAGCTACCGGGTCAATTATAATAATTATAATACACACACGGCTGTATTCCCAAAGAGGAGTAGCCAGAACAGCAGGAATCCAAAGGATATCCTACAGCCACGCTTGGCATAGCGGGGGCAGATATAAAAATATACAAACATTTTACCTAACATAACATAATGTCACCTCACTTCTTAAGGTGGGTTCCCACGGTGCGTGATTTCGCGGACGGACGCGGACGCGCCGACGGCTACGGACGGACGCGCATCACGGACGCGTCTGTATTACCACGGACGCTCCGTTTCCCACGATCCGTGGTGCGGGCTGGTGCACGTCCGTCCGTAATATCACGCACCGTGGGAACCCACCTTTAGATGACATTTTAACGTCTCTTCAGGTAGCATAGCACATATTCAGAGTCTGTTAGGATGCTATAAATGCGCTACCGATTGTATAAAGTTGTATGTGATTAGCCGATGGTGCCGGCAGAGTAGAATTCGTACCACCCCATGCCTGCCCATGGGTATCGTACGAGGCGATTAAGGGTTTCCGGGAGGTGGGCAGCAGCACCTCCCGTGCTGACAACATAGTCCGAAAATCACAATACGGTCACCACTCACCAACCCGCCTGTCCAGCGTGATGACTATGGGCAAAAACCCCCCATGGCAGAATCCTTGTGGCGTGCCCTGGGGAGGCCTACGTCCTGCAGTGGACTGCAATAGGCTGAAGAAGAAGAAGTATGTGATCGAGAGAGACTAATGTGAAAATAATGACATTAAAAAAAAATATTATACATACAGACGAATTGAGAACCTCCTCTTTTTTTTTAAGTCGGTTAAAACGAGACAATAGGCACAAAAGTAATAGTGCTCGACCACACTCATTTGATATCATTGGCCACAGGTAACTAGGTCACTTAATACAAGTCATGTACTACAGGGTAAAATACACCAGTACTTTAGTATATTCCTGTGAACTATTGTGTCCGAGTGTCATGGTAATACGTGTAGGTACATTATTAAATTTTTGTACTATGTATATATTTTTTTAAAGGATGGTTAAATAAATATAGCTGTTGCGGATGTTATAAAGTGCAATTCAGCGATGCATTTTTATACAGAGCAAATTTAACTAGTTTCAATAACGCTACAGATGTTGTTTTTTTCAATTACATTCTAATCTGTCTTCCTTTTACTGTATATCAGCCTATTGAAGTCCACTGCAGTACGTAGGCCTCCCCCAGGGAACGCCAAAACGCTACTGTTATAGGGGATTATTGCCCATAGGCACTATGCTGAACAGACGGGTTGGTGACCGAAGTGTAATATTCGGACTATATTCTCAGCACGGTAGGCGCTTCTGCCCACCTCCCAGGAACCCTTAATCGCCTCTTACGATACCTAAGATCAGACCCATGTCTGATGTTATTCTACTCTGCCGATATCTACTGTTTGTATTTTGGGTTCATTCATACTACACATGTCTTCCTCTTACTACAGTGTGTCCCGAATACGTAACGGGGTTTCGAGTATGACATACCCATATATGTTTTATTATTATTTACCATAATTTTGACACATCTGACACATGCGATCTACCTATATAAATGCGATATCAGAAGTTATATTATGCGCCAACCGTCGTGGTACGCGTAGTCTTAGAACAGCGACCAGCATTGCCGATGTTGCGCGCTCGCCTTACGGGAGACCGTAGTGATGCGTATGAATCGTGTTATTGTCGTTTATTTGAATTAAACATTTGCCGAACACGCGCAGCCCTAGCGCTTAATTGTTTTATGACAGCGCGCACGACCGTGACGGTTGGTGTATAGTACAATGACAGTCAAAGACAAAGAGCATCTGGTAGTATGATGATACATCGTATCAGCATTCGATACCCATTCGTTCCATATCTGGGTCAGTTTAGATACGGCGGAAACAATATAAGATTCAGGTGGTAAGTACATACTATGGAGGAAGTATAAAGAGGAGATGCAATCAACGTAACCTACTATTAATACAGTACAGTCTACAGTAGGGCAAGCACGAACATCTCGATCATTACGCTATCGTCACGCAAGCAAAATCTATAAGATTCTCAAGCTTGCTCTACAACTCATGTCATACGGGAAATGAGAATTAAAATAAATAAATAAAATTATTAATAAAGAAATGGAGAAAATTCCTCACCCGGGTGGGAATAGAACCCACGACCTCTGCATTCCGTGCCAGCGCTTTTACCACTGAGTCACCGGGTTAATAAATAAATAAGTTGGATTCATTTTTTATGTAAGTAATGGGGTAAACGATGGGGTCTTACCCCCAAGAACATACTGTGGCTGTACACGGCGGTGATACGTCCCCTGCTGTTTACGGCGCTCTAGTATGGTGGCCTAGATGCAAGCTAGTGACATGCATAAGCAAACTACAGAAATTTCAAAGACTAGCTTGCACGGCGACAACAGGCTGTATGAGGACAGCTCCTACTGCAGCTCTGGAGGCCATGCTAAGCCTACCGCCACTCCATCTGTTTATCAAACAGGAAGCAGCGTCTTCAGCGGTACGCCTCAGATCCTTAGAACTCTGGAAAGAGAGCGGTACGGCTCACACAACCATTCTCACGGAGGCCTACTACTCAGGGCACCCAGCGACAGGATCCCCAAAAAATTTGATAAAAAATATAAAATCCATGCACGAGAATGACGACTTCGAAGGCCTGAACTTGAATGAACTTAGGATATTCACGGACGGGTCCAAAACAGACTCTGGGACGGGGTCAGGAATTCTCCGAGGACTTGCAAGAGTCGCCACATGGGATATACAACACGGTCTTCCAGGCCGAATCTCACAGGCAGCTACAGCCATAATAGCCAGAGAGGTAACTGACCAAGGCATCAGAATCCTCTCGGACAGTAGGGCAGTCCTACAGGCGTTAAACAGCAACACTGTTACCTCGGGGCTCGTCTACGACTGCCACCGCCGAAAAACAGAGGTATGTAGATACAACCGTCTCACCTGCTCAAAGGCCACAGCGGCTCGAGAGGTAATGACTCTGCGGACGCGCTGGCCAGACAAGGTTCGGACCTTACAGCCGGTCCGGAGCCCATCATACCAGCCCCCGCAGGCATCGCCAGGACCTTGCTGAGAGCTAGGACTCATAATACACTGGTTCAGTCAAGAGGACTGAGGCCTTACCTCAAATTGCGGCCGACTGTCAAAGAAGCTAATACAGTTGAATAAACCCCAACTGAGACTTAACCAGTATTATTACAGGTCATGGAGCCTTCAACAAACACCTATCCACATTAGGTGTTACAGACAGCCCCTGTGCAGAGCCTGCATGGAGGAAGAAGAGACAGCCGCATCTTGCTGCGCTGCAGAGAAGTGGCCCCATACGGGCAAAATATCTCGGCTCTCAGGCTCGCTTAGCGAGACTTTGGGCAACCTGAAAAAGCTGCTAGGATTCCTGGAGGAGATAGGCTGGCTCGATAGAGAGCACACCACCCTTAAATAGGCGCACAGAATGCGGAAACAAGCCCGTTCTACCATACCATACCATACCAATCTATTAACGAATTGGTTTGAATGATAAGCTGGTAGTTTTTATGTAAGTAAAAATCTAAATAAATTAAATTAAATCTTAAGGCATAAATTACGTAGTAAGCAATTAAACTATATACTAAATAGTAGTTAGTTTGTCCGTTATTTAGATGAGTTGTATAATTTTTAATAGCCAATTTAAACATAATTAAAATTCTCCCAAAATTTTCCCAAACGTTGTTGTGTCATCTCCTTTTGTGCTTCCTTCATAGTAAATACATAAAATATAGATTCGATACTTGCATTTTGTAGGTTGGTGTTTGTTCTGTCTGATTGATTGGACTGGGAATGGGAGATAAACATACGAGTACGAGTAGAATAGGTGAGGAGGGGGAAGTTAGATTTCATTGTGTACCTAACTTACAAGTAAGGATACAAGATTTCTATGTGAAATACCTTTAATAACAAAATGAGTAAAGCATAGTAATCATGCTGGTGCTAAGAAAATATAACTTATTTTTTAGGTTTCTATGTCCTTCCCTTGTATTCCAAACTATACTTTTTTAATAATTTTGATTCGCTTGCAAGAAATACCTAATCCTAAATGATCAATTTATCCACGGATTTAGACACATGCCATATTGGTCTTTTTCAAAAAACAGAAAGAAATATCATCTAACCGCATACTGCGTACAAGTGACGCTAAAGAACATTACCTAGTAGTATCATTGACTTATCCCATCTTTTACTTATATTATTATACTTATCATCATAGAACTCGATATTCTATGCTTATCATGAAGGTATATATCCAACGATTTAACGCTATTCTAAACTGTGAAGTTACCCACTACTTCGCTATTCCCACAATCACAGGCTGTACGAATTAGACCCCAGGCTATGTCAAAGATCCTTATCCTTGAGAATTGCCCCCCAGTGCTGTCAATAATGACGCAGTATCAACGGGCCCAGTTATATAGGTCAGAGCAGGCGCAGAGTAAATAATGCAGTCACCTAGCCGCGGGTTGAGGTTTCGTTAGTACTGGGAATTATGGCTTTTATTTATCTAAACTGGCTGATTCTCACAACTTTGTCCACTGAATTTAAAAGCCGATGTATTACGAGTATTAGGGCGCATAGCCCTGTTAATACCAGAAATTGGGTACTTTCTAAAGCCTATAGGACTGGATATGGAGGAACGACATAGCTAAAGTCACGTGTTAAAGCACATTGCCTTATTATTCGATTTCTAACCATGGTTCTTCATCAACCGCAAAAAAAAAAACTTTATGAAAATAAAACTCAAACCCACACTGCACCGATTAAAACAAGGTGTACAAACACAAGTACCGATATTTGGAGACATGCACTTACCACTATACAGAATGTTTTTTCGTTGCCACCCTTAACGCTATAGGTATACCCTACGCTATAGGTATACTGGGTGTAAAAAGACAACTTTGTTCTTTTAATACCTCGTATTCATTGTAAAATCACGACCGTGGTTTCCCAGAGGTGCTCCTATAGAAAAAATTCTATAGGAGCACCTCTGGGAAACCACGGGATTCCAAGATATTGAGGTCCAAAGTTACATTAATATTATAATTTTTTTTTCATAAATCCATCTGAGAGTACGTAGGGGAGACCGGGGATAGTTGACTATAGGGGTAGGTAGACTAACTGTCAAAAACTCATTCGGCGAAATAGCTTTAAGGCAACCAGAGATGCACAAGAGTCCGTCACTGACCCCGCACAATCACCAAAAAGGCGATGATGCACACGCAAGTCGCTTGAGAGAAGGAACGTAATATTAAAAAAGAACGCATGCTAGTAACTATATTTGTCGTAATGTTATTTGTAATAATGCCTATTTATTTATGATTATTGATTGTTTAAGCATTTGTAACGAATGTTTGATTCATGTTTTTTCTTTTATGTATTATTCTATTTCATTTGGACGCAGTTTTGTTATTTGATAAAAAAAATAAAGGTGGTTCGGGGCTAATGTATCATTATACATTAGGCTGGTTGACCTATATATATTGTGACTATTACCAAATAATAATTATAATTTCATTAGTTACACAAGATTATTTATTACCAAATAGTTTAAGGCAACCAGAGATGCAAAAGAGTCCGTCACTGACCCCGCACAATCACCAAAAAGGCGATGATGCACACGCAAGTCGCTTGAGAGAAGGAACGTAATATTAAAAAAGAACGCATGCTAGTAACTATATTTGTCGTAATGTTATTTGTAATAATGCCTATTTATTTATGATTATTGATTGTTTAAGCATTTGTAACGAATGTTTGATTCATGTTTTTTCTTTTATGTATTATTCTATTTCATTTGGACGCAGTTTTGAGGTTATGGCCCTTGATAAAAAAAAATAAAGGTGGTTCGGGGCTAATGTATCATTATACATTAGGCTGGTTGACCTATATATATTGTGACTATTACCAAATAATAATTATAATTTCATTAGTTACACAAGATTATTTATTACCAAATAGTTTAAGGTTATAGCAAGTTGTCTCGTTTTGTTATGTTACTCGTATGTTTGAAATACTTATAAGCTAGTACTTTGTTTTTGGGTACTCTAATTGATTGTTTTATTTTTATAACTTGAATTTTATTATGTTTAATCTGAAGTTGCGAAAAACCGTCTATTGGATTTAATTAATAATATTCTATACATTTTTGTGTATTTTATACTATTTCCCCGTAAATTTTGCCCTTTTAACGTCATTGTTCACTTTACCCTAGGTGAATACTCAACCTATCCCAAGCCTGGGGTAAGTTGACCAGTTTTTCCTTTTGTACAAAAGCTGCTTTGTACTCTATATCATAATGAATAACGTGCATTTTTCCACTTATTTCCATAGCTTAATAGTCAATCTAATAACTGCACCTATTTTTTAAATAATTAACTGTAAAGAAATAAAAATAGACACCTCTAAGCTGAAAATTGGTCAACTATCCCCGGTCCCCCCTATATAATTTATTTACACATTCCTAATAAAACATGTTTTACTATGCTCTCACAAAACCATTTGCACCACTTACAACTGTTGCCGCGCTTTATTTTTGCTGCTCAAAACTCTTCACACTAAATTTTCCGTAGCAAAATCAACAGAACTTCACCGTTTGTATGTGGAAGTCTTGTGTTTGTGGCTGTCGCTACGAAATGGTGTGGCATGACCATCAAGGGAGGACCACGAAGAGGTGGCCTAATAATATTTGAGTCTATTCAAAGAAAATAGTGTGTAAGTATGTAAAAGGCCTTTTTTCCAAAGGTAGGATAGCCTAGGAATAAAGTTGATGTTGTCTCTATGTTGATCAAGTTTTAGAACAGCATCAACTTTATCCTTCAGATATGCTACTGGAAAATTTGGCCCAAAAAGAAATAATTCTCTTTTACATTAACAAGGAACATAACGTTATATTGATTTATCAATATAACATCGCCTGTATTATAAAAAATCTGAAGAGAGACGAATCTGGAATATGACTTATCCAAAAATTAACAAAAACTTGGCAGATTAAGAACACATAGTTTTTTTTTATTAATTAGCGCATCTCCATTTTTTTCTTAGCTTCATGGTCCTGCCTCTAAAAGCTCTCGCCACAACAGCGCAAACTGTACTAAGTTAACGGTGGTGCAGTAATATCAACTCTATCAAACCACTAATGAATATGCTGTTATATGCGTAATGGTGACAAGACAAGATAGAATAGGAATAAACTTATTCACAAAGTAGCACTTGTACTATATACAGAAACCTAGGTAATCTGACTATATATGATTTGTTAGAACCCACTCGTATTTATATATGTTTAGTTTAGGGAATATTTTCAGTTTTTAATTTTTTATCGTGATTTTAAAAATGGAACCAATGTGTTACGTAAGCATAAAAGGGGTTGTCGTATTGTATGACTCGCGTTGTTTTAATAATAATAAAAAAAAACAATTTAGTTTATATCTACCTCAGTATTTGTCCAAATAAATAACTCCTGCCTATAACCGCCCCAACCCCTAAATCCACGAGGAAATTCATTTTTCACGTCCGTGCCAATGTAAAATGCAATCAATGTTTTATTCGGTAACTTTGTATGCTTTATTTAGACATTTCACTATTTTTATCAAGCTATTCCAGTTTGTATGAAAGTGGTGCAAAAATTGAAGTAAGTACAGCAAAACAGGAGAATTACTTTTGAATTGAATTCCACTGGATTGGTATTTGGAATTGGAATTCAAAAGTTTTTTAGCTGTTGTCCACATCGAGTAATTGGAATGCTATTTTGAAATTTTGTTCTCGATTATTTCAATCCAGTGGAATTAAATTTTAAAGCTTTAAAACCCCAACTTAGACTAAGTAACATAACTTCTCGATCGTATCGATAAAAGTTAGTCGTCGTAATGTATCCTGCAATAGGAAGCCTTCATTTATTGTGTTATATGACACGATGAATTCAAAGGAGGATATGTCACGACTCCGAACGTAATTTTCAAACACGAGAGTTGTGTACGACATATAAGGTAGAGTAAGCAAGGGGAATCGAAGAGAGAAATTTCACCTTGTCTCCCCAATAGCGAGTGAGATACATTACGATTACAAATCTAAAATATCTCCCAAGAACTGAGATATCAAATGCACAATAAACCTCAATCGATTCCATAGAGAAATAATGTAACTTTTCTAAAATATACCTAACGCAATACAGATCTCCCTAAAGGAATAAACAACATACTCGTATTGCATTAAACCTCAGATAAGTTTACATCTACATATATGTGTCTGTAACAACGATATATACCTACCCTAATGCCCCTAAACGCGTTAGTTGTAACAGTAGTTGTTTTTCACGAGCACGCTGCGAGTATAAACTACTCTAATTTGCGAGATCTGTATAATTTTATTTGTTATATTCGTACTACCTACAGCTCGGTGTTATCGACATGATTTATATGGGTCCCACACTTTAAATACCTATTAGAAACCAATATCTTATGCTACATTGGGCATATCTGTCTAATTAGTGTAGTTAGATTAACATAGCAAAAAAAAAAACACCTAAAGTAGCAAGTTCCTTAGCAATAGAAACCAGATAGAAACACGTTAGTATTTCACGTTGTTGCACCTACTATGTTTAGTGCGAAATGTCAAAGACACGACAAAAAATCAAAAAGCACTAAACAACTATCATCAACTTTTTTATTTCCACAACCCTTGACCCCTTGAAGCTTTTGTTAACACCAAATTATACTAAAAATGTTTAGTTAACTTTAATGCTAATATAATAAAACTGTATCCAATATGCACCATAACATTTGATATTATATATTAGTGTATAATTATGTTCAGTTGGCAAGTGATAGTGACTTTTTTATTCTGAGCACTGGGTAAATGCCCTCACAAAAAATATTATATGCCTATAGTTTACGAGGACATAAAACCCTCGACTATACAAGGGGAAACACTGCCAAATATTTTTATCGTACACTAACTGCAGTTTAAACATAACTCGGTTTAACTACCTGAAAACGCTGAAACTTCCATCGGCCTTGTGAAAAAAACTTGAAAAACAGAAGGGCAGCTGCGCAGTACCTCTCTACAGGGCCACAGACTCTCAAAGCACAGTCAGCATTCGCCAGCCAAGCACTCTCGACCACTTTCTGCACTCCATTCCACGTACCTACATACTCTGTGGATTTCAAATTTTCGCTCGCGCTCGACCATGTTTTTGGTTCCGGACTTTAAAGTGCAGTGACTTGTTAGAAGACATTATTATGCAGTTTTTTCTGTCTATTGACTTGTAAAGTGTGAAGCATGATTAGGAAGTATCACGGAGTGTTTCTTAGCCTGATTTCTATTTCATTCTGCTGTCAACTTACTGAGACTATGGCTAAAAGTGCGAGTAGATTTATAGGTAAGTTTTATATCTAGTTTTATACGCGGGAAAAGGCGTATTTTATTACTGTAGGCCGTAACTAATCCGGGTAGTTTTAATGAAAATTAGGCTTTTGTGGGTTTAATTAGATTTAATGAGGGTATTCATATGATCACTTAATTAGGCTGATACTTTAAACGCTTAATAGAATAAGTTTTTAGATCTTATACAACTAAAAGACGAGGTTGTGTTGAGGTTAAATTACCTTAACCTATTTTACTTCCTTGTAACTTTTTATGCAGAGACTTAAGAAAGACAACAAAAACTAAAAGCAAGCTTTCAGAAAGTGCTTTTTTCTGCAATATAGAGTACCCTTTTCTCTTCAATGAATATCTAAATCTAACATGCAGACGGAGTAGGTATCATTACAATTTATAATATATTTTTTTTTATAACGTTACCCATATTAAAATTTGAGCCTACAGGGAGTAAAACTTGCTATTCCTTTTTTACGTATCTAAATAATACTTCACAAAATGATACTTCTGGATGAATTGGACTCACCTCAATATACTTGAGATTGATTACAGTTTTTTATAGCGCAGGTATTTATTGTTAAAAAAGCTGTGTGGGATTGCAAACTCAAACTCCTAGTAGGCTAACTCTATACTTTGTGACAGCCTACCGAACACCATAACAGTTTTGAGTATTTTCCTATTCTAGGGTGGTCCCATTTAAATTTAATAATTAAAAAAAAAAAAAAAAAAATAGTTTTTTTGTGTTCAATGCGGTTTTATTTTTTTTTTGTGAAACGCATCTGGAACAAAACGAAGTGCATCTGTTGTGCCTCTATTACAACAACAGCACAAAGGTCCTATACGTATATACTATAGGTAAACTATCAGACGGGCTATATGCGATACCTAATCATATTAAGGTTACGTTAGGTTAGACGACTTGATTATTTATAAGGTGAATATTATTGACTCTAGATCCGATTATTAACATAAATAATAAGCATAAAGTAAAGGTATAGGTTTCAGATTTTTACTTGGTTTTTACAAAACCTAATGGTGATCTAGGTTTATTATTTTAGACTATATAGAGATATATGTTTAAAGATATAGTTAAAATATAATAGTAAATAGCAATTCTGTTAAAAGCATTGGCAGAATATAGAACCAAAATAAAACGACTTAAAAAAACTGAAAGTGCAACATTTGTCAACATTACTAAGACTATAAGGAAAATCTCGTAGTTTGTCTATATAAATCAATGTAGGTCATTATACTGATTTATTAAATTATTCTTTTATGAATACTTCTGGCATACAAAACATCTTTATTTGTGTTTTTCTCGTTTTCCTTAATAAATAGGAATGTGAATAAACATGGTCCATGTTTCAATGGATTCGTGTCCATTAACTGATTATTATGGAACTTAAGAGAAATTGGTTGATTTTTCGATAGATGTCTAGAAACAGAGGCCAATGATCAGATCTTTTATAAGCAGGTGAAATACGTTATGCAATTCTTTTTAGCAAAAAAAAATATATTATATGTACAAATTGAAGGCCTTTAAACTTAACAAGGTAATTTTTTTATTTTTTTTTATTTAGGAATACCTACAATTGTTACAGTTTTACATGATTGACTATAAACTTAATCATACAATTCCTGGTAGTGCACAATTAATTACGCGCAAACACAGGATATACTAATACTAGTCAAAACATTTCAAAATAAATCTACACAAACGCATTATCACTCAGGTTTGTATCACACTGAGACGACAACATACATACATACATATAATCACGCCTTTATCCCTTACGGGGTAGGCAGAGCACCAAGGGCCAATAGGACCACATGTAGTGCCACTTCTGACCAATTTTGAGGGAATAATTGAGATGTACAAGTTTGGTTAGTAGTGACAGTCCTAGTGGTCAGCCCATCGCCTACAAAACGCCAAGACCCTCTTGTCCCTCTACTGACTTGTACAGTATGCCCGGTAAAAGAAACAGCTGTTGTATTATACTATTATTATTATACTGAGACGACAAGTAAACAAGTAATACCGAAATAATATGGAAGTAATAAACGGAATGAGATAAATTAAGTATAAAATATGTACATATAAAGATGGACCTAAATCGTAGTAAATAATTGAGGCGAAAATGTACATTCTGAGCTAATATCTACCCAGAGCCTTACGGACCTGCAATCTGTACCTACTTCGATTCAATTGTATCATATATATATGTGCATTATTTCTTATTTCATTAAACAGTTTAGATATTCGCGGTATACTCGTACTCTCGTAGGAGAGTTTCAAAATGGAAATATTTAGGTGGGACCCTCCCCAAAAATGAGGACAATTTGGACAAATAGCATTTAGTATAAAAATTAAATCTTAGGTTAGTAGACAATATAAAAACCTTAATCTAGAACTTCAGTATAGGTGCGGGAAAAGATGGAAGGGAGTGGGTGTAAGTTAAATTGAAATTTAATAATAACTGAATAATTTTTTTTTTATGGCTTGCAATTTCAGTGAAGTGATGTGATACTAACCTGACTGAACTCTATCTATACATATAATAAAAATGTAACGGATAGCTGTTTGTACATGGAAGATATATAAGAAAAAATATTATAGAATACCTTTATCAACGCAATAGTACCCAACATAATGATTTTTGGAATTTTTGTCTGTCTGTTTGTCTGTGCGTTTGTGCACGCTAATCTCATAAACGGCTAAACCGATTTCGATGCAGTTTTCAGGAATATATTGTGACAGGTCCTACTTAACATATAGGCTACTTTTTATCCCGGGAAAATGGTTTTTATCCCGGATAATTTCGTTTGTAGGCGATGGGCTGACCACCTGTCACTACTAACCGAACTTGTACATCTCAACCCTCAAAATTGGTCAGAAGTGGCACCATGTGGTTCTATAAGCCCTTGGTACTCTGCCTACCCCGTAAGGGATAAAGGCGTGATCTTATGTATGTATGTATGTATGTAATTTCGATATTTCGTTTTTTTTCTGTAGTCCACGCGGACGGAGTGTCCACTAGTCTGTTATATGATTCTTATTGTGGCTTTATAGATATAGTTTCCCCTTGCCTTTCCGGATAAACGATGGAAAATAGACGTTTCACCATAAGTAGGTACCCACGTAGGTAGGTAGATACTATACAAGTAATTTAAACTTACTATCACCACCTTGTACAATATAGCGCACGATACAACTTTGTCACTTTTATGACGAAGTTTCGAAGGACTCCCCATACTCCCCAACCATAGAGTTGGTAAACTCTACATAAGGTTATTAAACCTTAATGAAAACTGCCGGCGTGCTCTCCACACCAGAATAATGTATGACACGTTAATACTAATATTAAATGTTGCCATTTAAACGCACTTCCCCACTTTAATGGTAGTTGGTTATGATTAAGGTGAATATAATTTGTACCTATATAGCCAAATTATCCTGCTTTATAAGCTTTTATAAAGAGAAATATTAACTACTAGTGAAGCCCACAACATGGACTCGACACCGTGGACTGCAAATATAAACTGACTTTTAAAAAAAAAATTTAACCGACTTCAAACTTTAACTAAAAAGCGATAAATAACGTAACTAATTCATCTACTTAATACATATTAAATATCTCAAATTATTTAAATATTTACAACTTAATACCTAATACTTTAACAAAGTCATCTTTAACTATTTAAATATTTATAATTATCACATATTTTTTGGAGTCGGTGCCAGCCAAACAAATAAATGTAATTAAGAAAACTGACCCACACTAAATAGTAAAACCAAGAATAGGAAATTGCATTACCGCTGCCTACTACACCGTATTGTATTTTGCCGTGTGTGTGGCTTTGCCAGTCGCGCGCGTCCATCAACACTACGTTACCTAGGCTGGCACCGACTCCAAAAAATAAGTGATAATTATAAATATTTAAATAGTTAAAGATGACTTTGTTAAAGTATTAGGTATTAAGTTGTAAATATTTAAATAATTTGAGATATTTAATATGTATTAAGTAGATGAATTAGTTACGTTATTTATCGCTTTTTAGTTAAAGTTTGAAGTCGGTTAAATTTTTTTTTTAAAAGTCAGTTTATTTCTCGATTTTTAGTTGTGTTAATGCGTTGTGGACTTAAATAGATGCTAGTTTGTACAGGGTGATTTTTGGTCGCCAACGTTCCCGAAAACTACGTAATCTCCTCATCATCGCTATCATTTTTCTCCTTGGAAGCATACCTGGGAAGTGTCTGGTTTCCAAAATATTAGGGTCCAAAGTTGAGTAAATAGACTGCATTTTTCTGCATGAATGCACGTAGACGCGCGTAGCAAGATTTTTCACGAGAAATAATTAATATCTGTCTATAAAAAAACTAACATAAACACTGGACACTATACATTTCGCCGATCAAGTACCTAATAAAAAAATTGTTTCAAAAAAATTTACATCGTTTCTCAGCATTTTTTTTTTGCATAAACTTACTTTATTTGATGTAAAGAGTACGTACCCTTATTTAAGGGTGGCAACGAAAAAACACCATGTATACCTAAGGTTTTCATCATTACCATCTCAGGAGTAGTATCTACCCGTATAAGTATCACGTTAGCCCTACATATATAGTTTCCATCGACCAATTGCAGTACTGTCCCCTAACTCCTAACCGTTAAGGAGTTCTGTAGCTTGACCATCAGCACAGCAGCATCAGATGTTGATTCAAGTATACCTCACAAGCAACAAGTTAGCCCTACATATATAGTTTCCATCGACCAATTGCAGTACTGTCTCCCAACTCCTAACCGTTATGGAGTTCTGTAGCTTCATCATCAGCACAGCAGCATCAGATGTTGATTCAAGTAACACGTTAGCCTTATATACTACTAAATAGTTTTCATCGACCTATTGCAGTACTGTCTCCCAACTCCTAACCGTTAAGGAGTTCTGTAGCTTCATCATCAGCACAGCAGCATCAGATGTTGATTCAAGTAACATGTTAGCCCTACATACTACTAAATAGTTTCCATTGATCAATTGCAGTACTGTATCCAAACTCCTAACCGTTAAGGAGTTCTGTAGCTTCATCATCAGCACAGCAGCATTAGATGTTGACACCCTGAAGCATATACCTGAGTAAGACATGATTACGTAACAAAAGCACCATGCGTGCATACAATTTTCGGTGGTTGCCCTTGATTTCTCCTGGATCCCATCATCAGATCCTGACCTGGTGAAAATGGGACCACCTCAGAAGTGAACTCTATCCAACAAAAAAAAAAATTTTGAAATCCGTTTATAATTGACGGAAATATCGGTGAACATACATAAAAAAAAATATATATTATACATACAGACGAATTGAGAACCTCCTCCTTTTTTTGAAGTCGGTTAAAAACTGACATCAACATTTTTGGGGAAGAAAATATTTTCCCGTGATATTAAAAGTAACATATAAGTATGTCCTCTATTAGGCTTTATACTACCTGCGGAACAAAAATCATTTAAAACGGTTAAATAGTTTAGGCGTGAATGCGACAGACGAACAGACAGTTATTCTCCAATGGTTAAGAATTGTTGTGTGAGCAAACGACTAATGATATGGGTGTAAGGGTATCACATTATGTATTATGTTCTTCTTCAAAGGGACCCTTAATGAAATAAGGATCCATTAAGCTTCAAAGGAAATTAATGAAATAAAAATAATGTAGCTAATTGAAGTGCACATTACATATTCCTTTGAGCTCGCTCCAAATGTTTATTCATTAATATTTTAATTGAAGTACCTCTCTTTACTGCTACGTATGACTTTAGTGTACTACATATTACTGAAATCCTACTTATATTATAAATATAAAAGGCTGTGAGAATGGGTACTTGGTCATATGTTAGTCTTTTACACAAAAACCACTGCACAAACATTGATAAAACTTGGCTGTTATGGCTTTTATTAGTATCAGAATAAGATATAGGCTGGTAAAGTTCACACAGACGAACGCGTGGGCGGCTAGTCGGCTGCCAGAATGTTTACGAGCATAAAATATTTAAACAAATATGTTATTTAAAATTGATTAGAGCAGGTAAAATAATAGTACAAGCCTAAGGTACACAAATACAGGGCAAAACGTATCTTCTTATACTAGGCCAATTCACCGAAAATAAGTCTAATATGATCTCGGAATATGATCCCTTAAAAGTAAAATGACAAATGGTGGGAAAAAAGAATACTTTATGGCAACTCCCCATAAATGCTGTGAAAAGCGGCTCGTAAAGACAATTTTGCGAAAGTACCGCATCAAGAACAAAATCACGATGTGGAGCCTCATTTATATCTCTATGTTTGAAGAAGGGTTCCCTGTTATGCAAGTTGTTTCATATTTGCGACGTTTCATTAAAACGGGTACTTCTTGCACCAACTTTGCTCTAGTTCCCTTTATTATGAAAGAAAGAAAAGTAATCTAATATCTAAAAGTTACAGGACTGCAGTTGGTGGTTTAATGACCTAAGTTAGGTACAAACATTTGATTTCATTACTTAAAATCGGTGTTTGTACGAGTATTTATGATGGATATTTTTGTATCTACCTATCTTGATATTCATACGTTTTTTTTTTTTTTTTTTTTTTTGTTTATTTATGACACAAAAACCTGGGAATATTTCTATGAAAATATAACCAAAATTTATATTTATAACATTCTATTACCTAACACCTGAAAAATATTTTATTAATAATTTTGAAAAATATTTAACTAATCTTCCATTAACTAACTAATCTTTAATTAATCTTCCATCCACTTCTATCTAACAGATAAGATGATTGATGGAAGATGATAGTTTTACTTTTGACTATTATTAAGTTAGATTGATTAAGTTTTGCCGTTAACTGTGTTATTGGTGCTTTATTGATCATTTAAATTACCTTTACTGATGTTATCCTAGTGTTATTCTTCGGTACTTTCATTTAAGTTGGGAGTTTGGCATCTATCATTAGAAATTCGGGTATGATTTATGTGTGTTTTTTATAAGATTTTTGAGTACCTATTTCTATGTTTATTTCTCGTTTATAACCTAGACACAGTTGTTATTGTTTTATGCACTGTTTGCGCTTTACATTTGAATATCGTGCACGGTTTTATGAGGGTTATCGCTTTGGATATTATTTATTTGAACAATATTATCTTATAAATATAAATGTCCCATTTTTTAAATATAGTTTTGCAACATTCTTCATATAATTCAATAAAGAGTTTTCTCTAAGCCCACAGGTTATTTATACAGCTAAAAATATCTTATAATTCTAAGTATCATAACTTCCAAATAATATTTTTACCTAAGCGTCTTTGATCTTTACTTGACTTTAACAAAATCATATGATACCACGTACCACCCTTATTTTATATTAGAAATCTTATTTTATATAAAGATACCAGAGGCAGGTTATCAAGACCCAGATCGCAACACAAAGGCTTCTGAGGCAAAGGCCGACTGACGCTACACAGTCAATTTCAAAGCTATCTTGGACGTAAGAATTAGGTATTCTTCTCTTCAATACCTATAATATTTACCTCTGGTTTTCAGCTTTTATTATGTTGGTTCTAACATCTTAAGCAGATATATCTTTCAGTTCAATTAGATTTGAATGAACCGAGTTCTTTTATAATGCTTGGTGAGTCCACATAGCTTTAATTACACGTAAGCGAAATGAAATGGTATTTATAATTTATTTATTGTTTCTTGTTATTGGAGAGTTTAGTATAAAAATTTACTATGACAAGTACCTTACGTGTTGTACTATATTGTAAGTACGTAATTAAAATAATATAGTGAATCCACAACAAAATAGATTTTTTGATAGATGCATCATACTCGTACCCATACCACAAAACTGTTAGTCACACCATAGTTAAATAGTAAAGAGTTGAAGATGCTTCTACCTATTATGCCTAGGCCTAAATACAACATCTTTTAATATTCATACACAAACATATTAAAAAAACTTTAAAAATACACTCCCGTGGCTAATTAACTCCGACATAACTAATAATTGGGCAAGCGCAGTAAAATGATTGCTTCAGTACTTTACATAAATGCATTATTTATCACCGCTCATTACAGCCATGAACATTATTTTGCATAAATAAAATTCACATACAAAACTATCTTAAAACCACTCGTGAGCTCAACACCAGTATTGATGTCTATTATTTTTACAGGGTGTTACAAAAGAAGTATGTTAAGCATAATGCTGATGATGCAAAAAATGTATATAGCACACAGTAGGGAAAGCTTTCCAAATTTAAAGGTCCAAATTATATGTCATCTTTGAAGTTTTATGGATATTGGACTAGAGTGATCTTTATAATGGTCTGTTATTCATAGCCTTTTGCTTTTACTCTTTTTGTTACACCCGTATGTATATATAGGTGTTATGAATCAAGCAGGAATCTCTGAAGCGACCAACTATTCGCAAATTACATCAACTAGCCCATTTCGGTCGCAAACCTCTTCCTTGTCTTAGAATGTCGAACGAACTATTTGTTTAGTTATAGATAATTCTGGAATGGACAAGAAACAATAACGCATGGATAACGAGTCATTATCGAAAGAAAATAATATGCATGAAAGTAACGAAAAATTAAATATAATATAGCAACATCTGTTACTAAAACTTGTATTAAATAAGCTTCGACTCTCCTTTTCTTTACGGGGGTAATCGATTTAAAATTGCCTCTTAAACACCTAACAGTTAGAGTAAGAACTTCGATTCTAGAATAAATTTCAATAGAATAAGTACTTGTATATGAAACTACGAAAGTAAAGTTACGTAGTTATGTGTACCTAAGATTCCAGGTGTATCCTTTTCATGTTACGGGAAAGCGTAGTTTTCGACGTGTACAACTTGTGCTATTTATACGAAAGTCAGTTTTGATTTTTGTAGATGTGACCCATCCATCCCATTAGTTGTCTGGGACTATCAACTCTAATAGCAGCGCCATTAATTGAATATAATAAACGCTTTATACTGAATACTAATGAAATTTCTATCTCACTATCCCAACTGGTTCGCTGAAAGAAATCTCTTTAAGAGATAAGCTCACTTTTGTAAATACACACAAAAAATCTGTAAAAAAATGTTTTTTTTTACGTTTTCGAATTGAAAACGGCTTAGATTTATAATAACTTTATTGGGGAACATGACATTAATTGGAAATCCAGACAAAACTAATTTTGAACGTAAAATGAATCTTCAGTGCAACATGCACATTGTATAACTTTTGTTTTCAAGCCTTTCCAACTTCTGCAACTCTCAGATCTTGGTACTTACCTGCATTATTGTAACACCAAGCTGTTTAAACTTTGAATATGCAAATAACCATAATATACATAGAAAGCGCAATATCTGCTTAAGCTCTTTTGATACGGTATTGGAAGCTTACTATAATGGAAATTGGACGGCAGAGAAACCCTAATTAGAACATTGCATTAAATGCTGCTCTCGTGCTGATTTGATGCACATCCGAATTTTAATTTGATGAGAATATGACAAAAACAAGAAATCACCTGTATATCCATTATTTGTACGAAAATAGGTGATTTATATTTATTATTGTTCTTTTACATGATTTAGTAGGTTGATCAGAACCTAAATATTATGCTATAAAAAATATCATAATATATAGGTACATCTAAGCTTTCGTTGTGCTCAAGCATGGTGCGGCAAGACTTATGCTCAAATGCTCTTCGTGCATATAATCTGTATCCAATTCTACGTGCAAACCTCCTAAGAACAACGTAGAAGCTAGCATTGTACTTGCATCTTAGGTACAGCAAGGAAAATCAATAACAAGATAGCAAGTCCAGCTTCAATAGATCTATGTCTTCGATAGGCTATAGTTTACAGAGGTCTCGCTTTGGGTCGCATAACCTTCAATTATTCATGGTCCCATGTCCCAGAGCCACGTTAATTATGATGTCGACCGTAGACTTGAAAACTGGATATTTGGTTCTGAATAAAGTATTGAACGTTATTTTACAGTAAATTTTACGTTATTTCAGACCTTTCGTTTGAAGTTCAACAGATTTAGATAATGCTACAGTTGATTTCGTGGTGACCTTTGCTATTTGAGTTTTGACGGGTAGTTTCTGAAACGGATTGGTTAACGTTTAAATATGCCAATTTCATTTGATGTTTGTGTATTTATTTTCAATTTAACTCTTAATAAATAGTTGATGTCGGATTTTTGTGTACCTATACTGTAATATGTTATGTAGCCCACTATGCTGTTCCTTTATTGAGACAACAATAAGAACAATATAATATTATAATGGACTTTCCTCTATATAAATATGGGGGTCTGCTATCATATTTATTCAGGTACCTACTTAGGATCAAACATCACATATACCTATCTTAGGGTCGATTTTTCCAGTGGTTTGATAGCCTATCTGAACGATATGATATATTTGGTGCTCTAAAACTTGATCAAGATCAACTTTTCACATCAACTTTATCTTTCAGATTCCTTGCAGGCCTTTAAAAAATCACCTACAATTTTGTATCATATCACATCACTAATAATTAGTAGGATAGCCTTATAATTTAACTACTTAGGTACCTATACCAATGTTTCTTAAGTCTCCTTCAAATTACCTTAGATATTCCCGTTGACAAGTGACCATTTATCACGATCTAATCCACCTGACTCACGCTCAATTAGGGCGACCGATGTTAAAATGCTATTGTGTTGCTCCAGCAACATTGTCCGTTTTGTGAAACTGCGGACTTTTGTGTGCCTTGTGATGAGTCTTTTAAATTGGCAGGATAGTACCTGCAGTCGCTTCTTTAGAACACAGGCTATTTTGTTATAGACATTTAGTTGTTAGTAGGAAGAAGTGTGGTGTTAATGAAAACGTTGTGACAAAGAATGAGTGCTGATGTGGTTTATGCTTATGGAGAGGATGAATGAAAATAGAGGTTAGAAGTGGCAGACTTTCGCCGACCAAAATAGAGGAATTCTAGAGAAAGATCAAGAGTAGGTACCCTAAAGCTACGAGCGTACACGGTATATCTAAGGTAGATAAATTGATAGAAATGTGTCAAGACCGTAGCCAATGGAGATCTGTGATCTCCCTGCCCCTACTGCCTGACTCCGTCTGTATGTGTATTTAGTTGATGCTCGTTAGATTGGTGTTAGTAGAAACATTTTTCCTTATACATATCTGGTACTTTTTACCCGATTGCGCTCCGGCTATATTTTTCAAGTGTATGTACCTATGTATATTTCTTTGGCACTCTAGAGCCTAAACGTACCTATTATATTTAATTTAATGTAACATCTATTATAACCTGTGACATGCAATAAATGAATCTAAATCTAAAATTTAACAGCTTGTCGCATTTGAGCTTGAGAGGTATCATTAGATTTGTCTTAGTAGTGAGAGATTGGGTTAAAATTTTTTACACAGTCGGATTTTTTCTTTCAATAAATGAGGTTATCTTTAAGATGCTACCTATTTTATAATTCTGTTTTATAAAGACCAATGATTTTTCAAATGCAGGCGCGTAATCTTAGGCTCTTCCTTGCTTCCATTTGGACTCCGATTTAAAAAGTTTTTAAGCATGTCTATGAGATAAAATCATAAAACTGGTTTGGGTTTATGCATGTTCTCTTCCAGTAACACTTTGAAGTTTATCAAAGCCAAATTCCATATTTGAGCTTGTTTATTTGGCTGGCTGTTTCGGTAAATACGTTTGGTGGAATATTTCATTATGTAATGTAACCGTTAAAGGTTTAACAATACAGACTGAACAAACACCAGTAAACAATGTGAACAAAAATACTTACTTACCTACTACATTTATTATATTCGATCTCTCTATTCTAATTAATTTTGGCGACATTACACTACTTATGTAGGTATTTCACTCACAGGTACGAGTAAAGCAAAATTGCGGAGGATATCTTTAAAGAAGTAAAGATAATTCTTTAGAAAAGCTAGGTCCATGGAGTGTACTAGCATATTGTACATATTGTAATGGTAACTACGAGCTCTATTAAAGCTCTTTAGGTAGAGTATTGGTTCTAAGCTTATTGCGATCATATAGAGGACAAGGTGATATTATTTTATTATATCTATATTAAGCTGTATTTAAGTTAAAGCTGCCATTGTTTACAAATTTATGCTATACATTGAATCACAATGAAGTACTCGTATAATTATAATGTAATTGAAGCAATTATGTACCTAGTAGTCAGATCAAAATACATTTCGGGTATCTAATATCTAAGGTAGATAAGCTACAATAATTATCACTTTTCCTCTTGCGCATACATGTACTATTAGAATTTTGCGTTGTGTTTAAACATAACATATGTCATAAACTCACGTCTGTTTCAACCACAAATTGAGCTGCAAGAGTTCAATTTGAATAATAATAGAAAAACAGTTCATATGATTGGTAAATCAAATTATAATAATTAATTCGTTAATTGCTAAAATATTAAATTATTGAGATAATTGGATGCATTTATAATTTGTCCCGTGAATTATAATGATTAATAAACCTTCCATGTATGGTAAGGTATGCACCTTAATACGTACATATGATTATATTGAAATTTGTTCAGCCAATCGAGATTGGTTTGGATAGCGGTACCGTCACATAGCGGTTGTACATTCATAATAACTTGACGTCTTAACGATGCTGTTATATGAAAAGTTCCTTCTTGACCGTTATACTGCACCGCTATCAACAAAAACTTTAGCGACACATTTGGCGATGCATTTAAATTATAACTTAGTTTGATTTCATCAAAAGAAATTAAAAATTTAATTATTTCTTGCAACCAACCTCTTCTTTACTTCACTAATCAAGAAGTATAAAATAAAATCGTATACATTTTGCATACATTTGTAATAAACAAGACAAACATTCATGTTTTCGCTCTTTTCATGACATTTGAATTTAGAGAGCATAAATTTAAGCGAGTGCTTCTAATTCGCTTAATTACAAGTAAAGAAAATGAGCACGAATGTGGTCTTAAAGCGATGTTTTATTGTACCTAGCTATTATGTATCCTATATTTTACTACATTAAGGGCTGTTTAATTTGTATTCTATTAATGAAACATACAATAAGAATAAAACGACGGAATAGCTGGTTTCTTCCTTAAATTAATTTGGTATCTACCTACCTCTATTGGTAATACTAAAACCGTCTAGTATGTAAAACTGTAAAAACTTGCAAATGAGTTTCCTAGAAACAATATTAAAATGGAAATCTCAGCTGAAGATAGCTAGGTTTATCACAGAGCAGTGAAATAGAAAAATTATATAACAAAAGAAAATACAGACTCATAGTCAGTAAGACAGTAATGAAGTTTCATTTTTTCAAACACAATGCACCTAAAGGACAAACATAAGTTTACTTTCTATTTTAGTCCTAAGAAAACGTACAGGTTCCCAAAAGAAATGTTATAAAATCCAATTTTAAAAATGGCATTTTCATTTCGCTGTCTCATTTGTGGACTCGTTTCGAGTGTCATATTCCGGGAATTGTATACTGGAATATTATAGAATGCATTCATGTGGGGATGGAATATTTCGTTGTGAAATTAAATGAAACATTAGAAAGGGTGGATACTAATTGAATGTTGGTTCAAGTCTATGATCCATGCATCGCTAAACAAAGTTTTTGTTTTTAACCTGTAGTATTCTCCAATACTAGGTAAAGATCTACTCAGTCCAAGAATACACCTCACGATTTTACTATCATATGAGGGTCCAGTGGGAGTTGGTGGGTTTTATACCAAAGCCTCGTTCGTGGTTCAGCATAAAATCGCGTGCAAGCGAAGTTAAGAGGATCTCATCCCAGATAGTAACGGAAAAGATTATTCTGGATTTCTTGTTGGATATCTGATAGACAGAAGAATTATAGCGGAGTTCAGTAAATAATGCATAGGAAATTGATATAAACACATGAGTAGTGTTATAATATATTTTAAACATATTAGTACATTTAAAAGTTTGAAAGTAGCTACAACTAGAAATCCGAAAGTGTACGTGTTTATCGCGGAAACTATCCGTACTATAGGATTGAACTATTGAACTACCAAATACGCCAATCGGTTTACTATGAATACACGGCAGGTGGGGACCTTTTTTCTCCTCCGTGATTTGTAGCCAGCTATGTGTAATTAGTAGAAGACGTGTAACGAAAACTGAGGTAGTATTGAGTCTTTTACAGTTACCCTGGGGTACTATTATGTTCCATGTATTTTTTTATGCTGCAGTCCAGTTTCTGTTTAGTACTGTTCCTTTTAAAAAAACAAACATTTATGGAGATACCTCATCATATGGCTATCGTAATTAATCCAATGCTTCATGTAAATAGGCCAATTACTACTGTGACCGTGTTTATAAAATTTGAAACTTAAAATGAAATGTTAAATTTTTGTTATATATAGTGTTGAGTAGGACATACAAGAGGCACTTCATTTGTCCCGGACATGACGTCAAAATGTAAGAGTGCCTCGAAATTTTAAATTGTACTACTTCAATTTTCTTGTCGCGGTCGAGCTTGAACGGTCGAGCGAGGCAGGCAGACAAACGACAAGCACGTCACGTGATCACGTCACGGTCGTCGCGTCTGACATTTTGAGCGAGAGAGAAATATATTGTCTTCCATGCGAGGCGAGGCGCCATGACAAAAGCACGTCGTGTCTGACATTTGAGGCGTCAGGAGGCGCGCATATTTCGTACTATAATAACTTCAAATGGTTCAGTCAGTAGGTACGCCTCGCCTCATTTGAAGTGGGACATTGTACTGGCTCAGGACAAAAAAGAGGCTACTCTTACAAACTCTTTTTCAAGTCGTGTCCTACTCAACACTAGTTATACAGTGTGATATGGGCGGTACTTCTATGACTTTAGAGTCCAGTTGGACATCCATCTCTATCAACAAAAAAAATATATTAAGGGGTCGCAGCCCCCTCCCCTCTTAAGGGTAGCCTTTTCAATTTTTTTGGTCTCGTCGTAGACACGTCTGATAAAAACAGCAACAACTCAGGTTTAAATCATCTTAGACACATTAAAAAAACTGTTTTTATTAGATAAAGATACGGACTAAGTATTCAATATCAAAAATATCTAATTTATTGGTACATTTAAATCTAAATTTAATTTCAAATGCATTTTTTCTTTTAAAAAATGTACTTTTTTTCTCCTTTTTAAAGTTAATTTTTAAAAAGTGCCTATTATTGTACACTTTTTTTACACCTATTCATCAGTATTTGAGCTATTTTACACGAGCACACTAAAATTTCAACTCTGTCTTGATAAACCTTAAAGTTATGATCGCTTAAAGTGTACGTCGCTTTATCGAATTATCGCAACCTCCACTTGTGGCTTGAAGAAAATCCCAAAGCTATAAGACCGTCAACATTCCAGCACGAATTCTCGATTAATGTGTGGGCTGCTATGATCGATGATGTTTTGATTGGACCTATCGAACTACCAGAAACACTGAATGGCCCGAGGTTTTTGGAATTTCTGCAGACGCAATTTGCCGAATTATTGAGGGAGCTTCCTTTAAATTATCGCCAAAATATGTGGCTACAAATGGACGGAGCCCCTGCTCACTTTGCTCGTGACGTAAGAGCTTTCCTAGACAGCTCGTATCCGCGATGGATTGGGCGCGGCGGCCGTGTTGCTTCGCCGCCACGCTCACCCGACATGACACCACTAGACTTTTTCCTTTGGGGTCATATGAAGCAAAAAGTTTATTTCAATGAAGTAAACACCCGTGAAGAGTTATTTGAACGAATACAAGACGCAGCTAACGAAATTCGTGCAGATCGCGACATGTTGAGACGATCAACGCAGCAAGTAGCTATAAGAGCTACGGCATGTTTGCAAAACAGAGGTCAACACTTTGAACAGTTGCTATAAAAAAATATTGTATTAAAATCGTGGTTGAAAAGTATTGTGTGTGTGTTAACTAACAGTGTTAAGTGTAAAAATAAATAAAATAAATTTGTAAAAACACTCTTTGTTTATTGTAGTGTTCGACGCAGATGTTGCGCGCTTGCGCAGGGGCTAATAAAAAAAGTCATATCTCTGCGTTTTATTGGCGTAGCGTCAAAATTTTTATGTCCCTATTTAGAGCTACTCAAATACTGTTCAATAGGTGCAAAAAAAAGGTACAATAATAGGCACTTTTTAAAAATTAACTTTAAAAATAAGAAAAAAGTACATTTTTTAAAGAAAAAATGCATTTAAAATTAAATTTACATTTTAATGTACCAATAAATTAGATATTTTTGATATTGAATACTTAGTCCGTATCTTTATCTATTAAAAACAGTTTTTTTAATGTATCTAAGATGATTTAAACCTGAGTTGTTGCTGTTTGTATCAGATGTGTCTACGACGAGACCAAAAAAAATTTAAAAGGCTACCCTTAAGAGGGGAGGGGGCTGCAACCCCTTAATATATTTTTTTTGTTGATAGAGATGGATGTCCAACTGGACTCTAAAGTCTTAGAAGTACCGCCCATATCACACTGTATATTTGTTGACTAGCAGCCCGCGGTTCCGGCTTCGCTCGGATATTCGACTTTTAGAGCTGTAGTTATGAAAATAGAAACTCCTTCCAATTCAAAGTGATAATAAGTTGCCAATTATTATATCTGACAGATGGACAGACCTAGGTTCTTTATTAATTACGGAAAACTAATAAATTACCGGTAGGTAGTTTAAAATTGAGTTTCTTTAAATATTTTTTATTTTTTAAAGAGAGTAAGAGAATTGGACAAAGTAAGAGAGTTGGTTGGTTGGTCGCACTGAAAATTTTATAATTCGACACAACCATCAACGTTGTCTGCCCTCACGTGTCTGCCCGTTCGGGTCGCGCACCTCAACATGAGCCCACCCCCACCACCGCCGTCGCCGCCGCCGCGCGCCGCCACTCGCCGCCACTGTCGTGCTATGCGGACCGACCGACTGACACAACGACGGAACGCAGCCGCCGCCGCCGCCATCTCTGCCCTCGGCATTGTAAATGCATCTTGTGTATTAATATTAACATAAAAGTGTTATGATATGTATATATTCGGAATCCTCATTTCATCAGCTTTAATTTGATATGCATTTTGTTTTATGTTTATTGGTCTATGTCGGTAGGAACATCGAGTAATTGAAAAATAAGATATTTCGTAAATTAAACTTGAACACCACTAAAATCGTTATTGTGGCTAAACCTTAAAGGATAGACATATGCTATCGCAGACTTTTTTGTAGAACTTTTTGAGAAGAATAATTCCCCCATACATTGTTATTCTGTATTTTGAGTTATTTCAGCAGCGCACGCAATGCAAGCCTCCAAAAAGCTCGTTTTTCTTCCGTCCGTCTGATAACTGTTACGATTACTCTAATAATTTCTTAAGTAGGTACACCTAAATTACACACCTATAGAATCCCTGGAATGTCTTCTTTCCATTATTGAAAACCGCATAGCTATTGATATAGTAGTTTTTGAGATCCTAGGTAACAAACACATTTTGGGCGCCCTTCGCAACTTCATTTTATACTATGTATAGATATTCGTATTTGAAATTAAATGTTAAATTTTTGATATGTAATGAATGAGATAACAATTTGATGTGTACTTTCTTGCCTGAAAAGGAATTATACCGATATTGTCCATATATACACGCTGTGTTCCCGAAATGGGGTAGCCACTACTGCAGGATCATAAAGGAGATGGCACAGTCACATAAATGGACACGCCCGAGTTCCTTAGTCGGCTCTTATGGCATTCACGGAAGGTGATGCAGCTGATGTATTCTAGTGAAGTCCCGCATTAGCACAGGATGGTTTTGGGTAATATGAGAAAAATCAAGAAATAAAAAAATAAACACCCAGATCGGAACTGTTTCTGATGGCTTTCGAATATTTTTTTTTATTTTCATGTTTTACGGCTTCATTGACTCGACTTTAACCATGCGCTGGAAAATTACCTGTCTGCCTGCAAGCTGTAAATCAATCCAATAAATAGGTTGGCGTCAAAGACGTCGAGACGATTCAAAACAGGAATAGATTGCATACCGGATGCAGTGCAATGGACCGGAATGATAAAGTTGTTTTAAACTGTTGCAGTAGTGCAGCGATTCAACTATGTGTAACTGGAGTGTGATACGAGCTTTATATAATATTGTAAAAGTTATAGATAGTACGGGCAGGGAAAAATTTTTAGGTGCTTCTAAATTACTTAATTTTCTTTTATCATGAGACTCAATGAGTATATTAAACGAAATATTTTTTCCTGAAACGTTTGAAAAAGCATTTAAAACTAAACTTTATAAAACATTTATCTTTGGAATATTTTATCACACACGTCGTCTTTTTCTGCGTATGAGCATATAATAGTCAAATAGCACAGCGTGAACAAGATGTAGGCCATTGTGCAAGCGAGGTCATTTCATTTTGACTCAAGTTTTTCTTCTTATTTAGTATCAATCTTCTCATAATATCATTAAATCTTGTTATATTCTGATTGCCTTTCCCCGTAGTCGCTGTAGAATTTCTTACTATGGAAAGTTTTAATTTCACATTTGGCTAGAACCAGCAATCAGGAAAACTTTAAAACTGCCATTGAGCTACTGTATGTTCTCTGTTCTTCTTGGGACTATATGCTTTAAATTCGTTGGTGAAATAACATTACTTTATCTAAGCCCAATCTATACCAAACCAACTAAAGATTGTTTAAATACTAAAGTGTTGACCATAAGCTACACAAATTCTAATTATATGTGATGTAGGCTAGTCAATAGTCATGTATTCTGCATACCTAATGTTATTTCATACTTGATTATTCATTAAAATAAAAACGTTTCAGATTTTAACTTTTAGCCTTAACTTTTAACAAACACATGATGCAGTTGAATTGTTTATCTTTCATTTAATCCGAGTAACTAATGAATCAAAAGCTCAAAAATCACATTAGCAGTGCTTGGAAACTGTCCGTCTAGAATACGGTTAGTACAGTCAGCATCAAAAGTGGTCCAGTATTGAGAAACATTAAACGCCCAATGGCAACGTACGAGTATTTAGAGATCAAATTTAGCATTTTTCAAATTTAGTTCCAAAACAATTGAACATTTTATTACCTACATAAAAGTTTTAAACATTATTTAGGCTTAACTTATATTTTATTTTTAAAAATGCTGTCTAGTGTCAAGTTAAACGCTTGTTTCAATTTAGCCTCCATTTTGTAGGTATTCAAAGTTTAGTTTAATAAAATTATTTTTGCAAATGTTTTATCCTCCAATGCATTTTATCTGTTTCACCTAGATAAAATAAGCGGATACTTCTCAGTAATATCAACCTGGAATCGTTAGTAATAAATAAGATTGTCCTTAGTCTGGGTAGCACAATAGAAGATATACCGCTAGGTATCTTTATCATTAGGTATCTTTTTACATGAAAAATTGAGGTAGTCCAGGAACGAAGAGCGTCTAAAGGTTTTAGTAAATCAATGAGTCTCTGAGTAAATTTATTTCCGATCTATTCATGTTTTTCACTTCACCGTTAGGTGTAGTATAGATAGAACTTTTGTATAAGTATTAAAAGGTAAAGCAAGCTATAACTTTTGTAGAAGTATTGAAAAGGGGATTTGTCCGTATTATTTCCTAAGGCAAAGATAAACCGAAACGTTTATCGATATATTCTGTAGATTACTGTATAATTTTCGCGAATAGCCCAAATTTCTAGGGACCTCACTCAGTTATTCGTGCAAAATTCAATCGAATTATTTGAAACCTGTCTTGCAACTCGGCCAAAAAATTACCAGTTTTAGAAACTATACCGACGTGAAATAAAATTTGACGCTGACTGTACAAATCCGAGCGGGCGGAACTTTCTGAAAATTAGATTTATTTGAATTACGGCCGGGACGTGGGAGACATTAGTGGGATTCAGTTTGAGAATCCGTGTCGGGGCTCTAAAATAGTAGGATTATGCAATTCTGCCAAATAAAATATTTTTTTAATTACGTATGAATCATTAATGAATTATCATTAATAATTCATATTCTTTATTCTTTACACTCAAAGAGAAAAGTAAACATAATTGTACAAATACTTACGAGCTTATCTCTACCAGCAACTATTGTAGCTTTTAATTTTTTCTGCAACTAAAATGTCAGAAAATAGAATAAATGCAATAATTATATTTTTAACATTAATTATATTTATCTCGGCGACGATGATTCATAATATGATTCATTTTATGTAACGTTTTAGGAGCCACGATTTAGAGAGAATGTAAACGTAGGCTATAGTTTATCGGCACTTATGCAAATTGATATTGGTCTGACGAGGCTTTTTAAAAGTGGATGATATTTTACCTTTGGTTATAAAATTAGTAGTTTGACGAAGAAGGCGTACTCTGGTATATGAGGTATACCTATTACTGGGATAGTGATAGGATTTAGGGGAGGCTAGAGCCCTGGGGCCTCCACAAAAGTGGAGCACCCACAGAAAAAATTATACTTAGCTGAAGCTAGTGAAGCTTTCTTTTCTTATCGAAGAAGTACATTGATGATTTTGAAAATCACAGCATGTACAAAATACCGCAGGCTATGTAGTACAGAAACATCCATACGTGGTAGGCACGAACTGCAAAATTTTCATCTACGTTACGTAAAGCTCTCTGAATTTTCTAGTAGGTACTGCAGTAGCTTGTTACGCGATACTCGTAGCTGTGTATTTTCCATTTTATTTAAGGACTTTTAAAAGAGGAATTATTAGCATTTAACCTACGAACATGTTTTGAATGGTAACTGAAAACTGGGGCTTTAGACAATGTAACAATATAACGAATGACAGCGACGTTTGCATTAGTTATTGAAGATAGTGGACGCCCGCGTCTTCGCCCGCGTGGTCTGCAGAAAAAACAAAACGTCTAAATTATCTGTGATAAAAATATTTTCCCGGGATAAAAGTAGCCTTTGTGTTAATCCAGGGTGTCAGCTAACTTCATACCTATTAAAATCGCTCCAGCCGTTTTTACGTGAAAGAGTAACAAACTTCGATCCATCTATACTTAAAAACTTTCGCAGTTATAATATTAGTAAGATTTTGCTCTTCTTCTCTCTTCTCTTAGACTTCATTTAGCATATTCGTTAAATGACGCGATGAAGGCTTAACTGCTATTGGTGAAAGTGCACCCATCGATAACTTTGTTGTATCAAACGTTGTGGCTGTGGTGTGTAATCTCCTTTACAATCCTGTAGTTCTGGATACCCCATTTCGGGAACACAATCGACACATCAACAAAAAAATTCAGCTGTTCCATACAATCTTGAATAACTACTGCACTGAAATGTATGGAACGGTTGATTTTTTTTCACTATTTCGGAGTTGGTTTCATAGAGAAAGTTGTTTCTTTTTACCTATTTAGTTTTGTGTTAAAAGCAAATCACTAATTTGGAAAACACCTTATATGAAAACTTTGTGAACTTTGCACAACTCTGGTGGAAAGGCATCCTAAAGTTGTTATTAATACAGATGTTAGTCTATTCTATGACCTAGAATCGGCACTTGTATTGACTTCGTAGAGGATTACGTAACCTGTGTCACTGGAAGGTGGACTTTTGTGTCCAGAATAAATAAAAACATTATTAGATGTCGGTACGTGTATTCATGTATTGTAGCTATATGGAGCAAATGCAACATTAACTGTAATAATTGCATTTTTAGGCAAACTACCGTATTATATTCCTGACGATGACATAAAATTCTATTTGAAAATAACATTGCTTTTTACAGGGTGTAACATAAAGGTATGGTAAGCGAAATGCTATAGAGTTTACTGTAGATAATCTATCCACAAAATTTGAGGTTCAAAATGACATGTTTATTTTTCACGATTGTATGAACTTTTATATAAGTACCATCTGGGAAAATAAACATGTAATTTTGAAATTATTAATAAAGAAATGGAAAAAATTCCTCACCCGGGTGGGAATCGAACCCATGACCTCTGCATTCCGTGCCAGTCATTTTGAGTCTGTATAGTGGGGGGTTATATGTATTCATAACATTTCGCTTAACATCCACTTTTGTTACACCCTCTATATAGAAATATTGTGCAATATCTGTCTACACAGTTATTACTAGATTTAGAATAGATAGATGACAGTGAAGCTGAACTTCGCAAAATTGTTTTTATTTTGCGATGTTTTTCTAAAAAATAATGTAAGCTTACAAAATAACGAACTCCACATTTATGTACACAACCAAAACTCGAAAATAATTAGATGCAAATGCTGTTTGTATTCCCGATTCGCACCACTGGTGCAATCATTAATAATTAGCAGCTTTCAATTATACATATACTTATTCAAAACTACCCGCATATTTCCAAAATGGAATTACTACACAATGTCGTAGATACAATGAGGATTCGTGATTTTGTAGAACCACTACATAGTAGGCATTTGTTTTCACCATATTACCTACTTTTTCACCGTCTCCATAAAATATAGACTTTTGATTACTACCAACATGCGAAAAATGTACCTACATATATTATCCAACAATCAACTGTTTTTCCAAAAATGGGGAAGTCAAAACTGTAAAATCGCGAATCATCGCCTGATAGATTACCCCTGATTTCCTTAGTCGACTGTTACGACATACACGGAAGATGCAGTTTAGTCATTCTAGTGAAATCCCGCATCAGCATAGGAAAAACTATACTTTGAAATATTTCTAGTTAATAGGTACAAGTACAATTTTTCCAAACACGAATATACAATGACCAATTAGCGTCTGAACTAGAAGCGAATATGACTAAACGCAAACAAACTTTGACTAAATATTGTAATCTATGCATTGTTATGTTACATCTCCTTCTATAACCTGCTCTATGAGCGCACAGACAAGGCTGTGCATTTCACAGTTGTTTCACAACATTACTGATTCACGCTGTACTCCCCATTCCCCTACCGCGTTAATTATGACGCGTATCTCGCGCCGCCGAGTGGAACTTTCAAATTGGATTACCAGCTACATCACTAGGCCGGCTAGTGGGGGAGTAAGTAGAGCAGGGAATAGGCCTGGGGCCGCTTGTACACCTGAACGGACCGCCAAAAAACGGATAACCACGGTGGAGTATGGTGCTTTATGAGGGTTTGTACAGGCAGCGGGAAATGGACCGTCGAAATTTGGCGGTCCGTTATCCGTTCACGTCTACAAGCGGCCTGAGTGCTATTCTGTCTAAGAACACTATGTATTTCTCAAACGAAATAATAGAGGTTCGTTATCGACACGTTTGCTCCAATAAGAAGCTTTTATTTTAGCAAGTTCGTCAAGTCACGTGCGTACTCGTATTAGAGATAAGATCGCCATTAGGTATGAATTATCCGCTTCTATGTAATATTGTCTTGCTTCCGCAATGGAAACAATCTTGCTTTATAATTATGTTTATGGTCACCCCGCCCCTTTGCTGACCTGCTGCCTAATAAGGAAACCCCCCCCCTTATTCTTCGAAAAGTACTTAAAATTTCAAAATTATAAACTTAAATTGCTAAGTCATCAACTCGAACTGTCATAAACCCGATTACAGCTACATCACTAGGCCAGTTAGTGAGGAGTAAGTAGGGCAGGGGAGATGTTTGTGTAGAGGGTTAGTTTACCCTGAAAAGGCTATGATGTTCAGTTCAATGGCATTGGTTACCCTTGTGCATAAAAATATATGTAAGTAAAAGTCTTTACGCGAGATTAAAGGTTGCTTGCGTACTAGAGTCCGTTAGCTAGAGATAGCGTTACGGCACCTATAAAGGTTCATGCTTACCCTACAGGTTCTCTAGATGGGTTATTTTTATAGCATTTCGCTTAACACACCCCGTCAGTAACACCCTGTATAAATATGAATTCCCAGCTCGTCTTGTAAAACGTATCGTGAATTATACAAGCTGCCTTAATTTACAATACCTACGTTAAAGTTTTAAAAAGTTTTTTCACCGTGTTTAATATTCATTCAGCAGGCTGGAACTTTACAAGTCTTAGTTTTTTTTTCTTTCAAAAGGAATTTTCAACGCCTAATTATGTAAGTTGCCTACCAATTAGGGATGTATGTCATGCTTATTTGGTGTTTGGTTTGGTTTGATGACGTGACACGTGTGTCTCGTGAAGATCTTTTAGATGACCCTACAAATATGACTTATTCCTAAACGTGAAAGTTTACAAAAAAAAAGTGAAATTATCCAAATGTAAATATCTCTATTAGATTATCTCTATTAGGTACCTATCTGTATCTACAAACAAACAACGTTAGCTAGATATAAATAACCGTGCCTACTAATGCAATTTTAATCTTCTCTTATACTGAACGAAAACTCTACATATAGAAATAAACATCATCAATGGTTCTGGATACAAACAACACATAAATCAACGATCATTATTTATTATTCACCATCCATTAGCAATGGGGAACCCCATTTTGTTTGTGAATCGCATAAACGGATGTGATACCACATTTATTTAAAGGCTATAAAATATTGTCAAATAGTCATTCCCGTACTGATGCGGGGCTTCACTAGAATGTACATCTTCTACCGTGCATGTCTTAAGAGTCGACTAGACTTTTCAGCTAGCAACCTGTTACTGACCGTTACATCTGTCCCCGCTATGCTAAACGTGGCTGTGGAATCTCCTGTATGATCCTACAATTCTGTCATGTCTATGTGTGTCTAAATAGTTATTGGTAACCCAGGGTGCACCGTAAAGATAATCTTCTAGTTTAGAAGTATAGATATAAATTATCTTTTATAGTATATTATCTCGCTTTCACAATGAAAACAATCTTCCTTTAGGAAATTATGGTAAACCCCCCCCCTTCTCTGACCTGCTGCCTAATTAGAAACCTCTCCCTTACATTCTTCTAAAAGCTCTTAACATTCACAAATTATAAACTTAAATTGTTAAGTCATCAACACCAACTCTCATAAACCCAACTAAAAACTTTCAGCTCTGAATTTTATATGAGGCTTTTGCCCGGGTGTAGTTTTACCCACTACGAGTATGATATAGAAGGGAATTATAAAATCCTTGATCCCAGAATCCTATCAAATACTCTATTCTACCTAATCCAAATTGTTTATCTTATCTACTATACATAACTTTTATGACAGTTTGTGGACATCATAGGTCTTTACTAAGATTTTGTACATAAGCTGGCGGGCTGTCTGAATAATGAAGTGATATTTTTATAACATAGCGAGATACACAGAAAAGGGATCGTGAAATAATGTATGTATGTACTAAATGAGGTGCAGAAAAATGGTTTAGAAACATCTTAGATCGAAAAGCTACTCGTAAGTATAAGAAATCTTATAAATATTCAATGTACACGAGTCGAAATTTGCCTTTTGGCAACCTATATAGTAGGAGCGGCGCAGATCCAGAGCAATATAGTTGAAAATTCTCAAACTGCCTAATAGAATTTTCATCCGAACTACACTCTTTGAATGGATATTGAGACTTTCAAGGGATTCTTGGCAATGTTAACAAGTGGAGTTATGGCGATTGTATTTTTTTATTACACTTCTCGGTATCTACTTACTTGATTGGAAGTTTAATAGTATTATTTTACTATAGGTACTTAATGGTATGTAGTTATAACCTTTGATTTTGACGACATTATAAGGTCAAATGGGTGTCTTTGAATAGCAAATTTACCTAATAATATCTACCTACTTATGATAGAATTCCAAGAAATACCAAAATCTAAATTGAAATATTTTCTATCTTTAACACTTTCTGCGCTTTGTGGGACAAAAGGGACGGTTTTGTTAAATATGTACCCGTACTTGGATTAAAGTCTCGTTTAAATTTACGTAAACGACCTTTATTTTAAAGTTAAAAGAGATGGTCGCATATTTCGGGTTTTTTTGTTTTGTATACAATTTACATTAATTATTTTGTTATTACAACACTTAGGTACACCGCAATGCATAGGTTTAAGTTTTTCACAAATGAGAAAAGATTAAATAAAAGTACCTATCGAGGTAGGTACATATTTATTATCCTAGTGTTAGTCAAGTAGGTAGGTTACCTACTTGACTAACACTAATATTGTGAAAATTGGGACATATTAGAGGATCTTAGATATGGTTGATCGTTTCATCTTTAAACATTGTGCTGAGGGATTCAGCTTTGTTTGCCGAGATTTGGCTAGTGTATAGCTATCGGGATGAAAAATAACGTTGCCAATATGTAATTTAGAAAAGAGATGGTAAAATTCGTCATCCGAGTAATTGACCGTGGCTCAGTGGTGAGAGCGCTGACACGCGGAATGCAGAGGTCGTGGGTTCGATTCCCACCCGGGTGAGGAATTTTTTCCATTTCTTTATTAATAATTTTATAATATTAGAGGATGAAAGAATCAAAGTATGTCAATATAAAACCTCCTTATTCTACCATAGTAACTTCAGCCTTCCGTATTTATTGACTCACTTCACTCTACATTCGGATATCCAGCAGAAGCACTCTCACGTATCCTGTTACATCTTCATATCAAACTAGTGGATGCCCGTATTTTCCCGGGATAAAAAGTAGCCTATGTTTTATTCTGATATATAAGCTATATTATTGTGAGGGTTCATCAAAATCCATTGAGTAGTATTTGCGCGAAAGAGCAATAAACATTTTTACATACTTAACTTTCGCGTTTATAATATTAATAGGTTTCGTGGTCTTCTACTGTTTTTATGTAGGTAGTCAGACTGTACCTATACCTACATCAACACAATTAATATTATACATATTATACGAGTAGGGTTATAGACACATGTCTTCGTTGTTTGTTGACTTGCCAATCATTCTATACATGAAGTGACAAAAGACGAACATCTTCGCGTAATGCAAGGTCTTTGTCTTCGCGTAACATAGGATAGACATCTTGTCTATAGGTAAGTATAACACATTTCCATGCTACCTGGGCATTTACTATCTATTCAATACAATTTCCTATAGACAGATATAATTATGTTATGTATTGCTCTATCCTGCATACCTACAGAATTCCTAAAGTGAAGTTCTGTAATAGGCGAAAGCTTTAGTTTCTTGGAAATCGGTGCTGTCATATTAGCGACCGATTCACATATCGCGACCGAAAAGACAGGAAAAGACAGCCTGTCTTATTTCGTTCGAACCGCCGCTAAGACTATCCTGGAAGCCATAATTACCTATCTACCCAACCAACTGTTGACTGTTCAACTCGTAGGTATCATTAATCGTTGACTCGAACTTCAATAACACTCAAACCCATTGTAAAATAACTCTAATACTAAAGAAAACACAGCAGGCCACATACTACCTACTACTCGTATCTCTCACTCCAAAGTGCCCTCATTCATAAGGAAAAAATACCACCAAGCATACGAGCGTAAAACCTAAGTACCTTCTTAGGTATTATTAAAACTAAGTGTAGGGAAGTCGTTTCGACAAATACCATAGGACCCAAAGTCAACCTCACCTGCTGCTATTTAACTGATGGGGCTCTGACGCTAAAAGCTTATAATACTTTTTTAGTTTGTACACTGTTTGTTTTCGGAAATAAATAAAAATAAAATACATTTAGAATGACTCGGTAACATGTCCCATTGGAATTGTTACTGGCAGATATATTTCTGTATTTATGTCCAGAAAGCATGGTAAAAGGCGGTATGCTCACTTCTTACCATGTGGCTAACTGGTGAAAAGTAGGTGTGTAAATTGCACACTTCTGCCCAACCTCTTTGGGAGATAATGGGCGTGACTATAATGTATGTATATATCAAAACTCCAAAAACAAGGTAACTTCGAAAATAGAATTAACGTAACCTAAACTACTTCCGAGTTCTATTTTGTACGGAACCTGCGCGCTATTCGTTACTCGAAGCTAATCTATCTTCATGTAAACTTCCATCGACATTAATCCTGCCTCTCTAGCTACATCCGAAATGCATTTTCCAATATCTGATATAAATCCTATCAGGTATTTTCCTATGTAGGTAGAGGAAAATGCTTGTGAAAATGTTCGACTATACTGACTAAACAAGTCTAATCTTTTAATCCTGTAGTCTGTCTGGACATAGTAGGTGCTTATCTTTAACATAATCAGCCTAGTGCTGTTCACTGCTGGACGTAGGCCTCCCCCAGGGCACGCCACAAGGCTTGATCTCCCGTTTTCGCCATTCAGTAACTACTTACCATCTGCCTTGTTCAAGTCATCGGTCCACCAGCAGTCTAACGCTACTCTTGCCGAGGAATAATAGATACCTATGAGGAATGATATTATTTTTGAGAAGTTAGGTTGGTACCCAATAAATTTGATGACAACATTAGAAAGCTCGCCCACGTCAGACAGTCGGGGAGCGATTTTTTGTAGGAGAAAAATATAACGTACGAGTAGGTAGGTACTGATTGCAATAGCTCAACGCACACATCCTACCATGGAGAAGGTATAAAAGAGGTGGAACTATGAACTGAGTCGTGTGGCAATCGTGAGGCCATGACGTCATGATAGGGGCGGAGCTTCAGGGCCAATGTGTATAACGCAGAAGCTGTAACCACACGCTTATGCAAGTAGTTTGGCTAGTCACTACAAGGTGGTTTCTATGTAAATGGGCATGGCTACAGTGTTAGGATGCTCCCCTCGTCCCATACTTCACCCCCGCTCAGCGGCACACAATTTTTGTATGAAAATATACTTAGCCGCTGCTCCTCTTTTATTTCTTCTCCATGCATGCTACTAATCCTACAAAAAGTAGGTCAGAAAATCACAAAATCTAAGAACAAAAGAATCGAAGGAAAAATCGGTCCTACTATCTCGGTCCTACGTCCGAAAAGTCAGACGTGGGCGAGCACCCTTATAGGTGTCACAGCATACAAAAGCTGTTAGTTCTGTAATCAGGCATAGGCCCCCTTATTACCTAACTAGAATACGCAAAGCGATCGCGAAAGTACAAAAATCGCTGATTGCTTGTCAAATTCGTGTTACGTAAAATCAATTTCAAAGGAACTTTGACATTTCAAGGCGAACATTATACAATTTTCGCTATCGCTTTGCTTCGGCTTGCTATTGCAAATTAGGTAATCAGGGGGAGGAGCTTTATGAAACCACAGAACACTACTCGTATATGAAACAGTCTCTATGTAAAAAACTAAAACTTTAAAACCTGGGTTACCTACATTTGAAATCTGTTTACCGGTTTAAAATAAGCAATTCTCGGCTCCTTTAATTCCTTTACCTCCCCAGAATAAGCAAACATACGGCTGTATACACTCGGCTTTGGTACCTACAGAGTATGTAAATAATTAATGATGCACACATGTAGGAGGTATACGAGTACGAGTATCTCATTAGAATACGCCGCCGCCCTGGTTACGCCACCAGTCGCATCAGTGATATCACTAAGGATATTATGATACATAGTACTTACCTAAATATAGGCAGTAGGCTCATCCCTTACCAGGTGAAAGTGAGTGTGTAAATTGCACACTTCTGCCCAACCTATTTGGGGTTAATGGGCGTGACTAAATTATGTATCTACCTACATATACACAAGGCTGTGTTCCCGGAACGGGGTAGCCAGTACTGCAAGATCATAAAGGAGATGCCACAGTCATACATAGCGTGGACAGATGTAAATGATCAATCCTAACTAGTTTTTGCCAGCTTATCGCCTGAGAGAATGCCCGAGTTTCTTAGTCAACTCTTACGGCATTCACGGAAGGAGATGTAGCTATGTACCTAAGTACCTATGGGATGTTTGTTGCCCTTTCACGCAAAACTAAATGGATTTTGATAAAACTTCACAATAACATAGCTTACATATCAGAATTACGCAGGCTACTTTTTATTCCGGGAACACTTTTATCCCGGCTAATTTCGACATTTTATTTTTTCTGCACTCAACGCGGACGGAGTCGCTATAAAGTTGCTAATAGGCTATAAAGTTCACCTATTGGTAACGCCAACGCTAGTGTTCTAATGAGCAGCGCCCATAAGCACAGCATGAGTGTAGAGATGTTGAAAATTTGAAACACACGATCCGCGAGCTACAGGCGTTTTCAACGGTTATGAGCTATGTATGTGTCGTGGGGGGTGTATTTACTCGTTTTATTGTGGTTGTTACACCGCTATATTATTGAGCGTATGTCCAGGTGTTGTAGGTATCTGAGATACTAGCAACGGTATGTTAATACATAAATAAATAAAATTGTAACAACATCCATGACTCATGCATCAATAACAAACATCGATCATCAATCGATATTCATCAAATTCAATGTTTGCCAGTACCTAGGCATCATCCAGGCAGGACCTATGCCGCGGCAGGCGGGTTCCTACCATCTACACCAATCTCTCGTCAATGTAACATGAACTTAATGTCATACAAATATTTTTAATTAGTTATTATATAATATCAAATACAAATAGAGGGTATACTAATTAAAAGCACATGAACTTGTAAAAACAATCTATTGCATTCAATAAAAACGTACGTAACCACATTACAAAATCAAAACATCAATGGAAAATACATAAGTTAATAACAATAACACGACTGTATATTCACTATGAGATCTCATAGTAACATTTATGAATACAGGTGGAAAGTTTTGGTTTGCTAAGATAGCGGTCGTGCGGTCATAAACCGGTCGGCCTTGTAAGAACATTTCATATCTCGGCACCGTAAAGAGGGCGTATATGACGGCACCGTTATCCCATCTAGAAAAAAGGGCTTCCAAATTGCCTAGCCTGGCCTTAATTTGAATAAGTCCATAATTATTTCGGCGGCAATTGGTATTTTACCTTTATTTACATGTAAGTACATAATGATATACTTACTTACCTAAGTTAGGTACTAAGTAAAAAGGAAGATTCAACAACATTCAGTCAGTCAACAATATTGATTACAGTTTACAAAATAGTCAATTATTTCAAAATCACAGACAATTTAATATCACGGCTCAACGAAAACTGGATATTTCGTCGTATCGCACAACTCAACATTATTAATACACTCTATTAACCAGCATTTGCTGACATGCCTCACATCGGGCGGTAATTTTGTCTTCAATTTCTGCATATCTTTAAACTTTATCACATCTTTGTTATGTACTACGTAATCTACATCCATGGACCTAATTGACTTCACGACTGTACCACCATAAGCTATCCAATGTCGTTCAAAACAATCTCTTTCATCTTCTGGTATGCTAATAAAGTCTGGATAAAAACCTAATCGTTTATTTAAAAATGTATCTGGCAATGGATTTTCCGGAAACAATTCCAATTTTAAATCTTCCGATTCTCCATGGTCAGTACTAGAATTTGATTCTTCTTTTTTGATAGATTCATGTTTAACCTTTTTCAATGATCTATCTTTATCTTTCCTCTTTGGAGTAACAGGTGATTGATCTTTACTACTTGTACTTGGACTAGAATTATTTGATTCATCCTCTTCCTTCTTTGGAGTTCTAGGGGACTTCACTCTAGCTATAAAAGCTTCTATAGTATTAACTTTCTTTGGACTAGTTTTAACTTTCTTACTAGGTGGCTCATCTTTAGAGACAGTATCAGCAAGTTTGTTTAGTAATGTTACATCGGTTTTTTCCTTAGACGTCGTGTACAGATGTTTAAGTTCGTCTAAGTTGGTTGCTGTCTCCCAATCCTTGTCGTCTCTGATTCGGGTGACTCTAGGGAACCTAACTGATATTCCATCGGCTGTATGCAGGTTGGCACGCGTCAGCTCGGTTCCTAGAAAAATAAAATGATATATTGAACAAATAAGAACATATAAGTTACCACAGATTATTTTAATGTAGAAAAAACCCAACTCTTTCAAAATTTTGATGTAAGTACCACCAAGTCACTTTCACGACTAAGACGAATCATATTGAACAAGTAAGAACATATGTGTTACCACAGATTATTTTAATGAAGAAAAAACCCGACTCCTTCAAAATTTTGATGTAAGTACCACCAAGTCACTTTCACGACTAAGACAAATCTCATACCTCTCCAGCATAAATGCAAAAAACCGTTTAGGCTCGTTCTAAATTCCCAGTACGTCGTACGCGCTCACAATGATAACCCCTCGAAAACTAACCTGTGATCTCCCACACAGGTTGGTTCTTCGGATCGAAAGCTACAAAATCTGGCACCATTCCCTTCTTACAATCCAACCATGACGGCACTTGGTTGTAGTCTTGCGAGATCTTCTTCATGAGCGGTGCTAGCTCCTTCTGCAGTCGCTCTAAGGTAGCATCGTCGTGGCCTGTATGCACTTTGGTAACTGTTGCCCAGCGGTTACGACGTTTGTCCAGGCAACCCATTAGGAATACTGACATCATACCCCCTTTTTTCCCCGTACCTGAAATTTAAAAAGGAATCGTAATTGGTACTGCTTCAGTCTAATAACAACTCTTGTGTGCAAATGAGTGGTCACAGGTTTGATGTAAATAATTCTATGTAAATTTTTTTGAAGTCATTAATTATAGCTTTCATCAGATATGGGTGCAAGATGTCTCTCTCTCTCACTGCATTAGATAACTACTTAGTAAATGTTGCAAGGTAACGAAAAGCTTCAAGACTCCATCTTTCTTTTCATACATACATATAATCACGCCTTTATCCCTTACGGGGTAGGCAGAGCACCAAGGGCCGATAGAACTACTTCTGACTAATTTTGAGGGTATAGTTGAGATGTACAAGTTCGGATAGTAGTGACAGGTGGTCAGCCCATCGCCTACAAAACACCAAGACCCTCTTGTCCCTCTACTGTCTTGTACAGTATGCCCGGGAAGAGAAGCAGCTGTAGTATTATAGCAGAGCAGCATGGAAGAAACTATCTTTTCAACCTATGTTTTAATAATGATCAATAAGCTAAATTTATATAGTCAGGCAATTGCATTAATTTAAAAATATACATACCAAACCAAGCTCCCAGTACCACTAAGTCTGCTGTGTCGGCCATTGCTCCATCAAACAAGTAATCTTTCTTCACCTTCAGCCAGTGTCTCTTGCCGGGCTCATATGTAGACTCCAAGTCTTTTAACACTAACCCTTCTAAACCAAGTTGAAGCACCTGAAAGTAGATATTACAATATTTTTTTATAAGTAGGTTCATTATCCTTGATCTTATTTGCAATGGGTTTGCATGAAATATTTATATACATACCTACCTGTAAATGTAAACACATTCATGTTGTTATTTCGGTAATTTGCTGATTGTCTAGTTTAGATAATAAATATATTACAGACAAAGTGGTCCCAAATCCTAGTATGGAAACTAACATACACTGAAATACAACATTCATTTTGTTCCCCATAATCCCCTACACTAATTTAATTCATACATTTGTATATTTACCTCTGCTATCATTTTAGCCAAGTCAGCTGGCTTCCTGATCAACTCCTGTTCAGAGAACATCACATGGTTAGTCACTTCAACCATGTGCTCATGAAGAATCTGTCTTCTTTTCCTTATAGGCTCATCTAACAACACCTTCCCATTATAGTACAAGCAGTCAAACACATACAGACAAACTTGGGCACCTTTAAATTCAGTTTTCTTGTGAATACCTAATGTACCAAATGGTAGTGGCTTCCCGGTATTCATATCAACCATTAACACTTCTGCATCTAAAATTAGGTCAACTCCTTTTGGAAATGCTTGAGGTAAATAATCTTTGAAGTGACTCACTTTATGAGCCATAACCGGTTTCAAGGCTCGGGAGAAGTATTTAAACTCATTACCCTTTTTATGTACTTGGACTCTTTCACCATCATATTTTATTTCAGAGAACATTCCGTTTGGACACTTCTTCATTGCCATTTCAACAGATTTGCAGGCTTCAGCCAACATTGGTAAAACAGGGGTCATGAGAGCTAGTTTGGCCTGAACAGTATTTTGAGCTGCATCCTTGTCTTTAACCCCATCAGTCTGTGACAATACTCTGTCTAGAACCATTTGCAAATCCCTGGAAGTTTGAAATGCTGAATATGCATCTGGGTGGACACCTTCCAAAATGTGCTTAGGTCCTGCATTTATCCTCAAGTCACCTTTAATTAATCTAATTATCATTTTCAAGTCATCTGCAGTGCATTTTTTTATTATCTTTTTGAATTGGTATGTCTGTTCCTCTTCCTTAGTAAGTTTTGATAGTTCCTCCAGAAAGTTTTCTACATCATGTATTGTCAAAATACTGTCTTTTATAGGCTGGTATTTTTTTGACTTTAAATAAAAATTTTGTACTGTCTCAGCTATATCTCCCTGTTCTAAATGAGTAAGCATATCATCTTGGTCACAGTGTAATATACGGGAAAATAGTTTAACAAGCTGCTTACTTTTTACATTATAAATTCTTTTAGTAACTTGTGGTAAAAGGAGTTTACACCATAATCCCAAATCTCCATCAAATGTACCTTTCGTACCATGCCTGAAGAATTCATTCACAACACTTGTTTTAGCTGTGTAAGCATCAACTTTTGATATTTTTTTACAAAGCAAACAAAACTTTGAAAACTTGTTATCCTCGGTGATTACATGTTTTAGTTTCTCACTGTCACCCTTAGGGTTATCAGAGACAGTGGTAGAAGACCTGTTAGATTCGTTTTTGATAACTTTTGCTGTATACTTTCCACCATTTTTATTCTCGTACAGTTTTTCCATTTCATTAACTTTATTCAATATAAACTCTTGATCTTCTTTAGTCAATGTATCCCAATTTCCTATATCGTCTATAGAATCTATTCGTTTAGTAGTAGGTCTTTGTTTTAAGAGGATATTCATCAAGCAATCAATATGGTACCATGATTTCATTTGTTGATTTTCGCCGTATGGACTGGGTACAACCTTTGCTACACGCAGTTCTCCACTCACACAGTTGCTTTTACATCCTTTACATGAAGCTCGGCCCCCTTTAGCTCGATCAACGAAGAAAGGTGAGCAATCCGACATGATTTCAAATTAGAGGTTATAATTACATTAACTGTCTATAATTGTAGATTAACTACCTATTTGCTTAATTTATATTACCAATGTAATATAAAATCGACGACATAAACATAATTTCTATGTAAATAACCAAAAAACCATATAAAACGATAGAAATCAACATTTTTTTTTTAGTTTATCCCGAAGGAAAGGCAAGGGGAACTAAGCACATACAGCCATTGTCTGTAGTAAATGATTTCTGAATTTATGATTGGAAACGTCGGGAAAATCCTCAAGAACAAGTGTAAAGTTAGTCAAAATGAAAAATCATTGCAGAAACAACTTACATGGGCTCATGAAGAGATCGTGTTCCGGCTAAAGTTTTACTCAGCTTACTGCGTATAAAACCATGCACACGCACTAGATTCACATCACAAGTAATCAAAATATAACTTATCTACCAGAAAACATCATTTTACGGACACATGCAAGCCATTTACAAATAATTTTAGATTTTCACAAAAAAATTACACCTGCACCCTTCCAGCTTTTCCTGTCGAATCCAAAATTCCAAAACAAACTCAAGTGGAAATTTAGCAAAACAAACTAACGTGAAACGTCACATCACAGAAAAAATCAATCTGTCTTGTCACAAATAAACACTCTAATTCGTGTCGCATCGTGCTAATAATCTTGATCTTTTTCTGAAATATTGCATATCAAGTATTTTCGATATAAGTTCTTTTAAGATAGTATGTAAAGTTTCTTAATATTTATTATATCTACGATATTTATCTACGAGATTTATCTACGATAAAAAAACGAAACAATGAAAACAACGATCAATATCCCGAAATAGACGCATGCGTAGAATGAAATGCTTAACTTTTTAATCTATCCCACATCAGAAGCAAATGAATCAGCCTATTTATTGTTGAGATTAAAATAACTGCTGCATTTAATATCGAGACATTTTATTTAGACCATTTTTCTCACAATCAAATATAACAAACAAGTTGCCGTAGTAACCATAGTGATGTACTACGTAAGTAGTGATGTGCGCTCAACACTCCTCCTCAAATTAAATTATATATTTACTTATTTAATTTGCTATCAAAGCGCACTTGACTCACTTGAACATGAACAATAAATAAAACTTTAAACATTAGCACTAACTACATAGCCCAGCAAAAATAAACTTCGAACTTAAAACAAAAATTGACAGCTTTGCTTTAAGCTTTTTGAATAATTATATAAACAACATAAATGGTATTAACTCGCTTCAATAAATTGTCTTATTTCCTCTCCTCCTAAATGATAACATGTTTATTAAAATAGTAACATTTATCATTTGTCATACATAACTTAATAAATTATCTAACACATAAACTTATTTATAAACCCATAAAACTTTTCTTTACCTAAACTTTTAGTCATCACATCAGCTAAATTTTCTTCAGACGTAATATACTCTATACTTATAATATTATTAGCAACTAAATCTTTTATGAAATGAACTCTTATATCTATATGCTTTGTGCGTTTCGAGTTTTCATATTTTTGGCCATGGATATAGCTCCTAGATTATCTACATATAATACAGCATTGTCATTGTAACCTAAATGTTTACTGATACCCTTTAAATTTACTAGTTCTTGTGCCACAGTTGCAGCTGCTATATACTCTGATTCTGCAGATGACAATGCAACACATTGCTGCTTCTTAGAAAACCATGCTATATTTCTCCCTGTAAAATTATTCCGCCGCTAACACTCTTTCTATCGATTTTATCTCCTGCCCAATCTGCATCAGAAAATCCATATAATTTTGAATTACTCGTCTTCGTAAATATTAATCCTTTATCTTTTGTCTCTTTTAAATAACGTATAACTCTTTTCCCTGCTTTCCATAACTCTTCGTTCGGTTTATCTAAAAATCTACTTAAATATGATACTACAAATGTTAAATCTGGCCTCGTTGTTACTGTTAAATACATAAGACTTCCTATTAGTTCTCTATATGGTACATCTAGTTTATCTTTATCCTCTTCATTTGTAACAATATTGTAATTTCTTTCCATAGGTGTTTTCATTCCTTTACAATCACTCATTTTAAACTTGTCTAATATCTTTTCTACCATTTTAGATTGTTTCACTATTATCGTATTTTCAGTTCTCTTTATCTCCATTCCTAAAAATTTCTTCATATATCCTAATTCTTTTGCATTAAACTTGTTTTTCAGTTCTGTTCTTATATTATCATAATTTCCAATTAATAATATATCATCAACATAAATTAACATCCAACAATCAGTTTTATAATACAAGCAATAGTCATAATCTGAACGTTTAAATCCAATATCTTTCGCAAATTCATCTATTGTTTCATTCCAACATTTTGGAGATTCAACTAATCCATACAGTGCTCTTTTAAGTTTTAAAACCATATTTTCATTCTTCATTTCCAGTCCTTTTGGTACTTTAATATACACGTTCGATTTTAGCTTGCCATTTAAAAATGCAGTTGGTATATCTAATTGTAAAATTTCTAAATCTTCTTTTACTGCTTTGGATAAAATCATCCTGATTGTAGATTGCCTCGCAACAGGTGCGTATATATTATCAAAAATATCTTCCTTTTTCTGTTGGAATCCTCTTACTACTAATCTTGCCTTTTTGGTGCCATCTTCTTTTTCTTTAAATATCCACTTTGTTTCGATTGGTTTAGTGTCTTTCGGTATATTTGCTTCTTCCCAAGTTTCTAACTGTTTTAGTGCATTTAATTCTTTATTTATTGCTTCCTCCCATTCTGGTATTTTTATCGCTTCCTCAAACGTTTTTGGCGCTTCACCGCATAAACATATCACCATATTCGTTTCGTAGTCCTCTAACGATTTTGGAGGTCTCACTATTCTTCCCGATCTAGTCGTTATTGTTTCTTCTTTACTTGTGCTCTCTACTTCTTCTTCTCTTAATTCTCGTGCCTCCTCCTCTATTAAATATTTTATATTCTCATTTACTCTATTTTCACTGTATTGTATATTACTTTCATCAAATATTACATCTCTGGAAACAATTATTTTATCTTCCTCTGGATCCCATAATCTGTATCCTACAGAATTATATCCGACCATTCTCATTTCTTTAGCTCTATTTTCTAATTTACTTGGTTTTGGTATTGTTGTGACCCATGCTTTAGAACCAAATATTCTTAATCGTTCCAAGTCTCTATGTCCGTAAAACAATTCACTCGGTGTCTGGAATTGTATAGCCCATGATGGACATCTATTTAACTGGTAGCAGAGCGTGTGCGTGTAAAATAAATTACTACATTGGGTTGCGATCCACGAATTAAGGTAACCACGCTCTGCTACCATGTTGAGATTAAAATAACTGCTGCATTTAATATCGAGACATTTTATTTAGACCATTTTTCTCACAATCAAATATAACAAACAAGTTGCCGTAGTAACCATAGTGATGTACTACGTAAGTAGTGATGTGCGCTCAACATTTATACCGTCAAAATATTACTTCTTCTTACAGTTTGACCATAAAATGACCCCATTATTAGTGGTGTATGGTGTATGTGATTATTGATTATTGACATTGATACTTTATCGATATCGGACATCGATGTTGTGTTTTATTGTATATTAGAAGAAAAGAAGATTGAAGGTTAAAAAATATATCAGCCTAAGGCCTGTGTTCATCAACATTCGATTAATGTAATCGCTCGGTTAGAATTTTTTAAACGTGTTTTATGACAACTAATGTATAAGATTATTACTATTAAACACATGTAAAATTATTAACAAATAATAAATATTTATTAACAACATTAAATCGTCAATAAGCATCCTTTCAAAACCGTTAATCGGATATTTTGCTTAATTAAACGTTGATGAACATGGGCCTAACTAAGCCTTATATTTTTCTTGAATTCTTGAACAAGATCATCTTTGCCGCTTTTCAGTCCTTTTCAGGTCTCATCAGTAAGAGTTATTTTACCAATGGTATAAAGAAAGATCAAACAAAATCTGCCTTAATTTTAGCTATACCGTCATAGGTACAGATTGAACGCAAATAAGAAATTATTACTAGCCTAACCATAGCTCGTTTCCTTCTTTCAGCATCTTCTTGTCACCAGGAGTTCAGCAGCGATGGCACAAAGCATGGGACCCTCACATCGCCACACTACCCATCTCCGTATCCACCGAACACACACTGCCATTACGAGTTCTTCGGCAGGGGAAAAGAAAGAATTAGATTAGTATTTCAAGATTTCTACTTGTATAAATCTACAGATGGATCAATAGAGTGAGTTTTATTATGTTTTTTCTACTATAATTACCTATCATTATTTAACTGTTGATAAGTCCGTCCAAAAAGTCTACATTTAGTGATGTGTGTACCTCAATCGATAATAGTAATTATATATAATAAATAAATAGTTGCCAATGATTCCTGCCACTCCTGACAAAATGTATAATTGCGTAGAATACAGAATATGTAGGTATGTATGTATAATAATAAACTCTTCGGCGGTATTAGGTACTTACCTACAGTGAGTTAGTGGCTAAGTAATGTTACGCTAATGTTAGTTTAAAATTCTTACACATAGATGACGTATTATTTTTGTTACAGCGCATAGGTAAGATAGCCATAGGGCTATGACTTTATCTGACCTGATAAATATAAATCTCGAAAAATATTCCTTTCTTTATTACAGGTGTACAAACACTGATTCACTCCAAGCGTTTGTCAATGTCGACGGGCGTCTAGAAAAAGTTGCGACATACTGTGGGACTGAGTTCCCTAAACCAATTATGTCGAATGGAGCGAAACTAATGCTGGAATTCCGGGGAACGCTGTCATCTAGACATTCAAGAGGATTCAAAATATCATATTCATTTGTAGAAAGTAAGTGGAGTACCTATTAGAGCCTAAATTGTTTGTTATGACCTGCCTGAAGAGGGGTTCCTGAAGGCAAATTCAAGATACTACTATGTTTTCATAATCTAATTATTAGCATATACTTTATGAATTTATTTAGAGATTTATCTAAAATAATAATGAGTACTGTAATAAAAATAACAAAAAAACATAATTTTAAAAAATCCAAAAACCCGACTGTTTAAAAAACTGAAAAGAAAAAAAACAAGCACTTAGATGTCTGGTGGTCTAGAATTCTATAATATTATTATGGAATGAATACTATTGAAAAACATAAAATATTTTCTAATGATCGTAATATGACAAGTGAACAGCCAGGATCCATAGAAATATTAGCTTGTAGCTGTTAAAGCTGCTTCGGATAATGGACCCGATTCCCGACTGTTCAGTTAACGTCTTACAAACTCAACAGTTAAAGTGACACCATTTAGTTTCTATGTATACGATCATTAGAAAATACTTTTATTATGTTCTTCAAGGTACGTATTCATGTGGTGCATAATAATATTATAGAATTCTAGACCACCAGACATCTAAAGTGCTTGTTTTTTTCTTTTCTAATAGGTACGCTTTTTAAACATTTTTCGTCTTGCTGCTGTAAAAACGGGTTTTTGGATTTTTTAAATTATGATTTTTAATTTATTTTAGTTTGTACTTAAATTTTTTCATTTTCACAAAATGGCGTCCAGTATGAGTACCTAGCTACTAATAGGTACGCTTCTAAGAAACATGTTCAACATGCTCGGCAGCAGAAAATTTTATCGTCTTGACTGCTGTCTAACGAAATCTTTTATAGTTGGTACGCACAATATGAGTGTTGTTGGACGCAACTTTCAATCGATACTTAAGATTCCTAAACGGTTAGTCTAATCGAAAAATGTTGAGAGAAACCTAAAAATGATTTTTAATTATCTATTCAACAATATAGTTTGTCGACTTTAATTTTTTTCATCTTTCACACCTTTCATGCCACACGATGCAGCGTACAGATTTCATCTGCTCACGTCACACCTCGTCACAGGAATTGATATGTGTACCAAATTTCAACTTAATCGTCTAATAGATTCGGAGATAATTGACTAATCCTATAAGGGTTCCATTCAGACGTACGGAACCCTAAAAATTGAAGGTCTAGACTGCCTGATGCAGAACCCTTAGCAGCCCAGCTAAACTTTGAGAGATATGAAAATACCGTCTTAGGAAAAGTTGCTCAGCATGATAAGTTGTTGACGCGGACGAAGTCGCGGGCAACAGCTATGAATCATAAAAATCGGTCGAGGCGTTTGGTCTGTGTAGTGCTTCAAAGGAACATACATACATACATAGGCTGTTAAACACAATACCACTCCTTTGCGTTGCGCAGTCGGGTAAATAGGATGACACTTATCTTTATAAATAAACGTATAAATGATGACAAAGTATAGCACACGTTCTTTACACGGCTGTGTTCCCTAAAATGGGGTAGCTTAGAATTGCAGGATCGCAAATTCACGAATAAGATCCTACATCACGTTTATTTAACCAGTTTAGTCCTAGAATATAAGGTACCAATCTAGTAGGTACAGTATAAAATAAGAATATAAGGTACCTGTCTATACAATATTTGAATTGTAGCGGCAAACATGTAATATCTAAACAATCAAAAGGTGTCCCAAGTTGTTAAAGTTCACAGCCGTGATCACACTTCTCTCATTTACAGATTTCGGAATCACCTCAGGGAGACAACTAAAGGAGTTCCCATGCGCATTCGTCTATAATAGCACTGAATCACGCAATGGCACCTTCGCATCTCCAAACTCGCCAGGGCCATATCCTCGAGATACTGAATGTACATATTTTTTCCATGGTGGCGAGACTGAGAAAGTGCATCTTCACTTTACAAATTTTGACGTGGAAGGAGTTTTACCGTAAGTATTTAGCTATGGTAGTTAATCCTTATACCTGGTAGTTAATCCTTATACCTGCCTAATACCTAATAGGTACTTATTATTTATATACTGGGTAGGTATAACTTAATCTGACGTTTATTTATTACCAACCACAAGAATGATTGTTTCAAATATCAAATTTTCAGGTGTGAAGCTGTATCGGCGAGTGATTACGTCGAATTTTCAAACTATATGACTGAAGACAATAGATATGGTAGATATTGTGGCCAAATGAAAGAATTCCATGTGGAGTCTGAGAGAAATTTCTTCAAAGTAACTTTTAGATCCAATGATCGCTTGGATGGCACTGGATTTAAAGCGATTTACCAGTTCCTAGAAATAACTGATGAATATCATGCACCAATCCATGATAAAGCAAGTCATAGGCCAAGTAAGTTGAATACATAGTTCTCGTTTTTTAAAGTTGTTCCTTTCTAGATAATACTGTTGTTTTGAACAATCCACGAGAAACTGTAATCTTAGTACAGTAAGGCGTTTTTTACTACATCTGTCTATAGCTTCTTCTATTTATTTTTCAGGTCATTCACAAAAAGTCATGGTGGTTTTCGCCATTAAGCTGACTTTGGCATACCACTATCTACTATATCATTAAAGGAAGTGATATTAGAATAAATTTTAGACTATAATAATATAATCCTGTATATTTTGTATAATAGATTGTGCCATACACTTGTAATTATTTCAATTAACTTAGAAGTGCAATGTTTTCTATAAAATGTATCATACATTTTTCCTTCCAACTATAAAGCAATACCATGATAATGGAACACAATGGCAATCTCCTCACAAAGGCACTTAAAAATAAATGATAATTTTAAATAACATTTTATTTTAATAAATTTAATTGAACCTTGGAAATATATTAGTCAAAAATACTTACTTGTACTTGTTTACATACTGAAATCGCTACCGAAAGCTTAGAATACTTAATTCTTAGTATACACTATTGAAAATTCACCTCGATAATCGATATACTTTCCTGGCACACGTGGCACATCACTATGAGCATATTGCAGGAGTGATGGGGCAAAATGGCAACCCGAGCAGAGGAGGTCGCGTCACTGCGTGGAACACCGATCAGGTAACTCGTGGGTAACTCCTTGCATAACGCAATTTGCGTTAGACATTTTACATTTCTATTAGGGTAAAGGAACCCTGGGCCCTGGAGCAAAGGAGGATCCACTGCCGCAGTGGCGGCGCTAGACCATGTTGACGTCGGCGAAATTAGGTTCGCGAGGGCTACTCGTGTAAGAAAATAAATAAAAATTAATAACTAAGTTTTAATTTAATTATAAAATTTTTGCGAGGCGCCACCACTGCTCTCATGCTCTGTTCTCTTTAATAAGGGCAAGCCAAGAGTGGAGGGCCTAATAATTATGGTAAATTGACTGTCTTCTGAACAATATATGTCCGTGGAGGTGACGCTAATAATCAACAGTATTGTTGCCTCCTCGCCAGAATTATCAATCATTAAGATTTTGCAAAAAAAAAAACAGTTGTCAGGTTGTTCGTTATTTTCAACCGACTTCAAAAAGAGAGGTTATCAATTCGTCTGTATGTTTTTTTTTTTTTTTATTTTTATTTTTTATGTGTGTTACCTCAGAACTCCGTCGTTTATGAACCGATTTCAATTTTTTTTTTATAGTTGGTCATGGTATACTTCCAGGTTGGTCCCATATTCACCACATCAGGATCTGATGATGGGATCTTGAAGAAATCGAGGGCAATCCTCAAATATTGTAGGCACATGTAGTCTGTTTTTATACTTTTACTGAGCGTTTTGATCACCTACATATAAAACATAATATCTGATGATGGAATCTCTAAGGAATCTAGGGATATCCTCAGATATAAAGGGCACGAGTAGTCCGTTTTTAGATATTTATAGTGAATTTTGGTCAGCTACACATAATATAAAGGAAACGAGGGTCTGATGATGGAGCTGCCGAAAAACAGATAGTGGAACTTTTTAGTAACAAAATCCCAGGGGGGGGCCTACGTCCAGTAGTGGACTGCAATAGGCTTATGAAGATGAAGATAATTGTATTAAGTCGTGAAATTGTATGTTGCGTTAAGCCGTGTCCGAAGTAAGATGGTTATAGAGGAAGAGGTAGACATAAGAATAACGAGATGACGGATAATAGGGATAAATGAAAGAAGAGTACCTACATATTGCACCGACCTCAAATTATTGGGAACAGGGCAGGAAGAAGGAGTGTAATTATATGTTGCTTAAATAAGAGTGTACATGGCTGTTGTGCTGCCAAATATCTTATATTCCTCCGAGGCGTGGTGCATGTACCGTCGCCACATACGCACTCTGGATCTATTCCACCTCAAGTGCCTCCGATCCAGCATAAACGCCAACTTAGTAATATCTAGGAGTAGAAGTGGTCGCCGAAATCGGTCGGAAGTCATCATTATCATCATCATCATCATCATCATATTGTCAGACGTAAAGTTTCGAAGCCTAGTCCTTTTTCTCTTTTGTCATGTGGCCTATTTAATCATTTGCTGGCATATAAATCTGACAATATTATGCCTCCTAAATTTCGTACACGGCTTAACGCAATATACAGGATGTTTTTTTGTGGCCACCTTTAACGAAGGGTACGTACTCTATACATGAAATAAAGTAAGTTTATGCCAAAAAAAATGCTGGGAAAAAAAAAAAAAATTAATTTTTTTTTTTAAATTCCTTGATCGTGCGAAATTTATAGTGTCTAGTGTTTATGTTAGTTTTTTTATAGACAGATATTAATTATTTTTCGTGAAAAAATCCTGCTACGCGCGTCTATGTGCATTTATGCTGAAAAACGCAGTCTATTTACTCAACTTTGGACCCTAATATTTTGGAAACCAGACACTTCCCAGGTATGCTTCCATGGAGAAAAATGATCGTGATGATGAGGAGATTCCGTAGTTTTCGGGAACGTTGACGACCAAAAATCATCCTGTATATTTGCCTTTAAGTAAAATTTTACTTTAGTAAGTTCGAGTTTTGGGAGGAAGTCGGTTTTTCGTTTTAAAAAAATTATATTATATTCATATTTCAATTAAAATAAAAGCTAAGTTCAAATCAGTGTTGTCACAAAGTACTTGATGTCCTATAATTTTTATTTCAAGGTAAGTATACTCGTATTAGAACCTGACATCATATAAATCGACGGTGTCATTTTTACCGACTTCAAGAAAGAGAGGTTATCAATTCGTCTGTATGTTTTTTTTTTATTATTTTTTATGTGTGTTACCTCAGAACTCCGTCGTTTATGAACCGATTTCAATTTTTTTTATAGTTTGTCATGGTATGCTTCCAAGTTGGTCCCATATTCACCATGTCAGGATCTGATGATGGGATCTTGGAGAAATCGAGGGCAATCCTCAAATATTGTAGGCACATGTAGTCTGTTTTTATACTTTTACTGAGCGTTTTGATCACCTACATATAAAACATAACATCTGATGATGGAATCTCTAAGGAATCTAGGGATATCCTCAAATATAAAAGGCACGAGTAGTCCGTTTTCAGATTTTTATAGAGAATGTTGGTCAGCAACACATAATATAAAGGAAACGAGGGTCTGATGATGGAGCCGCCGAAAAACAGATAGTGGAACTTTTTAGTAACAAAATCCCCTATGACAGGGGGAGGCCTACGTCCAGTAGTGGACTGCAATAGGCTTATGAAGATGAAGATAATTGTGTTAAGTGGTGAAATTATATGTTGCGTTAAGCCGTGTCCGAAGTAAGATGGTTATAGAGGAAGAGGTAGACATGAGAATAACGAGATGACGGATAATAGGGATGAATGAAAGAAGAGTACCTACATATTGCACCGACCCCAAATGATTGGGAACAGGGCAGGAAGAAGGAGTGTAATTATATGTTGCTTATATTGTCAGACGTAAAGTTTCGAAGCCTACTCATTTTTCTCTTTTGTCATGTTTTTTTTTTTTTTTTACTTTATTTAACATTTTCATTAGTACATTAATACCACAATTTGCCACTCACGTAGTCCTTATTGGTCTGTCTGGAGTGGCGAGATCGTTCCGTTTACATAATACTTTTTCATTAAATGTAAGTTTTTTCTAGGCGACTGTACAAAGTCTCTAATTAGTTCTAATTAATGTGGCCTATTTAATCATTTGCTGGCATATAAATCTGATAATATTATGCCTTCTAAACTTCGTACACGGCTTAACGCAATATATATTTGCCCTTTAGTAAAATTTTACTTTGGTAATGCTCGAGTTTTGGGAGGAAGTCGGTTTTTCGTTTTAAAAAAAAATATTATAACCTATATTGCTAGATTCCGAATTAAATGAACAGCATACCTAACGATTGTCCTAATCTCTCAAAATAGAAGAATTAAAAAGAATGAAACGCCGATTTCATATGGGAATCGGCAACTATAACTCGGCAACTAAGCTCGCTGGGTCAGTTGTTAGTCGCCTCAAAAAAAATAAAAAGCTCTTATGGGTAGGCCACCTACATTCTAATTTTATGCAAGTAACTGTGATGTCTGTTGTAAAAGTTTAACTTATATTATAAATTTTGTAACAATTTGTGAGAGGTGCAGAGGCCTGGTTATCGTTTTCGTTTATTTTTCCTATTGCTTGCTTGTTCCTGCGCAAAGATCTTTTCAAAGCTCAAGTACCTACCTGCCCGCCACTGTGCCATACCTACTCAGGTGCCATACATAGTGCCATTAGGTCCTCTTCCTCCCCCAATCGCTCAACGCGCGTTTTCCCTTTCCTATGGCCAGTGCGCGCAGGCGCACAGTCGGGCCCCGCCCGCGCCCGCCACCCGCCCTCCTCGCGCGCCATCTCGACTGTCAGTTTGAGTTCATTTGCCGCTCGGTGAGGAGTTGTGTGGGTTCGCGCATTTTGTTGTTGAGTGATCGTGCGAAACTTTTCACGTGCATAAACAGAACTTCAATAACTAGTGTGAATCGTGGTAGAGTGCGTTTTTAGTGCCAGAACGGAATATTTATTTGATAAAACTTCGATTGTGCAAGTGTATCGTGGTACAGGTGTCGCATACCGGGGACGCGTCGCAGCCTCTGTACCCGGTACTACAAGCAGGTGGAAGGACCGCTAGTCAGCCCTATTTTATTCCAATGTAAGTCTTGTTTTTGTCATGTTTAGTTTCAATTGGTTTTCAAACTATGCATCGGTAATGATTATCTATAGTGTAAGATGACCTCCTTTGAATAAGCCGGTTCTTTACAGTTTTGTTTTTGAGTATGTTTGGTAAGCAAGTAGATAGATAGATAGGTAACCTAGATCGTGTTATTAGGCTAGATACCTGCCTTTGTAACGCTGTGTGGGTTTCAGTGTACCTATAGAAACGGAAATCTAGGACCTACCGGCTAATTCTAGCATAATTATAATTTTTCTACCTACCCTACACCTACCCATCGATCTACGTTCTGCAATAGGCAAAATCCAGTTGGAATTTCTTTCCAAATTTCTTCCGCACTTTTTGGAATTCCTTTCCGCACTGTCTTCTATGAACACGTTGTTAGGCTGTCCTGATTCTGTCCTGTTTACTTTTTCTAGCTACCTAATTATCTAGAACTTTAACGTTGTACGAGAGACTACTAACTAGTAATTAACAAATATGCAGTCACTTTGTACACCTGTATCGTTAAGGTGCAAGTTCGCAGCCTTCTTCATATAGCAAGTATTGGCAGCAGCAGTCGTCGCGAATTTGTTTTGTTGGTTTGTATGAAATATAGCTATTGATACGAAGTCCTTAGAAATACATACCTAACTATGTACAATATACATAGAAACTAATGTGTTATCACCACGACACACGACACGACATCACGCAGCAGCAGTAACTAGACGAATCGTCGCCAATATGTTTTGTTAGTTTGTATGAAAATAGGGTCGATTTCGGCAGTCACACTTAAACCTAAACCTAATCTTAAGTCTATCTCTCTCCGTTCTTGACATAAATGGCTGAGAGAAAAGGACAGGTAGGACCAGAGACAGTAGGTAGGATCTATGGCTAGGACTAATTATTTAAGGTAATTGAAGGCTCCATAAATATCTAGTAATGGTCTTAATACTTTAAACAATATGGGTCATTTAAGTGGTAACTTAAGTACTAACAGTTACTTAGTAGGTAAGTAAGGCCCTCCGCACATGGAGCTACTCAAAAGGAACTAATCACAAACTCAAGTTACTAACGAGTTTTTTGAGCGTCACCGCCCATACATTGCCATACAGGTTCGCACACGACGCGACTAGTCACTAACCAGTTAGTACGCGTTGGCAACTGATCGCGCGCGACGCGTCGTGCCGGTCGCCGACTACTAGGTTACCCGATTTACTGTGTTTTGATGTGAAAAATAATGATCAAGCCTTAAATATTAAATTTGTGCAGAAAGTGGAAGAGTATCCATGTTTATATAATTATAAACTGACAGATTACTCACGAAAGGATGTAACAGAAAGAGCTTGGAGTGAAGTTGGAAAAGTATTTAATTTGACTGGTAAGTACCTATATTTAATTATTTTATTACAAAATATGATTCCATTGCCACGGTAATGCTGCATGGTGTTCCAATATTTCCCCTTGCTAGGTTTTTCGCACGTGTTTATTTGGTAGTAGAAATAACAGGAGTGACTGAAACCTTGCAATGTGAGTAGCGTCGTGTGCGAAATACAGTTTATAACTAGTTTGTAATTCTAATTACTGATTAATTCCGTCATATTTGAGTAGCTCCATGTGCGGAGGGACTAACTGCTCAAGTGATCCATATTGACTTTACACCTATAATACATTCTTGAAAGTCAATAACTAATGGCATATTTATAATTCAATTCAATTATTGCTCTTGAATGTAACTAGTTACTTAGGTAGAAGAAAATGGTATCATGTAAATTAGCCTTGTCTGTCTTTTTGAACCAGACAAATCATTGAACGTCAATAACCTACTCAATTCACTATGATATATTCAATGTCAATTTTATTTTATGATACAAAACGTGATAAGGTATAAATTATGTTAATGCAGCATATAAATGATAAAGGCCAATCAAAGTTCTGACATGTTGCCAGTTTGGCACACAATACAAAACACAAACAGACTTTTGTATTCTTTTCACTGTCTTTATAAGGTCACTGCAATGTTATTAATAGTTACCCTATCTATCGGATAGTTAAATAATGAACTTGACTTTACGTTTTTAGTAGTAAATAGTAAACTAAAAGTCGAGGCGGATCTTTGCAGCTATGAAGTCAGCCGTGTCATGAACATTTTCAGTATTTTTTCCCCGTTCGCACCTATTTATTAGAATAAAGGTATGTGATTTTACAATGTTGATCCATGAAGCCGACGAGGGTTGGCGCAGCCGGCCGTAAAGCGAACGCCAAATCCTTGGCAAAATGAGTTTCGAAGGAAACCATATTGCGCCGACCCCATAAATAACGAGATGGATAATGGTAGAAAGATGATGATCTTACAATGTCGGTAGGGTGTAACTGGTGACCACCTAAACGTTGACATTACGGATCAATGATATGATACGTGGATGGATATCAGACGCATCTGTAGCAACTAAGAATAGCAATTCACTGCACGAATTAATCAGAGTGTCTTAAGCTGATTAGGAATTGTCTCCCGATCGTTAGAGTAGAACAGGGGTCAGCAATTAGTTTCGCACGGGGTCCATTTTAAGAAATGAAATGACCATCGCGGTCCGCACATTATTTTATTTATAGAAACAAATACATATTTATTTAACGCATGTAATTACGGAAATAACAAAGGTAAATTTACACTTATCAATGAGAAAAAAATAGCATTTTTATTAAAAGACGCACTCTGTAGTGCAAGTTGCTGTGTTCTCGCGGTCCGCACAAAATGGGTCGCCATTTGACGGACTCTGGAGTAGAATATTCTTTGCTCCCAATAAAAGTATGAAGTTTGACCTACATACCTCTTATGTTTATTTTTCTTTCACGATTGGTTTGCTGGAAGAAATCTCTCTAAGAGATAAGCACGCCTTTGTACATCTTCCTTGTTATGAACTTTATTTGTGAAAACCTTACTGTGTACAATAAAGAATAAGAATAAGTTTTGATTACTATTGTAAACAAGCGTTGATTCAGTATTTTATTACCTGCTCAGTACCTACGTTAAAATATAGCTAGTTATACAGCTATACCAAAAGTTTAGCTTTTGTGTGAGTAGGTTTATTTGTGACCAAGACAATAGGAAATTTGATACTGAAATAAATAAATAGGCGGCACAAATCGGCACAATATGCCCTTGCACTAAATCGACGTAAGTTCGTGCCGGATTACAATGTGGGTGATTATGAATTCGTTACTAACACTTGCGCGTTAGACACGCATAGTTCGATCAATGGTAAAGCCGATCACGTCGCCGTGTCGCGGTCACATCAACTTTAATTTATTGACTGTCTATTTTGACATATAACTGGGTAGACTAACACACAACACGTAGGTAACATTAATATGTGTCTGCTAACAATTAAACCTGGGAACTTCTTAGCTGTTTAGTACACACATTCCATCCGAGTGTGTCTAAAAGAGACAATGGCTGATGTTAAGCAGTTGAATGAAATGATGATCATGCCAAAAAAGGAAAGCCAAGGTCGCATGAAAGAAATGAAATGAAGCTACCTATTTGGGTACTTACGCTTTTATTATCATACGTACTATCAACTTAGGCGCCAGTGACATGCCTTAAGGTTTCATTTAGTTTGCTGCGCGTTAGTAAACTACCCTAGTAAATAGAAAGTTAGAAAAACATTACAATAAACTAAAACAATAAAAATTTTGGCTGACTAGCACAGATGTCAAACGTAAGAATATTCTTAACAATGATTTGAAGACAAAGGCTTATTTTATGTAACTTTAAAAAAAATATTGATACCTACAATGAACAGATTGGTATGCAGCAGTAAAGAGTATGACAAGGAACTATCGCAGCTTGTAAACGAAACATTTTTAGAATCGTGTCAGCGGCGCCTTGGTTGATAGTACATACGGTCGTGTTTCCGAAATGAGGTAGCCAGAACTGCATCATCAGTGCCAAGTTGCTAGCTTATCGCCTGAGAGAATGCCCGAGTTCCGTCGTCGACTCCTATTAAATTTAACCATTGTGACCTCGAAGAACGAACGTGCTTCATATTCGACCGTGACTTTAGTTTTCCATCAGGAAGGTGACAAAGATTAACGTAGTTAGTAGCAGACACCACACAGCAGCAGCCTTACTGGTTTATGTAGCTAGGTGTTTCTGTGAAATTTCTTAGAGAAGCTTTCATAAGAAAGAACGCTTAGAAAACAGTAACTAGTATCACGACGACACATTGTCTGCTTTTGCTATGTAGACTTGACTACAAAATCATATTTTTACGATAGTCAAGACTTTTTACATACGAGTATGTTCATCTAACAGAATAAATACTCTTCGCTTTTATATTTCCGACATCGGTAAATATTCCCTATACTACAAACAAGATTGATAGATGGTCCTGAGATGGCCCTTCCACATCGCATTAAGATTTATAAGCTTTAAACTTATGCGTACCAAACAGCCAGTAATGCCTACCGTACGAAGCAGATCCAAAATACATATTATAAGTACCTTGATGAAATTATACATGATTCATGGCATAACAATTCATTCGATCATATCAGAAATTGTCCCAGCTCACAAGTCTCCATTTCCAGCGGTTGCCGAGGAACAGATAGGATCAGTAGAAAACAAAAAGAACCTGCTCACAGCAGCGAGAAGTATATTGGAGAGTCGGAGCTGAAATTATTCAAGTTTATACCAGCTACACATACTGAGTACTTAGTAAGTAGATCGTTAGGGTGTGCGTTGATATCTCATGTATTACCTTGACTCACACAGGAATTTCTATCGTAAAAGCGAGATTTAGATTGTAAGCCTAACTAAGTAATATTAACTATGTTATTACAAAAAACTCAAATATTGTTAAAGCTAAATATTGTCTAATTTTTACAGATATTAGATATACAATGAGCCGTCAAACGTCATTTTAAGAAAGTCTAACTTTAGACGTCGTCGTTTTGTAATAGCACTGTTGGGGTCGTGACAGGTGAGTGTTACTTGATGATGTTATAAATCAAGCCTCATGTGTTTCTCGGATGGACCTTGGTCCCTTAAGTTACCTTCATTATTATTACTCGGGTTATTACTTACTTAGGTGATTTGTTAAATAGGTTTGCTGGCATCTTATGATATGACTATATTACCAAGTGTTAGGTGCGAGGCAATTTTACATTACAACAAACTTTGTTCTGTGGCTAGGTTAAAAATTCAACGACCTTGGCTTATCGTTATTTCGATGGTTTAGATAGCTTTTATTGCTCGCTCGAGTAAGAATTGCTATTTGAACAGATTTCAACGGTATTTTTTTGTGGTATTCAAATAGGATGGTTTTTACCCACATTATTGGCCGAACTAAAAGCAAAAAGATATTAAGTACGGCCACTTGGGAAGTGTCAAGGTATTTTTATTTGTTTAGCCACTCAGAATTTATGGTAAGAAAACGTTTACCTATAAGATGATAAGGGTTCCGTAATTTAAGGTATAACTAAGAACGGTCCAGGTAGAAGTAAATAATTTACTAACCTACCCCTTATGTCCTAGTGAAAATGATCAGTTAAATAGTTACCTAAGTTATGAAGAATTTCTAACACAAAAGTATATAGTTATTCTGAATTTCGTTAATAAGTTCACTAACTAGGTAGTTAAGGATATGCTGGTCAAATTGTCTCTTTTACAGAAACATTAAAATATGCACTGTTGGTAAGAAGCTGCAGTTTGTTATGTACCTGATTTCGTTAACTAACCTCTACTATGCCATAAATAAGAAGCATTAAATATGGTTCAAGTAAACAAGGTCTGCCTGTTCAGAGCTTAGGTAACACAGGTCTTGTTTTGTCCCAAGAGGCATCAATTAAGTTTTTGCATGACTCCTAAATTTTTAAACTACGTGCAACCCTTTTTTGTCGGAATGCCACGGGCACATTATACCAGATGCTAACAGACCAAAGTATTCTACAACATAGTAAAAGGCCACGCCATGCATAGTATAGTATGAATGTGTTAAAACATATGACCGTAAATCGAATTAACAGTTGTTAATTTTGGTTCATGTTTCCTTTGTATGGAGATGAGATGACCCGAGCGCTATGGCTAAGTGGGCGGCTAATTCGTATAACGGAACATGGGGTTACTTCTATAATGTCCTTGTTACCAGTAAAGGTCATCATTGAGTACCCTTTAGCTATGCCATTTTACGCCTGTATTTCCTTATTATAGTCCTATAGGTGTTATACAGCTTACAAAAAGCTGTCATAAAACTCAAGTACATACAACATGATCAGTATAGTCAGTTCTCCAAGCCTCTATTATTAGTAAGAAGTCGCATTTGATAGAAATTATGTGGGTACTTACTTACATAATTTGTGTGTTATATCCCATACGATATTCATGTTGTCCTGCCGTATCTCCATTTCAACTTAATTTATATGTAATACTTATCCCGTTGCAAAACATTATTGCGTCCTTTATACTACTTCTATAGTTATTACGCCTAGAAATCTGGAAATTACGCTGTTTGTGAGCCCAAATGCGAACTAACCTGTTCAAGAATGTAGCAAAGGCCGTATCTAACAGCCTTTTGTAAGTGGGACGAAGGACCTAACTAATGTTTCCACTGCTACATGCCTGACAAGTTTAATTCGTTAAATTGTGGGTAATAATTAAGTGCAGTCAAATTAATAAACCATTCTGTTATCCTTGCGGATTTGTGTATTGTATTATTGATTCCACAAGTTTTGCTACCATTAGGTTGTTTGATGTAGTTTTTAGCTGGTGTAATAATTTCGTAGGTAATTGTGATGATTGTATTATAACTTGAACCCTATTAAGATAAAAAATACACATTTTTATCTAGGATTTGTGCTCAAGCATTCTTAGTTACCAACACAGAGACTTAGTCCTTGACCGCAAATCTATTGTTTGTACAACCTCTGTTATTATAATATCACAATTAATTTGTCTTGTCTCCTATAGCTCGTATATGTATACGCCTGCAGCAAGTCTATTAGGCTTATTACTGTTTCTCCAGAGAGAAGATGACAAATTGGGCGATTAACTAGTATGAAATCAAGAAATAACGTTCTTTTAGAGTCTCCCTTCAAAGTAAGATAAACTTTAAGCGATATCTTTTAGCTTGTTTAGTGTGGGAAGCAGGCTATAGTTTTGTCACGGACGGATTCTTTTGTATCAGCGTCTCATATTTCTCGCATATCAACAGATTGACGTTGTGCTCTAAAAGTTTGGTTTCTATTGAAGAGGGCATGATTTGCGTACAGCCGCCATCCTAAGAAACTTAAGCTATACCTTCTCGTTCACTATTTCATATATCAGATTTATTTAGATATAGTTAGGTACCTATGAGGGTTTTAAAAACTTGAGGGTGATGATGTTGTCATAAAAGCAATAAGACTTGTCTAGTGTCTTCGCAATCATTTGGTTAGATGATGCTAGAATTAGGAACGGCTGGCAATTAATTTTATTCAGTAACTAGGCGCTATTAACTGTTTTTCATTTTTATGACTAGCTGACAAAAAAGTGCTTTAAACACATCAAATTACTTTTACAAATTATTACGTTGCATTTACGATGTTTTCTTTTCTCTTACCTACTACGTTTTTTTGTGTAATGTCCATGCGTGTGACCTCAATGTCAGATGGTGGAAAGTGTAGAGGGGCTCTAATGGTCAACTATGCTTAGAAATGCCCACTCATTTTACTCTCGTTTTGAGTTTTTCTTTTGTAACTACTACTTTTACATACAAAACCTACCTATTAGAATTGTCTTTGCTATTAGGTAGAAACTAGTCGTACTTGAATCAGATTCAGAATCAGTTAGGACGAATTCCACATTGAAAGGCAGTACTCGTAAGTATATTAAGCATATTTCATTATAGGCATTAATTGAATTTGGAATAATGCCTAATATAGGTAACTATTCCTAATATTTGGTTTCATGTATCTGCTATTTGTCGATTACGAGGTTCACTTGCTTAATCTCTCGGTGGAGAGTAAGTACCTTCCTATCTATGAAAAGTCTGTATTTTAGTTTGAAGAAACACCTAACTATAGGTAGCTCTTGCAATGTATGACTGTAATATGCATAATGGCCCATTACCAGTACATTATCCTTGTTATAAGACATATCGTCAGAAATATCTCATCCTACCTACTTACATACTTAATCCTAATCAGGTAGTAACCTATTCAGAGCCATTAGGTTGAATAATGTTCCGCTTATGAATTTAAACACGACACGACTCCTGATTTCGATTGTGCTGTTTATAATCTCTGCCCGAATAGTAGAATGCTATTCTTCGAATATAACTGTAACCTTAAACGTAACAAGGTTCTATTGCTAGGTATTAAAGTATATTTTGTGAGGTAGGACGCAAATAATACAGTTGCGCGTATACCTAGGTCTAGATAGAAAATGGCATACAACAGTTTGCTTGGGAGCGGCTTAGGCTTCGCTTCGTTGACGAGCTGAATTTATTCGTTTTAGGGCCAATTTTTTCGAATAGCCTATCTGAAGGATAAGTTAATGCTATCTCTATCAAGTTTTAGAGAAAAGGCAGCATCAGTCCCATTTCAGAAAGGCAGTCTGACCATCGGAAAATTCGGCCCTTATTTGCAACATTTTCGATTCATTGGTAAGGTCCTCTATCTTGATCAAGTTTAGAAACAGCATAAATTTATCTTTCAGATAGTCTGTCTGATCGGCAAAATCGGCCCTTGTTGCAAAGGTGTCGATTAATTGATATGGAATTCCATGTGAATATCGTATTGAGGTGTAGCTTTATACACGCGCATAATGTTACTCCTATGTAACAGGGTGATTTTTGATCAGGGTCAAGTTCCCGTACGGAATCTCCTCAATCACGATCATTTTTCTCCATGGAAGCATACCTAGTGTCTGGTTTCCAAAATATTAGGGTCAAAGTTGAGGACAGATCGTGCACATAGACGCGCGTAGCAGGATTTTTTCACGAAAAATAATTAATATCTGTCTATAAAAAAACTAAATTAAACACTAGACACTATAAATTTCGCACGATCAAGGAATTTAAATTTTTTTTTTAACAAAAATAAATTTTTTTCCCAGCATTTTTTTTGGCATAAACTTACTTTATTTCATGTATAGAATACGTACCCTTCGTAAATAAACGTTCAATGTATTGCAAACAGTGTAGAATGACAATAAATAATACGGTGTCATATTATCAAACCTTGACCATATATTTTATTACCCGAGAATCGGTTATCTTACATCTATTTGGCAATTTAGTTCTTTTAATTGATCGTCGTAAAATTTTATCTTAATCTTTGAGTTGTAAGTTTTGTAGGAGTGAAGTGGTGGCAGTATAACCCAAGAGTGGGTATAGGTACCCACTCACTCGGGAAGTTGGAATATACAATACATTTTGCTTAATTAAGTAACCATACAGTTTTATAAATCAATTATTTGCTAATTACCTCCTCATCTCCGTCAATTCCAGTCAATTTAATTATTTTTTCCTAATACCTAGTGGCGTGCCCTGGGGGAGGCCTACGTCCAGCAGTGGACTGCAATAGGCTGAAGAAGAAGAGATTATACTTGGCTTATTAGTTCTTGTGTTGTTTGGACCTAAAGCGGTAATATAATAGATTCTTATCCACTAGGAATGTAGGCAACTAAATAAATATTTGCATAAACAATAATTCGTCATTAAAAATGGTATTTGCGTAAGCGCAATTTAAAAGTTTGCCACCACGACTTATCGTGACAGCACATTTCAAATACCTTTAGTAATATCTACACGTGAAGGAAAGACAGAGAAGAGATGCGATAGTCAATGTAGACTACGCTGCGCAGTATGAACCATTCACCGGTAAATTTGCCTCTATCCATAGTCTTCAACCCCAGCGCCCGTCACCCGACCCTATTTTCTATGAAAACTGCATCTCAATCTAAATTTAACACTGCTTAAACATAACATTTGACAGCGATATGTATGGAGTGTCTGTCAAAATTAGTCAATGTTTAATTTTTTTTTGTAATAACACGGACTTTATTAAGCCGCCTCCTCCTACTTCATCAGATAGCTGACGTTACCAGCATTTTAGATACCTACCTATCTGTAGTAGGTGTATACCAAGGTGCGTAGACAATGCCCTTACTTGAAACTAAATAATTTTACACTTATAAGGTCATAATAAACATTTTCTGGAACGCGGCAATTATAGTAGAATCACGAATTCACGAAGCATGCAAACTGACACTTTGTCGAGCTGTCAGTTTGGTTGCGCTACTTGAAAGGTGATCTAGATTGATTCGGTTTTGCAACAGGTATAGGTATTTGTTGTGACTGATTTCTACGAAATGTTGTGTTTTAACACTGAGGTTTTAAGAATGCGTTGGTTAATGTCAAAAGTTAAAAGGATTTAAGAATGAAGATTTCTATCTTAGTCATGTCGCAATGTCCGAATTTCACAAAATTTTAGTTCAGACCCAGAGATAGATTATAGTTTACAATATGATTCAGAACGCGCTTGATTAATTATGACCTGTTGAATTACTTATCTAATTTAAGAAAAGCTAACTTAACTATCAAATTATTAAAACCTTGTAATTTGGTTACCACCCATAGAATTTCATAACGCATTAAAAATTTTATTCATACATTTGATACACGACACAGGTGGTAAAACAATCTTAAAAGAGCGGCACAGGCCGCCGTTTAACAGTTATTTAGAATCTTATGGCACGGCAATACAACTTGGATTTAAAACGTTCGGAATGAGACTTGCCTGGAATGTAGAGTTAATATAATGCTGTACTGGTTGGCAGACAAAGGTTCGATAGTTGTCGACCTCAGCACCCGGCGAGGACGTAAAGTAGTCTGAGGACGTAAACTCACCCGGGGGGAATCGAACTACACCTCTGCATTCCGCGTGTCAGCGCTCTCACCACTGAGCTTATAAGATAATGATAATTAATAATATTAAAGTTCAACAATGGAAACAATTTTGAATGTGGAATGGAATCAATCACCCTTTGTAAAATTTAACCGATTAAACAGAAAAGATAGATTTTTAAAAATAAATTAGAATGTTGTTCAATCTATTCTGTCAAATTCTGTATTGTTATAGTAGTTATGTTTTTTAGAACCTTTTGGGGATTTGATTTCTTAATTACTTATACTTGCTGCAGTATGTAAATATTGTATAGTACATAATTAAAATATATCTAAAAAAATATATATAGTTAAAATCAAGGTCATTGTAATTCTCTGCTCAATCAATCTATACTTGAATATAATAGTTAATTACCTTCCGATGAATAACATCTTTAAATATTATGATGACCAAAAGATCTTAGACAGTCAATAGATGACATCATCATAGACTATTTGTCTGTGAAACTTAAATACATTCAAGTTTACGCAACATATAAGCGAGATATCTTATAAAGCTATTATATCACATCCTGTCACATCAAGCGCTTCTACTGCCGTTTTAGTAAAAGAATTAATAAACCATAATCGTAAACTACTTTCGTGATAAATATCGATTCCCGAGTTACTTAAAATATCAAAAAGTCGACTAGGTATGGCAGTACAATTTTTTGTTGGCAACTTCGCGTCGGGTTACTGGAATGGTTTTGAATAGAAACAGTTTTTGCTGGCAAATTGATTGCCTACTTTGCGCCGACGACATATTATAATTATATTTTTTTGGACTATACCTACCACTGCCTAGTGTCAAATTGTCCATAGAATTGTTATAAATCGAGCTCAAAACGGACCGTGCGTCGTAAACTATATATATGTATGTATGTATGTCACCACGGACATACATACATATATAATCACGCCTTTATCCCTTACGGGGTAGGCAGAGCACCAATGGCTGATAGAACCACATGTTGCCACTTCTGACCAGTTTTGAGGGTATAGTTGAGATGTACAAGTTCGGTTAGTAGTGACAGGTGGTCAGCCCATCGCCTACAAAACACCAAGACCCTCTTGTCCCTCTACTAACTTGTACAGTATGCCCGGAAGAGAAGCAGCTGTAGTATTATACGTTTTTGTTTTCACTCCCAGAGCAGCATAAAATCCTCTACAATAAACAAAATAGATATTATTCTCGTCTATTTAAGGAGAGAGAGAGAGAGAAAGAATTTATTGGTAGGAATATTGCACTTCTCCAAGTCTACTTATAGGGAAAAACAAAGTTTTAATTGAACATAAACCTCTCTTCAATAATTTATTTGCTACTGTTCAAAGGAACTGATGGGACACTATTAAGGCACGATCTCTACACAATCAGTCTTCTTCCTGATAAAGCGGGCCTTGATGCACTATTTCTTTATACGATCTATCTACCATTTTAATTAAATACTAACTAATTATATAGGTAGTAGCCTGGGTAGTAGATCAGAACACTTCAATTATAAAATTAGACCGTAGATATAGGTAGGTACAATGTTTTTCTGTCTGTATTTTCTTTTTGGATTGTAACTGCACTCCTTTATTAAGTTAAGATACATAGTTATGTCAACTATTTCTGAAAAATATTTGCCTTTTTCTCGTAGACGAAAGTATAGGTAAATGAGAAGACATCGTATGCATAGGTAAACTCTAACCAGGCTTCTTCAGTAAATAAATTCGCTTGCGAAAGACACGTTGTCGAGTGTCGAAAGCCTTATTAACAATAGTACCTACATGAGTCTAGCAAAGGGCCTGTGGGAACAACCGTGGAATGGAGTTTTTGTGGTTTAATTAATGTTTGGTTCTGTTCCCATGCCTTAGGGTTTATTGTACCGTCTCCTAATGGCTTGGCTATTGTGATGTTAGCTCGGAGATCTAGTGTATTGTGCATGTAGCTTTATGCCGTGAGATTTGTGATTAGTATTTTTAATTTATTAACCTCGCTCTGTGCTGTCCTAGTTGTGGTTAATGTCTTTATAGTGCGTTAAATAAGAGTTAATCCTTTATAAAATGACAATAATAAATATAATAGAAGTTGAGCGACATATCTTTGTCACATGTAATCAAATAGCCAGACATTGGTCAAATCTATAATGTCTGAGTTTGTGAATGAATTCGAATGAATGCCTAGTTGGAAGATTAATGTTGGAAAAGTAATTAAAAAGTTTCATAACTACATTAATGCAAACGCGTGAGATTCAAATCATAAACTTTTGAACTAAATAAAGTTAAGTTCGTCTCCCTCCGTACACATTCCGTCAAACCAAAGACATCAACGGGTTGCACGCACAAAAAAATTCAAATCAACATTCTTACACCTCATTCTTCGCACACCCTCTTTTAAAACATCTCTATTGCATTCAGAATTAATTACTAATTACAGCGTGAATTGTCGATTATGTTGACGGAAATAAAGACAAAAATGCTCTAATTGACAAATACTTACGACAAATGACGTTCTCGGCTCACTGGTCAGGAACGCGCGGCTCGATCGCTTCTTCGCGCATCGAATTTGCTGGCGCAGACATAAGAAACTGACAGAAGCGGCAATTTTATATCAATTAGTACAGAGAAATCTTCGTAAAACAGGAACGTGAGATGCGTTTGTGTTTATCGCGAAGTGGTTTGTTGTCTACGACTCTGGAAGTTTTGTATGTCGAGGTTTTATGCAAATTTCGTAGAAATAACAAGTGCCAAGTATTTACTTCGACAGTTAAAAATTTAGTACGAAATTAAATATCTACTACTAGTCGTTAAAAAAACAGACCTTCTTATGGCAGAGTGAAAAAATAATTAAACTATTATGCCAACTAGTAAATAATTCAGAAAATAAGAGGTGACGTGAAACAAAAGCTTGTACGTTTTTATTTACCAACCAACCAAGTCTATCACGGAAAGGAAAGAGGGTATTAAATTTCCGTCCCTGCTCAGATCACATTGCGGCTTCTTTGAATGCGCCTGCGCACCGTATCATTCCCCATACCCTTCACCCCTCCCCGTCCCTCTGGCACCACAGCCAATCGTCTTTTGTTTGTTAAACGCACTACAAAATCAACACGCACACAGCCAGTCTTACTCGACTTTTTTGTTGGACGAAAACCTGTAGCCGATGTCTTTTTTGTCAGCGTAAAAGTGTTCCAGATAGATACCGTTTGTGCGATAAGCCTTGTTGATTCAGATGTTATTCATTTCATGTTTGTTTTTTTCGTGTTCGAAATAGTATCGCACGTAGGTATATTGAAGTTACGGCATAATTCTGTATAGGCATTGCTTTGCAGACGATATAGTTTTGATGGCTGAATCGCTGAAGGGCCTACAAAAAATGCTGTCTAGTCTCAATTACTTGATTTGACGGCCGACTGGTCTAGTAGGTAGTGACCCTGCCTGCGGCGCCATAGGTCCTGGGTTCGAATCCCGGTAGGTGCAAACATTGATATGATGAATATCGATGTTTGTTTCCGAGTCATTAATGTTTCTATACTTATCTATGTATTTATATACCGTTGCTTAGTACCCACGACATAAGACCTTAGGGATCTTAATGTGGGACTAGGTTAATGTGTTGTGTAGTGTGTTAATTTAAAAAAATGCTGCCTCGAGGCGTGTGGGACTCGGGATGAACCTGGACAAACCAAGGTAATGTTCAATCGACACATCATCCCTGAGCCGATATCCGTCGAAGGTGTAGCCCTAGAAGTTGTACAGAAGTATGTATACCTTGGGCAAATATTGCAGTTGGGTAAAGACAACTTCGAGGGAGAAATCACCAGAAGAGTGCAGCTTGGGAGGGCAGCGTTTGGGAAGTTGCGTCATATCTTTGAGTCATCCTTGCCACAATGTCTCAAGACCAAGGTGTTCGATCAGTGCGTTCTACCAGCCATGACTTACGGAGCCGAGACGTGGAACCTGACGGTGGGGCTGGTTCACCGATTACATGTCACTCAGAGAGCTATGGAAAGGTCAATGCTCGGAATCTCGCGAATGGACAAAGTCCGAAACGAGATTATTCGGCAGAAGACCAAAGTGACAGACATAGTCTCGAAATGTAGCAGACTGAAGTGGCAGTGGGCCGGCCACATCTGTCGTAGAACCGATGGACGGTGGAGTAAACGGGTTCTCGAATGGAGACCGCGCCTCGGCAAGCGTAGCGTTGGGCGCCCTCCGGTCAGATGGACCGATGACTTAAAGAGGACGGCTGGTAGTGACTGGATGGCAAAAACGGGAGATCGAGCCTATGTGGCGTACACTGGGGAGGCCTACGTCCAGCAGTGGACTGCAATAGGCTGACGATGACGATGATGATTGCTATAATAGCTGCAAGCTAAATTTTCTAAGTGTATTTCGTTTTAGTTGACAGTTACATTAAGTGCAAGTTCACAGGTAGGTACGCTTAGTTACTACACGAGTTTTTACACAGTTATACTATACTCATTTGTTATACACATACCTTAGAAATCAAGTTAACCCTTAGTAGCCTATACACAGTTATTGTGTTTGCTTAGGGTCTAGATGAAGGGAAAAATACTCACAATGATTTTTAATTTCGTTGGAAAGAATATTATACAACAGTAAAATACGAACAGCCACTATAAAAAAAAACTAATACATAGTAATTGAACATTCGGTTAAAAAAGATTGGTATCAAAATTGAAACTCTATTAAATCACACGTAATATTGATTCTGAATAAATTGCTTTATTGAGACTTATTACATCGCTAGTAATTTTATTCTGGTCTAACTCATAAAACTTCCATTTTATCTGTGTGCGGTTGCGTACAACAAAGAGAAGAAATAATACATAAATACATGTTTAAACTGAAGCTAAAAGCGCTTTAGGGTGATATAGCAATATTTTTTTGATCTTGAGTTTCATGGAGTTTTAATTGTACACTAAATAGTGGCAGGCTGCCGCCTTTTTAGAGAAATATATAATTATTTAACCTGATATCTCTGCAAATTGCATGGGAAGAGCTGAAACGGGTTTATTTTAATGTTATTCAACAGGTAGCTTATCCTATTCTAGGATGTAATTGGATAGATCAAATAAACATACATCCTCTCTTCATATATCTATACTAATATTATAAAGAGGAAAACTTTGTTTGTTTGGTTGTATGAATAGGCTCCGAAACTACTGGACCGATTTCAAAATTCTTTCACCGTTAGAATCCTTATTGCCTGGATGAACATAGGCTATAAGAATTTCCCGATTTAGAGAAATTTATATTTTTTACGAAAACCGCTTACATTGAAGCTGAAATCGGGCATATATGTTCTGGGGACAACGAGGAAGGATAAAAACGGATTTCCCGAAATTCCCACGGGAAGGGGACTAACGGGAATTAAATTTTTACGAGAACCGCTATACATATGAAGCTGAATCGGGCATATAGTTCATTGGGGAAACGAGGAAGGGGTTTCCCGAAATCCCAAGGGAAGGGGACAAATGGGAATTCAAACGGATTTCCCGTTCCCACGGGAAGGGGACAAACGGGAATTCATTTTTTTTACGACAACTCAACATATGAAGAAATTGGACCTGTGTGCTTAGGGATGCGAGGGAGCACTAAGAACGGATTTCCCGAAATTCTATGGGAAGGAGTTACGGGAATTTAATTTTCTTACGAAAACAGCTATTTATACGAGCTATCGGATTAGGGCTCAAGGAAGCTCTAAGAACGGATTTCCCGAAATCCCACGGGAAGGGGACCAACGGGAGTTCCAAATTTAAACGAAAACCCTGTACCTCATATAAAGTTGTTCTATGTATTGATATGTACCGAAGCGAAGCGAGGGCGGGCCATATCCTTTATAAAGAAGTACGAGTAATCTCCAGTAAAAAGCTTAATTTAGCAATGCTTTGTCAAAAGAGTGTCTCAATCCCATTTCAATCCAAAACATCCAATTTAATGGTTCAACGCTTTCTTTCGATCTTCACAGCCAGTGGCCATTTTGAAAGAAATATAGAAGTTGAGGTTTACATGTTGTCTGAAATAAAATTAAGTTATAATTTTATACCAATTTATAATGCAACTTATAGGATCACTCGTGTGTCTGTCCGTCCGTCGCTTACAGTCAATTATCTCCGAATCTATTAGACCGATTAAGTTGAAATTTGGTACACATATCAATTCCTGTGACCCAAACACAGAGGTTTGACGTGAGCAGATGAAATCTGTATATGGGGGGTCATTTTTGGGGGGGAAGGGGAAAATTAAAAAAAAATCTGAAAACTGCATCGTGTGGCATATCAAATGAAAGGTCTTGTTGAGAAGATCTTAAATGTATTTTTTTGTAATTTTAAAATAAATAGTTTCCAAGTTATTCAAGAAAATAGACGAAAATTGACCATTCCCCCCCCTTATCTCCGAAACTACTGAACCTAAAATTTTGAAAAAAATACAGAAATTAGTTTTCTCCTTATAGATTATAGGAAAACCTATAAGAAGTCCATGATATTAAAATAACATGGTAAATCACTCAATATTGTGCGTACCAACTTTTTGTCAGATTTAAAAAAACATGATAGGTAACATCGTACGGAACCCTCTTCACGCGAGTTCAACTCGCACTTGTCGGCTTTTTTATTTTTATATTAGGCTTGGGACATGTTATGCATGTAGGTACATCGCTTTGCAACGAATTCGGGATTGTAATGTTCGATAAAAAAAACAAAATGCGTATCTAGGTCCTACTGTACGCTGAGCTGGGACCAACGCGTATACGCTTTCTCTGTCTGCACTATTTGCATTCATGATATCCAGTTGTTGTGCTAGAGAGCTTTAGCCAATTTCGCTGTTTTCAACTTGGTTTTACTTCTAAAGGGATTATGTCAATAATTTAAGAGTATCATTTGTGTTCTAAGTTAAATGTTCTAAATACAATACACATTTTCCAATTGCACATTAGTTAGTTAAACGACTGACGCCAACGCGGCTATAAGCTGTCATTATAACTTACGAACATCGACCAGTCCGCCAGTTTCGATACATTCTAGTTTTTGCATCGATTTCTCTACTTTTATGCCATCAATCATCGTTTACGTCGATTGCTATGTCAGACGATACGTGTCAATTAATTTGATCGTGTTTTCGTCGATTGATCAAACTTAATGGGCAATACAATTTACATTTTTTAAGCGACGACTCGGAAGTCGCATGCAAAACACCTGTACAGTTCACCTAACCGTGGTTTTCTAATGAAATATGACATCATTCGGAACGTATGTATCTGCTTTCACAAGACCCCGCCCTTGTAGGCGATGTATTATTTAATGCCGCAGTAATTGCTTAGATCCCTATCATTATTGCGCGGACGCGGTGGGATGGCTCCCGGCGAGTTAACAAACTTTTGGGATCCACAAAAAACGGAGTTCGGAAAGTCGTGGGAAGATTGAACAATTTGGTTAGTTTCAATTATGTGTGGATATCTCTATTACGTTTCGATAGATCACGTCCGATTTTTATGTGGTTTATACTAAATTGAGCGTGGATCATATTAAGCTAATCGTTGCACCTAGCGAAACAATTACAAAATTCACACGAAGCGTCTAATTTATGATACTCCAAATCGTAACATGTAATCATAGTGTCATAACGAAATACAATTAGACAACAGCAATTTATCATATGACCTATTAAAATGATTCTCATCGAATGCAAATAAGAACAACTGGCATATAAACGGGCATCACTAGAAGTTATTGCTCCAAGTCCATCAGTCATTGGATACATCAATGCGTCATGGACTCCGGATGTGGTTGGCCATACGCCGGCGCAACCAGTTTGAAGACAACAGTCACTTTTTGTCCCCTCATTATCTCGTCCATTTGTTTGTGATCAAGCTTCCCATTAGGCGGGTCTGTATCGTAGACATAGCCGTCAATTTAGAACCTACAGAGGCATCGTTGTCTTTCTAAGAATCTTGTTTGTATCCTCATGACATTAATAATTTTAGATAATGGTTTTGATCTTTAGATGATGCATATTCTTGGAATGAATACATAATATTGCAACTTGTCTTATTTGAAATTTTCAATTTGTTTTTTCCTATTCCGTGTTTTACAGACTGACAAGGTTTGTAGTAGCGGTTTGTATCTCATTGCCGTTATTTTTAATTTAAGCTATTCTTAACTGTGAATTCTGTACGAAGTCATTTGTTAGTGCCGTCTCTGCTGTCCTTGCACTTCACTTTTTGTTGTCTTAACGAAATGCCCTATTTATCATCGTACAGCTGTTTTCAAAGCTAGATTTCCTTTTTATAGCGATTTGTTTATATAAATCGTCTAGCATGTCATCAACTAAGCTATAACCCTTTATTACCGCTTCAGTCGTTACTATTGAATCTTCATGGTTCACATGGCCCATATTCTCATCTCTCACGTTTGCACGCTATCCACGCCATCAATCTTGTAGGAACAATGGCGTCGAATCGCGTTGCGTTTTGCCATTGCTACGCGAATTTTTCACGCTAAATGCATCTCTAAACACGTTGCTGATTTGACTTTCGATTTTGTTCAACCTTATATGGACTGCGACGATGGAGCTTTCAATTATTTACGCTTAGTAAAAGTGTTTTAAAATCTATTATGATCAAAACACGAATATGAACGCTATTAACTTTTATTTGCTATTTCAACATGAGACTAACAGCTAATATTTCCTTTACACACGAGATACAACCGTTAATTTTCTCCGTTACAGCTTAATAAACAAACACGTTTAAAAGTTCAGTCTCTACGATGCTAATGGGCCACATATTCAACTGTATGTTTCAAGCAATGCCTTTTGTTTAGATCTCCCACGCGGTAAGTAACGGGTCGTACAAGATGTACGGTCTATGTGCGAAAACATAGTTTTATATAGGACAATACGGAAGTAGGATGTATACCGATATAATAATTAAGATTTGGAAAATACTACGAGTAGCTAACATTATTGTACTATACCATTGTTATTGCTTTAAATATTCACTATGGGTGCGCCCACCACCGGGCTTTTTCTTTTTTTGCTTTAAATATTTCGAAGCCGTCTCAAAATCTCTTCTCAGGGATTAAATACCTACCTCTAACTTCTTCTTCTTCAGCCTATTGCAGTCCACTGCTGGACGTAGGCATCCCCCAGGGCACGCCACAAGGCTACTGCCACAGGGGGGTTTTGCCCATAGTCACCACGCTGGGCAGGCGGGTTGGTGACCGCAGTGTGATTTTCGGACTATGTTGTCAGTACGGAAGGCGCTGCTGCCCACCTCCCGGAAACCCTTAATCGCCTCGTACGATACCCACGGGCAGGCAGGGGTGGTACAAACTTAAACCTCAAACTTAAGTCTTGAAAATTATATAGCGTGGAGGACTCCAAAATACGGAGTAGTCATTCAATATAAAACTTGGGGATGAAGATGGGTCCAATTCTTTCTAAAATTCAAATAACCGTCTAGACCAGCCAAAATTAAACTATGATGGTAGATTGACTATATCTTAGAGAAAATTGTGGTTAAACCTCGGGTAGTCACTCAAAAACCATTTCACACGTTTTAATAAAGTCAAATTATGACTCAATTTGGTTTGTTATCTCATCTTTTTAATTTTATTGTGCAAATTAGAAACCTGAACTTTTACTCTGGCTTATTGCAGCTTTGATCTTATCGCAACTTTTAAAAGCGACAATTAATTGTTGTTGAAGACAATGAAGATTCGTCAAAGGTGAGAGTACCGATCGGTCTGAGAAAGTGGAAACTGAAAACTGTCGCAATGGCTATAAATCACAATATACTGCAACACCAACTTAATAGTGCAGGTGGTGAACTTAGGAACTACCGTCACCTTTCACAAGAGGCACTGCATTGTCATACTTAACCACAGAAGCAGCGACCCCGTCTACAGAAATGTTAACTTTGCAGTATTGTACGCGTCTGACCGCGCCTGTGTAATTGTATTAAAATATAGACTTCATAAATAAAAGTTGAAACGTCTTGCCGACCTTTTAAATTTTACTGGCGTTTACTTCACTTTCTACGTCATTATTGCTGTTATGAGTTATATGTCTCCTTCTATTGAGATAAAAAAAGGTATGTTATCAGTAACTGCAGCAAGTTTACGGGTAGTCAGGATCTGGTTGATATCACAAAGACACTAGCAGCATTCTAGCCTTATCTAGTTAGTAAGTAATTTGTTACAAGTTTTAGCTATCTTATGAAGTCTGAAGTAATATTCCAAGAATGTTCTATAATCGTAATCACTTCACTTAAAAAATTTTGTTACTCCAATCTGCTAATACATTGCATTCCTAATGGAGTTATTATTCAGCATAATTTTACTTGCGTAAACATAATAATAGGGTATAAAAATTATTGATCGGACATAGCGTTTCGTAATCAAGAAAATGGTATGTCATTTCGTATGCTGCGTATATGCATGTAGCTGTAATTTCTTGCTCGAACGCATGTTTAAGATTTAAGACCGGCACCTTCCATTTCTCTGCTGGCTTATTAAGTAACATGTTTTCTTGATCTTTGCATTCATTATCATTCACGTAATGGTGATAAACTCATTATATAACCTACCTAGGTACCTACTACATCAGTGTCGTTGTCGTATGACTATTAAATTCTGAAACAAACTGACTGACTTCCAGGTTACATATATAAACATATACTTACCGCACAAAGCTGTGTTTCCGAAATGGTGTAGCCAGAACTGCAGGATCATAAAGGAAATCACACAGCCACGTTTAGCATAGCGGGGACAGATGTGAGTGACATGTTAGCTTATCATGCGAGAGAATGCCCCGAGTTCCTTGGTCGACTCTTACGACATACGTGAAACGAGATGCAGCTGATGTACCTACTCTAGTAGATCCCCGCATCAGCAGAGGCATTCCAAAATTGACACTAAATAAATAATAAAGTAAAAGACAAATAAAGTATGTATTTCATTCATTCATCCTATATCTATTGCTATAATAATACAAACTCATTCAAATGATCCAAGTCGGCTACTTTTCCGGCTAATTCCGTTTCCCGTAATATATCAAAAGCCTGACGCCCAATATCTGATTCCCTTACGGCTGTACATTATCACTTCCGCCGCTGCGCGGGCGCCGCGTGTAATGGCACGCTTTATCTGAGACAAAAGGGCCGCTTGGTTCCCTATTTGTACCTATTTATTATTTTAGATTCGCCATAGGATCGTTGGTTTTATCACATTGGGCGTGGTTTGAAATGTATTTAATTGTGAATTTTGAAGTTTGAAATGTATTTAGGAAATTTTATTATGTAGTTATTTGGTTTACAATGTATTTTATATTTTTTCAGGTAAGCATCCGTACATACATATACACATATAACAAGGGTATCTCAGCATCGCACGCAGTAGACGACTGGTATGTACTAAGGTACATACATAATTGCGTATTTTCCACAGTCCTATTTCCATTTTCTTCGTCATCCTTATTATCCCTTTATTGTGTACTCGTACCTACGTAAATTTAATGAAACATGTTATTATTCTATTTCTAAATCATTATTATGTGTTACCTGCGGTGTTACTTAATATCATACCATTTTAAGATATTGTATAGAGATATCATCTTTGAAATTGGCTATTTTGCCAGATGGTTTGGGCAGCGATGATTAAAAATAATGTAACTCCATTCATGGCATTGATCATATCGTAAAATAGTTAAGTCACCGGTAGAGGCGCTGCGCGCATGGCGGACTTTTAGGTTATAAAAGAAATTAAAGAGAGTAGGGTGAATTTCCTTGTATATTAACTTAATGGTGGTTTATAATAATATTTTAAACAAAAACTAACGATAGGTTATAGGTTATCTGACAAATTGCCCAGGCATCCGGCGGTGCCAGATGCGAAGCTTTTGTAAACGATTCACCTACTTTATCTTAAGCGGCAATACGATACTCGCATAAATCGTTATGGCCACTATTGCGACCACATGAAAAAATGAAATGTATTATGTATGCACGACACGGTATCTTATAATTGATTAGTTTTCCATGAAATTGCAAGAGTTAATGAGATACTCAACAATGTTCAGTTTGTGGGAAAGTAGAGTACAATTGCGCGTTGTAGCATAACTCCTTTAGATGGGCGGACTTAACAATATCAAGGAAAAGAGCTGGGAAATGCATAAATTGCAACAAAGTAACCTGAAAACATAGAATTCAATACATTAACTTGTTCCAGGAGGCTTCGTTACAACTACACATGTTCTTTGCAGACTACAAATTGATACACATAAGTGACCTAGACACTGCGACAAACTGCTTTGCATTGCGCATTCGTCTACCGCAACATAATCTTGTCCATCTAGCAGTCCACTCACGCGCATCTGACTCGTTGGCATGCATGCCACGTTCTACCGGCAGATAACATCACATGAAATATTAGCCATTGATGTGTTTATAAGGGTTTAATAGAGTTCGATGTGGTATTGCCCTTTTGTGGGAGCGAAGAGAAGCGCCTGTGTTTAAACTTACACCTCACGTTTGGAGACGTCATAATTTCTGGTTTGTTTATCTAGAGATCTGGTTGAGCTCACTGACGATTGTTTTTCACTCAGATACCTAGGTAGACCCTTGATCGGATCTATCTTACTCATGATTCTATTGTCTTTCCTGAGATGATGATTTGGAATTGTCTACCTATAGGTATATTGTTTTGTTATTGTCAAAATCTCAATCTTGATTTAATTTATAATTTACATACAGTAATTGTATTCAATTTTACCATCTTCCCAAATGGTCTTTTATCGACTGTTAAAAACTGTAAACAGTCGATGAATGAAAACACGCGGTCGTTACAGTGACTGCCTTTTGTCGGGTCACTGCCCGTGAACTCATATGCATTTCCTTTTATAAAAAACTAACCATGTAAGTACAATCAATTCTAATGTCACTGCCGTAGATAACAGAATTGTTTGTATCGATGTCACTTGTGTTTGTAGTAAATCATTGCATAGCTTTTTTGACACGATATTTTTAAAACAATCTGATGTATTATTTAAAATAGTAATTAAAGCTTTTCCAGTGCTTATAAATGTGGCTGTAAATAAATAATAAATATTGCATACACAAAATATTGCTTAGTTTCGAGTTGTTTAGTTTTTAATAACAAATGTGAAGTCATCAACAACAATTCAATTTTCAACTATTGCCAATTAGAATATCTATTGCCACGAACTACACGATCTTTGAATTCACCTACTCATCCATTGGTGAAACTGCGCGCGCGCATGACCTCTGACTCAAGATGGCCGCTTGCTGTCATACCCAAATGCTCTTACTTTCCTTATCTACATAACGAATCCTATTTACCGTTCCGTTACCGCTTTTGACGGTCCATTGTGGAGGTCCGATTCACAGATATTATTGTGAAATCTGTTAAAAGAATTAGTTTCTATTGTTGCCTTGCAAATTACGCTTCTCAAAACTTGGCCACCTATTGCGAAGGCAAAAACTACAGAGTTTTGCTCGAAATTAATGGTTCGAGCACCTCCCAACATCGTCAACGTTTCTATTACTGTTTCTTTGCTAATTTATAAATAAGTGTTCGGTCTCTGCTTTGTTCTCTACTACAATATAGATGGCGTGTTATTTAAGATCATAAATGTTAAGTAGCGAGGCAAATTGCAAACCGTACTCAATCTTGGTATTGTTAATTCTATACATAAGTGGGAATACAGAAAGGTGAGTTTATTGCACAAACATGACATTATGTTGAGCGGGTGCCGAGTTGAATGCACTTCGTGTAATAACGTCTTCTAAATGGATTTATGTGTAAATATTCGGATTGAATGAGGATGCATTAGAAATGGAGCCTATATTTCTAAGGTCTATTGCATTATGTGCATCCATTTTAGTAAACTATAAACTGTTTATGCAACTATACTTGCACACCAATAACATAAAAGGAATATTATAAACATCTAAGGTCAATAAATTTATACATAGTTTACTCTTGGTTATGTTATGAGTTAGTAATTAGTAGTTTCTTTTGAGCCGAAAGTGTACAGAGAGAGAAATAAGAGAAAATTAAGCGAAGTGATTTCCATCACGTATTAAATGAATTAGATAATCGCAATGAATGAATGGTTCTGGTTGATACTTACAAAAATATCAAACCAACTTGTAATTTTATTTTAAAGTACAATCTCTTAATAGACGTAACAATAATCAATGAAATAAAAGATAAAGACGATTGGGTGCAATAACAGAATTAAATAATATCAAATCATGCGTGTCGTTATTGTTTCCAGTCTTATTTCGTTTTTTCTCCTTCTTGCTTTGTTGCAATCGAAGAATTATTATAAAATGCTATACCCTACAGATTGGTTCATAGAAATATGAGACTTAAACTTAAACGACTTAAATTAGTAATGATGTTACTATAACAACAAATACTTATAGCAGTCTCGTATATTCAATTGCAGATTCATTATGGTATTAATGCACTTTGTTCAATATTATGTCTGATTTTTAAGTAAAAGGATATAACTTTATATTTTAGCAGCATAAATGGACACAAGAAAAAATGCTTGGTCGTGATCCAACAGTACCTAAGGTAAAACTGACAAATTACATAAATAATAGGAATTGTAAATAAAAGTCTAAGAATTTATTAGAAGCCATTTCTGGAAACAAAATTGATGAAAAATAATGGTTATCGATCTGCTAAACTAAATCTTCCTTGTACCAAAATAAACGTTGCAACTATTAAATTAGAAGTTTGTAATACCGAGCCAAGCTGGTCTTGTGCCTTGTTGTACTAAACGACAATAAGTAGGACTCACTTTCTAAGTTTCTATAACTTGTAAGACGCCCAACTTGATTTTAATTTACTTTTAGACGTCACCCTTTGTTATTTTTAATGAGGAAAATGATTCGAATATCAGCTTTTAATATTGTTGTATCAGTTGTGTCACACAAGTAATACCAATTAATGCAATCGTAGGTAACATAAATAACATGATAGTTATTGTAGATCAGTTATGTATAGTAATCATTGGAGTGATCTTAATATATTATGATAGCAATAAAATTGTATAGCCAGACATAGACAGGGATAGTTTAGTGTCAAACGTACGTGTGCGAAGAGGACACATTATGGCGCTTTCCAGTTTCAGAGCTACGTACTTATGTAAAGTGCAAAACGAGTGTTTCGCCCAGGGCAAATACGGGAGAGTAAGTAACAGCAATATTCGAACTTAACAATAGGGTTGTCGCCTTATCCGCCTTATATGGTGTCCCTAGATGTTACATGTCAAGTTTGTGCTAGGATTGAAATTTATTACTACCACCTAACTGGATAACCTGTTTTCGTATGTCCAAGAATTATGGGTTTACTTCATTTCTCAAGGTACATGACTCAGGTTATGATCAACGACTATCATGCGAATTCTCTCGGGCCGGATACGTCAATTCTATGGCGGTTTATATGACGCACATTACTGATTACTCGTAAACAATAAAGGTTTTAACAGTCGTACCAGCCCTGCGTTCGATACTAGAAGCGTGTGATTTACTAAAAGACATGCCGCCTCTAGCGACACAGTTTCTAAGAAGATCTGGAGATTAGGCCGCCTCTATAATACATTTAAAGACATTAAGTTCGCCTTACCGTATTTATTTACCTAATACAGCATGAGAACTTTAAGGTAAAACAATTTTGAAACCATAATTTGGTCATTGTTCGTGTTTGAATTGAATTTCGTGATCCAAAGGGCAAGTGTCTGGTGCGTTTGCGACTGTTATATATTGAACGTTGGGTACTATTAAATAAATAACAACATTGTTAGCTGCATTATCTTTAGGTAATGGAATCAGTTTCTAAAATATTTGGATTACTTCCAAATTAATCATGTTCTTTAGTATTTTTTAAATTAAAGTTAGAGCGGGCGAAGGAATTTCACTTCTAGAGTGTGTGTTTCGTCTATCTATGCAAAATCAGCTGAACGTAATTTTATTATAAACCAAGGCAGCGTAATCTCAAGTAGTAAAATGATTACCAACTAACTAATTACAACAAATAGGTTCCCCATTCAAAGTCGTACTTAAAGCCTGGCATACCGACCAGTCTAACATTACTTCCCGTTGTACTCAAGCAAAGGCTAATTTGTCTTACATAACCTGTAGAAGCTGAGCTTCACCCAAATGCATTCCTTTCACAGGCTCTATAAACCTAGTAGTGTATTATGATTTATATTAGTTCCTGGTTTAAAGGTGTAAATCACATTAAGGCATTTCCTCCGTAAGCTATCATGCTTTTGATGCATGTGTGGCGTTAAATAATTGCGTGCACAATTATTTGTGCTATCCCTTGGCTTCAAATTATCTTGAATTACGACGGTGTACACCTGTGAGAACTTTGTCATTGTAGATTATTTCTGCAAGAGTAATGATATCTTATTTATCTTAAATAAGATTAACATCAATAAAGGACTTTGTATGGAATGTATTCTAACGTAACGTATTCTATTATTATATTCTAGGGATTTTAAGAATTATTTAAAATCCCTAGAATACGTTACTGAGTAAAGTATTCAGAGTTTAATTAAAATTAACTTCTGCTGCTGATAAATTTTGAACTGCACTACAGGTCTGCTATCTCCATAGCATATTTACCATATATTTACATAAAATTTCACTTGTTTATAATAATCAAAGCTTGCTAAAGTTCACGGTAAACTTTAACATCTCCAAAGCTACATCAGCATACTAGTAGAATTGAGTAGCAGGTGTGCTAACAAATCATATCGTATTAAAAGTGGGTATTCAACGTGCTCGACTCGACGACAGCTGTTAAACACGATACTCTGTGCCCATCTCTCGTATTATCCCATAAATTAACCCTTTGCTTCCATACGGTACCAGGTGCTCTTGCGCAGAGGCTGCCTCTTGGTTCAAGTTGTGAGAGATTAGCTTATATGCCATGATTAGATACTCGTATAGATAAAATTTCAGACCTATAGCTATTCAACTTTGACGTACCTAATGAGTTGGAATCAGGACTAAGTGTCTTCACGTGTAGTAGATGTGACTTACGCTAGGTAGAAGACTCCTATCGGACGGAACCAATTAGCATATAAATATATTATTAGTTTCGTATAATAATTAGAAGATTGGATTACACCACGTAAATATAAGTAAGATAATTTTTCTTTCCATTCAATTTTGTCTGTCTATGCATCATCACCTGAATCAAAGAAACAATAATATACCTACATTACTGTATCTTATATTCATTCAATAGTAAGCGTTGAAAATATTATTGGTATCAATAGATGTCTTCGCTTTCTTCTATAACTTGCGGCTGAATCATGCAACTAATGCACGCCCATTCGCTGTCAAGTGCTACATTGCAAAAGGTGTGCGGATACACTGGACTGGTTAACGTATGTTCCCTATTAATTATAGCTTGAGAGCAGTGTGTTTATATTCCAAGTAATGGAAAATAAATAGTAAATACAACGGTGTCTGACAGCTAGCCAACTGAAACTTGAGACGTCGGCCTTTCTATAGAAATGCCGAGATAGCGAACCTCGGGAAATTATGCGGCGATTTATTGCCTGCGTAAATACGTGAAAGACGATGAATGGTTTTAGATTGGCCATGTTTGCTTACAAATATCTGTAAGGTTTTCCCAAAAACTGAAGCCGTTACCTGAATTGTTCCTATTGCTATATGATCTAATTAATGTCGAGACTATATAGGTATATATGCCCATATTCTACATCATAATAATAGTATAACTTCTTTAGATAGTTAAACAACAACCTATTTAAGCATGCTATTTTTGAGGAAATTATGTTTCACAAGTAAGCAACATTTTTGTCTTTTTTGAGAATGATGGATCTAAAAACTTCATTACAATTTCCACAAGTGTCTTATGAAATGCTTTTTACGCAATCTACATTATGAGTCGATTCGTCATAGTGTATTAAGATAGTTTTGCGGTGACATGCTCAATTGCAATTTGTAAGCGTTTGAAAGCACTATGAGCTAACAGTACATACGTTTTCAAAATCACCAACGCGTCGTGACACTAGCTTTCATTTTCGATATGACTGGGTATTGCGTTAACTACAACTTTTGCTCGTTCAACGTCTGTTTGAAATGCTTTGAGAGATATATTATGTTTATCCGCGTGTAAAAATGATAAATTATGAGAGCTTGTCAGTCGGTTATCTGTGTCATGTCTTCAAACTTAAAAATTTAGTTACTTGTACTATCCGAGACATTGACCTTAAGTTATAATCGATTGGTTTGGATGCTGATTCGTCTCGCTATGTAAGTTTTAAATAAGTGTTTGCGGAACTCATTGATGACATTGGAATTGGTTACGAAATTACATTTGTTGTGCTCATTGTGGTGTAAATATTTTAGGATAGGTCGTTGACTTTATATTTACTTTGTCAAATTATGTTTTTTTTTGTTAGATCAAATACCTACCATGTGTAATATCGTATGCTGAGCAAAAAATTACTCAAGTATATAAAACCGTACATTCGTGCAGCGTTCGCTTTCTGGATCACTCACATTATTAGTTTTACTTTCTGAGTCACTCGAAACAATTTGCTTTGAACGGCCTTAAATTCCTGTACTTTAGTGTCTTGTTGTATAATAAAATTGAAATTCGACGACTACTTGTTATTACATTTATATGGAAATTGCCATCTATTTCATGTTTTGTTATATACGACTTTGCAACAATGTAGCAATAGACAACCCAGCTGGAAGAATCTCAATCGTAAAGCAAATAGCATTTGTCTTGGATGTAGGTATCTCTGCGGAATAGCAATAGCATTTCATTCCTTTGCAGAGACTGAGTCGCCGCAAATTTTTATAATCCCCAACAAGGCAAATCAAAAAGCTATAAATATACAATTTATAGTGATGCGCTAATCGCCTTGACACAACACGATGTCTCGCATTCGCCAACTAAGCTTCGGATAAATAAATTATTGAAACGATCCGATTGGCTGGAATTTACTAAAATAGTTTGTAAACCAATGGTTATAAAGTGTACTTTGTAAGCTAAAGATGGGTTGTCGATATCGGCATGCGCTATTCCGTTACCCGTTCACCTGCGTCCGCGCTTCTCTGGTTATGTTAATGGCCTTTACTGACACGGAAACAGTTCACTGGAAGGGATTAGAACTGTAATAATGAACTTTTTGTTCTCTATGGATATATCAATGCCTCGCAAGCATTATTTATGAAATATCCTTCAGATTTTCCGTATCCCTTGTTTGGACTATAAAATGTGAACTTATAGGTACATTGACAACAATAAAAGGTTTAAGTTTTCATAATTCATCATAATGTAACCATCTCTTTGCATCTTTCAGGATTATTCTAATTCCATTCGCAAACCTTTAAGTGGGTGGACTCGGTAAGTAGAAATCGATTTGAAAATCGTGTTGTTAACGAATTCTCGACACGGGGGTTAAGCGTGTTCAAAGAGTGAGATGTTCCCAGTTTATAGGATACATACTCGCCGTGTTCGAGCATTAAGCTTTTAGTATGTGTCCGGAGAATCGCGATCTAACTTGCTTTATGCCTTACAGTGTTATCCACAGGTACAGTGTTCTTACTTTGTATAGTATACTGTCCCACCTTGCTTCTGATAAGGAAGGTCAACATTGGATTACAAGTACTTGTTTTTAAAAATTCTTGTCGTGGATCTGGATATCAAATTACTATCGGTAATGAACGTACCTGTACATTTAAAATTGCACAATAACAATAAATTCTAATTAGCTGATTGCGTTAACAAATTAGACAGATCTAATGAACGGCTTTCAAGTTGAATAGCGATATGTTGCACAAAACGAACCATTGTACTGAGACGGATTGCCATAGCTACTGACGTATGCGCAAGACATCTTAATGGATCGTTTCGGCGCCGGCGATGTCGCTCGACATATCGAGAACATCTTACATCGTCTCGTGAAATCGATCACGGCCACACAATGCGGCTATTCGATTAATGTTGTAACTTTTTGTACATCGCGGTTTTTGTTAAGATCTGTAAGGCTGATTTATTGAGTTACAAATATTACAGCTATCTTACCATCGGGTTCACGTGTAAGCGTAATTATTTTATTAACAGCTCTATTACTTACGTTATCGGTATTACTTTTATCTTTGTTGCTCAAGTTATTAATGGATATTTAACGAGGCTCTAGTATTAATATATACTAAATTATATTGACCATCAATGTTTAAATTAATACGACCTGTAAATTTATAAATGTCTTAGCAAACAAACCTCGGTTACTTATGCCTAGCTTACCTACTAACAAGTCTTAGTTAGTAAGTTATATACTCTTTTATACCAACTAATCACATATCAGGCTAACCGACTTGCCGACACTGAATACGTAATCCAACTTTATTCTGTTAGTTTAAGCTCCTCTTTACTCCATGTTTATAATAATTTACTTATTTCATTCAATAAATACAACCCACTATCAGATTATTTCCATGCCTCTTTGCTTTTTTGATTTCGGTCAAACAACTGTCCCAATTTCAAAGAGCCGTTTATTACTTTCGGTTCTGTCTTGCTTTCGTCTAGCATAATTCGATTAGCGGTGTCATCGTGCCATGTCGCCGAACGGTTCGCTTTGAGTCCGCTAGTTGCACGATTATGGGTGAATTTCGTGGGTCGTGCATGCACCCCAGATTCCGAAGACTTATTCTATTTAAAGTTTATTGTATCCTACCAATCTTCAACTTCAATTAAGGATTTCATTCAAATAAATTGTAGCTTTCTAGTTTGAGTTAGTAGAAACCAAACACACTACGCAAATTTTTCAGAAACTCTAATTATTGTTTTGTCCATGAATAGAATATAAGTCTTCGTTTTTAGCACAATGTACATATGCAGATGATTTTGGTGGGCTCTAGTCCAGTTCGAACTTGAATAATGACGTGCTTTATTCTAATAATTGGTTGTTGGCGAAAGTGATGCTATTTGTTCTAACTTGTAACTAATACGTTGTCGTATAAGGCTGACAAAATATTAATACTGATGCACGTTAATTAATTTTAGACAATTATGCCATGCATAATAAATGGATCTGCTTCATTACTTTCTCGCCTAGTCCCATCTGTCTTGTTGGGTCAAGCAGTAGTCTCATTAAGTAGACTTATTTATATTTATAAGCAGTTATTTAAGATTTTTCATGCGTTTGCTCTTTGATCTCAGTAGAATTTAATTGGTTAAGTTTCATACACACACACACACTGCATACATAAAGCTGTCTTCCCTAAAATGGAGTGGCCAGAACTGTAGTATCACGATGGAGATCCAACAGACAAGTTTAGCATAGCGGAGCCAAATGTAAAGTGTATCTAATGTTATATACCTACTTACGTTTTTAATTATTTATTTATTTATTTGGTATTAGGAAGACCAACAGCTATATTAAGGCAGTAATAACAACAATATAGTGACATACAGCTTAATTAAAGGAAGAATCATAATAAAATAGGATAAAAAAGTAAAAACTGTTGTATAAGTATGAATTAAAACTGTAATAAGTGCTGACCCTAAAGTAAGTATGGAACTGTATAGGCACACCGTTGATGCGTATGCTTACGTCTACGCATACGGAAGCAGTATACAGAGGGTTATAGGGAAACACTGTAATATTGAGCATCGAGCCTTAACAATGTGTAAGTAAGACGTGACCCTATAATCTATTCGCAAGGAGGAAATAATAATGTAAAATTTAAGCTAAATTCATTCTTTTATTTATATCTGCAACTAGTGGCCCGCCCTCGCTTCGCTTGGTACATATCAATATAGAACAAGTCTTTCTATGTTAATTTTTATATGTATACAGCGGTGATTTGTTTAAATGGACACCTCGACGAATTTCGACCCCCAGGAGCTTCCTTGTCCGATTTCAGGAGCTTCGTATAAATAGGGGCTGTTTTCGTAAAAAAATTAAATTCGCGTAACTCCCCTTCAATAGGAATTTCGGGAAATCCGTTCTCCACGCAGTTAATAAAAGGGGTCTATGAAATAAGGTCCAATTTCTGCCCGTGAATTCCCGTTTGTCCCCTTATGGGTTTAATTAAAAAACGTTATAACAGGATAAATTTTGTATGTCCGTTCCCATCAACATCAGAGGTACGTGTACGTACACGCATACTCGAGGCTTAAAGGCTTGGTAACTTTAATAAAAGCATGATTTTACAACTGAAATGTACGTAGCGGTTCTCGTAAAAATTATGAATTCCCGTTAGTCCCCTTCCCGTGGGAATTTCGGGAAATCCGTTTTTACACGCATCGTTGCCCGTGCCTATACAGTTATATGCCCATTACAACTCAGAGCTTCATACGTATAGCGTTTTCGTGCACGCCATGTGAATATCGGGTGTATAGAGTCACATAATCACAGTCTCGTGGCAATAATGTAGGTAAGTGACCAATTCGCAAGGAGGAAATATCTACACGTTCACATATTACTTTTATTTATATCTGCAATACATTATGCTCTCAATAATTTATTTGCGATTACTTTTTACCGTCCACTTCTTCGGGGAATCTATTACTAATGGTTGCAAGACTGGTTGCAAGTTTTTACTCCCACCTATTATACAGGGTGTGTAAGTTTTTATTCTGCCCTCTTTATGGACAGTTATGCTAGAAATCCGGGCAAATTGGGTTCGTAGAATGATATATATTACGAGTTAATGATTTGATAATTATTTTATAGTGGTCTAGATATCGCTAAAAACTGATAACGTCTCTTTATTTTTGCGCCCACCACGGGTACCCTCCAGACCCTGATCTGATAACTCATAATTGTGACAACAGGCAGCACTAACTACAATCGCCATGAGAAACCAACGCTGTGCAAGAAAAACATGTCAAAAATTAAACAAACATATGTCGCCAACAACCTCTTTGAGGTGCTAGGTAGGGCCGAGATAATTTTCATTGTAACTTTGTACTGAAATGTTATCTGCGAGGTGTGTGGAGAGAGAGTAGATCATTATTATTGCAACGGTATTTACTCAAAAAATCATAGAGAAATGTCCCAGTAATCTTATTGTACTATAAATATTAAATATTATTTTTTTTAGTCGTCATGGCTTAGCCACATCGATTATTTTTGGTACCGGCAATGTTTCCGATGCATTCCACACATAAATTAGGATCTTATTCCTATAACGACCATTAAAGTAGCTTCATTTGAACAACGCTAAAGTCATCGCGTTAAATGCAAATAGATTGCTTACCTACAAATAAATCAACTAGCCTGCGGGTGAGATTTATTTTCTATTTCCTCATTACCGTATCGTTAACTTCTCTGAATAGTTCCTAGTTTTAATTAGCAACTTGTAAGTAAAGGGATCAAATCGCTCGTTAATCCTATACACTGCTCTTTATACAATAACACTTATTGGTTATTTTGATTTTATTGATAGTGCAACGCGCTTGTTTCTACATTGATGGCTTAAACTGAAGTGTTAAACTGCCTGTTCATAAAATTAAGAAATGCATCGAGCCCACAATCGGATATAAAAGGATCGAGCTGCCTTTCTCCTCTATGTATACCTCAATCATTCCAAAGTAGGTATATCATAAGTAAAAATTTTATGGATGCTCCATACAACCTTTGTGATAAACATTCGACTTTGCATAATCCCATGTATATTCCCCATCCCTTCGGCGGAGCCCCGACCGGCAGGTAGTCAATCATCGTGACTCGTCGGTTGACGTCGTGTCGCGGGGGCCCACCCAGCCTGCATGAAGTAACTGTACCGCACTTTAGAATAGTGTAGCGGCCGCACTATGCCGCGGTAACGCTTAGTAGGTAGGTACTAGGTTTATTATCGTACGAGGCGATTAAGGGTTTCCGGGAGGTGGGCAGCAGCGCCTCCCGTGCTGACAATATAGTCCGAAATACAAACTGCGGTCACCAACCCGCCTGCCCAGCAGCGTTGTGACTATGGACAAAATCCCCCTGTGGCAGTAGCCTTGTGGCGTGCCCTGGGGGAGGCCTACGCCCAGAAGTGGACTGCAATAGGCTGATGATGAAGAAGAAGGAGGTTTATTAACTGTGATAGGCCTATAAAGCGCAGACTTCTTGATTTTAATATGTCCACGCTAATTCTTGATAGCAATGTATCAAATACATTTGATCCACGAAAGTAAAATTTTCTGATTAACAGGTAGTGTTTGATCATCACCTAGGTTCGTTCTATTATACAGGATGTTTTTTTGTGGCCACCTTTAACGAAGGGTACGTATTCTATACATGAAATAAAGTAAGTTTATGCCAAAAAAAATGCTGGGAAAAAAATTTTTTTTTTTGAAAAAAAATTTTAAATTCCTTGATCGTGCGAAATTTATAGTGTCTAGTGTTTATGTTAGTTTTTTTTATAGACAGATATTAATAATTTTTCGTGAAAAAATCCTGCTATGCGCGTCTATGTGCATTTATGCAGAAAAATGCAGTCTATTTACTCAACTTTGGACCCTAATATTTTGGAAACCAGACACTTCCCAGGTATGCTTCCACGGAGAAAAATGATCGTGATGATGAGGAGATTCCGTAGTTTTCGGGAACGTTGACGACCAAAAATCATCCTGTATATTTCGATTTACGGTTATAGTGAATGAGCTAATTTTAATTGAAACTAAAATAGGGTCTCCTCTAGTTCTGCCTCGAGCACACCGGATGCGTATGCGTGCACGTACCTCTGAGTTGTATGGAACTGTCACCGCTTGATGTCTATGCTTACGTCTACGCATACGCATCCGGTCTGCCCCTGCCTATACAGTTCCATACATTACAACTCAGAGGTACGTGTACGTCTACGCTTACGTGTACGCATACGCATCCGGTGTGCTCGAGGCTTAAAGGTGTCTACTAGTCTTTGGCATTTATCTACTCTATTAATAATGTGCTGTAATATATGCAGATGTTGGAATATAAATTACTGAAGTTATTGTAACACACGCTACAAGCTTATTTAATATAGTTGTTTACTTTTTAGTAAGTCCTACTAACAGTTAATAAAGGTTAATGTCCGGAAACATTATAACATCATATATTAAGTAAGTATAGTAGATAGATAATAGCCAAAAAACAAGACTTCTGACTAAGCCATTGTCCATTGATGCCATATTTAAAGAAGTCACACAATCGTAGGATATATAATTTCATTAAAATGCGAACAAAAGGTAATTGTGTGACAAATAATTGAAACACATATTATGCCCATTCACGTATATAATAGACCGGTAACAATTCAATGATCTACATGTTTACCATTTGGTTTCGGTTCATGCATGAGTTTTCACGGATTGAAATTACGAAAAAAAGATGTTCTCTTCGTACTAAGTATTTTAGGTTGACAAAACGGAATAAGTCTACATTTTTTACACATAGTTACCAAGAAAATCCGTCGGTTATTGCGTACATAGTGTGTCCTTAAGGAACAATAACACAATTCGGTGTGGTCATGTCTTAATCATTATATGCAGTATTTGTCAGTGATTTAATTTATTCATCTAGCGTAGTATGTAATTATTGAGCTATTACGATTTTGATGGCATTGTAATTATGTAGGCTGACAGACTATGTGCCTGTAGCGATAGAAAGGAAGTTCGGATGATGGCTTTCTTCTGGTTATCATTACATAAATATTACTTTATCTCTTCCCGGATTTGTCCAGCTTTATCAATAAGACAATATTTTCATATAGGACGTTCCTTCAGGAACGAATTGTATGAACGAATCGCCTTGAATGTTTTCATAAAAGCAATTACGTTACTTGATAGTGATGATATTATATAATGAGATAAGAAGATTTGGCATGCTACTTGTCTAAGTTATAACTATGTATATGTACATAGTACTCGTAGTACATGAATGCATGTTTAGCGTTTTCATTCTCCATGAGATTGAGACGGTGGTCAAATGCCCATTAAAAACCATAGACTTTAAAATTGTCTTGCAAGTTGCAACTCAGTTGCACTGACAAAGCAATTCCCACAGTGCCCTTTTTATTTTTTGTGGTTATGCCTTTCATATTTTATTCCGAGTCGGCCTAGAATTGAGCTATTTGAGCAACTACGCTCGGCGCAAAATGGATATTGGTTTTCATTACTAAGAAAGGCTGCTGTAACTGTTTTTCTTTTTCTAAGTAACTAGTTACTGTTAGTAGCACCTGCTGTGGAAGCCAAGAAAAATATTAAAAAAGAATGCTCGAATAACCTTTTCATACTTATAAAAAATAAATATCCTTGGCATGTACAGGCTGGTGGGGGTTTTTACTCGACACTTCCTAAAATACGCAAGATCGCTTTGACTATAAGGTGAAACCATTATTAGGTACTTTTCAAGTTAAACAAATCAAATTTTCCACAATTACCTACCATAATTCGTCGATTTCTTAGTCTTAAATCTGGTATCGTTTTATTTACTTACCTGAAACCGTACATGTAATTTCACTCCAAAGTGAGAATACAAGAAAAGCCTCCGTTTGATCTAGTTTCCAAGTGATGCTACCTCGCCTAACCGCCTTTGGCAGGCAGCGTACACTGTTACCGCAGTTTATAGCCCGCGCTCGGCCCTTCAAGACCGGTCTGCAGCGGCCCCGATCGCGGCGCGTGAGCGGCGAGTCTGACGGATTAGCACCAAACTAGCGAGCTATTGTTGAACTTGCGTTTTATCTGTGCTCTCTTTGCTATTGTTGAACTTGCGTTTTGTTATCTGTGCTCTCTTTTAGTGTGAAAGGATTGCAATGTTGTGATGTTTTTTTTAATTCTGTGAATGCTAGTTCTGAAACTGATTTGTGTGAATATTGTATCAATTAATATTTTAATCTGCATTGAAACGGTATGTAGTAATTTATTTTAAAAGCCTAATAAGAATTCAGATTCTCAACTAATCAGTATTGACATTTGGGTACTTTGTCTCACGGTCTCACCTTCCTTATTTTTAGTTAGTAAGCCTTAAGCTTTAATTTGTTCATTTTTAGTTTAATACCCTTGTATATACGAGTACCTATAGTGTTAATAATTCAATGTCGTGTTATTCGAATTCAGTACTTTTACAATGGAATACAAATTCTATAGTAACGGCAATTTAATTCGTATATGTGTGTCTTGTATGTAAATGAATGTATTGTGGTGGATTTATTCGACTATCTGTATTATAATAAATAGTCCTTTTTAATGTTATTTTAATGTACACGCTTATTCCCATCAAGAGTCAAAGAGGTTTTGAATGAAATCACAGGTACGCTAGAGCTAGAACTAAGCTACTGATAATCATAATCCATCTATGCATCTATAGTTGAGATTACATTTTTATTATATGTGTATAGATAAAAGTCTGATAAAAAGGTTAAACAATTTAAATTTTTTTGGGATTGCTAGTTGCGGAGTAAAAGCGCGCATGTTCTTCCGCTTTATTACGAGTAGGTATATTTCCTGTATTTGAGGATATTTAGAATAACTGAAATAATTTATTCTTCCAAATAATAATAATAGGATACTTGCTTTCGTTCGTCATTTGTAGTTACTTTGTTGTCTACATACACATATATTTATGTTACATACAACTTACATATATCTCAATTATTACCTCTCGAAACATATAATTTAACTATCCGTGACCTCCAACCTTACCTGCAATCGTGTTTTCTACACGCAAACGTTCAATCACAGCTTCATTACCATTACTCACATTAAAAACAATGTCCCCTTCAAAATCGATTAAAAATGTTTACGGTCAACAATCGGAGACGACAAGCTTGCGCCTGACCCACTGCAAGTTTTTGTGCGTATAACGGACCGACACACTTGCGCACGTTTTATTGATACAAAACCTAATGAATCCGAATTGGCTTGTGATCACGAAGGTCTTTTTGGAAAATTTGATGGTGGTGAGCACGATTGAGTTGTCAAATCCACGATAGTTGAAGACAATTTTGTTATTCATAGTAGTTTCGATGTTGTTATGGATAATCACTATTGGATTAGTATGTTTAATGAGGAGTTATGTTATCGAACCAATATCTGAAATCGAAACTAAATTCATTGATAAAGCAGGGTAATATAGGAAATAGTAGGTAAATAACATAATAATACTATTTAAGTCAGCACTTCGGAGAAAGATGTCAATAAGGAAACTTATTCAACAGCTTGCGCAACATACAGTGAAGATGTGCCTAACCTTTGACATGCTATAAAGGACTACATTGCACATGCTCCTCTAGTTATGCAATGTCTGGCCTACTGTAGTACTATAATTATCTAGCTTTTGCATACGCCTTATTCAAAGTTAAATTGATGCATCTGGTATAAAATAAGTCTCAGCTATCTACCTAATTGCAAATAATAATATATTTATAAAAGTAGTTGATGGTGGTTTAGTGTTTTCTTAGGGCCTCTCTATTTGTCATTTCTGGGCAAGTTTTGTTTTGCTTTGTTTATTTCTATATAGATCTTGCCCAGTATGTTTGCCCTCAATAATATTACCAGATGATAAGCAACTGGCTTGCCAGCTCTCCAAACCAGCTGCTCCATATTCATCCGTTACATTTCTATGAACAGCATAAAGATTTCCTTTACTAATGTTGTTAAAGTTATAACTTGGCCACAACGTATAGACAGACATTGACCTAAAATCTCAATAATTCTGTGGGCGATTGATCATTTCCTTTCCCGATTGGCCGACTGTCATTTTCTGATAATTACAGGTGGTTCGATTGATCTAAAGATATAAGGCAATATCCGCACAGTTCGGCCGATGTACAGTTTTTATTGGTTACCAACAGTTATCGATTCATCTTTTATATTAGCCTCTTTGGATGAATTTTGTTTCTCAAACATTTGGGCAAGTAAGATATTCTATGATTTCTATTTGCTTAATAGATATCGTGGGGGCTCACTCTCAAGTGTAGACAAAATATTTGAGTAGTGAAGAAATTGAAATAGGTACTCGCTTTTTCAAGTAAAAAATTTTAATCCTCTACTTTTTTCTCATTGTCATCATCATGCACATTTGGGGATAACAATATTTCATGAACTTTATGAAATCCCCGAATCATTGAAATTAGCTTACCTACTTCTTATTCAATTTCTACAAATCAATTCCTATTTCATTTTGTCGCAATTTACAATTAAGTAGGTAGGCAGCTGAACTCAGTTGCGGAGTTAGGAAACCTGACCACGATAGGTAGTCCAGCAACAACATCGTAACAAACCTTTTTGATGCAAGGCAAACTCAATTCTATTCCACGTGTACAACACCTATTTTACTAAGGTCGTTCTCTTGTAAACGCTCTAAAGCTTCTATAAGTGCAAATGGTATTCTATTTCTTTAGAATAAAATAGTTTTTTTTACTTGTCAATTTATGTTCGAACTATTGTGATATAGATAACAGAGAACTGTGAGAAATAGTCTGAGAAATCTCTTTTGAACTTTGAGACAATGCAATATAAAAGTTTTTTAATGAAAGGAGATTCAATGAATTGTCTTTCGATAAATTTCTTAATAAAATTATTTAAAATTAACACATCGTATGAATAAATAAATACTTTATCATACTCCCTTTTATTATCAACTGCGAAATATTAATTCCCTTTTTTATGTTTTATTGTTTACTCCCTATTTATCTTTTTTATTAGACCTGGTATATTCTGGATTCCCAGTTCTTATTATGACGTAAGATTTAGTACATTCATTGTATGAAAATGTACTCTATTAGAATGTCTATTGTTTATAGCTTACAATGAATGCTGTTTGCTTTATGCACATGTTGTTGAGACTATTGACACATATTTAGCCACTCCCTCATAACTAATACATTGATTAAAAACAATAGAAATCATTACTACTATACAATTGAAATATCATAAAACTACTGTCGATAAAATTCCAATAAAACATATAACCTGCGTTTATTGTGAATTTCATTACGGCATTGTAACAGCACAATTTTTTCGATAGCGATGATCTTAAAATTCTTGACAATATTACTATCATCGGTATTCCTATCGATGTACGTGGAGAAGCTGATTTGGAAGCTTGTTGTGCCTCGAAAGGTCTCGATTCACATAAAATCGGCAATGCTAATGTTATTGCCTTTCGCATTTAACCTGCAGGTTACTGATAGTGCTTATTCCTGTCCTATTAAAGGTATAATGGTATTGAAACTCCTTTGAGATTCAGATTTAAGAGTAAAATATCGATAACGGTTGTTAATTCAGTAAGTGGCAGCATACGTGGATGATGGAATGATTTTAATCACGGACACAATATCGTTTCAATTGGCCATTACGTTGAGTTTTGAATTGGTTTGTTATTTGGGTTATGTGAACCCAAATGACAGTGCTAATACCCGTCCGTATTAGTTGATTAACTGAAAGTTAAGTCATATTGACAGACTAGGTATCAAGAGTCAAAGGTATCAAGAATATAAATTACAAACATTTATAGGTATACGAAAAGCCCTCTTCAATCACAGAGAGTAATCATTAGTAAATCCCCATAAGTTTCTTCATATGATTTCTTATCACTGAACATTTTCTTCTTTCACCATCGCTTTTATGGGAAAGTTCAGAGTTCTAATGACCAGTCATCAACTACACAACCATTATGAATAGGTATATGTGGACATTCAACAGTTACAGTATATCATCGATTGAAATATTTTTTCCATATTAGAAGTTTACAAAAATGTTCCCTATTGCAATGCTCGTCATTTTTTAAAATCAAAATAAAGCTACGATTTATGTTTATTATAAAAATATGATAACATTGTATATTATCATCTCAAATGGCCTACATGACATTAACCATAGAACTGTAATTTTTTTTTTACTTCAACGAAGCAGGTATTCATGAGCTTGGATGTTGTCTGAAATGAAGTTCTATGTTAGCTAATATGCAAAATAGGTCTTGGCCTATCATAATCTGATGGAATTTTGCAAACAACGTTTACCTACTTAGTTAAGAAAATAACGTAAGCACGAACTAACGTCACGTCATATATTTATCATGGGAGCATGTCCAATTTCCTTCCAAGTTCGTCTCTGTTTATCCGTTTAAATTGTGCCGTTAGTTGACATGCATATCCTTTAAGTAATGTGGTTGCTTACATAAATTGCATTATTATCTATTGCGTAAAGTTCAAAATGTTGTTTACATAAAAAGTACTGTAGGATTCGAATTCACCACCGAACGTTAATTCAATAAGATTTTTTATTATAGTTTATGGTATATTGTGCAATAAAAATAAAATCATTCTTCAACAAAGACACGCTACAATAAAACGTTTCAATTTTATTCTTGGTCCGTGTATAGTTCTAGAACAGTTTAAACAGAGTGCGAAGAACCAGTAAAAAGACCCATAATACTATTTTAATTCCAATTCTGTGTTATTCCCACTAATTCACATGGGACTCCGCGTATGGTAAGAGAGCAATCGTAATAAGAATTTATAGGCAATTCAAACAAAATTGCTGCTATAAATTCCCGGCTTGCGGAATCCATGTGTCATGTCTGTATATAAATCTATACTCATAATAGTAAAGAAGGGTAAAAAAGTTTAAACTATTTGTTCGTATTCCGAAAATGCTATGGTCGAACTGGGCGACCGACCGGCCTGTTTGATCAAACGTTGAAGGTATTGAAGGCCATTGAAATAAGAAACGAATGAATTCTATAGGTATATTATTTATTCCGGATTAAAATAATAACATTTAATAATAACAGACTGTACGAGGCTGGGCGAACTACCTGTTAATAAGTTTAATAAATTACTAGAAAACAAACTAACTTTATCTCTCATTGTTCACAGATTCAATGATGGCGGTGAGATTATGAGGTCGAGCAGCAAACGACTTTTAGGTGAGTCCACAATGTAAATTCGTTATGCAAACACGCTTGTGCCATAACATAATAAGTCTACACTGTCGTTTAATCGATCTATGGATTAGGTAGCAACAGAGGGTCTGATTTATATGACAGCATCGTATACTAAATGCATTTTGCGTATCATGCATATCTTCGTCAGGCTATTGCAGTCCACTGCTGGACGTAGCCCTCCAACACGCAACAAGACTCGATGTCCGGTCCAGTCACTATCAGCCGTCCTCGGTCGATCAGTCCCCCTAGCATGACCACGCGTCGTGGATATCGTATCGAACGATATCGTATCCTCTCTATACAAAATTCAACATGGCGGCTATATCTATCGTATTTTGACAGGCTGATGCCTGATTTAACCAACGTCTCCTAAGATTTAGAAGTTTCCTAACGCATTTTAAGTATCAGTTTTGACAACATTCGATTTCACCAAAGTATAAGCATTTCCTAACAGCTTAAAAGATCTCCTAAGATTAGAAGCCCGAATTATGGGCTCTTAAGTTTAGGTGTACCTATACCTACGCGTGTTTGGATTTGTATTACCTACCTAGAATTCACGATTTCAAAGATATGGATAACATACTCGTACATATGAGTAATTCAATTATGATAGTTTTCACGCTATTGAAGCAGTCTAAGCAGTACAAAGACGTAGTTTATTTGTTCGAAGGCGTTTATACCGCGAAAGGCCGAATTTCTTTCAACGACAGTTGACAATGACAACACAACAAAGTATTTAAAGCAAAGGTCTGTGTTGTATACAGCGTCATTTTACATTTTTTGGCCGTAATTAATAAATGTATTGACAAAATTAATAAGAAATAATGTTTTTGGCTATATTAAAACAAATTGTACTGATATAATTGTAACTTATTTAAATTAATTTCGTTGTAGACAATTTTCAAATATGTTGTCAAACAAACAAACGATTTTACGATTTCGGTTTTCGACATCACTATTATGTAAGAAGTCCGTACTTTTTGAGTCCCTATGTTGGTGAAAAGCAATTTAAGTTAGAAGTTAGTTTAGGAGACGTCTTTCTCTAAAATCTTCCTAACAAAGAGACCGTTTAGGGAGCACTGGTGAAATCCGGCATAAATGTCGATAAATCGGTTTATCATATCCTGTTTCGCAGGTCATGCTACTAGATCTGGTCATTATATTATAGATAATGGATTTACTTAATTTCAATTAAAATCAGATTGTGCGTGTTAATCATTGTATCAACAATACGAAGATGTTCATGAATTCATTAGGCTGGACATTAAAAAAATTACGTAACCCCGAACTAGTCTCCATGTTATCCGCGATCACACTTGTTTGAAGCTCGGCTTCTATACTTATCTATCACACCTTGACAAAGTGAAGGGTGCGGTGACTGGCGATCCAAAAGCCTCTAGAATCAAACCAGCCAGCCCACGCTTCTTTTGTGACAAAATAAGACATTAAAATTAATTTTACAATAACGATTGATTTGCTATGTTATTTAGCTATTCAGCTGCCTCCAATCGTAGGTGGGTAACTTATAGGGATTGTCTGGGAAAGGGACTAGAATTTATGGAACTAAATTTAGAAAATGCTACTCCAATATTAACTGCCATCAGAGGCTGCGCTGCTCTAGTGATACGATTGATGCTCAACTTGCATGTCAATCTAAGAACCTGTATAAATGAAGAATTTACTTCTTCATGTATGCAGGTTCATGAAATGATAGCCGTCATCACACGGGAATGCTTAACATGGCCATGTATCGAATGTTTTACGATCTACGTAAGGAATTTACTAATTATTATTGCCGCTTTGAAATCAATTTAGTGTTGTGGAATATCTATTGGATTCCCATCACAGCATTGATTTAGATTTATTGCAATTAATGTCTGATCTGTCTTTGGGCGATCCGTCTAGTTTTTCTGTTTTCCCACGAGATATCTCGGTTTTTCCGCAGTGCTTATTATATTTCCCTCTTTATTGAAATTGCCTGTAAGCACAAATTATTATAATAATATACTGCAAGTCTCCTCTGTAGTGGCTTTCGTTTATAAATCCCTTTGAATATTAATTGTGACTTATTTTTTACAATTGTATCTATTAATATAATACTACGGTGGATGTACTCTTACGTAATTGCTTTTTGTAATACTCGTATTACAACAGAGAAGAGTTTATTATAACCGTATAGTATCACGCAGCCGACATTCCACGTCTCTTCTAAATACTGAAGAAATAGTTTCTAGTTCGTAGGTGTTACAAATTCTGCCTTTGGGCATTCTGTTAACAATAGGGCTGTTATTATACGGTATATTGTTTGCCAAAGTTGAAATGCTTACGGAATTACTAAGTGATTTTAGCATAATACTAAGCGATATTGTTAACTTTACTGTCATTGGTAAGAAATACCTTATTGCCGCTATTACAAATATTAATGACCAACTAATATTAAAAAGCTAAGAAATTGTTATAATCTTTAAATCACGTTTGATGAGATATTATAAAATATTTCTTGATTTCCCATAACATAAAGCTAACAAATAACAGTATAGGCCTAATAGCCATCAACACTACCAAAACGGTTTTATAATGTTTGAAGTCAAAGATCAAGCTCGCGCAACCAAACCTACAACCGCATTTCGATTTGACATTTGATTCAGAACCGATTTGGTTGATTTGAATAAATAGCTTGCATAATTTTTGACTGGATAAATAGCTGCAGGTGAATTCGCGTAGTGAAGTACTGGGAAATAATTATTGTAGGTCAATTATCATATTTTATCATAGATTTTTTTTATTGTGCCCTAGTAAATAACAAGACACTCCATGATGCTGCTGTTGAAAAATAGCATGGCATAAAATTGTGATTTAAATATTCGTATCCAATCAGTGCAAGATGATATTTTCATAGTAAGTAAGGTATTAGTAGATATGAATTGATCATTTTATCATAGATGTATAAAACGCAATGAAAATAAAATATTAAGTGCTATAATCTCTTGCTGTTTTATACAATTTTTATTACCTTTACCAACAATTTTTTCCATACAATTTAGTTATGTATTACATACATACGATTATCTATTCGTCTCCTTGTATGTGCATAAAATACGTACCGTTCTAAATTGTCATTTTCCAAAGTCTTTTGTCTCTGTCAAGCAGACCGGTCATCAATTCCCATGCCTGCCGTTCTATATCTTCCACCAGTCGACTAGCTGCCCTGATTTGTGACTATGCCATTACGCTATTTAAATGAAAACCAGTGTTAGTTCACTTTACTGTTTGCATTTCAATATTTTCTTCGAGTGAACCGGAGGATATTTTGAACTTTCCTTATGTTAGCATTTAATTTTAGATTGTATTCTGTGCACTCTGCTGAACCATAAAATCTATAGGCCAAGTTACCTACTTCTTGAGTTTTTAAGTTAGTCATAAACTGGTTTTAAAAATGTTATCGGTCCATTTACAAGCGGTACCTTGAAAACTTTTTACACGAGAAATTGCGCCATAAGATCTTTTTTTTAACTTTGTTTGTATTATCGATCGCAATAAAACTGTCTGGCTATTTCTACCGTTACAAAATTATGATTTTAGTTGACATTACTTCGATTTCATATAAAAACATTTTATCAGAAGGTAAAAAACTTAGCGACATAAATAAGAAAGTCCGTGGTGACAGAAATCCAGTTTTGCAAGACAGGTTGCTGAAAACCAGATTTTGATATGATATGCTTAATCAATACCCGATATAGATCAAAGTTACGTAATTTGTTAACTGACTTTATTCAGTACCGGTAGATGTCTTTACCAGCAAAAAGTTGTTAGGTACATAAAACAAACTGATGATATACGAGTATAATAAATAATGTATGTAATATTTGACCTATTTGAAAATTTACAGCCCCTTCTCGAGATTAACGTTGTAATTTTAATTGAATTTAAACTTTGTTTTTTGTACATTCAAAAGTCCACGGATTATGCTTAATTATGGATAGCCAAAAACCTGATTTCTGACTAATGAACCGAGACGTCTGGTTTCGTTAGGATCATTATGAGTGTATGTAATAACGCTTCTAGCTATCAGATTAGCAAAACTTGAATTATATTGATCAGACTAACTTGATGACTTTCTATTAAGAGCTTATAGTCGTTATATATTTATTTCTATGACGTATTAATGATGATAATGACGTTGTATGATAACGTTAATCGCGACAATTGTGGAACGAGACCAATGTGTTGTATAAAAATATATTTACTTCATAGTACTTATGGAAATGAAATAACCTCTTTTATTTAAGGAAAAAAACTAGAATCCGATTTTTTTGTCACTCATGACTAAGACGAATCTAATGATACCACTTTTTCAAGCTCAAATGCGACAAGCCGTTTAGGCTTTAGCTAGAGCGTGCCAAAGAAATATATAGGTACGTACAAAAATACATGTACTTACTCGAAAAACATAACCCTCCTTCTGTCGTAGTCGGGTAAATATGAATACCTACTTACTGTTGTAATCACGTAGAACGCCATACGTTCATTGAATAATATTGAAAGTTCCTTTCATATATCAGTAAAAAAATATAAATTTGCCTACACGATGATACACGAGCGAGCTGTAAAGGTAAGTTTTTCAATTTATCAATGTCATGTAAAATAGTTGTTCGATGTCTCGAGTCTCGTCTTGAGCGCGAAAGTCGACCCAAATACGAACTTGACTTGTCGAAGTACAAACATTACCGCTACTTTTCCGACTGCGTAAGGCTTTATAACATGGTTTTTATGATTCTGCATTTGCTTGTACATCGCAGTTTAATAGGCTTGTTTTGTAAAATTGCATACATTCTTTAGATTTCCATCGACTATCTAAGGAAATGGCCAATCTTTCATTCTAAAGCGACACTGCCTATCTAGCTGCAGCGAACCTTCGCTCATTACCTCTCTAAAGGAGATAACATATTGAACTTAGCATTTTTTTTCGCCCTTTCCCTAAGTATTCGGGGACAGCAATATCAAAAGATTTCCATCTTATGCTGTAACTGACAGCTATAGCTACTAGCTGTATCTTTCCAAATGTATACGTAACGTACGTAACTACATAGTCGGTTACTAGTAGGTACACTACGGTCGCCGTCATATCAGATCCAACCAAATACTCCTGACAATCAGTAGTCGATTGAATCATTTTACCCCTATCTGCTTACCATTGTATTTGACAAAGCAAATATCTCTATCATCGATGGTCTGCATAGATTGACTCGATCTCCATCGATATTCCGAGCTAAAATTCCAACCGTGGCGATTCCCGATAAGCGATAGGTAAACGATCTCGATTGTCTGGTACCGTTCTAGGGTCTATCGTTAAATTATCGCTCACGTTTCGCTACTGAGCCGGCGCCCTACTATTACGGTAATAGTTGAAATAACGATGTTTAGGGAAGCTGACTAACACACCGTCGCGTGTCATGTAACAGTTTAATCAAACGCTCAACTTTAGCGCTTAATTCATCCATTGGAATGCCTTCTGTCCAGTTCCCGCGATGGAAAAAGCACTTAGTAATATATTAACACGTAAGTAATATATTATAATATCCGTGGAATAAGCAACTAGATACATCATTTTATTCTTGATTTTTTGTTGTTTCTTACACAATCAATAATTCTTGCAACCTTTTACCTACAATTGAGTAATCGGCATACAAAGAAAGCAAAAACGAGTAAATCCACAGAGTTATACTTATTCAGGTATACAAATACAAAATACAAAAAATACAAAATACTTTATTCATAAAACGAAGTTGTTTACATATTTTTTATGCTGGAGTTCTCTTTTAGGCATAATATTGCCTGTGTTAGAGGACACCGCTCTTCCATAACAAAAAGGTGACTTAATTATGAATAAGTATACATACAGTGAAGATAATCTAACTATTATGTAAAAATAAAAAGCCAACTAAAATATGTAATATATATATATATATATATATATATTATATACATATATATATATATAGGCAATATATATATAACGGATATATATATATTTCTATATACACACATACATTTATATATAGATATGCAATATAAGTTCATAAACATAAAACTATGCCCCAAAAGGCATATTCTTCTAACTCGGTGTAAATGGTATAACAATGTGTGTGTGTGTTACAAAATTTTAACAAAACCATTATTTCTTTATATATGTTATTATGTTTACCTATGCTTACTTTTCTGTGTTACCAATTGGTGTGTGTAAGACGTAACATGTACCGAACGATCTACAATGCGCATGTGTACGACGTGTGCAGTGTTGTGTGGTGTGTGTGCATTTATTGACACTCTTAAAGACTGTGTACAGTATACACGTGTGAAGTGTGTGACACGTGTCGTTACATGTGAATATGTGTGGGTGAGTGAGTGTGTGCGTAAAAAATGTGCTTCATATGTGTGTGTGTTGTACTTCTGGTATATGTATTAAAATTGCCAAAATATTATATATTGTATGTAGGTAGTCTTTCTTTTACAAGTTATTTGGTGTGCATTATGTCTGTGGTGTTTATGAAACCTGTCAGTTAACAGTACATCTCATATCCGCATATCGGTTATTTTTAAGAGTATGAAAAGTTTACACCAATCAGTTATAATTCAATAAGATTTTAACAATTATGGTATGTCTTTGTGTAGATAAAATGAACATTAACTGTTAGTCAAGCGATCCAGCCATTTTAGCAATTATACAACATTAGGCCGATCTTCGCTTCTGGCCTAAGATGCGTGCTGAGAGGCAAAAGTTCCGTTTGCTTGTCTGAGGAGTAAGCAAAGCACTTCAACTATATATTTTCGTTCTTTAGTATTTGTTAAATCAGTTCAAAACTTTGGTTGTAAAAAGGTAGTGAGTAAATCAAAAATTATGTAGATTGGTACCTACCTACTTACGGTTATACGGTTGCGTGAGTAGTAAACGTACAACTTTCCTTACCGAGAGTAAATATACTAGTATTGCATATAGTTGGATTCGGTTGAGTAGCTTCTCTTTTTGAAGTACATAGTTTTAATTAAGGCTCGCTTGTGCGCGTTCAGGAGGAACTTCTAAAAAAAAATATTAGGTGTCTTTTAGTCTTTTTTTCAAACCATGACCATTTAATTTTCTTATCAGACAAGATGGTTATGTACCCAAAGGGATACTTTAAGCAAAGAACTGAATATGAATCCCATTAGGCCACGTACCTATCCACAAAATTGGTTTAATCGAAATCACACATTTTGGATTTGTTTTGTTTATTGGGAATGTTTTTTGGTACCACATAGGAATGTCTCAAAGTTCTGAAGATCCAATTAAACTTTCTGCCAAATTCTGATACCTAGGTTCTTTATTAGCTGTTCATATAGAGATGGGGGAACCAGTGCTGTTAAAGTTTTGATCAATAAGGATACCTAAATATTTTGTGCTAATACAATAACTTTGTCAATATTACCGACCAGCTCTACGATTGAACACCCACCAATTTGTATCGCGTGGATCTATACACGTGTGAACCTTAAAGGTTATACAATCGTCACTTGTGGCTGATTTCTAAAGGACATAACTAAAAGGGTTTGTAATCTATGTAATACTAATAACAAATAATAATTAGGTCTTGGCAGTGTCTTAGCATCCAAAAGGTATCTTATTATTAACTTGATTTAGCGTGCCTGATGCAAGTCCTTTTTCAGGCAGTTTACTTTTTACGTACGTACATGTTGCCAAGATGTTCCAGACAAAAACCAATGCAGTGTCATCGGCATACGAGAACAACTTGGGTATTACTGCTAATTGTCATTACCAGATCGTCACTTCTATATAATTTTAGAAATAATGATAGGCCCAATTTACGCTTCTCATGCGGAACGCCGTATGGATCACTACAGAGTCCTCACTAAAGTGCCCACTCCAGTTTAACTGCGCTGCAAGTCGTGTTTGACACACATAGTCCCCGAGCAGATTGAAGAAGGGATAAGACTCTAATTCACGATCTTTTCTAGCTGACCCTACCCATTCGACATACGGATATGTGGATTAAGATGACGAAAATCTAGTCAGACCATCAGCAATTAGCGAAACAGACTTCCTGAGTTTTAGCTTATCGATAGAATACTCTATATAAAAATGGCTTTTTAGTATACCTAACTACGTATCATTCTACCATTGTCTGATGTTGCATGGACATCCTAATGAACTTAGGGCTAATGAAATGCCATTTTTTTTCTATAGTTGATCTACCCCTCCTAAAAATACTAAGAAGCTAGACAGAATAATTTAAAATCCCTGAATCGAAATGTGTACATCGAACCTTAGCTTGCACCCACGCAGAGTTGCTCTATAAATTAGTTCGTTATGCCAAGATCGGACAGCGACGACAGGTGGTAGTACAGATATTGGTCTGTAGTTATTGACTCAGGTTGGCGTAGCTTTTTTTGTCACACTGCTTTGTATCAAAAACTTTTTTAGATTCTCAAGGTTTTTCTAAAACACAATTTATGAGATAGTATTATTTTTCTTTTCTTTGTAGCCGTGAATAGATTTCCATTTGAGTTATTTACATCTGAATGATTATCTAAATATCTTGGTCGGCTTGATTTACTTCTGCTTTAAAACAGAATTCATAAAATTAGGTCAATCCAACTGAATCAATGTAGTATCTTATCCAGGCAGGTTGTATTGGCATTTTACCAAGTTTGAGATATTTGGGTTCGAAGATCTGTAACATCATAAAATGTCCGATACCTACATGTTTTTCTAACAAACATTCGCTTTTTATTACGAGCATATTAATTAAGAGACTCGACTTTGGTATCAGCTGTCATACGGATATCATTTGTTTCTAGTATAGTTATTAATTTTATGTTTTTCACCTGGAGCAGTACGCATAATCGTGCGTATGTGTTATTTACACTTGCAAACATTTTGCTCATATTTCTTTTTAGTTTTTCTAAGTAATTAAGTTGTTAAAAATTCTGTTCTTATATATGAATTTTCTTTTGGATATTATTGGCATTCTTTTTCTGATACGTTAGATTTTGAGAACATAATATATAAAAAAAATTGATCCAGTTTGATAAGTTTATAATTTTCGTTATAGTATGCTTTTTATGGATTCACCAGTCTTTCCTTTCTTATTCACCTGTCATATTATTAGTTGAAATATCTTCATAAAAAGTAAGTTTTCGAGTCTAGTCTCATTTTCGGCTTCGTTTATTTTACACGGTATATTATCGAACACGGTCTTACTTTTACCTACAGTACAGTACAGTATTAGTTTTTATTTTGTTAAATATCTAGGTATGTTGTATAATGGTCGGTAATAGTAGTATGTGGAGAATAGCTATAAATGCAGACGTCATTTTTTGGGCAAATGGAAAGTTTAGGTCTTAAATATAAAGTTTCTAGAAATTACTACGGTATTGGAAGGGATATGACCAGCAAAGTATATCGTGTTAAAAACTGCTAATAATATTATCCTATGTGTATATTTATACGATTTTTAATAAGCGCACTATCAAAACGATTTCGCGATACCTTTCCTTATCTTTCATTTGAATATGTTTATACCTCTAAACTCTAGGCTATAATAATTTATTTTCTCCAATACCGTCTATCGTTCCAGTCCAAAAGGTCATTGCATTAGCATAAGTTCTTCTTGAACTGTTTGTTCTGATCGAGTTTGTATTGCTATACAGTATAGAATTGTGCCCTGTCGCATGCCATTAACTAGTTATATCAACTTGTAGACAATAAATGTACGCTTGCTTCATTTTATTTCTCTTACGTTATGCCGAATGTATATTGTTTTTTACATACACTACAACTCCGTCATTTTGGTTTAGTAATGGCATATGGTAGACTAGAGGGTCGTAACCACTTAGTTGAGGTATAGGTTTGCTTATGTCAAGTCTGCACTCAGTCAAAATTATGATATCACTGTCAAACTTTAGGTTAGATAAGTGAGTACAAGACTATCAAAGTTGTGGTAAATACTTCTTGAAATGTTTTGGGATATAACGCTTAGATCATTTTTATTAATACGTACATGTGTACCAAGCTCAGAGGCATTGCATTCTATAGATTTCGCGATATCATTATCTATCGTTAGCAATGTTATTAAGGTTTCATCCATTTTCGAATCCGGTAAAAATAATGGACATCGGCGTTAATACTGGTTATATGTTTCGTATGAAGCTGTTTTTATGATATCGATTGGTACCAAATAATTTATTGACATATAGGTGTGCGGGTATAGATTACAGTCGGCTTATATACTATAATAATATCGGCTCCATAAACCTATGTCAGTGCTCTGCACAGCGGGCGGTAATGGGCTTTGAGTACCTGAAAAATGCGTGTCTATGTCATAAAGATAATATTTATGAGGTAATTGCATTTTTGTGTGCAAATTGATATTATCGCTGGGTGAGAAATAATTAGTGTTTTTTTGAAAGTGTGAGAATGTGTTTGATATATGCGTAGATGTTGTGTAAATGCACAAAACAATGATATGAAACCATTAAGGATAACAATTTTAAGAAAGTATTGAAACTGGTATACCGGCCCGTCATACTTTCTTACGCTTAGAAGCTGATGTTTTGCATCCAGCTGATCACTGCGTATGGTCTGTCTCTATGATCGGTGAAGTTTCATCCTTTCTTATAGATTCTTGCCATACGCTGTCCAGCTTGTTAATTTAATTACTCTTATAAGTTTCTCACACCTTTTGATTACTAACTAGGTCTCGGGCAAGGAAATAACAGACGAGATCCTTTAAATCACTGTTAGGTGTTTCTGATAAGGAAAGGTTGCACCGGAGTGTCCTCATCCATTAAGTAATAAACCCAGTTGTTTACAACAATGGCTGGCACTACTCGATTCGTTATACGGCTTCCATTAAATTATGTTATAAGCTTTACCCATATGTCGCAGCATAGTTCTGTCTAGTGAACCAAGTGAACCTTGAGTGGATTGTGAGGTCTCAATTACGATTTCAATAGGAGTCCCTTCATTCGATTTCCTCCGTGTGTTGATTGTTGAATAGCCTTTTTATTCCCTCATTGAGTCACTATTATATTTATTTATAAATATGCACCTCAATATTGATGTCAGATAAAGCTTTTAAATCTAAATGAATTGTCAATTTTGAACACACAGGAAAGCGTTAAGCAAGTCAGTTTATAAGTTGTCATGAAAGCGTGAGTCGAAAGTCAACATATCACCATATCTATACACCAGGTGATTAGTCAGTGACTCAACTGCATATCGTCATCACTCTGTGGACCTCCTAGGCACGTTCTTTAATTCAAGTAGCCACTTTAAGTGAGTAGCGAAGTTTCGACTATTAATTTGCATATTAATCGACTACTCCACTCTGTCTTCTGACAAAATGGACCTAGGGTATACCATTTTTGTCACTTCTTTAACTTGATTTTCTAACATGTCTATTTTCTTTCTAAAATGCACTTGACCCCATTTTAAGCGAACAGAGTAACAGCGAAATTGTACGCAAAAACAAAACAGAAAAAATACGTTTCGTCATTGCGGTGCTCTGGGTAAAATATTGCGAGAAATTGGTTTTTTGAACTCAAATGTCATTTAGAACAAGTCGTGACTTTCGCAATCGGTTGACATTGAAGTTCGTGTCTACCGAAACTATAACGTTTTGACCTCGCGAGTTGTGTTAACATTCCGAGTCTAGCCTCATTTCCTTCCTAAGCTCCACTAGATGTTGCGTGTTTAAACCTAAACCGAGTCGTCACTGTAGTCGCGCGATCGTGTTCGATTTTTCAAATGCGCTTATATACTATTAGACGGCGAAAACATTTTATTCCATATTAGGTAACAATCACCATCTGACATGGACTTATCCATTAAGTTGCTTACTTTAAGCACCAATATCTAGCGTTGAAACTGCAAATGGAGGACCACGTTTCACCACTAGATTGTAAAATCATTTAGAAGGCACTGTTTATACTAACACGGGCATTATCGGTCCAGATGTACCAGGCAAGCAGCAGAGTGTAGGAGCAGTAATGAGATCTACGCTTACTCGTATTGAAATGGAGGTGCAGGTATGTAATACAACTATTTAAATCTTGCTAAGCCGGTATTATGTACCAGGAGAGCAGCAACATGTGATCATGTGTAGCAGATACAATGTTTATGCTTCACAATCACATTGCGGCAGTCCCAGCACTAAGATCCCTAAGGTCTTGTGCGCGCACCGTGGACCAAGCAAGACACAATGCACAGGGGGTGCGGCCTGTCGCGTCGAGTTTATACACTATCACAAACACAAGCAACTCAAAGTTCCCGCCTCCATGCACACAGAAGCAAGGGATTCAGTCACTAAGTGGCTTCCAGGTACCAGGATCGCAGTAGATCGCAGGCAGTGTTTGGGCGCGCGCAGGTAACGTGCGAGAAGGACGGAAGAAGCTTAGTAGGCGCGCGCGACTCGCTGTCACACACTCGATGCTATCTCACTCGCAGCCCGTCTTCAGTCTTCAAAAATTCCGCAGATTAAAAGGGATGTAGTACCTCGCATTCTAATTGAATGAATAAAGCCTTCTAAATAAACTAGTTTGTATGAGACTAATTAAAATAAAATGTACTCGTACCTGGACATGAATGCTTTTTATTAAAAGCATTACCTGGTACTGGTAATGAGGCGTACTCTAGTCACGATACCAGAAACGTCTACACTGTACAGTGGTCCGGGGGGAAGGTATGTCGATTAGTAAGTAGATTCAGTACGTTGTTACGATTATGTATTGTTGTAATGATTCCACGTTCATTAACAAGTTCAATGCTCTAGTGAACCTGTGGTTACTGCTATAGTTATGTATTAATTTTATTTTTATTAGCAAATAGGTTTTTGCTTATATCATAATTTCACGGTTTGCGATACTTCCGAGTGTTATAAATGTTACTTAAATACCTACTTATATTTAATACATAGGCAATTAACTACAGAATAATGAAGACGGCTAACGGATTTATAGTAGTAACTGAATTTCTATCAAATACTTACTCATATTTATAATTAATTGAGACTTTTAATATGCAAGTAAATAAGTTTTATCTAATCTATTTATTTATTATAGAAGGAATATGCCCCATATATCTAGTTCATAGTATTCTTCATGTCAACTCGGTGTAACACATTCCGCAGTCGTTAAGGGATAACAATGTTAAGTTGGTTTCACAGAGTACGTGGGGTTACAAAATTTTAACAAAACCGTTATTTCTTTATATATCTGTAGGTTATTATGACGTTTACCTATGCTTACTTTTCTAGTGTTACCAATTGGTAGTCGAATTGGGTAAGACGTAACATGTACCGAACGATCTACAATCGGCTTGCGATCGTGTACGACGTGTGCAGAATTTAAAATAGTTTGTGCAAGATTGGATATGAGAAGAGCATTAGCATAACGGCCATTGACACTCTTAAAGACTGTGTACAGTATACACGTGATGAAGTGTGATGACACGTGTCGATTACATTTGAATAACTGACGTAGTCAACAGGTAAGTTCTAAAAAACTGGCTTCATATTTATTTGTACTTCTTATATGTATTAAAATTCCGCCAAAATATTAATATATTGGTATAGTTTTGCTTCTACAAGTGTAGGTATCTAATTGTAATGTTTTAAGAAAACCACGTTCAGTTAAGTTACACTCTACGCTTCGGTTATTTTACAAGAACTGAAACAGTTTACACGCAATTCAGTTAAAATTCAATAAGATTTTAACAATAGTTTCTTATAATAAAATGAACATTAATTTTAGTCAAGCGATCCAGCCATCCAGCACTTTAGCAACTTACAACAAGTAGGCCATCTTCGCTTTCTGGCCTAAGCATGCGTGTTGGTACGTGAACCATTCATTCCGTACTTGCTTGTTACAATAACAAATGCACTTCAACTCTATTCGTGAACAAAGTCTCGTTAAGTATCCGTTTTAGTTAAATGACGTTCAAAACTTTCACGTTGGTAAATAGAGGGTCATCTATCAAGACAAAGTGAGACCAAAAACTTTTTTAAATCAAAAATGTATGCCCTTTTCTAGATTGGTACCTACCTACTTACGGTTATGCGGTTCGCGTGTAGTATGTAAATACGAACTTATCCTTAGAAAGATATCACACGATTTGCATATCATGTTGGAATATCTAGTGGGGATTTATCGACATATCTAATGAGTCAATTTGCGATTTGGCTCGCTTGTATCTCTAGAAGTCATTCAGGAGGAACTTGCGTACTTTTAAAAATAAAATATGTAGGTAGTCTTTATAGTCTTTTTTTCAAACCATGACCATTTAATTTTCTTATCAAAATGGTTATGTACCCAAAGGGATATTAAGCAAAGAACTACGAATATATCCCATTACACGTAAGGAACCTATCCACAAAATATGACACTCGAAATCACACATCATTATTTTTCCAGATAGTTTGAAGAAAATCTTAAACAACATAGGAATGTTCATAAAATCATGAAAAATTAACATTTCGAGTGCCAAACTTCTTGGATACCTAGGTTCTTTATTCCACCTTTTGTTCTACCATATAGAAGAGAAAAACAAAAAGTGCTGTTAAACGGTTACTAAATCGTCCTGCCAATAGGGAACCATTAAAACATGCTAATACAATAAGTTTCTTTACCGACCAGCTCTACGAGAACACCCACCACTCCATTTGCTGGACGCTCGCGTTTGCCAACAAAATGTCATACTGTCGAGAGTGTCGGATAAATCATGCCTTAAATATACAATCAGCTTTCATTTATTACTTGTGGTACTGATTTCTAAAGGATTCTCATAACTAAAAGGGTTTGTAATGTATGTATTATATAATAAAAATAAAATAGGTTTCTGTGTTAGATTTCTTATTGCATCCATGAAATATACCTAATATTATTAAAACTTGACTGTTCTTTCGTGTTTAGGCGTTATACTGGGTACTTTAGTTACGTGTACATGTACATGTTGTCGACAATATTCCATTGACATCTGAATTCTCACAATAGTTCTAATTGAAAATCGGCATAAAAATATTTACAATTCCTTTATCTTTACTGTAATCCTTAAATATTATTTCATTACCATAATCGCACTTCTAAAGTTATTTAATTTATATGGATATCGCAATAATGATAACACGATTTACTCTCATAACCGTTGGATAAACATAAAACAGAGCTAAAGTGCCCACTAGCCTGCGTCTGCGCAAGTAAGGCGTGCTACACACATATTCGTGTCGAGCATAATGCTTGATTGAAGAAGATAAGACTGGGCAAGTGTGCAATTGGCACGCCTAGTCTGACCCTACCCATAATCGACATACACGGACTTATATGTGGAGTTAAGAATTTTTATGACGAAAATCTAGTCAGACCATCAGCAATTAGCGAAACAGACTTCCTGAGTTTTAGCTTATCGATAGAATCTCTATATAAAAATGGCTTTTTAGTATACCTAACTACGTATCATTCTACCATTTCTGATGTTGCATGACATCCTAATTTTAATGAAATGCCATTTTTTTATCTATAGTTATAAAAAATGTTAATAAAAGTTATGAATTTTGTGCTAGACAGAATAATTTAAAATCCCTGAATCGAAATGTGTACATCGAACCTTAGCTTGCACCCACGCAGAGTTGCTCTATAAATTGCAGTTCGTTATGCCAAGATCGGACAGCGACGACAGGTGGTAAGACGTTGCCACAGATATTGTTATTGATATCATATTGTACAGAATTTGAATCTGTATTGGATTTGCTCAGGTTGGCGTAGCTTTTTAACGCGGTTGTCACGCTTCGCTTTGTATCAAAAATCTATTAGTATTAGATTCTCAATTTGTTTTGTACATAGATGAGGACATGCAAAGTTTAGTGTCGAGAAGTATTATTTTTCTTTTCTTTGTAGCCGTGAATAGATTTCCATTTGAGTTATTTACATCTGAATGATTATCTAAATATCTTGGTCGGCTTGATTTACTTCTGCTTTAAAACAGAATTCATAAAATTAGGTCAATCCAATCTGAATCAATGTAGTATCTTATCTAGGCAGGTTGATAATTGGCATTTTAACCAAGTTGAGATATATTGTGCAAGATATCTAAATTTCGATCTGTAACATCATAAAATGTCCGATACCTACATGTTTTTCTAACAAACATTCGCTTTTTATTACGAGCATATTAATTAGACCAACTTTGGTATCAGCTGTCATACGGATATCATGTTGTTTCTAGTTCGATAGTTTGAATTGTTATGTAATTTCACCTGGAGCAGTAAACGCATAATCGTGCGTATGTTTAAAAAATCTAACATTACACTTGCAAACATTTTGCGTTTTACTACTTAGGTAAGTAATACCTACAAGTTGTTAATAAATTCCTTGTTCAGTTAAAGAATTTTCTTTTGGAAATATTACTTGGCACCCTTCTTAAACTTTCATGATACCTTTGAATTTAAGATTTGAGAACAAATAATATATAAAAAAAATTGAAAAAAAAATCCAGTTAATTAGAGTAAGTTTAATAATACCTATTCGTTATCTAAAGTAAAATATATTGAACTTGAATTCTACCCTGTGATTCTACCAGAGAAAGAAAATAAAGAATCCTTTCCTTTCTTATTCACCTGTCATATTACTGTCAGTTGAAATATCATAAATCATAATCAGTGATTTGTGTGAGGAGGTAAATTGGGCTCGACGTCTAGTCTCATCGGCTGTAGTCGTTTATTTTTACACGGACATAATATCATCATCGAACACGGTCTTACTTTATACCTATTAGTGCAGGTAGATTTATTTTGTATTTAAATATGTAGGAGCGTGTTGGATTTATCCGGTAAATGTGGTCCGGTATGGTAATCTGGAGTAGCTTATAAGAGTCAATTTGTGTGGGCAAATGGAAAGTTATAGGTCTTAAATATTAAAGTTTTTATAATATTACACGGTATTAAGATATACCTAGCAAAATTACTTAAAAACCTAATAATATTATCCTATGTGTATATTTTTATTATTTAATAAGCTGCACTATCAAAACATTTCGCGATACCTTTCATCGCTTTCATATTGTTGAATATGCATTTGATACCTCTTAAACTGTAGGTAGTCTAACTATGATTTATTTTCTCCAATACCTTGTTCGGTTATCGTTCCAGTTCCAAAAGGGTGATTTAGTACTATCTGTTTCTATAAGTTCTTCTTGAACTGTTTGTTCTGAGAGTTTGTAAATTGCTACTGTACAGTATAATTCTATGCATTGTGCCCTGTCGCATGCCATTAACTAGTTATATAATAGACTATAAATTGTACGCTGTATTTCTCTTATTTATCGAATGTATATGTTAATCTGTGGTCTATTTAGTAATGTTTGGGACTAAGGATAGTAATATCGGTTTCGCTCTGAATTTGATTCGAATAATAAATTATTGAGTAAGTGGTTATAGCTAGCTAGTCAGATGGTTAGTCATAGTTGATCTTTTAGTACTATCATAGTACCACAAGCTAGCTGGCCTTGAAAGAAGAGCAAAAGAACTGCGTTATCATCTTCCTGCGATTTTAACGAAACTCATATTAGCAAGGATTTGGCATTTTTTTTTACGCCAACCCTCCTCGGCTATCGTTAGCAAAAGGCTTGCATACGAGAAGTAAAAATAATGGAAAGTAATAAATACATACTGTTTTATGAAGCTGTTTTTATATAATTGCGATTGGTACCAAAGAAATCAGACATAATATAGCAGTCGGTACATACAAACATCTCGGCTCCATAAACCTGACTGTCAGTAGCTCTGCACAGCGGGCGGTAATGGGCTTTGCAGTCCATGAAAAGATTGCAGGTTCATTTTCTAATTGTCATAAAGATAATATTTACCTGCTATGACTCTAATTGCTTTTTGTGAGATATTATCGCTGTGGTAGGAAATAATTAGATGTTGTTTATTGAAAGGATGGAATGAGTTTGATTCTATGCGTTGGATGTTGTGTTGCACATTAATATTGAAACCATTAAATGTGCTAACCAATAAGACATTATTGACTGGTCACCGGCCCGTCACTACTTTTTACGCTTGACTCTGCATTGTGTTTTCATCCAGCTGATCACACCAACTTGGCTATGGTCTGTCTCTACTAGATATTTCCGTTCTCTAAGTTTTGGACATAATGGTCTCAGTCTTGTTAATTTAATTACTCTTTATAAGTTTCTCACACCTTTTAATTACTAAACGTTAGTGATAACAGAATAAATTAAATCACTTGTTAATTAAGGAAAGGTTGCACATTTGCAATTAAGTAATAAAATTGTTAATTGGCTGGCACTACTCGATTCGTTATTACGGCTTCCATTAAAATATATGGTTGTATTGCTTTTGATATGTCGAAATAGTTTGATTAGTGAACCGAAGTGAACCTTGATGTGTATTGTGTAGGTGCATCAATTATATTTCAAGTAAGTTCCCTATCATTACGTATTTCGTGTGTTGATTGTTGAATAGCCTTGCTTTTATTCTCATTGAGTCACCTATTATATTTATTTAATAGAATAATTGCACCTGCAATATTGATATAATAAAGCTTTTAAATCTAAATGAATTGTGCAATTTTGAACACACAGGAAAGACGTTAAGTCAAGTCAGTTTATAAGTTGGTCATGAAAGCGTGAAGTCGAAAGTCAACATTAGTCAATACATACACCAGGTGATTAGTTCCAGTGACATCAACTGCATATCGTCATCACATCATTCGGACTTTCTAACGTTCCTATATAATTCCAAGTAGCCACTTTAAGTGAGATAGCGAAGTTTCTAAGATTATCATAGTTAATCGACTACTCCCCTCTGCCCTCTGACAGAAGGACCAAGGGTATACCATTCACTTTTTAAATGATTATTTCCAAACCAGTTTAAAGTGCACTCTGACCCCGATTAAGCGGAACAGAGTAACAGCGAAATTGTAGCAAAAACAAAACCAGAAAAAATACGTTTCGTCATTGCGGTGCTCTGGGTAAAATTATTGACGGAAATTTCGTTGTTTTGAACTCAAATGTGATTTAGAACAAGGCGCGTGACTTTCGTAATCGGTGACATTATAGTTTCGTGTCTTACCGAAACTATAACGTTTTGACCTCGCGATTTAAACGTTCCGAGATACTAGCCTATTTCGCCTTCCATGTTTTTGTTTAAACCTAAACCGAAACCTGAATCTTATTCGATTTTTCAAATATATTATTCAGGACGTTAGAAAACAGCGTCCAATTAGGTGATACAATGCAATCAGAAATATCTATTCATTAAGTTTTAACTTCTAACCCAATATCTACGTCGTTGAAACTGCAAATGGCAGGACCACGTTTCACCACTTACGATTTCATTTGAAAAGATTATAATCTAACACCATTATCGTCTGTACCGGCTACAGAGTTGGCTATCGGATCTACGCTTACTGTATTTGGTTAGTAATATTGAAATCGACTGTATTTATTAATTAAGATATCCATTACTTTGGATGAAAATGTGATAATGTGTGAGATACATATGTTTATGTTGTTTTCCAAAAACAGAATTTTTTCAAAATTTTTACACCCACTTCAGTGTTTGTCAAAAATTAACCAGATTAAAAGGGATGTAGTAATTCTAATTGAATGAATAAAGCCTTTGAAATAAACTAGTTCTTAATGAGACTAATTTAAAATAAAATGTACCTGGACATAGAATGCTTTTTATTAGATAGCATTACCTGGTACTGGTATATAAGTAACTCTAGTCACGATAACGCAGAGAATTCACTCCAGCCAGGATAATAAGTAAATGCTTTTCGTGAGCTGACAGTATGTGTTTCCATTCGTTCACGATCTACGTTGTTGACAGCCGCTAATGCAATAAACATTTATGCTGTGATAACTGGTGCTTTGTAACGATGAATTGCTTCATCATTTGCGTGTGGGCATTTCACATGATTTATATGAATCAACGTCTCACTGATTTGAAAGATTGGTCATTTGGAAACTTATTGTCGAATTGTTGATACTTCCTTTAATGATTATAATATTCGTAGGTATTAGTAGATAATAATATAGTAGGTACGTACACAGCAGATAATCTCCAACTTATATAGGCTATGATATGCTATGCCCGTTACAAAGCCGTTACAGCGAAATCTTAAACATAAATTGTGTTCAGAGTATTTATCGTAATTACATGTTCCCATTGCGAAATCACGTACTTAAATGCAGTGAGTATCTGTTTTGTATATTCTAGAGGTTCATTATTGTTTGTAATCTTAATGACTGTATTATCCCAAGAAATGTTGCTCTAGGCAATAGAGTGAAATCGTATTTCCTTAGCGCTTCCTTTATTGTTTTGCAATTGTAGGTAGAGAACTAGAGTGTAGGTTTACTTGCAGTTTTGGGTTTAGATGTAATATTAAGTGTTTCCTCAAATGATTGTATGATATATCCCTTAATTGACCAATTTGTCTATATTTTAATGCCTGACTTTATTTTCCTAATAATAAATCAACGTTTGGCATTGAGAAATAAATCAGGTGCCAGACTCCTTTGTTTTCTTGTTGTTAGTTACTGCCTAGAATCAATTAATAAATGTCTTTTCAACAATTCTCTGAATTATTTGTCTGAAGGATTTTAATTACAATGCTGTTATTGTTTATTGTTAATGATGAAAATTATTTTTTATTCTTTGTTGCTTAAATTATTTAAAGTAAGTTAATATTAATTTATTTATATTTAGAAATGCAAAAACTTCTATGCTGCTCTGGGAGTGAAAAAAAAAAAACGTATAATACTACAGCTGCTTCTCTTCCCGGGCATACTGTACAAGTCAGTAGAGGGACAAGAGGGTCTTGGTGTTTTGTAGGCGATGGGCTGACCACCTGTCACTACTAACCGAACTTGTACATCTCAACTATACCCTCAAAATTGGTCAGAAGTGGCACCATGTGGTTCTGTCGGCCCTTGGTGCTCTGCCTACCTCATAAGGGATAAAGGCGTGATTATATGTATGTATGTAAAAATGATTACATGATAGGGTTAGGCAGAGAAAATAAACATACAATTTTCATTTTCTTAAATTTAGTTTTTCTTGAATGACTAATGGAATAGCGATAAATATTAGGTCTTATAACTATACTTAGGTATTTGTGTTCTTTTCCATATTTTTTTAGAACGTAGCACAAGTTACTAGTAAACAATGGATACCATACTATGCAGTATAATAGCATCAGAAGAGTACCTATCTCGTGCCGTCTGTGTTCCGATAACGGCATTTTCGAGACCTTGACTGCAGACGATTGAACTTAGGGACCTCTGAATCATGCGCTTTCAATATCACGTATAGCCGAGTTAGCACTTTCATCACTGTTATTCCAAAATGATTGTCTATGATATTTTGTATTCCTATTTTTACACAGTACGCTAGGATAATGTGAGATATTTTTATTATGACAATAGGGTCGAGTCTGACTGTCACACTTAAAATTAGTCCTACCTGTCCCTTTTCTGTCGCAGCCATTTATGTTATGAACGGAGAGGGATAGACCTGTCTAACGTAAGTTTACGTTCAAGTGTGATGGTCAGAATCGACAATAGTTAAGTATAACTTATTAACCAAGTAATTGCTTGTGATGATACGGGGTGCCACTAGAATACGCGACTCAGGAATATAGGGGGTGTTTTATCAGGCGATGAGCTCGCAAGCGATAAGCTATCACTGATCATTTACATGTATGCATCCTATTTTGAGAACACAGCCATGTAAATAGGTATATGCAACAATGCAGTTATTCTTTTGAAATTCACTATCACAGAAAATTGAGATACTTCGCTGTAGTTTATATTTATACATGGCACTTAAATGAAGTTCTCCTTCATGTGTAAGTGCAATCTTTTATAAATCCCAACATCCGTTTTTATTACTGCCTCCGGAAGTCAAACAGGTCTGGTATAATTGTTTTCTAGTCCATTTAATACGGTATCGTAATGTACAGCAGTAGAGCTTGTTTGTAATTAAAATGCTCAATAAATATTCCTTTTCTTACCGTTATCTTTCTTCGTTGCAAACAAATGTTAGCAATAGCCCTCTAAGTATCTAGGGGTCAATGTGTTATAGGTAAACGTTGGTGGCGAGTGTGTAAATCCGGCACCAGATACAACTGTCCTCATAGTAAAAAGACTGGTATAGCAAACTTGCAGAAAAAGTTATCATAATGACGTTTATTGTTTCAATCTACGGTGTCGTTATCCTAGGAGCTTTACAACTTGGGTTGTAGTGCACGATACATGATTTAGACAGTATGCAATGATTTTCATAGGTGAATTTCCAAAAATGTAGGCGAGAAAATCGTTTGTTGAGATATCTGCTAGTCCAAAAATAAGTCCGAATTTACTTGACCTCTTATTTGCTTGCCCTAAATCAGTTTAAGCGTGCCGTACAAGAACGTGATCGCGCAACGCCCTGTGTGGTTCATTCTTGCAAAATTTATTGCTTTCCTTTCCCTAATGATTTCTGAACAGCTCTAATAGCTCTCAATAAGTCAGAATTCTAAATAGATATCCGAGCAAAACGTTTGCGCTGCTAACCGGATTCCTTATGGGCAGTTAAGGGCAATGCACAGGGAACGTCCGGGAAGGTTTAGCAGTGTTTTGACTCCGTATGGCGCGCACTATGTTGGGTCGTTCTTAGATTTTCCACAACGCAAATTGACAACATTTAATATCTGCCCAGAGAGCTTAAGAGTTCAAGAACTTAAATCCAACGCATGTTGGATCTAGCACTCAAACACAAATATACTTGTGCCGAAAAAACTAGGAACTGCTCAGTGACCATCGAAGTTATCTCCAAAAAATCTTTCTAAATTAGAATTGAAGTACTGGCTTCTATTCTATTTTCTTGGATCAGTCTTTTGTGGTAAAATGTAACAGATAAGACGGCAGTTTCAATGAATATGGTTAATAATATAACAATAATAGTAGAAAGTACGAAACATCCTTCTGTTCTGAGGCTGAAGATGAACTTTTGATACGTAAACGGCGAATTTACAAAACATTTACCGTGCTTGGCACGAAAACGTAGCCAATTGTCTAACTTTCAAATGTCACTGCAGGTTTGGTCGAGACGTGGGAGATTCACATTTTACCCGTGGCTTCACAATTTCAGAGTTTGAGTACAATATCAAAACTTAAATATTTATAACATCTTATTATATTATAACATCATGTATTTACGGGTATATAATTTTTAATTGACAACATTTAGTATAAGGTTTTCCTAATCTTCGCAACTGCAAAAAACTTTGTTTACTCCAATTCGGCATAAATTTCAATATTATTAGAAAACAGCTAGAAACCATTGTTATAAATTGCATAAATATTCAAACGTGCAGTATCAAATTTCTATTTGAAGTAAATATTGGTAATTTTAATGTAGTTGCTTAACTCGAAAGTATCCTTAAGTAGGTTGACCATTAAGATAAATATCATAATAACCTTTAAGAAAAATATGTCGACGTCCAAGCCAAAGGTAAGAAAGAAAATAAAATTATCACTTTTACATAATTAAGCCCATGTCAACTTATAGATATGTCGCGACGCGTCTTATCGTAAAAAAAGAGAACGGAGACTCGATCAAGTTTTTTTCCTTGCCTTCACACGCATAGGCGGTGCCTTTGCGTAATTTCACTGTCCAATGTTTTCCAAGTTTTATTTGACGTGCGCGTGAGTGGGTATTCGATTTAAAACGCGTTTTGAAACAATGGACGTAGTTTGCTTTATCCGTTCCGTTTACTTTTAATAGTAGACTTTGAGTTTTAGTCTTATTTGTTCGGGAATTCTGTTTTGTTTCATATTCTGCATTGAGATGTAATTTAGTAAACTTAATGTGCGCTGCCTTGAGGCTGTATGCTTAAAGCCATTTTTTGAATGGATGGGAACGAATTTCGAATTTTCTGCTTAATTTGCTACAAGTTTTGGTGTAGCAGTATACGAGAGACTCAAAATAGCTTCTTTATACAAAAAATATGAGAGCCTATTTTCTTTAGGAAAATACATAAAAACAATTTCAATTATTTCCACCTTTTTTACCTTGCGTGGAAAATCAGCAATCTACCTGAGCAACGGAAGTGAAGCTTAGCTCATACCTAGTTGGCGTTAGTCGGGTTTAACTAAGTAAATGGCGTTACTTAGCCAGTAATTATCACTAGGCGTTGGTAGCTACGTGTTTATGATATTTAATTAATACTTAGAATTGGCTTCGGTTTGTAGAACGTGCGAAGGGCTGAAGCAGGCCGTTTAATGGGAAAGGCGTGATAACTGAAGATAGATAAATTATTTTAATACAATTTAAGTGACTGCATGCAACCAGCAGTTGGTAGGAACGCAGGGGCAAAGATCGTTGGACAGCGCCCTCTAGGAGTGGCATGATGATAAACTTTTGCCCATAATTCTGTTGTGGCGGACCGACCTCTTTAGTGGGCGGCTGCGAACCATTTTCTTCTAATTTTATTAAAACATCCGGGCCCTTATGAAAGCAATATCATCTTGTATAGATGGTATACAAGCATGATCTGCATTCCCTTAAAAGAAAATATAGTATGTAACAAATGAAAGCGTTCAGACTGATTACGTAAAAGCAATAGCAAAGCTCTTCTATGCTGCTCTGGGAGTGAAAAAAAAAAACGTATAATACTACAGCTGCTTCTCTTCCCGGGCATACTGTACAAGTCAGTAGAGGGACAAGAGGGTTTTGGTGTTTTGTAGGCGATGGGCTGACCACTTATAACCTAACCGAACTTGTACATCTCAACTATACCTTCAAAATTGGTCAGAAGTGGCACCATGTGGTTCTGTCGGCCCTTGGTGCTCTGCCTACCTCATAAGGGATAAAGGCGTGATTATATGTATGTATGTATGTAATAGCAAAGCCGAAGCAAAGCGATAGCGAAAATTGGGAAATATTCGCCTTGAAACGTCAAAGTTCCTTTGAAATTCATTTTACGTAATACAAATTTGACAAGCAATCAGCGATTTTTGTACAATTTTCGCTATCGCTTTGCCTTTGTAGTTAGGTAATAAGGGGGCGGGTTGCTTGCTGGTAACCTTGTGTATTGGATTATTTGGGTGCATGGGCCTAAGGTGGATGTCTCTGATGTCCAGCATCACAAACACAAACAAATGTATTAAATGAAGCTACGTTGAATTTGTGTTATCCAATAAAAAATGTACCTAAGATCGGGACGACACGCTTTTCTACAAAGTCATATTACCTGTATACACCTATAGACTTTATGTTCTCTCAATATTTCCTATACTTTATTGATTATACGTTAATGAACCAATCGAATATGCCGAAGTAGTGAAAATGGGCAGTACCGTTGCTCTCTCCTTATTGGGCGTAGGATAAGTAGGCCTAATAATACAAACTACAAGCTTGCTTCATATACTTACATCAATAGACTCTTGTTCACTGTACCTGATGTAGGTCACCTACATAAGCAGTTAGGAGACTTACTTACCTAGGATAGCAAGCAATGCCGATATATACCATGCGTCTAGGAACTTCACAAGACCAAGGATTTTTCATACGTAGGTAATTCATGTTTCGTACATGTAATGTAAATCTCAAAAACCTCATTACTTGGGTATTGTCAAATAATGCTAATTAAAATTGTAAATAAGCTTTCTTTTCTTAATGTTTTGAAGTAGGTCAAAGAACAGAGGTCAACGCTTATGTTCTTGTTTACTCAACACCTCCATGTAAATATGTGCTTTAAATGATTGATTACCTACTTTAGTATGCAAAGCTACCTATTTATGTTATTTTAATGTTTATGAGTCATAATAATACCTAATAAAATATTATATAATGTACATTTAGTTTAGGGCAGCTTTTTAGATAGGCTGACCCATTAGTTCTACTGTTGAATAAATTTTATGCTGTCTTTCTCATAAACTTGAACCTATCTATCTGAACAATGTAAAAACAGGCCCGTTGTCAAATTGTGATCCAATGACGTTCTTAAAAATCTCTTTCACTTGTTTCCGCTGATGTCCTTTGACATGTCTAGACTGAATGGACCGAATGATATAATTATTTATGACTCTATTGCAAATATGCCATACTATTCCTAAAGTGCACAATACCCCATAACAATATCTTATTGTAAATGCCACCCTATGTTCCAATTTCGAATTCATGATTCATTCGTGCTCTATCGTGAGTAACCGTGTCATACAATATTACTGTATTTGGTTCCAAGAATGAAGTCTCCTGATATCGGCGCTAGTGCCTTCCTGACTCTAAAATATATCATGCAGTTTATTTAGTACTATAAAGATCAGTGAGACTTTGTTATTGAAAGGCAGCTATTTATTCAACCTGTTCATGTTTGTCTAACCGATTTTGGATACAGTCACTCCTCTCGCCTACGCTAAGAGAGACGGCGAAAGTGGAATAGTGCTTTATTATGTTTTTTGTTTCATGAATGGACCGTCCCTTTACATGCTCGATTCTATAGATCGATTACAGTTATTCGATGGCGAAATAGTATCGATTAAGATTCTCGGAATGCCCCATTGAAGTATGCTTAGTTAGGCTCCATTGAATTTGGAATGTTGGTTGCAAAAAGTAGCTGGATTTTAATCATGACTTGTAATATTTTTTGATACTCGATAACGCTTCAATAAAAAGGTTTTAATAAGTGCTTATGTTGGTACAGTTATTTTTCGTTATATTACGAGACATGAAAGTTTAGATGTTATATTAGTTTAAATGATCCTAACAAATGCAACCAATAACTATTTAATCCAATCCAGTGTTAGTCCACCTTTATAACTAATTGAATTTGAGGTAGTTATTAAATTTAAAATACCTTACCTACGTTTTAAATGTAGGTAAATAAGATGTACCATAACCTTGCAATTTCATTTTAAAGCTACTATATTGAACACAAAGTATCCTTTTACGCGATCAAACTCGATGCATTTCCAGTATTGTAATAATAAGTTACTCTTGTAGCATAACTACCTAAGTAGGTTACTTTGCTTATGCAACGGCAATATGAACTTTGCGACTCAAGTGGTACGGTTTACTAAATACTCAAAACGTATGCCGGAGGCATCTTATTATTACTCTATGGCTAGAGGAAAAACGTGGAAAACAAGTTTTAAGTATATCTAAATACACATTTTAAAAATGTTTGCGCAGTGTCTGTGTTTGCACTTATGGATCCCACAGTAAAACGGCGCAAGCAGTTTTGTGGGACGTTTTATCTAGTTTTAAAATCTTGTAATTAATAAAGAAATAATTAATGATGTAGAGATCTCGTAGTGCTATGGATAGGGTAAGCAATAGGTACAGCAAGCAACAGCATTCCTTTATTTTCCGCTGTTTGATAATTGAATACCTAAATTAAAAGAAAATGTATGCATGAAAAGGTTTCTACTTTGAAACAACTCAATGTAGCCCAATGATGTAAATCATAGTAATGCAAGCAGCGCGATACAAACGGTTAAATATTAACCGGAGCCGGTGCTGTATATATTATGTATAGAGACGGTGGGCGAGTGTGCGACCACTCCTTTCATATGCTCAATACACCTTCTTTACAATACATCGAATCTTCGGTCTATAGTTCCCGTAAGGAGTTTACTAGTTGACGACCACCCACACACGAAATGCACTCTGCTATATCTACTGAGCTGTATTTCTTACGAAATTTTTGAGCCAGATACATACTTAGTTACATATTTCATGAAATTGGACAGTGGTTACGAAATGTTTTACTGAACGTGCTAAACTTAAGATCTGTGGGGGACATAGGCGTGAGGTTAGGTAGGGTTAGGATGCGTTTTTAAAGCAGTATTGTTTACATATTGTGGAAGTCGGATGTCATTAAAAATCCTACTTTAGGCGCTAATTATCATGCATCAGGATTATATCAAAGAAACACAATGAACCGGCCACGTATTGTCTCGGCATAGCCGTAGATCACCCCTAGATTATGCGGTTCTATAGTTTTACCAGTGAATTCAGTGATAAGCATAGAACGCATTTCACGCCTAGTCTTCGCTGTTTAGATTTATCTAGCTTTATTTGTTGTTCTAATCCAATCGGAAACAATGAAACGATATAAATATTTTAATTTACATTAATTGCCAGTCTATTGTTTGTGTTTCTCACTCACAATTGCCATTGTGGCCGAACAATGTTGGGAGCTGACCTCAAGGGTAGACCTCTGAAGAATTGTCTCTCGCCCAGGAAGCGATCAGATCTTTGCGGACTTCGCGAAATAAAGGTGGGAGTGCAACCGTTGCATTTGTACAATGAACAGAAGGGTATTGTTGGGAAATTTGCACTGACTGCATCTTCCTGTCACATGTTACTCCTCCTACTCAAAGTGATATTTGTTTGGTTTCTTATAACTAGTAAGTTATGTGGACCATATTGTGAATAGTTGTTGTGTTAACAGAAACTGGTATAGTAGTCATGTTAAACTTTGTTTTTGGATTGTAGTTTGTGAGCCTTGTTTCCCATCTTCTAAATGTACCCACTGAAATACTTCCCAACAGTAATGTTATCCGTTGATTATCAATAGTCACAGGTAGTGAAATTCGATATAAGGTTTTACTTGATACTTTGGTTTGATTTGACGAATACTTAACTTGCGAGGTTGTGAACCCCAAGTTTCAAAAACGCCTCGTAAAATTGATATGTCTGTAAAAATGTATGGTATTCTATATGCTATTATATCATTGATAAATTATGACAACCAAGCTATATGCTTATCGCATTTATGTCTAAAATCAATTACACGAAGGCACATAAAATTCAATACAATGATATCACGTATTCGCACCACCTACACAGGTTCAGATGGAGTCTAAACTCATTTCCGACGGCTGGAGATTGAACCGGATTCTACCTTAAGCCTAACCCTACCTAAGGGCTTCTCCGTTTTCAATTACTGAATTTGCACGCAATTTATTTATGAGCATCAACGTCTGTGTGTTCCCGTTTAGTTTTCCCTGATGTGTCCAGACTAATATAATATGCACACGGTTGTGTTACCAAGAATGGGGTTGCCAAAACTGCAGAATCGCGAAGGAGATTATACAGTCACGTTTAGCATAGCAGGCTAGATGTTAGTGGCAAGTTTCATTGTGTGAGAAAACAATTCCTTGTTCGACTCTTACGACATGCACGGAGGAGATGCAGCTGATGTTTTTAGTGGAGCCCCGCATCAGCCTAGGAAGACTAACAAAACTGTTTTCAAGGCCTGTTCCGTTGCTAACGAAACATAAGACCACGCATTCTTCGTTGAATAATTTCTAAAAACCGTTAGATAATATGTCTAATAAATAACTTACATAGAACGTAAAGGTCTTGTTATATTAAGAAAACCAGGTAACTTAAAATAAAGGCAGTTTAAATTTACAACTTACAGCAAAGCTGGTTTGCATAGAGAAAATTCAACAAATCTGTGAACACCTTCACCTTTAGGCAGTCTTTCCTTATTCTATAGCTTGACTAATTTGCTGGGACTACCTACTAATTTATAATCTTGTGTAGTACATCGAAGACCGCTTGCGCCTCCTCTTTGGTTGGATCGTAATTTAATTTTAGTGAGGGCTGATTGAAAATGAGAAAAGCTCGGTATAAATAAGAATATGGTGTTATGTATTGATAACGTAAAATAAATATTATGTCGTACAATATCTGAAAGACCTTTTTGCATTGTTTTTGAACGTAGTTGTTGTACTGATATCTCAACTTATTTCTGACAGCATAAGTATTAATTTTTTAATGCGTAAAGTAAGTCTATACTTTAGTTTGTTTTTAGTGGATATTTAGATTTGAGACCACATTCGCCCATTGTCTTTTAGGACAGTTTTAGAGTTGCACGCAAAATGGTAAAGTAAAAACCTTCATTTGTTTGTTACAGATGGATCGCTGATATAAACTGTCGAGGAATGCCAAGTCGAAGTATATATTGCAGCGTAAGTTCATTTATTCTTTTATCTAAGTACTAGATTTATAAATCTAGTATTGTTTTAAAGTAAATAGCCTTTACTGCGCCCTTTGCGAGCTTCTATAACCGTGCCCTAATTAGTCCTGCCTGGTCTGGCCATCTTTGCGCCCGCGCCGCCCAGGGTCCACGTCCTGTGCCTGGGGACCGGTGGCACCACCTTATTAACAGTACCTACTAAACTGTAATTACTTATAAACTCTTGTTTTATCTCTGTGATATAATTTTAAATTTCAAACTCTTAGTGTTAAAGCAATCCGCTACGGCTTATTAGCGGGTAGTGTCGGTTACACCAAATGCTTGCTCTGAACCGCGGCGCTAGTTGGTTGGCACATTGCTAATAGATCTATGTGACTGCATACAAAAAATGTTAGTTACGAAATCTTCCGCGGGAACTATGCTACGTAACATAATGTAGTTACTATTTTGATTTATGTAGATACGCGCAAAATTATGACAGTTACATAAAAATAGGTTATAAAATGATATTACCTACGTGAATTATAACCATGAAGTTTATAATTGAATTTCATATAATAATAGCAACGATGCTAAGTGGTAAATGTGAATAAACGAAGATCTAATTTGTTCTGATTTGGTACGGTTGTTTGCAACATTTGTAACATCAATTAAAGTCAGTTTAAACTATGAAGTTCAAGGATTTTTATGGATCTGAATAGAGCAATGACCACTTGTTAGTAAATAGTATATTAAGATTTAAGTTCAATTTAGAATTAGCACACAGCCATCTTAGATTTTTGATATAAACAGAAAGAGTTATCATGTGTTTTAATTCTCGATTTACTTTTTACTACGAGTAGGTACAAGTGGGCGCTGCATTTGCTTTTATTGAGTTACGTACTTTATTTATTAGCAAAATGCTCAGAGTAGGGGATTCAAGGTACATTATTCGTTCCCTATGATTGTATTTGAGTGTTTTATTTATCGATCGGTATCTAAAGATATTTTCATGGTACAAAAACTAGTTTATGTCCTTACCAGGGTATTTTCACTGTAGCTGTAGAGTGCGTTTCATCAAATAGTTCCTATGAATGATGGCGTTAGTGACTATGTGTATGACTATATTATCTGTTATACCTAAATATTATTGAAAATGAAAAAAAAAAAATCACCCGAGTGAGATTTGAAGTCACGACATCTTCGCAAACCGTGCTTTTGCTCTAACCAACTGAGCTATCGGGTCAATTAACTCGGATGACGAATTTTACCATCTCTTTTACATTACGTTTTTGGCAACGTTATTTTTTTTTCTATGTTACTACATACAAAAAATTTAGTTCCGAAATTAGGACTACCTATAATAGTTAATAGTAGAATAGTAGTCCCATGAAACGAACTCTACGTGGTACCTATGTGTTTTAAAAATTCAGTCAACCATATTCTTTATTAGTAGATAATCCATTCAATAGAAATCCTGTCAGTTTACTTATTTGAAATCGTAATGGGCATAAGCACATTAGAACCACTTTTTTATATTCTATCAAATGAAGTTTCACTTAAAAGACCGCACCTACACTACAACTCAATTTCGTGTCTTGCTTGTTACTGAGTCCTCATTTACAATGTCATTCGTCAGACTTACTTTAAAAAAAAAAAAATATTGGTACTTTTCCAGTGTAAAAAGCGATGCCGGCAGGATATTTTTTCCGGAAAATAAGTCTCTCTTTGACTTGGATGACACGTCACCGCTTCCGAATGAAAAATCCTGGGTATCATTTTGATAAAAATTGTATACCTCCTTATGTCTGTATACTCATCATCATCATCTATATTTTAAGTTATATCTTAAAAAAGGACAACCCTAACGCATGATGGTAACAATCAACCGATCGAAACCAAAAAAAGCTGAATCTGTGTTCAGAAATAAACATGTGATTTTTCTCGTTCGGTGTGCTAAAGGTTTCACAGTACGTTACAACATACCATACGTTTTTCTGATACATTTAATTATCCGCCTAATGACATGGGCGATAAATGTCGATGATACTGTAACTTAGAGTTTAAGGTAAAATAATGATAATGAGCATGACCATTACTTAGTTACTTAAATAACTCAAGATTATTATTCGAATACGATTTAGATAAAATGGTATTACCGTTTAGTTTAGTTTAATGAAGTCTAGGCACTCTATATCCTGGGATAATCGGGTCTAAAAGATAGCCGCACCTTACTCCGTTTCATTTCGATATTTCTCGTCTTGTCTGTTGACATATTAGTCGACATACTTAGCTCTATAGTCTATTAGAATGATCTTTCGTTTAGGATGGTGAGACACGGCAGGTTGGTATGTTGGCAGGTAGGTTTTAAAATAATATTTCTAGTTACCAACCAACACCTACTCGAGTTTGTCAATATGGACTAATATCCACAAAATTATGCAACCCATGGGTTACGTTATTGTCGTAAAATTAGCAAATGTCATATAATATACGCGTTAGGTGGTATTAATAGCTGATATTACAAATAAATATAGGCATGCGACGCCGTCTTCCTCTGCTAAATGACTAAAAACCGGTTCGTGTTGAGTCGTCGTGTATATAAATGACAGTTATTTTCTGCATGTTAACTTAATAATCGCTGATTTTAACATATCCGCAATTCATATTTGAGAAGCAACTGCTTTGATCTTCTATACGACTCTAGTTGAATGTGTTAGAAACCTCTTACAGGCAGAGACATGCATGACAGTACCTACGCCACAGATGGCCTATTCCACTCTAATCCACTGGGCAAATCCACTAATGGATTAAATTCCACTTTTATGTTCACTCTAATCCACTGCTAAAAAACTCACAATGGACTGGATTAGAGTGGAACATCAATTCCACTATAATCCATTGGCCAAATCTATTGATGGGTTAGATTCCGCTTCTGAGTACACTCACATCCATCAATGGATATGTTTGTGGTTCAAAGTATATATTTTCGTCCGCGTATAATTTTGAATGATAAATTCTTCAAGGTGTGTTTATACAGGGTGATTTTTGGTCATCAACGTTCCTGAAAACTACGAAATCTTCTCATCGTCACGATCATTTTTCTCCATGGAAGCATCAGATTACGTATCTTTGAGATATTTAGGCAACACATAAGTTCTGTGTTGGAACGCTATAGTGTCCTAATTTTTTATTTCATATAGAGATAGTAGAGGACACGACTTGACTCCTATGCTAGAGTGAATAATTAAAATTACACATACATTCAGAAGTGTGCAATTTACACAACCACTTTTCATCAGTAAGCCTATTAAGTCGAATTATTATTTAAAAAAGTGGAAAAACCAAGCTATGAAATTCAAGTTTAGGTATGAATTGAGATCATATTCGTAGGCGCAGATATACTGTTGCAGCCTGCCATACAATATACCTACATCGATGACTCGTTCACAGAAAGATAAACAAGTTCACTAATTACGCACTTAAAATTCAACCCCATCTCAATATAAATATACATTAATGTAATAACGAACTCAGTCTAAATGCATGTTAACTCAAAAGTTACGATTACATTAATAGTTATGCGCGTTATATTTCATATCTCACCAAGCGTAGAGAATAGTTGGATGCGACCCCCCACTGCTGGTGGGTATTTAGTATTCCCATCATGATGCGTAGAGTTAATAAGGTTAAGATGTATTTGTTATGGTATACCCTGTTACGGTATGAATACATATTCACCTCGTAATCCACCTGTTGGATCTATATAGGTTGTATAAGTTTTACTGAAGAGACTTTCTTGTTGGCACTATTTTGCAGGAAAACCTTTTATGTACAGTGTGTTATGCTTAATGTGAATGTAGCGAAACGGCCAAGCTACATATTTTGACTAAGGTGTAGAGTTCGTTCAGTTAGGCCTTGTAGAGTTAGGGCGTACTGAGTTTAAAGCTTGGCTCTACATGTGATCTAATAACTTTTTGACAGCGCGAGGATTGGAAACATTTTACATGGAAGTGTTTTCGGTAGGATATAATATTGTACGTAAGCAATCGAAACGTAATGTAAGAATAAAAAGTTTAATAGAGATGGTCAAATTCGTCATCCGAGTAATTGACCCGGTAGCTCAGTTGGTGAGAGCTCTGCACGGAATGCAAGAGGTCGTGGGTTCGAGTCCCACTCGGGTGAAGAATTTTTTCATTTCTTAAAAACATATTTATAACAATCGAGATTTTATAATTCAGTTGTGCATTCTGTCGTTTATTATACTCTATAGGTATAGAATACCTATATAGAATAGCTCAGCTACCTTAGCACTTTTACCTAACTTAAACCACAAGAGAAAGCATACTTTGAGCAGCGTCATGTTGGATATTATAATCTTTGAGGATCTAAATATGCATCTTTCACATCAATTCAACCAAATTAGTAGCATATCAAAAGTCCGTCTAAGTACAAAGGAAGTTACGCACCTGTCCTGCTATAGGTGGGCTGCGCCGGCGCACACCGGGTGGCAGCGCCGTATGTGGGAGTTTTTTTTATATATTTTTTATTTGTACATTGGTTCATGTATTTTATTGCATATTGTCTTTATGCAAAATGTTTTTAAATGAACTATGTACTTGTTAGCAATAAATCCAATATTATTTATTGCTTCATCAAATAGTTTTTCTATAAGTATTAATTAATCTGGTGCCTTATTGAGTCTGAATCCTATTGACCAACCACTCAATGTTAATTTCTAAATTCCTTATAACTAATTAAAAGATTATATCTTTTCTATCTACGGCATTTTCGTACCGTCAGCACGAGATACAAAACGATAATTTTGTAATAGCAGCACTGTCCTGCTCGAACACGGCCTTTCGTTCGTCCGCGTTTCGTCACAGCCTGCGCCTGCGTTGCATTCCAGGCTTCGTACAGTCGACACGATTATACCAAGACATTTTGGCTGTTCAGTTAATGATGCTGAATGGAGATTAGTTCTAGATGTTTGTATAAATTACCTAAGATCACCGGATTGGTAGCAATGTACTGACAATTTTACCTATAGAGCAGACCTTAGAGCTGTTTAAAATTATATGTAGTTAAAAACACTGCATAATTTAAGTAGGTAAGCGATTCGTAGTTTTTAGGATTTATTATTGTTTTTTTTCCATGTTGAGTAACTAAGATTAAAACTAAGAAAAACCTTTGCCTGCCGGTTCTAACCTTTAAACTGCATACGATTTTTTCACTCCTCAAAACAAAATATTTATGACCGTTATGTCAGACCATTATGTAACTACAGTCATGTTGTACGTGATATTAATAATTATAAAGGCATTTGCACCTAACTGTACCTACTCCGAAACCAGCGTCAACTTGTCTAACTATATTATTGTGACAAGGATTTGTGTGGATTTATGTACAACAATAATGCAACCGTGTTGCATTAAGGTGACACTGATGATTGAAACCCCAGTAAACAGATGTGTGGGTCTAAAACGTAACTTCCGTGAATCATATTACAGTGGATCATATAACTTTTGAGTACTTTAAGTAATCAATTAAGTAGGTATTATAATAGCATTTCATATCAGAAAATCTGTCAATAGTAACGAAATAAAGGCGAAAATTATGTAAGGTAAAATAACCTAGACGCAACGACAATGATTAGAAACGGTCGAAATTGATTATCACACACCAAAATGCGTAGTACCCAGACATTTCTGCGGCAGTACCTCTGCGTCTAAATGAACAGCTTACTGATGAATTGCATTACGTAGTCTTCTTAGGCCTCCAGGAATCAGCAACGGTCAGCAGGTTGAGACGCTATGAAATTGATTTGGTACGCCAAATAAATGCGGTTTGGTCAGGTGTGCTGATAAAATGTAAAGCAAACAAAGAAACGGTTGCAGCCCAAGCTATCGGAGTAGAAAATTACGTTGCCATTTTGTAATGTGGAAAAACTTTTATTATGTTTTTTTTTTCTGTTAGGTATAAGTATTTTGTTTACTCTCCGCGTTGACCTCAAAAAAACTATACAATTATCCAGTAGCTAAAGGTATTTCCCAGAATCAAAAATACCTTTTAAAATTAGCATGGGAATTTAATGTTTAAGGTACCTTACTGATGTAAATATTTGCTACAATGCAATAAAATGATGCAATAAAAATTATTAGGTAAATAAAAACATTCTCTGTAACTCGCATATAAATTTTGATGTTAACGAATACGACACATCATCAAATGTGATCAAATAGTAATTTTAATTTATTCACCTCTACCTGCAATCAAGAGAATGCAGACGCGAAGTTGCAGAGAAAAAAATCACAGTTTAACGTTGCAAAAGTGACAAGATGTAACACATGTCCTAGCGATGGAAATTTGCCAACTATTAAGGCTACTAAACGATTTTAGAGTGCCTATATTCTCGGTTGAACAAGACGAGTTAATTAGATGCATTAGAAGAGACCTGCGAAAGAAATGAGGCTAGATCTACATAAACGTGGAACTCGTTATAGCCAATTTTGTCTTGTGATACTTGTGGTTAGTTAACCCACAGACCTAATTTTTGCCAGCCATAAAAACCTAGAAGTCTTATGAAAGTTAAATAGTTTAGTGTTGCACGATATAATAAAATAAAATATTATAATATTATATAATAAAATAAACTATTCAAAACTCTTCTAATTTTTAAATGCACTCGTATATAATGTATGGACGTGGAGTATCACTCTCTTTTATGATATAATAAACGCCTTTCCCGGAGGGGTAGGCAGAGATCACGGATCTCCATTTGCTACGATCCTAACACCTCTTTCGAATGCATAGAGTATGACCTGATAGAATTTAAATTTGATAAAAATTCAAACACTCTTACTTTCACTCATTCTCTCCACATTTACCCTTCTCAATCTTCGTCACCACGTCCTCATTTATACCACACATGATCACCTCATTTCTTATTCTATCTTTCAAAGTGACTCACATACTTCTCAATGCTCTCATTTCTACTGCATTCATACTCTGCCATACCCAACTTTCAATACATAAGAGTTCCATGGACGTGGAGTAAGTGCCCCATTCACCCGGTTCCCAGCATTCATGCAATATCTTTGTCATGGTAAACAAAGTATGAACTCAGTCACTTGCTCCAATCTTTCTTCGCCAATCAATTTTTCGCCATTACCTCATCCTTTTCAAAAACCATCACTTTCGTCTTACTTATTCATCTTCATCCCTTTACTTTCAAATGATCCATGCATTTTTGTTACTTATTATTTAGAATACACAATATTCGCACTAGTGCAATATACCTAATCATAGTAGGTACAGTTCTTTCTGTCAATTTATCCGTCCACAAAATGACCTCTTGACCATAATTAGAACCTGTTTCTCTTTATGCGAAGTCTAGCTGTCTTTAGAGTAATGGAGGAGTCCGGTTTTTGACTTTATTTGAGTACGATGACTGCGGTCTAAACTTTGATGTCTCTGTTATATCAGGTATGGTGGTTCTTAGGTTACTACTTCTTTCTAAGCTCTACTTGCATTAAGGGATACTAGAAGTTCCGCACTTGATGAAGTGGAAGTTCGTCATAATAGGAACTCTCGCAAAGATTTCGATGAACGTTTACAAGCAAAACATAAACTTTCTGTTATTTTTTACCAGTAATATTATAATAACCTGATTTCTGGAATAAGCCTGTAACACTGACTCATCAACCTTCCATTACGAAATCCCTCAACATTTAGCCAGGTGATTTCCACTCGAATTGTGTTACATTAGCAGAAAAGGTTTCATACAAAATCTCTACAGCACTTCCATTGTCATCGTTTATCGAATTTCAAACGACCGATTCTTATGAAATGGCGCAATTCAAGCTTTTGTGCACTCTGTGCCGGTTGCGGAACGTTTTGACACTTGAGTCATGATTTTTTTGGCGTCCATCAATTTATCTGAGCGTCAGCGCAAATCAGCTACTTATTTAGCCGCGTACTTACAAATAATTGTTTATTTTTAACCGGTTTCTAAGAAAAATCTATAGGTTTTGCTAAGCTAATGATTTAAGCGATAAGTTAACTTTTCGACTTAAGAAATTCTAAACTGAGTAATACTTTTGTGTATTCGCCAACCATGCTACTAAATAAAATTTGGCATTTTCAGAAACTAAAACTAACACCATGTCAAAAATATTAACTATAATGTTATTTTCTACTCCGATTTTAGGCTGCCAATTTAACAACTAGTAGTTCGTCTGCCAAACCTCTTATTTCACAGCTTTTGACATCTATTTCGACGCCTACCGACCTGCCCCGCGGCGACACGTCGCTAAAAAACGAACGGTGTCGAATTCCAAATTGGACTTTTATTTATATTCATTGAGTTACGTTAATTACCACTTTATTTGACTCTTAGAAAAATATTTCCAGCATTATGTATTGGTACTAGGAGAAACGGTATTGGATATATTTAATCTGTAGTGCTTATCAAAATAGTGCCCAGTTTGGAAGCGTGTTGTAATAAGCCTTGCACGAATAGAGTTAGCATTAGAGTCAGTAATTGGCAACTAAATGTACAGATGGCGAAATAAAGAGGAGATTATGGGAATTATTATTGTATTCAAATAGACAAAAAACGACCTCGGCTCCTCGTTAGCGGGTTGCGTGCGACGACACAAAACCACAAGGTACTGCTTTCTCACGACTCGGCAAAAATGCTTTTGGCAGCTCTGAATTCTGATTCACACTGATTCCACACGTAACACATTGCAGTGTCAACACGACATCTTGACTATCATCTTACATTTGACCGTTATGTAAAACATGTTTCTATTATTATGTTTAAAAATAACTATCTTCAAACGGTAGTCCCTCGCTAAAGTGTTGTCCGATTTCGAGAGTTCTTGTGTATCGATATCGAGGTCAACAGTATTAGCACTTATTATATAGATACACGCCTACCTTCCGGTAGAAAGCTTATACAAACAAGCAGAATAAATAACGCACGTTACTTCCTAATGAAGCTATCGACAATTAATGACACGAAACGAACAATACACCATCATCCATTACCTACAGAGATTATATCATTATAATTGCCTTTTTAAGATTATTCATGATCATTTGAAATGGAAGACGCTCGAGCTACTTTTCTGAACAACATAAATCATGCAGCAAATAAGTAAAACAATTAACAAATAGTAACTAACAATTTTCTGTAATACGAGTTCGTTCGATATCGATCTTTCAATCAGTTGTCGGACTATTTCTCGAAAAGAAAAAAAGTGTGGGCGCCTATTGCATTTTGATCGATAAGTCTTACGCAAATCAAGGTTCACGATCAGTGAACGGCGTTCTCTGTAAACTAATTAGTAATATCAATATTTGGAACATGTAATCTATTTGGCGTGATTCAAATTAATGCCGAAGCGATAAACTGGAGGTTGCTACACATATAAAAATGTAATAAAACAGACCTTTGATAGAAGAATTACCATGTGGTGTGTTTTTAATCTTCCCTTTTAATCGACCTCAAATTAAAACTAGGTACAATTGATTGGTTTCTATTGAATAATAAATGTCAAGACCGGCAACATGTTCTTTTTAATCATCGTAATAAGTAATTGGTTAATGATGATGATAGTGATGTATTTATCGATACTTTTGACCTTAAAATGCTTGACGGACTAATCACTGTTGTGTAACGGTTACGATACCTGAATAATATAACTAATAAGACGTATATTAACAGTACTTGTTTGCTCGATCGTTATGATGCGATGTTGCTTTTCGACACGTGCGAATTTCAACACAAAGCGATTATGTGTAAACAAGTTGTTTGACAACGACATTAATTCTAAAAATAGTGTTAAGTATCACAGTCAAATAAAGTACTTCTAATATTCGCTCATCCTCCTTAGTCCACCATAAAATGAAAACTATTATTTACTCCTATTAAAATATATGACTTTATCTAAGACATTAAAAACTCATCTTCAGACAAAGTTAAATGATGTATCTTTACCTACTTAATTAAATCAATTATATTTATTTATGTCTTCAAGCGCAGGTGAAACACCAGAACCCAATCAGTGGATGTCATTATTCTTAATCTTAATCCTTTCACATAATACAGAAAAAGCTATAAAGATGCCAATTTAGTCTAACATTTTCTTTTAGTCGTAGTTTATGGCAGATGGTAGATATGTTATTACCTTTTATTAACTTCATTACTTTGGAATGGACAGAAAGAAAAAGAAAATAGAGTTAATGGTTTTCAAAATATCAATTTGAAATTAACTTCAATTTGATCTTATATCTACATCGTATTACCTAAGTCCAACGTGGTATAGGCTAAGCCTGCCGTCGATTTTCGGGCACAACTACATCAACCTAGGCTGCCATTTAAAAAATACCTTTTGGTAAAAATACTACCTGGCACCTAATATGAAAGTATTTTTTATAATATCTAGCCCAGTAAATAAGCGTAGGTGAAGCGACGAAACTATTCACGATAAATTATCCGTTGAGTCGCTGGTCCGGCACAAGAATATCGATAAATTTTGACAGCCATGTAGTCGCCACTAGTTCGGTAAATATACTTAACAGGTTGATGGATATGCTTGTTTTATATTGATTTATTACTAGAAAGTTAGCTCCAATATCATTAGAATTTCTGACATTTATAGTTTCTTGGATGAATGACGTGAAATTTCGTTCTAAAACAGTTCTAAAAATCTACGATCCTTATGACGTCTTCTAAATATTACATTATCAGTCTATAGGTATATCTTGTCTAAAATTTTGCCGAAAAAACCATGTTTTATTTTGGTATGTCGTCGATATCGGTAGATTCCTGCCTGACACCAAAGGCTCTATTGTTCTATCTCTTTATTCAATAAACTAATGAACGTACGTGACAATGAATCGCAAAGCTTACATCTCTATAGGCCCGTAACTTGCAGCCCGTGTGACTTTAGCCTTTACATATTACATACAAAGTAAGTTCACCATGCCCCGGGATAAATTATCAGCACGCATTATAAACAAATCGGTGAGTTATAACCTTATTAATATTTATGGGTTCTCTCTCGCCAAACATCTGGCCGGTGGACATTTAAAGAATGGAATCGCATTTATTAAGTCTTCCGCTGGCATAGCAGTAATATATCATGAATTATGTGGAACTAGCCGTATATTTTATTTGTCCAGCGTATTGAGTGGAACAGGTTTTTGATTGGCCGTGGGTGCTTTGGTGGGTTTGTTACTACTTAGATTTCTTCCTGTTACTATTAATTTAATTACTGGTCTTACGCTTCGGGTTGAGTCCTTAGCCCATTCCCAACTAATATTATAAATACGAAAGTAAGTTTATTTGTTTGTTACCTCTTCACGCCTAATTTGCTTAACCTTGCATACTTACATATAACTATGGAGCAGAACATAGGCTACTACATTGTATAATCCACGCGGACGAAGTCGCGGGTTGCTTGCAGCTAACTTCAACGTATATGAAGCTTTTTTCCCGACTACAGCAGAGCCAAAAGGAAGTACGTTTTATTTATCATCCCTGTCAGCAAAGAAAAAGTTATATATCGTATGTAAATATGTGATAGAACTATGTAGAGCAGCATTGGTGCAAATGGCTAGGCATAGCTGTCCTTGGTTTAGTTATTCCTTATTAATTCAATTGTTTAAATTAAAGTATGATTGAGTCCACCCGTTTGAATTGTCATGAAAATGTAATGGCTGCATTAAACAATGTTATTCAAAACAAACATTATAGTCAATTATTCATTGTTGCTATTATAATATGATTGATGTTTAGTAGAAACCATTTAGACAATAATCTAATAAGTAGGTAATACTATTTAGTTTCCAATAATTTCCGACTAAAGTTTAGATCTAAACTCGGACAAGTGATTCATATCCCAGCAACGATATTCTAAGAGATATGCGGATATTACAAATATGGTTAAGAGCATTTCATAAATTAAGTGAGTAAAAGGGGTATTAATAAGTTGTCACTTCATGATAATTTCTAAATAAAAGGTTTTTCGAATTGTTCTCCTAGTGTTCTTACGCTTATTGTAAGTATTCATATTACCTGCAACATATACCAATTTTGTTCAAGTAACACAATGTGACTCAAGTTACTTTGAGGATTCTTAGGAGTTCTTGGTTCGTTAAAATTCGAGTCATCATCATTTAACACCGCACATCACCGATCATGAAAGTTATAATAACTTTTTGTTCATCATAGAAATAGTAGGCTGTTTTGACTTTGGACAAAGACTTCAGGCAGTATATAGTTATTATATAGCTCCCGTTTGTTTCTGATATCTATGCATAGCTCTGGTTCATGCTACGGGTAGGTCTGGTTATAAACTTTAGGTTAATCTTAATGCCCCTGTTTTCCTAGTATTACAATAGATTCCTGTCTATTGGTATACTATACAGGGTAGGCAGTTTAAAATGCATTCTTCTAAATACTGGCACAGAACGAGACAAGTGCGCGGTAATAATGGCGTATCTGCTACCTGTTGTCGGTAGGGCTGCTACTGTTACTGTTATTAGATGCTACTTCACTATTACTATATATAGTAAAACAAAGGTGCTTCCCGCTTTCTGTCTATCCCAATGTATGCTTAGATATTTAAAACTACACAGCGGATTTGGTGCGGTTTTTTATAGGTAATGTGATTCAAGAGGAATATTTATTATACACACGGGTACAATACCCCCTCACGCGGGGTAACATTATAAATGTGAAAATTTGTGAGAATGTGAAGATGTCTTTTAGCTTTTACGCAAAAACTATACTTTCGAACCATTTTCGAGCGGAATTTGACGAAGAAATTTGGCAGCTTATTGGGGAATCGGAGTAGACTTATGTTTAACAGTGGGCTTCATATGGCTGAAATGATAATGATACATAAAAAAAAACACATACCACTATTCTTATTATAATATTATACAGGATGTAAAAAGACAACGATGTTTTTTTTAATACCTCGTATTCTTTGTAAGGTTACGATCATTTTCTTCTATGGAACCAACCCTGGGAAACGACAATTTTTTTTTTGAAAAAATACTGTCATTTTATTGCAAGCAATGTATTCGTTTCAAGCTCAAAGTACAAATGTACCTACAAAACTAACATAACATTTTGACATGGTATCTTTAAAAAAAAATGTTTGTTAACCGATTTCAGATGGATTTATGTAAAAAAATGATAATATTAATGTAACTTTGGACCTCGATATCTTGGAAATCCGTGGTTTCCCAGGGGTGCTTTCATAGAAAAAAAATTATCGTGATGTTAAAAAGAATACGAGGTATTAAAAGAACAAAGTTGTCTTTTTACACCCAGTATATGTAAATTACATATAGGTAATATTTGTTATTCTTTCTATCGATCAGATTACGCTGATACTGAGCAGTTACATTAAAATAATCGAAGCGAAGTTATAGGCATCAGATAGTAGAGTATGTTCCTAACAAGTTCTAATTAGGTTGTGAGAATAAGTCACAGCCCTAGTGTAGGTTCGTAATGAGCGAACTAACTGGAAACAGTGGAATGCTAGTAGAGTTGCATGGAAACTGTTGAAAGGCAGCTTAATGGGAGTTCGCAAGTTTATAGTCGCTGATATTTCGATGATTGGCAATAATGAATGGTGTAGGAAGCATGGGACTAGACAATTCGTGTTACATTTGTACATGCCAAAAGATTTTGTCTATTAACAAAGGCAGGTTCCAGTTATACATATTTGCCCGTACCAGCGGTGCGTATTGAAAGGAACTTAACAGAATCATTATTTGTTAATTTGCTTGATTATCAGCAAAGATCGTAAAACATTGAGGTGGTAATTGACTCGCCCGCCATTATACATATAGTAGTTCCTTATGATACGTAGATTTTCTAAGTCTCAATCATAAAATAAACCCTATAGATGTTGTTATTAGGGCTTGCACAAAGTTTCTAATATACAAAACTCGTATCAAACTTTTGCGAAATTTCTTCATTTGAGATTAATTCTTCGGTACTGCTTTATCTTCATTTATTATCAAATCTACTCTTAGTTATTTATATAGCTCTTATTTTATAGCTTCAAGCGTTGAATGCAAGGCCTCCATGATTCTAATAAGTAAGCACATACTCTTGAGATCCTGCGGGAGTAATCGGACCATTGCACCAGCTTCTCCGAGCGTGTTACTTTAATGTTAATGGATTATTTCCTTAACAGGACATTTAGCGTCGGCCTGGGAATTCAACGTGTTAGTTTCACATATTTCGACTCGAACAGCACAATTGGCGGTGGTAAATATTCATTGCCACTAGCCCGCGTGGTCAGCCGGTTTCCTTTTTGCGTGTAATTGGTTCTATTATGTTGATTGGTGATCTTGACTGGCAATAGCTTCGCAGCGTCATTATGATATCGCCATATTCGTAGAGTCTATTTTATGGAATAACTCCTGTGCATGACAAATAATGTAGTCATGCATACAACTAACGCCAAAAGTTTAAAGTAACTATTTTGCGATTGTTGTTGGAAAATACACATATTTTTTTTTTATAAAAAAGATATTTAGTTTCGGTCTCTTTGAGAAGAGTTGACCATTTGTATCGTAGGATTAACATTGCAAGTTCAAACATTTTTTTTACATTATCCTAAATAGTTAAAGATATCTGCATTAAATCTATCGATCGCCACGCCACGAAATCAGTACCGTTACCTTCGTCTACTTCCCGACTCATAAATACTAAATAATCCACCTCGTTTGCAGAGGGGGTTATTATCAAAGCCGTTTACGATGCTCGAACGTTATTTAAATGCCTCCTTGACATTTGCCATCGTTTAGCATATGCCAGCCGGAATGCAACAAAGTTTAGTTTTAGTGCTTATTTTAATGCAATAGTCTTATTATGTTGTATCTTAAAATCACAATGATTCAATTGTAAACATAGATTTTCAGTATGAAATAAGCGATTAGAAAATATTATAGAAAGCAGCTGTTTTCAACATAACCGTTTAAAAAACGGTGTAAGTAGGTAGCGACATTAAACATTACAGTAGGTAGGTACATAGAACTTCATTAATAAAAATTAAGCATATAAAAGACCCACTTTGTTTCTACGAGTAGATTATAAAATCTAGAAACTGTATACCATTATAAATAAAAATATATATATATTTTTGTTCAGAATAGGCTCGTCTTCACACCTTTGTTTTTCAATTTTCAATCCAGTTACTATACAAGCGAGCCCACGCTACATTTATCCAACGTTTCAGAGGTGGGTATGTCGCGATCCTATCGAGATCGCATCTCGCTCGCGTGCCGATCGCATCAGACTTGATCACGAAGGAAGGATGACAAGGATGTAAATCCGCAACCGCCAATATTTTCTATACCTACAACGCTGTATAGACGGGTAGATAAAATTCTTTATTATATCACAAATTTTCAAATACTAAGACGAGCTGCTCTGTAATCACTACAAGCTAACCTGATTTCTTTGAGGTAACACAAATTATACATAACATGGTATAAGCTTGGTGCCGGCAGAGTAGAGTTTGTACCACCCAATACCTACCCGTGGGTATCGTACGAGGCGATTAAGGGTTTTCGAGCGGCGGGTAACAGCGCCTCCCGTGCTGACAACATAGTCCAAAAATCAGACTGCGGTCACCAACCCGCCTGCCCAGCGTGGTGACTATGGGCAAAAACCCTCCATGGCAGTAGCTTGGTGGCGTGTTGTGGGAGAGGCTTACGTCCAGCAGTGAACTGTAATAGGCTGAAGACGAAGACAGTTAAGCTTACCACTTACCATTATAGTCTAGGTACCTTTCCATCAGCAACACAACTTTATATGAACAAAATGTTACTACACCTCCTCTCTACCCTTACTTCCTGGGCTTTTATGCAGCTGCTGTTATAATGAGGCTACCGACGTCTCTGGCTCTGTGAGGCATCCGAGTAATACTGTATGGGTAATGAAATTTGATAACTATAAATGCGCTGTGCGGTGATAAATATCGACGCAAAATAATTTCGCTTTTATGGCGATGGCTTACGAGATAGGTAGTTTAGAAGCACTCATAGAATTATCATGTAACATTACAGTCTATTGGAGAGTTGTGTAATTGATTTATGGATTTGTTTAGTGGCTGATTAGATTTTAGGAGTATTATCAGTTTTCAGTCAGCAAAAGGGATTTTCTTGATAATATCTTTTATTAGTTTTCCATTATTTTTTTTCTTTTATAACTCTTTGCAGTATAAGTTACTTATGAAAAAAATTAATATAAGTATCTATTATACCCCTTAACGATACGACTTAGCTACTAAGCCTTTCAGGCGATTGTTAAAAAAACTTTTACATACACCTTTTTTATTTTTACCTACACGATTTTTTGTAATATAGGTTCCTAATTTTACTTACTCATTTATTATGGCAGTTTTGATACCACTAATATATTTTCGCAGGAGCTATTAAACAATTAATCAAACCATAATCCGCATACATTATTTATTCGTATATGCAAATGACTGGAGAAATCAAGTTATCGCCGAACATGCTTCTTTTATATATTTCTTACATAAAACAAGACTTTATCCTTCTAAAAAGCCCAGAAAAACTGAAAAATTCTTATTTGAATAGACTTAAAATTTTACTTGAAGTGCATCACATAATTTAGTTATTCGCCTTTAAAAGGATTAATGTCGGCGGCGATTTCCAAAGTGTTAGTTAATATGTAGAACGATGTATTTCGTTCGCAATAGTCACGACGTTCGCTTCACCTGTACGCGACCCCCTGAACTTTGAGGATGAAGTTGTTACGTAAACGTATGCAAATAGGAAGATGCACCTAATAGCGGCTTTATGTAAACGATTTCTCTCGAGGAATCGGATAAAATTCATAGGTATTTTACAATATTATCGCTATAATTCGTATTTGTCTTATTTTGGAAGGAACTATGGGCTGTATTCTCTCATACGTATATCCTTCCTTTATAGTATAGATAGAGGAATCAATGTCACCTCCACACCATATTAACCATGTACGCAGGAGATATTATATTGCACAAGCGTCTGCTCAAACACCGCTGTACGGAAATGCGACACGACCGAGATTAGGTGTAAGACCATCGGCTTGGTGTAGGTACTTTCAAACTTTGTACATTAAATAAGTTCAGTGGTACAGGCTGGGAGGATTCGAATCAACGCCCTGAAAGGCACACGTCTTAACCATTGCGCTGTTACCGCTAAATTTCCACGAATAGTCATACTAAACCGATAGTTGCAAGCTTAAGTTATATATCAGTATGCAGTTTGTTTTAAATGTCGATAGCATCATACAACCGACTCCTCGATCGGCGATAGACACTAGCATCGATAACCCGACCTGTGTCTAGTTATTTATTATCCTACTTTCCCATTGGGTGGCCTTTATATCTAACTGCATTATCGTATGGATAGAAAAACATGCATAATCACTTGACTTTCGAGATGAGCTGAGAGTAAGTGCCTTACTCACGACATCTTGCGATTACGATTAGTTTGTTAGTCGGGGTTTATGAGCCAGACATTCATAGTATTGCAAAGTATTATAATGAATGCGTGATGTTTGTGGCTTACTGCATGCGGTTTAGCCGTCATGCGTCAGAAAGTTCTGCGTTTGTTAAACAGCCAAATCATGTAAAAGAAAAAAAAATTGGTTGTTCAGACCATTGACACAAACGCAGATTTCAGAACTTTGACCGCTAGATCACATATAGTGAGACTGGCATCTTACCTCAGCAAAATAGTTCAGTTTGAAGATGAAATGGGGACAGAAGAAGAAGCTAAGAAGATTAAGTAGGTACTGAAATAACCGAGTTCCCGAATTCTTGAGGTTCAATACAAATGTAAGACCACAATACGTAGGTAGGCAAGGCAAGTGACATTCGGTTGCATAAACGCATAATATTATGGCCATTAAAATTTACGGAACATACGAAAAAAATATGAATCACCTGTCAACTTTCAGACTTAAACTTAATGTTCATAATTATCTTAAAAGTTATCGTGCAACATGAGCTACTTACATGTATTTTGTTTTTTGCATCTTTTATGTTGCCACCTTCCTAAAGTTTTTCTCAACGGTTGCGTCTTTTGCAACCATCTTGTACAATATCCCAGGAAATATTGTGACGAAATCTCTCTGGAGTTTACTAAACACATAAATCATTGTAACTCTCTAATCTAAATTAAGTCATATCCTTTTCAGATAAAGTACAAATTTGTACTTACCATGCTCACTTCTTGGGGTTTCTTCTTGTTTTCACCTGTCTCGCGTTTAATAAATATAAAAGGATCAAGAAACTTTAATCCGACTTCACGTGCGTGCCCGTCCGTGGCCGTCGCTCAGTGCACGTTGCAAAAGGGCTTAAGTTGTCCCAGTTGTTCAACAACTTACGCCTCTGTGGTAGTAATTTAATTAGATCGCGGAGATAAGACAAATGCCACGTTGGGAGCAACTTGTGTCCTTCGACATTTCCATCTCGAATATCACGAGTTTATTAAATTTTACGATGACTTTTATTGGAACTGCTGCTGATTTTACATGAAATAATTAAACGAACGTCTTCATTGTATATCTCTATCTAGGGTCCCTTACGTCTTTTCGAACTTCTCAAGTGAATTATTCTTCTCCATCGATTCCGGTCAGAAGCAGCCATCACCACCTCATAGTATCTGGGTAGGGAAGAAGCCTTTCAATTAGTCAGACCATCGTGTTGTATCGTTGTATATGAATTGAGAAAGTTGCCTTAACAAACTTGCAAACTTCTTGGGGTTTCTTCTTGTTTTCATAATTTTTAATTTTGCGAAAAAAAAATCTCGAGCTTGTTTAATAAATATAAAATCGTCTCATCTGAAATGCGTAATTTTGCTTATTCTCTATCTAAGGCATATGAAACAAATAGCCTGTAGGTAGATAAAAAAAGATAAGTATGCTAACTTTATCATCTAAACACTACTTAAGTTTATAACACTTATTAATTCGCTCTCACGCGCCATAAAGAGTAAATCCTAATAGATTCACGTGCGTGTGGGCTTTCGCATTTGCAATAAAACATTTGTTTGAGCGGCTTCAATACAATTGCCGTTAGCAAAGTAAATCGATGGGAGGACGCGGAAGCTTAAGCTATGACCATAGACTAGATAGACTATAAATGTAGAATAGAAGAGTAGCGCGGTTATGAGGGAATGACGATCAAAATGTAAACTTGTGAAACACTGACTTATGCTCATCTTGTGTGACATAAAAATATAGTCGACAAATAAGTTGTATATGTTTTCATAACGAATAAAGAATTTTCATGTTGAATTTTAAGCTGCCAATGTAGTCTACATGGCGGAGCATGAACCAATTACTAGCTAACATAATAGTCTGCCCTTATACCAGTCAGCAGAGGAACGTAACAGCGGCGACTCTATTGATAAAAAAATCCAGGAGATCTTCATACTGAAGAAAACATCTAAAAGGGCATATTAGATAAATGTTAGCAAGTGTTCTCGAACCGCTGGCATTTGCAGCTTTCCTACAATGTTGCGATCAACGTGCTCGTCCCGAACAATGGGCGATGAGTAACTATTACAATACAAATTCCGTGCCAAATTATAGTTTTCTGCACCTGGATGGGTTTATTTACAAGCTATTTGGTTCTTCATTATAGTGTTGGCGATATGCATAATATAAGTGTTAAGGGAATGGAAAAATAAACGCTTCTAATTTTTAGGGTTGTAAGACGTGGCATTGTGTGCAACTTGACATTGATCTTTAAATTAAAATTATGTCAACACATAAAAAAGCGGTTTATTTATAATAAGGACAGTTATAAAAGTGTGCGAATCGGGTTACTTTTGAAAATACTCTTCTACTGTGTTCACTTGTACGAAACAAACCGAAGAAGTCTTGAAATTGTTACTGATAAAAATCGTAGGTAGTGCTAATAGATTTCAGAAACTTTGCGCATCATTCATTGTTTTAGTTTTGAATATTATAGAAAAAACAAATGTTTAAATTAAATAATAACGTAGGCAGATTGCCTTTAGTACGCCCGAGGCGTGGTATATAAAAATAACATTCCTGTTGGTGACCAGACGTGTTTCCATCGTTACGTATGCAAAATACTTTAGAGCCACAAAGAACATAAATTGATACTACCTACCTACGCTGTACCTAATAACCACGACAATATTGATAGGAATGTTTATTATGGATGTAAACGATGGCTATTAAGCTAAACCGTATAGGTATATACCTATTTTAAATCAAGTAGGTACCTTATATTTTGTGATAAAACCTCTTCTGATCGACAATATACGAGTAGCAAAGTAGGCCTTGCTATATTCTCTTTATATAATATAATTAATGTAAGGCACAAATCACGATCTACTATTTTGTATTAGTCACACCTTTATACACTTTATAGAATTTAATAAATATTCGAATTATACAGTTTGGCTATTGGTATATGAGAGGATTTCTTAGAATTTCGAGTGTCAGATATATACACTCATATTCGCCTAAATGGCCCTGACATTCAGTTACATCCAGTTGTCATGTCACCAACTTTCCTTTGCGATGAAGGTATAAATACATACATACAGACAGACTGGCAGACTATGTTCTACATGACAAAAAACAGCACTAATAGGATTTCATACAGCGACACTCGAAGTGTTCCACTGTTCGTAATTCCCAGTAATACGGTTAAAGGTATCAGGTTTGAATCAAGGCTAAGCCTCTACTCAGAACTGATTTCATTCAATCTTTTTTATATGTTTTATACACACTACTTTTTATATACTTTTGGGAATTATTGGTTATTTCATATGTATATTTACAGTGCGGATTCACAGTGGAACCAAATTCAATCATATCCCTGTGTTCGTATGTATGTATTATATTTCCGAAAAAACTTAATGATTGATGTCGAAGGCATATAGTATAACTCCCCGTTTTACAAAACGGCTAGGTATTTTGCATAGTACGGGTTTTAGAGGGAGATTATTTGACTAGCACTTTTATTATTTATATTATTAGGTTTAGGTTTAAAATGCCTGGCTAATCGTTTTGTAATACGGCGTGTTTAACATGGACTTATTTTGAATATCACTTGGTATTACAAAACCGCTAGGCTAGGCATTTTGAAGATTTGTATATAAACGAAAAAATCCTCTATACAGGATGTTTTTTCGTCGCCACCATTAACGAAGGGTACGTACTTTATACATCAAATAAGTAAGTTTATGCAAAAAAAAAATGCTGGGAAACGATGTAAATTTTTTGAATTTTTTTTTATTACCTGGTCTGGCGAAATTTGTAGTGTCCAGTGTTTATGCTAGTTTTTTCATAGACAGATATTAATTATTTCTCGTGAAGTAATATTAATTAAATCTTGCTACGCGCGTCAATGTGCATTTAAGGCTCGAGCACACCGGATGCGTATGCATGCACGTAAGCGTAGACGTACACGTACCTCTGAGTTTAATGTATAGAACTGTCACCGCTTGACGTCTATGCTTACGTCTACGCATACGCATCCGGTCTGCCCGTGCCTATACAGTTTCATACATTACAAGTGCACGCACACGCATCCGGTGTGCTCTAGCCTTTATGCTGAAAAACGCAGTCTATTTACACAACTTTGGACCCTAATATTTTGGAAACCAGACACTTCCCAGGTAAGCTTCCATGGAGAAAAATGATCGTGATGATGAGGAGATTCCGTAGTTTTCGAGGACGTTGACGACCAAAAATCATCCTGTATACCTAGTTATGTATACGAGTATACCTATGTTACTCCAAACTAGAACGTCACGCGATATTACATATTCTTGCGACAGAAATACGGTGTAAATGTGACGCAGTAACAAATCGTGAATTGTCGTCCTGGCTCTTTCATTAAATATTTTGACGGGCTTAATTTTGCATTTCTATTTTGCATAGCTGCCATTAATGTCGCATGTCGCCGCCAGGGTTCGGGAGTGCTCTTAAGTCTTTCGGATGGTAATAGCGAACGTGACATATTAATGCTAGAAATCTTCGGCCATTACTTATTTCTGGCTCTAATATAAACCGAAGTTATAGCATTATGCAGCTGACATTTGTATTCGAACTGGATATGATTATATTGTTCAACGCCTGAAGATGTTAATTTTAGAATTGTCTTGGCTTAGATAATTCCGTGCATATTTTATGCATGTGATATGCTTATTTTGCGGTATATGCATATTTATCTATTCTCTCTCTCTCTATGTTATTTATAATGTAAAGCATGAACTATTAATAAGAACAATCATTGAACGCAGATTTAATAAAACCTGTAGTTATTAAACCTGATGATATTCTTATAGTGCAGGTATTATCATATAAAACGTTATATAAAAAATCTTTATTGTTCTATACTGAGGATAGGTACTTTTCATACCCGATATCGATACTTTTCATAACTGCTTTACTTCTGCCGGACGAAGCAGAGGGTAAGTAAGATTAGCTTCTATTTTTATAATCTTTATTACCTGCCCATAAAATTATAACACTTGAAACACTAAATACTGCTCAAGCTACAATGTAATGGTTAAGCCTGTATCACATTACTTTACACACCTCCCACTCATTCCGCCAATCGCCCTTGTCTATGATTAACTCCTGACTTAGATCCTGTCGATAGCTAATCCTGGGTCTATATATTTTTTGTTAAACGCAGTCTAGCAACCGGTTAAGTATTCTCTACACTTATCTTATACTCTATATCATTTGAGAGGACTGTAGTAATTATTGGCCATACAAATCAGGATTGACTATGGCCTTTTATAAAGCTCGAAACTGATATTAATTGATAATTTTTAATGAAAAAATTGATTAATTTAAAAATACTATGTAGTGTCTGAATTTCAAATTCTTTTTTATAATATGTAAATATTTCCAAGCGTCATTCCAAAAAACCCCATTAGGTTGATAATTTTTTAAAAAACGTAAATTATTCTGATATCATCGTATAGAGTTAAGAGTCCGAATATTTAAAAAAAAAGTGAGGAGTAAGATTTAAAAAGTATCCATTTTCTGGTATTGACGAGTCTATTGGATCCTGTCTAAAACTAACTCTGTCTTAGTAGATATATCTTTTTTGCTATATGCAGTCTACCGACCGGTTAAGCATTTTCTAAACACTTATTCTAGGTACAATAAACTTGAGTAAAAGATGTGTTTACGCCACTGGTGTCGCGAATTAAAAAACAAAATGCAATCAGTTTAGTATGAAATTAAGTGGTAATAAAAACCGAGTTTATTGCCAGCAATTTTAGCGCCGTAAAGGTTTTTAGGTGAAAACAAAACTATGATTGAATAGTGCACCCTCTTCTTAGGTTGTAATTTGGTGTAATAAAACTCCTTGCAATTGCAACTTTCCTTGCCATATTACTCATAATTTTTTAAAATATTTTCTAACATACATCTATACTGATTAATACAGGGTGCAATAAAAGGGGTATGTATGTTAAGCGAAATGCTATGAAAATAGCCCACATCTATCAATAAAATTTTAGAGACGAAACCACATATTGAATTTTAACAATCGTATGAACATTCCTGAGTTGCTTAGAATTTCTTAGAAAACTAAAAATGTGATTTCTAGGTCTTAAACTGCCTGTGCCTTTTGGTGTGAAGCTACAGTTAATTTAGTAGTTAGGATTAAACATAATACGAAATTGTTTAGGCGTCGGAAGCTTCACTTGGTGTGAATCTGCTGGATCCTGAGGAGCCACGGAAACAGTTACTTCCAATGTATCGTTTGCATGCAATGGCATTAGTGCAAGCAATTATGAGTTAGGATTGGAAACCCATAATACATATTTAATTTAGTATAGTCTCCTACATTTATATTATAATCTGCAAGAACATCCTCTGCAGAAATGCGCTATACATTTTTCTGAGCAGTAAGCCATTTGTGGGATTTCATAGAATGTATTTGCATAGCATTAGCTAGATAAATGGATTTGCCGTAATGTAGGGCCGAGGCTGATTAGGCTAGAAACACATGTAGCTGTTGCAAACTTTTAAATAACAGCACTTTTAAATCGTAATGGTATAGTGTTGTAGCAGTTTTCTATTTCCTAAATGTTCATTTAATTAAATAACTAAAGGACAATGTTATTAATTTTTCTTCATATCCATTCCGAAGTAATGACTGCTTACTCAGATACTCAGAGGTGGTGTAATTTCAAATGTTTTTGTGATTAAAGAATAGTAGGTAATTTTAATTGAATGTAGTGAAGTATTGAGTAAGTTAACTACCTATTTAGTATTAACTGTTTAGTTAAACGAGGCCCTATATCTAACATTTCCTACAGTACCTACCTAAATTTAATCAAAGTTAGAAACTTGTAATGTTATTTTAGTAGCCGTGTGTTGCGTACCTTAGCTGTAACAATATTTATGCTCGTAATATATGTGTAACCTTGTTAGCTGAATTAACCCCTTTGATGGATATTGGAAGATTTGTTCTTGTAGCAGATCCAGGCAGTTCCTAGTTCGTGCCATTTATAAGCTAACATTTTCATAGAATCTATTATTTTATACAACCATTACTAAGAATATTACACATCCGCTTATAACCGGTAAAAACCAATATAATAAAGGTACAATCTCATATTCCACACAAACTTAAAAGTTCATTTCCTCAAATTAGTTATTGCAGTTTTCTAGCGTATGTGCGATTTTAAAATAGATTTCTGGGATATACTCGTAAAATACTAGCGGACACTTTCCGTTATTCTGATAATAATATTTATTTATTTATTTGGTATTCTAATATAATCTAACTGCCTAGTTTAATCAACTATCGGATAGTTTAAGCGTGAAAGAGTAACAGTAACAAACATCAAGTAGGATTTTCCTATAGGTCTGATGCAACGGCGAAGACTTCTGAATCGTATATTTTGCTTCATATGTTAATGGTTAATGTTTGTTACAATCTATGTTAATGTTTGTTACAGTGAGATGGCGCGGTGGGGCGCGCTGATCCAGCATGGCCAGTCGACTCTATGGATCCTCCTCCTTTGCCTTCTGCATCTATCGACAGCCACGCCTGGTAAGTATTTTTTTATTTTATTTTATTTTAGCCCTTCCTCTGACATGAATTTACTTATATATTTTACAATTAATGATTTACTCTTCTTTGTCAGCTTGCCCTTTGGCAAAGGCCTCCCCCAGAATTCTCCACTTCTTCCTGTCCATGGCACATCTCCTCCAAGTACCTCCCACTACCTTTCTCATTTCATCCTCCCATCTTACTCTTTGTCTCCCTTTGTTCCGTTTTCCATCCCGGGGATACCACATTGTTATGTCCTTAGACCATTTGTCTTTCTGACTCCTTATCATGTGTCCAGTCCATTTCCACTTTAGTTTGTTTACTGCCCAAGTCAAATTTATTAATTTAGTTTTCTCTCTTATGTCTGTCAGTTTTATCTTGTCCTTAAGTTTAATATTTAGCATACTTCTCGCCATGTTGTTTTGGCATACTTGAAGTGTTTTCATTTGCTTGCTGGTAAGGGCCCAAGTCTGGCAACCATATGTTAGACATGGCAAGATAGAGATATTAAATACTTTTCTTTTATCTCTTAATGACATGTGTGGGTTTTTCATGATTTCTTTTAACGACCAGTACTTCTTCCATGAGTTGCAAACTCGGGTTTCAACTTCTTTCTGCATCTGACTTACTGTAGCGATAATTTGGCCTAAATATGTATAATGTTCTACATAATCTATTGGACTTTCATTTACTCTGATGGTCACATGATCGTTGTTTGTCATTATTTTTGTCTTCTCCGTATTCATTGTGAGAGCTCGAGCAGTGCCGTAATAGCCTCTTCTCTTCTATTCCTAATCTGCTTGAGAGCATGGCACTACGACTCTCGAGGTGTAATGGGTTTTCGGTGAGTAAAATGAGGTCGTCTGCGAATCTTAGATGATTTAGTTGATCGCCTGGTAAGTAACCAAGTTAAATCTCGAATTTCCTTTTCTCCCCAAGCAAACGTACCGTTTTATTAAACTGGTTAAAATATAGGAAGTAACAGCAACCACATAAATAATAAATGGACATCAATCATATTAAATGCACTTAAACAGTTTTTGTTAACAAGGTTGGAAATACGAAGCTACTTGGCAATGAAACCTACCTATCTACTCATAATCGTTGACGTGTATAGGTATATGACAAACATCAGAATAGTAAAACTTAACCTATAAAATGTGCATTTTAAATAAAATGTTTCAACATTTCTAGCCAAAATGCATATAGTTCTAAACAATGACTAACTCCCAAACGATTCATAAATATTGATCATTACAAGGATGAGTAAATACGATTAGTCGCGTCTATTGATTTAGTTATTGATTCAATTGTATACATTTTCAATACTTACACGACACAATAGCATGTTGTAGACAAACAGACCGACAAAACATGATGTCCGATTTTATCTTCCTCTGGCGGTGTAATAGTGAAAGTTTGATTATTTTGTACTAGTTAATAGTGCTTTTTTGTCCTGTTTGTTACTAGAAATTGACTGGCGGGTATTGCATTTTGATTAGTTTTGTTTGATCGCCAAAAGGCTGTGCATTTTAAACCTTATAGGTTGTATGCCAAGTTTATAAAATAAGTAGGTAGAGAGATAAACATCCGTTAAGAAACACATTATGAAAAATTTAATTTACAAACACGTAGATTTCGAAATAGCACTTTGCTATTAACTGGTGTTTCAGTGCAGGTACCGTTAGCAAAAAAATAAAGAACCAGGGTATCGTAAGTTAAAAAATACAATGTAGGTACGTAATTTAAAGCACCAAATCGGGAATAACTCAACGCTTTCTAATTAGGACACACACCATATACGGCGAGTACAGGCTGGTCAGACCTTATGGGGAACAAAAACCAAATATATGAGCTTATTGAGAGCATACGTACTAATTAATGTCAGGTACGGTTAAATACTGCGCTGGTTATGTTAGTGACGACACGCGTGGACTAATCGTGAGCGTAACTAGTTCCCAGGCACACCTAGAATATTTAAGTACTTATATAATTTCGACATTTTGTTTTTTCTGCTGTCCACGCGGACGAAGTCGCGGGCGTCCACTAGTCTAGATATATTTATTATAGTACGTGATTGCAAACTCTATTTATAGGAGGTAAATTGTGCAATAATTTAACATGTGGACTTTCTATGGCTAGAAGGATAATGATGATGATTGTGGATTATGTGATACCACCTGTACTTCTGAAGTACTGTATTTTCTTTATAATATGAATATATAGAAAAAATAATCTTCAGGCTATTAGTACTTCAAAATCAAAAGTACATAATAAAAAGATGGACATTTATTACGCTTGACGCCTTTTGCTGACGGTACAACAAATTATTTTACATATTTAACTAGAAACCCCTAGTTTAGTATTTATGTGAAATAATACACTTATACATACAAGTAGTACCTACTGAGCTTTCAGTAGGTTCGATAGGTACTACTAGATTTTACTTGAGCGTTAACTACGAAAATGCATTAGTTTTAGGCTTGAGCTTCGGCCAATGATTGTAATGTTGTCTATCTATGTCCCAATTATTAAGGCCTTCCTTACTTACCGATCTTACCATAACTAATTTAGCCACTAGGATATTGCAAAATATCATTTGAGATTTCAGAAAAAGATATTATTCCAACGTTTGTCGTGATTTTGGGGGACCTTTCAATTATCCAATCATGAACGTATAAAGAACAACGGACGTAATTCTGTCACTGCACAGATTGAAGCACCGAAATGGCGGCGCGTTGGGCATGTGTGCGGATTTTCCAGTAGGCGCCGAACTTACTATGAATGCTTCACTCTGTGTATTGACAACACTCTGTCCGTTATTCTTTATAAATACGTTCCTGTATCCAATAATGAAAACTTTCCCATTTACATCTCATAAAATAATAAGTATATCTAAACTAACTCATACATAGTACATGTTCATCTTTAATTATGCTAATATACCTATTGACTTTTTCCAGGTCCATGCGAAGTGGAAACCGGGCAGACCAGTATCATTGTAGATATAGAAGAGAGCAGAGGAAATCGTAAGTACCTATCTATAAGTGATATGATTACGGTTGGTAAGATGAATGAAGAACGAAGAGGCTAGAAGAGGCGTTAATTTTTCATTGGCTTATCATTGTAAAAGTGAACGAAACCTTAATTAATTTTCTAAGACACTAATAAGTTTTTATATTATCTTGGATTTACATAGAGTGCAAGTGCAGTATATTTTGCAATAGGAAAACACGAATTTGGATACTTGCCTCGAAAAATTGTCGAACGATTTTTTTCTTAACATTATACCGACCCTGGCTTATTTTTATTTAGGTAACTACTTGCATTATAATCTGTTCTCTACAATGCAATCGACGAAGAAAAACAAAACATCAATATTCATATATCTCGTGTAGTAAACACCATTGCATGCGTACCAATTAAGTTTTTGTCTGTATGTATGACATCATTGCATAATGCAAATTATAAGCCATTCCACGAATTGGTGCTTTTTGCGCCGAAAATTTATAAAACGCCTTGAAATTTAAATGACCTCGATTAGTATAGTCAGATGCGTTTTAAAGAAGATGCCAAAATAGTAATAAATTAGGTGAGTTTTTTTTGCGGGTATAAGTGTTTAATAAAAAGGTCATAGGGAGTATGACATTACTTATAACAATAAAAAATGTATAACTAGAACCTGATCTTTGATTATTGAGCAAAAATATTGACACGGAATTACTTCTATCTGTTCTTCTATCAGAATTACTGTGCATTTAAAAATCCATCAGTATTTGTTGGTACTTTTATGTCATTTAGCTATGGGTCTGCAACCCCATACGAACTGTAGAATTAAATAATTTTATTATATGTATATATATGAATCATTTAATATGTTTAGGTAGGTGTAGCAAATCTTAATAATTAAATCTCGTGTAATTTTATTATATGTATATATGCAACCTTGAGAGATAGGATAGACATATAGTCGCAATTTTAATTTATTTAATATGTTTAGGTAATCAATATGGCGCTGCTTTGGTAAACCGACAAACGTGTCATATAAGTACAACAATTTCCACGCGGCAGTCGCGGGCGTCCAATACATTATATGTATTGGATTGACATAATAAAAATATTGATGATATTCCAGGCAGTCGTAACTATTTGTAAAATCAAATTGTATGTAGGTGTGTACTTAATCGACATCACTTCTAAAACCAACTTTCTCCATTACAGAAGTAAACCAAAGCACAGTACCAGAGGTACTACCGATAGTGGGGGACCCTGACGTGGACATCATCCTAACCACAGTATTCCCGAAGGGGCCGACACTATTCCAGCTGAATGGGAAGAAGCTACAGCTGCTGCAGCCGCTAGACAGAGATGGCGATAACCTGTCGCATATGGTCTTTCAGGTGAGTCTATATTCTTTGGTTTTACGGACCGCCATGGGTTTTATAAAGCATCATCAGGTCTAAAATCTGTTAGCATAACTAGGTCACATGTTCACTTTATACTAAAAACCAATAATACAATAACGAAGGCTTGTGTCTGTTATTCAGGAGGCATGACTCTTAAACTTTACTAAAATTTGGAATGCATTATAACAATAAAATTACATCCTATCTGCTATATAAACATTACCTGTTTTATTACGAAACCATTATAATAATCTAATTATTTCCACTTCGAATCACTTTTGCCTTGCACTAGTACGTGCCAATCACTGTTTGTGCATGACAAAAGCTTTTATTCACCGTAATACTTGACCGAGACTTTCATTCAGTCTGTAAAAGACGTCTGAATAGGACCATTATACTTTTTCGCCTATTACAGAATCGCTTTAGGCGATCTGTCGAAGCGATACGAATGAATAAAACGAATATGACTTACGACTGTGGAGATAATTGGAATTTTTAGTTGTAGATGTTTTATTATCTAAAAGCAACATGTCAATTTGTCCATCCTCGCACCTGGTTTTATGCGAAAATTTTATATTAGATAAACACTGTGCAAGAAACTGTCCTGTCTAATTGCGCCTGAGTCACCTTTTGATGACAGATTTCCTTTACTTGATCGTGACAATCAAGTTTTTTTTTTTTCAAGATATATGGAGATTCATCTGTAGTTAAGAAAATTAAATATAGATATGTCTATGTATGATATATATAAATAGTGATTTCATGGACTCAGTAGACAGGAAACTTGGGTTAAAATTATCTAGCTCATATCGACGTTACACTGTAAAAACTAGGGAGTTTTCGCAGTATTTCGTAGAACCCATCTAGCTTATGTAACTTGATATACTTATATTTTAGTTATTGTAAATTACTATTTACTATTATGTTTCAGCTTGTATGTCAAGTGGTTGCGACCAAGAAGCGGCGAACGATACCAGTCATAGTGCGGGTGTCGGACATCAATGATAACACGCCGGTGTTTCAGGGCTTGCCGTATGAAACCTCTGTTTCTGAGGTAAGACTAACTTTTTAATATATAATTAACTTTATATTATTATTTAACTACAGTTATATTTGCTACTAAATAGCGATTAGGTAAGGTCAAGGATAAGTTTAATCGCCCTGCTTATTGCTAAAGTGCGTTCATTTTTATAGTGAAGAGCGCCTCTTCGCTCTTTAAATTTGTTATTTTTTCTCTTGCCGTACATAAGTTTTATCTTGACGGGTAATTAAAAATTTATATAATGAAAGACACCGGCGAAATTACCTGACAGCTCTAGCTGTCATATATGCGGCAACCTTTAGGTTTCGCTCTTTTCGTTTATTTTTATGCATATGCGTCCGTTCACAAAACTATTCCTCTATGACAAAACTGAGAATTATTCCGATGAATCAAATGCAAAAGTGAACGCAACCCTACTTGTATTGTGAATGTAGTGACAACAATATGTTGGTATTCTACAAAATAGGATCAGTTAGTGGTGAAACCAATCAGAGCCCTGAGGGCTTACACAAATGTAACTTTACGAGCGACAGCGGTGTTCGCATAGTTATCGAACGATTTCCACGAAAGGCAATCAAACTTTATCACGTCAGTGAACAAACATCGGAAACGAAGACTTCTTTTGGAACAAATATTTCGTTGACTTAGCGAACTTCGATGTCGTTTGTAACACCGTCGCTTTAACCCTAACGCGTTTTAATATGTAAGTAATATTATTATAACCTTAGTTTCGCGTATACGTACTTACTTAGATAAATATTAATACGTCGTTCTGAAACCATCTTAAACTACATATGCAAGGCTATTAGATTAATATGCTCTATTTGTCTTGACTCGCATTGACCTTACCTTGACGTAAGATTAAGGCTTATTAGAAACATCTTACATATTATACAGAAAAGGCGATATTCGTCGTAAATTTTTAGCCAATACAGCGGCTGTACGTAATATAGTAAAGTGCGGATGTGGCGTGCAAAAATTTCGAACATTGACCCCTTACTACCTCGGTCTCCGTAATTTAGCATCATTTTTAGCACGATATATTATTCCTTCACATTGTCCTTTCAATTTGAAGTTCTACCGGTACATAACTTTCCTTTATTCTGATAAACATAAATTACAATAGAGTGGAATAATATTTCCATAATTTTTTCGCAAAGCCATCCAACCTCATCCACATCTCTATCTATACAGGGTGTTTGTGACAGCCACGCAAATATTGATACCATGACTTTAGACCATGATTCTGAGGTGAAAAGCACTGAAAATTTTCGCATAAAAATTCAAAAAATTTAGACCTTTTTTTTGTATTTTCAGGAAAAAAAATATAGTTTTTTTCGTTTAATTAGGCCTAAGATAATGACTTAAAAAAAAGATCATTGTCAAAAAAAGGTTGCCTTCGGAAAAGTTCATATAACTGATCAACCCTAATGGAGAGTCACAATGATCCAAAAAACAGCAATGTGTCACACAATAACCAATAAGCCCATTTAATTAGTCACAGGATCGCCCGATACAATTGGCGCGGAGAGCAAAGATTACTGATAATCAAGTCAAAAATACATTTCCTGCGAGTTATAACACTCGTATAACTCAACACAATGGTACTTGTTCAGCATTTCAGTATTTGCCTGGCTGTCACCCACACCCTGTATTAATAACTAGTGGACGCCCGCGACTCCGTCCGCGTGAACTACAGAAAAAACAAAATGTCGAAATTATCCGGGATAAAAACATTTTCCCGGGATAAAAAGTCTATATGTTAAGTGAGACCTGTCATGATATTTCCTGAAAACAGCATCGAAAACGGTTCAGCCGTTCCTGAGATTAGCGTGCACAAACGCATAGACAAAAATTCCAAAAATCATTATTTTGGGTACTATTGCGTTGATAAAGGTCTCCTATAATATTTTTTCTCGTATTTCTTCCATGTATAGACAGCGATCCGTCACATTTTTATTATATGTATAGAAGATAGATTCACATACATAAATATATTAATAAATCATCTTTCAGCTAGTACCAATCGGCACCACAATATTCGAAGGCATACGGGCAGTGGACATAGACTCCGGGGTCAACGGCCTGCCGGAATACTACATTGTACCCAACACCAACTCCTCACAAGACCCGAAGGCGGTCGACGGTTACGGATACTTCTCCATTCCACTCCCTCATCAGGGTTCTGTGACTGTCAACAGGACTTTGGATTACGAGCGCACTCAGAAATACCTAGTCACTATTGTTGCTTCTGTGAGTATAAACTGTTTTTATTACCCAACTGCGTCAGTAGGAGGGTTAAGTTTATTGAATGTATGTTTGTATGTATGTAAATTTCTTTGGCACACAAGAGAGCCTAAACGCTTGACACCGGGTCAAAGTTTCTACGCAGTCGGCTGGTATTCTTTAAATAAATGAGGTTATTTTGTATCTATTTCTAAAAAACACTAAAATTAAGTTTTTGTTTTTATTCGAGCTTCTTAAATAAAACGACAGCTTGACTCGTCGCGGCGGGGGCATTACCGTGGCCCCAAATTTGGAGTAATAATTAAATAAACTACAAATACCCCACTTGACATGCCAGCCTTAAAAATAAAAATAACCTGATTTTTACTGCCGCCTCATTTAAAAGGGTAAATGTCAAAAATTTACTATAAGTAGGTTAAGGGTCGATTGGCGTAACGCCAGAACAGACAATATGTATAGAAAAACACTTGACCGTTCACACTCAACCGATGATACATTTGTGCGTCGAGCGTGCGTTTGCCTGTACATGGAGATACGCTCGACGCATCTTCCGTCAGATATGAAACGACCCTAAATGTATGAAAAGAAGATAGAAATAATTTTAATCTTCAAATTATTTACAGCCTTCGAATTTTAAATGCACTTGCCTTAACATTTTAAAATGCCCTTTCTAACCTACTAACTATTGGAAGACATGTGTTCATATATATTTTATAACATTACAGGATCGAGCTCGCGACACCAAACAACGTCTCTCAAGCACAACCACGATGACGGTCAACGTGCAAGATGATGATGACCAGGACCCGTCGTTTATCTACAAGGGATGCACGCCGCATGAGGGCGCTTGTATCAACCCGGAGTATCATAGTTCTGTAAGTATGAATATTCTTAAATATTTATACCTATAGGCTAAGCTTTATATCAGGGTAGAGTGGATACAGGCTGCGCTTCTGGTCGGTCGGAGTGGAGTTTGTTGGGGAAGGCCTACGCTATTGGTGGAATTGTACGTCAATGCGAAACGATGGTGTCTAAGTAAACTGGGGGCTTACGTTATAACTCGATTAAATCGGTAGAGGTCCGTTTTCGACATATTTGCCTTCATTTTCGATGTTACGTAGTCTAAGCATAGACGTATAAAGAACCATAAGAACAACTGACGGAATGTTGTCTCTACACTGTTTAAAGAAGAGAGGTTTGCAAATTTATTTCGTCTAACGCCCACTTTGAAAATCAGTAGCGCCCCCCATTTTTATTTAACCTTAAAAATGTCAATAGCATATTAGTTGCGCTATTTTTTCTCTGGCCTTAAGTGCCCCTCTCTAGGCCTTCAACGCCCACGAGGGGGCGTTATCGCCCACTTTGGGAAAGACTGGTTTAAAGCATTCGTAGTACTTATGATCGGTAATGTATATGCCATGGAGTAGGATGTGTATTGACACGTTATCTACTCACACATACAAACCATAGTAAGCTCGGCGCCACCAGAAAAGAAGCACACATACAAAACGCGCCGCTAGATCTGTCTGATAGGCGCCACCATGTTCCCGAAAACTACGGAATCTCCTCATCATCACGATCACATGGAACATACACTGGGAAGTGTCTGGTTTCCAAAATATTAGGGTCCAAAGTTGAGTAAATATAGGTAGACTCCGTTTTTCGCATAAATGCACATAACCCGTATTTTTTCGTTTAATATCTGATCTGTGCACTGATAGCACTCCGTCCGTTGTTCTACATACATTCATGAGTCTAAGTGCTGTATTTTGTCTTGTACTCCGTCCAATCCTAATGCAATTATCACACCAACAGGTAAACAGCGGCGTACTATCCGGGATACTAACTATAGGTCCGGAAAAGATACAAGCGGTGGACATGGATACCCTAAACTCTAGAATAAGCTACTCCATTACCAGCGGGGAACCAGAGAGTTACGCTAAATACTTCGCGATAGATCCCGCGACCGGCGCGGTTAGACAACTCGTCGCTTTGGATACGTCGGTGGCTAAGAAGTTTGTTTTGACCATCAAGGTAAGGTGCAGTTAAAGAGTATGACAATGCTTAGATATAATCTTTGTCTACTAATGTATAAGATATTAGTATATTTGGATGTTTGTTTCTGTTTTACGTCAAAACTACCGAATTGGTTTTGATGAAAAAGCAGTTCTAGATCAGAATGACACATTATTATAGTTCAGGCAGACGAAGTCGAATAATTTCCTAGATACTAGGTATATTAGTACCAAACTTGATAACAAAATAATCTCTCACAGATTGGCTACATACAAACATCTCGGGTTTTATTATTAATTGCAAGTTATTTTAAAAAATATATAAAAAATACTAATCTCGGCTACAGCCAAATGAGGAATTTTCGGATAACCCAAAAGTCCTTATAAATAGACTATTTAGACGGAGTTTGTGGTTGGAAATTGTTGCCAAAAAGCCTATTGCTATCGATTGTAATTTTGTATTTACAATCGAATTATACACTTCTTGTGTATTATGCAATGAATAAACAAGCGACTACACATAATAATATATTCCCCACCAATTACTTGCATAAAAATATGACTATGACTAACTGTGATGTGAATATGACTAACTAATATAGGCAATGTTATTTCAGGCAGAAGAACAAACAGAAGCCCGCAGGTATACAGAAGCGAAGCTAACGATAACAGTACGGCCGGTAGACGCCAACCCGCCCGTGGTTAAGGCGACGGCGTATGAGGGACTTATAGAGGAAAACTCGCCTAAAGGAACCATGATCTTGGATAAAGAAAGAGTTCCTATCAAATTGACTGTGCATGACGCTGACTTGGTAAGTGACTAGGACAAATGAACGGCTTGGCTTTAAATAACAAAATACATAGATACTTTATAATATTTTAAATTATAAAATAGAGGAATACTTTAATTAACCATTAGTACCTTAATGGTAGAATTGAAAATATGAGATATACGTATTTATAGCATACGAACTCGAGAGAGAAAGAAAATATTTAAAACGTCGTCTCTTTTTTTCTCACCAATATTTTAAAGTAAAAACACAAGTAACAGACAATAAAAACTCTAACCAACTTAGAACTTTAACTTTGAGGAGATAAGTACTGAATTATGTTTATATTTATGTAAACGTAAGCTACATTAATTCACTTGTACAGGGCCCAGAGGATCCCATCCCGAAATACACGTTCGAATCTACCTCGAGTTTCTTCAAAGTCAATCCGCAAGGCTTCCTGGTTGTCGCCGATGATAAACTCGACAGGGATCCTCCCAATCCTAGCAGATATAGGTTCCAAGTAAGTTTCCTTTATACTAACGTATCTACGAGTGACGTTATACCTGTTATGTTAGCGTAAAGCTGTTACTAAAATAACTTTGTGCCATCTATACATTCTCAAGTCGCGTTGTTAGCTCGCTCGCCGTTTTTACTGTGAAAAGATAAAAACAATATGTCGTCACTTACATGGTGACGATGGTACAAGTCTTAACATAATAATTAAAAAAATATATATTGATTAATTCATATTATTATGTATAGATTACTAACGACTGGATTTTGAAAAGAGGCATAACGTGGCCTTCAAAGAATTCAACTAGTGGATTCAGAAAGAGAATTCTAGTAATGCCTCGAGTTTCGGAACAAGTCCTAGTTTTTTAAAATGCTTTCTTCCCCGTATATGTTTGGTTAATATATTTTTATTCTATTTCAGATTGTAGCAAGAGAAGAAAGCGGCAACGCAGCGTCGGCGCCACTGTCTTTAGCAGTGGATGTGTTAGACCAGAACGACAATGCTCCCGTCTTGCCCAAAACTCAATCCGTTATAGTACCCGCTAGCTTGGAGCCTACACATGTTCATACGGTAATTATATTGGTATAAAATATTATGCATATAAAAATGGCTGTGTTCCCCGAAATGGGACAGATAAATATTCACACACACACATTTCACAACACATTAACTTAGTCCCACATTAAGATCCCTAAGGTCTTGTGTCGTGGGTACTAAGCAACGGTATATAAATACATGGATAAGTATAGAAACATGCATGACTCGGAAACAAACATTAATATTCATCATATCAATGTTTGCACCTACCGGGATTCGAACCCAGGACCTATGGCGTCGCAGGCAGGGTCACTACCTACTACACCAATAAAGACAGATAAAGGGTAATAAAGGAGATTTCACAGCTACGTTTAGAATAGCGGGGACAGATGTAAAATATCAGTGACAAGTGGCTAGCTTATCGCTTGAGAGAATGTTCGAGTTCCATAGTAGTACAATTAGGATATGCACGGAAGAAGATGCTGATGTATTCTAGTGAAGCTTCGCATCAGCACAGGAGGAGTTTACAATATTATACTGTTTGAGTAAACATTTTTTTTATACCATGGATAAGAAATAAAAGAGGAGTAGCGGCTAAGTATATTTTCGTACAAAAATAGTGTGCCGCGGAGCGGGGGTGAAGTATGGGACGAGGGGAGCATTGAACACCTGTAGCCCTGCCCATTTACATAGAAACCACCTTGTAGTGACTAGTCAAACTACTTGCTCTTTATCAATATGGTTCAAGATTGTTTTACTAGTGCAATTACTCATCACTAGATGTGATCAATAGATCAATATTATACTACGTTTTAGTAAAAAAGTACTTTGTAGTTTTAATACGGTTACATTTCGGAGCACAAGCCTACTGCGTTTCACTGGCGCTGAAGCTCCGCCCCTATCATGACGTAATGGCCTCACGATTGCCACACGACTCAGTTCATAGTCCTACCTCCTATTTTATACCTTCTTCATGTTTTATACTTGGAATCTTGATATCTTGGAAGTTTTTGTTGAAGCTTTAAAATGAGGATTTTTTTAAATATTCACCGGCAAAACGAAAGGAATACTCGTAGTCTCTGAATATCTGATATTACTTATCAGAGTACTTCCGTAACTACTCTTTAATATATGTCACTTTTGTCTCACAGGGATAATCAGAGAATGTTTAGTACATTGCGAAGATACACTTTCACCTCCTCACGATTCCATCTTTTTTTTCATACATGCTTGTTGGTTACTGGTACTTGTAACTAATTGGGCTTACAATTAATTACTCTATGGCTTACAATATTATAATTTGGTTTCCAGGTAATGGCTACCGATATAGACGAGGGAGAGAATGCTCGCATTACATACAGCATTTACCACATCTCCAACAACGGAGCAAATAAGTTCACCATCGACCCGAATACTGGGGTTATATGTAAGTAAATACATACATGGGTTTTTGCTGAATATTTGTTATGCTATTTGATGATAACTTTGCTATATTATCTAGCTAGATATTTATAGTGAATGTGATACACTAGTTTTGTACTTTAGGTATTGTTCTTTATCTGTTCAGTTTTAACACTTTTACAAGATGATTGCGCTAATACATTTTGAGGATTTGCTTTGATTGGTTTAACTACTTACTTTTCTTAGATCTTTTTAAAGATTTTAAAACTCTGATCATCAATTTTTTCGGACTGTACCTACCACATGGAAATATACATTTTTCGAGTGTACAATAGTGTACATGTTTATTTTGTATACTTTAGAGCCTAAACGGCTTGCCGCAAAAATTATGACGAAGTTGTGTATTAGTTTTTTTAAATTACAATATTATAGTGGTTATTATTTTATTCCAGCAAGCACCGGTCGACTGCAAGACGGTGAACAATACAGCATAACAGTGCGAGCGACAGACGGCCTCGGTCTCTCGTCGCAGGGTATAGTGGAGCTGTCGGTGGCGCCCGGCCCTAACACCGAGACCGCCTCAGTTCTCTGCGAGGGACTATTATGCGCCTATTTCAGAGGGCGCTGGTATTAACTCTACTGTTACTACCGTTACTGTGAGTGTTATATAGTCTTAACTTTTGCTTATATTTTTTTATTCCAAAGTTGAAATTTTGTATGAAAACAATGGGGGCTCAGTTTTTGAGCTTATAGCTGGCGCCACTGTAGCACGAGGCTTTTTAACAGCTGTCAAAGTTTGTTTAGGTACACATAGGTGATTTTTAATATTTAAAAGACATAGGTAACTGTATAATTAAAATATAATGCCACAGTGTCGGCATCGTCATCATAATTATATTCAGAAATCATTGTACTAAAACTTTTTTTATCATACAGGGTGATTTTTGGTCGTCAACGTTCCCGAAAACTACGGAATCTCTTATCATCACGATCATTTTTCTCCATGGAAGCATACCTGGGAAGTGTCTGGTTCCCAAGATATTAAAGTCCAAAGTTGGGTTTTTAAATTGCGTTTTTTTGCATAAATTCACGTAGACGCCTGAAACAAAAAAAAAATTGAAGAATTTAAATTTAAAACTGCCTATGAGAATACTAACACAAACACGGTATACCATCGGATCGCGAGATCATGCCAATAAAAAAAATTGTCAAAAAAAAATCGTTTGCCAGCATTTTTTTTTGGCATATACTTACTTTATTTGATGTATAGAGTATTTACCCTTCTTTAACGGTAGCAACGAAAAAACATCCTGTATACATACATAAACTCAATCATAAATTAATCATCATCATCATCATCGTTCAGCCCACCTCTGAGTATAGGCCTCCCCCTTTAATTCTACCTTAGATACCTTGTCTTATATCTTTAGTCGCTTTAGAATCGCGAATATTTGCTTTCCCAGGCAAAAGACCCAGAAAACGAGCAGGTGACCTACAGTATAATATCCGGCAATGACCTGCGTCAGTTCGCCATCGGAGCCAACACCGGGATCATTACCGTCATCAGGAAACTTGACAGGGAAGTGCTGACTAGGTATCAATTGGTAAGTTCGAAGATAATAATATCATTATAATAAATAATCATGTTTACTTTTCTTCGTGATCGAATCAGAAATGAGGAGATCCGCAGACGTACAAAGATCACCGACATAGCTGAACGGTCCAGCAAGCTGAAGTGGCAATGGGCAGGGCACATAGCTCGAAGAACTGATGGCCGATGGAGTCGGAAAGTTCTAGAGTGGATACCACGTATCGGCAAGCGCAGCGTGGGAAGGCCACACGCGAGGTGGACGGATGACCTGGTCAAAGTTGCGGGCGTCGGTTGGATGCAGGCTGCTTCCGACCGGTCGGAGTGGAGGTTGTTGGGAGAGGCCTATGTCCAACAGTGGACTTCTCAGGGCTGTAAATGATGATGATGAACTTTTCTTCATTCCTGTCTAGATGTGTCCTAGCATTTTAAAATTATCTACTGCAAAGTGTACAATCTGGCCATAATGTGAACAAACGAGTAATTAAGTAATACTTAGATTTTTTTAAGTCGATATTACTTTTCTGACAGATTTTACAGAGAAATCCTGCATTTTTACTTCGATATAAACATCGATACGATACGTCTTAGAGCACAGAGCTTGATACTAAGCAAATTGAAAGTTGAAACGCAAGATTGAAATGATTTGAAAGATGCAAGCGCACAGGTCATATCGAAATTATTAATCGAGTTATACCACTGGCATTAAGGTCTAAGGTTTTTGGTAGTGACATTTTTCTGTGAATGTAAAAGGATTTTTTTTTAGATGATAAAAGCAGAAGACCCCGGCCATTTGTCCAGTACATCGACAGTCAACATCAAAGTCACTGACATCAACGATAACAACCCCATATTTGAGGAAGATTCCTACCTGTTCCATGTTAAAGAAGGTAGGTACTCTGGCGAGGAATTTATTGTAATTTTTATACCTAAAATACATGTAACATAGGTACAGGTAGCTGTAGGGCAGTGTAAAACTTCGGTGAAATAAAAACTGAAATCGAAAACTATTTAGAATTTTAGAACTAGTGTTCTGTAATGAATGGGTTATAGGCCTGTGGGGTAAGCACGAACCTTTTTACGCGGCGTAATGCTAGCGACTCGCTAGCAAAATCTATGGGAATTGACAGTTTGACGGACTATCGAGAGGACTAGGTTAATGTGTTGTGTAATTACCTGACTGCGCCAGAAGGAGGGTTATGTTTTTCCAGTGAATGTTGGTATGTATGTATACAGGGTGTAACTAAAAGGGTATGTTAAGCGAAAAGCTACGTAAATAGCCCACTGTAGAGAACCTATACACCAAATTTGAGACTCGAAATCACAAGTTTATTTTTCAAGATTGTATAAAAATTTCTGAGATATTTAAAAATTCTCCATACTATCGGGAAAAATAAACATGTGATTTCGAGTCTCAAATTTTGTGGATAGGTTCTCTATAGTGGGCTATTTACGTAGCTTTTCGCTTAACATACCCTTTTTGTTACATCCTGTATTTCTTTGGTACCCTCTAGCTAGAGCCTAAACGGTCAATCGCATTTGATCCTGAGAGTTATCATTAGATTCATCGTGACGTGACACTGGGTCAAAATTTTTACGCATTCGGTTTTTTTTTCTTTAAATAAATGAGGTTATATGTGAATATTTTTTTTATTATTTATTCATTTGGTATTAGGAAGACCAACAGCTGTATTAAGGCAGTAAAAACAACAATATAGTGACATACAGCTAAATTAAGGTCTCCACAAGTATGCCACAAAATATTACGTAAGGACGCAACACACAATTACTAATTGATTCGACTTACTAATATAGCAAAATAGTTTCTTATGTACTTATCCACTAATTTAGGTTAATTAAAACAAAACTATTTGAAAAAGGATACCAGATATGGCCCGTCTAACCGCCACAGCACTTGTATCAATATATTTATTTATCTTTCAGACGCCGAAGGAGAGTTTGTAGGTTACGTACACGCAACAGATTCTGACGAAGGCATCAACGCTAAGATAAGTTACAGTATACCGCCAAACGTGCCTTTTAACATCGACGCTGCCAGTGGACTTATAAGTACTAGCACCAAACTGGATTATGAAACTCAGAAGGTAAGGAAGCTATTTATATAAATGTGGCTGCTGTAAACTATGAAGTAAAATGTATGACTAAATGGTTATTTTTACTACATTGTAGGACTAAATTGTGTTCAAGGCATCAAACTAAATGTTAAATTTAAAAGGTGCTTTTGTATCATTTATAACTTATTTAAACTTTCTTTTTTTAATTTACCTATAAGTATACGATTAAATACGTAGGTAATTACAAACGGCTATTACCGGCTCAACCCCCAGATATATTTTATAGTGTTCCCATAAATACTGTTCTTTTTAGATATTTTTTGCAATAAGTGTGACCCAATAAGCCAAAAATATCAACATTGTTCGCAGGAATACTCGTTCGTAGTGACCGCATTTGACGGCGCGATCGACAAACGTCTGGGCACCGCCACCGTTATGGTGGAGGTGACCGATGTTCCGGACGAGGTTCCGGTCTTCCCGCAGAGAGTGTATAGGGTTCATGTGCCGGAAAATGCGGCCGGGTATCCTGTTGCTACTGTTGTGGTACGTATTAATTAAATTAATATTGTGATTATTTTATATTGGATTATGTAGAAGGCAGTAAATGAAGGGTTAAGCGAAATATCTGTAAAAAACAAGGGATACGCCCCGGCTTTGCTTTTATTTATTTTTTATTTATTTATTTAATGCCCTTTCACGTGGACAAAGTCAAGAACGGCCGGCGATTTTTTTAAATTTCCTCTCCGTATGAACCATCCTTGTACTTCAAGGAATATTCTAAAAAAAGAATTATCGAAATCGATTCAGCTGTTCTCGAGATCTGCGCTTAGCAACATATTTAGCGATTCATTTTTAATACATCGAAAAACTACACTCGAAATTTGAGACTCGAAATCATATATTTTGGATCATATAGAGGCAGTAAAATATATGCATTTTTGAACGAAATACCTACTATGAATAAAGTCAAAACATCATTGAATGGAAAAATTATTCACAAAATTTGAGACTCAAAATCAAATGTTAATTCTTTACAAGCTGTATTGACATATTCTTAAACTACTACTGCGTCTAAAAACTCTTTAACGAAATACAATTTCCATGTGGTCCTTTTATACATTCGTCATCCTTTTATACATAACAATATTTTTTCTTTTTTTAGGCGGAAGACCCAGACTCCATTGCAGACATAACATACGTAATCAAACAGGGCGACATGTCATTATTCACCATAGACCGTAAACAAGGTATAATTAAGACTGCCGTGCCGTTGGATAGAGAAATGTCTTCCCGACACGAACTTATCGTGGGGACGGAGGAGAATCCGGGAATGGATAAGGATGCGGTCACTACTGTGGAAGTTATTGTTGATGTAAGTAGAAATTTTATTCATTGATTTTGACCTGCCTACCTATTCTATCAATACTTTTAGCTACGTGATCTATCTTCTAGCCAATGAAACGCTGTCCCCTTCTTCCCCTATTACAGGCAAGAAGTGGACAGATTCAGTAAAAGAAAAGAAAACTAAATTAAAACTAAAAAATAAAAGAAAATTTAGAACAATGAGACAATATCATAAACAAGAAATTAAATCGCGATAACAGGTCGTGGGTCGACTGATCCTGGTTTCTTTGATAAATATTTAATAATATTCAGATAGAAAGATCGTGATCTATCTATGTGATCTTTACGAAGTCACGTGAATGCCCGCTAGTTAGAAATATTTTAGCATGCAACTGTTGGGAGCATATCTGCACCCGTATGATGAATTTGGTGAGAGCGAGATGTTTCACTTTTAAACGTCAAATCCACAGAGCTAAGTAATAACTAGACAAGGCAAGTGTTTCTACTTGGTGTGTAAAAAGGGATTGCAAACCATCTATCAGCCCTAATTCATTCAGTCCTGGCTTGAGAACGAGTGTCTTTCTAATTCTTAAGTCTGTTTTTTACATGCAAAGTACATACACTTAGTTTATCTAGTTATTAATAGCTCTGTGAATTTGACGTTTAAAAGTGAGACATCTCGCACTCACCAAATTCACCATAGGGGTGCTGAATAGCCTAAACGCGTGTATGTGCCATGCAGAAATGTATCTATTTATGTCACCGATATTGCTTTACACCGCGCTTCTACTACGATTCGGTTTTGGTTGTGATTCAGCGGGGCTGACTGATATTAAATTCATATCAATTAATTCAATTACAACTCATTGCTGATAATATTTTTTAAATTGACTAAATATTTTCGAATTTAATTTTTAAATAAATTTAATTTACAACAAGCAGTAAGTAGTGAAATATCTAATATATAAAATTCTCGTGTCACGGTGTTAGAAGTTAAACTCCTCCGAAACGGCTCGACCGATTTTCGTAAATCTTAGCATGCATATCGGTTAGGGTGGAAAATCGGACAACATATATTTTTCATCCCCCTAAATGTTAAGGGTATTCCACCCCTAAATTTTTTTATTTATTTTTTTGACGAAATTTATTGTTTTTATTTTTTTATGATACAGCATACAAAAATACATACAACCATGAATTTTCACCCCTCTAGGATCAACCCCTTTTACATGGCAAAACAACGTTTGCCGGGTCAGCTAGTGACTAAATAAAAATAATTGATCTGTAACAGTTTTATGTCTGCTTGATGGGTAGATTAGCCCAAATTACTTGCATAGCTCCGTATCTTATTTCTATGAGTCAGCAATTGTCAAATACCTTCTTTTCCAGGACCTGAACGATAACCTACCATTATTCCCATCTGCATTCCGACCAATCACAATCGAGGATACCGTCCCAATAGGCACGTTAGTTCAAACTGTAGTAGCAATAGATAATGACGCTTCAGCTCCTAATAATAAGATTCAATACGAGTTGATTGGACAAGGAGATTCTACTATATACTTCCACGTTGAACCTGATACTGGTGCTTTAAGGGTTAAAGATGATTTGAGGAGGAATCCTGAAAGTGAATATACGGTTAGTCTTATTGTTATGACTATTACTCTATACGAGACCTTATGTTAAAAAAAACCTTAATATTCTTTATGGATATTGTTAAATTAAGTTATCTTTTTCTTTTGTTTATTTTGATCATGAAGAAGGTATAAAAAAGAAGGTGGGACTATGAAGTGAGCCGTGTGGCAATCGTCATGATGTCATGATAGGGGCGGAGCTTCAGCGCCAGTGTAACGCAGTAGCTGTAACCACACGCTTGTGGTCCGAAATGTAACCGTATTAAAATTACAAAGACACTAGAGCTTTTATCAGGGTACTTTTTTATTAAAACGTAGTATAATATTGCCACCTAGCGAGGAGTAATTGCACTAGTAAAACAATCTTGAACCATATTGATAATGAGCAAGTAGTTTGACTAGTCACTACAAGGTGGTTTCTATGTAAACGGGCATGGCTACAGTGTTCAATGCTCCCATACTTCACCCCTACACACTACTTTTATACACTATTTTTGTATGAAAATATACTTAGCCGCTACTCCTCTTTTATTTCTTCTCCATGATTTTGATACACACAGTTACATACTTTTTATATAACAAGGCGGCAGCCTATCTTTTTTAGTCTCTTATTCCTAATTTTTCTGTCTTCTCGCTTCCCATAAAAACAATTAATCCGATATTAGAGTACAACCTGTACAATGCGGATATAAGCGTTGAAAACACATCAAAAGAGAATCATAATCTCATATACATATGTAATTCATTGTCACTTTATACAATGAATTAGTGTTGAGTAGGACACGACTTGAAAAAGAGTTTGTAAGAGTAGCCTCTTTTTTGTCCTGAGCCAGTACAATGTCCCACTTCAAATGAGGCGAGGCGTACCTACTGACTGAACCATTTGAAGTTATTATAGTACGAAATATGCGCGCCTCCTGACGCCTCAAATGTCAGACGCGACGTGCTTTTGTCATGGCGCCTCGCCTCGCATGGAAGACAATATATTTCTCTCTCGCTCAAAATGTCAGACGCGACGACCGTGACGTGATCACGTGACGTGCTTGTCGTTTGTCTGCCTGCCTCGCTCGACCGTTCAAGCTCGACCGCGACAAGAAAATTGAAGTAGTACAATTTAAAATTTCGAGGCACTCTTACATTTTGACGTCATGTCCGGGACAAATGAAGTGCCTCTTGTATGTCCTACTCAACACTACAATGAATTATTAACACAATCATGTTTTGAAAACCTCTGGGGTTTTAGTGGATGATTATTTACAAATAAATTTTATTTATTACTGTTTTCAGATAAACGTGATAGCTAAAGACCAAGGTGAACCCCCTCTGTCATCCGTAGCCAGTCTCACTGTGTATGTCAGCCACAGTGCACCCGCGCCTACTCTTGTAAGTATCTTATAGGAATAAATTTATATCTGTTCTTAGCTTTTTACAATTAAATTTGGGAACTAGGTATTAGGGAAGTTAATGTGCCAGAAAAAGGCACAATAATAACTAATGTTCTTCTAAAATATTATGGCGATCGGCTGATTACGTATTTTATAAAAGCAAAGCAGTTAGTTGCACGACGCGATATATTGGCGTTAAAATGTCTAATTCCCAGATTACATGCGTAATACGAATTTGATAAGCGATCAGTGAACATTGTTAAATTTTTGCTATCTCATTGATGTCGCTAGTTATACACAGACGTCAGAAACGGACAGAGTCAGAAAGAATAGGGTCGTTTACAGTTTGTTTATTTGTATTTATATCGAAAGATCATAAAATAAAAGAAACATTTGCGAAAGAAAAACTTAGCAAGCGTGAAAACTTTCCGGTATATAACGATTTTATAATCACAATTTTATACTTGCCACAAAACGCTCAATACAAACAGCTACCACGACGTGACGTCACTCTTTAAGCAACTTGTATGCGCGTAAAAGAACATTTGTTCTACAGCTATATTAAATATTGCGTTTATAAATATGGTCACAAAACAAAAGTTGTTGTAAATGATGCAGGTGGCCATGTGATGTTGTAATATTCAATTAATTTCACATTTGAAAAATGGATTTTCCCACTTAACTTTGGAGGCGTATACTACTACCTCATTTGGACACATACCTAATCAAATTGTAATTTTACAGATAGGTATGATTTTGATTATTTATCCTGATAAGAATAACATGTTATTAAGATTCAACCATAGGAAACTACCCCATTGTGTTATACTTTTTAAAATGATACAATGATTATTGTTTCCTAAATGGGGTAGCCAAAACTGCAAGATCATAAAGGAGATATCACAGCCACGTGTAGCATATCGGGGACTGATGCAAAATATTATTATTGTAAATATCTACTAATGTAATATTTATTGTAGGCCAAAATAGGTTTCGTCGATACGGAATACACGGAGCATATCGCAGAGAACTCTAAAAACAGGACGGTGGTCAGAGTCCTGCATTTGATGAACACGCGGGAATATCCCAAGGAAACTCCCTTGAAATGCATCCTCACCAACTCATCGCAACAAGGTAAATTACATTATTAAAATTTGCGTTACGAAGGGTGCTTAGTTTTAGCTTAGAAAGGTCACCCACGATATGGATGGATGACCTAGGCAGGATCGTTACTGCTTAAATTCTGTCACATAGTTTATTACTGACAATTCTACAAACATATATAAATATACACACCGCTGTGTTTCCAAGAGTGGTGTAGCTAGAACTGCAGAATCTGAGGAGTGACAAGTTGCTAGATTATCGCCTGAGAGAGCGCACCTATATTAAAAACCATAATTCGAGAGAGACTCATTTGACAACTAAGTGACAAATGAAGGGTTACCAGAATTAGACAAAAGTTCATATTATAGTTCATTTTAACTCCAATGAAGAATAAGTGCTCATGTTGGAAACCAAAGACTGTTGTACGAATTGCAAAAACGTTCCGTAAAAGTGATGCTAATTAATAATATTAAGAACGCCAAAAATACAAACAACCATTTTTCTTGAATTGTATTGTAATATTAAAAAAATGGTAATTAATTTACAGTGCGAGGTATAATATTACAATAAATTAATTATATATATCGGGAAAAATAAACATGTGATTTCGGATCTCAAATTTTGTGGATAGGTTCTCTATAGTGGGCTATTTACATAGCTTTTCGCTTAACATACCCTTTTTGTTACACCCTGTGTATACGTAAAATACCAATCTATTCTATTTTTCTTTATGGCCTTTATGATCGTGTCAAGCACAAAAATACCAATCTGTATTTTTAAAATATCGATACGAACATGTTAAACTAGTCTCTCGAATTATCGTTTCGAGTATAAATTCCATACTCGACTCTTACGACACACACTGAAGATGGAGCTGATGTATTCTGGTATAGCCCCGCACGTGTAATACCTATACCTAAATAATATTAGCTATGTACATTTTTCAAATTAATTAATCAATTAATTTCCAGACATATTCTATGTGCAAATGAACGAAGAACGAGACTGTATAGTCTATTTAAAAACCAGCTCATTAGACTATGAAACGCTCAACGAATACTCCTTAGAAGTCCAACTGGAATCCATAGAAGGTCTTATTAACAAGAACACGAGTAAAGCAATTATAAAAGTGCATGTGACCGATGCAAACGATAACGCGCCGATTTTCGTGTTTCCTGAACAGACATCTATTGAGCTGGCTAAGGATACGTATTTTGCTATTGTGACTAAAGATACGTTGATTGGATCTAATGTGCTGCAAGTAAGGGTGAGTGTGTTATCTATTTATGCCGATATAAGTTTAGTAATTAGTTATAGTATTACAGTCCCCTGAAATAAACGGTAGTGTCCCCTGACCGGAATAAGCTTAGACGTATACGTACCTCTGAGTTGTAATGTATGGAACTGTATAGGCACGGGCAGATCGGATACGTATGCGTAGACGTAAGCATAGACGTCAAGCGGTGACAGTTCTATACATTAAACTCAGAGGTACGTGTACGTCTACGCTTACGTGCATGCATACGCATCCGGTGTGCTCGAGCCTTAAGATCCTGAAAAGAACTAATTTTTTTCTATTTATATTTACGTATGCAATGTTTGATACAATTATTTGTCATCCGAGTAATTGACCCGGTAGCTCAGTGGTTAGAGCGGCTGGCACGGTTTGCAGTGGTCGTGGGTTCGATTCCCACTCGGGTGAAGAATTTTTTCCATTTCTTTATTAATAATTTTACAATTATTTATTGCAACGCCTATAAACCTGGATAGGTTTGTGGTGGCACATGCTAGTATAATGTGTTATTAAGTAGATTTGAGATATGACATAAGGTAATAAAACAAACAAGTACCAAATCTTTTGACATATTTCAGAAAAAAAAGTTATTTAACCGGCACAATAACAATAGGATTAGGGGCGGTAGAAGAACATTCACTAATCACTATAATTTCAAAACCACAGGCGATAGACAAAGATGGCGGCGATTACGGGAAAATCGAGTTCAAAGATCACTCCTGGCCTAAATCCGTTCAAGAATACTTCCAATTGCAATCCGATACTGGTGTAATTAAAACTATTAAGACCTTCGACAACGTACCTGATTCGTACCTGCCGTTCAAGTTCAGTGTAACTGCGAGAGACAACCCGGGATCGGCGCAGGATTATAATATTGTTCGAGCTTCGGTTGTGGTAAGTCTTTTTATAGGAAGCAAATGAAAACTTGTTGATGTAGGTAGGCAGGCTATAAAAGTTATTATTGTCCTATAGTTACGCCCTTTATCTCAAAAGAAGTTGGCCAGAACTCGGAAGTGTGTACACACATACGAGTACAACACAAATACAAAAATCTAGCCACCGATTATTTTCCACGAAAATGAAATCCACGAATTCAATGGGTAATGTTTAGAAAGCGCGTCATACTGTTTCCGGATTGCGTTATGTTCATCGGAATAAGGAAGTAACATTTATGCTATTTCAGACTAAAAAATTAGTAAACCAATTTAATTTCCTTAACATGTAGATATTTAAATATCTAGTTTTTCTATATTTGCTATTAAGTTATCCAGTGGTAAGCTATATAAAGTAATACATCTAATGAAGATTTAATGATAGAAATCGTTAATTTATTGATATTGATTATTTAAAATGAATTGACCTATTAATAGTAGGTACAATTTACTAGTCAGAAAACTAAGAGATTTTAATAGCTAAACGAAAATTAAAGTACCTATCTGTAAGTGACCCATATCAGATATATTCGTATTGAACTTCACACAGAAATAAGAAAAATAATTCTTCTACAGATAAACATACTACAAAGGGACAACCAAGTAATCCTAGAGATGTCAGGCAAAAACTCAGAAGACGTCCAAAGAAAATCCCGCAGTCTTCTCACAGGAGTAGAAGAGAAGACCGGTCTCATAGCTGGCTTGGAGAAAATCACTCCAAGGCACTATTTGGGAGACAATGGGACTTTGGAAAAAGATGAGAAAGGAACTGAAGTGTGGCTGTATTTGATTAATCAGACTACTGGAGGGATTTTGACTAGAGATTCGGAGCCAGTGAAGAAGTAAGTTTTTAACACTAATTTAGATTTGAAATTTATTTATGTTATCGAATGCTTATTGAGGCTTCATGTAGTTATAGTGCTCGCTAAGCGGTTATTCTTCATACTATTCTGTCTGACGCTCGCATAGATTTGACGTGATAGAAAAATACTCATAATTACGTATATTTGGGCCAATCAAATTTAATTTGTATTGCTAATTATTATATCACACTTTAGTTATATGAACAATGTTTCACTTGGTCAGGGGTGAGCTTTCCGCCGCTTATCATGCACAAATACTTACATACTTACATAGCCTGTAACGAATTCAATTGGACATGTTTCCGAAATTCCTTATGCTGCTAAATACAAGGTGTGGGTGACAGCCAGGCAAATTCAGAAATGCTGAATAAGTACCATTGTGTTATACGACAGTGTTATTACTCGCAGGAAATGTATTTTTGATTTGATTAATCAGTAATCTTTGCTCTCCGCACGAATTGTATCGGGCGATCCTGTGACTAATTAAATGGGCTTATTGGCCATTGTATGACACATTGCTGTTTTTGGATCACTTGTAACTCTCCATTAGGGTTGATCAGTTATTTGAAATTTTTTTGAGGGCAACTTTTTTTTTGAAAATCATATTTTGGTTAAAACTTTATTTTTATGTCATTTTTAAGGCCTAATTAAACTATCTAAAATATTTTTTCCTGAAAATATGAAAAAAAAATAAGGAAAATTTTGGGATTTTCCTGCAAAAAATTTCAGTGTTTTCCGCCTCAGAATCATTGTCTGAACTCATGGTATCAATATTTGCCTGGCTGTCACAAACATCCTGTATAAATAAATTAAAAGTAACAATTATTTTCAGAGCAATAGACGACGGTATAATAAAGGCAGTGGCAGCCCGTCTCCAAGTACCAGTAAACGATATTCGTGCTCCTCTCACACCGAAAGAGAGTCCCAAGAAGACACAGGTGGCCGTCGCCCCGCTGGCTAACGCTTTGCCCGCGGCTTTGCTCGCGTTAGCAGCGTTGGTACTTGTTGCCGCCACCGCGGCTACGATATACATTTGTGCTTCGTGGAATAGGTATTTATTTTTTCTTCTTTTTTATTGTACACCAGTGGACGCCCGCGAGTCCGTCTGCGTGGACTACAGAAAAAATAAAATGTCAAAATTATCCGGGATAAAAACATTTTCCCAGGATAAAAAGTAGCCTATATTTTCTCTTTTGAAAACCAGCGCTGCTTGAATGGTAGCCATATCCTCAAGCAGCATTCAGCTGAAAGGGGACCTGATTGGCAGTTACACATATGCATGCACGGTAGGGGACTGACTAAGCGTATCCCATACTTCTTTGTATCGTCTTTATGTATTTGTCATTTACCTGTACCGTTTTATTATTATAATCACGTTGGTGTCTTATATTATATTTTTCTCTATTATTTTCTTGATTTGTGTTGTCTGTATATGTGTACATGCCAAACGTCAAATAAACGATCTATCTATCTATCTATCTATCCTATATGTTAAGTGGGACCTGTCACAATATATTGCTGAAAACTGCATCGAAATCGGTTCAGCCGTTCCGGAGATTAGCGTGCACAAACGCACAGACAAACAGACAAAAATTTAAAAAATCATTGTTTTAGGTACTATTGCGTTGATAAAGGTATTTTATAATATTTTTTCTTATATATCTTCCATGTACAGACAGCGATCCGTTACATTTTTATTATATGTATAGATAGGCATGCTTACTTAGTTATGTATAGAGCAGCCTATAGAGGCCACATCATATACAAGAAGCTACTAAAGAAATCAAAACTCGTTCCGAAAGTTGGTCTCTAATGCAAATAGACCACTATAGAGAACCTATTTCCAAAATTTTAGACTCGAAATCACATGTTTATTTTTCATAATTGTATGAACATTCCTAAGTTGTTTAGGAATTTTCCATACTATCTAAAAAATAAACATGTGAATTACAGTCTGAAATTTTGTAGATAGGTTCCATTTAGTGGGCTATTTACATAGCTTTTCGCTTAACATACCCCTTTTGTTACACCCTGTATGGATTATAAAATTTTAACAAAAATTCTATCGTAAAAAGAAATACGTACATAGGCGTGCTCATCATGAAAATTTGAAAATGATTTTTATGGTTTATTTTGCTAGACCGATTGATTTTGACCGTATTTTTAGTATACACAATCTACATACACTTGTCTTACAGACATCAAGTAACTGATTGAACTTATGCATGTATAATTATCAGGAGGTAAGACGAGCAAAGCAGAGTGCATTACACCTAGCTTTTCTTGAAACTTAAGTCATTTCGTTAATTTACAACCCTAAAGTCATAATTACTTTATATCCTAATAAGGAGTACCTAGTAGAATATCACCATTTGTCTCTCTCTCTTTCAGATACAAGAAGCATAAAGAGCAAGCGATACAGCGCTATGGTTCAATGAGTTGCACTATGGCGTCTGCGAGACCACACTCAGGGTATGAGTCCAGTGAAGATGACCCCGCGCCACGATATGAAACACAGGTTCACTTTAGTTTATTTATTTTTATAACGATAACTTCTAGTGCGTTTAGACGACATGGGGGTCATGCCCACCCCATAGGGCCTTAGATCAGCTTAGGTAAAGTTTAAATTTTACGAGCCATCGCGAAGTTCGCAAAGTTATCAAATTATGACTATACCAGTGGACGCCCGCAACTTCGTCCGCGTGGACTACAGAAAAAACAAAATGTCGAAATTATCCGGGACAAAAATATTTTCCCGGGATAAAAAGTAGCCTATGTGTTAATCCAGGGTATCAGCTAACTCAATACCAAATTTTATTAAAATCACTCCAGCCGCTTTTTCGTGAAAGAGTAACAAACATCCAGCCATCCATCTATTCGGGATACTTACAAACTTTCGCGTTTATATTAGTAGGATATCTATCACCGCTTCAGGCAAACTATTTATAATTTTTTTCTATTATTCAGGTACTGAACATGGCGGTCGATGACGCAGACCTGCAACTCGACTTCGGTCCAAACAACCACGCGTTCAACATACACAGTGTGCAATACTTGTCTAAAGACAACGGTGAGATCTCGATCGTAATGTTTGCATTTTTATATCACTGTCTTAAGATAACTGGGCTAAGTAAATACCTATTACAAATCAACTTGTTACGAGAGTGTGGATGCTACTAAAAGGCTACTTTTAAAAAACCCTCCCTTTGACGATTAATAAAATAATTAGCCTGTTATTTGAGTATGGTGTTCGTTACCATTGATGTTCGTTATTGTAAGCCGCGTGGTGTCGGCAGAGTAGAGTTTTTACCACCCCTGCCTGCTCGTGGGTATCGTACGAGGCGATTGTGGGTTTCCGGGATGCTGACAACATCACACTGCGGTCACCAACTCGCCTGCCCAGCGTGGTCCCTATAGACAAAACCCGGTGTGTGTGTGTGTGTGTGTGTGTGTGTGTGTGTGTGTGTGTGTGTGTTGTGGCGTGTGTGGGGGAGGCCTAGGTCCAGCAGTGGACTGCAATAGGCTGAAGACTTTGCATTCAACTATTGAGCAATGTGTAAAAAATTACAGTTTTGACCATGCGAGTCATTTATTGCTTCAATAAAATTGTACGCAGCAGGCAATGAAAATGACAACATGTAAATGTGGCTTTAAGTTAAGCAACCGTTAAGCACGACATTTAACAGCAAAATATATCGAATATCAGTCAAATTAAGCATTGATTAGCCTAAATAATACTTAATTTATAAGTGAGCCCTTAATCTTAACTAACCCTTCTTAACTAATCCTTAGTTTGTTAATCTTAAAACTAAATAATCCTAAAAATTTCAGGCGATAGAAGCCCCACAATATCAGATACAGCGACTACAGCGCGCGCGTCCAGCGTCAACGAAAACAATGCCTTAAACAACGTACAGATGTTCGAGAATAACAGTAATCTAAGAAACACGCAAACTTTAAATCGAAGATTACCTAACAATCATCCGTTGAACAACTCTCTGGGAACACTACCTAGGGTTAACAATAACCATGTGGGCGGTGGGTTACTGGCCGCTACGTTGGGCAGAAAGATAAATGCTAGTGGCAATAAGAAGAAAACAACGCAGCCTATCATGGCTTATGATGATATACCGGGATTACAAAGGTTAGTATTTCTTTTGTTACCTGCCCCCCTAAGCATGACCACGCATCGTGGATATCGTAACGTACGATATCGTATCATCTCTATACAAAATTCAACATGGCGGCTATACAGGGTGTTTTTTCGTTGCCATCTTTAACGAAGGGTACGTACTCTATACATCAAGTTAAGTAAGTTTATGCCAAAAAAATGCTGGGAAACGATGTAAATTTTTTTGAATATTTTTTTTTACTTCATCGGGCGAAATTTATAGTGTCCAGTGTTTATGCTAAGGTTTTTAATAGACATAAAAAATCTTGCTACGCGCGTCTATGTGCATTTACGCAGAAAAACTCAAGTCTATTTACTCAACTTTGGACCCTAATATCTTGGGAACCAGACACTTCCCAGGTATACTTCCATGAAGAAAAATGATCGTGATGATGAGATTCGGTAGGTTTCGGGAACGTTGAAGACCCAAAAGCACCCTGTATTTATCGTATTTTGACAGGCTAAATGTCGATAAATCGGTTTATCGTATCATGTGCGAAACACGATACGGTCATGCTACTTGTGCTGACTTCGCTAGAAGAAAGGTTATGTTTTTCGAGTGTATGTTTGTATATATATATTTCTCTGGCACGCTCTTGAGCTAAAACGGCTTGTCGCATTTGATCTTGAGAGATATCATTATTTGTCGTTATCATTATTAGTATTCGTCGTGAGATCACACTTGGTCAAAGCTTTAAATAATAATAATTATCTATAGTTATTGTCCTTACTACGTCTGGGTATTCAAATTCCTTTAAGCGGACGCGAATCGCCATAATATAAATAATTTTTACTCGGGACTTCATGTCCGTATAGTAGTAGTCATTTTCATAGAATAACTTCTACGAGTATGCCTGATTTCGGAACTTCAATGTTCTATGTGCATCTGTATGCAGTGGACACAGATAATGTAGTTATGCACATCGGAACTAGCGGCATCATGCAAAGGAACTATTTGGTGAAAGGTACTCTCTAGTCTTTATAGTACTTTACTGTCAAACATTAATAGAGATTTCTCTCTCAAACATTATCAATTTATAATTAGTAAGAGCACTAGCACGGAATGCAGAGGTCGTGGGTTCGATTCCCACTCGGGTGAAGAATTTTTTCCATTTCTTTATTAATAATTTTATAATTTATATGTACCTGTATAGATAGCTTAAATAGCTCGATCTGAGTGTTGCAAAAGAGGCCCTTACGAAAATATAACCTTTACATGTTTCTGATTTTCATTGTCTTTCCTTTTTCAGAGCGTCAGATAACGAGAATGTCACCTTCGGCAAGAGGAATTTCTCCGGGTTCCGATACGACCAATCGCCCGTGGAAACTACGACTGAGTTATAGGAATAGTTATATCTAATTTAAATATTTCCTAATGAAAACTTTTAATGATACCTTTACATAATCGTCGTATTCGTATGTGTTTCTCTCTCGCTCTAACTCTCCGATCAATGTCGAAAGAGAACGAACGATAGAAGAATCCTGCTATCTCATTCTCGCGTCTAGGACGTATCAAACTATTTATGAGCAGGGCTCAAGGCTCAAGAAGAAGTGATATTAATGAAAGTGTATAAAGTGAGTTTTGTGAATTTTAGTACTAACTAAAAGTGATACAATTCCGTCCGACTCGATCAAGTAAAATATCTTTATAAGCATAATATATTGTGTTCAACGAATATTTTTATATATTTATTAGAGAACCATGTAGAAAACTATAAAATGCGACTGAAAATTGTCAATATTTAGAGTTATGTGAATAACGAATTTTTAGATAATTTTATATGTACGTAATATTTTTATTAGCGAGAGCTAGTCTATTGTACGAAGAACAAATTGTGCATAATAATAATGATAATATATGTGTAAATATTGTGGCATTATAAGATTGTATATTTTTGTACCTGAAATAAAGAGGTACGCCAATATTTTATACAGACTTTTGGCCTATTTTGTGCCATTAGATTTTTTTTTTCAAACTTTGGAATATGTTGCTGATTTTTTTGCTATAACTATCGTCAAACTTTACTATGATTATCTTTGTTTTCATATTAAAATCAATCTTCATTTTTTAAACTTCAGGGCTATCACCTAATTTGTAATAGCAGTGCAAGTTCTGCAAATTACGTAATTAGGGGGCCTATAATATTTTAAAAGTTACTTGTGTTTTGTTCGAAGTATACCTACTCTGTTTAGAATATAATACAATTCCAATATTTTACGAATTTTGTGCCAGTTACTGAGAAAGTATCATCTAATTTTAATAGTTTATAGTGTTCCAATGAAAATTGCTCACATTTGGTAAAGTTGATTATTTGGCGAATGAATTGTGCCAAATTATAATTGATTTATATTATTTTAAATTATATTTACATTGGCTAAGATCTACTTAAATGTTACCTAAACATTCCTTTTGTATAAATAAATTAATATCTTGTACATTTTATTGATTACAAAAACTTTAAGATTGTATAATTTTGTGAAATATTATTTTGTTAATAATAACTATAATTTTGAAATAAATATTTTTTATTGTCAAGTATTTAGATTTATTTTACATCTGCTATGGACGGGATCGTAACGTTATGCTTCAAGGGTAATAAAGCAAGTGAGATAAAACAGAGGTTATTTTAAATGAGGTAGTTATTTATACCAAGAAACCTAGAAAAACCTTCAAACTATTAGAGGTGATTATCACTATATTAAACAAAGTCGCTACCGCTATCTGTTCCTATGTATGCTTAGAACTTTAAAACTACGCAACGGATTTTGATGCGGTTTTTTTAGTAGATAGAATGATCCAAAAGGAAGGTTTATATGTATAAATAGGGAGCCGCCTCGGCTTTCGCTCACGCGGACTCATGGTACACGCTAGTCACTGACTCAAGCTACTAGACTATCTGGTCAAAAGATCTACTATGTATTAATCAGCACAAACTAGATACACTATAATGAATCTCCTTTAGAGATAAGCACTACGCAACGGCTTTTATTTATGACTTTTACTGGTCATTTCAAATTTAACACATTTGTATGATAGCTTGTCGCGACATTTAAACTCGACGTTCTTACATTAGGCAGCATCTTTGTGTTGATGTTTCAGGTTTATATATGACCCTTCCAGATAGAAGAGTAAGAGGTAATATATATACAACAGGGTTCGCCCCGGTGCCCCGTTCACGACATCATGTCATCATGCCACTCAGTCCTCTCACCGGGTACGAGTACTTAATCGCGACCCTCTGACACGCGCGCATTTAAATAAAAGCGACTTTTTAGTTTTCATGGTAACTAACTGCTCAAGTATTGCAAGGTCGTATGCCAGTTAATTTTAGTCCATCAATGAGGAGCCCTTCTAATGACTTCACCCTACTCAATTGCTTAAAAATATCTGTTTCTTTCAAGTTTTAGAACTGACGTCACTCGAGTTACTCTCAGCTAGCCCTTTAATTTGATACTAGGAATGATACTGGTCCGCCATTGTGGGTATCTTTAGAATGACGTCACACTGTTAATCATGCATTGTCATCCGAACTGAACGTGCTCACCAAATTTCAGCCCAATCGGTTTCTTAAAATTGAGTTGTAAGATTTACAAACATACATTGCAAGTTAAATAAAAGCTTGTAAAAAATTGTAAAATAAAGAATAAAAATCCGTTTCTATAAAAAATATAACAATGAAAGTGTAGGTAAAATAGCCCAAAACCCATTTTGTAACGTGCTAGTTCTAACGCAATGGATTTTCCCGAATTCGTGCCACCTTCCATCCCGGCAATCTCGCCCGCGTACATTTTTAAATTTAATATCTCATACCGCGGTCCCCAGTGGGTATTACGTTGGGCGAAATTACAGAAATGTCGGCAAAAAATATAATATTCTATGTGATGCTATTTGCTATTCATACGCATGCTGCTACTGTGAATGGTTTTGGTATTTCTATTTTTACATTGTTTCAGTTACTATACACATACTACATAATATACGAGTACAGTAACAGAGGGGGTATAAGAGAAGAACAATTTTGAGTTGTTTAGTAATTCTCCATACTATATGGAAAAATAAACATTTGTGATTTCGATATGGATGGGTTCTTAGTACACTATTTCAATAACATTTCACTTAAGGCGCTTCAGACGTAACTAAAATTCTGTCGCCATCCGTATTCTGGTTGATTTCGGGATTAATTGTCGGGAAATTTCTTTCTTGTATAATCAATAAACTGCGTAAATTGTAAATATAATTTAAAAAATTACAAGGTCAAATACTGGAATGCTGAACAAGTACTACACGACAATATTATAACTAATGCAAAATATAACAATTGTATCGGGCGAATCGACTAGTTAAATGGGTAAAAAAATTAGCGACATTCAAAGTTTGTAAAAGAATACCCCATTGTGTGTGACATCGTAGAACAGAACTAGAATTAAGTAAGAAACTTGCCAAACATATGCAATGTTTTGATGCGAGTACAACTTCCAAGCGACAATATGCAACAAACAGTCGTAAAAATCGTACTAAAAACGTCGCATATAAAATGTACTTAAATAAGCTTAATAACTTATTTTAATGTACATGTGTTTTACTTGCCCGCTGCCGAAAGTCACTATTTCACGCGGACGAAGTCGCCAGCGATTACATTTATGTTCGAAACAATTTGAAAATATACATATATACATAATAGTCACGCCCATTATCCCCCGTGTATATACCCCGAAAAGCTACGGAACCTATCACCAAAATTTAAGTATTACGTTCAGGGCTTGACATGCGATTACTAGATTCGGGATATGTACGGCATAAAATATACTGCTACTTGTTATATTTGCTATTGATACTAAGTTATTTGCAGTTTAATGTCATAAAGAGGCGTAAACTTTTGCACAAAATGTTCGGAAAAATATTCATCTAAAAAACTAAGTAGATACATAAAATTATGTCTGTAACATAATTACCTACTTATGAATATCATTTTTAAATGAGTCGCTTTCTGATGTCTGTATGTATGCTTAGATCTTTCAAACTATTGATGCTATGTAGATAGAGTTTCACATGTAACTGCTTCGGCTTCGGGAGTAAGGCACTCTACGTTAGTATCACATACTACATTTAACGTTTTCTACGTAAGTCTTTTTTACGACTTTTGTACGACAAGTCTACTTACAGAGGAACCGGCGTTAGTGGTACGGCGGTACTGAAGAGCGAGACTGGCCAGTGCAAGGATTTAGTTGAGATGTGTTTATTGTTAATTATCTACCATGTACTTTGGCCATAAACTAGGATAAAATACAACTATGCAATTCGTGTTGAGTTTTCAAGATATTTCGCTTATAAGAACGTAAAAAAGGTAATTTTCAAATCGTATCGAGAATTTTTTAAGTAATTGTGTTTCCACGTTACACTGATGGTAATCAAGTATTTAAAAAAATTCTAAAATCTGATCACTTAACATACCCATACCCCTTTTGTTATACCCCTATGTATAAGCTACGTACATACATAGGTTGATAAGTAAACTGCTTACCTACTTGCATCATTGCATTGAATATTTTATGGGTAAACTAGCTGAGCTAACTACGTTGTTTTGCCATATTATTCGCCAATAAATATGGGGATTGGTGGTAAAAGGGAAAATTAAAGACATTAATGCTACCTAATTTAAAAAATCTTCAAGAAGTAACATAGATTACTTCTTATGAAAATATGGTCAACTACATTGTATAACTGAAGGGGTATATCAAGCGAAACCCTGTATGGTTAACATAGTTTACGATACCCGGTAGCTCAGTTGGTGAGAGCACTGCACGGAATGCGAGAGGTTTTTTTGGGTTTGAGTCCCACACTGGGGTGAATTATTTTTTTCATTTCTTAAAAAACATATTTACTTATAATAGTTTACGATGTATACCTACCGAATACCTCTATACTTAAAAAGCTATTTATTTTTTATAAGCAAATATCCTAATAGGCCGTTGGCACGAGTTTTAAAGGGAATAATTTGTTACAATACTAAAAGTTACTAATGCGGTTCTATTTTAGAGCGTCCTCAACCCTAACCCTTATCAAATTTTCAACTAGACTTCAATAGGTGTGCCTGTGCATAGTTTATAAGCTACATACAAAAACGAAGAACACAGTGGATATGGACTAACAACGCGTTCATATAGAAAAAAGAGTCGCAGATGCGTGGGTTACAGAAGTGGAAGTCGCGAAAAATCCTTGTGGCTGTGGAGTTTGTGTGAAACGCAAACGCGTCCCGGAACCTGGAAGTCTTTTTCATATTATAACTTCCGTGTATGATTTCGGAACTAACATTTTATATGCCGTTACACAGGCAATGTATTGCAATAATCGCCATGCCATATCGTTCACTCTAGGTACATAATAAATATATTTATATTCAGGTGCTTGCGCGAGTTAAGAAGGTAGTCCTCAAATTTGATTAACAAGTAAATTGCGGATTCGGCGGGAAAAGCTGGAAGGGAGCGGGTGTAATATTCTTGTGAAAATCAAAATTTATTTGTAAATGGCTTGCATGTGTCCGTAAAGTGATGTTTTTTTGGTAGATAAGTAATATTTTGTTTACTAGTTATGTGAATCTAATGCGTGTGCATGGTTTTATATGCAGGTAAGCTGAGTAAAACTTTAGTCGGAATACGATCTCTTCATGGGCTCATGTAAGTTGTTTCTGCAATTATTTTTGATTCTTACTAATTTTAAACTCGTTCTTGAGGATTTTTCCGACGTTTCCACTCATCATCATTGTCATCCATCATAAATTCAGAATACATTTTACTAAACAATGATTAGGCTGTATGGGCTTAGTTCCCCTTGACTTTCCTTCGGGAAAAACTAAAAAAAAAAAAACAAAAAAACAAGTAAATTGCTCGACGTTTGTTCGTTTTGTAAAATCGATTACGGACGGATCGCAAACACACCAGCATGCCACAACTGCTGTAAGTAGAAGAGATATCCCGAGCTAATGATAGACAAAATGTTAGCCAATAATTGATAATCGCATCTCCACTTTGCCCCTTCTTCGTGGCTAAACCTTTGTTCATGCCATGCATGACATTAGAATTAAAGTAAAGAGCCATTTTCTCTTACCAAGGGTCACCAAGTGTTTTAAAGAGAGGTCGCTTGGCCATTTAAATTATTTATAATCAATACTCAACAGGTTTTTGCCCGAGACTAGGTATGCTTGTGAGGCTTTACTAGATTATTTGCTATAAAAATATTAATAAAGAAATGGAAAAAATTCTTCACCCGAGTGGGAATCGAACCCACGACCACTGCATACCGTGCCAGCCGCTCTAAACACTGAGCTACCGGGTCAATTACTCGGATCACGAATTTTGCCATCTCTTTTCTAAATTACATATTGGCAACGTTATTTTTCATCCCGATAGCTGTACACTAGCCAAATTATTTTTATTATTTGCGTCAGATGCATATCTTTCCGTGCATGTCGTAAGAGTCGACTGTCGAACTCGGGCATTCTCTCAGGTGGTAAGCTAGCAATTTGTCACTGATCATTTGCATCTGTCCCCTATGCTAAACGTGCCTATGGTATCTCCCTTATGATCCTGCAGTTTTGGCTACCCCATTTCGGGAACACAGCCGTGTGTATACGCATGTACCTATTTAATAGGAGGATAAAAAGGCTGTATCAAAGGTACAGCCTACTTTTACTATAGGGAATTATCTAATTATGCGATGGTAAGAGATTTTGGGGTATCTTCAGTATTGGATCAGAAGACGAACGAAACTACTATGGTGACCATGTGTGTAGGCGCTAGGTAGGCACCTATACAATAAGTCGAATAAATGAATTCGCAAAAATAGCTGACGCTTGCCTGATACATTTTTATACGAGTATGTGCTTAAACTCTCGCCATTATTTAATAATACGGCCCGAGATCACAAAATTATTGACGAAATTTTGTAAACATTAATTCTCGAGACTCAAAATAACGGGCATATCTTATTCATCGTCTGCCTAGCCTGACTTTAACGGCTTAACTTTCAAGAAATTCATTTTTGACCTGTGTGAATTTTTAATCGCAGCTAGAGTTTTGTCATAGAATAATAAGTTTACCAGAACCCGTGATCACGCACACTTTTAAAGTAACTTTTAGTCGGTCAAATTGACCTACTTGCTTTTATTTTTCTCCTTTATGAGTCATATTCACCCAATTCTTAGGCATATTGGTAATTTTACAACCTATTTATTATATTAAACCTCTAAAAAGTTATAATATTTCTCGATTTGGCAACAATCGACGGGTTAGAAGAGCGGAAAATGCGGGATTTTTGTCTCGTTTTTGCTTCACTACCCGGCATACATTTTTAATGACTTCTTCTGGGGACTTGTTATTCTATGAGGGGTATTTTGCTGTCCGACGCTACCTTGATGGCGCTAGCTTTACCAACTTATTTGTGAAATAGCAGAATGAGGAACTACAGCTGCCACGTCGAAAATGTTACTATCAGAAACGACAGTGGCGACACTTTGAGTTCAGATAAGAGTTTATTAGTTTGACCTTATAAACATATTTGTGTTGACAACATAGTCTAAAATACAAACTGCGGTCACCAACCCGCCTGCCCAGCATGGTGACTATGGGCAAATAACCCCCATGGCAGTCTTGTGGCGTGCCCTGGGGGAGGCATACGTCCAGCAGTGGACTGCAATAGGCTGATGATGATGATGATTAACATATTTATAAATACATATAACCTAAGGCGTTTTGAAAATAATATAGATACCTAAGTTTAGAATTTCTATGTTTGTCATTAACAGGGTACCTACTAGCAGAAGTAAATGTACTACATACCTAGATAGGTTAAAGGTTATATTGATAAAGGTCAAAACCAATTTAATACTCGGACAACATGATGACACCTCTAAAACAGCGCTTGGTATAGGGATATCCCCTACTTGACTATAATGAGGTCATAGTTCTACATATATGTTAGTAGGTAAAATGTAGGTATATGTAATTTAGTCGAAACTTTGTTTTTTGTTTTGTACATTTACGGCTGTTCAAACTTCCAATGTAGTAAAATACATACGAGTATAAAATTATTTTAATACAATGCCTACTTCCTTTTTTGTGTATTTTTAAATTAATATTAAGCAGTAAGTACCTAGTTATCGATTATTAATAAAACCGCGGTTTCTCACCTTAGAGCTTGAAATATCTACCTCTACTGGTGATTCACCGTAAAATAAACGTCCATTATATACAAGTTTTTATGATTATCGTTAAGGTGCATACCGATTAGTGACTTTCCTCGACTGCAGTCGACGATCCAACATGGAAACGACAGTGGCTGCAGGTATTCACTGAAATAGTAGGTATACCTACAAGATTTGTCAACTGCACATTGCTTACTATAAACTTTTGAAACCTACTACTGACATACCTACTTTCGATTTCATTATGCGTAGGTATAATAATTAAACCTCTTCCATCCACTTAACACTGCACAGCCTAACGTAATCTAAACATAATCATCTGCCTCAAGGCGTCTGCCTGCAACGCCATAGGTCCTGGCTTCGAAATATAGATGTTTGTTTCCAAGTCTTGGATGTTTATGTAATTATTTATAAATGAAATTGTATTAGGCGTTACAATTCGGAAGTTCAAACATTAGAATAGTGCAATGTATTGTCTTGCATGCTAGGTGCTCGGGTCTAGTTTCTCGTGGCGATTGTAGTTAGTTAATGCCTGTTTTCGCAGTTATGAGTTATCAGATCCGAGGGTCAGTGGAGGGTGTAGGGCCCGGTGGTGGGCGCACCCATAGTGAAGAGTAATTATTTATGTATTTATATACCCTTGCTTAGTACCCACGACACAAGACCTTAGGGATCAGTTAATGTGTTGTGTAGTGTGTGAATATGGTCTATCCTGGCCGTCACACATAAACGTAAGCTTAAAACTAGATAGGTCTCTAGGCAAGGTCTCTAGGCAGGTCGCCTCTCCATCTTTAACATAAATGGCTAAGACAGAAAGGGACAGATAGGACAAAATTATAAGGTTAGGTTATGTGATGGTCAGAATCGACCATAATATTTATTTATTTAAGTGTGTACGCACCGTTATAAAGCGGTGTTTACAATTTTCGTAATGAGTGTTTGTTTATGCGAGCCTGTTCGTTATAAAGGAGGTGTTACAGATGGATACAGTAGTCCATTGTAACATGTTGTTTATATTGTTTGTTTTGTGCTTTACGTTTAGTGGTTCGATAGCGGGATCAGGTAATGTGGTAAATATATATTTTTAGGAATATTTGTACTTGATTATGCAAGGTTCTTGGAACTTGATTTGGCTTGGATATTATAGTTTTTAAAGTGTAGGTACATACCTACCTACTTAATTTTCGAGGTCAAAAACGGTCTTAAGTTTATCAACAAAAAAGAGTACCTACCTACAATTTTGTTCTTTTTTGTACCTGCTTGAAAGTCTAAGGTAGTTTTGTTTATTGATTAATTTCTACCCGTTGCTTATATCTGAAAGAAATATCTTACGTTCGTACGTTTCTAATTTCCAGTAAAAAAATGCGGCGTAAATGAAAAGTACGTCAAATGCAGAACTATTTGCCCACCACAATCCTGTAGGATATCCTATACGGAGTACAATTGCAACCTCCCTGTCCCGTGCGAGCCGGGGTGTGATTGTATAAAAAACTACTTACGACTAGATAACGGGACTTGTATCTTCAACGAGCTATGTCCACCCGTAAGTATGAGTTTTATTCTTTATTGTACACATTGTACAGAAAAACAGTTTACATTTAAATTTAAAATGTAGGTAGAGTTAAGTGTTACTATGATTATCTGATATCTAATCTTTTGTTAATATGTTACTAATAATGTTAATAGTTTTGACTATGTCGCTGGAAGCTTTCTTGCTATTTCTTCTTCCAAGCAATGGCACTTCACTGAAATAGTGTGTCAGACCTAATGTTGGTTTTGCCATAAAGGAGAACTGTCTAGCAGTTCTTCTGGATTTCGTCTTTAGGCGACCTTTATTCTTATTAGCTCCACGTTGGTAGCTATTAAGCCCCGAATCGCCAACTTATGCCTGACAGACCGTTAACAAATCGCACCTTGGGATGGTGACCGTTGCCAAAGCAAAAGCTTTGCGATTTATTTCTTTATGTTGCTTAAATTCACCTCCTATTTTGTTGTTTGGTAGCGGTTTCATTTTGGGGTGCGAACATATAAAGTAACATAAAATGACCATCGACAAACAAGTTGTTAATGCTTTCATGTCGAATAAATGATTTTGAATTTGAAACTACAAAGCTGCTTCTCCCTCACTGAGAATTCTTTCAACAAACCTAACTAACTTTTTTGTATGCAGTGATACAGACAATGTAATTAGCAGGGATTTAGAAAACTCCATTTCTATGGTAGTCAGTCATACACGTGACTAGCACCATTATACAAAGGAACTATTTGGTGAAGGAAATTGAATGAACGAATATTCTGAAATTAAAATATGTCCATCACTGGGCCCAACCCCTTCCGATAAACCTGAAATGTAACAATTTGAAATATGTCTTTCAGCTTCAGAATGCCCTATTAACGAGGTTAAAGTGAAATGCTTATCGACCTGTCCACCAAAAACATGCGACCAACTGCCAATAGAGCACCTTTGTGATCCGAACCCAAATGCACCATGTGTCCCCGGCTGTGAATGTATTGACAAGTACTACAGGCATCCTAATGGTACCTGCGTTCCTAGAGACGAGTGTCCACCAGGTAAGGATATCCTGAGCTTTTGCAGCTAAATCAATAAGGAACGCATATAGATTTGCCATATTCATCCATCCGTCTATAGGTATACTGGGGTAGAAAGAACGACAGAATCATAAAGGAGGCCTCACAGTTACATCTAACATAGCGGGGATAGATGTAAATGATCAGTGAAAAGTTGCTAGATCATCGCCTGAGGGATTTTCTGAGTTCCCTGATCGACGCTTTTGACGACATTTCCAGAAGGAGATGTAGCTGATGTATTTTATTAAAGCCCCACATCAGCACTTGCACCCGTCTATCTATGATATTTCTGGGGTGAGGTAAGCCCAAAAGATCAAACGCCTACTCCAGAGGATAATGTTATTAGCCCTAGTCATAAGCGTGACCCATTGTCCGAGAATTGAACTCGCATGAAATAATGGTCGGAGCCTGCCATGGCACAATGACATGCTCAGCTCAGTTTGCCACCATTTTTCTATGAATCATTGCGATGGTTTTACATCAACTAGGTACTCAGCCTTCAATGCAGTTGCACTGTTAAATTATGTGTTTACATAGATAACAAAAAAATAATGTAGCAATAACAAATAGCTACGTAATAATATGTCTATAGGTATGGGTATTATTGTGATTAAAAAAAACACATGTGTAAATAGAATCATAACAGTTTTTGGTTTATTATGACAGCTTGCATGCCTTATGAAAATTATGTTATTGCAAATTAGCGTTGTTTTAGGCACTTTCATGGTTGTTTTTAAAACGATTTTGGAAACTGTGTTGCTATGTTCTCACGTGAACTTTTGTCTGATTGGGTGTTGGGTGAAGGTGAAGGCCTGTTGGGTGTTGCCCAATAGGCCTTCTAAAATAAACAAAATAGATAGGTACATGAATACAAAATATGCGCAAAAAGCAATTCTAATTCCTTGACCGTCCGGTAAATAGTAAAACACTTATTCAAATATTCCTCACAAGTTGAACAACATTCCAAGATACTCTAGCGTTCATTTCCGACAAACCAAATAGTAAACTTGTCACTGGTACCATTATATTGCGCCCTGCACATTAGATTTTCTCATGCTATTTATTTTCAAAAAGAATACGTACACCATCTTTATTCCAGTGACAGTATGCGGTCTATACGAGGAGCCAGTGGAGTGTATCGCCAAATGTCCACCGCAGACGTGCAGGAGCTTAGACTGGGCATTCATTTGCGAGCCCATTCCACCGTGCGAGCCCGGGTGTAACTGTATAGCCGGGTATTACCGGACCGATGCCGGCGATTGTGTTTCTGAAGCGGAATGCCGGGCGAATCATCCAAGTAAGTTCTTTTGAATGTCTTGGTTTTAGCTTAATGGTATCTTTTGTTATTTTACTAAGGGCCTCCATATGTTCAGTGCTGGACTTAATTTGTCGTATTTCGTATATCCAACAAAATAAAATTCTTTATCATATTTCGTAATAATAAATTGATTTAAAAACAATAATTTTAATGGAGTTCTTTAACTCTATTTTCATTTCCTTAAGTACCTACTTACTAGGACAACTCTTATTTTATTTACTTAGTATTTATAGTTTGATTTATTTCAATATTTTTGCAGCTACACCCATTATTTGCGGCGAGAACGAAGTACCCTCCACTTGCAAGCAACTCTGCCCGCCGCAGACTTGTGAGAGTCTAGACCGGGCATACGCTTGTGAGCCGTTACCGCCTTGCCAAGCGGGGTGTAACTGCTTACCCGGGTATTATAGAGATGCCAATAACACATGCATAACAGAAGAACAGTGTCGGGCGACACAGAATTGTAAGTTTTTATCCATAAAAGACCATGTAAAGAGAAAACAGACTATTTGAAGAGAAGAGAGAGTGTAATATGAATAAGTTTTTTGCTGTATGGCAGTTCTTGTATCCAAGCATGTAGAATAACTGTGTACTTCAGTAAATAAAGCATGTTAAACTTATACAGATTTTCTTTGGTAAAACCGGTTTCATGCCATTTTAGATTATCTAATTTAATAAAAATAAAAAATAAATTTAAAATAAAAAATTTTCTTTTCACGTTTTCACTTTTTAGGGTTCCGTACCTCAAAAGGTAAAATCGGATACCTTATAGGATCACTTTGTTGTCCGTCCGTCCGTCTGTCAAGACCCTTTTTTCAGGAACACGTGGAGGTATCAAGCTGAAATTTATATCAAATACGTAGGTCAAACTTCTAAGCTAACGCAATCAAAAGATACAGCCGTTTACGAGTATGTCGCAAATTACAGCAAATTTTCGATACTCGCATGGGAAACAAAACCTACAGGGTTCTTCCCGTGAACTCAGAATCGTGAAATTTGGTATCAAGTAACGTCATATACGAGTAGCACAGATATAGGAAAAATTGCGAAAACCGTAAATTTTTTTGTTACGTCATATAATAAAACAGCGCGAGTCCGACGCGCACTTGGCCGTTTTTTTAATCAATAGCAACTACGGGACCGACACCTCCAACATTGCCGACTGAGCCAACTCCACCGACTGCTCCCACTCCACCAACTGCCCCCTGTCCACCGACAGCGCTTACTCCACCCACTGGGCCACCAGCGTCGTATGCGCCAACTTCATCCATTGCGCCAACTTCACCAACCGCACCAACTTCACCAACTGCACCTTCTGCACCCACCGCACCATCAGGTGTTACATGGCCAACAAATCCCCCTTCTAATCCATGCACCGAACCACCACAAGGTATATATTTTTTTATTTATTATCATTCTTAAGTATTTTAATTATACCCGACAGACTTCACTTGAAGGACGTGCCTTTGTGCAAATCATTTGGAAAAACTGTTCTTTAGACAAATTAATGATGCATATACCTGGATGTAACTCTTCAGATGTTTAAAAGTACATAGGTACATAATATATAATTTTTCTTTGTATCCAACAGATAAATGCAGCGTTAACGAAACATACGTCAGTTGCTACATCGGTTGCCCAACCAACTACTGCCCGGTCGACGACAGTAGAGCTATCCTCATTTGTGATCCTCCTTACCCATGCCCTGGCGGATGTGCTTGTAAATTGAACTATAAAAGACTGAGTTATGAAGACCCTAGATGTATTCTGTCTGCAACATGTCGTAAGTATGATCTTGATTATCTAGAGGTTTTCTATCTAAATATATCTAGTGGACGCCCGCGTGGACTAGAGAAAAAACAAAATGTCGAAATTATCCGGGATAAAAACATTTTCCCGGGATAAAAAGTAGCCTATATGTTAAGTGGGACCTGTCACAATATATTCCTGAAAACTGCATCGAAATTGGTTTAGCCGTTTCTGAGATTAGCGTGCACAAACGCACAAACAGACAAACCGACAAACAGACAAACAGATAAAAATTCGAAAAATCATCGTTTTGGGTTCTATTGCATTGATAAAGGTCTCCTATAATATTTTTTCTCATATATCTTCCATGTACAGACAGCGATCCGTTACATTTTTACAATATGTATAGATTTATACTGCTATTCTTTAAAGCGAAAGCTTTCTATTGGTGCACTAATTATGAAAGCTAGATTCTTGCAGTTATATACTTAAAACATTATCCGATGAACTTCAGTGGTTAAGCCATAGGTTCAGACTCGGATAGAAATCAAAGTGATAAAAGCTTCTTATAACCAGAAAACCAATCAACAAACCGCCTGTTTAAAGCATCTGATGTATCAGCTCTGAGGTCTAACTTATATCCTCAGCTCCAGTAAACTGCACTCGACAAAACGAGATCTGGGCGGAATGCCCATACTGTATAGAGGAGTATTGTGAAGATAAGGACAACCAGCCAACCACCTGCAATGTGCTTGTGGAGAACTGCCAGCCTCAGTGCATCTGTGCACCTGGCACATTCAGAAACGCCAGTGACATTTGTGTACCGGCCTGTGAATGTCGTAAGTATCTTAAGTACTGAACTGACGGCTAATTATTATTAAAAAACAAATTCGAGGGAACCTATCATCCTCATGATCCGATATAATAGGTAATCGCAATTCTGTGCTGATGTGGGACTTCATTAGAATACATCAGCTGCATCTCCTTCCGTGCTTGTCGTAAGAGTTGACTAAGGGACTCGGGCATTCACTCAGGCGATGAACTAGCAACTTGTCACTGATCACTTACATCTGTCCCCGCTAAATATGCTGAATGTGGCTGTGAAATCTCCTTTATGATCCTGCAGGTCTGGCTATCCTATTTTGGGAACAAAGCCGTGTGTATGTATATATATTATGTATATGTATATACAATCGCAATCCAACAAATAATAGTAGAAAATACGACTATACATACATTGACCATACTGGATGGAATCGTGATGTATGAAATAGTGTAGACTATTGTTATATTAGAAAGGTTTGAGTGTTAAATACGTCTTGTATATGTCGAAGGCATATTGTAAAACACGCCCTATTACAAAACGACTAGGCATTTTGAATAGTATGGGTTTTGGAGCGAGACAATTTGGCTTCTAGCAATTGGTCTGCTTAATTAATTAGGTTAGGTTATGTTAGACCTGTTAAAATAACAACGCACGAGTCGAGTGAGCGTAGCGAGCATGTCCCTGCAGCGACCGGCGAAGTGCTAAAAGGTGCCTAAATAGGGCGTGTGCCTTCGACATATATATCCTACATTCTTAATACACTATTTGTAGCATAGATAATAATTATGTATTGTAGCTAAAATATTCGTGAGTTATTTTCTCTTTATGATAGAGTCGTGCATGATTTTAGACTGGTATATAAATACGAGAACATTTATTGTTTGTTGGGTGCAGAATTTACTTACTTCTGTCATTAGATATATAAATACATATTCTCAGTTAATCATTATGAGGTTACATATGGTACGTTGAGTAATTTTATATTATTATTTTTTCAGCTAACCTATCAAGACGATAAGAAAAGCATTTGCCCCGTTATTTTTTTAGAAATAAAAATCATGAAACTATACTAAATTTCGTTTTATTTCTCAAGCAGAATATTCCAGATTCTTATTAGTTCTTAACGTGCATAGCAAAATCAAGAAATTAATGTTTGTTCTCTGGACTCATAGTTACAATAATCCGGCAATTTTTATTTTGAATTGTTCCCAAGTACAGACACACTGATCCAAAAAAAATGTGAATTATTATTCACCCCTTGTAACGTTTGACGAATAGACTGAAAGTGCTAGTCGTAGATGTGTAAGTTACACACTTCTGCCCATGGAGTATAAATAAAAGAGGAGTAGCGGCTAAGTATATTTTCATACAAAAATAGTGTGCCGCGGAGCGGGGATGAAGTATGGAACGAGGGGAGCATTGAACACTGTAGCCCTGAGCTTGTATGACTGAATCAGTCATTTATGTACTTGCACTGATTTCATACAGCTGCCTCCCATTTTAAAGACAGAAATTTTAGTTAATTACCACCTTGTGGCCACACGGGATTGATCCTGGGAAGTCAAATGCAAGTACTAAATGCTTTACCTAATTCCGACCTCTCAATATGTTTCATGTTCAAGATTGTTTTACTAGTACAATTACTCATCACTAGATGGCAATATTATACTACGTTTTAGTAAAAAAGTACCCTGATAAAAGCGCTAGTGTCTTTGTAATTTTAATACGGTTACATTTCGAAACACAAGCGTGTGGTTACAGCTACTGCGTTACACTCCGCGCTGAAGCTTCGCCCCTATCATGACGTCATGCCCTCACGATTGCCACACGATTTAGTTCATAGTCCCACCTCCTCTTTTATACCTTCTTCATGCTTCTGCCCAACCGATTCACGGGGTGACTATAACAAAAATTGTATTCACTATGGGTGCGCCCACCACCGGGCCCTACACCCTCCACTGACCCTCGGATCTGATAACTCATAATTGCGACAACAGGCACTTGCACTAACTACAATCGCCATGAGAAACCAGACCCGAGCACCTAGCATGCAAGACGATACATTGCACCATTCCGAAATCAAAAACTAGATAAATAATCTACATATGTTTCGCCAACAACCGTGGCATCCTCAGGATTATAGAAATTAATAAATTAGTAAACCACTAATTATTATAAACCTCTAAAACCCAACACATTACTTACACAGAATTAACTACCCTCTACTTGTATTATTAAATCCTAACGATTTCACATAAAAAGCGACAAGATTCTTACCGTCACTAGCTGACTTCAGGTGGCGCTACTATCTGTAAGAGTAACAGAATTAGGAGTAATTTTTCATTCAAAACGCTACTTCCACTCACTGCTACTGCCTTTGTCACGACTGCCTGTAAAACCTACTAGTAACAATATAATAATCATGAAAGAAGATCGAAAAGGAGGTGGCCTAACAACGGTTGTATTGTACCACGAAGCAGCGAACCAGTTCTTCTGGTTCGCTTCTTCATGTATTGAACCCACAGGCAAATGTTAAAACCGCTGTATACATGGGGGAAAGAAGCTAAAGCTCAAATATGGGTCTTCAAAAACCAGTCTTTATAGAACAAGAGTTGTTTTTATAGTAGATACGTAAAGGAAAATTGATTATCGCATCTCCATTTTGTCCTTCTATCATAATAACAATAATATAACTACCAAAGGTATGTAATGGAATCAGTACCAATCAGTCAGTACATTTTACTACACATACACTATGTTATTGTACGTTCTGTTGTTTACAACCTTACATTATGCCAATAGAATCAGTGCTTTGATCTTATTACCAGGTAATTAGTTGAAATTCGTACTCAATATAAAGAGGTTCGAAAAGATTATTTACACAAAGTTTCTTTAAATTATCTACAGACTGTGTAAAAAAAACTGTGTATATTTACCAGCATGACACTAACAAAACACACGAATAGCGTGATCGCACCTTCGGTAGAACAAGAACACAATTGCCAAAAAATAAAAAAATAGTTAAGTATGCAGTAGGTAATGTTTTAAAAGGCCTTAAAAATCTTTAAATGGCTCTCCTGTAAAATTGTTCTACCGAAGGCGTGACCATAATATTACGTCAAATAATAACGAAATCCATGCGTATGTTTTAGCCATGAAAAATATCAAGGTGGCATTGTTTTAATTTTATTTGTATGTGGATATTAGTATAAAATCCTTGAAAGTAGATAGTAGTCACGATATACCATAAAAACGCTCTTCGTATTACAATAAAACCGTTTAAAAACACATAGATGTACCTAAACACGACAATCATTGTATGTACCTGAAAAAATGTACGCGCGTAGTGCATTTATGCAGGAAAACGCATATTATAGGTAATTGGAAACCAGACATCAGTATTATGAAAATTAATAACTATTTAAACTTGATAATTATATATATATATATATATATATTAATAAGTAACATTATACAATAGCTGCCATTGGATCATTTCAGTTAGAAATAAGCTCTTATGCTAGACTAGATCCAACATCAAAAAGAATCTAACTACCTAAGATTAAGAGGAAGGATTTTCGATCGATATATATGTATAGGACGTAAACAAAAATTTTGTTGATTGGTTCTTTATGGTAGGTACCACTTACCCAGTAATTTGTGACGAGCTAATATCGAAAAGCCTATGCCTTTGAGTATCTAGGTAATAAGCAATATAGGAATGGCTTTCCTTAAGTTTATAATCTAACTCTAATATAACTATAAAATCTGTAACTATAAGTAACTACTTACAGCCAAGCCAACCCATAACCCTCAAAGGAACTTATGAGGTAGACATTAAATCTTGAAGTGACAGATGGTTCATACCTGTTTACGATTTTAAGGTACTTTAACATTTAATGAGCGTTTCTGAAACCGAATGCACAGCGATTTAATCTTCGAAGGTATTTAAACGGTGATTTAAACCTGATTCCTAGATGTTATAGCCGCCAAGAGCTACTAATAGCAATATAAGACCAATAAATAGGCATACATTAACTACTCGCAATAGTTAAACCATTATCATCTTCCTGTCCTTATACCATTATTTATGGGGTCGGCGCAACATGGTTTCATTCGAAACTCACATTGCCAAAGTTTTGGCATTTTGTTTTTACGGCCGGCTGCCTGCCTGACGCCAACCCTTCTCAGGTATAGCTAAGTGACAATTTTTACAAAAATCCGTACATGAAATAAATTCACTGGTACAGGCCCGTGACTAGTATTGAACTCACGCCTCCCGACTAAAAGGCGCACGTCTTAACCATTGGGCATAGGACTTAAACCTAGTATAGTTTGGTATTATCTTATTAGCAAACATACCGTCACATTTACTGTACAACATAATGTGAGAAGTACGTAAGTGCGTTGTACAACGTAAAACGCAAGTGAGACGCAAGCTTAGGCAAATGGGACAAAGTTACTTATTGCGGTCATAGAGACCAATGGTTAAACAAAAATACTACTATTATAAAATTTATGTGTAAATTCTTAGTATTCTTTATTGTACACATAATTTTTTATCATAGACAGTAAGTTGTAAAAGAAATAGTACAAAGGCGAGCTTATCTCTGAAAGAGATTCTTATCTCTAAAAGTAATTCTTTCCGTCCTATTCCTAAAGAATTTAAAAGTTTGTTTAAGCTGAACATTGCCTGAATTTGACAGTTAATCCATACATTTTGCTGTCAAATGTAATCTTTAAATCGAGTCTATCTTTAGACAAGGTTTAGGTCTCTGATATGCTTTGGACCTATTACAGTATGCGGGGTAAATGAGGAGTGGGTACCATGTCGTACCACCTGCCCACCTCAGTCGTGCGACATCAGCTACACGGACTACTTCTGTGCCCTTTGCATACCATGTGAACCTGGTTGCGATTGCATTGAAAACCACCTTCGATTGGATAATGGAACTTGTGTATACAATGAGCTATGCCCTCCTCGTATGTATTGTATAGGTTTTCTTAGTATTCTTTATTGTACACATAAATTTTTACCATAGACAGTAACTTGTAAAATAAATAGTACTTTATTTAGTTTTATTGTTATTGATTTAAAAAAGTCGTAGATGTGATACGAGTAAGACCCTATTGGGCTTAGACCATTCAGCAAAGCATTGTAGTCAATATTGGCAGAGCAGTCTTTTAAAAGGTTATGAATTGTTTTTAAGGGCAAGGTACTAAAACAAAGATGGTGTGGAGATTGGGACGAACATTCCAACTATGAGTATAAGTATGACGTCATCACTTCTTTTCAAATTTAAAATGCTTTATTTTGAATGTTTTAGTAGGTATCTCTTTATCTTATAAAAAATGTGTTTTTACTAGAATATCCACGTTTGCATCTAACCAAGTAGTACCTAACTCACTAAAAATAAGCAATAATATTTTAGCCCCATTTTCGCAACCGGAATGTCCAGTAAACGAAGCTCTAACGTGCATAAGTAGCTGTCCTCCAAAATCCTGCGATCTTCTGCCCACGGAAAACCTTTGCGATCCCAATCCGAACGAACCCTGCAACTATGGCTGCGACTGCGTTGATGGTTACTTCAGAGATCCCACTGGCTCCTGCGTTCCTAGAGAGGAGTGCCCGCCACGTAAGCTTTCTTTTCAAAATAAGCAGTCACTTCTTATAAAACTATTGGAACATGTATGTATGAATGTATATAATTTCGATGGTAGCATAATAACACACAACCTACATGATTCTAGCAAATGTGCTCTGTTTACTAAGTAAGATACCTAACAAAATTTTCTTATTAAATTTATTTCATTATTTAGCCGTTACAGTAATCTGTGAAGGCGAGAATGAGGAACCGTCAGATTGCGAGCAAATATGTCCACCACAGACCTGTGACAGTCTAGATATGGCTTACGCTTGTGAGCCACTACCACCCTGTACAGCCGGGTGTGACTGTATACCAGGGTATTACCGGAACTCGGATGGTATATGTGTCACTGAACTGGAATGTCGGAACGAGGAGTATCGTAAGATATTGTGTTAATTTGTTTTTATTATACTATGTCCTTTAGTTTAAAAGATGTGCGAGGCCCTTCGTAGAAATTCTGGTTTAAAATATAAAACAATCATTATTTATTTAGAAAAAGACTTCAGAATTTATCTGCGTGGACTACAGAATGTAACCTATGTCCTCAAATGTCCTGCTACGTACTTCCAACTGTTGAAGCTTGCAGCTGATGTTTGCAAAATTTCAACGAACAAAGACGTAAACAAGCAACAATACCTACTCTCCTAACTGTTCCAATATGTATAGATTTATGTTTTCTGCTTTAATCAAAATTTAAACTATATCTGATGTCAAAATAATATGTATAGTTTAAGAAGATTCATAGCGTAACCTAAAATATAAAACGACATTTACAGAATGTAGCATCAACGAAACCTACGTCGAATGCTTAGTTGGATGTCCATCCAACTATTGTCCAGAGGATGACAGCAGAGGTTACGTTATCTGTGACCCAGCCTACCCTTGTCTAGGTGGATGTGCCTGCAAGTTGAACTATAAAAGGTTAAGCTATGAAATTCCCACCTGCATTTTGGCGGCAACGTGTCGTAAGTATTCCAGCCACCTTATTACTTATTTTGTAAGAGCATCCTTCATAAGAGTATTCTTGTGCTGATACGTGGCTTCACTAGAATATATCAGTCGTATATATGTGTGTATGTATTCACGAAGAAGGTTATGTACTTAGAGCAAAATTATTTTAGCTCCTGTTGACTGCACCCGTCCAAACGAAATCTGGGCTGAATGCCCATACTGTATAGAGGAATACTGTGAGGATAAGGACAATCAGCCGACCACCTGCAACGTGTTTGTGGAGAACTGCCAGCCTCAGTGCATCTGTGCACCTGGCACATTCAGGAACGCCAGTGACATATGTGTGCCGGCCAGCGAATGCCGTAAGTATACGTGCGATAAATATTAAGTATTGTCCTTTGCTAAGCGATAGTAAGCGCTCTAATTTCAGAGGGAACTTAGCTAATAAACTAATATATTTTTCTTTTTTTTCAGCCTAAGGCTCTGCGGTATGCCTTAAAGTATTTTGAGCATTTACAACCAACAAGCATTCTGGAATAGCATAACAGATCTACATAGGCATTACAAGTTTGAAAAATAATGTTTTGAGACCACAATAATTTAACAAGCCTTTTTCAGTATAACTTAGCAATGTGCAAAAGCAAACGTTTCAAATGCGTATTTTAAATGTTCAAGATTGACTAAATATTATTATTGAATTATATAATAAATTTTAGGGAAAATTATCTTATACTTATTTCATACCAGCGAGCCAACCCGCTACATGATCTTGCCTGGAGAAAAAACATTGATAATTATATAATATTCTATCCCTATCCAGACTAACAACCTGTCTCTAAACAGATGTAGATATCTTGTAACACACTGAAATGGCAATGGGCTGGTCTATAGTAGAAACGATGGACAGTGGAGTAAGCGGGCTCTCGAATATAGACCACGCCTCGACAAACGTAGTGTTGGACGCGCTCCGGCCAGATGGGCCTATGACTCCTGGGAGTCCTGGGAGTGACTAAATGGCGAAAACGGGAGCCTTGTGGCGTGCTCTGAGAGACGTCAACGTCCAGCAGTTGACTGTAATTAGGCTGATATGATTATGATGAGCTTTAAGATGGCTAATAATAATAACAACAATAGGTACTCTGTAACTCTGTGTAACTATGTTAAGTCACTATATTGTCCAATGTTTGTATGTAACAATCATCATCATCATCAGCCTATTTCAGTACACTGCTGGACGTAGGCCTCCCCCAGGGCACGTCACAAGACTGCCGTGGGGTATTTGCCCATAGTCACCACGCTGGGCAGGCGGGTTGGTGACAGCAGTTTGTATTTTTTACTATGTTGTCAACACGGGAGGCGCTGCTGCCCACCTCCCGGAAACCCTTAATCGCCTCATACGATACCCACGGGCAGACATGGGTGGTACGAATTCTACTATGCCGGCACCACGCGGCCATGGCCGAAGAAATAATACCACAAAGAAATAAAAAATACTTTACATATATCGAAATATTTATTACACTCTATGGGGTTTATTATACTCGAATAAAAAATAACGGTACATCGAGAAAACAATTTACACCCTAGTTTACGGTAAACGTCTCGAATCGGAAAAGTTTGTACCGTTTATTTCCCTCAGTTCCGGTGAAATTGAGCGACAAATAGCCTCGGATCGGATCCATACGGGCAAAATCGATGACGTTTTTTATCGATTGCAATAAATAGGAGCATTTCGTTTTGTATAGGTTTTTCTGTGAACCTTTTCTTTATTATAAAAAGGTTAGATGAACTTTTAAATAAGTTACTAATGATTTTTTAAAGGACGATGTAGTGGGTAAGTTCGTAAAATAATAGGTACTTTCTCATTATGTTGAAAGCTCAGTTGAACCAAACGCTTTTCCTGGATAATTCGCTTCTCATTATCAAATTCATTCTCAATATCAAAATACCTAGCTTCAATAAAATACAGCGTTACCTTGTAGGTATTATTTGTAACGAAATCGCTGTAAATTCCTTTTAAAGTTTAGTAAATCAAGGGAACAAAATTGCTAAGTCAGCCATAAAACTGACTTTACTTGCAATTGTTCCCAGTTGTCTTTTAGAGGGCCTCCATCGGATTTAAAGGGAAGCCTCTTATAGACTAAGAGATGCCTACGTTTTTGGTCACCATTATTTTGCCACAAGGCTGAATGAAGTTAATACTTAGTGAGTGTACGGCCCGTTGATAAAATGCGTTCCAATAAAATGTTGATACGCCGTAGGTAAATACGGCAGTCAATGTCAGTGAATGCTTGTTGACATAAACAGCGGTGAAACCTGCCGCACAGTTAAGAATACTTACGGTGAACTAGGGCCTGTTCTTCTAGTTATAACGGCGCTGGTCTGCCCGTGCCCGTTGGTAGGCGACAAGCGGGCCCTACAGGAGGCTGACCCTCGAATTAGACAACTCATGATGACACCAGAGTACCTACAGTCGTGATGAAAAACCAGATCAAACTGAATACAGATTAAGCTTTTGTATGATGGACCTTCTGGCCTAATATTCCCTCCTCTTTAAAGACATTACGTACAGCCAGTAAGTATTTGCTGTTTCAACTTGTCCGATATTTAGGATTTGCCCTGTTTAGGGCTTAAGGACTTGGAAGGGATTCGCCGTTAGGATATAGCAATGACAACTTACTGCCAGTGACGTGGCTTACAGATATTTTTTCGTTTCGTGCACAGGAAAGATTTTTGTTTTGGTAAAAACATTATTATAATTATGAAATCATAATAAAATTGAGATGTCTGGCTGTGGTCAATGAAATCCTTGTAAAAAGCCCGAAGGGTAAACAATATCGGAAACAACATAATAAAGAACAAAGAAAGGAAAAACACTTAAAAACTGAGATCACGCAATTGCGACCAATTATTTAAAAAGTGGGTATCGTACGAGGCGATTAAGGGTTTCCAAGAGGTGGGCAGCAGCGCCTCCCGTACTGACAACATAGTCCGAAAATTACACTGCGGTCACCAACCCGCCTGCCCAGCGGGGTGACCACAGAACAGGTAATATACCTGACTATGTAGCCTTGTGGCGTGCCTTGGGAGAGGCCTACGTCCAGCAGTGGACTGCAATAGGCTGAAGAAGAAGAAGAAAATTTATAAAGTTAAGGGTGTTATTACACAACTGGCTCTAAAGTTAAACACTCAAACATCGTTTAAGGTGACATTTGTCTGAAAAAATTATGGAATATCTGTCAATGTTAATAGAATGTTAGACTATTAGGTATTGGTTGTCAAAACACTGTCAAAAGGTTTTTGTACGAGTAATGACACAGCAACTCTACCGTCGCAAGACTTTTGCCGTGACTATATGACTCAATATCATCATCATCATCAGCCTATTGCAGTCCACTGCTGGACGTAGGCCTCCCCCAGGGCACGCCACAAGACTGCCATGGGGGGTATTTGCCCATAGTCACCACGCTGGGCAGGCGGGTTGGTGACCGCAGTTTGTATTTTTGGACTATGTGTCAACACGACAGGCGCTGCTGCCCACCACTCGGAAAACCTTAATCATCTCGTACGATACCCACGGGCAGATATGGAGGTCTGGAGGGCATGGAGGACTCGATATAGGAGGTATAAAGCTATGCTCAGTTTAATTTGGCACATATTCCATATATTTTGATGTCAAAAGTAATGTAAAATGAGGATATAACTTTACGCGTGGTTTATTAGTAGCGCGGTTAGAGTATAGTATTATATACGTCATTAATTATGTAGCTGCTAAATAAACTTGTGGCAAAAAAATTACCTTAATTTTTAAATCGACATAAGATCAAGAAATGTCGTGCGTCGATTGATGACTCATGATTTCTCATTCGGAAGGAAATAGGAAAAAAATCCTATAACTACTAGGTAAAACGCTGCAACTGCAGAGTCACACTACTAAAGTGAACAGTGACGCACGGAGTATAGAAACATCTAATTAATTAAGTATGCTTAATTTTTATTGAAAGAAGTCTATCTGGAAGCTTATTAGAGGTTATTCAACATCTACCTATACATGTTCAAGTAAAAAGTACAAAATTGAATGCTCTCCAAATATCAGCTGTGATCAGTCAGTTATTTTTGGGCTCGTTAAGAGAGGTTCACAAGTACTTTTACTGCTTCTATTAGTAGATATTTGAGTAAGTTATATTTCAAACATATAAGTAAATAAAAAATCTTGTATCGGTTATTTATAGGCTTCATTTTTTTCCAGACATAGAACAGGAAAAGCGACAGATAATCAGCATATTGTGTCCACCTCTAGGTCATTATGCCGCATTGTTTACTTATGGTTTGCACAGTCCATCCCGAGACGAGGCCAAAGACAGACGGCTGTCTGACCTTGTTGTTGATTAGCAAACCATGACAAAATTAGTAGTGGTCATTTTTCTTACTATGTGGATTTATTATATAGAAAGCGAGGGTAAGTACTAATCTAAACCTAGAATGCTTGCCAAATTATAGCAATACTGTCATTAATCTACAAAAAAATATTAATGGAAAACAAGCTCAAGTTGTATAGATGTTTATTTATATATGAAAATCTGTATTTAGTAAGAGTAAGCAACATACAATAGATTCCTAGTCACTTGAGTGACCAAAGAGTAGGTAGAGTCGAGAGATAGTGTCTATAAAAAAACTAACATAACACTCTATGATTTTTTTTTTCTTTCAAAAAAAAAAAAAAAAACACATTTTTTTTCTAAACTTCACCATGGCCACAAAAAAACATCGAAAAAGTTAATGCAACATACAATAGTCGTAGCCAAAGAATCGAGAGATACTACTCTCTAACGAGAGCGTCGTAGCTATCAAGAAAAAATGCTTTTCTGGTGATTGACTTTCGTAACAACAATGTAGTTATATATAGGTTATACCATGGTATACCAACTATTAGGTATGTAGCTCATTACTAAACGATTCATAACTATAAAAGATCATACATATTGGGCATTGTTCTTTTTGTAACGGAAACAGCAAGTACATTTGTTGTCTAAAAAAGGGTTGGAAAGATAATAATTTTTACCTATGTAAAATGATTATGTACCTAACTAAATAGTTAAATATAAATATACACCTACCAATTAAAATTATAAATGAAAAGTATTTATAATATTTAATTTATTTTATTATTTAATTTATATTTTATTAATATTATTTTATTAATTATAAGTTTATTTACACTAAAGCAACAAATATAAATTTTGCTTACATATAAGTTAGGTAATGGTAAGCATACAATACAGGATGTTTTTTTATGGCCACCTTTAACGAAGGGTACGTATTCTATACATGAAATAAAGTAAGTTTATGCCAAAAAAAATGCTGGGAAAAATATTTTTTTTTTTTGAAATTTTTTTTTAAATTCCTTGATCGTGCGAAATTTATAGTGTCTAGTGTTTATGTTAGTTTTTTTATAGACAGATATTAATTATTTTTCGTGAAAAAATCCTGCTACGCGCGTCTATGTGCATTTATGCAGAAAAACGCAGTCTATTTACTCAACTTTGGACCCTAATATTTTGGAAACCAGACACTTCCCAGGTATGCTTCCATGGAGAAAAATGATCGTGATGATGAGGAGATTCCGTAGTTTTCGGGAACGTTGACGACCAAAAATCACCCTGTATAGAAAAGTTAAAGCTTACAGCTATTCCAAATCAGACATAAATCAAGTTTCTGAGAAAAAATACTTCACAACTATTACTTAATAGGAAATCCTAAAAAATTAAATTTTCAATTGAATTCAGATACAAAGAATTCCAAATACTAATATTATACCTAAGTAAGTAATGGCTATCCTAAAATAAACATCTATTAAAATAATTTTGTAATTAACAATTGACTAGCGTGTCTAAATACGGTAGTTTTTCGGTATAAATTAGCTCAATGACGGCTATTTGACCTTAGCTGATTATATTTTTTCTTACTGAAGGAAGGCTTATTAAAAGGTCGATAAAATATACGTTTTATTAAGTATTTTTCAGTTTAATTATACAGGGTGTAACAAAAAGGGTATGTTAAGCGAAAAGCTACGTAAAAAGCCCACTGTCGAGAACCTATCCACAAAATTTGAGAGTCAAAATCACATGTATTTTTTTCAAGATTGTATGAAAATTCCTGAGACATTTAAAAATTCTCCATACTATCGGGAAAATAAACATGTGATTTCGAGTCTCAAATTTTGTGGATAGGTCCTCTACAGTGGGCTATGTACGTAGCTTTTCGCTTAACATACCCTTTTTGTTACGTCCTATATACAGGAAAAAATATATAAGTTAGTATGTAATACATGAAATACTTTTAAATATACATGTGATTAATTGCAGTGTATACAGTCGGTACATTTGTATATACCTATAAGTGGTGATATAGATGATATTCATCCACAATTTCATATCCGTTAACTTTAGAATTCCCGTTCTCGTGGGAATTTCGGAAAATCACTTCTTAGTAGATCTTTACGCCATAAAAGAAAGCCACAGTTCACTTTCAGCTTAAATAGTTTTGCCTCGGCGTTGACGATTAGTCAGATTATACAGGTTGATTTTTGGTCGTCAACGTTCCCGAAAACTACGGAATTTCCTCATCATCATGATCATTTTTCTCCATGGAAGCATTCCTGGGAAGTATCTGGTTCCCAAGATATTAGGGTCCAAAGTTGAGTAAATAGTCTGGGTTTTTCTGCATAAATGCGCATATACGCGCGTAGAAAGATTTTTTCACGAGAAATAATTAATATCTGTCTATAAAAAAACTAGCATAAACACTGGACACTATAAATTTCGACCTATCAAGTAATTAAAAAAAAAATCAATAAAATTTACATCGTTGCCCAGCATTTTTACCGACTGGCACCAACGGAGGCACATCAAAAAAAGGATCGTCGGCTGGAGGTTCTCAATTCGTCTGTATGTATAATATATATATATTTTTTTTTATGTATGTTCACCGATATTCCGGCAGACGAGTCCGTCAATAGGCAGGGATATAAACGGATTTCAAAAATTTTTTTTTTGGTTGGATAGAGTTCACTTCTGAGGTGGTCCCATTTTCACCAGGTCAGGATCTGATGATGGGATCCAGGAGAAATCTAGGGCAACCACTAAAAGTGATCGAAAATTGTATGAATTCAAAAATCAACTCGTATGGTGCTTTTGTTACATAATCATGTCCTACTCAGGTATATGCTTCAGGAACAACAAATGTCAACATCAGGTGTAATTAATGTTCTCCTTTCTCTGCTGTGCTGTTAGTGAAAAAGAAGGATGGTTGATGATGAAGCTGAACGAGAACACAGAACTCCTTAACGGTTAGGAGTTGGGATACAGTACTGCAATTGGATACCACCAAATTCAATGGAAACTATCACACAGGATAAGTAGTATGTAGGTTTAAAAAATGCTAACGTGTTACTTGAATCAACATCTGATGCTTCTGTGCTGATGATGAAGCTATAGAACTCCTTAACGGTTAGGAGTTGGGAGACAGTACAGCGTTAAATTTAAAAAAATTGCATTCCTCAAACGTCGATGAAAACTATTTAGTAGTGTGTAGGGCTGACGTGTTACTTGAATCAACATCTGATACTACCACCCCCACGCTGTGCTGATGATGAAGCTACAGAACTCCTTAACGGTTAGAAGTTGGGAGACAGTACTGCAATTGGTCGATGGAAACTATTTAGTAGAATGCAGGGCTAACGTGTTGACCCCAAACTTGAATCAACATCTGATGCTGCTGTGCTGTTTATTCAAAATGATGAATCTACAGAAGTCCTTAACGGTTAGATACCACTCCTATGAGTTGGGAGACAGTACAGCAATTGGTCGATGAAAACTATTTAGTAGTGTGTAGGGCTGACGTGTTACTTGAATCAGCTGTCTCCACATCTGATGCTTACCTACAATCTGCTGTGTTGATGATGAAGCTACACCTCCCCGCCGAACTCCTCCAGCGCATAGAACAAAAACGGTTAGGAACTTTCCAGTTGGGAGACAGGAGAGGGAGTACTGATCTTCAAAACAATTGGTCGATGGAAATTATTTAGTGGTATGCAGGGCAAAGGAATGGTAACGTGTTACTTGAATCAACATCTGATGCTGCTGTGCTGATGATGAAGCTACAGAACTCCATAACGGTTAGGAGTTGGGAGACAGTACTGCAGTTGGTCGAACTTCACCCAATGGAAACTATTTAGTAGTATGCAGGGGTAACGTGTTACTTGAATCAACATCTGATGCTGATGATGAAGCTACAGAACTCCTTAACGGTTAGCACCTACTCGAGTTGGGAGACAGTACTGCTAGTAAAGAGTTTGGTAAATTGGTCGATGGAAACTATATAGTGGTATGTAGGGCTAACTTGTTGCTTGTGAGGTATACTTGAATCAACATCTGATGGTACGGGAACAGGCGGCACAGAATATCAAACTGTGCTGATGGTCAAGCTACAGAACTCCTTAACGCCTAAAAGCCTTAAACTTAGGAGTTAGGGGACAGTACTGCAATTGGTCGCATTGTGTTTGGTTTGTGTAAAGTGATGGAAACTATAGCGACGGCACTATGAGTTACCCTTTCTTTCGTTGAAGCGAAAGAAATATGCGGTGTTAGTAAGTTTATGCCAAAAAAATACCGTCACAAATCTTAACATTTTTGGTTTTTTTTTTTTTAATATTAATTACTTGATCTGGCGAAATTTATAGTGTCTAGTGTTTATGCTAGTTTTTTCATAGAAAGATATTAATTATTTCTCGTGGAAAAATCTTGCTACGCGCGTCTATGTGCATTCATGCAGAAAAACGCAGTCTATTTACTCAACTTTGGACCCTAATATTTTGAAAACCAGACACTTCCCAGGTATGAAAATATAACACAACTTCCAAGGACGTTTTGTTTTGATGTCCGAAAATGATCGTGATGATGAGGAGATTACGTAGTTTTCGGGAACGTTAACGACCAAAAATCACCATGTAGACCTATTCTTATCACTTTCACATCTTACCAAAAAAAAGATGGAAATAAACTAGCATCTATTTAAGTCCACAACGCATTAACACAACTAAAAATCGATCATCATTATTTAACAACAGAAATAAACTGACTTTTTAAAAAAAAATACGGACAGAAACTAACCGACTTCAAACTTTAACTAAAAAGCGATAAATAACGTAACACATCATAAAACTAAAAAATAACTCAAAAAGAACCGAAAATTTATCTGATTTTTATACTTAATCGACGACGACATATTAAATATCTCATATTGAGAGAAAATTATTTCACAAAAGAGAGGAAAAAATGGCGAAGACAGAATTTACAACTTAATACCTAATACTGTAATAAAGTCATCTTTAACTATTTAAATATTTATACCACAGCAAATTATCACTTATTTTTTGGAGTCGGTGCCAGCCAAACAAATAAATGTAATTAAGAAAACTTACCCACACTAAATAGTAAAACCAAGAATAGGAAATTGCATTAACGCTGCCTACTATACCTAGTAAATTGTATTGTATAATCAAAAATATTTATTTTGAATACTTCCCCCGTGTCAGACAGGGCGACCCTTTATCACCCAAACTTTTCTTTGTGACATATATTTCGCTTTGCCTATGGTATAAATGTTAATGGAGTATTGTTGCCACGATCTTATACGCGTCCATCAACACAACAGACTACGTTGCCTAGGCTGGTTTAATAATAAACACCGACTCCAAAAAATAAGTCATAATTATAAATATTTAATTAGTTAAAGATGACGAGTATGTTTATAGCACGGCCAACGATACAGTATTAGGTATTAAGTTGTAAATATTTAAATAATTTGGGATATTACAGCGAACATAATATGTATTAAGTAGATAAATTAGTTACGTTATTTATCGCTTTTTAGTTAAAGTTTGAAGTCGGTTAATTTTTTTTTTTAAAGTCAGTTTATTTTGGCATAAACTTACTGTATTACCACGAAAAAACAGCCTGTATAATCAAAAATCAATGCTGATACCATACTTAAACTTTCCTCTTTAGTCACTCGATCTATTTAAAAAAATATATACCTACATAGTAGTGGTAGGTATAGTAAACTAATTATTTTGATAAACCTTTAAAGGAAATATAACACAACTTGAGAGGTTATTTTCTACCTACGCCTTCATGGTGACATACCGGTATTGAATTGTTACCTGACATTGACATTCAGTTGCACCAACCTAACGGGTAAATTACGTTTCGATACACGCAAATAAAAACGTTTTATTTTGCAACATGAGTGCAACTGGTATGTCCTAAGATATGGCGAGATTATTCCAGATGAAAGACATTGGAAACCTGTTAGCACAGAATGGAAAGAAGCATACTTAATATAAGATTAAAAGACAGAGTAAGATTAAAAACAATTAGGAAACAAACCAAAATTACAGATATAAAATATAGAATTAAACAACTGAAATGGAAATGGGCTGGCCATCTGATGAGAAGCGAAGCTGAGAAGTGGGCAAAAGAAGTGACCGAATGGTGTCCCAGATAAGAGGAAAAAAGGTAGACAGTATCGCAGGTGGGAAGATGATATCAAAAAAGTAGCAGGAACAAACTGGATTAGGAAAGCAAGGGATAGAGCTACGTGGCGAACACTTGGGGAGGCCTATGCTGAAAAGCAAGACAATTAAGAAACCGGTGTCTAATATAAATATTATGTACATTTCTAATTAATTGTTAATAAAAGCTATCTTTATCTTTATACCTACATAGGAACAGACAGACAGCGAGAAGCAACTTTGTTTTATACTATGGTTATTATTATGATTTAATTAGAAAGCCAACATGATACACTTCCGTAAGATACAAGAAAGCTATTTAGAAACTTTTTCTGAAAATATTACAGTGGTGAAACGGTCAACATGTGGGACGGCAGAAATGTTCGCGGAGTGTTCGCATTGCGGCCCCAAAACGTGCGAAGATCTGGGCTACCCGATACCCTGTGGTGGGGCCACAGCCGGCTGCAGTCCAGGATGCGTGTGCATTGACGGACATGTCCGAGATGCTAATGGGACGTGTATTGAGAAGAGAAATTGTCGTAAGTCTTTTTTTAAGCTTTAATTTAGGAGGGTTATGTTTTTCGAGCGTATTTATTTCTTTGGCACCTTCTAGAGCCTAAAAGGGTGGTTGAATTACAGTCTGTAAGGTATAATTAAATGCGTCTAATTCGTGAGAGTGACACTGGGTACGAAGGTTTTTTTGCTATATTTATGTAAATGAGGTGATTATTTTTGTACACTTCCCTGTGTGACCGCATTGGGGAAATCCTTATATATTACGATTGAATCATGACGAGAAATAGGAGGAGATTGGCACTTAGTAGAATATTCTAAATATGAAAGTAAGTTGGTTTGTTACCTTGCATACATTAAATTGGAGGTACGGAGAAGGACATAGGCTAAATTCGGTAGTCCACGCGGACGAGATCGCGGGCAACAGCTAGTTTAAAATATAAGTTGCTAGCTCATCGTCTAAGAGATCGCCCCTAAATTAGTCTACTCTTACGACATCCACGGAAAGAGATGCAGCTATTGTAATCTACTGAAGCCTCGCTTTAGCACAGGATATAAAATATCATAAATTATTCCCTTAATTTCAGCTGTCTGCGGTGACGATAAGAACGCAACCTCTGGTTGCGGCAACCACTGTGGCAACTCCTGTTCCGATTACCAAGACAAGAACAAGACTTGTCTCTCTGGTTGCCGGTACAACAGCTGCGATTGCAAGACGGATTATGTCTACCACGATGGTCTGGGAAAATGCATCTTGCCTGTAGACTGCTAGCTTGTAAGGATCAGTTTTTTTTTTCATTATTTTGTTTGTCGTTAATATAAATATCGGCAGAGATGTTATCTTAACTTGACACAGAAATGTTTTTATATTATTTGAGTTGATCATTTTTTAGTAGATATCTTTGAATGATTGAAATTGTATACGGTTCATTCATTGATTTATACATATTCAATAAGGAATACTGTTTTGAGCATGTGTATAGGTACTATGTTTCCCTTATTATACTAGGCACTAACTATAACTGAAAGGGAACATGCCGTGCCCCAAACCCGTGCATGAAAAGAAATACATCAAATAACAATTCATTCCCTTTTCGTCGAATTAAGAAAATTGTGTTCTGTATTTTCGCCGGCGTGTTCGCTGATTGAAGATTAATTGCTTCTTGGGAGATATGAAATTGTACGGTTGTACGGAAAAAGTACGGTTTAGGTACGTGAAGTGAACTCGGTACTAATGAGAATTCGTTTAGCAGTTTGCATAGATCAGGTGGTTAAGTATTATGAGCGTATGTTGAACACATTACGGTTGCCGCATTTACTCGTATATGGCATGGCCTGAGAGAGTATCTTTAGGTTTGGCGTAAGAGAATAAGTTTCAAGTCTACCTTGATAAGTGGCAATCTATTTGTAAAAAATAACGGAACATTGTATAGAAATCTGATAAGTACTCTGTCGAATATTTTAACTAAAATGTCTGAAAAGAAAAAAAAAATCATTGATTTTAGGCCTGTGAATTTGATCTCGATTTCTAGTACAGCCAATGGCTGTATACATACTACATTTTATTCATAGACTTTAAAAAAATGGTGGGTTACGAGGGAGGTAGGATAAAAGACTATTACGTACCTTCAAATTTGTGAAATAATTAAATAGGCTAGCTTTCCGCAGCCACGATTAGTTTTTTTTTACACTTTTTGAATAAATCAATTTGTATACTTAATATTACAAGTATTTATTATTAGGATTAGTGACGTACTTGCAAGTAGAGAGGTAGTCTCTACAATTGTGTACCTATAACTGGCATGTTCAATAAAAGAAGATTAAATCCATGTTTTTTATTTTAACCTCATTACAGGAATGATAAGCCTCCCGTGCTGACATCATACATAGTATACATACACACAATCACGCATGTATCCCTTACGGGGTAGGCAGAGCACCAAGGTGCACCGTGCTGACAACATAGTCCAAAAATCAGACTGCGCTCACCAACCCGCCTGCCCAGCGTGGTGACTATGGGCAAAAAACCCCCTGTGGAAGTAGCCTTGTGGCATGCTCTGAGGGAGGCCTACGTCCATTAGTGGACTGCAATAGGCGACAGCAATGATAAACTCTCTTTTGCCAAGTTATTAGAAGTTTAGTTTATTAAAACAGCTACATAATATTTGTCATATTCTAATACAGCAATATTAAGAATATCAATTAGTTACCAAGATTATTTTAGTTCACAAAAACTCCTGCGTATTAGGTACAAACTAAATAAAGAAGAAATCAAACAAAAAGGCGTGGGCCTCAGAACTGTTAATAACATTTTCCTTAAGCAATTATTCGGTTTGGGGAAGTTTGATAGCTATTCAATGTGAGTAACGTATTCGGATAAATTGGTGGCGAGTTCAATTTGCTAGTAGGGTCTTCTCCGCGATTCTGTAGATCTGGCTGTCCCATTCTTGGGAACACAGCCCTGTGTGTATGTATGTATGTGTGTAATAGCATGTAATTATTACTAAATATGTTATAATTAATCCTAGAAAAAAATATGTTGGTCTTAGGTTATGAACCTAGATAGATCCAGGCATAACCAACCTGATGATACGTCTCTAAAATATTCATATTCATCATTTACAGCCCTGAGAAGTCCACTGTTGGACATAGGCCTCCCCCAACAACCTCCACTCCGACCGGTCGAAAGCAGCCTGCATTCAACGACGCCCGCTACCTTGGAAAATAATATTCATATTACCTTGCCATAATTTGCCAAATCACCGATGTAAAGTGGCGGCGGTTATACATCTATTTTAAGGGTCCCGAAAAAAAATCAGATCCCTAATAGATACTCTCGTGCGTCAATCTGTCCCTCTGCTCCGCGTGTCGGTCTGTCACAGTCAATTTGCTGGAATCTATTAGATCAAATCAGGTGTGGTACGAGTAGGTTAATGTAATACAGTGCCCCCAACACAGATGTGTGAAGTTAATACATACAAATAGACAGTTGTGTTTCAAAAATAAATATTTTATTAATATAAGGGTCACTTTTGAAAAAAAAAGAATACTGGAAAATCTATAAGAATTCTTGGCATTGTACGGAACCCTCTTTACACGAGTTCAACTCGCTCTTGGCCAATTTTTACCTAACAGATTTCCCATCTCACCATTTCCTTTACTAAGCAATATAAGAAGATACAAGAAAAAGTAAGGATTTTCCTCGAAACGGTTCTAAGAAGATTGATGTATGGTTTGTAAAAAAGAGCAAACTTTTCTCTCGAACATTCTCTAAGTTATGTCGGACTTGTTTCAAACTCGCCCGTCGTATGAAGAAGCTTTTTTGTGTAAATAGAGAGAAAGTTAGATGAATATTTGTAGTCTTGCCAATATTATGGGAAGGGTTTATGTTTCCCGAATGTATTGTAATACTTGATTTTGTAAATGGGAATGCAACAACAGTATTGAATAGTTAGCGTGTCAGATGTGAAGCTTTCACGTTTATTTGAAACAGTGACGGTGTTATTACAAAAGAGTGCCTAAAGTTAGACTCGATTTAAATATGACATTTGACAGCATAATGTATCTATATAATATCTGCCAAATTTAGGGCATGTTTAGCTTAAAAAATGTTTAAATTCTTTTGTAATAACACGGTGATAGTTTGAGAATTAAGTATTCATATTAAGGACGCGTTCCTATTATGTCAAGACGACAATTAGTCGTTTAGTTTAAGGGTCGGTTCATATCTGACGGAAGATGCGTCGAGCATATATCCAGGTATAGGCAAAAGCACTTACGCATCATCGGTTGAGTGTGAAAGGTTGAATGTTTTGTCATATCTTTACCTGTTCTGACGTTACGTTACGTTATTATCCCGGGAAAATATTTTTATCCCGGATAATTTCGACATTTTAATATATACTTACAGGATGATTTGTGCACTTTATTTCCAAACTGAAATTTCAAGCATCAGCAGCCTATTGTTCCATTATCCAGCAGTTTAAGTTTTCCACCTAATAATGTTGATTTTCTCCTAGTTTCACTAGCATACTCTAGTGTTCCATTTTACCTGTTTATTTCCACCGGAGCGCATTCAACCTCGACTGTTTACTTTCCTCTCGACTCGTCTACTTTAGCGAGTTGCTAATTTCCTAACTACGAGTAAATTAGGTATATAAAATATATTTTGTTCAGCAGTAAAAGCTGCTGAATATTATTATGTATGATCGTGGCTTTACATACATACATATAATCACGCCTTTATCCCTTACGGGGTAGGCAGAGCACCAAGGGCCGATAGAATCACATGGTACCACTTCTGACCAATTTTGAGGGTATAAGATGTACAAGTTCGGTTAGTAGTGACAGGTGGTCAGCCTATCGCCTACAAAACACCAAGACCCTCTTGTCCCTCTTCTGACTTGTACAGTATGCCCCGGGCATGATGTGAGCTATGTAACATAGATTTAGAATAACATAATTGAGGCCATTTGTACAGCTGGTGGTTAACCTACTACCAGAAGTAGACATTGTTTTTCTAGTTTCCTAAGATGATGTCAATATAATGATCATGAGATGTAGAATCCGATAACCTGAAGAAGAATGCAAAGAAGCTGCACAAGTATTCTTCTCGAAATAGGTAGGCAAGTACCTATGTACTAATTTTGAATGTTGTCATAGTAGGTACTTTATTTATTTTATTATATGCTCAAAGGAAATAATAAAATAGTAAAACTTGCTTACCTACTAAGATATTGTATATGTCACAGTACATTTCTGTACTTGTCTACGTACGAGTACTAACGGAGAAATAAATTTTATAAGCGGAGAAGGAATAATTTTTTTTAAACGAAAAACCGACTTCCTCCCAAAACTCGAGCTTACTAAAGTAAAATTTTACTAAAGGGCAAATATATATTGCGTTAAGCCGTGTACGAAGTTTAAGAGGCATAATATTGTCAGATTTATATAATGTAAAATAGGCCACATGACAAATGAGAAAAAGGACTAGACTTCGAATCTTTACGTCTGACAATATGATGATTATGTAGATAATGATGACCTCCGACCAATTTCGGTCATAGCGACCACTTCTACTCCTAGATATTACTAAGTTGGCGTTCATGCGCTCGGAGATGGCTTACATTTACATAGCCAATCTTCGCCCTGAACGCCCGCGCACACAGAGGACAGGTTAGTGCGCCATTATTGTATTATAGATAATGGCAGCAGGAGGACGAGTCTTAAGTTCATCACGTTTAGCGTCAAGGTCAGCTTGACGCTGCTCCTCGAACTCGTGTACTTGCTTTATCACCGTCCTGCGCCACTCTGGTCGTTGTGCTGACAAAACTTCCCATTTAGATGGATCTATATTGCATCTCTTCATATGTCTTTTCTGAACATCTTTGTATCTGAGGAGTTGCCCGCCGCGTTCCCGCTTACCCTCCTACAGTTCAGAAAAGAATATGCGCTTAGCCAATCTCTCCTCCGCCATACTAGACACATGACCGCACCACCGAAGCTGCCGACGCATTAAGTAGGCCTCAATGCCACTTACATTGGCTCTTCGCAATACTTCTGTATTACGCACTCGGTTGGACCATCTGATTCTCATGATGGATCGGAGGCACTTGAATCGATCCAGAGTGCGTATGTGGCGACGGTACATGCACCACGCCTCGGAGGAATATAAGAGATTTGGCAGCACAACAGCCATGTACACACTTATTTGAGCAACATATAATTACTCTCCTTCTTCCTGCCCTGTTCCCAATCATTTGGGGTCGGTGCAATATGTAGGTACTCTTTTTTCATTCATCCCTATTATCCGTCATTTCGTTATTCTCATTTCTACCTCTTTCTCTATAACCATCTTACTTCGGACACGGCTTAACGCAACATATAATTTCATGACTTAACACAATTAAACGATGTTGATATGTTTGCATGTTCTCGCTACTGTTTTAAAAAAGCTATTAGCCAAATTATGAGCGCTCAATAGACATAAGGCGTTATAAAGTGTGTATAGTGGTATGTTTTAGCCTGAGTATCTTATGTATGTATGTTTATTTTTATTTTTTATATTTTGTTGTATTTATGCATATGTATATTTTGTGAAATGTAATAGTTTTAGCTTTAATTATAATAGTGTGTGTTCTCAGTGAAACGTGTTCAAGGACACTGATGTAATTAGTATTCTTTTTATACAATTATGTTTTACATATACATCTGTGTCTGCTTGTTTCCAAATAAATAAATAAAAAATAAAAAAATTATCTTCATCTTCAAATGCCATATTGCAGTCCATTACTGGACGTAGGCCCCCCTGCCATAGGGGGATTTTGTTACTAAAAAGTTCCACTATCTGTTTTTCGGCGGCTCCATCATCAGACCCTCGTTTCCTTTATATTATGTGTAGCTGACCAAAATTCTCTATAATAATCTAAAAACGGACTACTCGTGCCTTTTATATTTGAGGATATCCCTAGATTCCTTAGAGATTCCATCATCAGATGTTATGTTTTATATGTAGGTGACCAAAACGCTCAGTAAAAGTATAAAAACAGACTACATGTGCCTACAATATTCGAGGATTGCCCTCGATTTCTCCAAGATCCCATCATCAGATCCTGATATGGTGAATATGGGACCAACATGGAAGTATACCATGACCAACTATAAAAAAAAATTTGAAATCGGTTCATAAATGACGGAGTTCTGAGGTAACACACATAAAAAATAAAAAAAATTAAAAAAAACATACAGACGAATTGATAACCTCTCTTTTTGAAGTCGGTTAAAAATAGAAAAACCGTTCTTTCAGTTACAGTAACAAAATCGACCGCTCTAAATGAAGTTCGTCATTCACTGTAACTTCAGTTTTGTGTCCACCCGACCACACTACGTGACTTTTTATGACCGAATATTATTTCCATATTTTATATACCTATTTATTCTACCGTAAAAGAAGATATTATTATATTCCTAGATCATCGTTATATCTAATTTAGTTTATACATTTTAATTGGTTAAGGAAAAATTGTTTGAGTTTACGTTTTATATTTTTACTATTCCTAGATATTTCACCGATAATTTCAAACTGGATTTTTATATTTGGAGCTTTTGTACTATGCTGATGCTGATCATTACTAGCTACATTAGCTGCCTTCCATGTATATAATATTTTTTTCATTTAGCCCCGCATTTGCAACCGTAGCTGCAGGATCTTTCATTATTTTACACAGAAAATATACAGCAGGTAAGTATATAACATAGATAATGTAAAAAGGCGAGCTTATCTCTTAAAGAGATTTCTTTCAGCAAACCAGTCAGCAAGCAAGTCAATCTTCATCGCGATCCCACGTGAATTTTGTAAAAAAAAATAAAGACCATCTTTTTACACATTCGAGAGTATCGAGAGACAATGTTACTCTGTTGCATATGACTATTGCGTTTTGGGGATTATAAAACTTGTTCATTTCATGATATACATACAGGGTGTAAAAAGACAACAAGATTTTTTTCAATATCTTGTATTCTTTATAAGGTTACTATCATTTTCTTCTATGGAACCAACCCTGGGAAACACAAAAAATTATGAAAAAATACCGTCATTTTATTGCAAGCAATATATTCGGTTGATGCTCTAAGTACAAATGTACCTACAAAACTAACATTATAATATTTTGACATGGTATCTTTGAAAAAAAATGTTTGTTAACCAATTTCAGATGGATTTATGTAAAAAAATGATAATATTAATGTAACTTTGGACCTCAATATCTTGGAAACCCGTGGTTTCCCAGGGGTGCTTCCATAGAAAAAAATTATCGTGATGTTACAAAGAATACGAGGTATTAAAAGAACAAAGTCTTCTTACACCCAGTATAGTCACCACTACCAGGACATTACATCCTACTAAGATTATAAACGCGAAAGTTTGTAAGGTTATACTCGTATGTATGTAAGGATTTTTGTTGCTCTTTCACGCAAAAACTACTGAATGAATTTTGATGAAACTTCAGAATATATGTAGCTTACATATCAGAATAACACATAGGCTATAATTTATCCCGGGATTTCGACATTTTGTTTATTTTTGCAGTTCACACGGACGGAGTCGCGGGCATCTATAAGAGATATAAACGACAAAAGTTCACCATCCAACTAGTATTTCGTAAATACTCCTAATGTGTTAAATCGGGCAAACTCGCCGCTTGTCGCAAGGGATTATTAAAACTTTCCATTCCTCATAATAAAGTTTCATATTGAAACTGCTGAGTGGGATTTTTGAAGCGCTGCAGCCACCTCTAATTGCGCTTCGTGCGGAGTTACTAAAAAGTGCAATTCAATTATATAAAATAACCTGGATATTAAGTTTTATGCACTCGCATTACATTTTACAGTATTTTAAATATGTCATTTCTAAGAGGAATTGTATAATACTATACTGCTCCAAGTCCTGTGCTGATGCGAGGCTTCACTAGAATATTCTTATTATTGTTTCTTAATGTACTAATGTATATAGTATACTAAATGTCGTGTACAAATGGAGTAAGCGAATGTCATTGCCTCCACAAACCTATACAGGTTTAGAGGTAACAGAATATTAAAATGTGTGACGAAGGGTACGTACTCTATACATCAAATAAAGTAAGTTTATTCCAAAAAAATGCTGGGAAACGATGTAATTTTTTTTTAAATTACTTGATCAGGTGAAATTTACAGTGTCCAGTGTTTATGCTAGTTTTTTTTATAGACAGATATTAATTATTTCTCATGAAAAAATCTTGATACACGCGTCAATATGCGTTTATGCAGAAAAACGCAGTCTATTTACTCAACTTTGGACCCTAATATTTTGGAAACCAGACACTTTCCAGGTATGCTTCCATGGAGAAAAATGATCGTGATGATGACATTCCGTAGTTTTCGAGAACGTTGACGACCAAAAATCAACCTGTATACGGGTGAATTTCAACAACCTCGATTTTTGACTAATTACGCTGGCGAAATTTTATATCCACTTTCTATAACTTTTTTGTATTCGAAGTAATAGCTAAAAATATATAATATTCAGTCATAAGGTACACATTTTTAAAAACGTATTATTTCTTGAGATATCTGCATTTAAAAATTTCAATCGCCACCGATATTATTATCAAACCACCGAAATTGTTAATCTCTCCACTGAAATTTATTACAACCAGCGGAATTATAAATACAGGAGAATATCATACAAATTACCTATTTATTTATTTTATAAGAATATGAAAACTTTAGATTTTCGTTTATTAGTTGGTAATAATGTTTATCATCATGATTATAGCTTAGAAACTATGATAACAAATTTAAGGAACACGTTAACAGTTAGGGAAATATTTTATTACATACTTTAAAATGCTTCCTAGTGACTTTTTTCTTAGCATAAAACGTAGTGGCCATGGTATCTCCTATAAGATCTCGCAGTTCTGACTACACCATTTCAGGAACCTAGCCGTATTTATTTATACAGGGTGATTTTTGGTCGTCAACGTTCCCGAAAACTACGGAATCTCCTCATCATCACGATCATTTTTCTCCATGGAAGCATACCTGGGAAGTGTCTGGTTTCCAAAATATTAGGGTCCAAAGTTGAGTAAATAGACTGCGTTTTTCTGCATAAATGCACATAGACGCGCGTAGCAGGATTTTTTCACGAAAAATAATTAATATCTGTCTATAAAAAACTAACATAAACACTAGACACTATAAATTTCGACCAAGGAATTTAAAATTTTTTTTCAAAAAAAAGTCCAAAGTTGAGTAAATAGACTGCGTTTTTCTGCATAAATGCACATAGACGCGCGTAGCAGGATTTTTTCACGAAAAATAATTAATATCTGTCTATAAAAAACTAACATAAACACTAGACACTATAAATTTCGACCAAGGAATTTAAAAATTTTTTTCAAAAAAAAAATTTTTTTTGGCATAAACTTACTTTATTTCATGTATAGAGTACGTACCCTTCGTTAAAGGTGGCCACAAAAAAAAACCCTGTATGTACGTAAAAATCTTCGAAAACCAGAAATAAAGATCATTTCTTTTCACATTTGAAAGTGCACCTCGTTAGCTACCTTTATATATAAGGAACACCCCATCCGGAAATTCACAGTGTCGGAGATATGACATTTTTTTTTAAATCTCCTTTTATATGAGTAGAATGGCATATAAGAAATAAATCACATTTTATACTTTGACCTCCCAAAAATCTATCAACATGGAATGGTCAAGCAAAATTTGTTAAATGTTTTTGCCAATTAAGCCCCTACTCTTTCAAAATAATATACTGCGTCATGCGTACCCTTTATCAAACTAAATTCCTTATTTAATAAGCTACTCAAAAAGGTGTAATTTATTATGAGAAAGCTTACTAGCAGCTGACCAATATAGGTTTCAAAAAATACATTCCGTGGCGCTACAGCCTATAGCAGTGTTATATTGAGGCAAGTAGAATGTAGAGCTCTTCTGTTATCATCAGGCGTACTTGTTCAAGCTACTCGGGTTAATCGCAAAGTTACTCGGGTTTATAGTAGCAATTTTGGGTGGTTTCCTTGAGTTTGAACCGAAGGCCAAGTCATAATCAATATCACAAAACGTGGGATTGAAGTAGATAATAATTATGTGCATGAGTACACCTACTAGGCCAGTAGAACATTCAATATATAGATATTTTTTCTGAGAACAGTCAGGACTCAGAAAAATATTACATTCTTATTGGTCAGCTATTAATATTGAGAGATGAATCTTAAGTGCCTGGAAGAACTTAGTTCATTTAGGAACGGTTCCCTTCCTATGATCTTATAACGTCTACTTGTCGATATGTGTGCTTATGCTGTCTATCGATTGACCTACAGTGCTCAGACTGCATCAGGAACACCATTAGGTATGCTAATCGCCTACCAAAAAGGAACTGGACAGTAAAAGTGCCGGCCATGTTAGTCGTTTAGGCACCGAAAGATAGACGAACAGTGCAACTGGCTGGATGCTACAGAGCGGCTGCCTGGGGTAGGAGTAAGACGAGATGGAGGTGGTGGTATGACCTCGATTCGAGTTGAACTGCATCATGAAAAGGCCTTTGGATAGCAGTAAGATTCCTATGCTATAATATATATATTATAATGTCAGTTCATCAGTCATGACCTTTGTATTTTTTAAATTTGACTACAAACTTAGGTTACTCGTTAAAAAAGGTTGTCGCGCCATAGGATAGCACTTTTAAAATTCTTATTAGTCAGCTGTTGGTAAGCTTTTTCATAATTATACCTTTTGAATTTAGTTAAATTAAGTGTGCGAATTACGTGAAATCATTATTTTGAATGAATAGGAAAGAATCAGGAAAAAAAATTATAAACCTTTTGGTAATTGTACTTTGACAATGCCAAGTTGATGTCTGTTGTTTTGTCTCCAATGATTATTTATTTATCTAGTCGAATTACTGAAATATACACGTATTTTAGTTTTTTATGCATTTCCATTTAATAATAAGGTGATTTTAAAAACATTACAAAATGGGGCATAACCCTGAAGCCGTAATTTTTTTAATGGGTCTTCCTACCCATGAAGGTAGAAAATGGGCTGTACTTTTACATCTCAATAGAAATAATATCCGTTTTCCAGTCATCCTGTATACAAAAAGACAAAATATCAATTACGGTGACATTATTATATTACGGTGGCCCTCTTTTTTGCCACCGGAGCCACTGGAGTTGCGACACCGTACTTAGAATTAAGTAACAAATTTCAAATTATAACGGACACTATTATTTTAATTGTAATAATTCATTTGCAATTACGTCGATACATCTAATCTTTAATCAACTGTAAAATTTCTTTTTAAACAGCCTTTTAGTTTTTTAAATACACATGACACCGTTATATGATAAATTTGTATTCCTGCGCCACCGCAGGTTATACTTACGTTTTTGGCGGGAAAACTGTTCAGTGTATCAAACATCCTTGTACTTGGTATACAATGGCTTGACAGAGCAGTGCGGGGAAAGATAGCTTAGCATCTATCTCATTCATTATGATGAAATAGTGTAATGTTCAAAATGCGCCAGCGTTATTGACTTTTTCCGCGGGACATTTTTAAAAAGCTGTTACAGGTACTACCGGGTTAAGTTAAATTACTGCTCATGGTGTAAATAATAGTGTTATTTAATGTATTTTTAAAATATGTATGTATTCTGTTAAATTAATTCACCCGAAAATTTAAATAGCCAAATTTATTTTTGCAAATGAAGTGGGGACATAGCACCGCAATTAGATTTAGAGCCTTTGATAAATTTTTTAATGCGTAAACAAATAGATTTTGGTCTTAAGTTTTAAACGTTAGTCTATATCACTGTCTGAACTTAATGAAAAAAAATTAATAAATGTGCATTTTGCACTTTCCACTACGATTTTCATCCACGCCGCGCTAAAAACGTACCTGGGAAATTCACCCATACAACCTTATCTCTGTTTGAAATTGATTGGTTGAGTAACTTCTACTGTCGCGTATATAATACAGAAATAACTGCCTATATAACGTGAATTTCATTAAAATTGCTTCGGCATAACTGGTCTATTGTTGTGCATTTATACGAGTATGAGGAGTGAATAAATGCTGCGGAGTGGAGCATTAAGGTTAATGACGAAATAAAGTGGGCAGCTCACAATATTTCAGGTCGAGCAGTCAGAAATTGAAGACCATTTGTTAAAACGGTTTTAATATTAAAATATATTTAAAAATTAATATTTTAGTGCATCTTTTCCTAGTACCTGTGTTGATGCGAGACTTTACTAGAACTAGGTGCATCTTCTTTCATGTCGTATGAATTTACTGAGGAATTCAGAGGTTTTACCTCAAACGATGAGCTTGCAACTTCTTTCTTACTGGTGGACGCCCGCGACTCCGTCCACGTGGACTACAGAATAAACAAAGTGTCGAAATTATCCGGGATATAAACAGTTTCCCGGAATAAAAAGCCTATGTGTGAAATGGGACTTGTTACAATATATCCCTGAAAACTGCATCGAAATCGGCTTAGCCGTTTCTGAGATGAGCGTGCACAAACGCACAGACAAACAGACAAAAATTCAAAAACTCATTCTTTTGGGTACTATTGCGTTGATAAAGATCTCCTATAATATTTTTTGTCATATATCTTCCATGTACAGACAGCGATCCGGTACATTTTTATTATATGTATAGATCTTTGATATCTGGGCCAGGTACTTGTATGTATAGTAAATATGGCTGTTGGATATCCTTCGAGATACCACAGTTATGGGACCTTAGACAAAGTAACATTATTTCTCGTTTGACTCGATAGCGGTCCGGCACCGATACGTCTTTTCCAATAGGAAGGTTTCATTTTCGGGCATTCGTAACGATGGGATTACAGATGTAAGCAGATATATGTATGTAAATTTTCTTGGCCCCCTAGCATGACCACGCACCGTGGATATCCACGATATACAAAATGCAACATGGCGGCTATATTTATCGTATTATTATAGACTAAATGTCGATAAATCGGTTTATCATATCGTGTTTCGCAAGTCATGCTACTTGGGCTGGTCATATATGTAGAAAACTGGAAATTAAAGTCATGCGATAATGGAAATAGGATAAAAGTAGCTTATTAATCTATGAAAATATGTCTTTTTAGATATTTTTGGGGAATTGATTGCGCGGATTGATCTCCGCAACATTAGAAACTCTACCCAAAACTATATTTTTATTTCCAATTAAAGTTACACGTGCATTAAGTTAAGTTAACCTAACCCATGCCAAAATCCATATACTCATAACCTAACCTTTTGTTATCACTACTTACAAAGTGGAAAACTCGGTAAAGAAATTTCCTTAAGCAAAATGTACTGAATTCCTCGGCCCGTGAAATCTCTGTTTATATGTTACTCCATTCATGCGCCTAATAAAGTGAATTGTGAGTAACAAAATAAGAATATTACGCCACAAAATATAATATTATTCCTGAGAAAATACGAGTACCTAGCCTATTCACCCTTTTTCCTAAATTCGACCTTAAATGAGAAGGCCAAGAATCCTCTATTGAAACGTGAAATATAATCCTTACTGGAAATGGATTCGATACCGCAAAGACCGCCGAAAATTTTCTCGCGTCGAATTTTCTGTCTTCTCCTTGTATGCGATGAATAGGTGAGAGGAAAAAGGACATTAGAGAAATACTTTACGTAATTCGATGTAGAATGTCGATGTGTAGTAGGCATTCGTCGGTATTGTTCGGTTTTGATTAAGTGGGAATGCGAAATAAACAGGGAACATTGTGGTGTGATTTGATGAGAGATAAGGCAAATGTATAGTCCTTCGGATCTAGATAATGGGAAGGAAACTCTTTACGAATAGGTGATTTAGTACAGTTTTATTGTTGGGAAGAATAAATAATGCATAGATAGAAGTGTGTGCAGTAGGAAGGTTAAGGTACTCATGTTCTGAATGGAATTCATTCCATTCCTCATGTCTACAGAGTATTATGGATGCTGCAGCATACTATGCAGCAACGCCTTTAAGGCTTTTAGTGACCTAGTGTCTAGAATGATAGCAATAAAATAAAGTATTCAAAGTACCTACTTAGTATCTTATATAGGTATATCAAAGAAATACAAGCAATGATCGAAAGATATATGCAATTGCATAATTATTATTTAACAAGCTAAGCAAATATGCCCATTTAATTAAAATATAATTTAATATTAATAGGATTTTATCCTAGATACATCAAATAAACAATAAATTATAATAAATAAATATCACAAAGATGCAAAGAGCACAAATTCGTTCCAAAATTGTATAGACTTCTTCACGTATCATTTTTTCCCAGTACCTAATATCTATTAAAAAGTTTTTCCAACTGGCCCGCTTCGTGCAACTTGTCAGAACTTCTAGATGGACGTCATTATTTTTTTTCCACGTTGGTACCTTGACGACAGTGTAACAAGCTCGTCTTCTGAGTTACCCCGATAAAATTTCCTCTTTCGAAAGTTTCCCAGCAATCTGTAACTATATTTCAGAAGAAATAATGATTGGGAGTCTGTTCAAAACGGAGAAATTTTTATTGAGGGGTCGCCCACCACCGGGCCCTACACCCTCCGCTGACCCTCGGAGCTGCCGACTCATGATCACGAACACAAAACACTACAGTCGCAACGAGAAGCCAGATCCAAGCACTTAGCATGTAACCATTAATACATAGTTGCTAATCCGAAAAATGTTTCTGGTGTTGTAGAGATTAATCAAGTAGAAATATTTCATCGATTGTTTTGATGATATTGTCACATATAGCAAGTAGTATTCTGTGCATCAGCACAGTGGAGCTTCACTAGAATACATCGTCATTCTTCCATACATGTTGAAAGAACTCAGATGCGTTCTCATAGGCGGTAAGCAAGCGACTGATCTATTGTTTAGATCTGGCTCCGCTATGATCAACGTAGCTGTAGGATGTCTTTGATGATTCTGAAATTCTGGACAACCAATTTTGTGAATACAGCCATGTGGTTTATATAGATTCATAGGTAGCGGTAAGGTTAATGTGAAATTTATGTGGATACATGATGATGATGATCTCCGACCGTATTTCGGCCAAGGCGACCAATCTCTACGGAGATTGGCCAGGTACGCAGGAAATATTATAGTGCACAAGTGTGTGCGCAAACACAGATGCACTTTCTATTCCGTTAGTCTCATGGTCCGTTGGGACGGAAAGCCGACACGACCGGAGAGAGATCAGGCGCAGGACCAACGGTTTTACGTGCTTTCCGAGGCACCAGCTAAGTGACAATTTTGCAACATTAAAATCTGTACATGAAATAAATTTCATTGGTACAGGCCCGTGACTGGGATTGAACTTACGCCTCCCGCTTGGAAGGTGCATGTCTTAACCACTGGGTTATCATCGCTACATATGGATACATATTTTCTATTTAAAATCAATTTTGATAAAGCTCGTAGATAGTCGATTAAAAATATACAAATAGTAGGTGTCCACTGTCCATTCATAATGTGCAAGCCGCGCAATATAAACCTTAGTAAAATAACAATTTTAATACGTGCTTTATCTTTACTGTACAGAGGTCAAAATAAGGGTTTATTATTTTAGGACCTAATGCTTATAGCGTCGGGTAAACTGACAAAAAGGTTTGCATTTGAAAATGTGAATGTTATTATATTTGCAATAAAAACCAACTAAAATGCTTTTTAAAGGGATAGCCTTGACCACAAAAATGAAGTCCTTTCTTACATACATACATATAATCACGCCTTTATCCCTTACGGGGTAGGCAGAGCACAAAGGGCCGATAGAACCACATGGTGCCACTTCTGACCGATTTTGAGGGTATAGTTGAAATGTACAAGTTCGGTTAGTAGTGACAGGTGGTCAACCCATTGCCTACAAACTTTATGTTAATCAACTGTCAGTCACGTAGAATTTTCATTTTCGTTAAGTTTTTTTTTTATGTTCCACTACAAATAATTTGAGAAATTTCACGCATATCGCGATTACCAAGAATATTATTTTTAAGGTGACTCGGATATGATTTTTTTCTTGAAAATTGAAACTATTGACTAACACAAAGCATATTTACGGTTAGATCAGGTTGGATATGAATTAGAATCATTTATCAACAATCGACCTATAAAGGCTAAACGTTTTCCCAAATTGATTTATATTAACAAAACATGGCTCTCTCAAATCTATTACGATAATAAATTCTCCTCATTCCATCTCCCAAGAAATATTTCCGTACATTAATAAAATTATATTTCATCTTTATCATCTCGTCTTATTTTAGTATTTTGTCGAAACCCTCCATTGTTTGCAGGTCCAGTGCTTTGTCAAATTCAAGAAATTTCCGGAAAACTACTCCAGGGAAATGTACTCTTTACCAAATCCGGTATAGGAGTTAAAATAGCTTGAGATAATAATTATATTGCGGTTAACCTAACCCACAGCGAATTTAACACAACGTTATTTCAATTTTGCTTTGTTAATATTGATACAATTAATGTAGCTAGTTGTTAATTAATTTTGCTTAATTTGGTTGAGGTTGTTTTTGTATCAACGATTTTAACAGAAGTTGTATTTATCACAGAAAAGACGAGTTGTTATTACCTACTTACTACTAAGTTAAATTTAACGTTTGGTTTTAATTGGTAAAAAGTAGGTTTTGTGGTTATAACTTGTAGAAAGAATTGTCCAGATGTAATATACTTGTCTGTTTTTACTTCAGGGAGACTTTAGAAAACTCTCATAATGTAGATATGCTTGTTCAATAAACAAAAAATACAAACAATTGCCCCAACCTACTTTTGAATCAAATACATCAATCTTCGGGGTAAGAATAAGTTTATAAATATATATTTCCATTTTCAATGAGGAAGCGAGATGTGGTGACCAAGAGTCTGGCCTGTTGGCTATCTTTTTTTCATAGTTCATAGTGATGACCATTCATGGGAAACTTAAGAAATGAAAGTTGTCAATTTTTTTTCATGTTCATTTGATCAATGATCATCACTATGAACTGACAAAAAAGATAGTTGATACGTTTGCTGGTATATCATACTTCTCTTGCTTATGTATCTGTGGAAAAACGTTTCAATGAAAGATATTGCAAAAGTAATTTATTTCAATACCGTTGTCGACATAAACATTCACAGAACTACAGTCACACAGAAAATGGGAGCTAATTAGTACATATTTAAACTGCTAGTATACGAGTACAGTAATCACTTCTTCATCATCAGCATAACACACTACACAGTACCTTATTTACATATTGAAGTAATAATGTAACACGCAGACGTACAAAGATCACCGACATAGCTGAACGGTCCAGCAAGCTGAAGTGGCAATGGGCAGGGCACATAGCTCGAAGAACTGATGGCCGATGGAGTCGGAAAGTTCTAGAGTGGATACCACGTAACGGCAGGCGCAGCGTGGGAAGGCCACCCGCGAGGTGGACGGATGACCTGGCCAAGGTTGGGGGCGTCGGTTGGATGCAGGCTGCTTCCGACCGGTCGGAATGGAGGTTGTTGGGGGAGGCCTATGTCCAACAGTGGACTTCTCAGGGCTGTAAATGATGATGATGAATGTAACACGCTATTAGAATAATATAACAGAAAAAATGCATCGAAAAACTCATAAATAAGCCATTGACTAATTTTAGAATGTGTTCACTAAGATAAATAATAAAAAACATTATCATAATTGTCACGTTCATCACATTTGCACCAAGAGCGACAAGATGGAAATATGTTCTACTATTTTTTTGCGGACACACAATCACTCCATTAGTGAAATGATATTCCTTTTAATGTGTCCAACGGGCGACAAATGGTAGCATATGTAGTTAAGATATAGGGTTTCTAGAATAAGTTAGATAAATTATTATTTAGTTTAGTTTATTGTTAGTTAGGCAACCGGTTGGCATAGTTTGTAGTAACGCTGCCTGCTGCGTCGTAGGTGCAAACATTGATGTGATAAAGATCGATTTTGGTTTCCGAGTTATGGATGTTTTATAGTGAAATTATCATTTTATTTATATTATTAATAGCTTATGATACCTATTTATACCTACACGGAAACGTTTCCCATTGGATTCGTTACCGGTCGCTATATTTTTGTATTTGTGGCCGAAAACGGCGGTAGGCTCACTCGTTACCACGTGGGGCTTGATAGGCTAACACTTGCCCAAACAAGACTATATGTATTTATATAGCTTTGCTTAACCACCCCACTACGAAATACCTTAGGGATCTTAGAGTGATACTAGGTTAATGTATTGTTAAGAGTGTATATATTAATTTATGTATTAAATTAAGTACAAACAGTTATCTACATTATACAAGCTAAGCCTGCCATACTGGCAATTTCACATTTCCTTCATAGGTTTATTTTAAATAAACAATTAAATAAATAAAAAAACTACAATAAATAAGGGCTGATTGCAGTGTTAACATTAAAGTACACAGATTACGAAAAATTTTGTACGTTGACTTGGCGCTCATAATAAGTTTTACCGTCTCTGGCGCACTAGAACAGTCACGCACGAGCGTGATAGCTAAGTTATAGTGACAGGTCATTGGACAGGAAACTATTTGTGTTCTGAGTCCGTACTTTAATCTTTATGTACCTATATATTAGAAACAATGTGACGTGTTATGTACCCCAACTGACCAACGTAAAAAAAAAATCGCGTATCTGCCATTTCCAGTAGCAATATAGCGAACGATGTCATAACACTAATGGATTTTGCCTCCAAGAACAGCCGGGTGATACCTAAGATTTCGGAAATATTGTGCTATCTCTCTTCGGATTGCGACTTTATTAAGAAATGGTAGGTTTACGAGTGGCACATAAAAGATAAAGTGATAAAATAGTAGTAAGATGGTAACTTGTAACCCATAACTTATAGATTTGTAAGCGGTAAAAGAAAAGACGGGACAAAGTTGATGTACATTTTGCTTATTGATATTTATTTACTGCGTAAGTTGGGGTGTTTTGGGACATTATTGCATCTTTTATGTCAGTATTATAGTGTTTGTGTCGTGTTTTTGATATTTCGGACTTTGAAGTAGATATATTAAGAATCTTAATTTAAAAAAAGATTAAGAGTCTTAATTTAAGATACTCAGGTAAGTCTTTGTAATTATGATTTATAATTGACTATAAATAACAAAGCAGTAGGAACAGGTATAGGTTATAACCTAATATAACCCATCTCTACTACAAACACATAAAATTCATTTTTTATACTTGTAAGATTTATAATTAAAAATATATGTACTAAACAAACGAATGACATGACAAAAGCACGTCGCGTCTGACATTTGAGGCGTCAGGAGGCGCGCATATTTCGTACTATAATAACTTCAAATGGTTCAGTCAGTAGGTACGCCTCGCCTCATTTGAAGTGGGACATTGTACTGGCTCAGGACAAAAAAGAGGCTACTCTTACAAACTCTTTTTCAAGTCGTGTCCTACTCAACACTAATACCAAATTAATGTTTCAACATCAAAAGTTTGGGTTGCAATACAGATAAATGATTATATTATGTGCTCTTAGCTAGAGAGACATTTAAACTGTAAAAATTATGCTGCATATTGTTAAAAGTAGCTACATATTCGAGCATTTTAGGAAGACCTATTTTGCCTCAATGGGATTTTCAGTCGGATTCAAATCAAGTATTTAGGTACTTTTGATGATAATGCCAACACGGGATGAGAGAACATATTTTATCACTTTAACATGTAAGCACATTTAAATAATACATTCACCAACATTAAGTCTATTTCCGTCAATTAAACCAAATGAACGTCTTTTTCTCTGTCTCTATTTAAGCTAAAGGCTGAGATTAATTGACATAATTTATTTCTATCACGGTCACTCCAATCTTATCTCTCTGTTTAACATACCCGAAACATTTAGCAGGCTGTTTGTTGCTAAATGTACTGCGATTTGCTTATTTATTACTTTGGAGCTTTTTGGGTAATGCTGCGGCCACACTATCATGACAAGCCAATTACGATGACGGTGATTGATTGGTGCTATTATTGGCTTAATCATTATGATATACGAGTAATTCTGAAAGTTTAGTGGAATCTATTCACATAATGGTAACTAATAGGTATATATGTATAGGAATATAACTATAGGAACATACTATGCATGACGTATCAATGAAATATTGCTCTTACTTGTGGGATGACTCCACTTTATTGTTTTCATGGTGTATTACATAAAAAAATATTTGAAGACAAAAATTTAGGCATTTCTTAGTGCTATAATTAGTGCAGTAAGCAGGCTGTAGATGGTTTAGGAGTGAAGCCGTAGCTTAGTGTTTTTGAAATATTATATCTTCTCAGTTTTAAGTTTAGATACCATAACTACGATAGATCACTTAAGTGCAAGTAGGCCATTATGTTAAAATATTATGTTAGGTATGTACTTATTATGTGTATTATTTGTGGTGGACCGAGAACATTTGAAAACAAAATGTCGGCCCAACTCGGTTTGAAATAGGACTTTTACGTAATTATTTGCTCAAAGTTAAGTATTAACGAATTCGAGTAGGTATAGAAGGTTACACCTTTCATGGATTAATTTTGCACGTGATATGTGTATTAGCTGAATAATTAATTAGACTTTAAGTTGAGCGAAGCCAATCAAAGTCAAACTTGCTGTGAAAAACCGCTTTGGATTTTAGAATTTCACGCATTGCTTTAAATCTACTTAGTTGGTGAATTATTTATACGGGAGTGCGCTGATTAATAAATTACCGTGAGCAGTTTCAATCTCACATTTTAGTTATAGCTGGTTATATTATAAGGTTTTTATTGATTGTTCAATACTTGACTAATTTTTGGAGTTAATGAGATCAATTAGATTAGCCATGTCGTGCGACTTAAAATAGGCCGACAGGTAAGTGTGTAATATATGTACACTCTTCTGTCTTCCCATCTGTTTGAAGGTTTGAAGATAATGTGACTCTGACTACAATATTGACATACTGTAAGTATAGAAGCTATAAGCAAAAGAGCTACTAATACTTAAAGAACATACTTAATAACGAATAAAATATTAATAAAAATTACAGCTTTTAGGTTAGGTTATACTCGTATAGCAATACTTAATACTTAGTTCCTTTTGATGTGAGGATTACTCTCATGTCTATGATGAATGTAATGATACTACTTAAATTCAAATGCAACGGAGATAATGCCATATTGAGATTAGGCTCTAAATAGTGTCAAAATCTACACATAAGTATCATTCAAAAAACATAAACCTCCTTTTAGCGCAGTCTGGCAAAAAAGTGTTGTAAAACGACACGACTAACGTTTACTTCAACATTAAACACCTCCACTTATGGCGTTGGTACATTTAAATTGTTTCGTCCAAAGATAAATATCAAAATACTTGACTCTAAAGGTTTATTAATACCTTTATACTCTCCACAATGGTAGAGGTGTTAGAAGTGAAGACACTCTCGTTCTTGTCATCGCAATAGACGCTATGCATTTGTTTGCGTCAGCTCCAAGGAAGGCGGTGGATTTATAACCAGCTGTGGTACATTGGTATACCTTTAATATGGAAGCCGCAATACGAATTATGACCATGCCTTTAGATTGTATTTAATGGTCTAGACCAAAATGTTAGACTATATACTGAAACCATGGAATAAAAAGTCTCCAGAAGAAGTCATCAATATGTAATATAATCAATGTATAGGTAGTGAAGCATAAAAACGTAGCAAAAATTCCGCATCTTCCGCTCTTTTAACCCGCCGATTGTTGCCAAATCGATAAATATTATCACTTTTTAGAGTTTTAATATAGTAAATAGGTTGTAAAAATGACCCATATGCCTAAGAATAGGGTGAATGTGACCTATAAAGGGGAAGAAATAAAATTCAAGTAGGTCAATTTGTTTGACTAAAAGTTGCTTCAAAAGTGTGCATGATCACGGGTTCTGGGACTTATTATTCTATGACTGAAACATTACTAGCTGCTTGTGGTGATACCAAATAAAAAATGCATTACAAAGTATATTAGTGGTACGGGGTAGAAGAGAAGATACGAATAGAGAGGTAGAGAGAAAGAGAGATAGGAGGAATGGGCGTTAGACAAAGTAACAATTCATCTAATTCGAATCGACATTAAACCATGCGAGCGAGTCATTTATTGCTTCCATAAAATTATATGCACCAGGCGCAACAGGTAAGAAAATGGTATCACGTAAATGAGCCCTAATAATCACCAACCAGTTACAACAAAAGAACCAGGGAACTCCAGCAACTTTAGATCCACGTTTCTCATAGTTCCTGCAAACGTAGATATTTACCAGCGACAGCAGCACAGCGTAGATTATGAAGTGTCACCTGCACACCAGCTATTATAGTATTAGTTTTACAGGAACTACTCCAGTTATTCCAGAGCGGAGCGATTTTAACCGGTCTCAACCGGTTTTATGGTCTCATAGTTGAGTGACTGACTAATTACTTCCAGCTTATGAACGTCTGGTATTCTGGAATTTTTATGTGGGTAGTAAGTATTTTTTACTACCGCTTTTAACGCAAGATTTTAATAACTCTACGTGCCATTTTGAAAATTAGTGCTAGTTTTAAGATCTAGGTAAATTTTTAATGTGTCTTCTGGCTGAAATGAAGTCGTTGGTCCCTGTCTTCTAACCATACGAGTATAAATTGAAAAAAAAAGGAAAATTTTAATGACAGCTAGACTTGACATAAATAAAAAAAATGCATATAGCTATATACACTTATAAACATTCATAGCCTACGTCCCAATAGGTATCAGAGATCACAGATGCTATTTAATTGTAATTTTATTAATTTTCAAGTGTAAGTTTCGCTTCAAAACATTATAAGGTTTTATCTATGATCTGCGAATCTGGGGACAATGAAACAATTTTATTAGTGACTTATTTGTCTTTCCCGACTAGTTTGCTGGAAGAAATCTCTTTAAGAGCACGCCATTGTACATTTTCTTTTTGATCAACTTTATTTGTGAAAATTTTATTGTTTACAATAAAACATAAAAAAACCGGCCAAGTGCGAGTCGGATTCGCGCACTGAGGGTTCGTAACTAAAACAATTCACAGTTATGTTCACAGTAATGATTGGTATAAAATTATAATACGAACCAATTAAGGTCAGAACTAGAATTTCAATAGAAACGTAATAACACGAACACAATATACAGTTCTACGAGTATATAAATACAGGCACTATACCACCATTGTGGCTAATGTGTGCTGGCCCTTGATTTAAATCTTTAATGGCGTAAAACATTAGTTGCCTTTACCGCAGAAAAAGGGCGGATTTACGATTCAGAACTACAATACAGTGCTACCAACTTACATGTTCTGCCGGTTGAATTTGGCATTGGCGAGAAAAAATCTAATTCTAGAACATATTGTGCTAGTGACGTAGATAACAGCGACATTTGAAAAGTGGTAATGTTGGTATACCACTGATGGCAATCGAATAAAGCTCGTTTCGTATCGCAGCTATTTTGGCCCTCCCTTTAGTTTGTTCAGGTTTCTTCGTTCGCACAAAAAAAAATACATTGTTGTCGAAATGTGTTTGTACAGCGAATAGGTTTAGCGAATTTGTTTCAAGCGTAATGTTACACGTACAGTTGGAAAAAATAGTTTGGGTTTTATGGGTTCGATAAGTTTGGCAAAATATAAAATATTGCTTTTCCAAAAGAGCATTTTTCACTATATTTATCAACTTATCTATATAATATACCTTTATGAATATACCTAAAACATTTCATGGAGGTATGCCCTGACAAAATGTTTCAAAAGATGATTTTTTTAGTCAACTTATCTCGAGGGATGAAACAAGTGGCATGATTTAACTAAAGAGCAGAATAAATCTTATTTCAGCTCCTTTTTTATTAATCCACTCCACATCAATGATTACCACTAATAAAATAGTAGTTATAATTACTAAATAGTAATTATTTCACAAATACGATATACACGGTAACTCAATCTTCACATACGAGTATTAGGTACGAGTACATTTATAGGAAAATGACAAGTGCCTATAAATCACGATAGTTATTACTCAAGCTATCATAAATCCACAAAAGCGTCCACAATCAACTAAACCAATTGCAATATTTACAAGCACATAAATGCACTTCCCGATACCTACGAGTATTGGGACATTATCCGTATATTTATTGCTATTACTATGTTTTTACTCGTATGTGGCGAATTGTACGAGCACACTACCCATAAACTCACATAAACTATTCTATTATTTCGATCCTTCGGGAAATTGTTATTCAATATCAAAGGCGGAGCCCTGGGCATTCCATCAGAGATAAATATGGGCAGGCCTTTAAAAGCTTTTTCGGCCTTTGAGATCTCTACTCTATACGAAATGAAAATTAAATGATTGTTCATTTGCTTAAAATATGGTACATTAAAGTTATTATTACTTTTATTACATCGGAGATATGTTTTGCAAAAAATTTGTCATGAAAATTTTATTTATTATGCCAATAATGTAGGTAGTAATGTTATTTAATCTATGTAATGTGATTTAATTACGTTATTAGGTTCTAAAATGTCTGTCTACGGCTTTATTTTTGTCAAAGACCCAGGCTAATCTAGTTAGAGAAAATTGTTGGCGTTGATTTTGATTATAGGTAGTTTAATATACTAAGCCATGCTCATTCAGAAAATCATTACTTACCATTTAATGTTCCAGGTTGATTGGTAGTTTATCCATATATATTATTAAATGGAATTATTATACAGCGGAAAATCCATTTCCATTTGCAAATATGCAAACAAAATAGAACAATATCTAGCTAGGGTAGGTATTTAACACGGGATTAAAGTTATCGTCGCTACCCCTAAAATCTTATTAACTCTTAAGTAATTTAAGACATAATAAAATTAAAGGCACATAGTAAGAGAATCTATTTGGTACAATTTATATCGATTTCTGCTGCAAATAAATTATGCGTGAAACGAACCCTTTTCTCCAGTAGCGAAATCTAACTATCGGTTTGTACGCTTTCCATTGCTGCTTAGAAAAGTAACACTTTATAACTAACTTGAATAAAACAGGTAATCCACAGGTTACGTTGGTAAATAATAGTGTTTTCGTTCATATAAAATTAAAGATAATGGCAGTGAGGATCTTTGTTAGTCATTAAATGTCCTTTTTAAGTGTTAAAAGGTTTTTTATTAAAGAATAAATGGTGTGCTTTTAAGTGGGATTAGATTTGAATTGGACAAAGGAGGGAAAGAGGGAAAAAATCTGGCTTAACGTTGTTTGGAAAGTTTCTTGAAACTTTCTCTATTTCAATCTTATTTTTATCAACAAAGATTTATTGTTTTAACTTTAAAGAGTTTATCAAAATATAAGAGCTAATTAATATTAGTACTATCTACTTATTACCTTCTAAGGATTCTGGAAAAATATAATAAACTTTTTAACCTTGACGAGAGAAAAATAAGAAACAAACATGACATGAAAGGTTTTACTCCTCATAATATTATCTTTAAAACTTAAGATAAAATAAATATTTCATAAATATACATTAAAATAATACTAAAAGATACGAATGCAGAATATTAAATAAACGTTTCGATAAAACGACTTTAGATGCTTTCAGACCCTAATAAAATAATAAAAAATATATCAATTTACCTAACCTTACTCATAAAATAATCTCATAAATATCGTAAAATAAGACGAGATGACCGCAATAAGAATTTTTATTAAGTCAAAGGTTCTTTATTTCCAATATCCTATCTGAAAAATAAGTACTCAATAATATACCCTAATAAATTGACCTTTGGCATATTGTCTGTGAAATTTATTACAACCTATAGGGTTCTGAAGACAGTTCCATATTAGAAATAAATAAATCGATGTGATGATGATCTCCGACCGTATTTCGGCCAAGGCGACCAATCTCTCTCTATGGAGATTGTCCAGGTACGCAGGAGATATTGTAGTGCACAAGTGTGTGCGCAAACACAGATGCACTCCCTATTCCGTTACTCTCATAGTCCGATGGGACGGAAAGCCGACACGACTGGAGAGAGATCAGGCGCAGTACCAACGGTTTTACGTACTTTCCGAGGCACGAGCTAAGTGACAATTTTACAATATAAAATCGATATAGTAGAGCCGTTATACCATAACTGTACTATATGCTGATGTGAGGCTTCAATACATCAGCTGCATTTACTTCCGTGCATGTCATAAAAGTCGACTAAGGCATTTAGGGGGCTTCTCTCTTGATGAGCTAGCAACTTGTCACATGTGAACCTGCTTGGCTAAATGTGCCTGAAGAATCTCCTTCGTGATTCTGCAGTTTTGGCTTCCACATTCTTGGGAACACAGCCGTGTGTGTGTATGTAGGTATGTCATCTTATAAGTCGTAAGAGCCTTTGGTTATCTAATACAAAGACCATTGTAGGTATGTAATCTGCAACAATGCTCGGGAAATACGTAGGTATATTGTTTTGCAGGGACTTGTAATAGTAAGCTGCTTTTAGTTACATATTGTGTTTGTGTTTATAAATTGTCTATTTCCAAAAGTTTCGCCTCTGCCGTGGGAGATTTGCATAAGAGTTTATGTATGAAAATGTGTAAACGGAACTAGTCGAAACAAGGAATATATTTGAATTTTACCTCTACTAACAGAACTCACAATGCCCTGGGCTTCCGGCAAACTAACACTTCACTTAAATTCTGTACAACCATTGTACAACAAAGTGTGGTAGGAAGTGTCTGTTACATATTTTAGTGCAACAAAACATATAATGCAGTATTTTATTACTGATCAAGTTATTTCAAATCTTGTTTCAATTAGTTCAGAATTTACGATAGTTTATTCAATACAATAATGCCGCAGAATGACACGACTAACCGCAGACTAGAGACAGATAATAAAACTCTTAAATTTTTAAATGGACTTTTTCTTGTGGCACCGCAGGGCTATAAAAGCTGAAGTGAACTTACGTGAAGTGAGTTAGCTTCACTTAAACATAGAGGAATAAGATATTCGCGTAGACATAGAGTGCTAATGTCATACTAACTAGACTTTTCGGTGCCTCACAATTCCAGTCCTTGACACTTAGATTCTATTAGTGTAATGTATAGTAATGTACTACATCACTAATGTATTGTAACGTATAGTCATGCAATCTAAGTGTCAAGAATTGGAAATGTGAGGCACCGAAAAGTCTAATGGTGCATCGAAACTGTTAGTATGACATTAGCACTCTATGACATCTTATTCCTCTGTGGCTTAAATAAAAAGGATTCGGATAACTGGGACCGATGCTTAGCTCGGACCGCAGTACCAGTTGCCCGATAAGATTTTCTTATATACCTACACAATTAAAGCAGGAAATGAAATATATTATTATGTACACAGAATCGTCAAGTATCCGCTCTTGGAGATTGCATGTGTACCTATAGGTATACAACATAATTATACACGTTGTGTAAAAACGACCAGATTTGTAAACGACGTTAGACGTTCTAATCTTCTTGAACTGTGATTACGAACTAATTTCTGGTGTTACTCAATCGAATTATTAAGTTTAAACGCTAGGATTCAGTCACTGGTAAATTTGTTTAAAGTTGCCTATATGTATGTATATAACTTCTGTAAGTGGAGCAAAATCTGGAATATGAAAGGTGTTTGTTTTTTGATAATAATTTTAAGTGAATGTGTTGAGACGTTTACAAAGACATTATCTACACAGTACCTAATCGTCCATTCTAGAATGTTTGTTTTGATTAGAATAACTATGAAACTTTTAATATAATTAATTAAAATATAATAATATCTATGCTTGTTAATAGTGTAATAGATTTTATTAAACACTGTGAAATTCTAAAGAAAGGGCAAGAGTACCCTAAACAGGCGAGCGTGCTCAAGAAATCAGATGAAGTAAGAGGTGGTCAGAATCGTGGCAAATGGATATCCGTGATACCTACCCCTCTAGGAAAGAGGCATACTTTTATGTATATTATGTATGTATCAAATTTAGTTTCAACAAAAAAATCTTTAATTCCCGAAATGGGGTTAGTCAGAACTAAAGGATCATAAGGAAGATCATAAGGTGACACTCAGACGTCAGTTAACCGACCCAAAAAAGTTTGGGGTACAATGGACCCGATTAACATCGAGCATCCCACAGAGTAAAGCAAGATGCGTATCGACAAGCTAATAAAGTGATTTCTTGGCCAATAAGGGTGCCCATAAAACTTTCACCCATATATAAGGCTGTATGAAGAAATACGGCTCGAAAAGATACTCTCTGTGAACGCTATAAGGTTTATATATAAGACGGTGAATACAAAAGGCAAAAGGTTCGGTGAAAATGCAACCTTTATAGGATTCTAGGACCGAGTGCTTGTTTATAAACCTCTACATAATAAAGGCGAAGGAATATTCCTGAGGAAGTTTTATTATTGTAGTCGGGATATTACAAAATAGGATAATCTTAATGATATATCCTAAGCTTTTAATGAAAAATATTAAGGAAGATCTCAGTTTAAGTACAGCATTCAGTTTTTTCTGGACACAAAAGTCTTTAAAGATTTTTATTTATATTGAACTCTCTAAAACTTGTTGTTAAAAATAAATTGTGTTTACAGAATGAGATGTCAGAAACATAAATTATTTTGATGAAAAATTGTTTATTTATAGCGTCGTCGCTTCTACGGAAAAATCTATGAATGACAACTACGTGATGACTTGCGACCGATAACAAAGAAATAATAAAATTCAAGATTCTTATATATTTCCTAAACGCCGGATTTAGTTTTCAGATAATTATTATTATAGCCTTATATTAAAATCCTTGCAGCGATGCTAAATCGACTGGCGATATATGTAGGTGCTGAGAAATATCTACCAAACGGCAACCATGTCCGTTCAACCCAACCCTACCAAACGGGCCATCCAACTACTCTGAGGGTGATGTCATATCCCCGACACTCTTTACCTACGCAATGGAGGACGTCTTCAAGACGCTACAGTGGAATGGACTATGCATATCGAATGAATAGAATATAGATAGAATAGACAATATCTCACGCATCTCCGCTTTACCAACCATATAATCTTAATGGCTGAATCGCTGCAGGACTTGCCAAAAATGCTGTTACATTATTTTTGAACGCTTTATCAAGCTCTACTTTAAGCTATGACACACAGTATAGTCAACAAAAAACCTATCGTTTCAATTTTTTATGTTAAATACCGATCAAATCTCCCGAAACTAAATCCGGATCTCATTTTCTTCGAATGACAACTGACATAAAATAATTTCATATAAAATAATAACAGCGCTCTATTTATGGTAAGTGTATACAACGACGTCCGAATTTGCATGGGGATGTGCATTACGATGATAATGCGTCGTTTCGCAAATTCGCGGGCAATGTGAATAATGACCGTACTCGAAGTGTGAACATTTATGCACTATGCGATGAGTTATTGCGGTTAACGCACTAAATTGTACAAAATACTGCTTTACTTTGAGCGTGGTTTGTTATAATTAGCACAGAATTGACATTAGCTTGCATCGCCCATACTATACAGAGTGGGTGGCAGCCAGGCACTACTGAAATGCTGAACAAGTACCATTGTGTTGAGTTATACGACAGTGTTATTATAATTAAACGAACTTTAATATTTTTTTCTTGAAAATATGAAAAAAATGTCTGAATATTTTTCGAATTTTCCTGCGAAAATTTTCAGTGTTTTCTGCATCAGAATCATAGTCTGAAGTCATGGTATCAATATTTGCATGGCTGTCACAAACATCCTGTATATGGCTTTAGGCTGAACTACCTAAGATTAGACTACCCTACAATCTCAGAATGACTAGTCCCTCCTTATTCTACATACATATAATCACGCCTTTATCCCTTACGGGGTAGGCAGAGCACCAAGGGCCGATAGAACCACATGGTGCCACAATGAACAAACCCTGGGACATGACAAAAAAATTATGAAAAAATACTGTCATTTTATTGCAAACATAGTATTCGTTTGATGCGCAACGTACAAATGTATCTACAAAACTAACATTATAATATTTTGACATGGTATCTTTGGAAAAAACGCTTTGCTAACCGATTTCAGGTGGATTTATGTAAAATAAAATATAATATTAATGTAACTTTGGACCTCAATATCTTGGAAACCCGTGGTTTCCCAGGGATGCTTCCATAGAAAAAAAATGATCGTGATGTTACAAAGAATACGAGGTATTAAAAGAACAAAGTTGTCTTTATACACCCAGTATAGCTGTACCTAATGAAATGTAAGTAGGTGGGTACCTCATAATTTTCATGATTGTATTTTCAAGTGTTCATTTACATAATAATATTATTATGTTCGGTCGTCAGAGAACACCGGACTTTGACGAGAAATGCTTTATATTATTATGCTTTGTTATGCCATTTAAGTACTTATCCTCTTGAATTCACAGAGTTTCTTTGGGCTTTCATATAAAAGAAACGTATTTATTTAAATTATATAATTATTCATAAAAATTAGAGGTACGGTGATGTAATAAGGGGATTTATTAGGGAAATAAATATATTACGAGCAATTTCTTAGTTTCCAAAGTTCTTCTAAACGTTACGATAGAAACGTATATAGGCACAGTTTTCAAGACTTTCGACCTAATTAGAGACTCAAATGTAAATTGAATGAGAGTAATAACAACATTTCAACTTCCTCTATTACGTTATTACACTGACCGTTTGCAGTAGGGACGGGGAACTTTTTTAATAAAACCTACTCGCTCCCTTCCTCCTTTCTTCGTGGGGCATAAATTTGGATTTCGAAAACTAAAAAAAAGTCGCCGTTTGCAAATAATTTATCTACTTTGCTGACTACATAGAGCTTAGCATAATTATAAGGTCACGGAAATTTTTGGACTTTCTATAAAAGGTGGTAACAATTATTATGACGGGTTCTGATTGTTAAAAGTTTATGAAAAATCTGTTTATAGATTAAATATATAGATGCACTGACTACTAATGTCTGCAGATATATTATTATAACAATATCAGCGTTAGATTCGCATATTTTTTGTTGTTTTATTTGTAATAATATCTCAGTGCTATCTCTAATATCTATAAGCTATCTGTATTAATAGCGAACACACAAATTTTCAGTTTAATCATTGTGTACAGTTAGCAACATCCTCTTTTAAGCACAATAGCACCGATCCTCCACCCCACAGACCTCTAAAAACCAATAAGCATTTTGAACTGTCAATACCAAAAACCCTTACCGAAGGCGGGACTAAAAGTGTTCCAAACTCAAAACAATATTTACGCTTCGGCCAAACTTTGCCCAATTTCCTTGGGGAGTGAAATGATAGCAAACTCGCCTAATGCTTTCCATGCAATAGAGTTGGTTTCAAACTTTGACTAACAAACTTTTGTTGTGAGAAATGTGCAGTTTGCACTCCACTCAATTATTAGTTTTCTCTATTAGGTGTAGTTTCATAAATAAACTTGCTCTTAAGGATGCAGTTTGAGCAAACTTGTGACTCTCAGTTGGGTTTTCCTTACGATTTTACTGGGAGAAATGTGTTAGTACCTAAGGATGCGTTTAGATGAATTTATTATTTTAGTTTAAAAAATTGTACTGTTTTATTAGGTATTTGTAAATTATGAATATTGATTGATTGCGAGTGCATTATACTTTATTTTTATGCCGGATCTATCTCTGCTTTAAAAATATATTCTGATCCGAATCTTTGATAAATATTATTAAAGAAAAAAAACATTGCATTATGCCTTAGAATGACAAGCACATTTCTTGTTAATTCAAACGAATAAATTAATGAACTTTTGAAACACGTAGACAAAGTACCTTCCTATGTTGTGATATCTTTTTGCGAAAAATATTATATTTTTTCATTTTCAGTGGACGCTAAAAAGGAAAAATCCGATAATCCAATTAGCAGCGCGACAAATAAAGATAAAAGCTAATTTTAATAAGGCTTGGCGGCCATAACTTTTTGAGAGTTGTCAAAATTAAAAAGTGTATTCAAACTTTTCACTCGAACTAATTGGCAGACTGAAGATTCGAGTTTCGAACACTTCGGCCATTGCTTTTCATTATAATAAAATCCACCGGTTCAATGGGATGTTTCGATTTGGAGTGTATTAATTCGAAATGCCGACTTTTCGTTGGGCTTTTTGAATAGGATCCATTAAGGCGATTTTGCATCCCCCTAAGAGTTATTGATAACGGCAGCTGAAGGTAAATCTCTCGGACATTTTTTCAGATATTTTTATCGTAAGCCCATATTGGAATTGATTTATTTTAGATAAAAAAGGTGTTTGTCACCATTCGTTAGGTTTTTATACTTTAAAAGTTCCCAATCCTCAAGATAATACTAATGAACTCAAACTTTCAAATTGATTTCAAGTTATTTCATTACGAATAACATCGTATTTTAAGTAAGTAGATATGAGGTTTTCAACAAGAATGAAGCTTCATTAAGTTTCGGACCGTTATTAAAAAAAACTTGAGTTAATGAGAAATTTATTTATATATAATACATATAATAATACAGGGTGTAGGTGACAGCCAGTTAAATACTGAAATGCTGAACAAAACAAGTACCATTGTGTTAAGTTATAGGACAGTGTTATCACTCAATGCTTGTTTTCCGCGCCGATTGTATCGGGCGATCCTGTGACTAGTTAGATGGGCTTATTGCTTCATCATCATCATCATCAGCCATTTGCAGTCCACTGCTGGACGTAGGCCTCCCCCAGGGCACGCCACAAGACTGCCATGGGGGGTATTTGCCCATAGTCACCACGCTGGGCAGGCGGGTTGGTGACCGCAGTTTGTATGTTTGGACTATGTTGTCAACACGGGAGGCGCTGCTGCCCACCTCCCGGAAACCTCCTCGTACGATACCCACGGGCAGACATGGGGTGGTACGAATTCTATTCTGCCGGCACCACGCGGCCAATATATTGGTATATTGCTGTTTTTTAGGTAATTGTGATTCTTGGGGCTATTTGAAATTTTATAAGAGCAACTTTTTTTTAAAGTCCTCCATATGGTAAAAAATTGTTTTTAAGTCATTATTTAAGAAATTATTAATATAGAAATGGAAAAAATTCCTCACCCGGGTGGGAATCGAACCCACGACCTCTGCATTCCGCGTGCCAGCGCTCTCACCACTGAGCCACCGGGTCTTTTTTGAAATTACATTATTGGAAACGTTATTTTTCATCCCGATAGCTCTACATAAGCCAAATCTCGGCAAACAAAGCTGAATCCCTCAGCACAATGTTTTAACGATGAAACGATCAACCATATCCTAACGGATTATATTATGGAGAAGTGTTTTTATCTTAGTCAAGATATTATATATTATAAAATTATTAATAAAGAAATGGAAAAAATTCCTCACCCTACTTAAACGAACCACACTATTTTTTTCTTGTTTTTTTTTTAAGTCGGAAAATTTTGGAATTTTCCTGCGAAAATTTTCACTGGTTTTCATCTTAGAATCATGGTCTGAAGTCACCATATCAATATTTTCCTGGCTATCACAAATACCCTGTATATTTTAAGTTTATTTTAATAACTTTTCACTGATCATTAACATCTGGCTCCGGTGTGATAAACGTTACTGAGGGACCTACTTCATGACCAGGTTCTGGCTACCCGGGTTCTGGCTACCCGGGTTCTGGCTACCCGGTTTTAGGAACACAGTCGTGTATGTATTAGTGAAGAATACGTACTATGACTCTTTTAGGTAAAGAAGTTAAAATATCGACGAATTTGAGATACATGCCTACAATTGACCATGACGACGCTAAGAGTTCACATAATTATTTTGTAACGGAACTCTAAAATATGTATCAAATAATTTGATTAGACCCTCATTTTCTGCTAACGGTTTTTGACATGAAAGGATTCAAGCACTGAGTTTATCGAATAACATTTATAGGTATATATTTTCAGAAATAAAAGGTACGGCTCAATGAGACGGGGAGAATGAGATTTAGACTTAAAAGTCGCAAATAAAAAAACATTTCAGACCTTGTAAATAAAATTTTAAACGTTTTATATCTAACGTCTTTTAAAAATATGTTCTAGCAAACGTTTTCCTTACAGTAAAAATATGAGTTATAATTTATAATTTTAAAAGTTATAATTCTTATCTAATCAAATCAAAATTTTTTCAAATCAAAATTTCTTTATTTGCAACATTATGTAGTTGTACACATAATAATAAAATCTTCATTTTATTTAAACAAAAACCATTCTCTTTGAACTATAACCATAGATAATAAATTTAAATAGTTTTTTTTTGTTATCTATATGCTAAATCGAAAAACCTACTTACCGTACCTATGTCATCGTGTTGCGTGTGTAATACATGGACACATCTTTGTTATTTAAATCGGTACAATACTCTTAAAACAAATTCATTTTTGTGCTAAATATAATCTTATATCATATTCTACAGACTTAAAAAGGTTATATTTCACCAACCTCTTTGCAGTATCAAGGAGGTTTTTAGCATTAAACGGAACGTTAAATCCTCTATCTGGGTACCTAAAACTTAATAAAGATTGTCGATTTTTTGCATCGAAGTAAAAAATTGAGCAATTATTATCTTGTGTAAATAGACTATGTTTCCTATAATAAGCGGCGATAGCCCAGTGGTTAAGATATGCACCTTCCAAGCGGGAGGCGTAAGTTCGATCCCAGTCACGGGCCTGTACCAATTAATTTATTTCATGTACACATTTTAATGTTGTAAAATTGTCACTTAGCTCGTGTCTCGGAAATCACGTAAAACCGTTGCTTGGCGCAGGAGCGCCTGATCGCGTTCCATCGGATCATGAGAGTAACGGAATAGAGAGTGCATCTGTGTTTGCGCACACACTTGTGTACTATAATATCTCCTGCGTACCTGGCTAATCTCCATAGAGATTGGTCGCCTTTGCCGAAATATGGTCGGAGATCATCATATAATGCTTATGTATAAGCTATGTTACTGCCATATTTTATTTAGTATTTCTGGGTGATTTACACACATTTATAAAAGCAACAGAATAAGTAGGATTTTAAATCTTCCTTAGGGAGTATGTAGGTTACTATTAAAGTTCCCCAAATTTTCATATGAAAGAGAATTCTAATGCTCAAAAATAATAAAAGCCAGAGTCGCGCGGCTGCAAGCAAGCAATTGCTTCGAGCAACATTGCGACGTGCAAGTCTTTAGGTCCACTGTAGTAGTATCATAGAATGGCAGTTCTAAAGTCAGAACGACCCTAATTTCCTGACCGAGCAACCAAGCACCGAATAAAACATGTATAAATAGCCGTTTAGAAACATTGCTAAGCTTAATTTATTAAAAGGATTCTCAACAGGTCTATGTTAGTGGTAGCATTAGCAGCACAGAAGATGACGATAACGGTGTACGGAAAAACTTGCATAAAGTTTATGAGACACTGTAATTTATTCTTTGTAAAATATGTATTAATGATAAATAAAAAATAAGACCATCTAGAAATTCAATATATAGCTGAAATAAGCAACGTTGTGTTGTGCTTTTAAACGTTAACTTATACGAGTAGTAATAAAATACAATATCGTTCTAATTTTGTTCGTTTAGTTGGTAATAGTATATTTATTAATTAAAAACTATGAGGTGAACAAAAAAAAATCCAGAAAAAAAACTGGATAGAAAAAGCATAAATGTAATACGTGGTTCATAAAAATTCTATAAATTTAAGGTCAAATTTTCAACCTGGAAATATCAGAATCATATTTTATTTTATAATGAAGTGTATTATATAGGTAAGTGAATAGTAATAAAAATAACTTACCGCCAATTTTTATAACTGATCTTGAGAGATTTTTTGCATATCTCAGATTTAATCTTCAATTGTTTTCATACAAAATTTCAAATTAGGAATAAAAGAATCCGAGATTCTTTTTGATCTCTCGTATAGAAATTGGCCGTTACTAGTTTAAATAACATCCAGACACCAAGAAACCAGCAAATATTTATCCGAATAAAATAAACACAACTAGCAGAAAAAGGCCACGATGTGTGTCATAAATCTGATTTTGGAGCAGATACTGAATAATAAATTACTCCAGTAAATCACGTATGAAAACCGTATAAATCTAAACCGAGTAGTTCTGTACTTTTCCGGTTTACCGCGGAAGGCCCGAAATTTAAATGCTCCATATTGCCCCTAGTTCTTTGACAGCCCCAAGTTCCTTGACTGCCCCATAGTTCATCCAAATAATGGTATTAGATAGTATGAACGTGTTATTTTTTCATACACTATAAAATATAATAACGACATGATAACAACAGTGAATAGTAGACAATGTAAATGAATTTTCTTTTCAATTACATAACATATCACAGTTTGAATAAGCGCAAGGAGGTCATTTACACAAAGACCAAAAAAGTGTGTTAAAAATAATTTCTATAGTGTACATACAATTTTTTATTCCAAAAACTAAGAAGAGAAGGACAAAAGTAGAACCATAAAATTTTTAATCAAAAAAGTTGGCAGCAAAAAGTTTACCATCATCGATTATTTCATTATTTTCATAACGTAGAAAATTAGGAAAGGAAGCTACATAACTGTTGTATTAAATTCATATTTGGATATTTACATTAAACAGAAAAATTCATATATAAATCTTATAAAACGTTTGTGGAAAGCATTATTCCGAGCATGCCTCAGTAATTCCGCACATAAAAAAACAGACTTTAACGTCTGAGACACGGAAATGAGAGAAATGTGGAGCAGTCAATAGCGGGAAAGTTTATTAAGACCAAAGTATCTATACTAATACAGCGTTATACATAAAGGTAATTGTGGGTATTATTTCGCTTCCTGTTACCTGATGAAAAACTAACAAAACACTCTAGGTTTACTCGTACCAAAGAGTTTTCTCCGTAAAACTCAACCTTCATATATAGAACACGTTTAAAATTTCCACCGAACGTAAAAGTTGTGAAACGCGAAAATGTTCACCTTATCCCGGTCCCGTGTAGAACTTTCAGTCCTGAATTTCCCTTACTTCAGCTTCAGTCTACCGCGAGCTGTCGAGGCGACCGGTACTTGTCGACTCGTCGACTCGTCGTCTCCCGTTTCTTTTTTCGTAAAAGTGCGTACGTACGACAAATTAATAAACATTAAAAACCTTTTTAACATTTTCTTAAAGTGATTTGTTTCTTTCGTGAATCGTGAGGATGATCTTATTGAAAGTAAGTATTAAGTTACAAGGTTCTTTCGAAGTAATAAGTAGATGAGAGTAATGAACAAGTTTGTCTATTAGAGCTAATCGATAATTAATATCGGGGTTGTAACGAAGTTTCTTTACAACTTCCTAGGTGATTCTATTAATAAATCAATAGATCAAAGCTGGTACTACTTGAAACTTGGCGAGAAAGTTGGTGCCTATCCAAAAAGGATACCATTACTTCTTTCGTTTTTCAAAAACTTTGCGCATCTGTAACTTTAAAAATACTTTTAAAGACGATAAACTATATTTTATCATAAAATTATTAATAAAGAAAGGGAAAAAATTCCTCACGCGGGTGGGAATCGAACCCACGACCTCTGCATTCCGTGCCATTTTTTATCAGCCAACTTGTTAATGCTTCACATGAAGATTTAATATCGGTTTATAAAGAGTTTTAAAATGGTTTACACTCACGAGACGTATCTACTTACAATATTTATCTAAGTTCGTTGGACCTCTAAGCCAATATGAAAATAAGTCTGCTCGAAGTTACAGAAAACGTTTCATTTATCTGTAGTCTATACCTATATACCTATACCTAATAGTGCTTACCTTTAAATGTATTGCAAATAAAATTTATTAACTTTGCGGTTCTGAAATTCAACTTATTCTTACATCTCACTTATCACCAAAAAAAATATATCAGAGAAAAGTCATTATTTCAGTTGAATTTTTCTCCTGTTCCATATAAATATGACAATAATTTGTATCCATTACTCACCTATACCTACATTTATTACTATAACTATATTTTTTACGATACGCAACACAAATAACAAACAAGTGTTGCGCTTAAGATGAGATTCAAGGACTTATAATTATTATACCTTAGACTTATAATAAATATAATGAAATAATTTATTATTATAATATTAATAAGATATTCATCACCTGTCACTATTAACCGAACTTGTACATCTTAACTATACCCTCAAAATTGGTCAGAAGTGGCACCATGTGGTTCTATCGGCCTTTGGTGCTCTGCCTACCCTGTAAGGGTTAGAGGCGAGATTATATGTATTATATGTATATGTAACTAAATTATAAGAAGGAAATAAACAAATGACAGCATAGAATTAAATAGAAAGAATGGACAGTGATCTTTCAGCTTTTTTCTAAATGTGCCAACAGTGCGACAATATACAGGGTGTAAAAAGACACCGTTGTTATTTTAATACCTCGTATTCTTTGTATTGTATAGATCATTTTTTTCTATGGAACCAACCCTGCAAACGAAAAAAGAAAAAAAAAAATTGCAAGCAATGTATTCGATTGACAAATGTACCTACAAAACTAACATTTTAAAATATTAATATGATGTCTTTAAAAAAAAATGTTTGTTAACTGTTTCCAGATGGATTTATTTAAAAAAAAATGCTGATATTCATGAAACTTTGGACCTCAATATCTTGGACACCCGTGGTTTCCCAGGGGTGCTTCCATAGAAAAAAATGATCGCGATGTTACAAAAAATACGAGGTATTAAAAGAACAAAGTTGTCTTTTTACACCCAGTATATTATTATTTAGGTTTTACCGGCCCTTGGTGCAATGCCTACCCCGTAAGGGATAAAAGTGTAATTATATGTATGTATTATTAATAAAATTATATTATATAGAGTATTCTGTAGTGTCTTAATATGAATTTCAACATAATTTTTTTGGTATTCACCTGACATCAAAATCAAATAAAATACTTTCTTTTCACACAGTCGGAGTTACAGAAAATAGTGCATCGTATAAAACGTATAGCACAACAAAACATGGGAATTGATGATAAAATCTATACAATTTTTTATTTCAAACCGCAGCCCAATAATTGGTAACACCGGAAAGGTAATCGTTAATTGAATTTACCTATATATAACCTATATATGGCAACATTTCCATAAACAGAATAACAAAAGAAAACATATAGACGAATTACACTCTCCTTTTTGGAAGTCGGTTAATAAAAATATAGATAGGTACATCATGAACACACGACAGTTTTCCCGAGAAGGGGTAGACAGATCTACAGAATCATAAAAGAGGTTACTAAAATTAAAAATTACGAGAAAAAAAGCTGAAGCGAACAAATCATGAATATAAAAATCATGCAATCAAAATTATTTTTCAACGCTTAGGTATAATGGCTGCCAAATTGATCCATTTAGAAAATATGGGCGAGTCATGGCGAAATTAGGAACACCCTGTAACGTTATTAATGAGTTTCCAATACCGACCGAATTCAATAACCACACTAGCGTCTAGTCCCTGTAGTTACCCGTGATTTTATATTGAGGTTGGCATTTAAAAAGTTTGTTATGAAGTTACTATTATTTTGATGAAGAATGAAAAGTAAATTTAAATCTTATCCTTAGTTAGTTCTGTCTGGCTGTTTATCTGTCGATTTATTAATTCAAAAGTATGCAAAACGTCAATTTTCACCGTTAAAAAGGCCAAAGTTAATGCCAATTTGTAATGGGTTTTCACGACTACAGTCCTCTTAAATAAAATATAATATACACTGACATAACAAATCAAAGCAAACATTTATTTGCCAACTAACATAACAGCTCTTATAATCACCTTTTTCAGGTATTGAAAAATAATATATATTTAACTACATATTTACATTAAAAATATTACCTAATAAAAAATATTTGCTAATCTGATATTATTGTAGTAGGAAAGTGTGTTTGTAATGCTCTTTATATATTTTATTAATTACACCATATAACAGACGACACACATAACGTAGTCATAATATTTACATACTAATTAACATGATACAAGCATACCGTGATAACGTGCAGTTTGTTTTATTTATAGCCTGAATAAAATTTTAAATATAACATTATTAACAATCTGAAATGAACGGTAGATGTAACGAAATAGTTAAAATAACCGAATTAGGTGACGTCTAGTAAGACTCAACATAGGTAGGTACAGTAAGTGTGAAACTAGCTTGAGCAAACCAAATCACGGAATTTTCATAATTGATGGTATTTTTATATTGGCAACGATTTTTTTAGCAAATTCGGCAAACAAAGCTGTTCAGCACAATTTAAGTATGTAACTATAAAGTAACATAAAACAAAGATGTAACTATTAAATAATATAACTATTAAACCCTAACATTTTACAAGATGCATCTAAGAATGAAGAAGCGTAAACACCGCCTATACTTGAAGAGGTCGGTGCTCAGTTTTCGCTTTGTCACTTTGTTTTATGAAAAGTACGGAGAAAATTGATAGGTAAAATGATGGAGGTAGAAAAATTTGAACGAAAATAGACTGTTTTATATTGTACTTTTCCGTAATTTTTTATATCTTTCCCTTGAGAATATTGCCTTTTTTGCATAGCGTTAGCTTGAAAAATACTAAGCGTTGTTAGTCTTATGAAAGAAATGACTTTAATTTACTGCTAAAGTGGTTAAAGATATAGTTTTGCTTAAACATTTTGTGTAACTTTATGAATTCTTAGGCGCTGGCTCAGCTTTTAATAAGTACTATCATAGAATTCCTCAGAATCATTTACTATTAGAATCGTCACCGGCCGGGCGGGGCCCGTAGAATCTAGTCATGCCTAAAAAGCGGCGGTAGGCACACTCTTTACTTTAATTTCTATTAATGGATGTGTAATTTGCACACCTCTCCGCACCATAGCTACCGGTGGAGGGAAAATACAGTTTACGTGACTTTGACCTGAAATAAGGTACGTTTCATACCTTTGCTATTAATTACTCTAAAGGTAAAATCTCCCTTAATTATAGTAAAAGGGTTGTAGTATTCCAAACTAAAAGCTATCGAAAGGTTACCTCCCTAGGGCTTGAAATGGAAACGCCTCTGGAGACTAAAATTTCAGGAGAGAACGAGATAATGTTATATAGTTATCAAATAAAATATATTTACAGTAGGTACTATAAAGACTAGCTTTCCTCGTGGACGGATAAAGGGACTAGATAAACAAGAAGACTCAAAAGAAACGTTTACTTTTTACATGTAACCTTTAGTTTTAGCTTTACTTTGTTGGTGAGCTAAATATTACTTTGCTTTAGATTACTTCAATACAATTAAGAGTTGAATATATTTATCTATACATACCAGGGTGTAACAGAAAGGGTATGTTAAGCGAAATATGAACCTAAATATACATTATTAGCATTATTTTCTAACTGCTTATTAGTCTGTTCTTCTTCATAGAATCATGAAAAATATTCATTTGATTCAATGCTAAAAAGCAGACAGACTCTATATAACCATTCCGTTTTTATAGCATGTTGCTTTATATTCTTCTTCTGTTAAGTAGATAGGTACTTCTAGAAAAGTTAAAAATGTTGAAAATAGTACTCATGCAATCAAAAAGGTCTTTGTAGTCATGTCCTGAGTAAGCACCTTACATATCGACGAAAAAATAAATTCATTTTTTATTTGCTTTTAACTATTTATTCAGCTGAATATACAGAATGATTTTTTGTCGTCAACGTTCCCGAAAACTACGGAATCTCCTTATCATCACGATCATTTTTCTTCATGGAAGCATACCTGGGAAGTGTCTGGTTTCCAAAATATTAGGGTCCAAAGTTGAGTAAATAGACTGCGTTTTTCTGCATAAATGCACATAGACGCGCGTAGCAGGATTTTTTCACGAAAAATAATTAATATCTGTCTATAAAAAAACTAACATAAACACTAGATACTATAAATTTCGCACGATCAAGGAATTTAAATTTTTTTTTCAAAAAAAAAAAATTTTTTTTCCCAGCATTTTTTTTGGCATAAACTTACTTTATTTCATGTATAGAATACGTACCCTTCGTTAAAGGTGGCCACAAAAAAAACATCCTGTAGGTACAGTATAAAAATCACGTTCAGTTTAATCCTTTCACATTTATTTTGGTTTTAAAATTGTATATTTATTTTTATTTTATTTATTCGTACTTTTTTTCGTATTTTTTATATTATGTTATTTATTACTCTAAATCTGAATATCGAAAAACAAAAAGCAGTTTTACCCTGTAAAAAAATATAATGTAGGTAAGAAACTTTAAGTAAGTAACAACTTACTGTACGAACGTACATTTCACAGTGAAGTTACTTGAGAAATCGAACTCGCGAGTAACAGAATAGAGGGCGTTTTTCACTAGACGACACGACAACGATACCACTACGACATTTGGTCATCTAGTATTAGGCCATGTCGTGGTCGTGTCGTCTAATGGAAAAAAAAAGCATGTCATGAAAGTATAATCATTCATGATGTCACTCAGCTGAGTGCAACATGTGCAGGTGAGGTTGGCTAATATAGGACGGTAACAAACTAAAAGCTATTGATTCTAGTCCCACATGGCGTAGATGAAAACGTCCCTGGGGGTAAAATTTGCTTATGTTGGTTATATTGGAGGTTTATGAAGATCGATCGCCTTCAGCTATAAGAAGCTTAGCAGGAAAATTAATGGTGAATTTACTTTTTACTTGTTAATCTATTAATCCCACGTGTTAAGGGGTGACCCTTTTGCCGTTTTTCCGCTGAATATACAAAATATAAATTGTCTATTAGAGTAGGTAAACAAACACCATACAGTAATGACTGCAATATCTTCAGTTACCTATTACAATCCAAGTAACACTGTAACATCCGCGCCTATTAAAGTGATGTAACATGTAGCACATTTGCGTGATATTTCACTCACATTTGGGCCATAAATTTCCTTCAGTCATCCCTAACAAAGCCGCGGGCACTGAGCCTCATTAGCATTACATTAAACTGTTTAATATCATGGAAATGTTCATGTCAGCGGGAAACTAACGTATTTACTGGCGAATAGTTTCGGCTATTCAATTCAGTGAGATGTTATTTGTGTTAGGATCGTGCTGTTTTCGAAAAGGAGCTTGCGCACTGATCGTGCCATACCGTGATCGTAATGAGAACGTGTCAGGCACGTAGCCTTTCATGAATAGGAAGATATAGCGTAATACTAGAAAAGATATTGTATCTTACTGGGGGAGGCCTTTAGCAGTGGACGTAACAGGAGGGGCAATTCTACAAAATTTTTGAGCCGAAGCGCAACCACTAACGGACCGTTAACGAAACGCGGTGCGAAGCAATATATACTTACCGCTTGAGTATTAGAGTATATTTTAGCATGCAGTGGGCACGAGTATGACAGAATAAAATCAAATATCTGTCTCGTGCTGAAAGCTGTCTTATTACGTCACCATAAAGTAATTATTGCTTTGATCTAAGCTTCTACAACGTTCCGTTTCGGCTTCGTTCCAACTATAGACTTTTCGAGAATTGCCCCCTGAAATGACGATGATCTAATATGAAATAACGCCAATGTCAACTGACACGTTTCATCACCGGCTATATACGTAGCGTATCCGTAATATCCGTGCACGGATTGGCAATAATTACCCGTCGAGTTTTATACCATAGCCGATACGTTCCGTGCACGAAACGGTACGTGCCTCGACCGCGGTATGGTAGTATCAGTTGCCAGATTCCTAAACTCAAATGTAACGAATTAAAATCATATGTATACTTTTTGTTATTCTTTCACGATTTTACTTATTGCGATGAAAAGAAAATATCTTACGATGTCATGCGAGGTACTGATCACACGCGTTTAGCAGAATATTTTTACTGATTATGGTAAAATTAACCTACATGGGTCCTTAATTGAATTAAGCATTTGATATGTCTTCGATATTAAAGAAAAAAATGTAATCCAATGTTCATATAACATGTAACTTATCAAAGTGTATGGTATATTAGGTATATTGCAATAGGCTAATTAATGAAAAGAGCTAAATACAACTTACTGTCATATTATTTCTATGTAGGGGAAGATCGGGTAATGGGAGTCAGCGGGTAATAGTGGTCACCCACACATCTCCAAAAGTAACACTAATAGAAACGCGTTAAGGGTCCTCCCTGCCCGCTCTGTTCCCCTCGCCGTCGCTGCGAGCATGCCGCGTGGGTATGACGACAGCATAGAGAATGAGAGGTGTGTTTTGTTTTTGCGGCTTGCCGATGTAAATTTTCACGGACGCAAAATGTACAGTAATTTTTATAGTTATTGATCTACTTGTATGTTACTTTTTTACGCCTTTACTTGTACATTTGGTGTAATGATTTCCTACTTAAATCCCGAGTTTTCCTAATGTATATTTTGTGTTTATTATTTTTTCTTCATAAAATACTTGTGGGTAATGAGAATCGGGTGATCCCCATTGCCCGCTAGTGACCGCTACCCAAAGAAAAAGATAGGGAAAAGGAAAAATATACAGGGTGATTTTTGGTCGTCAATGTTCCCGAAATCTACGGAATCTCCTCATCATCATGATCATTTTTCTACATGGAAGCATACCTGGGAACCTGGGAAGTGTCTAGTTTCCAAAATATTAGGTTCCAAAGTTGAGTAAATAGACTGCGTTTTTCTACATAAAGGCGAGGGCAAGGGCCAGGGAAAGAAGATGAAAGTGCCGAAGAAGAGGACCGAAAGAGTAAAGAGGAAGGTTCTCCAGGAATCAAACGATACCTCTGTATCAGACGTGACGCGATTTGTGTTAGATTTTTGTATGATCACACACAAAGTGACCTCAATTACCCGTGGGAGTCAAATCAGTTTTTTTTGTACTTTTATATTTCCCAAAGATGATTATTAATGTGATGATTACTGATCTCAAATTATAGCAAATTAAATAAATTTTGTTATGAGGCGGTTGCATTATAAATTTTGTTAATTTTAGCTTTTGTATTCTAATTCTTGCTTAAGTGACCCCTATTATCCCATCATTCTCTATGGTTAGAAGAATAAAAGATGATTTATATTGTTTCAGATAAAGAGGACATGGCCAACAAAAATATGAAAGTAAGTATCTTATTTAAATCTTATTAAAAAATAATAAATTACGTGAAACTGCTTTTAAAATTATATAATAATATGCTAAAAATCATAGATATACCAGACATTTAACATACCTACATGATACAACACAACATTGATATCGATATTTACAATATCATAATAAATTCGTTCATGTGGGGTTTCGAGCTGTGGACCATAAGCTAATCAGGTAGGACAACTACAAACTAAGGCCATCGTTTCGGATATCAAGTTGATTGAAAACTATAAATTACGGGCCCGTGCCTTAATGAGTCCACTCCCCAAATACTTTGCAATCAAAACTTTACGGGTACTTGTAAATTTATTGTAAATTTTCCAGAATGAGACAACATTACCGTAGTTTTGGGCTCCTCCATTGTCCGCTAACAAATTACTGTAAAGTCGCAAGTTTGTTCGGAAAGTCCAATAAATGGAACAAAAGCGAACTTGTTTTAGATGTGACACTTTTATATGGCTGAGAATTTGCCAGGCTTTCTATTTTTACCCGACTGCGTCAGAAGAAATGTTATCTTCGTCGCAAAATTTAAAAGTGAAAGGCGAATGTTTTCAAATCAAGTGTATTGGGTTTAGGAATTAGGTAGATACATTGGTGACAATACAAATGGATTGACAAAATGTACAGTCTGGCTATAGGCAATAGTATGAAAGTACGATATACGTCTTATTATTCTGGATTAAACCTGGATTTATCTCTAGAATACGTAACAACATCACTGCGCAAAAATTTTGATCTAGTGTCACTCTCATGACAAAGACCAGTCTAATGATACCCCTCAAGAAAGAAGAAGAAGAAGATAGGTAGATAAACTCGAAAAACATAACCCTCCTTCTGACGCAAACGGGTAAAAATACTATTACCTATTTGTAACACTCCGTTAAATCAAATGTGGATAAAAACTAAATATCTCGAATAATATTTGGTGCTTCTTCAGAATCCCCCAACGTAGGCGTAGTAAATATTCCAGACTGGGAAAAAATATTTTTCCACTGTCTACGCGCTTTAAATAGAACAGTAACTGTAACTATTTCCAGTACTAGGTTCCAGAGTAATGTTACAGAATACTTAATAATAGACGCCATATGGATGTCTTATTTGAACTCATTTTGGTACCTAGGCTAAATGGAGACCAATACAATGATCTCGTTGAAATAATAGTCGCCGAAGACGAAATACATTATCATCTACTTAATTGATGTCTGATGGACAGACTCCGGTAGAGTATTGATTGTGTTTCGATTACATTCTAAAATATTCGTTAAAATATTTTCTCCTCCAATATTCTGTTGTGTAATACTCCATGGCTTATATTTTTCAAGTTATACACAAATTACAATGATGTCTACTTGTGTATAATATTTGAGAGGGAACTAAATTTTGAAACAACATTTGATTTCCCTTACAGTTGAATAACTTATATTATTCTTGGTGTTAGGATTACAATGGCACTGGTGTCTATATCAGTGGATTTCAAAATTGAAGTATATAATTTTCAAATAAATTGTTTAGTTCCTTGGCCAAATCGTGTCCGGTTTTCCCATGGAGCGGGTACAATAAGGAGGTGTGAACTGACATTTTCATCATCATCATCATCTTACACCCTGAGAGTGCTACCAACAGATGTTGGACATAGTAACCAGGTTAGCTCCGTAGAGCATGCCTGCAACGGCATTAAGGTCGTCCTTGTACATCTCGCGGGTGGCCTTTGCGTTTGCTGTAGTACAATAAAGAATTTTATCTATCTACTCTACTTTCCGGCTCCATCGGCCATCAGTTCTTCGAGCTATGCGCCCTGCCCATTGCCACTTCAGCTTGCTGAACCGTTGAGCTATGTCGATAATCTTTGTACGTCTGCGGATCTCCTCATTTCTGATTCGATCACGCAGAGAGATCCCGAGAACATTTTCATAGCAAACAAATATTCAACTTTACTGGTTTTCACCCACCACAGGGCCCTATACTACACCCTCTATTGGCACTCGAATCTGACGATTTATGATTGCGATCACAAGCAACTATATTGTCGCGATGAGAAATCCGATCCGAGCACCTAGGTTACAACACGTACTTTGCTACTCCGAACTCACTTACCCATATGCTTCGCCAACACTCGTAGCATTATAATCAGCACTAGAATTTGTTATTGGTTTATCAATATCAGTTGATAATTTTAACTTTCTGATAAGGCCTGATACAGTTTGTCTCTACAATGCAAATCTTATGAAGGACCTCCTAACCATGATGACTACAGCAGCTCCCCCGTATACCTGCCTAATGGGTTCTCCTTGGCAGTAATCGCCTAAAGCTAGGTCGGATTTGAAAGCCACTTAATGGACCCACTGTGATAGGGTTAGGTCACCCAGCTTTAACTGAATATGATAGGAATTAAATTGAATTCATGAACTAGTTAAATTTATAGTTTACTTGTTGTTCCTCACGATGATCATCGCACATATAGAAATATTATTCATTCATATTATTGTTTCCTGTATTTATAGGTATCAATGAATGCCTTTATTACAATTCTAACAAAGGCTTGAAATGTGAATTCTTTTGTCACTATAGATAGCCTACCAAACAACGCAATACTGTTCATTAAAAATTGCACCCCTGTTTCATGAGTCATGGGTCATTAAATATTCTAGAATAGACTGAGGATACTTGCAGGAAGACTGCGTATTATATCATATAAAAAGTTTATTATTCTCCGGAACATTTTTATATGTTCCGTCGACATGCGCTTCATAAAACGTTGTAATTAAAACTCTCTAATTGAAAATAACGGTCCATTTGCTAAGTTTGAGCAATTTTTCTTTCTCAAACTAGAAAGGAGATAAAAATCAACTGACTGAAATGCTGGAGCATAGTATAAAGTAAATAATAGTTTACTGAGTCAGAAAGTACATAAAAAGTAGTGCTATATTTTTTTATAATGAAACAATCCCGACTTAAGCAGAACCACTGAGTCTTTTATTCATAATATTTTTAGTTTAGTTGTTCAAGATTAATAATGGGCAAAACGTCGAAAATAATCTTACATCACTTTAAACCCAATTTTCAAAAATGAAATTAAAGCTATAGGTATTATCACCAGATTATCACAAGATAATATTAATGTAATTTCTAAGAAAAGCTAATTAAATTAGCAAGCAAATATGAAATAAGTCCATGTCCATTATTTACCTTGTGGATCTGTATGTACCTTAATTCGAATATAACTCATATTATTATGATAACAAGCTTGGAATTTGAGTTTCACTAGAAAAATACCAATACAATCCTATAGATACCTACAATGACTACATCATTTATTGAAATTATATAAGGTTTTTTCAAAATTAGTGATTATCTTTTGACACGAGACTATGTAGGTAAAAAGAAACAACTTTGACTATGGGATCTACTCCGAAATAGTGAAAAAAAAAATCGGCTGTTTCATACAATCTTTAATAATTACTGCACTGAAATGTACGGAACAGCTGATTTTTTTTCACTATTTCGGAGTTGGTCCGATAGTGTAAGTTGTTTCTTTTTACCTGCCTAGTTTGGTATCAAAAGATAATCACTAATTTTAAATAGAGCTTGTATAAATACTACTATTCACTTTAAACTACGAATACGAATCTCTTTGCTTTTTTGTGCAAAAAGGGCGCGAAAGTTTCAGCTCGTGTAAGTTTAAAGGCAAGTTTGTATAAGTACCCGTGTTAGTAAAGTGCTTCCGAAGTTGCGCTGACAAATGATTCTGATTCAGGTTTGGGGAAGTTAGGCAAAGGGTTAGTGGTTTTGGGCCGTTTATTTTGTATTTAGATGTGCTTTGAACTAGCTAGTGTACTATGTTTATTGTACCAATGTATTTTATATTTGTTTACTGGGATACATTTGTATTCTTAGTATTCTTTATTGTACACATAAATTTTTATCATAGACAGTAAGTTGTAAAAGAAATAGTACAAAGGCGAGCTTATCTCTAAAAGAGATTTCTTCCAGCAAACATTAAGTACAAAGAAAATTTTATAATATATAAAAGGAATATCATATGTGCACACGTATTAAAATATAAATAAACTTAACACAAAATAAATATATTTACTAAATAATAACAATACTTAATTATCTACTTTGATACATATATAATAGGGATACATAATTTGTCTTTGTTTTGTGTTTAATAAACGTTTTGTGTTTAATAAACGTTTTGGGAAGGAAATTTCAAACAGAAATAAATTTGCGAGCAGGCGCTCGCTATCCACTATATGCCTGTGGGTACCCTTAAGTAGAAGTAGATTGGTAGTTTTTGCGTGAAAGTATCAGAACCATCCCTACATTCATTCTCACATACTTTTGCATTTGTGATATTAGTAGAAATTTTGTGTGTTTCAATTCTGTAAATACAGGGTGTTTGTGACAGCTAGGCAACTTCTTATTTCTTTCAAGTATCAGCACCATTCAAAATGGCCTAGTTTTGTATTTTTTTCTTCAATATAGCTTCAGTTTCATGTAATCTTTTATATATGTAGCATCACATACACGTAATCGCCTTCGTGATCGTACAGTTTTGGCTACCCCTTTTTGGGGAACACCTCCATGCGTATTTGTATGTAACTTCAATGTACGATAATAAAACATTTGCGTATCACCCAACTCTGCGGTATTCGAACCTCAGCTATAAATCTATCCCGCACCGTATAACCCATATTCTGTCTTTGATTTACAAACTTTGTTTCACGAAACGTTTCCAATATCTCAGGCAGTAATGCAAATTTTGCCTGATCAAAGTGGTTTCGTATCCCTTAAAATGTCCGCTATTTGTTTCTCCCCTCTTCCTGATTTCGGGTATATTGAAGAGTATGCCTCATTAGGAGCCTGTTGGTGGCGAAGCTTACAAATAAAATCGTCACTTCGATCATCATCCGCTTCGGGACCCACGTCATATTTACTTTGAAATTTATTGCGTCGCGTATATTTTGTATTTTATAATGTAAATCATGTAATTTTTTTTTTTCAAAGTAATTCCTAGTTGCGTAATTTTGGAAGTATGTGAAAATGAAAATGTACTAATGGCGTAGTTAGTACACTTTCCATTTTAGATTATACTAGTATAGATAGTCTAGTGTGGGGCTTCAGTTATGTGCTGATGCGGGGCTTCACTAGAATACCTCAGCTGCATCTCCTTCCGTTCATGTAGGAGTCGACTAAGGAACTCGTTAATTCTCTCAGGCGATGAGCTAGCAACTTATCTCTGATCATTTACATCTGTTTTCGCCCTTCTTCTCAGGATCATAATCCTGCAGTTCAGACTGCTCCATTCCTGGAACACATCCATGTATGTATGCATATGTAGTATAGATATACTAGTATAGAAAATATTCTAGGTTTTTAATACAGCTATGAGATGTTTGGATAGTTATGTGTTACATTTCCTTCATGTATTATATCAAAAGCGCTGTTTCAACCCTTATACGCTTTTAAAATCGCGATCACATTATAATATTTTGTAAGTTAGCGATATATTATCGTGATTTCACATTATGGAATGACCTTAAAATTGCATGTTAAAACCAGTATTCCAGTTTAAAAACTGTAAAAATGCAACGTACTCGTATATGGATTAGTGCAGTTTCGTTTGGAATACACGATTGTGTTTTGAGGATTCGGTAAAATTCGTTATAAGCCTTTACGTAATTAGTTTTCCGTTTTTAAAATCTTGACGGAAAGAAAATAAATTATACCTACCTATATCAGGTAGGTACAAAGATTTTTCCCTACAAAATCACAATCTCACATGATTTATATACAAACGATATTTAATAATTTATTTATTACTTACTTGCTAACTATATTTTTCTATATATCATTAAATCTTACCAAAGTAGTTAAATTTATTAGAAGTGAATTTAGTTATTGAATAACCCATACCGCAAAAACGCGTTAGTAATGAGGTGTGTTGCATATTCCAAAACTATTTCAGGAAATAGTTCCAAATTTTTTTGTTTATATTACTTTTGTTTATATTATGGGGTTAAATACCGTGTTGATTAAACTATTATACTGAGCACAGACATCCAATCAGGGTGAGAGTGGTGCTTGCACGCATCCAACGTGGGTTAATGACGTTATTCGTACTCTGAACACAAAACTGACTTGCAAAAATGTACTAATACAATACCCATACCTATTATGCATGGTTTATCCTAGTGCTATCCTTTGTCAGTAAATGTTAGAATTTTTGTATTTTAGATTATGTAGAATTGTCCACATTTGTCAGCGGTATAGGAGTCGCAGGCAATCTTTTATTTGATGGAGATGCTATCAATTTACAATTTGCAATGGTTGCGAAGTAGTATGCTGCATAGTTTCTAATTTGGACAAAATGTATTTCTCAATGTATTTTACTCATATATCACCACATCTAATCAAACATCAAGTCCAATATCACAAACCCCATTCGCTAGTCTTAGAGCTATCTCACCAGATTTAATTCCAAGGACTTTTCGTGGTGTCTGTAATAAGACCGACATGGCACAGTCGTATAGCCTCATTCACTCCGACATAGAATCAAGTCGGTCGCGTCGCATGCGAGTCGACACCGTACTGTAATCCCCTTAACCAAATATAAGACCTCTAGTACATTTTGATTCCTCAAGCATACTGGCAAGGGGATTTCGACCGAATGGAAATCATTTTGTTCAAGTATCTATTGAATTGATACTTATCAGGTTATCATTTATGTCTTTCTTCTGTACTCGTATATAGAATTTTAGAATTGCATATAGAATATTTTCCGTATTTTCGTTGAAAGTTAAAAATAACCTTTAAATTAAATTTAAAAGGCACTTCCGCCAATGCTTCCATTGTTAGCTTAGGTAAGATTAAAAGTGTAATAACATTTAAATTTTAAACAGAGATTGCTTTCCTAAGAATGATCTTAACTTCGACGGCATAGCTATCTATCTATATCTATATCTGTAGGTATATACAAAACAATCGCTCTTGCAAATATTTAACTATATGTTCATATGATGATAAAGCAATGAACGCTCATTTGCGTTAAAAAATTCGCTACTGAAATTCGCTGTAAAGTATCCATGAGCCCTTGACGTATGAAGCCTTTTATGTCTATACCAGGAAGTTATAAAATTGAGATGCTAATACGATTTAACAGGGTAAAAGAAAGTGATATTTTAACAAAACATACGCGGCTTAATGGACCACGAAAGGCAAATTAGTTTGTCCCATGTTGTCGGCTGTTTGTGCAGAAAATTGGTGTTTGCTAAAGAAGGATACTTTATGTGAAGTAACAAAGTGAAGTGTATTGGACGAAAATAGTACTTGGTATTTGTGTTTGGTTTTAAATAGGTTGTAAGTACTGACGTAAATAATTGAAGCCCTATTAAATAATTTGTTAGGAATTTTGCTAGATACATCAATGATACATTTGTAAAAATTCTCGCGTATTTTTTACTGTTTTTAAACTTAAAAATCTCAAGAACTCTCTAAGCATTTTGCAAAGATATGAAAATAGATTTGACTCTCATATTTTATTCCCAACAATATCGGAGAAACACCGCGCATTTGACATGAAACCGCTTGCTTATGAAGGAATTTATGAAAAATATCAAACTCGGATATCTCTTGACCGGCGATATCTCGGTCCGGGTGAATTTATCCGGTGTCGGATAAGGTAACCTAAAATAACTTGACTAAATCTGGGGTTGAATGTGATACTTGGCAACTTTATTTGTTTTCGTACATAAAGATTGTATGTAAACTCATGGACTTAGATAATAATGTAGGTAGACTTACTTGCAAAGAATTATATATTATATGACCCTAAGGAAACGGATGTTTTTCAAGTTAGCTGCGAAGTATTTTAAATAATGAGCTTTACTTGATTTATAATAATATGGCACGGATGTTAGCTAGATATTAAATAGATATGTAATATACATATAAAATTAATAGATAGATAATATATGTATAAATATAGAGATATAAATATTGAATCTTTCATTAGCGATTTACATCGTAATAAGTCAATCAAAATTCGTCATCCGATTGACCCGATAGCTCAGTTGGTTAGAGCGAAAGCACGGTTTGCGAGTGGCCGTGAGTTCAAATCTCACTCGTGTGAAAAATTGTTTATTTTATATAACATATATTTATAAATTATTTTCGGATTATAATGTCAACCTGGAGTCGCTGATGCTGATCTTATTTGCATATACACGCCAGATGTATACTAGATATTCTGTAAAACAATAGATTCTTCCCAACGACTGCGATAGATAGACCCAGCTTAAATTATAACCTAAAATAACTTCGCCAAATCCGGGTCTACGTCATTAGGTGAACGTCGTTTGTTTTCTTTAAACCCCACAAATCGAGCTGAGGGGTCATTTTAATTTGTAAACAGTGTGATTTATGATAGTACTAAGGGTGTTGCTCATAAGCATCATAGTGGTGGCGTAACCAGAGCTGTTACCACCAAGATGCCAGAAGCGTTTAGCTGAACCTTTAACATTCATCGTAAGGTATTAGCCTGCAAATTATTTTGTATCTCCTTTTAAATAATAAGCCAGTTGGTAGGTGTAAATGGCAGGTTTTACTGGAGAGATATGTGTCATTTTATGGTCTGAGGTAGACCTTTCAGCTTATATTTTAATAATATGTGAAAAAAAATTCTTCTGTTACTTAGTACTTGCATCGCACAGCTGAAACTACTAGCCGTAAAATATCAGGATTTCCAAACTATACGTGTCTGTAGACGGGTAACTATTCATAAAAAAGAGTGACAAAGCATATTGTGTAACCAATTTAGCGACGGCGTCAACTGGTGTTGATGGTGACGTAACCACGGTGCCCTAGTGTGGCAACTGACTTAGCATAAGTGCCACCACTTTGTTATTATGACTTCTGCTTTTATTTTAGGGGACTTTTCTGGGATTCTTATTTCAAATGGTTTTAGAAACAAATTAAGCACCGGAATTATGTTTGGAATTAGGTCGTTATTGCCTTATTCGAAGAGTTTTATTTTGAGTTATTCATGCTGTTTGTCTTTTCAAATATTACTATTCCAGTTTCAATCTTAGTATTCATAAAACTCTATAGTCGTGTTTATATATATGTTTATTTTATGGTAATATTTAAAATAGGTCTTGTCGTAACTTTTTACTTTCATGAAATGATGAGGATTAGCTAAGTAAATTAGAAGTATTTTGTATACCAACCAGAATATTTCACCAACTACGTATAATTTTCTTTGTTTTGCTCGTGGCAGAATATTTGCATGTGCAAAAAATTCTGCCACTGACAATGGAGTAGATAATAATGAAGATATGTTTAAAGAATTTGTGAATTTATCCTTAAATGTCACTTTCGTAGATTTTTAGACGGGGTAATGTAGATGAATGGATCGGTGCAAGACATGGAATGGACGTGAAGTACCTGTCACAGACAATGTCTAGCTACACATCTTCGGACGTAGGTATACTTTTTTATACTACTACACACATTGGGTTTGACCAAACAAGAATGATTAGAGATTGCTATAAATATACTCCACTATATAGAAATTATTCACAACTGTGGGATTCGAAATAACATTTTTATTTTTACAGATAGATATTGGTTTGTGTATTGTGTGGTGTATTGAATGTACAATCTTGAATAATTAATATGTGATTTCGAGTCGGGAAGTAGTGAACATGTTATTTTTATGTACTTACCACTACACATTCTGTAGTCGTATACTGAGCAACTAGCACCACAGTTACTATTTCGTGAAACGTACTTTATCATTTGATCAGACAGAAGCCATAAGCGGTCAGCCAAAAATATGGATTTTATAACAGCTCCCCGTGTTATTTACTTAATGCTACTTACATTAAAATTACCATACGGTAATGAGTGCTTTGAGCAAGTCTAGACTATGTTCACAAGATGTATTATAATATTCTCTAGTGAAGTCCAGTATGTGATCTCGCTCATACTATATTCAAAGTCCAGAAGGGCGAGCGGGATGTAAGATACTTTTGTATCGCCTAACAGTCTTGCAAGTTGCACAAAGGCAGCTTTATAATAACCTGTCCTGTATCACCTTTGTTATTTTTCTTTTACAGTTTTCTGTTTGTAGAATATTGTAAAATATATTGTAAAAATGTAATTTTCCTAGACTAACAAAAGCATATTTATATGTTTAATGCTTTTTAGGGTTCCATAGCCAAATGGCAAAAAACAGAATCCATTATAGATTCGTCATGTTCGTCTGTCTGTCTGTATGTTACAGCCACTATATTACAAAACCTTTTTTATACCTAGATGTATTTTGTAAACCGCTTTAAATTTTCTATAGAACAATAAAAAATTTAAGGGGGCTTCCCAGCTATAATTGATAGTTACTAAAAACTTGAATTGCCAGTTATAAAAATAAAAAATAATATTTGTTTTTAAGTTTAGATAATTGCCAATTATTTCTAATGGTACCAATCTTATTTTTAATTTTCCGTAGCAAAGTAAAGTCCAAAGTAAACTCAAAACACATTTCGCTCGAATTATAATAATTATGGAATCGTGTCAGCGATTTTGTTGAAAATAATCCAATTTGGATTATCATGGATTGTCGCATCGCTGGATTACGTTAAAGCAAGCTAATCCGTATAATATAAGCCTTTCAACACGAAGCTGTAGGAATACGTCTTAATAATATTACGTTGTGTGTCCCTGAGATTATAATTTTCCTGTCATTTATGAGATTAGTGAACATTACTTATGTGTTTATATGTTATAAGATACAGAATTACTTTAATATGAGGCTGAAAGATTATTTTAGCGCTTTATATCTCTGTCAAGTCTAGCTAAGGAAGTTGCAACGAGACGCAATCTGTTAATAGTTGCAGTCAATCATAATATTTGGTATTATCCTACTATATCAGTCAGTGCCTCGTACTTATTAGATTACAAAATAGGATCCTTGAATTAGTCTCATATTATTTTTTGTGTTCGATGAGCGACACAGTGAAATTCTATTAAGAGATTTCAGTAGGTTTTTTTTTACGAATTCTTTCGGCTGTGTAATAATTTTTTAGATTAATAATATTATTAAACTTCTATGTTTACCAATTTTCAGTTCGCAACTACTATAAATATGCCTAATAAAGGTTAAGAAAAACACAGCCCTTAAAACATAGATTTCATTCCGATTAGGAAGGAAAATGAAAAGGCCAACTGAAGGCAACACACATATTACAGTCACGCGAACTATAGTTCTTGAACCTATTTCTAGATAATCGATAAGTTTCTACCATCCAGCATTCTTGATGGATTATGAATGAAAGAAAAGAAAAACAGATAACCAAACATCTGTTTCAGAGAAAATAGTTTTGCCAAATATAGTAAGTAAATATTTAGTCATAGATTTATACAAATTATAAATATACTTATAGATTTGATAAAAAGAACCAAATAATGTACCTACATAATGAAAAAACTGAAAAGAAAAAAACAAGCACTTAGATGTCCGTGGTCTAGAATTCTATAATATTATTATGGAATGAATACTATTGAAGAGCATAAAATATTTTCTAATGATCGTAACATAACAACTGAACAGTCAGGATCCATTGAAATATTAGCTTGGCTGCCGGATATATATGTCGGAGCTATAGTCTCTTCCTTATAATCCTGCAGTTTTGGTTATCTAATTTTTGGGACACAGCCTATGTATCTAAGTTTAAATTAGTTGATTTAACTCAGACCTTACTAAATTTCACTTTACTCTTAAAATTATAGTTAATCTCGACTCCAAACCACGTTTATAAATATTAGAGCTAATATCCAAAATATTTCTTACTAAAACATGCAATAAAACGATTTAGCATATTTACATATACCTACCTAAAACAAATACAAGAACACTCCACGTAACATTTTAACCAAACATGGTTGTATGTAAAAGCAGTTGCTCGTATCTTCTCCAAAATTTATTATCGCATTCGCCGGCTAAGATTTATTGCTGTAAGGTAATATTAAATTATATTTCATAACATTGTTTTATATTTTTGCAGACGTCAAGTGTCCTTATCTTGGCTCTACAGTTATCTCTCCACACGGTTGACGAGGGCCTCGCCGTAAATCCGAGTAAGTAAGACATTTTTAACAAAACAAACCCTTTTAATCATATTTCATTTTCTTTACCAATTTTAGTTAGCTTATTTTGGTTTTTTGAAACATATAAATCTATTATGCTTTACTTTTATTACAAGACTAGTAGATGCTCGCGACTTTGCCCGACTAAACTAGCATTTGTGTACTTAGATGCCAAAAGTTATAAAAAAAAAACCTTATGCAATTATGAGTTATCAGATCCGAGGGTCAGTGGAGGGTGTAGGGTGGTGGGCGCATCCATAGTGAAGTAAAAAAAAAAACATTCGGTAGTTTTCCATGAAACAAACATCCATTATTTCAAACTTTCATATATAATATCAGTAGGTTCTATTACGTGCAATTGATGTATATGTATACTAATTCTATGTGTATCCAGGTAAAAATAACCAATCTTCTGATAATCTCGCCATTTCGTCTAAAAAAATTAAATTATAGGGAAAATAACACAGCATTTATTTTCTAAATTTATTCAAACAACAATGACCAACAACTTACACGAATTTAAGTTTATTATAGACATAATATTTCCAACCTCTGACAAGCCAGTGCGGATTTCCTGAAATAAAAAATAATAATTTATTACTAAGGAAAAGTATCTCGTTCAAAACTGAGAAGTAAACTTTTTAATTATGCGCTTTTTTAAGATTTTATCAAGCAGAGAATAGCCAAGAGAGGTGTGGTTCGATTACTGGCAGTAACATTTACTAACCCTAGTTAATGACTAGCAAGGGGGACAGCCAGAACCAGTGACAAGTTGCTAGCTTACCGTTCTAACTGTCCTGTTTCGAGAACTGAGCCGTGTGTATGTATGTATTAACTAGTAGGTACTTAATTGAGGAACTAGATGGCGCAACACTAAAAGCTATTTTTAAAATACTGGATAGTATTTTGAAGAGTTAGTAGTCAAGTCCATATACATAAGCAGATGTCGATGACGCGTCATGTTATACGTATTTTCGTGACGGAATGATATCACTATCTTCGGAGGAAATTTCATAGAAATCCTCTTCAGTCCTCTTTGAAATATTGCTCAGCATTTTGGGACTGTTCAATTTATTAAAGTCATGGTTTTATCTCGGAAAATATATTTTACCAAATAATTTGGTGCCGTTCATTTTCTTTCTTGCAAAATAATAAATTTTTCTCGGTAAATCGTTTCCTTGATGAACTATTGACTGGTGTTACTGACGGAAAATGCGTCGCACTTCTCGCAAATACAAACGAAATCGAAATAAATATTGAAGCTTGTACACATAACCAATAATGCATTAGTTTGCTTCTACCTGGGAAAACTCTCGTCATATCTTCTATCGGATAAGTACTAAAAGGAACTCATCTCAAGGGTTAATTGAAATACATACACGAGGCTGTGTTTCCGAAATCAAAAACTGCAGGGTCATAAAGGTGGGATCTCCCACAGCTGCGTTAAGGGACGGATGTAAATTATTGGTGACAAGTTGCTCAGGCAATTATCGCATTAGAGAATGCCCGAGTTCTTTAGTCGATTCTTACGACATGCACAGATGGAGATGCAGCTGATGTATTCTAGTAAACCTCCGCATCAACAAAGTGAACCTAATTCTGAAGATGCCAGGGGTGTTGGCGAAATATTATGTCGATTAACATTTTAAATTGATTTTCGGATTGACGGCTATATACTTATGTTTGCATACTAGGTGCTTGTATCTGGCTTCTTGTTGCGACTGTAGTGGCTTGTGTTCGTGATCATAAGTCGGTAGATCTGAGGGTCAGCGGAGGGTGTAGGGCCCGGTCGTGGGCGATCCCTCGTTGGAAGAGTGAAATTGATAGTAATATCCATTTTTAAGTTTGAATAACTTTCTTCGTTCTAATCGAACGTAATTGATAATGTTGTAAAAGCCATAATAGTATTTCCTAACCGTAGGTATTTTAATATACATCAAACGGATTATGATACACGATATACTCGTCTTCCTCATTTTATATAGGTATAGATATAAAGACAGGTACTCGTATTTCCATCTAATATTATTTAAGCGGTGACGTAAGAAATATACGCTCTTCACACACGGTTTTATTTGATAAAATAATATAGGTAACCGGCTAATTTTACTTTATTACCTATAACAAATATAAGCTCTTTTCTATAGTTTTCTTATTTTTTATGATGATTAGAAAGTTGTTATCGATACAAATTTCTCTTAGTTTTAATTTAAATTTAAATAAGAGAAGTTCTGTATACGAAACATTAACTAAGTTATTTACAAACTTTTACCATTAAACTTAATGAAAATGATAATCTGATCGTTTTTGGTATTTTTCTGCAAAGAATCTTAAAGTTTTAAAAAGAAATTAGTGTGTTTTATTTTATGCTTATAAATATTTATTACTAGTAAATTTTAAATATACAATTAATTTTGTTTAGCCTATTTATAAAACATTAAGTTTGTTGCTATTGCGGTATCAAAATTAAACAATACACCTTAGATTAATGATAGGTCTTCGCTCCAGCGAATCATTATTCTAAGCAATACACTATAATAACATACATTATACCTACACTTTCGCAATCATAAAATAACTTTTGACTGAGCTTATTTATCACTAATATCATAAATGCGAAAGTTTGAGAGTATGAATGGATGGATGTTTGTTACTCTTTCATGTAAACACAGCTGGAGCGATTTTGATTAAATTTGGCATGGAGTTAGCTGGCACCCTGGATTAACACATAGGCTACATTTTATCCCGGGAAAATCTTTTTATTCCGGATAATATCGATACTTTTTTTTCTGCAGCCCACGCGGACAAAGTCGCGAGCGTCCACTAGTCCCTCATATTATTAAGAAACAGTATAAACCAGGGGTGTATGGGGTCCTATATAACTTCTAACGGGACCCAAGCCATCCTCACCTGCTCGCGGTGCACCCTGCAGAACAACGAACGAGGCTCTGTCCACCCGCCAACACGCATTGAACCAGCGTGGCAGGTTACGGTCCAAACCCCCCCCCCCCATGAGTAGTAATCTAGGAAGGCCCCAAGTGCCCGGCGGCTCCAGAGGTGACACTGGCGTGTCCGACAGGCGCCGGTCAAGTGCCGGAGCCAGGGGTGCTAAGAATCCCCGGGCGGGTTCCAACTGTACGACGACTAATGCTTCGAAAATGGACCATAGGCGTAGGTTATCGCTGGTGACGTACAATGCGCGCACGCTGAGGGAGGACACAAAGCTCGATGAGCTGGAAGAGGAAATGAGTAAGTTGCGGTGAGATATTTTAGGGTTATCTGAGGTCCGAAGACAGGGAGAGGATACGATAACCCTGAAATCTGGCAACTTACTCTACCACCGGGAAGGTGATCATAAGTCCCAGGGTGGTGTTGGGTTTATCGTCCACAAGTCCCTCGTAAACAGCATCGAATCCATCACGAATGTATCGAGCAGGGTAGCATACCTGATACTCAGAGTATCAAAAAGGTACTCGTTGAAGGTCATCCAGGTATACGCGCCGACCTCGACGCATCCGGATGACGAGGTGGAGGTTATGTATGAGGACATAAGTACAGCCATACATACCTTCAAAACTCATATTTTGTGTTGTTATGGGGGACTTCAATGCGAAACTGGGCAAGCGGGGTGAGAATGAGTTGAAAGTGGGACAATTTGGATCCGGCGACAGGAACCCCAGGGGCCAGAGGCTGGCCGATTTTCTAGAGATGGAGGGACTCTTTATGATGAACTCCTTCTTCAAGAAGCCGCCTCATAGGAAATGGACCTGGCTCCATCCCAACAAGCACACGAGGAACGAGATAGACTTCATATTGACCACCGATATACGGATATTCAATGATGTCTCAGTGATCAACAGGGTGAAAACCGGTAGCGATCACCGAATGGTTCGAGGCACATTGAATATTAATGTCAAACGGGAGAGATCACGACTAGTGAAGTCTACACTCCGACCCTCATCCGTGCATATTCAAAACCCCGAGAGCTTTCAACTCGAGCTGACAAACCGCTTTGCTTGCCTAGAGGATTGCATGTCAGTGGACGATATAAATAACAGGCTGGTAGAAACAGTCCACACGGTGGGGTCTAAATTCTTTAGACCTTACCGTAGAAATAGACCCCAGAAACTAACTGGTCATACCCTCAACCTCATGGCGGAAAGGCGCGCAATGTGTCTGCAGTCCTCTGATGACGCTGAAGCATATCGGCAGCTCAATAGACGTATCTCCAAGTCTCTGCGACACGACATCCGCAGCTTTAATACTCGCTGCATTAAGGAGACAATAGAGCGAAACCAAGGCTCCAAAGTGTTCGCGAGAGAATTATCTATTGGGCAGAGCCAGTTGACGAAGCTGAAGACAGAGGACGGCAGTGTAGCGTCTACCATACCAGAGGTGCTAAGGGAGATTGAGAGGTTATATGGACAGCTATATACCTCGGTCGCTAAACCTGTTAGATTAGGCAAAGATCTAAGAGCCAAGCTCACCCGACACTATACTGAAGACATCCCGGATATCAGCCTGTACGAGATTAGGACTGCCCTTAAACAACTCAAAAACAACAAAGCGCCGGGCGACGATGAAATTACAACAGAGCTTCTAAGAGCGGGTGGAACTCCGGTACTGAAGGTCCTCCAAAGGCTCTTCAATTCAAGGCCGGAAGCATAGAACAGAAGTGTGGTGGTGCTGTTCTTTAAAAAAGGCGATAAAGCCTTGCTGAAGAACTATAGACCCATCTCACTAATGAGCCATGTCTACAAGTTGTTTTCAAGGGTAATCACGAATCGTCTTGCTCGCAGGTTTGATGACTTCCAGCCTCCCGAACAAGCCGATTTCCGAAAAGGGTTTAGTACCATAGATCATATCCACACGCTACGGCAGATTATACAAAAAACGGAAGAGTATAATCGGCCACTATGCCTAGCGTTCGTGGACTATGAGAAGGCCTTTGATTCGATCGAGACATGGGCAGTGTTGCGGTCTCTCCAGCGGTGCCATATTGACCATCGATATATCGAAGTACTGAAGTGTTTATACAGCAATGCCACCATGTCGGTACGAGTACAGGAGCGGAGCACTGAGCCGATTTATTTGCAGAGGGGAGTGAGACAAGGAGATGTTATTTCTCCGAAGCTCTTCACTGATGCAGTGGAAGACGTCTTTAAGCTTCTCGAATGGAAAGGACTCGGCATCAATATCAATGGCAAATACATCACTCACCTTCGGTTCGCAGACGACATCGTGGTCATGGCAGAATCGCTGAAGGATCTAAGCACAATGCTTGATGGCCTTAATCGAGTCTCCCAACAGGTGGGCCTGAAGATGAACATGGACAAGACGAAGATCATGTCGAACGTCCATGTGCCGCCCGCTCCTGTACTGGTTGGGAGCTCGATGCTTGAAGTTGTTGACGAGTATGTTTACCTGGGACAGACGGTCAAACTAGGTAAGTCCAACTTTGAGAAGGAGGTAACTCGGCGAATCCAACTCGGCTGGGCAGCGTTCGGGAAACTACGAAGCTTATTTGTGTCCAAGATACCCCAGTCCTTAAAGACGAAGGTATTCAACCAGTGCGTGCTGCCGGTGATGACCTACGGTGCCGAGACGTGGTCTCTAACTATGTGCCTCATAAAAAAGCTCAGGATCGCACAGCGAGCGATGGAGAGAGCTATGCTTGGGATCTCTCTGCGTGATCGAATCAGAAATGAGGAGATCCGCAGACGTACAAAGATCACCGACATAGCTGAACGGTCCAGCAAGCTGAAGTGGCAATGGGCATGGCACATAGCTCGAAGAACTGATGGCCGATGGAGTCGAAAAGTTCTAGAGTGGATACCACGTATCGGCAAGCGCAGCGTGGGAAGGCCACCCGCGAGGTGGACGAATGACCTGGCCAAGGTTGCGGGCGTCGGTTGGATGCAGGCTGCTTCCGACCGGTCGGAGTGGAGATTGTTGGGGGAGGCCTATGTCCAACAGTGGACTTCTCAGGGCTGTAAATGATGATAAACCATTAAAAAAAAACTCAAGACCTACAATTGATCTACATTGAGCTACTTTCCACCTCACAATTCCAACATCTTCGAGATCCCGAACACAAACTTCTCATTCAACAACTCCAATACAAATCAAGATGTCAAACAAAGTTGGAGCACCCTTGGAATGCCACTAACTTGTTCGTACGCTTCATTCGGAATTCATGGATGTTAGATACAAAGCACTCGGTTTGGATCTGTATACTTGAAATGGCAAATCGGCATGCTATTTTTGTACTTAGCAAACGGTTTAAATTTTGAAATAGATTTACAAGTTTAAAATGTTTGGAGTCCAGAGTGATCGATTACAAAATACAGATTATTTAAATAAGTCTCGAAGTCTATTAATTTATCTCGAAAACAGCCTGCGGTGTAGGATTGTATAGACCTATCTATAATAGAATGAGAACTACGAGTCGATAAGTGATGTAAGCTTGTAAATGAAATTGTATTAGGCGTTATAATTCGGAAGTTCAAATATTCAATTCAATTAAAAAACATTGAATGTAAGCTTGTTTTTTATTGTGATTATGGACATTGTATTAATATTTTAGACTAAACCTCAATTAATATTTAAAAGCGAATTGACCTCTGGTCATTTATTTCACTCGAGATGAAAATGTAACAAGCAATCTAAAGAGAGTATTGTGTTTTGTTACGTACCTTTTATTTTTTTCCAACATGCATTTCCTACACAACCTTTATTGGACCTGAAACATTCCCTGTGTTTTAGTCAAGTTTTATTTGGGAATAATTTTATTGAAAGTAATACAAGTCATTTTATTGAAAATGAAATGAAATCAGATCACATTACTATATACCTTGTATGTGGAAAATGGAAATATTAGCCAGAAATCGAACCTATAACCTCTCTCGGTTACCTCTTGGTTCAAACCACTGAATTCGTAGATTTATAAAATTCAAATCACCGATTTTCATATGGAAGAAGTCAGCGGGCAATGGGGCGACGACCAATGACATTGTTGTTATTTGTCGTGAATCCAATTTGTGGAACTGTATCGCTGACTTCGAAAACAGTTCAATATAAAGTTGTATATTATTGAAACATGCTGCTCCCCGCCGCCTCTGCCGCTCAGCTGTCTATTGACTTTGAGACAAAGGCTTTACACCAAGCTTTATACCAAGACCAAGGACTATAAGTGGATTTTTCTAGATCTGGTTTGGATCTGAGAACCTATTTGTACCACTTATCGAGACATGGGGACGGATCGGAAAAAAAATCTTTCGCTCAATACGTATGAAGACAGACGGACAGATTATAACCCTTTCCCGAATAACGCATTATTTATTTTAATTTAAGTGAAAAGCTTACTGTCACATTGTGAATGATGGACGCATAATCCAAAGTTGTCACGCAAGTAGTCCAATCGGCAGACGCAGCCAGGCTTATAGCAGTCACTTCGCAATCCCAAACACATCGGCGGTTCTTTGAGATGTTTGCAGCCGGTGAAGCATACTTCCATCACGCATTTTTTGAATACCTCATTTTTGGGGCAAACTGAAAGGGGAACAAATGATAAAATTAATTTGGCTTGATGTAATTAGGGAAGGTGATTATTGCAGCTGTAAAATACGTTTTGATCGCGTTCCATCAAAATTCATATGCATATGGTAGGCGAGAGGGATCTCGCCTACCATATTAATTATGCGCCTGGGTTTGACATGGCTAACTCATAACTGCAAAGATTCGCCGCGTCCATTGTTTTTTTTCTTTCTATTTTGATTATTGATTATTGCAAAAAATAGTATAACAACTTACCTAATTCGGCAAATTCACTTTCGTACTGAGGTCTGGCATGTATTACGTGTGTCGCAAGAATAACCAAATATGTAACACAAGTTACATAAATCTTCATTTTCTTTACGGCCAATTTCAATACGAGAGATCAAAAAGAATCTTGGATTCTTTTATTCCTAATTTAAAATTTTGTATGAAAACGATTGAAGAAATTTAAGATATGCAAAAAATCTCTCAAGATCCGTTATAGAAATTGGCGGTTATTGATTTTAACCTGAATTGGCATCAAATTAATTTTTGGCCCAAAAGTCTTTGTTGTAGTACGGGTTAAAAAGTTTATTTTTTCCATGAAGCTGAAAACATAATTAAATTTATTCATCTAACTCTGCGGATACAATCATTTATATCTTACTTTAGGTAACTGCAATCTGAATTTTCTTTTAACCACGACATGAATTTAATTAAGATTGATAGGTTTTTAATCAATGCTTTTTTGACAATAAGGAAAAAAGTAAGATTAATGACATTAATTATTACTTTTTAAACCTACTTTTAAAAAATAAACTCTAAACTCGTGCACCAGTATCACAGCGAACAACTAAATGAACGACAAACATCACAGACTACTGATTTATATGATAACAGTTATTATAACATGATTCAACATTTTACAATTGCTTTACATGGCGAAAAGGATGTGAAATGGGATGTGAATTACATAATAATTTTATTGAACGGCTCTATTGTATTTAATACAATAACTTATACATAGTTTGAACTAGTTCCGATTATCAGTCTTATTGTAGTTTGGTCCTGCAAGAGAGTACGCTGAGTTTCGTTAGGAATTTAGTTGTAACTTTACAAGTAGAATCAAGTCAAATAGTTTCCTTTAGTGAAGTTTTGACAGTTAAATATCTATGTTGAAATCTGTAGACTGTACGAAAACATTGTGACTTTGCCTAGCAACAAAATAATGTCCCTAATATAATTATAAGCTCGCAATATAATAAGATATTTTTTAGAGCTCTTGTATAATTTCGAGAATTGAGATGAGCTAAAAGAAGTACGAGTAATACCTCTGAAATTATAAATCAACACTCACTTTTATAAAAATTTGAAGAAAACATTTTATATTTTATCTTAATATTACAAAACATAATTTTATCTTTGGCAGGTTGTTTAGTAAAAAAAAGTGAAACCTTTTTTAAAATGAGTAGGTACATACTTCCTTTACAAGTGTTGAAATCATGGTTAAAATCAAAAAGGATCAAGTGCTTAATGCTGTCCAGTTTGTCCACTAAAATGGTGCTCTTGACTTAATATTTTACATAATCATTGTATCTAATATTCTCTCAATCATGATTCTTTTTTTAATTTTGATCGGCTTTTCATAGATATTAGCGTAATTGACAATTCGAACTGGAATCAAAAGAAGTTAAGCTTTTAGCATTCACTTAAACTTCAAGTCATTTATATTCAAAGCAACATATATGGCACATTAAATTTCCAATTCTCGAAGTTTCGGGGCAAATTAAACAATTACCGTTTCGAAAAAGTCTCGAGGAACACCTGCTTAATTGAGCCTAACTTTCTTTAATTGCGTTTTCGTCTTGCTTCTTAACTCGATTTTGGATAATAAACTTTGGCGTGTGTTGTGTTTTATATTTTTGCCTTTATTTGCCCCAGCAATACCTAAAGAAATTTTGTTGACCTATATTTTTCCATTATGTAAAAATCATAGACAATATCATCTAGCATTTTCCTACATTGTTTTGTCAAATAACACTTTTTTATCACCTAATAGAAACCGAGAACTTGATTCAAATAGTTTTATTTTTTCATTTGACAAATTTAACCCACCTAAAGTTATTATATAAACTGTACCTAAACATATATATTCTACACCAGGCTGCCGCTGCATTAAATTCACATCCACCTACAACAAGGAGCGTGGAACCTTCAGCAGTCCGGATTACCCTCGGCCGTACCCAGCGCGAGTGGACTGCCTCCTCTACACCTTCATCGCTGCTCCGCATGAGATCGTCGAGCTGATCTTCACCGACTTCGACATCTATAAGGAGCATTTAGAGTGAGTACTTTATCACGTTATGTACATACAGTGTGATTTTTGGTCGTTAACGTTCCCGAAAATTACGAAATCTCCTTATCATCATGATCATTTTTCTCTATTGAAACATACCTGGAAAGTTTCTGGTTTCCAAAATATTAGGGTCCAAAGTTGAGTAAATAGTTTTTCTTTATAAATGCACAAAACGCAACCACTAACGAACCGTTAAAGAAACGCGGTGCGAAGCAATATATACTTACCGTTTGAGTAATAAAGTCGCGAGTTTGGCAGGATAAAAACTAATATCTGTCTCGTACTGAAATGTGTCTAATTACGTCACCGTAAAGTATTTATTGCTTTGTTTTGAGCGTCTATAACGGTTCCGTTTCGGCTTCGTTCCAAATCGAGACTTCCAGAATGGGCCCCCTGACCCTCTTATTTTATTAATTTATGTAGAGTTTATATATAGGAGATGTTAAATTGATTCATCTAATGAAATTAGTTAATGTCGTCTAAGATTCTCGTCATATCCAGGCATAATAATGAAACTTCCCTCCCTTGATGTCTGTTATCCTATTCCGTATGCCATTATTACTTTATTCTGAAATTGTATTATCTTACTCGTTACGTTTATTACCGCTATTTTAGTAATAACGTGATCAAGTTTCATGAATACGTCGGATAATAGGATATTTGATGATATAAACCTTATATGTCTTGATACTTCTTTGCTTTTCTTTGTTCATTTATAAAAAAATAACTAATTACCAAATGTGTTGCAAAAAATATGAATGCCACATTTAATACACCAAATTGTGTTTGAGAGAGCCAAGGGAAAGTTTTAAACATCATTTCGAGTACACGTAAGGTATTGCTGTTATGGGAATACTATCTTAAATTTAAATAGTCATATAAGATTTAAAGGAAGAGAATATCACAATGCGAATTTTTACCAAGAATTTGTAATCGGTCTAGTAGTTTTTAAATAATTCGTTACAAAATACATCTTTATTATATTAGCCGCGTGGTGCCGGCAGAGTAGAGTTTGTACCACCCCTGTCCGTGGGTATCGTACGAGGCGATTAAGGGTTTCCGGGAGACGGGCAGCAGCGCCTCCCGTACTGACAACATAGTCCGAAAATCACACTGCGGTCACCAACCCGCCTGCCCAGCGTGGTGACTATGGTCAAAACCGCCCTGTGGCAGTAGCCTTGTGGCATGCCCTGGGGGAGGCCTACGTCCAGCAGTGGACTGCAATAGGTTGAAGAAGAAGAATATTAGTATAGAAGAAACAAGTTAAGAAATAAATTATGAGAAGTTACCTTAATACTTACTGAACATTGTTCATTTCGATTATTCGCTGAAATATGGGAACGACGCGACATGTTACTACGTTTGCTCCTGAATAACTTTATTAAGTGAATTTAGTGTTATAACCACACTTACTACGGATAAAATAGAGATGTTTTTATAAGATAATATTGCTTCTAGTTTGGGAACAAATAAGCCATTACTACGGAATATGGTGGAGATGCTTTATATAATCATCATCATCTGCCTGTTCTTATTTATATAGGAAGCATTGAGCACACCGGATGCGTATGCGTACACGTAAGCGCAGACGTACACGTACCTCTGAGTTGTAATGTATGGAACTGTATAGGCACGGGAAACCAGATGCGTACGTATCCGTAGACGTAAGCATAGACGTCAAGTGGTGTTAAGGCTTGAGTACACCGGATGCGTGTGCGTGCACGTAAGCGTAGACGTATACGTACCTCTGAGTTGTAATGTATGGAACTGTATAGGCATGGGCAGACCGGATGCGTATGCGTAGACATAAGCATAGAGGTCAAGCGGTGACAGTTCTACGCATACGCATCCGGTGTGCTCGAGGCTGCCTTAGTTCAACCGAAACTAATTCGGCATTTCTTTAACGGCCAGTTGCCTACTTTACCAACTCTCCTTGGATGCATAGTAACAGTTTTATACGAGTAATTTAAAAAAAATTATCGATAGAAATATATAAAAATCTATGGTATTACAAACCTGTAACTGGGGGGCAATTCTTCAAAATTTTTGAGCCGGAACGTAACCACTAACGAACCGTTAACGTTTGCGGTGCGGAGTAATATATACTTATCGCTTGAGTAATAAGGTATAATGGAGAAGAAATTCTTCATGGGTATAATTTAGCACACATCGGTGTATGATAGATTAAAAACACTTATCTGTCTCGTGCTGAAATGTGTCTGATTACGTTACCGTAAACTAATTATTGCTTTGTTCCGAGCGTCTACAACGGTTCCGTTTCGGCTTCGTTCCAACTCGAGACTGAGACTTTTCGAACATTGGCCCCCTATACGTATTTCAGCTCCACTTTCCATACCTAAACTTATATGGAAGCATAAGCGAGAATTTTTCATCAGTCTTCAATCTATCCGAAATTGAATTGAGATTATTGCATTTTGACGGAGCGTATCAACCGGCTTTGTTACGTAGATACTCGTACATTGATACGATACGAGACGTACGGGCGTAAACAAAACGTTATTGACCCTTAACTCTGGAATGACTTTGAATGACTTCGTGATTTGTTAGGCGCAGGTCAGAGTTCATGTTGTTTTTTGCTTTTGTTTTTGAAATGAATCTTTTGGGACAATTTGACATCTCATTTGTACACAAGTACCTAGGTGCAATTTTTTTAGAATAGGCGTATTTTGCAGTTCAACCCAGATATTCAAAAGAAAGTAAATAAAAAAACGTATTTAATACATTGATGGCCGATTGGTGTGGCTGATAGTGACCCTGCCTGTGGCGCTGTAGGTCCTGGGTTCGAATTCCGGAAGCTTAAATGGAGTTGGGTTGAAAAAAACCTCACCTGAAACAAATAAAAATAATTCAGTTTATAGGCGACTGTCACTTTTACCTACATTTGACCAATAGCTCCCTGCTGCTCTGATGCACTATATTTACGGTTGAAAGATTTCAGACTGAAATTCAGCGAGCAATAAAGTTGAAAACCTAATAACACCCGTCCGACCATACAATTCGCTTGTAAATATATCACGCGACGCAAAATAAGCACTTTCATAGTTGTGCCATTGTAGAGAGATATTAGTAGTTCATAACAAACATAACTCGCGTGTTAAAAAAAAATCATGGCCGTGTTTCCAAAATGTGTAGCCAAAACTGCACGTCCTACACTACAGCCACTTTTAGCATAACGCGTTATTTGACCTTTTTTACGTATACAGTGCTTGTGCAAAACATGACGTCACCATATTCGATGCACTCGATGCTTTGAATAAGTGCGGGGGTTGTGAAGCGTGCGGGTGAAATCTGGATTTTTTCTAGCAGTATACCCGCTTTTAAGATGAGTGAGTAGCCAATCATCTGAGCCCATAGGTACTTGTGTAAATTAGACAGAGCCATATAAAAACTCGCAGTCCACTTTCAGTGATTTCGCAGTCAAAGGTCACGCTGTTTTAATATTAAAGTTTGTTTATATACTAGTATAGCTGCCATTTTGTAATAACGCCCAAAACGTCAATATACGAGTATACCACGTTGTATTATGAAATTATTCACTTTTGCTGCGTAGTATTATTACAATCTGTATAAGTTTTACACTAACTAGGAGTTTGGCAAAGATAACATCCAAGAGTCGAAAACAAACCATATCATTCACAAGCATTTGGTCTGAGCAGAATTCGAAACCGGGTGCGGAAATCCCATGGGCTGATCCAGTAGTGAATACAAAAGGCTTTTATTTTACAGTTTTCATAATCTACTTTTTTAACTCCACTATGTTAGTGTGAACTCAGCTTTTGTGTCAATTTACATTTTGAACACATTTGTAGAAAATAAATGCGCGATGTTAAAGTTTAACGTCCGTCCTTGAAGCTATAAACTCCGTTTAACCATAAGAAATACTTGACAGATCTTAAGCTCTTAAGAATAGGAAGGATGCTTGTATGCTGTTGGAGTTGTAAAGGTACCTTTTTTATGAAAATTACTTTATAAATATATTTACATATGGTTACTCCTATTATCTCCTAAAGAGGTTGGGCAGAAGTGTGCAAATTACACACCCACTTTAAACAAACTTACCTATTAAGTCCCACGCGGTAAGGGGTGAGCCTACCAAGTACTTATTCAATCATCTTTATCACTTTTTTACTTCTATGTATTTTTTGGATTGGAAGGGGAAGACCTCGCCGGACTTTCACCGATCAAATTGGTGAAATTCTAAAGAAAGGTCAGTCAATAGTACTCTAAACCGACGAGCGGGTATGAAAAATATCATGAAAGTAGATGAAGCGAAAGAGGTGTGTCAGGATCGTAGCAAATGGAGATCCGTGATCTCTGCCTACCCCTCCAGAAAGAGGCGTGATTATTATGTATGTACTCGTATATATATATGTATTTTTATAAATACGTCTATATGTGCTGTATATTTATATCATTACATTGGTATAACTATGTATTTCATTTTGAGTTATAATATTAATATTTACTCACTGAATCACTAACCTACATAAACTATATCCCAAAGGGGTAGTGGGGTGCGATTTACTACAACCCTCTCTCGTATTTCGTTTATTTCATATTTATTCGCACATCTGGGTTATTTAATTTTATGCTCAACTTTGTAGCTAACTGAGATAAATATCATAATTATTGTTCTTAGAATAATTGTATTTGAATTGAAAAAAAAAACCAGATAGGTACTATAAGTTAAGCAAATAGGTACTGTAAGTTTCTAATTTAAATCTAATTTGATCAGTATCTAATGTTATCAGGAAGACCTTAGGGATCTTAGTGCGAGTCCTTGATTAAGATGTTGTGAAGTGTGTGAATATTTAGTTTAATTCTTTTTTAAATTGATCACATAGAAAATAACCTTTAATTTATTGAAGAAACTACTCTGGGATTTGTTCTGTAGCCTATATATATATACAGAATATTAACATGTACAAACTGCTTCCTAAGATTGTGTAGCTAAAACTACAGGAAGAAGACCAGACATACAGTTTAGCATAGCGAGCCAAATGTGATATATCAGTGACAAGTTCCTAGCTTATCATCTAAGGGAACGCGCTTGAGTACACTTTAGGCGCAGGCCATACCGCCAGCGAGCAGGCGAGCTAGGCGGGTGAGCATCGTTTCACCTCTTTACATACATCGGTTCACACCGCGAACTACCGAGCTAAGCTACGTTTACGTCAAATTGTATAGTTTCCTTCTCTCGTTTCGCCCGCCCGCCTAGCTTGCTCGCCCGCTCGTTGGTGATGTGGCCTGCTCTTTAGTCGACTCTTACGAAATGCACGGGAGGAGAAGCAGTTTATGTAATTTTATGTAAGATAGTATTTGTTCTCATGAGCCCAGGCTACCCTAAAGCAAGTCAGTTTAACATAACGGATTCACTTTAATAACGAGCATTTTATACAGTATGTTATCCTCAACTAAGTAACTAGCAGTGTGTCCCTTAAATTTAAATTGTTATTAACCTAGATTTAACCTATGAGTTACTCAACCGCTTTAAACCCAAACATATTTAGTAAATTTAATATAAACTGCCTTAATAACGATATGTGTACCCACTATCCATATTTCAGGGTAGGTAGGAGTATAATTAACCACAACTCAGTGGTTATTTGTTAGCTTTAGTCTAGTATTAAATGGATGAATAATTATATTAAAATCATGAAGCACATAAGCGTCAAAGTTAAAAAAAATACTATTTGTATTTGCATGGGTCACTGGAAGAGATCTCTTGTAGAGATAAGCTTGCCATTGTACATGCATCTCTTCTCTTATCCCATGTTATATATTTTTTTTGTGTATGCAATAAAGAATAATAATTTAAAAAATCGCCGACGCGATGTATATTATTTTGCAAAAGCCAAATGTGAGTTTCATAACTTCAATCCATGGTGGCATTACATATTTTGTTTTAGCAAAAAGCTCATCTCCTGATGGCTTTGTTCAGTTTCGAAATTCCGATCCTAAACCAATTATAACGGAATTAATGGCTCCCATACTCGGATGTTTATGCGAAGTTACTATGGAAATTCGACACGATATGAGGTACAGAACAAATAAAAAATATCTAAAGTTAAATCCTGAGTTCGGCAAATTGGTTTTCAAGGTAGTCACCTACCTTTATAGAAATTGAAGTTAGCTAACTGCAGTCAATGCGTAAATCTAGATCTAGTGATCTAGAAAAAGCACATAATAATTATTTCTGTTTATGTTGAAAAAAGCAAGATAGCGACAAGTGTGTCACGTACAGTCATAAGATGAAAACACAAATGTACTTAGGCCCTTGCTTTAAGGTTCAAAGTCCAACAACAATATATACATCTATTCCTCATCATGACTATACATTTTGGAATTTTCATGTGAAAATTTTCAGTGGTTTTCGCCTCAGAATCATGGTCTGAAGTCGCCATATCAATATTTGCCTGGCTGTCACAAACGTAAATCTAGATTTACGCAAAGTACTAGAAGCCATATTATTATCTACCTCCAAAACCCAAACTATTCAAATTGCCTAGCGGTTTTGTAATACAACTTGTTATTAAATATGTCTTCGACATCAACACATATAAAAATACAGAAACTTTGCTGCACTATTCGTAAACATCATAAATAAAGCTGATTCAGTATTTGCAGAATCAGCTGTAATCACTTGCATATTTATCGTATTTTCAGAATAAATTTATAATCATCAATATTTGTTTAACATTATAGGCAACTCGAAATTATTAAATAACATTTATAGGCCGATGGTTCATCCTACTAATATTATAAACGCATAGCGGTGATAGCCCAGTGGTTAAGACGTACGCATTCCAAGCAGGAGGCGTAAGTTCGATCCCAGTCACGGGCCTGTACCAATGAATTTATTTAATGTACAGATTTTAATGTTTTAAAATTGTCACTTGGCTTGTGCCTCGGAAAGCACGTACAACTGCTGGTCCTGCACCTGATCTCTCTCCGGTCGTGTCGGCTTTCCGTCCCATTGGACTATGAGAGTGAGGGAAAAGAGAGTGCATCTGTGTTTGCACACACACTTGTGCACTATAATATCTACTGTGTACCTGGCTAATCTCCGTAGTGAATGGTCACCTTGGCCGAAATATGGTTGGAGATCTTATTATTATTATAAACACGAAAGTTTGTAAGTATGGATGGATGGATGTTTGTTACTTTTTCGCGTAAAAACGGCTGGAACGATATGCAGTTAGCTGACACCCTGTATTCACACATAGGCTACTTTTTATCCCGAGAAAATATTTTTATCCCGGATAATTTCGAAATTTTGTTTTTTTCTGCAATCCACGCGGACGAAGTCGCGGGCGTCCATTAGTAATAAAATACGAGTAATACAATATTTCATTTTGCGGAGACTATGTATGCGAGTAAATATTTCTATTTTTAAATGATTGTTAATAGTAAAATGGATTTGTACATATAATATAATACTGACTATGTTTTCCAAAACGTATTCATATGACTAATGGTAAAATTGTGTTACTCGTATTTATATCTCGGTGATTACGCTTGTATTGCTAGTGATGCTTTCCCATTTCTTTGGGATAGTTAGAATTAAATGTCAATTAACAGTTATATTTTCAAGGGTTGAGTGTTATTAAAGTTTGATTAGGTATTACACTCACAAAATCCTCAAAAATCATCCAAAATCTTAGGAAAAGCATTGTAAAACTGTACCGTCAGATGAAATTGGGAAGTCCAATAGTAAGGTCTCGCCATAGGATACCAAGTTCCTGGGTCTTTAACTGTCAATAACAGTTATATTTCGAGGGTTGAGTGTTATTAAAGTTTGATTAGGTATCTCAGTCACAAAATTTATTCGAGTCCTTTTAGATCCTCAAAAATCTACCGTCTATACCGTCAGATGAAATCGGGAACTCCAATAGTAAGGTCTCGCTAACTATCTTTTGTTTGGCATCGTTTGTCTCTGTCCCGCCTGCGCTATTGTGGGCTATAAATTGTCTCTTACTCAGGTGGAAGAAATTATGTACTATCCTGATAAAATCCCTGGTTCTGCAAAGTAAACATATTGATTTGTGGCCAGATTTCTTTTTGTAGTTGAAGTCTTTGGGGTAAAGTAAAACTATAAACTCGATACAGTTTTACTTTATGGCATTTGTGTCAGTTTATTTTCTCTCTGTATAATTCAATTAGTAATTTATCAGTTTAAATTGCTATTACGAGTATAATATCGGCATCTAACACATGACTCTACTATGTCAAATGATCCAGCAGCTCTGTCTACCCTATTTTAGGAACGTAGGCTAAAAGATATGTATAATATAATATCGGAATAACGTCTTTCCACACGTAAAGACATCCGACCGAAATAGTAAAATAATCTAATTATTATATATATAAGCAATGTAGCTGCAACAAAACCATAGTATGATAAATCAATAATAACAACCCAGATTTAATAAAAGAGAAACATTCAAAGCATTCCCTACAATTATTTTGCTTTCTCAACTCAAGACGTATTGCATCCTTGCTCGCTCATGCTCTTTGTGAATTTGCTTAAGAATTTCCAAACAGATATCGCGGATTTACCGAGAAAAACCGAAAAAGAAAACAGGGAGGAAATAAAGGGGAACATAGAGCTTGTATAAAAGGGAGCTGAGAATCGTTGTTGACTTTCACTGCCAATATTAGTCAATGCTATGGAGTTTAAACGAACCACTGACTTGAATACTCGCAGGGCAATGGTGATGAATGACAACGTATTTGTTTTTCAATTAAACGTTTTTGGATATGGTTTAGCTTTCGTTTGGCTGTGTCTATTTGAAAGCGTTTCAGACATATTCAATTTGTCTTTTAAATGTCAAGTTTAGTTTAGTCACGAAATTTGTATAACGTAACGTTTTGCGCTGTGGTTTAGTTTTGGTAAAAACAGTCCACAATACATTACTCTATTCTACGGCGATCTTTAGGAAACTGATAAAAAACCTCCTCTTTTTATCTGTACCATGAATAGAGAAGCAAGCAAAGCAAAGGCTCGCCTCTGTTCCGGCAATAACTTGCTAGAATCTGCACAACATAGACAAGTCTTTGGCAGGCGAATTCAAATACATTATCGAATTATCGGATTTTTCTTTACAAACTTTAATGATATTATGATATTTGTCGGTGTGTTCTATCGTTTTGGCGGGTGGAACACACCTGACACTTCCACTTGATAGTATTATATTGTGTAATAAATACACAGATATTATAATGAAAATGGAAAATCGGTTGTGATGTAGGGGACCCAATTTAAAAAACACAAAAAATATTAGATTTTAGGTTTTTATTCCTTTATTTTCTCATTGAAGAAAAGCAAGAACGGGTCGCTTGTAATTTTTATTGAGTATTTCTAGTATTTCAAGTAGCAACCTAGTTAATTAAAGTTTTCCATGCACTTTTTCATGTTATTTTTAATCATAAAATATGTATCAACCTACCTAAATACATAAAACATTTGGGACCTACATTTTACGGATATTTTGCTTAAATTAAAAACATAAAGGACGCCATATAAGCATTACTTAGCGCTCTTTCTACCACCATACATGCCCCTAACCGCATCTGACGCACTGCGTTGGCAATCAACCTATTGTTCGCTATAAAAAAGCGCTTTCAGCGAATAAACTGTACAGAATGCGGGCAGACCACCCCTTTGTCAGCGCTGGAGTGCTTTTAGTTTTGTTTTCACTTTAAAGCCGTTGGTATGGGAGCTGATAAAGTATTGCAGTCATTAAGTCCACTGCTAAACATAGGCCTCTCTCTAGCACTGCCACCGGTTGGATGCGGCCTATATTCAGCAGAAACGCGCTATCCTGACTGTATCGTCCATCCACCTTGCGAGTGACCTTCTCATGCTGCGCTTACCAAAACGTATTATAGTCTACTTATGTCCAATAGCATTCATCATGACAACATACATACATACAGGGTGTTTGTGACAGCCAGACAAATATTGGTATGGTGACTTCGTACCATGATTCTGAGATGAAAACTAGTGGGAATTTTCGCAGGAAAATTCCAAAATTTTCCGACTTAAAAAAAAAATCAGGGTAAAAAAAAGTTTTGTTCGTTTAAGTAGGTCTTAAATAATGACTTAAAAACAAAATTTTAACCCATGGATGATTAAAAAAAAATTTTGCTCTCAAAAAAGTTCAATTAACTGATCAACCCCAAAAGTGAGTCATAAGTGATCCAATAAACAGCAAAGTATCACACAATAACCAATAAGCCCATTTAACTAGTCACAGGATCGCCCGATAGAATTGGCGCAGAAAGCAAACATTGCGTGTAATCAAATCAAAAATTAATTTCCTGCAAGTAGTAACACTATCGTATAACCCAAAACAATGGTACTTGTTTAGTATCTCAGTATTTGCCTACACCCTGTATACCTATAGCTAACACATGACGTTTTCTCAAAATGGGCTCAGAGATCATCACGAAGAAGACACTAAAGCCACGTTAATCATAACGAGGGCACTAAGATTAGTGACAAGTTTCCAGCCCACGTAAGGGGTACTCCTAAGTTCCTTAGTCGACTCTTACTGACTCGCACTGAAGGCGATATAGCTGATGCATTCTAGTGAAGTTCCGCATCTAGGCAAGTCAGGTAGATCGAAATTTTGTATACGGATAGAAGGTTTGAACTGCGATCTACGAATATGATATGATTTTATTTGTATTTTCAGTATTTACATACATACATACATACATATAATCACGCCTTTATCCCTTACGGGGTAGGCAGAGCACTAAGGGCCGATAGAACCACATGGTGCCACTTCTGACCAATGTTTAGGGTATAGTTGAGATGTACAAGTTCGGTTAGTAGTGACAGGTGGTCAGCCCTTTGCCTACAAAACACTAAGACCCTCTTGTCCCTCTACTGACTTTCAGTATTTGTCTATAAGAATTTTGTTTTCTAGTAAAACGGTGGCGTCTGGAGGCGTTAAATACTCGTAGCGGCTGTGAAGGAACTCCTCTGTATTTACTGAAGCATATATTGTGTGCAATAAACAATAAGAACTTTTCACCTGCAGGCACAGTAAAGTAGGTTTTTGCGCTCGCACGTACGCTATATGACGGTACCGCTATCCTAGAAAACCATGGCTTTAAGCTTTTTACAATTCTTTTCATTAAACTGGGTGGCATTAAAGAAACATTATCTTTGCTTTATTTAGAAATATACTATTTTTAACTTTTTTCAAGTTAGTACAAAAGTCCCGTACCGCCAGTTTATTTTCAGCAAAGATAAAAACTGTTGCCGTCGATTTCATTGTATTAGCTTATTCCTGTCGACTCCGCTGCGGCCAGATACTATTGCTGAAACATACCTATCTATGTCGCGTTCACTCTTTGTCGTTTTCGAATACTTCCTTTGCAATTATTTCAAGTGGTTTTTCATTCGCGAATGGAGTGCCACAATCAATACGTTTGCAAAAATGCCGTGTAGTTACTACTTGCTTATTCTAAACTATTTTGTACGACAGTTCGGTCTCAGGTCGCTAAATATCAAAAAACGACTACACGGTCGATTAAAATAATCTGCATTTTGTAATCTATTGTTTTAAAGTACTGACTTCTTAAACTAGCAGGAAAATACGACTTTCATAATTTGACTATTTCAAGTTTGCGATTGGTCGCAAGTTACAAAATTAGCCTGCGTGGCTAACAAAGTGTTTAGCCGTAGCATGTGTGGCACTGCTATGGAATCGTAGCATTACTACGGCTTTTGTGGAACACGGTGGAATGAATAGCCCATTTTGTTAATCTTTTTTTAAATACATCTTTGAACATAAAAATGTTTTGGCGTTTGTTAGTCTTGCTTGAAATCGAGTAATGTTGGGGTTTCTTCATGCGTTTTTCAGTATAATATATCATAATACATCAGTTGTTATATATTAGTTGCAAGGTAAACTCCTTGTGAAATAGTCTAAAGAAAATTTTCCTTTTTAGTAACCGTTACTTCCCTTCTTTGACAGTTGGGTTAAAACTACCTTTATACGTATTGGCTATGACAATGAATACAGTGACCTTGTACCCACCTTATAAATCAACCTAGATCATATTGACACTAGCAAAGGGTTGCCCTGACAACACGAGTTTCTATCGCGTCAATTCCACGCGATTACTCGCGACGACAATGATATATGAACGTGTTGCGACGGCAAAGGTATATTATTATTACTTGACGACTGAATTGGCTCAGTTGGTAGTGACTATACCATGTTTTTTGCTGACAGAAAGTTCAGTTTCGAAGAAGCAGTGGCAGTAAACATTAGTGAGTGACGTTTGACTTCCTTTTATGATGATGTAAAAAGTTCATTTATTTTAGTTTTATTTTTAATATGAGTAGGTACCATTGATTTAAGAAGCAATCTCTTTAGCAACTATTCATGATAGTACAACAAAAAAATGTATCTGATAAAAAACCCTATTTCGTTCCTGCGGATTCTTTTTTCTACATCTAAAATATGGATAGTGAGTCTGCCTTCTAAGCTCTCTCGGTTCGAATTCAAGTAGGAACGAATGTTATGGCGAATTTTGGTGCTTGTTTCCTAGTTATAGATGTTACAGTTATCTATGTCAAAGGCATACTGAATAACATGTCGTATTACAAAACTGCTAGAAATGTTGAATAGTAAGCGTTTTAGAGAGAGATAACATCACTTGCCTTGCACTCCGTCTGCTTAATTAATTAGGTAAAGTTATGTTGGAACTACTAAAATAACAGCTAAAATAGTATTTTCTTTTATATGTAGTATTGAAAATTCCCTATAATACGATGTATTTTTCAATATACCTGCGAGATAATAATATTGCAAAAAAAAGTTATAAAAGAACAGAGCTTTTCATCTATAATTATACCTACTTTGATAAATGTAGGAATCTGTACACATACAACTTTTATAGGTCCTACGGGGCATTTGCTATACTTTACTTGCATTTTTCTGTTTGCTTCTGTCGATCCAGGCTTACAGAAGTTGCAATGTAGGAAATGTAGGAAGTGTAGGAGTGGTAGGCTAATTCCGAAAAATATTATTCCACAGTAGTTTTGCTTTAAAACTATTCCATGATATAAAAAATACGCAACAGGCCTCCCGGAATAAATTTCGGAAGATTTATAACCTCATATACGTCTATCCCGTTTACTAAAGAAACGGATGGTTGAGCTAACGACTTTATAAGATATAGAGGCACTTACTTATAGCTTTGAGAACTCAGTGGTGGGTCTTCACTAAAATACATCAGTTGTATCTCTTTCCGTACATATTGTAAGAGTCGACTAATAGCCAATTTCAATAACCGATCTAGAGTTTTTTTTGCTTGTTTCGGATTAAATCTTCAATTTTAATACAAAATTTCAAATTAAAATACCGAGATCCTTTTCAATCTAGTATTGAAATTGGTCGTAAGAAATTCAGGGATATTCTTTCAAGCAATGAGCTAACTTGTCACTGATCTTTTACATCTAGTTCTGCTAAGTTAAATGTGACTGTTGTATATCCTTCGTGATCATGTAGATCTGGTTATCATATTTTAGGAACTTGGCCTTTTTTTACACACTTCACAACACATTAACTTAGTCCCACATTAAGGTCCATAAGGTCTTGTGTCGTTTGTATGGCTAAGTAACGGTATATGAATACATAGATAAGTATAGAAACATCCATGACTCGGACACAAACATCGATATTCATCATATAAATTTTTGCACCTACCGGGATTCGAACCCAGAACCTATGGCGTCGCAACGTAACTGCAGGCAGGGTCACTACCTACTACAGCAATCGGCCGTCAAATCGGCCGGCCAATGTATGACATGAATGATTTTGAGCTATAAGGATGGAATAGTATATTTGGTAGACTTTCGTAGAATAGCTCCTATGTCTGATTTCGGAACTAACATTTTTTGCATGTAGTGACACAGATAATGTGTCATACATATAGTAACTAGCGGTATCATCCAAAGGGAACTATACCGTTATACAGGATGATTTATGGTCGGCAACGGTCCCGAAAACTACGGAATCTCCTCATCATCACGATCATTTTTCTCCATGGAAGCATACCTGGGAAGTGTCTGGTTTCCAAAATATTAGGGTCCAAAGTTGAGTAAATAGACTGCGTTTTTCTGCATAAATGCATATTGACTCGTGTAGCAAGATTTTTTCACGAGAATTAATTAATATATTATGTCTATGAAAAAACTTAACTATAAACACTGGACACTATAAATTTCGCCCGCCAATTATAAAATCTTTTTTCGGCGTATAGGCAATAAAGGGTGGTCCCAAAATTTAATAATAAAAAATTTTTAGTTTTTTTTTTTTCACGCATATTTTTTTGGCATAAACTTACTTTATTTAATGTATAGAGTACGTATCCTTCGTTAAGGGTGGTAACGAAAAAACACCCTGTGTGCACGATGTTTGCGCTAGTGTTATTTTTAAATTCAAAAGTGATGGGTACAACTAGGGCACAAGGTAAACTACCTCTTCTCGCGTAATTGATTTCAAATATCCATCCATCCATTAATTCAGTATTTGGTACGGGCGACAGCTCAGTCATGTTCTTTACAAGTTCATACCCGCAACTTTGTCCGCGTGTAAGAACTATTCTTTGTGTTATCCTAGAGAATAGGCTTATATTATTTCTCTCCGATAGGAAATTCCCTATGTCTATGTTGACGCCCTTTTTGTAAGATGCAGAGCTTTTAATGTTTATTTTTTAGATTGAATGAACATTTCTGAGTTGTTTATGATTTTGTGAGCAGCCAGAAAATCTCTAAAAAGGCTCGTCTGGCTGTTCACAGAGCGGTGCTCACCTCTACACTGATGTATGGAAGCGAATCTTCTGCTGTTGAGATGCGATCGTTACGAAGTATGAGTGGCGTGACTTTGCGGGATAGAGTGAGAAATAGTGTGAAAAGAGAATTATGCGGTGTGAAAGAGGACGTAGTGACAAGGGTAGAGAAAGGTATGCTTCGATGGTTTGGGCATGTGGAAAGGATGGATGGAAGACGATTAACGAAAGAGATATATATGGCAGAAGAAAATTGCAATGGGAGAGGTCGCCCTAGACGAACCTACATAGACCAAATTGGGGATGTGCTAAAAAAAGGGCTAGTCAAGACAACCCGAAACCGGCGAGCAGTATGGAGAATTTAATGAATGTGGATGACGCGAATGAGGTATGTTTGGAACGTACTAAATGGACAGCCGATTGGTGTATTTGGTAGTGGCCCTGCCTGCGACGCCATAAGTTCTGGGTTCGAATCCTGTTAGGTGCAAACATTGATGTGATGAATATCGATGTTTGTTTCCGAGTCATGAATGTTTATATACTTATCTATGTATTTATATACCGTTGCTTAGTACCCACGACACAAGACCTTTGGGATCTTAATGTGGGACTAGATCAATGTATTGTGAAGTGTGTGATTATTTATTTATTTATTTATATCTGTAGTCTCTGCCTACCTCTATGGTATATAGGCGTGAGGTTATGTATGTATGTATGTAGGATTTCTCCATACTATCTGTTCAAATATACATATGATTTCGATTCTGAAATTTTGGGGTCAAGTTCCTTGTAGTAGGATTTTTTACATAATCCTGTATGTCTACATTGACATACACAAATTCATATCATATCATGTATGTATGTACAAGCAAAGTACCTTTCACTAGATCCAATTAGAGCTTACAGTATTGCTCGCGGAATTCCGCATACTATTGACCTATTATATTGACATTTAGCTTAGTTACTTAGAGTACTGCTGCTAAGTGATTATTAATATCTCGAAATGGGTTTAGGTTTTAGAATATTTATTTATTGGGAAACAAGAAGGCACAGATGTACTAGGTACATGTATAACATATCTTATGGTATGGAATGAGAATTAATTACATCTGTTCCCTTGGACACGTTTCATACATACATACATACATACGTTAATCACGCCTTTCTCCCTTACGGGGTAGGCAGAGCACCAAGGGCCGATAGAACCAGATGGTGCCACTTCTGACCAATTTTGAGGGTATAGTTGAGATGTACAAGTTCGGTTAGTAGTAACAGGTAGTCAACCCATCGCACACGTTTCATTGAGAATAAATAAAAAATATAACAAAATGGAATAAGTTTATACATAAAATAGCATTTGTAGAACTTAAAAAAAATATAAGGTTGTTAATCTAGGTAGGTAGTTGAAAATAGGTAGTCTAGTAATTACAGCATTAGAATATCCTTCTGTGCCTTGTTGTGGCAAACCTGTGTTTCAGATATCAGAGATTTCTCCTGTACTCGTAATATCGATTAAGTTTTGTATTGTAATATTGAAAAGAACTAGTACCTACCTGTACACCGTGATGAAATTTTAAGCTGTATACGAGTATCTACTTAAAACTTTTACGTGAGAGCAGTGTTCGATAAAATGTTTGAAGTGTAGTTATAAAATATTATAGGCTCTATGTGATATTCGGACGCAAGCAGTTTTGTAGGATGTTGTACCTAATTTTAAGTTCTAGAATATTTAAAGAATAATAAATAAATAAAATAAATATCCACAATATTAAAATTAAATCTTCTATGCTGCTCTGGGATTGAAAAAATAACGTGTAATACTACAGATGCTTCTCTTCCCGGGCATACTGTACAAGCCAGTAGAGGGACAAGAGGGTCTTGGTGTTTTGTAGGCGATGGGCTGACCACCTGTCACTACTAACCGAACTTGTACATCTCAACTATACCCTCAAAATTGGTCAGAAGTGGCACCACGTGGTTCTATCGGCCCTTGGTGCTCTGCCTACTCCGTAAGGGATAAAGGCGTGATTATATGTATGTATGTATGTATAAAATTAAATTGTACTTATAATAATCATGATGACTTGGTATAATGTGATCTTGATAGATACTTTAATTAATTAATTTAAGAGTTCTCCGATTATTCTATTCTTTATTTATAAGTAGAAAATATAAGACAATTTTACCTTATGTAGGTAGATCACAATATATGTGTATATATATATCTAACCTTATTAACGAGCTGTTATTTAAATATTCGAAATTTTATGTGTTACCATGTTTCAGGTACCTGTAGTTACATTACATTTATGTACCTCGGGTTGATCTGCGGATTTTCTGTAATGAAAAAAACATGGATACGAATATTATATTCCTTCATTATACTTTTATATCGCACTAAGCTCCTATCAAAACTGGCTTTGAGAGGACGAGACGTGATAGCAATATTCTGATCCTCACATAATATAGATCTAGCGATTTTTATAGATATCCGCATAAATCAGTTTTCTATGGAATAATATATATTTACCTAGGACATGACGAAGTCTAACTATATTTTTAAATCTGACATAGATTTTTGAGATAAATAGACTATCGTCTGATATCCAAATTATTAATGTTTCTTGTACATTCAGCTATTTACTTTGAAAATATTATAGACGACGAAAATATTATAGTGATAATAAATATTATAGGTAAAAGAAGAAATATATTAGAGACAGATAGAGCAACTTAAGTTATGTAACTGGTACTTGAGCTACGTAAGTGGAAAAATTAGCCTTAGAAAATTCTTGTTCCCATTGACAAAAAAGCATTTTATAGTCGAACATAACGAGACAAAGCATTCATTTTTGCTTGAATAAAAAGATACATAATATGATCTAAAAATATATTTTGTAAGTTAAAACAGATAGTTTTTTCGTTGCGTATATTGGGAATAAAACAAAAAAGCATTTTTGAGTGAAAAAGTATGCTCCCAAAGGTACTCTATTGTATTATTTATCACCTTATCGAGTTCGTGTGACCTAAAAGTTTTTTCCCTGAACGTTTGTCGCAATATCTTACTATTTTCTTGGCGTTCCACGAAATTCTTGCCTTTCTAAGAGAGGAAATGGTCCCAAGATTTAATCAGAAGATGTCACATTTTATTTAGCTATAAGTAAAAGGATTTTTAGAAAAGTTTGGTACTGATTTCTAACAATGATTTGTGATATAAAAGGGACCTATAGTTTTGTGGATAAATATCAGTCATCTTTGTTCGTGGATACACCGATGTTAAACTCACATATGTTTATACTAAATATCTCTCGGAGTTACACTTCGTTTAGTTTAATGTTAAGGTAATTATGGAGTTAGTTATGCCGCGCCTCCTCTTCTCTACGTTTAATTTAATAACGGCCGTTAAGTCACTCAAATACAATCCTCACGTAATTATGCAAATAATGTAAAGATGTTTTAGATTAATGCAAATTCGTGTAACATCTGGCAACATTCATGCCTCGTTTTCGCAAAATATCTTTAATTTATATAAAATGTACCTTCGAAAATCACACTGCGACCACATATATACTTGGCTGCCAATTTTTTAAAATAATTTAATCCTATAAAAAATGCTACGTCAATTCCAAATTTCAACTTTATATTATCACAAACAAAATAATATCAATGTCACTTCTAAAGAAAGGAAAATAGCAAGTCTATGTCCCTTACCTTGTTAACTTAACTGCAAAACTAATATACATGCTTTATATTTGTTCGACTTAATGAATGATTTCCAATTTCAGCCATTTTGAGTGGTACGAGTATACTGCTAGGTGACCTAAAAAAACCCAGTATCGTATACAGTTTACTAATTAAGTTAGTCGACTCTGCGCGCTCTCGTAAACCTTACTGATATACAGAGTGAACAAATCTAGGTTGTTGTAGATTTTGTTTTTCACTTAAGGTAGATGTTTTTTGTTTTAAGACTTTGTTTGATACAGAGTTTTATATGTGCATGAAGAATATTATAAATCAGATGAAGCGAAAGAGGTGTCAGGATCGCGTAGCAAGTGGAGATCTGTGATCTCTGCCTACCCCTCCGGGAAAGAGGCGTGATTTTTATGTATGTATGTATGTATATATTTTAAAGAAGGTCTCTCGATCGAATCGCGCGAGTTCGTTAAGAGCAGTTATTCACGGATGATGAAGAAAACGCTCCAGTGTCCGCTTATCGCAGCATTATGGCTGCCAAATGACAGCCATATTTTCGTACCACAGCTTAAATACACTGACTCCACAATAAGCATGAAGGCACTACCAGAAGGATGGCAACTATATCTGAATCTTTAGAGTCACACATCTTGTGTGTTTCAGTTATGTAGGCATGAGTAATCGGGCAAGGAGATAAAAAACGCGTAGTATGACAAATCACTGTGCTAGGTTTACGAATTATAACCTGTACTGTATTAAATTTACAATGTTATTCGTAATAACAAAGACAGTTATCATAGACATGTCTCATATACATGCATATAGTCACGCCCATTATCCCCAAAGGAGTTAGGCAGAAGTGTACAATTTACACACCTACTTTTCACCAGTAGCGGAGATCTGTGGAGGCCCTCTGCCCCAGCAAGGGGAGACAGGAATATTATCAACAACTTTTCACCAGTAGCGGAGATCTGTGGAGGCCCTCTGCCCCAGCAAGGGGAGACAGGAATATTATCAACAACTTTTCACCGGTTAGCCTATTAAGTCCCACGTTGTAAAGAGTAAGCCTACCATCACCTAGTTCTCATATCTACTGAACTGTAAGTAAAATAACCGAATATTTTACTGAATAGTAAGGATTAAATCAGCCTACCCAGCAGTATGTATACCAATATAACTCTGCAATCACCATCACACCAGATTACACTCCTCGCGCCACTTCCAGAGCTCGTCTCATAAAGAATAACGATTTGTTCTTTACGCACTTTGCCTCAAGTCGGGACTATACTTCGTGAAGTCCTCTATCTAGGCGCTAGTGCCTTTGTTAATATATAATACTGTTTACTATATATTACTTAGTTTTGTTAAAGTCTGCTGGACTTTTGTACTGAAACTATAGGACTTAAAGATGTAAAGAAGTTGTTATGGCGACGGTGTAGACGCTTAAAACATTTTAAAAAGTTTTATATCACATCGATACAGATAGTAAAATAAGTCAGTTTTACGATCTTTTGAGAAACATACCTATATATACAAAGTTCCCTAAAATGGGGTAGCCAGACCTATAGAATTGCAAATGAGATCCTAGATCCCAGAGCGGGCCAGATGAAAATGATCAGTTACAAGTTGCAAACTCATCGCCTCATAGAACGAAGTTCTTTAGCCCAATCTTACGGAAGGAGATCCAGTTCTGTGGGTACGGGATTTAATTCTAAAAAATCCACTATTGGCAAGCAGTGAACTTAACTGACACTATAATTAAAAAGTGGTTTATTGAATTGGAGCAAGCATTTGAATGTGATGTTTTTTTGAATTCCTATTTCCCTGTAATTTCAAATACCAATATGAAATTTGACGGGAAAAAGTCTTCAATTTTCTCTAACAAAAATATGAAAATGTTACATCAAAAATGTAATAATATACCCGAGGTGAAAATCATAATCATGTCCACGTGGAAAAAAATGGGGTAATGCTATACATCATAAAAGTAAACGAAACCAAGCGTGCAAAATTGAAATCTAAATTGGATAGAACGTCAAAAAGGAACTCATTTGTGCTTGTGTTATGAGATTTAATCCATTTCCGTGCGTGTAGCCAGAGGTTTTTGCTGTTACATTGTTTCATTACTTTGATGCTGGATGGAATAAATTGCTTTGATATTTAGTACGGCTGTGAGTTATCCGTTTATCATTTCTCACCAGAGTACGTTCATATAGCTGCATTTAATTATTTACACAAATTAGGGCAAATTGTTTGATCATTAGTTAAGCATACTATTTTGACACAATTTAAAATGTCTGTTAAGCAATGGTATTATTGACGTATTTTGACTACAGTTTATTTCACGCTGCAGACTGCGATATGAAACGTGGGAGCGATGCCGCGAGTGTTTCGCTCCCTTTTCTACTTACAGGCCTTTGGGGTCGGTTTACATTTGACGGCAAATTCATCGCGTATTTGATGGTCGCGTAACGTAACAGGCAAATATATGACAAATTCAAGTTCAAATTCAAATTCAAAATCATTTATTCGACATGAAAGCATTAACACTTGTTTGTCGATTGTCTAATTATATGTTACTTTCTATGTTCGCACCCCAAAAATGAAACCGCTACCAAACAAAAAAGGAGGTGAATTTAAACAACCCAAAAATAAATAAATCGCAAAGCTTTTGCTTTGGCAACGGTCACCACCCCAAGGTGCGATTTGTTACAGGCATAAGTTAGCGATTCGGGGCTTAATAGCCACCAACGTGGAGAATAAGAGTTAAGGTCGCCTAAAGACGAAATCCAGAAGAGCTGCTACACAGTTCTCCTTTATGGCAAAACCAACATTAGGTCTGACACACCGCCTGACAAAACATTCAACCCTTCACACTCAACCTTAGATGAATAATCACGTCACTGCACTCAACCGATGATGCGTTAGTGCGTTAGACTGTAGGTACCTGGAAATAATATCTCCTATTATGCTTGACGCATTTTCTGTCTGTCTTCTGTGCCCTTGATGACTCGAACCGCTCTACTAATAAACCACGCGTAAAGTTATATGCTCGTTATAAATAACTTTGGACATCAAAATATATTATGGAATATTTGTAAAATTAAACTGAGTATAGCTTACACCTAGGTTAAAGATTTTTATTAGTAAGATCCACAACGTTTATCAATAACGGCCTTGTGCTTGCGCCGCCGTTTACGCTAATTGATAAATATTTTGTCCCGTCTACAGTGACAAAATAATTTTTCTGCTTGACTACTGATGAAGCAATTTGCCCTAAGTAAAATGACATTTTGTATGGTTGAAGCACGTTCGAGCGTTTTTTCATTGCTCGTCATTTATAACCCAAATATTTATCGAAGATCTTAAATTGTATCGCAGGATGTAAGAATAGAGTTTTTAATTAACTTCGCACGTCTGCCCGCATTGCGTGCACGTACTTAACTGACTTAATTTTGTTGTTTTCCAAACTTTTGCAATGAAAGTTTACCGTACGAACAACCTTATTTGGAACTACCCGCATCGTATTCTAAGGTTTTAAAGCTGGCTGTTTTGTTTTTGAAAACTGGTTAGCTCTATCAAGATAGGTTTGATTCTCGGCCAAGATAAAAACTATTATTGACCATATATTTATAAGTATACTTTATTTAAACACTTGATAATTATTAATAAGCATTGTTGTCGGCTGTAAGTATTTGATAATTTCTATGAGAATATGAAGAAGATAAGTAAAGATACTTAATCAAAACAAAGGAGCGTGCGAGAAATATTCAACTTTTCAAAGATTTTTCCAGTCGGCATTTAAAGCAATATCAACTTTATTATGTGTTGTGAAAAGTTTATAAAAGAGAAGTTAGTTTGTCTTATTTTATATGAATTGTAAAGTACAAAATGTAGCGGAGCGATATGAGAAAAAAGACCATTTAATAAATCTATTGGTATTTATATAGAAGGCGGGTTTTACAATATCATACGGTAATAAGCTTTCACGCTGCGCCCACTTGCTTCAGCTTATTCCATATGTTTAATTGTTTTAAGTCATTTTATAAACTACTATGTAATAGGTATGTACGTTTGTTGTATTCCATAATAAATAAAATTTGGTACATTATAGAATTTAACGAGCCAATTTGTGGAGGCCAAATTATTTTCCCCTAAAACTTGTACCTACTATTTTAAATACAATGACAGTATTGACTTAGACTCGGATCACAGATTTTTACAACTGGTCCCGTTATGCCAACCGTATGATGGCCGATTGGTGCAGTTGGAAGTAGTGGCCCTGCCTGCGACGCCATAGGTCCTGGGTTCGAATCCCGGTAGGTGCAAACATTGATTTGATGAATATCGATGTTTGTTTCCGTGTCATGGATGTTTATGTACTTATCTATGTATTTATATGTATACCATTGCTTAGTACTCACGACATAAGACCTAAGGGATTTTAGTGTGGGACTAGGTCAATATGTTGTGAAGTGTAAAGAAAAAAAAGTAAAGTAAAGTAAAAGCTGTACGATCGCCTTCATGATTCTACAGTTCTGACTACTACGGAAATACAGCCATGTATAGTTTTGTATGTACCCATGAATGTTGCTATTGGCGGTTGTATGGCCTTCTAGGTCACAAACTAGACTCTATTTTCCGCGCTACCCTCCGCACAATAAACACGACCTAAAAAATAAGAGAACATCGTAATGATAATCGAGTTTGAATAACTTCTTAAACATGTTATTGGCGAGTAAAGAAATTGCTAGAGTTGAGAACAATAAGAAGTAAATAGACTGTGTATTTACTGGCTAAGAAACATTACAACTTATAACATAGTTTTATGTGTATAGAAATATAGGAGCTTATATTGTATCTTCTATGCTACTCTGGGAGAAAAAAAAAACTTATAATACTACAGCTGCTTCTCTTCCCGGGCATACTGTACAAGTCAATAGAGGAACAAGAGGGTCTCGGTGTTTTGTAGGCGATGGGCTGACCACCTATCACTAATTTGAACTTGTTACTGTAAACTGTAAACTTTAAACTTGTACGTTTCAACTATACCCTCAAATTGGTCAGAAGTGGCACCATCTGGTTCTATCGGCCCTTGGTGCTCTGCCTACTCCGTAAGGGATAAAGGCGTGATTATATGTATCTACGTATGTATTTAGATAGCTTGTAGCTGAATGACCAGACGCCCACGACATCATCCACGTAAACTGAAGAATTTCCATTCTTCCCGTTCCCGTGGGAATTTTGGGAACTTCTTTTTTATCGGATGCCTAAGTCAAATAAAAACACACCCTCCAAGTTTCAGATATCCGTTTACCCGTCAGTCAGGACAAAGCATTTATATGTATAAATAAATGGAGTCGTAGACGTTTTTATTGAAGTATCTAATTTATACGGACAGATTTTTCAAAAGGAAGAAAGTTCTAACTGATGAATAAATTTGATGCTGTCTTTCTCTAAAACTTGATCATAATAGCTTCGGCATTATTCTTCAATTATGCCAGACTTAATCTGACCATTGGAAACATCGGACGTAATATTCTTTTAAACTAATCTTTATACCTAATGCTAAAATATGTCAGATAATCTGAATTTCAAATGGTAAATATGAAAATACAATAAAAAATTTCATATCAACATGCAGATCAATAAAGATCACTGTTTTGTAACTTTGGCATCTGCAAGCGACATTGCAAAAAACAATATCCAATCATGCTCCTGAAACATTTCTGAAACGTTATTGTTTTTGTAGACAACAGTAATTACTTAAGTTTTACACAAAACATTGTTTTCGGGGATGGTCCACTCCACATAAATAGCGAACTCGTTAAACTATTTAGGTGACGTAATGTCTAGAACGGTAACAAACGGCTAGGACTTGCTTCCACGAGCTTGCGAGTATTTAGCAGATTATGTAGAGTATTGATATTTTTAGGCAAACCTACATACATCTATTCAAGGGTATCCGAAACCGACGAGCATGTACGAAGAACTTAATTAATCTGGAAGAAGCGAAAGAAGAATATAGGTATTTGGAATGTACTAAATAGAGATCTGTAGTTTCTGTCTATCCATTTGGGACATAGGCGTGCGTGAGGTTTTGTCTGTATGTTGAGATCGGTATCGGTTTAGACTATGTATTTTCTGTACTAAATTTACAAATAAGCGATACAACATAGGTCTACTCGTATTCTTACCTTATGATGTCACCGACTATCCCAGATAGACAGGTTAACCTCTTTTTACCGTTCATTCCCATGAAAAAACATTAATTTAACTATATAGGTAGGTACAGGCAAAAATAAGTTTCACTTGATACGAACATTAACATCGCAATGTTTTTTAAAGATTCTTCTACACTTCTACTACTTATCTATACTAATGGATTTTATTAACGAGTTTCAGTAATAAGTGTATTAGCATGTAGACGAAAATAACTTCTTTGCAGCTAAGTGGACGTCAATCTTAAAACGTCTAGTAATTTTAATCACACTATTGTACTTTACATAATGGATAATATGATTAAGTTTAGTGAGCAGGGGCGTAAATGCCTTAGAAGTTCTTCCACTTGATTGATGTTCTCTTAAGTCCTTAATGTAGAATTCATATGAAGCTAGGCTATATTATGATATTAAATAGAGGAGCTAGCTGTCTAGCTTTTACATGTACATAGCACCTCGGCTAAAGTGATTACGAGCTACAGACAACCCTTCAAAATGCCGCATGTTGGGAAACAAATGCGAACGAAATATTCTTGCGTGATCTATGTCGTGAAGAATACTTTTTATTTCTTCCAATGTAAATTGTTACATCTCTAAGAAATAATGTAGTAGGTACTATAAATAACCATCATCATCTTCCTGCCCTTATCCCAATATTTATAAGATCGGCGCAACATGGTTTCTTTCGAAACTCATATTGCCAAGAGGCATACATTCATTCTCCATGAAGCATTTGTTTGTATATAGAGAGTTTATCTAACTATACTAATTATAATTTTCTTTTTGTCCCCAGGTGTGTCCAAGGAGATTACATGAAGGTCTACTCCGAAGGTGGCATCCAAGGGCCTGGTCCTCCCGGCATCAACGAGTACTCAGCCTGGTCCAGGATCCTGTGTGGCAGCAGGGCTGACGCTCCTCCAGCATTGTACTCCCATGGTCCTCAGCTGGTATTGGAGTTTCATAGTGGACCAAAACAGACGAATTCTACTGGATTTGTCGGCACGTACAAGTATATAGATAGACGTAAGTCACAACTTCTATTTTATTTACTCTGCTAAACAAAATTATTAAACAATTTTTGTTAGTGTATTTTATGCTGATACGGGATGTTGTAAGAGTCGACCAAGGAATTTGGGCTCTCAGGCGATAATCTAGTAACTTATTAATGATCATTAACATCTGTCCCCTCTATGCAAAACGTAGCCATAGAGGAATAAGATGTAGTGCTAATGTCATACTAACGGTTTCGATGCACCATTAGACTTTGCGGTGCCTCACAATTCCAGTCCTTGGCACTTAGATTGCATTACTATACGTCAATATACATTAGTAATCTAGTACATTACTATACAATTATAGAATCTAAGTGTCAAGGACTGGAATTGTGAGGCATCAAAAAGTCAAATGGTGCATCGAAACAGTTAGTATGACATTAGCACCGGCCGAATACTCAATCGTCACTCAAATACAATCCTCACGTAAAGAGCTCTTAAATTTGAGCATCTCTCAAATTAAAGTGGTATACACGAAGGCTACTCAAACGATTTGAAGGCATGATCACCTAAGCAGCCTTCAAATGATTTATTTCGTGCAAATTCGTGGTAACATCTGGCAACATTCAGGATGCCTCATTTTACGCAACATTGTGCGAATATAAAAATATATTATGGCTACATAATTTACTTTAATTTATATAAAATGAAAATTAATCTATTTTTTACACAATTTTATTCCTTATTTTATAATATCACGATGTTTAACATTAAAAATATCCCGCGTAAGCAATTGCGACCAATTGTCGTAGAATGAAACGTTATGGTTTGAGTGGCACATGACTGATCTCTACTTAGTTTGTGCAATTGACTTTACATGAGAATGAGCAAGTAGGTATATATATAAATGTGTTTCATTTAAATCCACGCTGCAACTTCATTTTGTTGACTCGCGGTAGGTCTTTCATCATCGAAAAGAGTAGATAACTATGATAAAAACATTATTTTAATGCTTCAATAAAAACAATCACAGATTTAGGAGATCTCTCGACCACTGTTAAATGTAAGCGATGCTCAAATCAGTTTGACAGTTCATTTGACAGCTAAATACAACTGAGTGGCCTTCCAGTATACGATATTTTACACTGAGTGGCGTTTGAGTAGAACTTAATCTAAGGCCCACTTAAATTGAACACATGCTTTTATTTCACGTTTGAGAATACGAATTTTGTATTTAAGAGCTACTCAAACATTTAAGCAGCCGTAAGATATTTGAGGGACGTTTCAGTAGTATGACATCTTATTCCTCTATGACGTGGCTGTGGTCTCCATTATGATCCTACAGATCGGGTTATCTAATTTTGGGAACATAGCCGTGTTCTTGTATGTATATTTTTTTAATATCTACACTATGTCTATGTTATACTGGGGTAGATTAAACCTATTACAGATAACTCTGCTATGTACCTATATAAGGTTCTATAAAACTTGTTGAGGTTAATAATATGTATTTTTTCAGGTAATTTTGAGACAGATGGCGTGAAAGTACCGGAAACCTGGTGCGACTACGTCTTCAATGCCCAAACAAACAGACCTCTGCACGGTCGTTTGTATAGCCCTAGATACCCCTCCAGTTATCCAAGCAATATTAGATGTAACTACCACTTCCATGCTAGGTAAGTATTTTATTGGATTTGTTAAATACAATTACTTAGGTAATGTATTAAACTACATACCGAAATGAACTGCACCATTAAGTATTTTATCCCTAAGGGCTGATTTTTCCAATGGTCATACATATAGCCGATCTGTGTTGAGAACTTGATGCTGTCTCTGTCTTGATCAAATTTATCCTAAAGAAGATCGGCTATCTGACCATTGGAAAAATTTGGCGTCAATTTTAATGTAGATAGAACAAATTCTTAAAGTTCTCGTGAAAAAGTGTGAACATTTTTATTATTTTGCTTTATCACTCGGGATACAACCGTTTAGTTTCACTGGCTCGTAATAAAAACCTAGTAAAACTTTATATGCACTTCAGTTATGCAGATATGCATTTACCAGGATTTTTTTTTTCAGAAACAACGAAAGAGTAAAATTATTATTCGAGGAGTCGTTTCTCCAGAAAGGAGATGAAAGGTAAATAAGGATTTTTAGGCTATTATATTTTTCACCTAAATTTAGGGAATTTGTTAAATCAATGAATTAGTTTACAATGAAAGTACACTTTCCAAGTAATTTTTTATCGCAATTCATTCATTTTTTAATATAAATCAATATAGCCAGGAGGGCTTTTCCATCTTTGCCAATACTTTGCTATTTAGGTACTTACTCGTATTTGGCCGACTTTATAATTCTTTTGATGGATTTTCTTATTTGACCGCAACTATTAGGTATATAATAAGCGTATCACGTGATCAGGAACCAATTAACATCGATATCACGTCATCTATGGGTTCTGCGATCCGTAATACAATGTTTCAGTTAAAGTTAATTTTCCATTGGTGAGGAGAAGAAAGTAAATGTGAAATATTAGAATTTGTAATAAATTTATGTAGCGGTCTAGCTATTGGAAACATAACCGAAAGTATCGTCAAAACATTCGTAGAGTCCGTTTCATAAAATAACTCCTATGCTTGATTTCGGAACTAAATTTTACCTAGTAACTAGCGTCATCATCCAAAGGAACTATACAACGAAACGCACTCGACTTGCCTCACTGCTTGCCATGTGCCCTTTTATATTTCTGCTAAAATACGCTTTATTAGTCGTAACATTACCGTCTCAATCTTTCTTAAGTTTCGATGGACGTCCAGCCTTAATATTGTCGATGGAAGATATTTGCCTTTAATTTATTTTTATTGACAATCGATTGCTTTTCATTTCATGTAATCTCCTTGTTTCAGTTGTCTCAATCGCGCCGACATAATAAAAGTCTTTGATGGAAGACAATCTTCATCTCCAGTGTTAGCTCTATTGTGTAATGAAGTTATAGGTATGTACTTTTATGTTTCGATCCAAGCTAATGAATTTTAATTCATTCATTTTGAGCTAAAATCAATATTAACTATATACCTTTATACCTTGTTTCATCTCTCTCTAAGATAGTTTAGGATCATTATTTTTTTTGATAACCTTTATAACCTTTTGAAGAACTAAACGACAAAACGTCATTAGATTCTGAGTAAAGTGTTGAATGTATTGAAGAGCACTTACATGTAAGGTTATTTTACCTACTAATAATACAAAATCCTTGCCTACCTAGGATACGAGATCCTGTCAACGGGCCCAGATGTCTTGGTCCAATTTACGGCGAATTCCAACATTCCTGGACAGGGCTTCAAAGCGAGCTTTCAATTCCAAATGGATGATAATTCTAGTGCAGGTTCAGTAAGCATTTGATTTTTAGTAGGAACAGCAAGTGTCCCATGTATTTCTTTTAGTTATTGAAAAGCTTCATTGATTCTTGCCTAGAATACTTCTAAAATTGTCAATTAGGTCAGATTTGCTTGCAGTATGTTCTGATATTATTTTACTTCTCTATGTTACTGCTCCTTGTATATGTGAGTGAGTATATTATTATTATTATTTGCTTTCCTTCTTGACTTCTATACTTACTCCTAGTATTGGCTTAGGACTTAAATTTAGGTTTAGATCATGAGAACTTGAAATAATTTGTCCTGAGAGCCTGTAACTATCATAAGCTTTTATAATCTTAGCTATAAAAAGAACCATTATCTATGTTTCTGTTTAACTCTCTAATATACCTATAATTTATTTATCGTGGACTCAATAAGAGACAGCGATGATACAATGCATTCCGAAGTAGTTACCCATACCTAAGGCAATAGTGAAAGCTCCTATAATATTTTCATCTTCGTGTTTCAGCACAACTGTTGCGTCATGTCGAGTGTCTTGTTGTGTAAAGTTTGGCAATGTAATCTGTAACCATTTGCACCAGTTGTGCCATGTTGTTAAGTGACGCCAGACTTTGCCGAACTACCCGCGAATCTCAATGTTGCAGTAGTTTTGCATGTTATATTAGTTTCTAAATGTCTTGGCCTAATAGAATATATTTTATGTTGTGCCTTTTTTACTTTCATTTATGTACCTAATTTCTTACTGCATCATGTTACAACTTTCGGTTTATTAAGTAATGTGCAACAGTACATAAACGATATAATTTAGTAGAAGGTAATTGATATTTCTGAAATTTACTCACTTAATAAGTGAATATGGCTGGTTTAAAACCGTATACCGAAAGGAGAATATCAGTTAGGTATAGTATTCAGTAAGCATGTAGTTATACAGAACTTTTTAATGAGCAACTGAAGCAAATCAATTAATAATTTAGTTTTAGAAATATAAGCATGCGCATTAGTTTTAATCCATTTTCAGGCGACCCATATTAAAACTTAAAGCAGTTAAGTTTATTCGTGACATTTCAGCTAAGTATTCATGAAACCGTTTATTTGCAGATGCAGAAACGAATAAAAAGTCCGGCATAGACACGATATCCGGACTGGGACCAGCAGTTAGTGCTACGAGTAAGTTTATAACTGGTTTCTATATTTTACAGGCAATTTCAAAGTTTTAATAGTTATTTTCTTGGTGGAACTGGGGGATAGTTATTTTTTTGGATGTAGTAACAGGAGAATTTTACTTACTTACTACTTTTCCGGTAAGATGGGAACTTTGCTTCTAATTTTCCATTATTCATCAACATAATTTCAGCAATCAGATGACAGACGATTTCCACTGGTTTTTAATTACTCGGAGGCCGAAAAAGTTTGTCTTACTTTAAATAATATGATTTATTGTGATTGTAAATTTTTAGAATGACTAAATTTATAATCTCCAGTCCCTTCTGCTGATTAAACTTATCCTCTTCACTACGCTTTTTTTCCTCTATCCTGAGCCAGATATGATTGTTTTATTTTATTTTATAGTTCATGTGGATGTTTTTGTTAACTGATAAAAAAAGAACTTGGTTTAAATACCCAACCGTGCCAAGTTCCATTTCGTTTCACCGTTACACAAATTGGCACACTTGGTGATTTTGTAGGGACCACGTATTTACATTGGGTATAAAATTTTAATTAAAATTTTTCATATCCTCACCAACTTTCACATTCAAAATATTAGTGGAATTAGAATTAAGTCCTAAATACATTTAAGATAATAATTTAAAGTACATGTCCCTAAGCAAGTGGATCATATTAAAACCAAAAGATAATCTTGAAATAAAGATTCAACAAAAACATTTTACTAAAGTATCTAACTAGGTATGTACCTTCTTATTTCAGCAGAAAAACCATAAGGAAGTTCATTGGTCTGACTTGAAAACAGCCTAAACACTGTTTTCAATATTAAAACCTTTTTCGGGTCTGTTTACTTTCTCTGTCTTAAATACCAAAAAAGATAATTTAAAAATATTATCTTATAAATATTTCATTTGAGCTTCTCGGCTGTATCATTAATTATTGGGGACGTCCGTTTCTTAAACTGTTCACGAACGAATTTGCACAAAAATAGAACATTATTGTATTTACTCGTATAGATATTTTGGGTTTATCGGTCAAGTTACTCAAGCCAATCAAGGTACCTACTAGCGATTAAAAAATAACAATATATAAAATTAAATGTTCAAGTATCATCAGTAAGGAGCATTCATAAAAATGTGTCAATCTAAGAGCTTGACTTTTGAATCTACTTTTATGCCATTTCAATTTTGGCAGATAATAACAGCTTGCTATTAATTCCTCTAATGGCTTTTATGTGTTTCATTCTTTATTCAAGTCGAATTAACTTTTTATATAATATGAGCTGATAATACATCACCAGATAGATTAATTATATAGGTACTTGATTTGATTACTGTAGTAAGTATTTCTTGCTTTGAAAATCATCATATTTAGGTATTTATATTTTACATATCTCACAATTATAATGGAATTATCGTTTTCTAAACCTAAACTTAAAACAAATAATTATTTAAACATCTTAATTTTGAAAAAAATGTTTGTTAACAATTCTATGTGACAATAAAGATATTTTTTCAGCATCATCCTGCCACCAAGTGTTCAGCAGTGACAAGAGTAAAAGTGGTAAATTGGTATCGCCGTCGTACCCAACCCCTTATCCGTCAAAAACGCAATGTCATTACGACTTCCTCGCCCGAGGAAGGGAAAGGGTGCGCCTTGTCTTTGAGGACTTCAGCCTTCAGAGGGTCACCGACAATATCATTGAGTGAGTTGATGGCATAAGTAATTGGTGTTTCTGAGACGAGCATAACAATTTTGATTTTGTCAAATATTTTACATTTATATTTCCTTTGTTTGGGTCTTCGGTGTAAAGACCAAAATTACAAATTTGTCCAATCAAATATTTTGCTCTAATAATGAAAGGAACAATATTACGAAGTCGCTTTTTGGTCAAAGATCAAACGAATTGTGTTAGCAGAATAACTTAATTTACCTATTTACAAAATGACGTAAATACTATAATAATATTTATAAAAAACTAATATTTTTGTGTTATATAGACCCTCATTAGAAACACCATGACTTAATTACTGACTTATACTTTGATACATCTACATACAATGGTGTTATAAACCCGTGTCTAAAGTTACACATTGTTTAATAATATTCGAGATATTTATGGAATATCTGTCAAATTTTGGCAATGTTTAGCTTAAACAATGCCTAAATTATTTTGTATTAATATGGATAAAAGTTTATCACGAGTTAAATTCGGTATGAAAGGATGCTTTTGTACAATATAGTTAGTTATATCATCAATGTGAACTCTATTAATAAAAGTATGTGTAAAGAATCCAATGGTTGTAATATTATCTTGTGTTTAAGTCAGTAATTGCTAGTAAATCGTCTGATGGCAAGTGACGACGTGATTGACGATGGACACAATAACGATATTCGGGTCATTAGCCAGCGACTGTAAAACGCCGCACGTCGATCGTATGCAAGAGTAATAAATTGCTTTGTAATTTATCACCTAAAGGCTGGAATGATATAAATATCAGTGAAATAGAAACAGATTTAAACAAATACATACATGTTATTAAAGTACCTATTAATCTACACTAATCTATTGCACAGCCTAAGCCGCTGATCTTATAAAGTTGAAATTTTGAGGGTATATTCTATGCTGCTCTGGCAGTGAAAAAATAACGTGTAATACTACAGCTGCTTCTCTTCCCGGGCATACTGTACTAACCAGTAGAGGGACAAGAGGGTCTTGGTGTTTTGTAGGCGATGGGCTGACCACCTGTCACTACTAACCGAACTTGTACGTACATCTCAACTATACCCTAAGAATTGTCAGAAGTGGCACCATGTGGTTCTATCGGCCCTTAGTGCTCTGCCTACCCCGTAAGGGATGAAGGCGTGATTATATGTATGTATGTATTCTTTATATGACGTAATCTTTCGATAAGGATTTCCAGAAATTCCCATGAGATTAAGCTTTCGCTAAGCTATTTTATACAATAAAGTAACAGTCATGACTGTTTCAACGCTGAGGTTAAGCTACTAAAGCAAGAACCTTGATATTTTGACCGTTGTTTCCTTTTGTAAGGAAGAGATTTTTTTAATTTCCAACGGGTTCGGGAAATAACGGGAATAGAAAGTCATGGGCGGCCGCCAGTTACATATATACATATAGATACATAGGTATATATACCTATTATCTTACAAAGCAACAGTAATTAAGAATACTTAATCGTCTTTATATTACTACAAAATAACACAATTACACGCGTACAATTTTATAAGCGTAATAATAATTGTAACAAAGAAGTGCTATTTTTCGCTATTAAAGGACAAGTCTCCGTCATAACTTTTTATGGTTTAGTTTATTATACCCGGGAGCACCAGTGCAGAAGTTATATTTTAAAATAAACCATTGTAATTATGTTTCTACGTACATAATAAAAAAAAAACATCCTGTTATTTTTGCTACAATCTCACTATAGTGCATCGGAAGTGTTAACTTTTGTGTGGATTGATTCCTGTTTGCATAAGTTAGTCAATTAATATAAGTCGTTAAGATTTTTTAAAGTATTGATATCTTATGTTGCTTTAATACTGTAACTATAATAGAATATAACCATCTAAAACCAATAAAAAGTTAACTTATACAGTCTGTATAGCAAACACGCGTAAAAATAAAATCAAATCGACATATTTACACCCAAAACTCCACATATTCAAAGCCCAACCACAACCCATAAATTACGAATTCAATGGCTTCAATCAACGAAATCCTATAAGAATCCCGCAAAAGAATTTGAATACTAACCCAAATTCATCTTTCAGTTGCGAGAGCATGGACTCGTTGGACGTGTTCGTGTACGTCGACGGTCGATTGGAAAAGATGTCGTCGTTCTGTGGAAACGAACTACCGAAGCCGGTAATGTCGAATGGACCAAAATTGTCTATGGAGTTTCGGGGGCTATTCTCCTCGAAACGTAGTAGAGGATTTAAAATAGCTTACTCCTTTGTTGAAGGTAAGTCTGTTTGTGATAAAGGTTTTACGTGGCATACTTTTTATTATTTTGGTTTGCTGATTGGAGTTTTATGTCCGCGAATTTTGGGTTTTACTTTTTTATATTATTTTTATTTTATTATATATTTTTATTTTTATATTATTTTTTTGTTTAAAAATAAGTTCAGATATTTAATTGTCCAGTTAATATTCACGTTCGTCAGATAAATAATAATGAATAATAATAATAAATAATGTAATAATCATTATTTTATTAAAGTGGCGATTTTTCCAATGGTCTGATAACCTATAGAAGCATAAAATTGGTGCTGCCTTTGATCAAAATAGAGGCAGAATCACCTTTATTATAATTATTGGTTTCCAGCTAGTGGATATTAAATAAATATACACACACTTCACAACACATTGACCTAGTCCCACACTAAGATCCCTAAGGTCTTGTGTCGTGGGTACTAAGCAACGGTATATAAATACATACCTATAGATAAGTGTATAAACATCCATGACTCGGAAACAAACATCAATGTTTGCACCTACCGGGATTGAACCCAGGACCTATGGCATCGCAGGCAGGGCCACTACCAACTACACCAATCGGCCGTCATATTAGCAAGGTAGCCAGCAATATAAAAATGAGAAATAAAGTTAGAATTCATACCCATTAAATATAGGTCCGTTTAAAGTCACAGATATAATCGGCTTACAGACTTGGCACGGTTTCCATCGTAGCTCAAATATTCATAGCATTTCGAAGTATATTTTAATTTGAAATACTCAATTCCTACGAGCCGAAATGATATTTTTGATTGTAAAGCTCGCTCAATGCTTCCGAGCGAGAATATCATACCGTGTATCGTATAATAATTTTGAAAATAAACTGACTTAAAAAAAAAATAACCGACTTTAAAAAACACAGACGACAAAAACTTTAACTAAAAAGCGTTAAATAACGTAACTAATTTATCTACTTCATACATATTAAATATCTAAAACTATTTAAATATTTACAACTTAATACCTAATACTTTAACAAAGTCATTTTTAACTATTTAAATATTTATAATTATCACTTATTTTTTGGAGTCGGTGCCAGCCTAGTTAACGCGGTCTGTTGTGTTGCTGGACGCGCGCGGCTGGCAAAGTCACACACACGGCAAAATACAATACGGTGCAGTAGGCAGGGTACACGTTTATGCAATTTCCTATTTTTAGTTTTACTTTGAATTTAAGTGTCGGTCAGTTTTCTTAATTATATTTATTTGTTTGGCTGGCACCGACTGCAAAAAATAAGTTAAGTGGTGAAATTATATGTTGCGTTAAGCCGTGTCCGAAGTAAGATGTTATAGAAAAAGAGGTAGACATGAGAATAACGAGATGACGGATAATAGGGATGAATTAAAGAAGAGTACCTACATATTGCACCGACCCCAAATGATTGGGAACAGGGCAGGAAGAAGGAGTGTAATTATATGTTGCTTATATTGTCAGACGTAAAGTTTCGAAGCCTACTCATTTCTCTCTTTTGTCATGTGGCCTATTCAATCATTTGCTGGCATATAAATCTAACAATATTATGCCTTCTAAACTTCGTACATGGCTTAACGCAATATATATTTGCCTTTAGTAAAATTTTACTTTAGTAAGCTCGAGGTTTGGGAGGAAGTCGGTTTTTCGTTTAAAAAAAATTATGTATTATTATTATATGTATAGAAGATAAGTAATCATAGCTGATGTGTGTGAAGCCCTTTGTTTGGAGGAGATAATTACAGGTTTATAGAATAGATTAATCACCAAAACACATCGCAGCTGAATAAATTTAAATATTTACATTGAAATTGATTCGCAAACTCATCAGATAAAGATATTAAAAACGATTCGACAAATGAATACTTTCAATGGCATACTTAATGAATAATTAATGAATGTATTACTATTCAAGTACCCGAACGACCCAGTCTCTTTGGGTCAAGATGTATTTTCTTGTCATTTATACGATTTAGCTTCTTTATTCTTTCTTTCTTTCTTTATTCTTTATTGCACATACACAAAAAGAAATATGGCATACAACATTAAAGAAGAGATGCATGTACAATGGCAAGCTTATCTCTACCATATTATATATAATAAGCTTATCTTTAATTTTGGCTTCAGTTGCTTTAGCAGTTTATTTTCATCTAGGGTACGCCCACCACCGGGCCCTACCCTTACCAGGCGTACCCTGGATAAAAATTTTAACTTCCGAATAGTAACATCTGATACAATTAAATATTTAACGCAGTAAGCATTGCGTTACTAAGGAATTACGAGTATCTAATATACTTAATGAATACATAATTGTTAATCACACATTTGAATTAATCAGAAGATTATGGAATCTATGCAAATAAAGGCCTACCACACCGGCTTCTCAAAAAGATGTTAACGCCAATTCACTTATCTAATCTATCTTTAAAAAAAAACAGTCAAATCTGCAGTTAATCTCATAAATAATGACGGCCGATTGGTGTAGTTGGTAGTGGCCCTGCCTGCGACGCCATAGGTCCTGGGTTCGAATCCCGGTAGGTGCAAACATTGATGTGATAAATATCGATGTTTGTTTCCGAGTCATGGATGTTTATATACTTAACTATGTATTTATATACCGTTGCTTAGTACCCACGACACAAGACCTTAGGGATCTTAGTGTGGGACTAGGTCAATGTGTCGTGAAGTGTGTGAATATTAAAAAAAATAATAATAATAATACCAACTTTTCTATCCACAGATTACGCGATCTCAACAGGGAAGCAACTTCTAGAATTTCCATGTGCCTTCGTATTTAATAGCAGCATTAGGAATAAGGGAGTAGTAATGTCACCTAACCATCCAGGGTACTATCCTCGGGACACGGAGTGCAATTACTTCTTTTACGGGAACGAAAATGAGAGAGTGCACCTACAGTTCGTTCACTTTGACGTGGAGGGCGTAATACCGTAAGTTTGTGTCTAATTAGTTTAGTTTAACGAATCTTGTAGTTTGTTGGGTCGTTTTTGAAGACGTTAAAGTAACTTGGAGTTTATATTTTGTTTGTAGAAGTTACATTTTAACTGCAGGCATTTCGAAAAATATATAGTTAAATAAAATTTAACAAATGAGGCATGTTAGGCGAAATACTATGAGCATAGCCCACTTAACATATCCAAAAAAAACTCTCTCTATTTTTCCAGATAATATGGAGAATTCTTAAATAAATAAGGAATATTGACAGGATTTTGAAAATTAACTAAAATTTTGTAGATAGTTTCTTTATAGTGGTCTATTTTCATACTTTTTCACCCTACATACCCTTTTTGTTACACCTGTAGATTTATACAAATGGTTTAGCGTTTTGCTTTATATACCTACGTTTTGAATACATGATTTTACGAACACACTTTTGAGTGAGATTCACTTTTCCCCAGATGTGAAGCAGTATCAGCAAGTGACTACGTTCAATTCTCAAGTCAGATGATGGACGGCACCCAGCACAGACACTGTGGCCAGCTCAAAGAGCTCCAAGTGACCTCGGACAGGAACTTCCTTCGTGTCACCTTCAAGTCCAATGACAGACTCGATGGTACCGGCTTTAAGGCTGACTACATCTTTCTGAGGGAGTCCGAGATGAACAGCATTACCATGCCAGATGCCGATTGCGGTAGGTACCTACTTTTATGTAAATATTCACAAAGCTCACAACACATTAATCTAGTCTCACTGTACCTTTGTATTTATGTGTATATTTTTAATTTGTGTGCAATTGACATTAAGAATAAGAGCGCGTTTCCATCAGAGATGTGTAAAGAAAATGTATCACGCCAGGATATCTAGCTGTTGGGGTTCCCACTAAAGAAGAGCAAGGAAAATGTGTGGTTGGTAGAGTATGTCGCAAACCAACCAACCAACATATTTCTCGCACATCTCTCGCTTGAAATTTACGTACAAAAAGCTTCGCCCCGCTAAGCGGTTTCCACCCTGCGCTGATTAAGGCAAGATACAAAAGCGATTCTATTGGTCCTTAAAAACATATTCCTTGCTACGCATCTCCGCATATCTCTGGTGGAAACCCAGCCAGGCCTACTCGTAGTAAATAAAATCTATAATTAAATAAACCGAGAAAAAAATAACTTCACTGCATGCTTCATCGAAAGTCTTTCATAACGATAATCTTTTTTACAGAGTTATGTCTATTTAACTCATAGTACTAAAGGTTAATCATGATAACAAATATTTTTATTCAATTTTCGGTAACCAACTTAAGATTACAAGATTATAAATATTTCCATACCGAAAGCGGCTCAATCTTTTAAAATAACTGCGTCGTCAATCTATCTTAGACAAAAATTGTTCACTTGAAAAAACAGAATCCCTTCTATCCTGATATTTATGTAAATAGGCTAGATTCGATCTCTCGTCTGTCAGGAACACCCCTCAATATTAGTTTTAAGGTTTTCCCAGTATATTTGAAGTATTATACATACCTACTCGTATATATAGAAATAGATTAGAATTAATCATCCTCTTTTATTTATGGTGGCTGGTGTAGACATTATATAGACCTGCTATTAAATAGTAATAGATTGGTCACGTTATCGCCTTTATACTTTGATAATATAATATAAAAAACACAGTGAAACCATACCAGCCAACCAGTCAGCCATACCAGTTGGTTGTTCATTAAAAATGTATTCTATTTTATTGTGGACCATTGAAATAATGGCAAATATTACACAGCTCTTGTTAATATTTGCGGGGAAATTCGTAATTATTGGAAAGTAGTACCTACGGATAAATGAATCCATGATTATGTTTATACGTTCTAAAGACAGGATAATACCAGCTTTTTTAAATATAATTTTACATAGATAACATGATTATGCGATAATAACACAAAAACTGGTTAGGTTTGTTTATCTGGAGTCCGGCGATATAATTATTCACAGAACCTTAGGTACAATAAATTAGATACAATTCACTAAATACATTGTTTCTCTCGCACACCCTCAAGCTGCTATTATAAGTGTTAAAATTTTATAATAAACGTACGTACTACATACATTTTTCAACCCTTTCTTCTGACGGGTATGTTTAGTCATTTATAACTAATCCATGTTATTACAAAAGAACACAAACATTGCTTTAGGGATAATTCTCATTAGAGTGGGCCGTGCCCGGGGCGGGCCGTGTACGTGGAGCGGATTGCGCACGGATTAAACACGTAACGTACATTTTCGGACCCCCATGCAACAAACGTGGTGTAGACGAGCATCGAGGCCCGGACGGGATACGGATAATGCACGGTGTAATATAAATTGCTTCATACAAAATGTATGTAACGTGTTTAATCCGTACCCCATCCAGGTCACGTACACGGCCCGCCCCGGGCACGGCTCGCTCTAATGAGAATCATCCCTTAGCTATACATTGTCTAATGACATTTTAAGCTATGTCTAACTTTAGACACGGTTTTGTAATATCACCGATTGTGTTTTCACAAGTGCCATGTTTTACATTGCTTTTCATAGAGTTTTATTGTTAAACCGGTAGTAACATTGGGTTAAGTACGTGCCCTGAAGATCAAAGGGGTACCTAGATGCAATTCCCACTCACGGCTGTTACTGCTGAATTTATTTTATGAACAGATTTTGTATTAAGTTTATCACTAGCTATATAGGTGGACCTTATCGAGAATTAAATAAGATCAAAGTAGTAAAAATGTTATTGATTATTTTTATTTGTTTCAGGTATATTTCTACAATCAACACATTTAGTTCTGGCGTGTACAATCTTCGCACTAATATACAAATAGCAATAAGATCTAAATACCTTTCATACAACGTGTATCGAATTCGAAGTAAACTATTATTGTTACTAAAATGTGTTTTAATTGTAAGCTTTTATTTTATCCTTACAGTTCTGTCGTCGTCGTCGTCAGCCTATTGCAATCCACTTCTATAGAGTACGCCACATGTTACAGTTCTGATTAATGTTTAAATTTATAAGACAGTCTAAGAAAAAACTTAAGTTTAATAAGTCACAGCTGGAGCTTCCAATAACTTTAAAATGATTATTCCTAAAATATCTCTGAAATCCAGTTTTAATATCAAATAATAGCCACGTATCTAACAGAGTGCTATGTCATTACACCTACTATTGGTTTGCTGAGTCGATAGAAAATTAAAAAATGTTATCGTGGAAATATTTGTATTCAAATGTCCGGATTATTTTCCTGCAACTCAAATTATTATGGGGTTAAAGAAAATTATGAACTCATGCACAAGTAGCATGACCTGAGAAACACGATATGATAAACCGATTTATCGACATTTAGCCTGTAAAATAACGATAAATAAAAACCGCCATGTTGAATTTTGTATAGAAACGATACGATATCATTCGATACGATATCCACGATGCGTGGTCATGCTATGGGGTGTTGGTCGAAATAATCCTTATTATATAATACTTA